>CM019065.1:72869781-75269781 GCA_009667805.1 Leptobrachium leishanense
TGTGCTGAGCTCATTTTTACCGCTTTCGCTCATCATGTTTAAACGCGATTTGAAGCCACATTTTAATAAATGACCCAGACATATTATATATCGTTCTTTCCGGCAGACTCCGCAGATTCATAATATATCATTTTTATATGTATCCGTCATGTCCTGTCTGTATATTATAACAAAAAATACAATAAAAATTGAATTTTTAATCATCTGCAGTGTGTAAAGTGTTTTTTTTCACATTTTATCACATGAGCGTTTGCGGTTATGTTTTCTATGGGGTGTGCTTGTACAAAAATTTGAAATGGGGACTTGTTACATTTTGTGAGGGGATTTACGTGATTTTTAGCAAACGCACCCCATAGAAAAAAATCATTAGTGCAGCATCATTGTTCACATTATAATTGAAATGTGAACAATATTTCTGCATTAATAAAAACAACACACAAAAAAAACATTTTTTTTTTTTTAAATTTATTTATTATTTTTATTATAATTATTTATTTTTTTTTCAATTTGCACCTAGTCATGTTGGGTATCATTCGAAAGGCCATGCTCAGGCCTTTCAAATGACACCCTCCATGACTCCCTAGCTGCCACGGTTCTGGAGATATCAGGGTTCACAAAACCCATATCTCCAGCAGGGGATTTCCTTGGGAAATCCCCTGGCAGCTAGGGGTTCCCCGGCTATCTGACGTCATCACGCTATGCATGATTGACATCAGGCAGCGAGGGGAGCCGGGGGTGGAGCCGCCATCCAAGATGGCGGCCCCCCCACGGAGCTAGGCTGCACTTCAGCGCCGCAAGGCACTGAAGTGCAACCCGACGCTTGAGGGTAAAGCCAGGCACCGCTTAAAAGGGGAGACTCTCCCCTTTTAAGCGGTGCCTGGCTTTCGGCGCTGCTCCTTTCCAATCGGGAGGGAGAGGGATCCGAACGGATCCCCCCCTCCCTTCCAGGCTATCTCCCGGCATTGCCGGGGGGGTCGCCTGGAAATGACGTCATTGAGCTTGGCGCCGATGACGTCATTTACGCCGGGAGGAGCTTGACTTCAGCGTCTGAGGACGGTGAAGTCAGAACGCCGCGGACCCCGGACAGAGAGGTGAGTACTCCGCCGGGGGTCCCGCACAGCTGATGACGTGTGGGCACGTCCTCAGCATGTAACGTGCATCAATGAGGACGTGCCCCACACGTCTTCAGCAGTGAAAGGGTTAACAGATCAAAAACTTTTCAATATAGAACCACATGGTCCACCCCTGCACTCTTCCACCATACCACAGAGGGGTTACTGTATGATGATACTTGCTGGCTGGCAGTCTGCACCAAAGGCAGAATATCTGGGTGCACTGACGCCCATTCCCAGATTCATATCTTTTTAATATAGGACCGCATGGTCCACCCCTGCACTCTCCACAATACCACAGAGGGGTTACTGTAGGATAGTACTTGCATGCCTGGCACTAAAGGCACAATATTGGGTGCACTGCATTGACGCCTGTATCAGATTCATATCCTCAGAGGGGTTACGGTGTGACGGCACTGTTGCCGACGCTAAAAGCCCAATTTTAAAGCACCTATTGTTACTTTCATCCAAAGCCTGCATAAGTTTCACAATAATTTTGCCAAAAAAAACACTAAACTTTTTCTGCGCGTCCTAAAATGTCTTCATACAGGCTGCCGCCCCAAGCAGTTGTTTATGGATAGATTAAAGGAAAAAGCATTTACCGTCATATTGAAACGTCATTTTTTTGTTTTTAAGTGTTTATACATCCTAGAAATCCGCCACTCACAGGGCAGGTTATGGGGACCTCCTAGACACGATATTTGAAGGAATTTTTGGTTTTTATTTTTAACCCTTATTTCATGGAAAACTCACTGTCCCTTTAACCACTTCGCTGCTACGGACGCGCTGAGCGCGTCCAGGAAGTTCCCGCTGCTGTGCGGAGGACGCGCTCAGCGCGTCCGATCCTCCCGGCAGCGAAGCGGCGGTGTGAATGAGATCCCCGGCGGCAAACAGTGAGGGACCGACATCCGGGATGTCGGCCCTCACTGTGGGATCATGGGAGTCGCGGTGACGTCATCACGCCTGGCGTGATGACGTCACCTTCAACAGCCGCATAGACAGCCCTTAGGAGGAGGGGGGAGAGGTCCTTAGGACCTCTCTATCTCCTCATCCGTAAGGGCTGCAGTAATAAATGAGGCACCGATGGAAAGCCCAGAGCCTGAGCTTTCCAACGGTGTGCCTCATTATAATGTAAAACGTAAAAAAAATGTAAAAAAAAAAACATAAAGTAAAAAAACACTACACACAGGGTCTCTAAGGGCAGTAAAAAAAATCAAAACTGCCCAGATGCCCCCAAACCCCACATTTAATAAAAATACAATCCCCTTTTTATTATTTTATTTCACTTTTTATTGTTACAGCTATGTGATCACTGTAGTAACAATGATCACTTAGCTGTCACAATTATCACTGCCACCTCCAACATGGCCGCTGAGGATAGAAATATAACCCTAAAATGACCCCGTAACCTAGCGATTGACCCTCCAGCCAATCACGGGGAATGAATTTTTCAAATCTTGATAATTTTTTCATTTCTATCCTCAGTCTGCATGTGGATTGAGAGGTGTTAGTGTCGCAGAGGCTGTCTCCATAAAATAGGTGATAAATTCCTAATACACACATTATATATATATATATATATACACACACACACATATATATACATATATACGCACACACACATATATAACACATATTTACGCACGCACACGCGCGCACGCGCGCACACACGCGTACACGCACACACGCGCACGCACACGCGTACACGCACACACGCGCACGCACACACGCGTACACGCACACACGCGCACGCACACACGCGCACGCACACACGCGCACACACGCGCACACACACGCGCACGCACACGCACGCACGCTTATATATATATATATAGAATATATTATATACGCACACACACGTGCATATATATATATACACACATATATATATATATAGATACTATCAAACGGCGTAATTTTCTTTTGAAAATACATTTTCAGAAAGCAAATTATGGCTAAAAGGTTTCTAAGCGCTGAGGAAGCAGCTGACGTCCTTATGATGTCAGACTCTGATCTCAGCGCTGATGAATCTTTTGAAGATTCAGGCAGTGACTTTGTCCCTGGAGCATCATCAGATAGTGATGGTTCCAGTGACGAAGAACTACATGATGAGCCACGGCGTGGCCGCATGGAGTTACCAGGGTGCTCCCGTGGTAATGCAGGGACCGCACGGTCTGTAGTTGCACTACCTGATCCTGCACCGGCCCAAAGGCCTATTGCAGGGGTATCTGCAACACAGGCTGTGGCGATGCCTGAACCAGGATCTGACTGGACCTCCCCTAATATGGTCCAGCCAGTATTGCCACAATTTTCTGGCAATCCTGGTATACTAGTGGACACCACTAATTTTGAACCGATCAACTTTTTTCAGCTATTTATAGATGATGGGTTCTTGGAATTTATTGTTCAGCAGAGCAATCTGTATGCCGAACAATATTTTCAAGGTCTAGGGGCAGAATTGTTGCCAAGTGCGAGGGCGCGTAAATGGACCCCAACCAGTTTGCCAGAGATGAGGAAGTTCTGGGGCCTCACTCTGCAGATGGGGATTGTGCAAAAACCCAGCATAGCCTCATACTGGTCAAAAAAGAGTACCCAAACCACCCCTATCTTCCCTGCTACTATGAGCAGGGACAGATATTTATTGCTCCTGCGGTATTTGCATTATAATGATAATGCAAATGCTTTGCCCCGTGACCACCCAGATCACGACCGACTGTACAAGTTGCGGCCACTTCTTGACCATCTGATGGCAAGATTTGAAGAGTTATACACTCCAGGCCAAAACTTGTCAGTCGACGAGTCCTTGCTGCTTTATAAGGGACGTCTTGTTTTCAAGCAGTACCTCCCTTCGAAGCGAGCTCGGTATGGGATAAAACTTTATAAGCTGTGCGAAAGCTCCAGTGGATACATGTATCGCTTTCGTGTGTACACTGGAAAGGACTCGCAGCTGGCCCCCCTGACTGCCCCCCCGCCCTCTCCACCACTGAAAAAATAGTGTGGGACCTCGCTTATCCACTATTCGGTAAAGGTTACTGTATTTATACAGATAACTTTTACACGGGTGTGCCGTTGTACAAATTTTTGTACAGCAATGGTACTGGAGCCTGTGGCACCATCCGTTCGAATAGGAAAGGCTTTCCAACAAAACAGTTTGGGAAGCAAAAGAGAGGAGAAACATCTGCCTTGCGCTGCGGTGAACTGCTGGCTGTGAAATACACAGACAAAAAGGATGTGCATTTACTTACAACGATACATAACGAATGCACATCTGCAGTTCACGTCAGATGGAGAGATTCCCCTATCATGAAACCCCTATGTGTACAGGATTATAATCGGTACATGGGAGGAGTGGACAAGTCTGACCAGATGCTTGTACCATATCTCGCTTCTCGCAAGGCATATGTATGGTACAAAAAGCTGGCAGTCCATCTGATACAGATGTCAATGCTTAACGCATTCATCTTGTATCAGGCCACTCATGCCCGACGGATAACATTCCTAAAATTTCAGGAATCTGTTATCGAGTCCCTTCTCTGTCCAGAAGAGAATGCTCCCATTGTTGAAGAGGTGGAGGATGTAATTAGGTTGCGTGACCGCCACTTTCCTGGCTACATTCCTCCAACTGAAAAAAGAGTGACCCCATGTAAAAGGTGTCGGGTTTGCGCGCGCCAAGGCGGCGTAAGGAAAGCCGCCTTCACTGCCCTGACTGCCCCTCCAAACCAGGTCTTTGTGTGCCCGATTGTTTCAAGATTTATCATACAGTGACACATTACTAGTGGCATACCGGGACCGAATTGTTTCTCGGCTGAGAACAAACAGATTTCAGGTTGAGGTATGCCACTGATTTTGTGCTTCTTGATAAATCTGGCTATAGCACCGTTAAGATCTTTGCAGATCTTGATGACATTCTGATGGACACAGTGCAGTGTAATCTGGACAGAGCTTGCCCGGATCATGCTGGCATTTATTCCTGGATAGTGCTATTCCTCTAAATTTTCCCAAATAAAAAAACAAACCAAAACCATCCCCATTATTTTATAGCAGTGTTAATAAAAAAACTACCCACCACGTTTCACTACCCACTCCGGTTCAATACCCACCACGTTTCACTACCCACCTACAGTTCACTACCCACCCCCAGTTATAATGTAATTCACCCCACATACAATAAAATAGGTTGCCCCATCCCCAACAATCTGATGTCCTCCGTACGTCAGATGTAGAAAGAAGCCTCTGAAGACAGATTGAACTGCGGTGTTAATGGTGTGTCTTCAACTTCTTTGTCTCTGCCCTTTTCTTTGCCCCTTCCCTTCACCCACTTCCCTTACCTATCTTCTTTCATGAATGGTGTGTGATTCAGTGAGTGAAACAGATGTGAATGGGGGGGGTGTTTCTATTCCACCCCCTCTAATCCTCATTATCTTTCTCTTTTCCCCTTCCGTGTTTCTGCACTTTTCCCTTCTTTGCCCCCTTAACGTCACTCGCTCCACTTTTACTAGCTTCTTGCATGAAAGGTGTGTGATTCGGTGAGTGAAACAGATGTGAAAGATGTGTGAATGGTCAGTAACCTGGTTGGGGCCTTGACGTGGCGTTACTGCTCACATGGATGCCCCATGTGCCAATCCAACTGATTGAGTGAATGTAAAATGTGTGGCGGGCTTGTTGTGTGTTTGTGTAGCATTTTGAGTCACTATACAATTGTTGATAGACTACATAATTGTTGATCAAAATTCATGGGGAAAATTTTGTGAATTTTTTTTTTTTTTTTTAAGAAGGCATACCTGCATTTAAATGTCTCTAGCCCAACAGAAAATTAAAACAGACCACATAAAGTATATATTAGGAGAAACTAGACACCCAGAAATCAAATGAGGGGTTAAATAAAATTCTATCATAAAAATAGAGGGCGCAACAGCATGTGGAATTTCCATTTATTTATTTTTTTGCGCACAAATCCAAATTCCACAAGTTGTTGCGGGCTATTTGATAGAATAATAAGTAACCCCACGTTTGATTCATCTGGAAGTCTACTTTGTCCGGATATATACTTTATTTGGCATATTTTAGATCCCTGTTGAGCTAGAGCCATTTAATTGCAGGTATGCCTCCTTTCAAAAACCGGCATAAAAAGCTTCTCTAAATTTATTTTGCGCATGGCGCAAATTAGCGCCTCGTGCTCCATCTAGGGGGACCCGGACCACTAAACCTGGGTCTCATTTTTATCACAAGGGTTGGGGCTTTGCGTTGAGCTAGAGAAAGGCCTAGTTTTCAAAGATTTTATCATGTCTGAAGTGATTGAAATAATTTTTTTTTTTTTTTTGCGCACAAATCCAAATTCCACAAGTTGTTGCGGGCTCAATATTTATGATAGAATAATAAGTAACCCCACGTTTGATTCATCTGGAAGTCTACTTTGTCCGGATATATACTTTATTTGGCATATTTTAGATCCCTGTTGAGCTAGAGCCATTTAATTGCAGGTATGCCTCCTTTCAAAAACCGGCATAAAAAGCTTCTCTAAATTTATTTTGCGCATGGCGCAAATTAGCGCCTCGTGCTCCATCTAGGGGACCCGGACCACTAAACCTGGGTCTCATTTTTATCACAAGGGTTGGGGCTTTGCGTTGAGCTAGAGAAAGGCCTAGTTTTCAAAGATTTTATCATGTCTGAAGTGATTGAAATAATTTTTTTTTTTTTTTTTGCGCACAAATCCAAATTCCACAAGTTGTTGCGGGCTCAATATTTATGATAGAATAATAAGTAACCCCACGTTTGATTCATCTGGAAGTCTACTTTGTCCGGATATATACTTTATTTGGCATATTTTAGATCCCTGTTGAGCTAGAGCCATTTAATTGCAGGTATGCCTCCTTTCAAAAACGGCATAAAAAGCTTCTCTAAATTTATTTTGCGCATGGCGCAAATTAGCGCCTCGTGCTCCATCTAGGGGACCCGGACCACTAAACCTGGGTCTCATTTTTATCACAAGGGTTGGGGCTTTGCGTTGAGCTAGAGAAAGGCCTAGTTTTCAAAGATTTTATCATGTCTGAAGTGATTGAAATAATTTTTTTTTTTTTTTGCGCACAAATCCAAATTCCACAAGTTGTTGCGGGCTCAATATTTATGATAGAATAATAAGTAACCCCACGTTTGATTCATCTGGAAGTCTACTTTGTCCGGATATATACTTTATTTGGCATATTTTAGATCCCTGTTGAGCTAGAGCCATTTAATTGCAGGTATGCCTCCTTTCAAAAACCGGCATAAAAAGCTTCTCTAAATTTATTTTGCGCATGGCGCAAATTAGCGCCTCGTGCTCCATCTAGGGGGACCCGGACCACTAAACCTGGGTCTCATTTTTATCACAAGGGTTGGGGCTTTGCGTTGAGCTAGAGAAAGGCCTAGTTTTCAAAGATTTTATCATGTCTGAAGTGATTGAAATAATTTTTTTTTTTTTT
Organism: Leptobrachium leishanense; assembly: GCA_009667805.1. Classification (NCBI taxonomy): domain Eukaryota; kingdom Metazoa; phylum Chordata; class Amphibia; order Anura; family Megophryidae; genus Leptobrachium; species Leptobrachium leishanense. Next base: position 72,877,352 of record CM019065.1, read on the forward strand.
TGCGCACAAATCCAAATTCCACAAGTTGTTGCGGGCTCAATATTTATGATAGAATAATAAGTAACCCCACGTTTGATTCATCTGGAAGTCTACTTTGTCCGGATATATACTTTATTTGGCATATTTTAGATCCCTGTTGAGCTAGAGCCATTTAATTGCAGGTATGCCTCCTTTCAAAAACCGGCATAAAAAGCTTCTCTAAATTTATTTTGCGCATGGCGCAAATTAGCACCTCCAACGCTGCCTAAACTTGATCTGTGCAATCAAATTGGATCTATTATTTTATAGGAGGGATATATTTATATAGTTAAGCAAAACAAAAATATTTTACCCCAAAAATTAATATGAAATTATGCAATATAAATCTTGACCTATTATGATTTTTTTTACATTAAATATGATGTTTTTTGAATAAAGTTATGAATAACAAAATAAATTTAAAAATGTGTCATAAAGGTCTCTTTTTTGCGAATTTTGTCTAGTTTCAGAAAATATATAGCTTTTCCATTTCAATTGGTTTAGATATACTAATTTTATGTATTACATACAATGAGTCATGACATAAGAAAAAAGCAGATTTTTTTGATTTTTAGAAAACTGCATATTTTTGTACAAAAAAACCATGAAATATTCTCCATTACACCATTTTTAAAAAGGCACCTAATGTATCAATATATAACCACAATAGTTCTGGTCATAAAGTGTAGATAGAAAAAAATATGCAATGTTGTTCTACTGAATTTTAACAAAATTTTACTTTTTTTCCCCCTTTTTTTCTTTTTTTTTTTAACTCTTTACTTATACACATAATAATGATAAATTTTGAATCTGTGGAGTCTGCTGAAAAAAAGGATATATAATTTGTCTTGGTCATATAAGAAAACTTGACTTCAAATCGCATCTAAACATGATGAGCACAAAACGGTAAAAATGAGCTCAGCACACGGGCAGGAAATGCCTCAGCAGCGAAAGGGTTAAAAACGTTTTTTTTTTAAACTTTTTGTCCTTGTTTCCTGTCCCCCAGGGCACTACCCGGACCCCCATACACCTTTTATGGCAAATATGTAGCATATATGCCCTCTTGGAGGGCACTCTAAAAAAACGAATTTTCAGCCCCATTGACTTGCATGGGAGTTCGGGTTCGGGTTCGGTCCCGAACAAATGGGATGTTCGGGTTCGGGCTCGAACTGAACTCGGGGAGTGTTCGGCTCATCCCTAATTGAAAACACTTGAATGAACCTCTGTTCTTCAGAGTGGTAGTCTTTAAGGGGTTGAATAATTGTGTCAATGAAGAATTCACAAAAGAAACATTTACTACTGTATTACAAAACCAATTGATGTCATTTTAGTTGCATATGGTTCTTTAAAAAGTCCTTGTAGGATTTCATTCTGAATACAATTACAAATGTACACTAAATTCCCTAAAACCCTTTACAGCATTGGGGTTGAATAATTTTGAACACAACTGTAACAAGAATGGTTAGAGAATAGTCAGGTCTTAGACGCCAGAGAGGATTGTTAGCCAATACCAGGGATTAGGAGCCAGAGGAGTAAGTATACAAACCAAAGTCATACACAGAATAACAGAATACAGGTTCCAAGGAGCAGGCAAGAGAATAGTCAGAAAGGATGAGCCAAAATCATAGACAGGTTACCAGAATACACGGTATAGGGTACAGGGAGTAGATGAGAGAATAATCCAGAAAACACGCCAAAGTCAAAACACAGAATAAACAGGAACAAATCTCAGATGCAGGCACACAGAAAGGAAGACCTATACTGGACAAAAGATCTAATGCACTGCTGGCCATATATATAGGGCAGTGCAGGTCATGTGACCACAGACTATCAACCACAGGAAGGACAGTCTGCAGTGGCTAGCTCAAAACACTCGAGAGCTGATAAGCGTCGCTCTCACCACCAGGGGCCTGGCTGCAGTGTGGAAACGTGACACTCACAAAGACAGCGGGATTACATGTAGATACACCTTCATTTTTAATTTTAACAAGCAAAAATAAGAGATTATAGCAATAGATATCAGGATATATATATATATATATACAGTCAGGTCCAGAAATATTGGGACATCGACACAATTCTAACATCTTTGGCTCTATACACCACCACAATGGAGTTGGAATGAAACAAACACAATGTGCTTTAATTGCAGACTGTCAGCTTTAATTTGAGGGTATGTACATCCAACTCAGATGAACAGTGTAGGACTTACAGCAGTTTGCAGATGTGCCTCCCACTTGTTAAGGGACCAAAGGTAATGGGAAAATTGGCTTCTCAGCTGTTCCTGTCCTAGGAGTGGCTTTGACCAGTTGCATAAACCTTATGTCTGCTAAATAAGCCATAGTATGGCATGGCATTGATTTAAGGGTTCTGTGTAAAAACAGACCCAGGATGCAATAAAAGTGAGACAGATGTCATTTGCATATCCTACCTACCCAGCGTTCCTTGCTGCATATGGGGTATGTAGCACAGGAGCTCTGGGATGCAGTTCTTTGATTTGCTGTGATGTGCAGATGGCTTCTGCAATAATAAACATATAAATATATAGAGATAACGATATGTCTTGTAGTTCTGTGGACTTTTGCAGCAATTGATATAAGGAGATCTACAAGCAACCATCCCCAGTATTAAAATATCACGTTCTTCATTGATGGGGAGAGAGTAACATCATCACACCTATAAGAACTCCCCATCTAGGGCAAATATATTACAATCCATGTTGATGGGTTAGACTGCAGTGACTGGCGCAGGAATTAGAGGCAGGTGATCACGTAGGAAGATAGTCTGATGCACTTTCTGCATTCTAAACTGAAAGTGGTCAACGTCATTATGCTAAACTTTTTATTTATTTTCCAATAATTACACCCAAAATAACATTTTTGTGGAGATCAGACTGTTATCAATCCAAAAATGGGTTTTGGAGTTTCTAGGTATTAATAACAGAACACCAAGGGCCATATTACAAAGTTGGTGCTAACTTAACCAGAGCTGTTGTAAACTTCCCAGAGCCATTATAGCCTATGGAGGTTTTAAGTTTACAACTGCTCTGGTGAAGTTAGCACCAACATTGTAATATGGCCCCATGGGTCTTAATGACCCACCACTTCTCTGCAGAGTAAAACTCAGCGCTGCTTAAGTATTAGATGATGCATTGCGTAAAAAACACACAATGTAACTTCGCAGCACTTGCTTCCAGCATGGGAAATCAGAAGGTGAGTTATTGCAGTGGTGTTTGCTTTATTAACACATTTATTTCATATAAAAGGTATTGTTAAGCTGCACAGAGACACTGCCATACTTCGATCTATAATTTGCAAATTCCATCCATAAACTTTTATCTGTTCCTTTTAGGTTGATCACAATATATAAGGAGTTATACAATATACTTATTATATTTTGTGATCAACCTAAAAGGATGAGATACAAGTTTATGGATGGGATTTGCAAATTACAGATTGATGTATTGCAGTTCAACAATACCGTTTAAACATTTTAACTGAAATTGATTTTAATATCTTGCATTTATTACTTTGTATTTCTGTAACGACTGTAAAATTTCAATGTTCTTGAACCAAGTACATACTTGAAAACTAGAGAAATCTGAATGTAGCCTTCCTGGTAAAATACTTTACAAATAAATAAATGTGTTAATAAATGTCATGAGCAGAATAGTGTTTTTGAGTGATTGGGGCCAGTGGCTCTTGAAAGGCTTATTGTTCCCTTTCATAAAAGAACGTGACAAATAATTTGGAGAGCATTCTTTTGTAAAAAAATTCTTCTATTTATACTACCTAGGATTTGAGAGAAATAGTCAAGCATAGGAGAAGCAATATACCAACATTATACAATTGTTGATTCTGCAATGTGTCTGATAAATGTCTGTGACTTGTGTTATTACCCCTGAAAACCTGCTCTCCTTAGTCAAGCTCTTTCATGCAAATTGTGCTTGTATTAGCAACATTTGTTTGATGTTAATAAAGCTGTTCTAGCTTCTCGGGGCAGCTGGTTTTGGCATCTGGCCTCATGTTTATGTTTTTCATTTGTTTTATAAAAAAAACCTGAATGGTTTTAATTCGAAGTGATCATCTGCCACCACGTGGACACCTTGCAAAAAAGCACAAAGAAATGGATTATTGATCTCCTATGCCATCAAGTGTAACCAAATCAGTACTGCATGATATGAGAGGATTTAATAAATTGCCTGTAACACGCTTTTTGGCAATGTAGTAATGTTTACAAATATTATTTTTCTCAGCCCAGAGTTTGTATATTCCAATGTGCCTCACGCTTGGTACTTTGCCATAGATTTCAGTTAGCAAACCTACAAAAAAAAATCTGAATGTGTGCATCCTCTACGGGGGTTATTCAGAAAGTGCAGATGTTGCAAACTCCAGTGAAAATTGTTGTTGTTGTTGCAATGATGACAAAAGCAGACTCTTTACAAATGTAAAATCCAAACAGCCGCAAGAGAAGCTTTAATCTTGTGTATCTGGCTCAGCAATGTTTATTGCTTTATTTATTGTTGCAGCAAGGGCAATTTTCACGATTGTTTGCAACCATGCTGTGACCTGCGTCACTTTGAATTTGGGGTACATGGGCCTAGAGATGTATTTGAGAGGTGTAGGCCTGACGTTCTACATTATTTCTCTGCCCTCTCTTATGTTGAAATCCCCCTGTGTTTGTAGGATGTTTGTGTAATCTGTGTTATGTATGAATAATGTTATTATTTATGTGTATCTGTTGCTATCTGCTGATGGGATATTGGGTGGGTAATCGTAGTCTTTTCCAGCATCCCTTCTCAGGAATGTGTTAATTATCTGGTGTATGTTTGAATGGTCCTTTGTTAATCTGCCTTGTCAGGCAAAAACTGCCCCATTATCCGATTACTGTTACTATGGTTTATATAATTACTATGTGGTCGCTGTAGCCAAACCCAACTCTCCCTAGCTAGAATGTGTTTACTCTGTGACTCGGCTGTGATAACAGGACACCATATTGTTTCATTTCTGGTTCACTTGAGGCTGGGGGAGGGCACCAGGGTGTAATTTTCCATTGGTCTCTAGGTCCACCTGGGACTATATATATTTAACCCAATAAAGGTGTTCTGTTGTTGTAGCTGTTCAAAACTCCCAGATCTACAGTGTGATCTTATTTCTGGGGGATGCTAGCAAGGCTCTTTACTTTTACCAGTCCTTAAGCTTTGTCTAAGGACTGGAGGAAGGTACGAAAGCCTGCTGGGGAGAGAATGGGGACCGGCAAGGAAGCAGTATTAACAGATGTAACTCAGTCGGGGTATGGAGATCTATTACACATGCTACACAATGGTGTTTAGAAAATAAGCTTGTTAATATATCAGCCTCTAAGATGTGCTAGTGTTTGTTAACCCTTTTCACTACTGTGATCGTGTATACCCGATCAGCAGTACCAGACACAACAGCCCGAGATCGTGTTAACATAATTTGGGGTTATGCTGTATGATTGCAAACAAAATTTGTTTGTTGCAAATTTATATAATTTGCTTTTGGGGTCCAGAAAGTGCGCCCATAGGTTTAGCATTGTGGACATAATGCCCAAGTTGTTAAAACTGGTTAAAATCCCCTGATATATAAGTCATGTGGGCATGTCACAGATCAGACGGTTCGTGGGAAGGTGGAATTCTCTTTGAATTTCTGCCAGGCGAACGCTTGCTGGGAATGACCGTCTGAAGTGGCTGCAGACTTTTCTGGCCTGGCTGAGAAGCTCTGCCAGCCCTGGGTACTTGGTTAGGAAACGCTGTACCACTAGATTTAGGACGTGTGCTAGGCATGGTACATGCATCAATTTACCCTTGCGTAGGGCGGAGAGAAGGTTGCTGCCATCTGCTTATCACAGACGATCATTCCCAGCTGAAGCTGGCGTGGTGTTAACCATCTCTGCACCTGCCCCTGCAGAGCTGACAGAATTTCTGGCCCGGTGTGGCTCCTGTCCCCTAAACAAACCAGCTCAAGCACAGTATGGCATCTTTTTGCTTGAGCCATTGCGTAGCCCATGTCAGGCATCTGTTTAACTGCCACTTCGCCAGAGACAAAGAAGGAGGAGGAGGAGGGAGAGGTGGTGGTGGAGCAGACAGACCTCATACAAGCAGCTTTCTGGAGGCGTGGTGGATGAACAAGCTCCAGCACAGAGCCCCGTCTTGGATCCCTCCCAGCTGCAATCAGAGTTACCCAGTGTGTCGTGAAGGAAATGTAATGACCCTGTCCATGCTTGCGGGACCACATGTCTAAAGTCACATGCACCTTGCTGCTGACTGCCTTTCCCAATGACTCAATAACATTGTCTTCCACGTGCTGGTATAGTGCTGGAATGGCCTTGCGTGAAAAGTAATGGCGTTTTGGAACCTGCCACTGTGGTACAGCACATTCAGCAAATTCACGGAAGGGAGCAGAGTCCACCAGCTGGTTAGGCAGCAGCTGCAATGCGAGTAATTTTGCTAAGCTGGCATTTAGACGCTGTGCTTGGGGATGGTTGGGACTATATTTTTTCTTATGCTGCAGCAACTGGGGCAACGTAATCTGACTGCGTAAATCTTCAGCTGATGGGATGCTGTCACATTGTGAGGAAGGACCTGGTACATCCATTACTGTAGCATCATCCCTGTCAGTGGAGGTTGTAGCAGGCAATGACATGGCAGGACATACAGTGGGGATAGAGACAGATGAGGAGGACCTACGCAAAGTTTTGCGCCAACGGGATGTGTGGCAGGAGGTCATATGTCGCCTCAAGCACATGGTACCCAAGCGTCCGGTGTCTTTCCCACGCTTGAGCCTCATCTGACATAGATTACAAATAGCAACGGTGGGGTCTGCTGCACATTTCTTAAAGGACTCCCAGACAGCAGAGTTCCTGCATGTGTGCTTTGAGACAACAGCGCTCTGCACCTGAGCAGCTCTGACATCTGATGCCTTGGACCGGCTAGTGCTACGGTTGGTCATAGAGGATGTTGTGCCTCGTGTTTGTTGTGCCTCCTCTTCCTCCTCACTTGACTCCTCTGTTCGATCAGGCACCCAGGTGGAGTCAGTGACCTCATCATTGTCATCACCCCCTATCTTCTCGTCACTGGAGCCAAATTGGCAGTATGCTGCAGCTGCTGGGGCAACATGAGTGCCAGTTATTTGTGTGTCATCACTGGCACCCCCTTCCTCTAGGTTGATTATACTCCCTTCCTCAACCTCAGAGATTGAATCAGAGCACTGTAGTTGCTGCGCATCCTCAAGCAGCATGTCACTGTCATTGTAGTCAAACAATTCAGCTGACTCCTCGTGTGTGATAGTGGGGCTACGGCAGGAGTAGCTGTGGACATGGAGGCTGCATTAGATGCTTTGGCAGCTGAGGTGGACTGTAAAGCACTACAAGCCTGACTGGCAGAGGACTGGGAGGATGAGGATGGCCTGGTTAGCCAATCCACCAAATCCTCTGTATGTTGCTGCTGCTGCTTAAGACGGCCAGCACCAGTTAGAAAGGACAAGCGTGCCCCTGCAGAGGATGCACCACGTCCACCATGACCAGAGGCACAGCCTCCCGACACAGGGGCTGCTTGCACTCTTATATGTGTCTGGGAGCATCTGCCTGTCCTTTTTTATTCTTTCAGACATGGTGAGTGATATATAGATTAAATATATACAGAACTCTGATATAAAGATTAAAGATTTACAGAACTCTGGTATAACTCAGTGAGACCCCCTGATAGCTGGCAGTGAGAAGACACAGATTACAAGTCTCTGAGACCCCCTGATGGGTGGCAGTCAGTGAGAACACACGGATTATAACAATTCCCAAATATTTTGTAGAAATTAGTGACCCCCAAAATATTGCGTGGCAATGGCTGTGTGACAAGACACAGATCACCTCAATTCCCAGATATTTTGTAGAAATTACTGACGCCCAAAATACTGAGTGGCACTGGCAGTGAGTCACAAGACACAGATCACCTCAATTCCCAAATATTTTGTAGAAATTAGTGAGCCCCCAAAATACTGCTTGGCACTGGCAGTGAGTCACAAGACACAGATCACCTCAATTCCCAAATATTTTGTAGAAATTAGTGAGCACCCAAAATACTGCGTGGCACTGGCAGTGAGTCACAAGACACAGATCACCTCAATTACCAAATATTTTGTAGAAATTAGTGACCCCCAAAATACTTGCTGGCAGTGACAAGACACAGATCACCTCAATTCCCAAATATTTTGCAGAAATTACTGATCCCCCAAAATAGTTGCTGGGAGTGAGCACAAAGATTACCTCAATTCCCAAATATTTTGCTGAAATTACTGAGCACCCAAAATAGTTGCTGGGACTGAGCACAAAGATTACAACAATTCCCAGATATTTGGTAGAAATGAGACCCCCCCCCCAGACCCACCCAGTAGCTGGTGGCAGACTGGCAGTAAGAACACACTAACACAACAACAATCTCCTATGAAATCTCCTCTCAAACGCGTGCAGAAGCGCTGTGTGGAAACCTTATATAGTGTGCTGCGGGACTTAGCTCTGTGAGCCCATGATTGGGCAAAATTTGCCGAATCAGGACTCTGAGCCGTGATTGGCATAGTGTTGAACCGGTCTTGCACCTGACCTGTGGTCAAGGCTGTAGCCAATTACAAGCTTCAGGCCAGTGGAAAAGTGCATTGTGGTGCATTGTGGGCGAACACGCGACGAACAAGCGGAAATGTTCGTAGTTCGCAAACATACGAACAGGCTATGTTCGATGCGAACTCCGAACCGATCGAACCGAACAGCTCATCCCTTATTGAGATTTCTTTCATTTTCAAGTATGTCCTGGGTGGCGAGTATGTACCGTTAGGTGTCTTCCTCAAGGACACTTACTGGAGAGGTTGCTCGCTGGGATTGAACCCATGTCTCGACAGGCTCTCTCCATGCAGAGCAGTGATGTTACCTCTACTCCACCCAGCATATTCGTATCAGAACCTTTCTTTTATTTACTTTCATTTTCTTTCATTTTCAAACTCAATTATCTTTCATTGGTAACCTGTTTATTCCCAAAAAATTATGTTTCTTAGCTTTTTCGGATATTTTGAGGGCAACAAATGGGCAAGAGAACTGCTTGCACATACAGCCACATTAGTATCAGCAGGTTTGAAGTTTTCAAGTACAGAGTCTTTGCCTTAAAGTGTGGGTAGGAGTCTAGGAGATAACGCATTGCGCGACTGTGCATAGCATCACATAAAATGAAGGCACCGCATTGTTGAATTTTACACTGCAGAAAACATTGCCTATTTCTCTGTGATTTTATTGCATACGCATCCCAAGGACACTTTTTTTGGAACGATAACAGCCTGATCTGTCAACATAATGTCATTATTAGGGGGTACAATTAATAACTTGACCTTGAGAGGTCGCCTGGGAAAGGCACACATTCACTCTGGAATGCAGGATATGTTCCCCATACATTCTCCACTACATTTATTTACCCTCAAAATCCTACATCCAACAGTGTCTTGTTCCCTGACAAAGCAGTCTGTAGACCCATCAGACTCTCCAGAAGAACGCTAGGTGACTGGTGAAATCATTGTGTTAGTACATGGTGACATCAACAAAATTCTTAACCCCAGCAGAGCCAATTTGGATTAGGGATGTGCATGGCTGAAATTTTTTTTTATTTAGTTTCGCTTCGTTACATTTTTAAATCATTTCATTTTCGGAATTTCGTAACTAATTTCATTTCGTATTGTTTTAGATTGATTTGAATTTTCGAATTTCATGTATCAGATCGATAGTTGATATCAATTTGAATTTTGGATCTCTAAATAGAACCCCACTTAATCAAATTTTGCTGTTAAAAGAATAGCTAGGGTTAAATTTTAAGCTGTGTCACAGATTTAGTATTTGAGTCAAATTAAACAGTGAAACAAAATTAATTTGTTTCATAAAGTCCTTTGTTAACTATTACTTGTATTGTAAGTTAAGATCAATTCGATAGCTGATATCAATTTGATAGTTAATTTCAAATTCGATAGTTGATATCAGTTATTCAAATATTTCTTTTATGATGATGACACAGTGTAAAACAAAATAAATTCGTTATATACCATTTTGTTTCAAATTCGTATCGATTCGTTATTCGGAAGAACTTCCGAAATACGAATTCACAAATTTCGTTCCAAATTCCGAATTTTTCCGAAACGAATGCACATCTCTAATTTCGATATGGAAGTGCAGGGGGATAGGGGCATTAGACCCCATTATCTCTGCTTCCAAGAGTCCTAAGACCCCAGAACAGGCATAATTTTAAAAATAATTGTCTCTTTTTTTTCAACACGGTCAGTCTTCTGGTATAATTATTGTAAAACAAATAAAAACCCATGGCATAAAGATGTTGGCAGCATTCAATTTAGAATGTGGACGTTGCATGATGAACAAAGCAGGGACGTACGGTGAGGTCAGTGGCTGGTGAGGCACTGGTTGGTATCAGAGCCAGATATACAAATGCAAAACAGCCAGACGTACCTTCTAGGTGTCACGACGCCCGAGGATGCGGCGCCCACCAGGAGACTCACCTTGTGTGGGGGGCTGAGTCTGGCGGACCGTCTTGCTGGCATTCTCGGTGGGTAGCTCGGGGGCTGGGGGCGCCCTGGGATCCCGCCCGATCCTTCGTGGCCCTCTCCGTGCCCGCACTGGTGGAGTCGGCGCGGGTCCCGCTGTGACCATGTGCGACATGGCGGCTCCCGGTGTCTGAGGTCACAGGGGCGGTTGCAGAGGCCCGGATTGGTAGATCGGGCCCAAGGGGAGGATCCCCAAACTCAAGTGGACTTGATGGGGAACAGTTCCAGGACATACTCTGACCCTGATTGGACAGCGGGACACCTCTGGGAGGGGCTAGACAAACCCTGCCATGTATATAAGTCCTCCTGACACACTCAGTCCTCGCTTCAGCATTGTGTCACTCCTAGTGGTGTTACTTATTGAGAAGCTTATTCATGATAAATCTGTGTACCAGTTATTGGCTTACCCTTCGACTACCCCTGTATCGCCGCCTGCCTCTGACCTCATTTCTAACCTCGACAACGATTATTGGAAAATCCTTTTGTACTACGATTCGGAGACTGGTCTCCCACCTCTGCACCTGGGCTCTAGATCCTCCACCGCAAATCCTGAAATATGCTGAAGCCAACATGGAACCTGCAGAGGTTACGGATGCCCTCACAGCTCTTTCACACCAAGTCTCGACTTTGGCTCGTTCAGTCCAAGACCTACAGGGTGAACACCGTCAGCTCCAGATTCAAATACAAGCCACGACACTACTGCCTCCGTACACCCCTCCATCAGCACCTGTTTCAGTACAAGCTAACCCGGAGAATGCTGTTCCAGAACCTCAAGTCAAATTATCAGAATCTTTCAGCGGGGATCACATTGAGTTTGACGCATTAATGCTGGATTGCTACATCCTCTTTTCCCTTAAACCACGCACATATAACAGTGATTTCATAAAAGTACGTATGGTTATGTTATTACTAAGTGGCGAACCTAAGAAATGGGCCCACGCCCTCCTCAGAGAACAGGACCCGTTTCTGGAGACCTGGCCCTCCTTCGCGGCTGCCTTGGAGACAATGTATCAAGACCCTCACAAGAGAGAGTCCGCCCAAAATATTCTCAGAGCCCTCAGACAAGACCGCCGTCCTGTAGAGGAATACGTCACCCAGTTCCGTCATTATGCCCATGAAACAGCTTGGAATGAGGCAGCCCTCCTGGATCAGAGTTTCGTCGTGGCCTGGCAGACCATCTGAAAGACGAACTTGCACATGTTGGGATGCCCCGATCTCTGGATACTCTAACCGATTTCTGTATACAGTTTTGACCGATGGTGGAGAGAACGCAGAGATGAGAGGCTGCCCATTGCCCCTCGTCGAATTCCAGAGCTCACCCACACCCCCTCACCCTCTAATGCTCTAGTTCCAGTTTCTGTCCCTAGGAGAAGAGCCTATGCAAATAGGGCTGATGGATCGACGCCTGCCTCCAGCTGAACGGGAGAGACGCAGACGTCTCCAATTATGTCTCTACTGCGGAGCAGCCAATCACCAGGCTCGTTTATTACTATACTCTCTAGTCCTTCTCGTTTGAGCCACACACTTCACCTGCTTCTACCCATTTCCCTACAGTGGCGACAGAAGACCTACCCGACCCAAGTGATGGTGGACTCAGGGGCTAGCAGATGTTTTGTGGATTCATATAGTACAGGAGGGGTGGGGTCGCGCCTATTCCCCAATGGGGCGGCTGCAACCACCAAATGCATCCAGCCCAACAACATGTGTAAAACATAAAGAAAAAAATGTCATCTGCGCTAATTCCCATTATACCGTGTGAAACTAAACACAATTAGAGGTTTGGTTTCTTATCAATGGCCATTATAAGATTAAGCTCGCCCGCCAAACGTCAAGGCACCTCTAATGAGGGCGAGTCCTATCCAAAATTGAAACCACAGGCTGCTACATAGCAAACCATACCTGCTTGTCAAACATGAGGTAGACTGGTGAGCCATTTTTTATGCTCCCCCAGAAACAAAATCCACTTTGGGATCAAAAACAAAGACACGGAGCGGAATCTTGCTGCAGGGATGACAATCAAGTCAATAGCTATACATATGAAACCAGATAAATTGAACTGAGGACATTGATTACAGTGGACAGGAACACTGTGATCACTCTTTTTCCGTCTTATATTACCAAGATCAGTGTTCCTGTCCACTGTAATCAATGTCCTCAGTTCAATTTATCTGGTTTCATATGTATAGGTATTGACTTTCTGAAAGTTTTGGCCAGGAGAGAGACCGAGTGGATCTACAGAATGGGGACTTGGAAGACTGGAGGTCTCAATGTTGATCTGGACATAAAGGGTTGTCTATAGACTTGCATTTGTGTTCCGCTCGGTCTCTCTACCTGGCTGATCCTCCCTTTATTTTAATTTTACACTGTCAATTTTGGGTGTCTGCTTGGTCTCTCCACTTGGCTGATCCTTCTTTTATTTCATTTCATTTGAATGTGTTGTTAATTAAGATTAGCGATTTTGGCTTCTGAGAATTATTTTTGTCTAGGTGGACTACATCTCCCAGCAATAAGCACGGTATCCGCCGTTCGGAGGTTCTTTACTTCCGGATCTGTGCACCTTACTTAGGATGTCTGGGAGAGTTTTTTGTCAGAAGCACTACATCTCCCAGAAGCACACGCAGGTCTTCCATTTCCACTTCTGCGTGTTTTTCTGTAGTCGTCTGAACTGCTTCGTGATGTCATTTCCGGGGACGGAGTTTAGGGAAACTGGATGCGAGGGATGGAATTGGACACCGGCCTGCAGGACTACTTGATCTATGAGATGTATCTGTATTATTTCTTTTGCCCTGATGAAGTCCGCTTTATTTACAGACGAAACGCGTTGGCTTTTTTACTATTTGTGTTAAATAAACATCTTTTTTACTGCCACTGGTGCCAGTTTGACGTGCATTTTGCTGTGACGGCGGGGTAACCATTTCCGGCTGTGCCTATCCAAGGGAGCGGTAATCATTGATGTGCCTTTTAATTCTGTACATTTTGTGAGTGCGATCTAAAGGAGGGGGCTTTCTTCTCACTAATAAGTGTTTTATTGCACTATGATATATCTCTTTATAGAGTTTACTCCCCCAATTCGTTGGTTTTTTTGTACACTTTATTCCCTACCAGAAGTTGCCCACTGCCGCTGAAACTGCTTCCCTGTTCCTCCATAATGTATTCAAAGTTCATGGCATTCCTGATCCCATCGTCTCCGACAGAGGAACCCAATTTACCTCCCGATTTTGGAAGGCATTCTGTTCTCTACTCCGTATCCAAGTCTCGCTTTCCACCCCCAGTCTAATGGACAAACTGAACGGGTCGATCAGACCCTAGAACAATATTTACGTTGTTTTTCCACTTACCGACAGGACGACTGGACTGATTTGTTACCCCTCGCAGAATTTGCCTACAGTTCTCACGATCACGAGTCTACAGGTTCTACCCCTTTTTTTCAACCCAGTTATCGCCCCATAGACGCCATTTTATGACCATTGTGACTAGGGTTCAAACCTGTCTGGATTTGACCTGGACCATCTGGTTTTCAAGTCATGTGTCCGGTTTTGACACCCCCTGCCACATGACTCGGAGGAGCCGGCTGGGAGTCCCCGCCATGTCTCATACTTAAGCATGACGTCGCAGTTCTCCGCCGGCAACTTCTTCATGAGAGAGAGACACTCCGTCCGCATGCCAACTCCGCCAATCACTGACAGTGTGGATATAGAGGAGGCTTAGGATCACCATGTTAAGTAGGAAGATGTATCCAAGAAGGGCCTAGGGGAGCGAAGACCCTGGGTCAAACACCAGTTACATACGCATAATGTATACTCTATAAAAAAAAATGGCTGCCCAAGCCCAACACTAGAGTGCTCAGGTTTAGTTTGAAGAAAAGGTGGCAACCCTAAGGACACATAGTGAGGAGCAAATGATGGAAAGATACTGGGGGGGAAGGTAGTTTACAACACAAAATATTATTAGCAGGTATATCCCATTCCGACCACTTCGCTCTGCCAATGATCTGACGCTATCAGTTCCTCGTATCTCGCCTTCAAGACTTCTCCCGTGCTGCCCCCTTTCTATGGAACATTCTCCCCGTCTCTCCAGTCCTTCAAGAAGTCTCTGAAAACGCAATACTTTAGAGAAGCCTATCTGCTCACACCATGATCCCCCACTGTCATTTCCTGCTCCTCTTCCCATTCAGCCCTCCTGCAACTCACCAATTTGCTTACCCTATTCACCATCACCTGATGGGCCACCCCTCTTCTCTTAGATTGTAAGCTCTTGAGCAGGGTTCTCCCTCCTTCTGGTCATTGTGTGTAACGTCTATGTATATTTTTTATTCTGTCTCTCCCATTGTACAGCGCTAAGGAATTTGATGGCGCTTTATAAATACTTGTAACAAAATATCACAAATTAGATGCACCCCGTGGCACATATAGAGCAAATATTTAACTAAACCAGGGGACAGCAACCTTGGCTCCCTGATGTTTTGGGAACTACATCTCCCAAGATGCTCAGTCACCCATTAGGCTGACTGAGCCACAAGGGAAATGTAGTTTCCAAAACGTGAGGGAGCCGAGGTTGCTGACCCCTGAACTAAACATTCAAGAGAAAAACAAAGAACATGTAAGATATCAGCGACTACATAACATAAACACAATCAGGGCATTTTATTTTTTGGTGGCCCTTTCAGTGGATGGGGATGAGCCTGCCTTGAAGCTTGCCTCTCCGCGCATGCGCAGCACCGAACTCTAGTGACAGCAACGCCACTGCTCGACGCGCTACACTAGAATCTCACAAGACTGACAGAAATGGCTTCCGAGCTCTTGTTTTAACAAATCCGTCAGGAGGCGGAAGAATCCTCGCCGAGCAGGGTAATAAAAAGTAAAATACTGTTCGTTTCCGCGGCGGAGGCTAGACGTCTTGTCCCTGTACTCGCGGTTGTTTCTGGGGGTTGTAGTTCCGTTAGTAATCAGTTTCCGAGCTGCAGAAAGGCACGAGAACCACAACTCCCCGAATACCTCGCGCGTCGCGCACCTTTCAGCGTAGTCGAGGCTTTCGGGAAGCCTGTGGAGGCCGCGTAGAGTGCAGGATCCCCGGGGGTGGGGAGGGGAAGATAATCAGACAGCCCGGTGCCACTCCTTACTCTGTGCTTTGTGCTTATCCCAGGGCCCCGCTACCTGATGACACGCTTCATGGGGCTGGACCTGCAGTCATGAGCGGTGAGGAGGCAGACATGCACCATGAAGAGTGAGTATGAGTCCAGGCGCCTGCTGCTCTCACCCTCCGCCGAGTGGCGGCCTATCCTGTGCCTGAGTGCCCGGGCTCCAGACATGTCCCTCTCCCATTCACGTCCCGGTGCGTGTCTGCAGGTCTGGGCGCTGACTGGGGCCTATCCGCTAAACGGCGAGGCTAGAGGGACCCAGACCTGTTTTCATGTAGCCGCAATGTCCGGCTGAGAGTTGCCGTGTGACCCCACACAATGTGCAATGCAGCTCCACGGCTCTGCCACAACCCGTATAATAACACCATGTACAGCAATGTGTCCCCCTATCCTCCGGCATTACATGGTCCTTATGCGCCGGTGTATACATACGTGTCTGGTACATACTGATGTGCGCCGGTGTGTACATACGCGTGTCTGGTTGCAGACAGATGTGCGCCGGTGTGTACATACGCGTGTCTGGTTGCAGACAGATGTGTGCCGGTGTATACACACGCGTGTCTGGTGCAGACAGATGTGCGCCGGTGTATACACACGCGTGTCTGGTGCAGACAGATGTGCGCCGGTGTGTACACACGCATGTCTGGTGCAGACTGATGTGCGCCGGTGTGTACATACGCATGTCTGGTGCAGACTGATGTGCGCCGGTGTGTACATACGCATGTCTGGTGCAGACTGATGTGCGCCGGTGTGTACATACGCATGTCTGGTGTAGACTGATGTGCGCCGGTGTGTACATACGCATGTCTGGTGTAGACTGATGTGCGCCGGTGTGTACATACGCATGTCTGGTGCAGACTGATGTGCGCCGGTGTGTACATACGCATGTCTGGTGCAGACTGATGTGCGCCGGTGTGTACATACGCATGTCTGGTGCAGACTGATGTGCACCGGTGTGTACATACGCATGTCTGGTGCAGACTGATGTGCGCCGGTGTATACATACGTGTCTGGTACATACTGATGTGCGCCGGTGTGTACATACGCGTGTCTGGTGTAGACTGATGTGCGCCGGTGTGTACATACGCATGTCTGGTGCAGACTGATGTGCGCCGGTGTGTACATACGCATGTCTGGTGCAGACTGATGTGCGCCGGTGTGTACATACGCATGTCTGGTGCAGACTGATGTGCGCCGGTGTGTACATACGCATGTCTGGTGCAGACTGATGTGCGCCGGTGTATACATACGTGTCTGGTACATACTGATGTGCGCCGGTGTGTACATACGCGTGTCTGGTGGAGACAGATGTGCGCCGCTGTGTACATACACGTGTCTGGCGCAGACTGATGTGCGCCGGTGTGTACATACGCGTGTCTGGTGCAGACAGATGTGCGCCGGTATGTACACACGCGTGTCTGGTGCAGACAGATGTGCGCCGGTGTATACACACGCGTGTCTGGTGCAGACAGATGTGCGCCGGTGTATACACACGCGTGTCTGGTGCAGACAGATGTGCGCCGGTGTATACACACGCGTGTCTGGTGCAGACAGATGTGCGCCGGTGTATACACACGCGTGTCTGGTGCAGACAGATGTGCGCCGGTGTATACACACGCGTGTCTGGTGCAGACAGATGTGCGCCGGTGTATACACACGCGTGTCTGGTGCAGACAGATGTGCGCCGGTATGTACACACGCGTGTCTGGTGCAGACAGATGTGCGCCGGTGTATACACACGCGTGTCTGGTGCAGACAGATGTGCGCCGGTGTATACACACGCGTGTCTGGTGCAGACAGATGTGCGCCGGTGTATACATACGCGTGTCTGGTGCAGACAGATGTGCGCCAGTGTGTACATACGCATGTCTGGTGCAGACTGATGTGCGCCGGTATGTACACACGCGTGTCTGGTGCAGACAGATGTGCACCGGTGTATACACACGCGTGTCTGCTGCAGACAGATGTGTGCCGGTGTGTACATACGCGTGTCTGGTTGCAGACAGATGTGCGCCGGTGTGTACATACGCGTGTCTGGTGCAGACGTGCGCCGGTGTATACATACGCGTGTCTGGTGCAGACAGATGTGCGCCGGTGTGTACATACGCGTGTCTGGTGCAGACTGATGTGCGCCAGTGTGTACATACGCGTGTCTGGTGCAGACTGATGTGCGCCGGTGTATACATACGTGTCTGGTACATACTGATGTGCGCCGGTGTGTACATACGCGTGTCTGGTGGAGACAGATGTGCGCTGGTGTGTACATACACGTGTCTGGCGCAGACTGATGTGCGCCGGTGTATACATACGCGTGTCTGGTTGCAGACAGATGTGCGCCGGTGTGTACATACGCGTGTCTGGTTGCAGACAGATGTGCGCCGGTGTGTACATACGCGTGTCTGGTGGAGACAGATGTGCGCCGGTGTGTACATACGCGTGTCTGGTGCAGACGTGCGCCGGTGTATACACACGCGTGTCTGGTGCAGACAGATGTGCGCCGGTGTATACATACGCGTGTCTGGCGCAGACAGATGTGCGCCGGTGTGTACGTACGCGTGTCTGGTTGCAGACAGATGTGCGCCGGTGTATACGTACGCGTGTCTGGCGCAGACAGATGTGCGCCGGTGTATACATACGCACGTCTGGTAGATACAGATGTGCGCGTGTGTCTCATGTCCTTGATGAAGCGATTTGGTTCGGAAAGTTCTGGGTTTTTCTACTCAATCCACAAGTAAAGTTTTTCCCGGTTCATGGAAAGAGCCGGAACAAGCTGACCCTGTTTAATTGGCTTCTTTTATGTTTGATGTCATTTTGTGAAACCCTGTGTGTAGTTAGTTTGTGCGCGCACATCTGTGTATGTGTATAATAAATCTAGATCCGTTTCCCTGGATGCAATATTTAGAAGGTAGTCGTGGTCAGGCCGGCAGTGATGGGTTAATCTCTAAACCCTGTCCTTTAACAAAGCACCCTAATTTAACCCCCTCCCTCCCTTGGAGAGATGTTGCTGACAGCATTTGCTCAAGGAGAAAGTGCGCACCTTTTTGTCCCTCGTCATGCGCTGCTCCTGTCAGGGACGTCCGAATCCTGCAGCTCGCCTGCACAGTTTGTATTCAGGGAACGCAGATTGCGCACTCGATGGATTATTGCTGCGTGCACAGATACCGTCCATTAGGTGCCTCTCTCAGGACTACAGCTATTGCAGACAGTCTTAGGGTGACATCAGCAGGCAGAGCATGCTGACGTGACTGGCAGGCGGGAAATTCAAAATCCTGGCTGCTGGTGGACACTCCTCCACGTAACCCAGCGGTTACACCAGATCAGAGCCAAGGGGCACTCCACACATCTTGACCACTTTATCCTGTTAATGCCATGTGGTGTGCAATGCTGTCCTTGTTGTGGGTAGGTCTAAACGCACGCCAGCCCATGCAGCAAATGATGCACGAGGCATGCCAGCTCCATTGGTGGCCTGCAGCAGCAGCCGGAGAGCTGGGGTGTACTAGTATGCCCTGCCGGCATTTAGACCCACCCATTGGGCATAATTCTCCCGTCGGTAAGGAGTGAAAAAGCCAAAGTGTTCAGGTTGTGTAGAGTGTCACGTTTGAAAGCATGGCGGCTTAATGATGGCAAACTTTGGGGAATATACGGTGGATTGACCCTTGTCTGGAGCTGTCACTCTATGTCCTTGTCACTGTGCTCTCCAGAGTAGTTTCTGCAGAAGTTGTCTTGCGATTCTGGGCATAGGTTTCAAGTGGCGCTAGTTTGTGATAGGTAAGTGTAGATTTCGCCATTTCCATCGGCGTTTCAGTCTATATATTTACTGCTTTTTTTTTTCACCTTTTGGTTTGTCTTACTATTATTCTTTATTTAGTGCCAACATATTCCACAGCGCTGTACAATATAGACCTGGTATGGGAGTCCTACGGAAAATACCAGTGTTACAAATAACATAAACTACAGTAAACAGAGACTAGCCACGGCGCGTTTTGTTTGCAGCAACTTCTCCAGCCGGTGTTGAGCTTTCCTTCTGCAGAAATCAAATGTTCATCATAGGTGCAGACTTGATAAATCTAGTTTAGCGGATAACCTCTTTAGAGCTTGTCGCATGAATCCTTGCCTGAAGAGCATGCACTCTGTATTTTGAGCAAGTACTGTGGACACTGAATATGTTAAAGATTTGCAAATTTTAGATCATAATGGCACAATTTTATTTTTAATGACTCCCTATGGTTGATTAGAAAAAAAAATTCCAGTCTGAGCTGTGGTGATTCTCCGCTTTCCCAGTGATCCCTGCTTTAGCGTGGCATCCTGATTGGATTTCTGCTTCGGGGAGTCACCGCGCCGCTCACTCGTCACCGCTGTTTACTGTTGCGTTGCTCATGTAACTAAAGTAGATGATTGCGGTTTTAATAATCACCGGCTAGTTACTGCTGCGACAGTTCTGTGTTTATTACACAATGCAGTTGTGGAGAAAACAAAAAAATAACCCTTATTCTTTCCCATCAAGAATGCAGGTAGAAATGTGTAGGTGATCAGTGATGTACATACTTCAAACACTTTTATTTCTTTTTAAATTCTATACTATGTAACACCCCCCCCCCCATGTAAACGATTAAAATGAAATTCTGACATTCTTGTAACACACATACACCCCATAATGATGCATGAGTTTTCATTCCGCCTCGTCTGTCATATGAAGCACAGAGGATGTTAATCACTGGCCGCTCTTATTCTATGGAAACCTTTTGTGTGACTTTGAACAAGAGGTTTGTTTGCTTTAATCGTTTTTTTTATTATTTTTTGTTTTGCTCTTACGCGATTTATACACTGATTACCATTGCTTAGCGTTCTCCGAATCACAATGTTCTTCGGCGTTCCAGAAGGGGAAATTCAGACAGGCAGGCGACGTTTCTTTTGAATTTTGGGAGTCCCCCCTCCCCCTCTCTAGATCACTGAGGCTTATTGTGGTTGCAACAGAGCTAAACAGTGTTTAGTGAATAACCCCCATATGCTTTGAAATTGAGTTTGCATATAGCGTCATTCTAATTTTTTACTATATATGCTCTAATTCATTCTATGGGGAAATTTAAGGGAAAAATGCCACATTATCAGTAAATACAGTTTCAGGGCCCCCCCCTCCCATGAATTTAAACAGGTGGGATCTTGTTCATGTACTTGTAGAGAATGATTGCAATATATTAAAGAATACACCCGCAATAAATGCACTGTATGTGCCACGAGATTGCAGTGTTGTTAAATCCTTTTTGTTGTGTGTTCTTACAACTCCTCACTGATACACGAGCCCAGCACAAACATCGCTTGTTTCTTTACACGGAAAGCCTAAGGTTCTTCTTTCTTTTTTTTCTGCTTTTAGATTGAAAACGCCATTTAGTATTAATATTTCCCCTGAACTTGTGACTGAGAAATTGCGTAATTAAATACAGAAAGCAGACCGAATGTCCTAAATACTTTTTCTGAGTTATTTTTTTATGTCTTTTGTTTGTTGTTGTAGACGCTGGATAAAGTATGTGCTGGGAATGTGTAGATTAAAAGATACATTTACCTGTAGGCAGCTTCCTCCTCCTCCCTCCCCCTGCTGTTCTGCAAAGTGACAATCCTGTGGTGTAGCGCAGGGATCTCAAATTCCAGCCACCCCCAGAATATTACTGACTACAATCTATTATTCTCCAAATGCAATAGGTCACCAGAGAATCATGGGAGTTGTAGTTCAGAACCATTGGAGAAGGAGGGCAGAGTTTGAGATCCACGGAGTGGAGCTTTTTTGAAACTCCTGCGACAAAGTCAGCAATGTGTCCTTGAGGGACATCGTCATACACCTTTGCATGCACTCACTTTCACTGATAAATTGCCACAAAGTGCATAGGTGCATTCTCTATAAAGAAACACACACGGGGAGGGGAGTGATGTGTCAATAAATGAACCCCACAATAGAATGGTTATATAGTGCTGTGTTACGGACAGCAGAATAGTATACAGCAGGGATCTCAAACTCTGGCCCCCCCCCAGATGTTTCTGAACTACAACTCCCTTGATTCTCTAGCCACCCATCGCATTAAAAGCATTCTGGGAATTGTAGGCAATCAACATGGGGGGGGGCAGAGTTAGTTACCTGGTATACAGATTCATGGGTCAGAATAGTTTACATATACAGTCAATAACTTCTTGACTGTTTTTAAATCGGACATGTCAAACTCACTGCCCTCCAGATGTTGTTGCCTACAATTCCCAGAATTCTTTCAATGCAGTACATGGCCAGGGAATTCTGGGAGTTGTAGATCAGAAACATCAGAATTTTTCAGCCTTGGTTCAAATCCTACAGGTCAGAGTGCACTGACAGTTACCTTCCGGGTTGGCCAAATGCTCCAGACTCAGAGGGCTGAATCCTTAGGAGACCCTGCGGGGGGAAGAGTCAGGTCACTATGACTGTTGAGTTTTCATGCAGTGATCCTGGCATGTGGTGTCCCTATTTCATGCACTTTGTATTTAAAAGGTGGTTCATGAAGCTCACTAAAGTAACATTTTAAGATCGTGCCGCACAATTCTGAAGTTTCGAGTAATATTATTATTTATTAAGCGCCGACACATTCCGCAGCGCTGTACGAGGTCCAGTAATATAATTGTTTGTGTTCTGTGTCTGCTTAGGAACGGCAGCGATTTGCGGAAATGTCAGCAGCTGTAGGCCCGTCCTCTGCTCATCAGTAATCCTATAGGTTTGGTGCTTGTTGTGGTGTTTTATAAAGCTCAGCCATGCATTTATATATTTTTTTCTTCTAGATTTTAGTGAAAATCATTGAGCATCATGTGAAAACAAAGCGTGAAACCTGCCAATGTTGGGGAAAAAAATTTAATTTAATTACTACAGTTGCAAGAAAAAGTATGTGAACCCTTTGGGGATTACGTGGAGTTTTGCATGAATTTGTCATAAAATGTGCTCTGATCTTCATCTAAGTCACAACAATTTGAAAAACACAGTCTGCTTAAAATAATACAACACAAACATTATATGTTTTCATGTGTTTATTGAACAGAACATGTAAACATTCACAGTGCGGGGTGGAAAAAGTATGTTTTTCTTGCAACTGTAATTTCCAAATAGTAGCATGATACCGGGTTCTCAATGCAGAAGCAGCGAGAGGCATTAAGGATTCGGCTGGTTTTGTGATTGTTAGAGAACACGCATGGCCTCGACACGACAGGCTGCTGATTGACAGACTTCTGGACTGTCTGCTTACTGAACTTCTGCCGGCCCTGTGAGATCTTGCGGATGCAGTCTTGTTGAGGACTCGATCCATTGATTCCAGGAGATGCTATCGGCAGCGGTGCTCGCTGCCTGTAAATGTTCGAGCAGTGAACTACAACGCCTTTGATTCTCTGCCCATCTGTTGCATTCAAAGAATAATGTGAATTGTAGACTATCCTGGAGTATGACACTACTGTGATAGAGGCTCCGGTATAATTAAGAGGGAGCACTAATGTACCGGCTCACTTGATGAGGAGCCGGTAAGGGCTCGGGTCCATTAGCCATTTATTACCTGAAGCTCATTGAATTGGGCGTATCTACACTAGAGAAGGATTTGTTGTTCATGGTGCTCGCAACAAGGGATTCAGCGGCTCATGCTCTTCAGCTTATCGGTCTGTTTTTTTATTTTTTAAACATCCGTCCGTGTGCTTTGTGGAACCTGCTATTTCTAGTGTAGCCTCAGTGACCTTTTATTGAAGAAATTCTAAACGGAGTGGTCCAGTAACTACTGACATGTGGTCTAAGCGTGCAGAGCCTTTTCCGATGGCAGCTTCCTGTCTTTCAGCTGCACGGCCAATTATGTGCTAACTAATTAACGCGCATTGTTTGTGCTCTTTCCCTGCAGCTTCTCGTCATTTTGTGGTGTTACATGTATTATTCATGGCGTCTGCCTGTTTTCTATGGATTCTACGTAACAATGCTCCTGTTAGAGCTGCGCAGGTGATGAATTTGCAGTCCATTGTCCCAACAGATACAGTCCATGCTATAAACTGAAATGGATTTCTTGCTGCTAGATGCTAAAAAAACATACAAATAGTCATTTTATTACTATGGTGCCTACTCCATCCAATCGTAGAGGAAGCTATGGAGTAAGGGTAGCTACCATACCTTTTCGTAAACACAATAAGGCATATTTTTCGATTGTTCGTCAGACTAGCAGAATATCGCTCAACAGGGCAGCAGTCACCTTCGAGTGGACCTTTAAATGGGTCATTCCAGATGGGTGTGACTCTCCTTTACAAATTTATATAGTTATTGCATTAAAATATAAGCTTTCTTTAATTTTTCATACATCATTTTTAACAGGAACTGCAGGAACCCAGGACATACTTAAAAACGAGAGAAATCTCAATGTATCCTTCCGGTAAAATCCTTTCTCAAAAAAAAAAAAAAAAAAGGTGACTAAAATAGTTAAGAACCAATCCTTTTGCTCTGGAGTCCGAGTTTATCCCTCCATGATTGCCCAGCTGCAATGTGGGATATGTAGTTCTGCCCCAGCTGCTGTTCCAACTAGTGATGCATCGAAATGAAAATTTCGGACCGACACTGCACCCTGAGCTTGACTGAAAATCCGTCATCTGAACCTGAAGGCCCGGTCAAGATTGGGGTTGGGCAATTTTAATTTCGGTGGCCGAAATTTCGGTGCAACCCTAGTTCCAACTTTCAGATTCAACACATAGCTTGGTCTGTTAATGGGTAGCATTGTAGTTGCCCAGAATAGAATAAGCCCTGGTGTGTGTGTGTGTGTGTGTGTGTGTGTGTGTGTTTTTAGGCCTGGTTCACACCTGGGCGTTTTACAGCGTGTTCCTACGTGCTGTAAAACGCTTAAACACTGAAATCCCATTATTTCCTATGGGCATTGTTCACACCTGGGCGTTTTACAGCGCGTAGGAACGCGCTGTAAAATGCCCTACGCCCAAAGACGTACAGGAGCTTCTTTGGGGCTTATTACAGCGCGTTTGCAGCAATAGACTTCAAAAAACGCGTGTACGACGCGCGTTTCTAATTGTCTAAAACACGCATATGAGATACGCTCCGGTGTGAACCCAGCCTTATAATTTTGCAAGCAATCCTGAAGTCACAGTGAACCTCTACAAAATGTCATGCTTGGGGGGGGGGAATGAAAATTACAGGAGAGAATTAAAACTCCAATCTTATTAAATATTTGTAGATTTAAACAAAATAGAAAATCATGATTTCACATTCTGTCCTTGATTTCTTCTATTTTCTTAAATCTTCAAGTATTTAATAAAATCCAAAAAAAAATTTAAATTGCAGAGTAGAATTAAAACTCCAATTTTAGCGATTTAAAGGTTAAACTCTATATTTCAGGTGTAGATCTATCCCACGAAAATATATATATTTTTTTTTTTTAAAAAAACAATCTTTTCGTGGGATATTTTTTTTAAAAAATGTTTTGATTGTTTAGTGTGCAAACCGTCATGCTTTCATGCACAGACCAAGCAGGCAATGACACGGGCATTCCGCCGGTATCATGTAGGCCGCCTAATACAGAACACTGGGTGGAAACTCCTAATGTTAAGTCTGGCTGCCCCGAAAAGTGACATTAAATTCTCAAATTGTGCTATGTGCAGCTGGAAATGATCCAAAGGAAATCCTCATAGAGGAAGTACAGGGCGCACACCACTACACTGTGTTTCATGTCATGTGACGGAAGAGCTCTGACCCCGGAACACGTAAGACTCCAGCCAGTGAGCCAGCTTGTATGTGTCGTCTAGCCTCGAAATACACTCTCAGAACTGGATTTCTCCTCAAACGAAGAGGACCCATGCTTTAAATGTATATATAACAATATGCCCAAAGTCTCCTTTGACTAAATGACGGAAGCTAGCAGCTCGTTTTGCAATGTGCAAGTGGGATTCTTCCTTTTTCTAGAGGAGTATTCCACCCTTCACCTCCTGCCGGAGCAGAGCCCGATATAGCAACAAACAAGAATAGAACCTCCGAGGCTGCAGTGTACATTAATATAAGTGTGTCCCAGCAGACAGATATTGACAACCTTGTTATTTAGCTTGTACTTGTCGTCAATCTAATGGAGCATTAGTATCCTTTTCCAGTAATCTGTAGAACAGCAGATAAATCAGAATGTGTGTCCTTTTTTCTTAATGGCAAGACAGCAGAATGTGCATTTAAAGGAACACCCCTCTAAACAATAGTGTCTTTTTTTTTTTTTTCCTGCTGACAGCCTCTGCCCTATTTATTTTTGACTTGTGGTGATTTTACTCGCCTTTTGTCCCTCGCAGCTCCTCCTCTTCTACTCAGGGACTCCCAAACCCAGAAGTCTTTTCTGCGCAATTTGCACTTCCTGCACTACTCGCGTAGGGAACCTAAATTGCACACTGCAACAGGACTTGCAAACTTTACACAGAGCTTGCGCAAGACGATGGATCAGGCCTGTGCACATGCGCAGCTCTGATACATCGCAACCTCTCTGACACCGATCACTAGCGTGATTGGTCTCCGAGATCGTGTCGCTGGCACACTTGAGCATGCTGACATCTCTAGTGACAGTTGGGAAGTTCAAAGCTTCTGGCTGCCTGGTCCTGCGGGGGTGGAGGAATCTCTCCACTTCACCCCACATTTTACAGAGTTCGGCACATACGGTCCATCGCGGTGAGAACCTGGGGCTTTCGTTTAATTTTAGTTTACAACTAAAGGGTCATAAAATGGAGCGGGTCAGGAGGCTTTAATGTGTGTCCATAAATTCTGTATAAATGTGTCAAGCCCAGCCCAGTGAGCGCTGCTTGCTGGAATTCAGCTGTTACAAACCTACGCGCTGGCCGCCGCGGCACCTTCAGCGACGGATTCAATGTAACTTCTATTCAGGGACGAAGCAGAATTGTATATATAGATGATTAGATTCTAATACTCCTAATCGAGGGATTTGTGGTTTGGTTGAAGCCGTAGTAAAATAAGTCAGGACAGAGGATGTGTCTGAATCTCTTCTCGGGGTTCGTGACAATCACGCACCCCACATCTGCTCGATTTACTGCCCCTGCCGCAGTCGTGCATACGCGTTGGCGCTTTATAAATACTCGTTGCTCCTCTTTCTTTCGCAGGTTGCGTTGTCAGTATGTTCTTTCTCTGATCTTTTAATGCGGTTGCAGAATGTTTTCTTTAGCAGGTTCCCACCACCTTGTCACTTTTCTATAGATTGCAATGCATCTGCTCCCCTGTCTCCCTGCTCAAAGCATGTAATCACTGCTAATTTCTTCCGTTTTCACTCTAGTGCTAGCCTTTTTACTCTCTCTCAGCGTGCAGATGTATTTACACTTCCCCTTGATGACTTGTAGTGGCTCGTGCCCATTGTGAAACTGCGGGTTATTTTCCACCACCTCCTGCAGTTTTTGTCTGCTTAGTTTACATAGTAATTCCATTTTATTAGGGATTCACACCGTGCGTGAACTTGCTATCTCATGCTGGGCAATCTGCTGTATGGCCTTAATTTACCACAATTTAATGTGAATGCCAAGCACTAAAATCAAATGGCACGGGGGGCGTGGCCTGGACGCGAGGCAAGATGGCCGCTTAGTTCTGCAGCTCTGCACCCGGGCGCACCAAATAAGCTCTTCGAATGTCCGCAAGACGTCCCACACGACAAAAAAAACGAGCCGCTGCCTCTGTGACTCACCCGCACACACCAGCGCTGACCGGGAGCTCCCCGATGCGCCACTACCTCCGCGGATCACAGGCTGTCTCCTCGCAAGGCCGCAAAACCAAGATGGCGGCGGCCGGGGACCGCATGGTAGAATCGGAGGATGATCTGCAAGACAGCCGGACTTCCTCTCTGAGCGATATACCAACGGCGGAGGTAAGGGAGACCCTGCGCCACCTTCCCACTAAGAGAGACTTGGAATCTTTATTTTCACGCTTTGAGGCGAAATTTGATGCAAAATTCGCTGAACTAGGGGCTGATGTGCGGCAGCTGGGAGGCAGAGTGCAGGATTTAGAGGAGGATAGAGACGCTTCCATGGCCCACCTGGACAGACTACAGGCCCAAATAAATGAACAGTCCCGATATGTTACTGACTTACGCCGCTCTGTAGACGACTTAGATAATAGAGGGCGCCACAACAATGTCCGTATTAGAGGCGTCCCTGAATCGGAGGATGCAGAAGATATACCCTCACCCTACGAACTTTGTTCATTGCGCTCCTCGAACGCCCGCCTGATACGCCGATATTGCTTGATAGAGCACATAGGGCGCTGCGCCCACGGGGAGCCCCGTCGGCACCCCCAAGAGATATCATCTGCCGCATACATCATTTCCCGCTCAAGGAAGAGATCATGCAAGCGGCCAGAAAGAAACGCTCAATCACACATGATGGACACGCGGTTGAAGTCTACCAAGATCTTTCCAGATTCACTTTGCAAGCTCGGAGACACCTTAAACCGATCACGGATGTCCTCAGAGATCGAGACATTAGATACAGGTGGGGCTACCCTTTTGCTCTTACTGTACGAAGAGATAATCAGCTCATGTCTATTATGGAACCTGGAGATGTGCCCGAATTTATCCGCGCTTTGGAATTACCGCAGGTGGAGATCGCTAATTGGCATGGAGGTGATTTACTGGATTCCCCCCTCCCAAGCCCCAACGGCAAAAATGGCAAGCAGTCCGTAAACAGAAGCACCGCCACCCCCCCAGGGACGAGGCAACAGATCCAGGACTCCACCCGTCCTTTGGCCCGGTGAGGCAGGACCCCTGAGAAGTTCTCCCCTCTTTATGGTTTCCTACTCCCCCTTCTACTGTGTTGGCTACAACGACCGGCAGGTCCATTACGACACCTACATTCCGAGGACGGAGGCCCAAAGCCCTCGGGAGCATCCATATGTCTCTATATCTCTTGTTCTCCTGTTTTTTTGTTTTTTGCTATAAGATATTGGACGTCGGGACATGCCCTGTGGTCATGTCCTTATGTTAAGGACGACACTCGATGGTTAAGCTTGCTCTATATTTGCCCGGGTGCGGCAGAATTAGGTGGCTGTTACACTACTTTAACTGTAGTGTTGTATTTCGTTTATTTAACACTCACTAAGGTTTCCATGTTGCGTATTTTACTTGTGTTCTACACCATCCCCCTTACGGTGTTTGAATTTCACCAGTACGCCTGGAACGGCTGTTCCACACTCCTTCTTGCTGGATAGACCCCATATGGGTCTGTACCCTACGCGGGTACCCACACCGATCTTCATTATGTGTTCTGCACTGTAAGGTGCGGTTTATGATTTTCCTTTTGTCTGTATTTTGGTCTTTATTAATGTATGTCTATTTGGGTCCATGCAACATGTATGACTTGTCCGTGCCGGAACCGCTTGTGATGAGCCAGCGCAGGGGAGTGCATTCTCTCCAGCAATGTAAATTTTTCAGGGACACTTTTTTAGACTATGGCTAAGATACGACTTATATCCCTGAATGTCAGGGGACTGAACCACCCGGCTAAGCGGCGGATCGCTATGGCTGATCTCCGTAAGCAAAAATGCGATTTTGCCTTCTTGCAAGAAACCCATTTTCGGTTAGACAGTGCTCCAACTTTGCGCTCAACTTACTTTACCCAGGGCTTTTATAGTAACTTTGAAGCGTCCAAATCTAGAGGGGTGGCTATTCTGGTAGCTTCGCATATACCTTTTTCATGCACCTCCCAGATGACAGACCCACAGGGCCGTTTCATCTTTATCAAGGGGCATATCGGAGCTAGATTGGTTACGCTGGCAAATATATACCTTCCCAACACCCATCAATGCACTGCGTTCAGAAAAATTTTGAATAAACTCGCTAAGTTTGCTGAAGGCCCCCTATTTTGTGGAGGAGACTTCAATATCTCCCCGGACTCCCCGAAGGAAGCTGCCGCTTCCCCGGAGCGTCACAGCCATCTAAACGGAGGAGATTTCACCAACTGTTACAGACGTTTCAATTGGTAGATTGTTGGAGAGCAATGCACCCCGCTGGGCGCGATTACACATTTTACTCACACGCTGCCCGAGTTTACTCCCGTCTGGACCTTTTTCTCATGTCTCATCATACCCTTCATTTAATTCGCACTGTGTCCATAGGGAGTATTACTTGGTCAGACCACGCCCCAGTGTTGATGGACCTTGAAGTTCCTGATTTACCCCCTAGACAATACCAATGGCGTCTTAATGAATCTCTTCTGAAAGACGTGGTTCACCGGGAGTACCTCACGGAGGCCATTACTCACTACTTTGACGAGAATGATAACGGGGAAGTCACGGATCCCTTACTGTGGGAAGCACATAAGAGTGTACTCCGGGGTCAGCTGATACAGCTGGGGGCCCGATGTAAAAGGGATAGGGGAGACAAGATCCAATCTTTACTCGCGGATATTCAAACTTTTGAGACCCTCCACAAGACCACTCCATCCGCTGAACATTATTCCGCCCTGTCCTCCCTCCGATCAGAACTGAGGGAACTGCTTCATCAACATGCACGTAGGTCGCTCCTCCTTACTAAACGCTCTTATTACCTTCACGGTAATAAATGTGGCAAACTATTGGCGAGAGCCCTACGCCAGAAGTACCAGTCTACCTACATCCCCAAACTTAGACGCTCCGACGGCTCCGTCACGCATCTCAATGACGAAATTATAGCTGAGTTCCATACCTACTATCACTCCCTATATAATCTTAGGGACTCACCCCCTCCAGCTAAGCTTATGGCGGATTACTTGGCTAAAGCTCTGGATGTTACTATCTCCCCGGACCAGGCTGAGGCGCTGGATGTCCCCTTCACATCTGGGGAATTGGCGGAGGCGCTTAAAGCTACCCCGACGGGGAAGAGTCCGGGTCCAGATGGCTTTTCTATTGGGTACTATCGGACCTTTCTGAAGTCGCTGGGCCCCTACCTTCTCCGCTCCTTTAACGCGATTGACGAAGGGACTAGTTTCCCCGCAGAAGCTCTCCGAGCAACAATCTCGCTTATACCGAAACCTGGTAAAGACCCTTTATCATGCTCTAACTACCGCCCCATCTCTCTAATAAATAATGACATAAAGCTTATGGCAAAAATGCTGGCCCGGAGACTTAACCCTATACTCCCCTCCCTAATCCATCCGACCAGTGGGATTTGTTCCTCTTAAGGCTAGGGTCAGACTAACGCATTTTTCACGTTGTCCGTGAAAATGTGCATTCGAAGATGGACGTATTTTTTCAGGAATACGTGATAGCGTCATACGATGCGCAGTTTCATCCGTGATTTTGTACGGATCATCAATAAAACACTTCTTGCATCTGGACGTTATGTTTGGCCGGCCATTAGCAGCGTCTGATGTCTCCAATTCATCCTCAACACGCCGCTAGCGGACGCAGCCGCATCTGGTACGTCAGTACTAGCGGTTTAACGTTCTCCGAAAAACTGCGTTCATTTCCCTTGGTTGCGCAGACGGACTTTTGTGCGACCGTACGTCGTATATTGGCTGTCATTGCCCGGCCTGCTTGCTACTACGGCCGTGATTAAGTGGCCAGAACGCGCGTTCGACTGCTCAGTCTGACCTAGCCTTAGAGGCGCTTGGATTTACTCTGAGCCATAAACCTTCGACATATCCAGGGTCAGCTCTATCCCTATGCTCTTTCTTTCGTCGACGCCGAAAAGGCGTTCGACCGAGTAGATTGGTCATTTTTAATAACGGTTCTAGCGAAACTAGGTTTGGGGCCTCGCTGGCTTGCCTGGGTTTCGGCACTTTACAGTAACCCGACGGCCCTCCTTCGCGTAAATGGCTCACTCTCCAGCCCCTTGTCGGTCCGGAACGGGACGCATCAGGGATGTCCACTCTCCCCGATACTGTTCATTATTACACTGGAACCTTTCTTACAGAGGTTACGGGACAATGAGTGTATCCGAGGATACAATGGCCCCTTACATGAGTATAAAGTTTCCGCTTTTGCGGACGATGTGCTACTGACGATCATAGATCCCTTACAATCTCTCCCTGCGTTTTTGCGGTAGGTCCATCTATATGCCGCGGTCTCCAATTTTAAGATTAACACTACTAAATGTGAGGCGATTGGAGTGGACATCCCTGACGCCACTCGCTTGCAGATCAGATCGCTCTTCCCCTTCTCTTGGCAGTCAGAAGCTATCACATACTTGGGCCTCCGCCTCCCCTCTGACCTTACTCTATTATACACTCTTAACTATGAACCTCTCTTACACAGGGTACGGAGCGACCTGCAGGCATGGGATAGGCCCCACTTCTCTTGGTTCGGACGGATTAATATCATAAAGATGTCCATACTACCTAAGTTCCTCTACTTATTCCAGACTCTCCCTATCCATGTTACCCCATCTTTCTTCAACACACTACGCAGCTTATTTGGAAAGTTCATATGGGCTGACAAACGACCCAGGTTGGCCTTCCGCCTACTGACCCGCCCTAAACACCGGGGAGGATTGAGTACACCTCACATGGAATACTACTATGTAGCCGCACTGCTCCTTCGCCTGTCAGACTGGTCCATGTCCCCTCCCCATAAGCTGTGGGTCCCCCTTGAACAAAAATTCCTTCAAGTCCCCATTGCTTCGACACCCTGGCAAACGGTCTCTCACACCACTATCTGCCCGACACCGCATCCAACGATATCCCCGACCCTGAGGTTATGGCGCCGTTATCGCCACAGACTGGATCTATCTCCGCTCCCCTCCCCCCTTACTCCCATAACCAGCAACCCTGACTTCCTACCCGGCCGCCAGCCCTCATTCCTTGATATTGACTATGATGGCCCTTATCTAACGATCCAGACATGCACTGTTGAGGGCACACTTCTACCCTTAGAGCAATTAGTGCCGCAGCGGATACCGTCCCCAATGGAGGCATATCGCTATCTCCAACTCAAACACTTCTGGTCCAGCCTGACTGCACACCAACCGTACAGATCTACTCTGTCCCCCTTTGAAAACCTCTGTACTCAGGACCCCCCACCACCTCACCTCCTTTCATTAATATA
Source organism: Leptobrachium leishanense (assembly GCA_009667805.1). NCBI lineage: Eukaryota > Metazoa > Chordata > Amphibia > Anura > Megophryidae > Leptobrachium > Leptobrachium leishanense. Next base: position 72,910,128 of record CM019065.1, read on the forward strand.
TGCCCTTCTGATGGCCGCGGAATACCCAGACCTACCCTCCTACACTACTAAGTGGGAAGCCGAGACACCCCCTCCTTTGACCGAACGAGCTTGGTTAGATATCTTCCACATCACTTTTCATTCTTCCAGAGACCTGAAAGTACAAGAAATGAATTATAAATTGCTATCACGATGGTATCTCACACCTAACAGATTGGCGTTGATGCACCCGGGTGTATCCCCGGATTGTTGGAGATGTGGGCTTTCGAAAGGAACGTTCATCCATATTTGGTGGTCCTGCCCGTTTATAGTGCCCTACTGGGAGGTGGTGTTCACCTATGTTAAAGAAATCACCTCTATGGAAATCCCCTTCACCCCGCAAGCGGCTCTCCTACATGTGGTCCCCCTCTCCCCGAATAGATATATTAAGTCTCTAATGATTCACTTGTTTAACTCAGCAAAATCCCTGATTCCCAGACACTGGAGATCGGAATCCCCACCAACGATCTTCGAATGGATAGATCAGGTCTCCAGCGTTAAGGAAATGGAGGAACTCCACCTCTCGCTGGAAAACAAATATGATATTTACTTTAAAACGTGGTACTGGTGGTCTGACTTTGTTATGAAACACCGTAAGGATAACCTGGAGGCCATAGCTAGGTCACATGAAAGGCGAGCCATATCCCCCGTATTCCCCTCAGAGACCGAGCTGGCTGACTGAGACAGTATTTTGGAGCCGGCAGACGAACGAGACTCTCCCATGTGACCATAGGGATCACAAGACCCAACGTTGTGTTTTTGTTTTTGTTGTGTGTTTTTTTTTTTGTTTTTTTTTGTCTTTATGGTTTTTGGTTTTCCTTTTGTTTTCTCCTTCCTTGCTTTTTCTTTTCATAAGAATACCTTACACTAGATGGTATAAGCTTATTTTATCGGTACTTTTCTGTATCTCACTTATCATTCTGTAATTGAACTGAAAATGCCTTGATTATATGCAATCTTTTATTTCAATAAAAAAGATATTATACAAAAAAAAAAATCAAATGGCCCGCTGACCACAGTCACTTCTCTCAAATATCTAGGTACGTGGTTAGACCCAAATCTATCCTTCGGCCCCCACATCAAAAAACTCATCTAAACTTTACCCCAAACTAGGTGCCCTGTACAGAAACAAATCTTGCCTGAGCCCCGCGGTAAGAAAGCAGATTGTATAGCAAATTCTTATGCCGGCTATTGAATACAGAGATGTAGTGTATGCAGATGTCCCGCAAACGCACCTGCAGAAACTTACTACATTGTATAACTCATTCTGTCGCTTTGTGCTACAATGTAACTACATGACCCACCATTGTGACATGTTAAAAGAACTAAACTGGCCATTGCTGGAGTCTAGACGCACCCTTCACCTTTCCAGCCTGGTGTAAGAGATTTTCTGGGAAGCTACCACTCTACCTGAATAGGCTGCTTCCCCCAGCAGTTCCCTCATCCTATAACCTCCGATCCAGGACCAGCACCTTACTTGCAATACCACAATACAAAAAGAAAGTGGCTCGATCCTCATTTTCCTACAGAGCCACTGTGGTACTCTGCAGAAGTGGCCAAAATAGTGAAGAACAAAAAGATAGCATTCAATAATTCTAAAAAAACTCATAGTGAAGAAGATAGGCAAACCTATAAGATTAGGCAGAAAGAGGCAAAGCAATTTATAAGAACTTCCAAAGCGCACGCAGAAGAGAAAATATCTCAGTCAGTAAAAAAAGGGGACAAAACATTTTTTAGATACATAAATGAGAAAAGTAAAACAAGGATTAGTTAGATTAAAAACAAAGGAAGGAAGGTATGTAGAAGAGGATAAAAGTCTCGCTGACTGCCTCAATGAATATTTTTGTTCAGTCTTTGCAGAAGGAAAGGGACCTCAGTTAGGAGGAAACACTAACCAGACATTTACATATGAGTTTACAGAGGTGGAGGTTCTACAGCAGCTGTCTAAAGTAAAGACAAATAAGTCAATGGGGCCTAATGGGATCCACCCTAAATTATTAAAAGAGCTCAGTGGTGTAATAGCAAAACCGTTAGCAAGGATTGGTTAAATAAATCTGTTAACGGGAGTCGTCCCAGAAGACTGGAAATTAGCAAATGTTGTGCCCATTTACAAGAAGGGTAGTAGGGAGGAATCGGAGAACTATAGGCCAGTTAGTCTTACGTCAGTAGTGGGGAAATTAATGGAAACCATGTTAAAGGAAAGGATTGTTGAACATCTAAAAACACATAGATTACAGGATCAGAAACAACATAGGTTTACCTCAGGAAGATCATGCCAAACTAATCTTACTGATTTTTTTGATTGGGTAACAAATATAATAGACACAGGTGGTGCAGTAGACATTGCTTATTTAGATTTCAGTAAGGCTTTTGATACTGTTCCGCATAGAAGGCTTATCAATAAATTGCAATCTTTGATCTTGGATTCCAATATTGTTGAATGGATTAGGCCGTGGCTGAGTGACAGGCACCAGAGGGTTGTGGTAAATGGAGTTTATTCGGCGCAAGGTCTGGTTACCAGTGGGGTACCTCAGGGGTCAGTACTTGGACCCATTCTCTTTAATATTTTTATTAGTGATATTACAGAAGGTATTAATGGTAAAGTATGTCTTTTTGCTGATGACACAAAGATTTGCAACAGGGTTGACGTTCCTGGAGGGATCAGCCAAATGACAAATGATTTAGGTAAACTAAAAAAATGGTCGGAGTTGTGGCAATTGAGTTATAATGTGGATAAGTGCAAGATAATGCACCTGGGACGTAAAAACCCAAGGGCTGAATATAGAATATTTTATACAGTCCTAACCTTAACATCTGAGGGTTGGGATTTAGGGGTCATTATTTCAGAGGATCTAAGGGTAAGTAGTCAATGTAATAGAGCAGCAGGAAATGCTAGCAGAATGCTTGGTTGTGTAGGGAGAGGTATTAGCAGTAGGAAAAGGGAAGTGCTCATGCCACTGTACAGAGCACTGGTGAGACCTCACTTGGAGTACTGTGTGCAGTACTGGAGACCGTATCTCCAGAAGGATATAGACATCTTAGAGAGAGTTCAGAGAAGGGCTACTAAAATGGTGTACGGCTTGAAGGAGAAAAGTTACCAGGAAAGGCTTAATGATCTTAACATGTACAGCTTGGAAAAAAGACGAGACAGAGGAGATATGATAGAAACATTTAAATACGTAAAGGGAATCCACAAGGTAGAGGAAGGGAGTATATTTAAAAGGAAACAAAATAGCAAAACAAGAGGACATAGTCTTAGATTAGAGGGGCAAAGGTTTAAAAGTAACATCAGAAAGCATTATTTTACTGAGAGGGTGGTGGATACATGGAACAGCCTTCCAGTAGAAGTGGTAGAGGCCAAAACAGTAATTGAATTTAAGCAGGCATGGGATAGGCATAAGGCTATCCTAAATAAAAGATAAATCCAGGTAAAGTATCCATGTAATTGGGCAGACTAGATGGGCCGAAAGGTTCTTATCTGCCGACATTTTTCTATGTTTCTATTAACGTACCTCAATACAGAATGCACCTGTAAACATGTAACATAGTGACTATATTTCCTACATATTTTTTTTCGGTGTTAATCTGTAGATTTGTGTTTTTTTTTTTTTTAATATCTTGCATTTATTACTTTATTTCTGTAACAACTGTAAAATTTTATGTTCTTGAACCCAGGACATACTTGAAAAGGAGAGAAATTTCAATGTATCCTTCCTGGTAAAATACTTTGGCAGTTTCCCATTATTTATTTATTTGCAAACGTTTTATTTATTATTTATTTTTATTTGGGGTGGTAGGGAAATGTATAAATGCGTTTCCTAATCTACATAATATTTAAAGGATGGTCTGTATTTATTCATTTTCTTCTTTTTTTTTTTTTTTTTTGTAGCCAAGATAAAGCTGCTGGATCTCTCGAGAGACAGGAGTCCGTGGCTACTACAGAGGCCAGGTTAAGAATGGAAGGTGTGGAGCTGAAGGAAGAATGGCAAGATGAGGACTTTCCAAGGCAAGTGTGTGAACTCTGAGTAGGTGGTAAATCACACCCAAAGCTTGCAAAATCAATCAATCAATAAGGGTACAGAAAGGTGTTTGATGAAAAGTCTGTGCTAAATCGTTATGTCAGACTGTGTGACCTTTTGAAGTCTTTCAGGCCGCCACTACCCGATTCGGCGTGTTTCAACACAAACTCCTTAAGGTTTGACTCACTATAAGACTGAGATCCAAAATATCGGACCCTGTCAGAATATCGTCAGAGACTCCGACTATAAAGATGCAGTCTGTGACTATGTCGCACTTTGAGATCAAAGACTCACGATTTTGCCCTACAACTCCAGAAATCCTGTACGATCACAGAAAGTTGTCACAGACGGCAAAATTGTGCATCGTGATCCAGGCTTAAGCCTTATACTGTTCCCTAATAGTACAGTCTCGTATGAAATGCTTAGCAGTTCATACGTTCACATCCTAAAATCTGGCAGCACCTCATCTTAGGCTGGGGTCAGACCAGCGCACTTTTAACGTGCGTTCTGGCGCACTTAATTACGGCCGCACTAGCAGCAAATGACGGGCAATGACGGCCAATATACGAAGTACGGTCGCATGAAAGTCCGGCCGCGCAACGCAAGTGGAAAATGAACGCATTTTTTCGAGAACGCAGAACCGCTAGTACTGACGTACAGAGTGCGCTGCGTCCACTAGCGGTGTGTGTGTGTGATTTAGAGACGTCAGACCCTGCTCGTGTCCGGCCAACATAACGTCCAGACACCCAAAGTTTCCTGGTTTGGATCCGTAAAAAATCACGCACGAAAATGCGCATCGTATGACCGTTTTCGCGAATTCCATGAAAAAATACGTCAATGCGTTCGGACGCACTTTTTTACGTTCGCGTGTAAAAATGCTTTCGTTTGACCCTAGCCTTAAAGGATTCAAAAAAGTTGTACAGTGTGCGCCGGGCATTAGTTGGGGTCTGTGAATGTTTCTCCAACCCGGACTGTTGCTCATTTTTCAGGTGTCGTGAACTGAACCTCTATGACCAGAGAGCTGGAGAACTCTCCTCTCTGCCCCTCATTGTAGGGTGGCATCGCTGGCATTGGGATGATATGCTCTGCTTGGTGTTAAAATTCGGAGAATCCACTTTTACCCCATACTAAACTTTGCATAGTGGGAAGATTTACCAGATTTTTCTATCAATTTGTTTTATTATTTTAATTTTTTTAAGATTCCGTGGTTGTTTTTATGTTCATTGTTTATTCCAATGACTTGTATACAGTTTATAATGTGTTTTTGTGTTTCTTTTTAGACCTTTGCCCGAAGATGACCATATTGAGGGTGATTTCCTGGCTGGAGAAGGGAGGCCAGGTAACAGAATGCCCTTTTATTTACACAACATTCACAGAAAGATTAACAATTACCATATTTTATTGTATTCCCTTTTAGCTATTTATTAAGTCTTTTTCCAATCCTACTCACATGATATCAAGCAGATAGAGCAGTCAGGGGCGTTGAGTGATTTATGTTGGTACGTGCTGTTTCTTTAGCTCTAATTCATTTATACAGTTAACAAGTATTTATAAAGTGCTAACAAGTTCCGTAGTGCTGTACAATGGGTAAGACAGAATAACAAATATACGTTGTCTAGATTTTATCAAAGGCAAACTGTCATAGAGTCATTCTATTGTTGTTTTTTTCTTTTTTTTAACTTTAACCAAAATCAATCCAACTTGTTTATGAATTATTTTTTTCCCACCCACTATATTTTTAATACTCTTTGTGTGCTGTCATTTAAAAGTCCTACTTTTCCCTCTTGGCCTAAATACAGGCACTTTACTTGCCGCCTCCGTCTTCTGCCATGTACTAATATTGCACTAATATATAGTAGTGCACTGCAGAATCATGGATTGGTGTAAATTATTGGTAGTAAGTAATGCCTGTATGTTTAGGTCCCTTTTAATCTGGATAAATTCCCACTAAAGCTGAGTTCCTAACTGCACACAGCAAATGCGTTCCCTATGCGGGCAGTTGTTAACGCTCAAGCTAGATTAACCCCTTGTTTGTGGTTAAATACTGCTTCACATTCACGGATGAGCTGTATACACTAACATGAAGAGCTGCTGAATCCTTCTTGGTTTCTGTGGGACTTGAAGTTCCGCTGTCCGTTACATTCTTGAGTAACAAGTGCTTCGTCGGAGACTTTATTTTGGTTAAAATACTTGGAATATGGCTTGTCATTTTGTCACTGGAATTACCCTCTAACCTCTTCATTTCAAAGTTATTTTCAATAAAAGCACTGGCAGGTCCAAGTGGTTTTATTGAAATTCACGGTCTATTACACACACAGTAAAATATACAGACACATCTCTTCTGGATACTTTCACTGTAGGGGAGCCTTATTTGACAGACCGAGGACTCCTAGTGGCCAAAAAGCACTACTACATTTACGTTACAGCTTGGGCTCCGTGTTTCCTTGAAGTAAAAACAGAAAGCAAAGCTTTTCAAACAATTTCAGCACATCGACTGTCATGCCCAATGTTGAAATACAAGTGGCACATCCTGGAGCCCTTTTGCATTGCTCCGGCATAACACCAGATTGAGTATACTCAATGGCAGGGCAATTGCAGGAGTATATTCGATCATGGTAGTGAGGGGGTTAAACTTTCATTTTGGGGCTTTAATTCCAGAATGGAATCAAACTCCCCCGTCATTTGTGAACAACCAAAGGAGGAGAAAAAACAAACCCTGTATCTTGCATGCTATAATAACCTGTTTGCAGTGTAACATCAAAAGTAAGGACACGTGCTTTTGGAAGCTGAATGCCTGGTCTTTAAAGGTAGTAATTCATGTACTATGTAGTGGAATAGATCTTCTAGAGCCATGCTGTTTTTACAATAAATGACAATACATGGTCACTAATCTGCTCGCTGAAGCATCTGGTCCACCCAGATACAAGTCAGCTTTGCAACACATGATTGTGCAATAGTCTATCAAAAGTGTAACTTTCCTAACTATACCTCAATTGTCTCTTGTTTTACATTTCTGTTTTTTTGTGGGCCCTGTCTGTCTGCTTAAGCTTGGGCATTTCCGGTGCTGGATCAGTCAGTTTATTGTATCCCTTACTCAGCAACTCATAATTCACGCAAGTATCTACCTCCTGGCTATATTTGTGCATGCTGTGCTTTCTGCCTGTCTGTGCCTGCTCCTCTAACCAAATGTACTTATTCCTATTGTCTAAATCCGTGAGTCACTGGTGATGAGGAAAAATGATCCTTTATTTGCTGTGTTGGTGCAGGAATGTAAGACGTTTTCTACAAAATTCTTTGAGTCTGCATGGGGGGGGGGTCTTACCTCGCCACTGGACCTGATACAAGTTTGGCATTTGTATTTATTTTTGGAGTTTTTATGTCAGTGTTAAGAGATTTTACTAAATCAATTAGGGCCGTGTCAGACGAGCACACTATGTACGCCCATACTAACGTGCCTGCCTGTGCCTGTCGCAGTGATGTAGCCAGACGGGCGTCAGAGTGGAACGGACTTTCCTTCCACTCTTAAAAACACTCGTCTGACCTTGGCCTTAACGGCAGGTTCTGAGAGCCGGTATTCTTTCATACTGGCTTGAGCTGAGAACATAAAGCTACCGTGGAATAGCTCGCGGTGACTGAAGCCTTGCAATCACTGAGCAGCAAATCAAATCGCCAGTGCTGTGCTTCAGATATCTGGAAAAGCAGCATGTTAGGGGGACTGGAGAGCCGGGGTTGGGAACCAGTGATTTGGTGGATGATCATAGCTCATACAAACTATACATTACATAAGACTGATTCAAAGTGAGGTGATTTGTTCTCGCATCCTTAAATTTCAAGGGGTCAAGGTTATGTCTCCTTTTGAAGTAGAGTGGAGTAGAGGTAACATCGCTGCTCTATAACCGTGGAGACACAGATTCGATCCCGGCAAGCGCACCTCTCCAGTAAGTGTCCTTGGGCAAGACACCTAGCGGGACATACTTGAAAATGAGAGAAATCTCAATGTATCCTTCCTGGTAAAATCCTTTCTCAAAAAAAAAAACAGGAACACATTTGGGCCTTAAACCATAAATGCATTTAACCTTGTTACAGTGCAGATCCATATGTTGGGCTGAGAGGGTAACCCAGAACGTTATCGGGACAAAATGCTTCCAAAAGTAGCATGTCACTATTGTACTGTAGCAAATAAAGGCTTGGATCGCAGGGACGTAAATATCAAAACTCCACTTCTATTGACGTCGCAAATAATAAAGACATGAAAAATGAACAAAGTATGTGAACTGTGGCAAGGAAAGAGCAATACCTCCCTCCGACATGTCTCGATGTATTGTTTCCTTTTTGAGGCCCAGTATAATCTGCGCTGTTGTACAATAATTTTACAGCCAAGCTGACATTAACCATTACTTGAATTATTTTAACCTTTTTTTTGCTGGAAATTGATGTAGTTTGAGAAGATTTATTCTAATAGACTATAAGCTAACGCAGCCAAGCCTGCTGATGGCTGACCTCCTGGGTAGAAACATTCAGCAGAAATCTGAAGCTGCTGACTTCATGTTGACCTAGTCCTTTATCTTGGCTGTGGGGACAGAATACTCTCTCCAGAGACATGTCTGCTGGGAGGTGATACTAGACAAAGAAATGAACAGTTTTATATATGAGGAAACCAATTGGGGCCCTTATTCTTTATATAGTGCCAGCCTATTCCGCAACACTGAACAATGGGTACAGTGTAGACCGGGTTACAATACATTCAGGCTGAACAACATTTTCATAAACCAGTACAGGAGGAAACGAGGGCCCTATTTCCGTGAGACCTTACAATCATCTAGAAGGGTTGAGGTGGAAACAGGAGAAGACTGCAAGGTGAGTGTGGTGGACTGGTTGGGGCAGTGGGGTATATTAGTGAGTCAGGTGGTAGGCTTGCCTGAATACGATTGTCTTAACGGAGCGTTTGAAGGAAGGGAAACTAGGAGAAAGTCTGACCGTACGAGCGTGTTCCAGAGTTGTACTGGCCCAGCCAGTAATGGGAAGCCACAAAAGGGAAAAGACAGCGCAAGGCAATAACCTTCATCGGCTTTCCTTTTACGAGCGACAGAAGGGAGCCACCACTGCTATGAACTCCTGCAGTCCATAGGACTCCATGGAAACTTGCGTTGCTGTGCTCGAGCCTGTCCAGGCTCAATAGAAAAACAAAGGGCTATGTTCCCACCACCCTTTTTGCATGCGGTCAGAGGAGGTGGCAGATCAGCTGTGGTTATTGGGATGTCTCACCCATCAGTAAAAGAAAAAATCACTTAACACCAGGAACTGGTATCTTTTTATGTTTATGAATCCGCTCCAGATGGGAATAAAGAACAACCTCGGATTTGCTTGTTATTCTTTGGCTGGCAGCTAACTAATGCTTCCTATACAAATTCTAGGAAGCATTTGCAGTAGACAGCCATTAAAGCCAAGGTGCAAGCAAAGTGTGCGGCTTGGCTGACATGGTGACAACAGCCGTTAATGTCAGCAAGTAACTGTAAAGCCCCGGTGCACTTAGTGCGCCCGTGTGCACGCACTTACCGGCGCTCGTCGCAACCATGTGATGCTGCGCAAGCGTCCGCCTAGAAAATCTCCCCATCGATGCGCTAGGATGCGCGTCAACGGGCTGCAAAGCGCGATCCTCCATAAGAGGATCGTGCTTTGCAGCGTGGGGGGGGCAGGCGGGCATCGAGTGGAAGGAACGTCAACTCTCACGGACGTTCTTTCCACTCTTGCGTGCGTTTGTGTGCACCCGGCCCCTGTGTCAGCCACTTCCTGATGTCTGATTGCCAGCATTATAACGGCTATGTGTTAGGAATCATTTTGTGCTACAGCAAGTCTCACTCCCCAAATAAATGCTGTCGCTTAGTGTCTGCAAATTCTCGCTAGTGGGGTGTGCTTTGCTTTTTTTTTTTTTTTTTCTCCTGCTTTACATGCAGAAATTAAATGTATATTTTTACTTACCTGTTGCATGTTGGGAAACACACAAACTGGATTGTCACTTTCATAACTACCTCTTCTGACCTTTATTTTTAAGTCGTGGGTAAGAGGCCACTTTCTTCAAGTGCACATTTGTGGTTGTCATATTTTGGCTGCGGTGTTTTGTGTGTGTGTGTGAGGCAATGATGCACTAATGTCTTACAGTTGGCAAAATTTCCCCTTGCAGAGCGTACCCGGGCCTGGGTCGCGCGGCATCAACCGTTTTATAAAGTTTCTATTTGGAAAATCTGTCATTTTGCATCATTGATTTAAGGCAGGATCACAAGCTATGACTTTTCGCTGCTTTATCTGCAACACGGTGATCCTCTTCTAAGCCGGCACAGGGTCGCTGGAGTTGTGCATGGAGACGTCAAACCCGTTTCAGAGTAACTTGATCTGCTTAAGAAGTTGCGTGAAGTAGCTATTAACTTATAGTTTGTTTTTTTTTGTATTCAGTTCCAAGTCCATTAGAAATGAATGGAGGTAAAAAGGCCAAGAAGAAGCTGGCGGCTCCCAACCTTGGCTCTACACTGGATTGCAGCGACGGCTCCATATTGTCAGAGGATTTGGACGAAAGTGGGGACTTGGACTTGGATGACCTGGATACTCCTTCCGAGAACAGCAATGAATATGAATGGGAAGGTAATAATTATGCTGGTCCTTTGCTTTGGTGTAAATCAGGGATATCAAACTCTACTCCCGCCCCCCCCAATGTTTCTGAACTACACCTCCCATTATTCTCTGGCCGTTTATTGCATTGAAAGAATTCTGGGATTTGTAGGCAATATACATCTGGGGGTTCCAGAGTTTGAGATCCCTGCTGTAAAATGTTAAATAGATGTAGAGAAAGTCATTAACAATCTGGAAAAGCAAATGCGTAAACCAGTCCTCAGCAATGTGGTCTGTGAGCAAAAAAGTGATGTAATGTTTTACCTGTATTTATATATTTTCAAAGTTCTGTTCAACAACGACCTTTTGAAAGGACTTTGGCCTACTTTCACTATTCCTTTTATTTTAAATAAAATAATTAAAAAAAAATTTTTTGTCTCTTCTGGTAAACCTCAAAATTTACTAAGGACAAAAGCCGCCAAGCAGAGCGACACTCTCCACACCATTTAGACATCTAGGAAGCCAAGCCCAGGAGCCTCTGCGAAATAACCTGTGTACTACACAAAATAACCACACTTATAACCCCCCTGTTATATTGACATAATAAAGCTGATGTAAAAGCAAATAAAACACGCAAAAAATACAACCGTTATGTCTCCAAACATTTTCTACAACACACAAAGTCAAAACTCCAGAAAACCAAGCACTTCCCAACAGTGTCAATGTCGTCGACCAATATTTGTGGTCAAAGACTTATTTGACTGATTTTTATTCTGAGTAAAGGTAGACTAACCCTAAACAAAAACTAATCTGAGCTAATCTTAAGAGAAATGATAACGTTTCAATATTTAGATAAGCTGTTTGCTCCCAGAGTATATAATGAGTTTGGAAATTCTAGAGAAATGCATATTACACATTAAACCCATTCGATTTTCATCAACTAAATCTACTCTAGTTTTAATTGATTAAAATATTGGGACAAGTAGTCGACTAAAACAATCAATTTCGCTACTGGCGAACTGCATCATATTTCGCTGTCAATTCTCCAGTATTTGGCAAATTGACATTTTAGTGAATAGATGAACTTGCCACAAAATTGCACCGTATGGTGAAATTCACTGTTTGGTGCAATTTGTTGGCAAGTTTGCCGCTTGGTGAATGGAGGCCGTTGTTATGCATTTTGCCCAGTGTTTGAAGGTTAACATTAATTGAATTTTCTATAATCTGCACAAACAAAAAAAACACGACCATATATATGTGTATATTTTTTTATTTTATATAAAACTGTGTTTTGGAAAAATCTCATTCTAATCTGCAGATCATGGCATCTCTAGATTTAAAGTTTTGGAGCAAAATGGTTAGATGGTGTCGGGGGGGGGGGGGTGCCAGTACGCTTCGGGGTTGTGATCTATGAAAAGGTAATACTGATAGCTTTGAAAATACTGTTTATTTTTCAAAGACATTAACTAGTCATTTGGTGGAAAATCTGACGCTCTGTCTATGTCACTGATAGTCAACCAGTAGCTTTCAATCTGTAGCTTTATATGCTGTCCTAATTCTTCGATCAGTGCTGTCAAACTCATGGCCGCCAGCTGCTGATGCCTACAATTCCTTCAATGCAATAGATGGCCAGGGAGGGAATCATGGGAGTCGTAGTTTATTTTAATTTTTTTTTACTCAATGTATCCTTCCTGGTAAAATACTTTGAGATTTCTCTCATTTTCAAGTATGTCCTGGGTGACGAGTATGTACCGTTAGGTGTCTTGCCCAAGGACACTTACTGGAGAGGGGCTCTTGCCGGGGTTCAAACCTGTGTCTCCATGGTTATAGAGCAGTGATGTTGCTTCTACTCCATCCAGCCGGTAGCTGTAGTTCAGAAGCATTTGGGGGCCAGAGTTTGACAGCCCTGCCTTGGATAATGCCCAAATATCCATCACAAGTGACCTTTTCTCAACAGCTGAAAAGCCACAAGGTTTCCTATCCAAGCACTTGGTTTTCCATATGGTGGGGATCAATTGATACAGAAATATAAATGACATACCTCTTCTCTCTCTTTTTTTTTTTTTTTTTGAGGGTTTTTAGGATGCGTGCTACGCAAAGTAGTGAAAAGTTGTGTTTTAATCTTTTACGGGTAAATCGATAGTGGATTGGGCAGGCTAACAATATTTCGTTACAGCGAACCTGTATCTTGTACGAGATGTCGTGTGATTAATCCTATGCTGTTAAATGCCGCATGTGTTAACCCGGGGCTGTGCACTAATGAAGCAGATCATAGCTAGATCATAGCTATCTAGATCACAGCTAGATCATAGCCCTTTCATTAAAGAGACTGTAAAGGGTTCCTGTCTCCTTTCTGTTTTTATTTTCTATGCTGCGGTCTCCCGGGCTCTGGCGGATAGTTTGCCTTAACAGCTAAGTGTTGGAAACTGACAACTTATAAAAAAAAACCTAGGTCGTTCCCTCCTTGCTTTGTGGTAAGGACCCATGCTTCTTGGTTACATGGAAATCACGAACACCCACAAATTAGCAATGCAATCAGTGAAAATACTGTGTTCTGTCAATGTATATATTACTCCAATGTTATGTGATTTGACGCATGCCCACGTTTCTAATTCACATGTGATCTCCGCTTGGCTGCAGGGTACCATTAGTACATCTTGTGCTGCTTTGCCCATTCAATCAATTCCAAATGATTCGTAAGCGATATTTCTAGGCAACCACCCTCCGTCCGGCCTGGCCTTTGGGAACCATCTTTCAGATCAGAATGCAACTTGGTCAAGAATACATATATATATATTCTTTTATGTCAGAGGTTATTCATAAAGAGCCCGGACACGTCTGCAGCTGTTTGGAATTTGTATTTTGTGAAGCGCCATGGTTTGTCGCCTTTCCAACATCGGCACTGTCTGAATAACCTCCCACGTAAATTGCGTATAAAAAATAAAACAAAAAAAACCTCATGCTTCTCTGGTATATCATTATAGCCCCTCATACCTGAATTCATAAAGTATTCAGACCATGTCATTATGTGTTTGGTTACTTTTTTTATCCATTATGATGCACCTTTATGCTAAAATTGCTGTGGGGGGGGGGGGATCGCAAAAAAATCTAGTTTTGTAACCTTATAATAATTGAAGAGCAAAAACCAGATTTGACAACATTGCAAATTTATTTAAAACGGAAAGCTGATATTGTCTTAAATATTAATTAAAACCCTACATTTCAGGGAAAATGGTGCAGAAATGTTCGGTATGTAAGCGTGAGTTTGGGCCCTTTGCCCGGCATTCTTAAACTGATGGCTATGGAGGAAGTACAGATAAAACACAAAAAAAACTATGAATTCCATTGATGATCAAGGCGTGACAACACTGTTTGTATTGTTTTGGAGCTTTGTGATACCGTCACGCCACATGTCATGGAGGTTTTACTACATTCTCTCTCAACGTGCATAATAATAAAGTGATATGGGTCCCAAATGTTACCTTACAGAGGGTAACTCAAGAAAGATGTTCCCAGAGGCCCCGGAGAAAAGTGGTTGACTAAGACGCATGGAAGGAGATATATTAAGTGAAAAGGTGCATAAGTTTATAAGAAGCTCCAGTGCTGTGCTTGTAGAGTGGGTTTCTTCTTCTTCTTTCTTTTTTTTCAATTATGGAACTTTATCATTCACAAGCCAGCGACCAGGCTTCATAGAACATCTTGAATGGCTTTTTAATACAGAACGATTTGAGCATTTTGCAGCTTAGTATATCTCCCCCATGGAGTTTTTAGCAGTGTTGGTAGTGTAATCTTCTAAAGTTTCCTTATCTTGACAGATGATCTCCCAAAACCAAAGACTACTGAAGTCCTTCCCAAAGGATCCATACCGGAATATACGGCCGCGGAAGAAAAGGAGGAGAGCAGGCGCTGGCGATTGTTCAGAATCGGAGATCAGGATCACAGGGTTGATATGTCTGCCATAGAACCTTACAAGAAAGTTATAAGTCACGGTGGTAAGGGGGCTTCATATGTAATCGTTTGCGCGAGAAGTTTAACGGCTGACACTGATCTTCAGATCTTGACGCTACAGTCAGGTGAAAAGGTTTTGCGCCTCACTGCTTGCGCGAGCTTACTGTACTTGTTATCTCCTATACCTTACACGGGGAGCGCAATTATTTATTTTTTTTATTTTTATTTTTTCCCCGTCCCGACAAGTGAGGTATTACAAAGTGCAGGCGCAACTTACCGTCAGGATGCGTAAGCCACATTTTTAACACCTAAGAGCTAGTGTTAAAGGATTTTGCATTTGCAGAATCCTTTAACACGCAGTAACGCTCTTCCTCCTCTTCCTCTTCCTCCTCTTCCTCCTCTTCCTCTCTCACCACTCATCCCACGGCGGAAAGAGTGGCCTGATCCATGGCTTCTTCTCGCTGGGAGCAGAGTGAGACTAGGAAGAAATAGTTCTTAGTCTCCATCCGCAATCACTGTGCGTGATCTCGTTGCCCAGTAGCGCAAGCATCCATGGAGTCCTATTTTCCTGCTTAGTCTCCATGTTGGCATCCACCATGGAATAGGGCCCAAAATGTTTTAAAATCTCTTGACCTTCTATCTTTACCCTACATTGAAGTAGTGCGTGCTTTCACATGATCCGAGGAGATGTTTATGTACATAAAAAAATGTCTTTTGGATCAACAGCAGTAGGTAATGTGCGACAGGCTGAACCCGATGGACGCATGTCCTTTGTTCAGCCTATGTAACTATATCAATGCAGTTTAATCACTTGAAAGCCTTGTAAGTTCACTCCACCAAAAGAACACAAACTGGTAGAATAAGTCTGAAAAAGTTGGTCTTTGTGTATATATATATATATATATCTTCTTAAAACTGTTATGGCGCATTAACCCTTTCGCTGCTGAGCCATTTTCCCTCTGTGTGCTGAGCTAATTTTACAGTTTTTGCTCATCATTTTTAAATGCGATTTGAAGTCATGTTTTATTGTACGACCCAGACAAATTATATATTTTTTTTTTCGATAGACTTGGTAGATTCATAAAATATCATTATTCTACGTATACGTCATGCCCTGCCTGAATACTATAACAACAAAATGTGCATTTCCAATCCTCTACAGTGTGTAAAATTGTTATTTTCACATTTTCTCATCCGAGCCTTTGCGGTTATAAATTCTATGGGGTGCGCTTGTTAAAAAATAATTAGAACTGCGAACCTGGTGCTTTTATTTTTCTGAAGTGATTTTTGGCTACCCCCCCCCCCCAAAAAATGAATCGTTAGTGCAGCATCATTGTTCACATAATTGAAATGTGAACAATAATGCTGCCCCTTACCGATGGGGAGGGAGCGATGTCCAAAGCACCTCCCCCTCCCTTCAGGCACTTTCCAGTGCTAAATGTGACGTCGTCACGCGCTGACGCTGCCACGACTCCCATGATTCCATAGTGCGGACTGACATCCCGGATGTCAACCATCACTGTTTGCCGACAGGGATCAGAGCCACAGTGTTCAATTATTCATAATTGGTTATGAAAAGGGGGGTGGGGCAGGGTTTGATATATATATAATTTTTTTTACACCAAATATTCCTTTAATGTAATCAAAGTGTTTTGTTTTTTTTTTCTTCATCCGATTTGTCAAAAAGTAATCGGCCAACTAATTATTAAAAAAAAATCATTAGTTGCCTCCCTAGTCATAGTAACCAATTACAACTGACAGAAATTAAGAATATGCTCAAATTTGACCTTCCTGCAATTACTTGTTTGGCATCCCTCCCTTTGTTCCAGTTCCTTCCCCCAAACTCAAGCAGTGAGCTTGTGCAGAGGACAATGTGATTTTAATGTGCATTTAGTATGTCGTGTTATTGGCATGCAGTTGAATTATTTTCCATTCATTAGATTTCCCTACACAGGCCGACACCGCCGTTGACTGTGCACAATATCTATTTAACTATGCACGTTTTATTAGATGGTTTTGTCATACCTTACGAAGGTCATAATGTATTTGCTTTACTAACTTTCCATATATATATATATATTTCTATCTTTTAGGCTATTATGGAGACGGTTTAAATGCCATCATTGTGTTTGCTGTGTGTTTTATGCCAGACAGCGGTCAACCGAACTATCGCTATCTGATGGACAATCTCTTTAAGTAAGTTCAATGTTTTGCCCTCATGTCCCTTTTTTAAGATTAGGTCATAGCCCCCCACCCACTCCATTTCTTTTTAAATGTCCCTCTCGTGGCTGCCATATTTGCAGATTGTGGGCTCAGAAGTAAAATAAACCTGCACTCTGCTCCGAAGCAGAGAACTCAAACTCTTAGGCCGTGGTCACACAAGCGCATTGAGTGCGTCTCTGTGACCACCACCTCCCAGCATCCATCGCAGCTTACCGATGGGGAGGGCCGCACGATATAACGTGCGTAATAGTATCGCACGTTTCACCGGACGTGCTGAAACCCTCCCAGTCAAAAAGCTACAACAGACGGTCGACTGGCCTATAAAGCGCGATCCATAGGAGGCTCACGCTTTGTAGGGCTGAGTGCACTCAGCGAGGTGGCCTCACAGGCGTCCGAGCGGTAAGAATGCCCGTTCTCACGGATGTTTCCTCTGTACTTGTGTGCGCGCTCATGTGGCCACAGCCTTAACCACCCCCTCCCCCTGTGTTTCTGAATTAAAACTCCCACGATTCTCTGGCCATATATTGCCTTCAAAGACTTCTGGGAATTGTAGACCATCAGCATCGGGGGAGGGGGGGTTGAGGTGCTGTGGTTCAATATTCCTGCTCAGAAATGTATTTTGCTAAGATTAGTGGTTTTCATTCTTTCTTCAGTAATAAAGTGGTCTGCGGGATATAAGTAGTTGACTCTTACTATCTGGATAAGGATAGGTCTCCTTTCTTCTTACACACTTCTGGTTTCCAACTAAATAACATTTTAATACATAAATGACCCAGATGCATCATGAAGCCATTTAAAATGTATCTGGCCCTTATTTTTATAATGCAAATGTTGTTGTAAATGATGTGAGGTATCACTACGCATTGTAAATAAACCCAGTGGGCACACACGCAAGACTTTAACCCTCCTTTCCTGGCACAGGTTATCTTGCGTCATCACTCTCCTCCACGTTTACTTCTGTATTTTGTATAGAGGAAATATTTTAAATATAAGAAGAAAAAATCCATCCAGACATTTTACTTTCAAAGAGAAGCTCTTGTTATGCCTTGACTACTGTAACCTCCTTGTCTCTGGCCTTAAGAGGTCCCAGATTCTCCCTCTGCAGTCTGGTATAAACGCCTCTGCCAGGCTCATACACCTCACCTCCGGCAAATTCTCCCTTTGTCAATCTCAACACTGGCTCCCTGTCTCCTATAGAATCCAATTCAGAATAGTGGTGCTCACATACAAAGCTTTCCGTACCCGCACCCCTGCCTACATCTCCTCCCTTATTAACAGGTACAGGTTCCCATCCCAACCACTTCGCTCTGCCAATGATCTGACGCAATCAGCTTCATGTACCCGTACCCCCAACTCCCGCCTTCAAGACTTCTCCCAAGCTGCCACCTTTGTATGGAACTCCCACCCCTGCAACATTAGACTCTCCCCGTCTCTGCTGTACTTCAAGAAGTCTCTGAAAACACATTACTTTAGAGAAGCCTATCATCTCACTCCATGATCCCCCTCTGTTGATTTTCCACTGCATCTTCCCACATAGCCCAGATGCACCCCATTACTTCATATTCTCTATTAAAAATAGAAAGGTATCTGGTGCCACCTAGAGGAATAGTGCAATAAAGTGGTGCAAAACAGTTTGCATAAATATAAAAAGCAGTTCTAATGAATCAGCGACAAGTTCAATACCGCTTCCTTCTGATAGAGTAAGGATTTCTTTCAAGTAGGGCAGCGTTCTTTCCCTGTGGCTTCCTTTTAAGCAAGTCTTCTTACCTCGAAGCAAGCATAAATCTAGACCAAACCAAACCATGGTACTGAGACGCGTTTCGCGATAAATCGCTTCCTCAGTGCCTGACTGAGGAAGCGATTTATCGCGAAACGTGTCTCAGTACCGCTTTGCATTGTATTTTATTGAAATCGATTTTCCTCATTTATTGATGGTCCTGCTGCTGTTCCTTTTTACCTAAGAAACCACACGGGCAATCCTCCGAAGGAGGATCCGGTACTTCTACTTTATACTGGCTGCCTACAGATCTGGTGTCCGAAGGGTGACACCATACCACGTGAGTGTTCCCTTCATCTGTTATTGTTTATTAATTAGTTCTATGGGCTACACCATGGTTTGGTTTATGTTTATGCTTGCTTCGAGGTAAGAAGACTTGCTTAAAGGAAGCCACAGGGAAAGAACTCTGCCCTACTTGAAAGAAATTCTTACTCTATCAGAAGGAAGTGCATTTTTTACCACACTCTTCTGAAATATTCTCTATTAACCCTCGCCTAGTGTGTCACCCTATCCTTTTAGATTGTAAGCTCTTGAGCAGGGTCTTCTCTCCTACTGTTCTGTGTGTTGAACCTGTATGTATATTTGTTATTCTGCCCCCCCCCCCATTGTACAGCGCTATGGAACTTTACCTACATAGCGGTTTATAAAAACATGTAACAAAACATTCCCCAGTAGTTGAAGAGCTAGTGATCATACTGTATAGATGTTTGATTTGTGTTAGAATTATTTGAATTGGCCTGCAAAGTGCCAGATTTTACAAAGCTTGTCTTTGGGTGTACCACTTGTAGAAATGTTATTTCATTAGATTTTTTTTATAGGTATGTTATTGGCACTTTGGAAATGTTGGTTGCAGAGAACTACATGATAGTCTATTTAAACGGAGCCACAACAAGGAGGAAAATGCCCAGTCTGGGATGGCTCAGAAGATGCTATCAGCAGATTGATAGAAGGTAGGTGTTTTTGGGTTAGTTGTTTTTCTTCTTGCCCATTGCACTGCAATCACTTTCTGCAAAGAAAACAAAAAAGTCTGTGTTTTAATAGAGTATTTAATTATATTTCTGATCTTTTGAAAGAAAAAAAAATACTCCTGACGTGTTTATATTTTTTTTTTGTGTTCTTTAGGTTACGGAAGAATCTGAAATCTTTAATCATAGTCCATCCTTCCTGGTTTATTAGAACACTTCTAGCTATCACAAAGCCTTTCATTAGGTAATAAATACACTATTTTTATGAGAATATTTAATGTTTCTCTCCCTTCCTCCTAGGATTTCTTGATCAATTTTGCGCTTTGTTTTTCAGCTCAAAATTCAGCCAGAAAATTAAATACGTGTTTAGCCTAGTGGAATTGGCAGACCTTATTCCTATGGAGTATGTCAGCATACCAGAATGCATAAAAGAGTATGTACCTTGCTTTTTCTCTCCTGTTTTCTGTTCCGCTTTGCATCGGGTATATTTTTTTGCAGTAATTTCATTCTTTTGGCGGGTCATATCCAGTGTATTAAGTTGTATGCCATTATTATTGTGGATGCTGAAACTAAGGACCTAATAATATATTCAGTCTAATGAGCAATTATGAAACCTTTTAAGATGCACGTCTTTTTTTTATTTTTTTATCTCCCGCACACTCGATACCAACGCTTCTGAATGTGCGGGTTGTCTGGTTTTGCAACGATTACTTCTTCAAATAGAGGGGCATTCTTTGAATTTCATTACAGGGATCCTAACGATATCTACTGTACTTTTACAGTTATTTTTCTTCAAAAAGCAACATACTGAGATATGATGCATACCTCCTGATAATGATACTGTGTTGCATGTGTCACATCATCACCTGTCACTAATATGTTGCCAGCACAGATGTGTTAAAATTCACCTGATTTCCAGCACTGGGGTATTTGTTTTTTTTTTGCATCTTCTCTTTTGACAAGTCTGCTGTTTCCTTCAGCAGATGCTGCTGATGGGCTGAATGTTCATGTGAGCTCTCATGCACAAGATGCCTTTCAATGCTAATGAGGTTTTGAGCAGCAATGCATTAAGTGTGCAGTGCTGTTCAGGACCCCCAAAAAGCTTGTTAAGTGCAAACCGACAGCCTTCCAGACACACAGAGACCGTCTGCTTTCAAAGGCTGACGTCCTGCTGGGACGTTGGAAGGGGTTTAGGGGTGGGTAAACTCGCCTTGTCCAGTTAAGGCAAGTGTCAGATGAACGCACTAGGTTCACCCGTACTGACGTGCCTTCTGGCGTCTGTCGCAGCGTTTTGACGTTGTGATGGGGTCAGCCACACGCTGTTGCGCGTGCAACAGTGGCCGTGCTGCGTCTGTACAGCAAGCCTCGCACTAACTGTGCTCAGCAAGGTGGCCAGACGGGCTTCATAGTGGAAGGAACGTCCACTCACACGGATGTTCCTTCCGCTCGTCAAAACACTCATCTGACCCCAGCCTAACTCAGTCGTGGTAGTTAGTGTCACTCTCTAAAACATGTATTGCTTTTTTTTTATAGAATCAAAGTGATTTTGCTGAACGTTCCCCTTCACACTTTATTATAGATCGATCCAGTTAGATATTGCATGACTATCACGTGAGATTTTCTGTATGAAAGTGGAATGCTCCTGATTTCATTATATAAATCTCGCCTATAGTTTTAAAGATTCTAAAAGCAAATGTCTTGGCAATAAATGCATATAAAATATGATCATACATTGCATAAGCCTACCAGAACATCAACAGCCCCCTCTGGGCAGTTCCTCTCCTTCCTAACCTAATGGCTGTTTTTATTGAGTTTAACCCACTTACTTGGAATAATAAATCGTCCTGAGGGTCTCTGCACATCAAGGTATAGAACTATAGATAGGTCTTGCATAAAAAAAAAAAAATCATATATTGTTTACATGCTCACTAAAAACGGGACAGGTCGGGTTGTCCTACTACATGGCTACCATTAGGAAGTTGCATGTGCAGATCTACACACTTCTGTGTTTGAGTATAGCTTATTCTATACATCTGGTAATTTAAAATGACCAGCATGGAAAACCCTTCTCTTTGCATAGTTTATGGCACAATATGGTCACCTGACCAATGTCTTCCTGCACACGTTTTGCTGGAATCACTGCAGTGGAAAGTCCACACGTTTTTGTTATAAAGGCACGCTACCACTAACATAAGCTGTAACTAGATTACTCATGCATTACAGATAAAAATACATTAGAAAACTGGATTTTTTTCTTCTAGCTTGAATTAATTGCATATAAAAAGGATAAATGTTTTTTATGTTTCCATTTTGTGGATTTTTCCCATGATGCCACAGTTACCAAACATTTATGACCAGTTTCACTTTACAGCTGTGGTATAGGATAAAACAATAATGAAAGGACAATGGGTGGTGGAGGGAATATTTAGGCCAGGCTGTATGGGGATCTATTGTTGTCAAGGCTACATGAGATAAGAGATGGCAGCTAAATGAGATCTGATACTGGTTTAACAATCCCTGTCAGATGTGGGGGTTTTTTCCCCCACAATTTAAAATTTTCAGAATATCGGCACCAGATGTCTGCCAATAATCTGTATTGGTGTTGACTCCGAAAATATGATCTGTGTCTATCCCTACTCTGAAGGTTCTTATTTGTCGCATTTGCTGTTTTTTCTGTTACATTGTGACTTAATTCAAACTCTTTCCCACTAAGGTATGACGAAGCAAAATATAAAAAGAAACCGAAAAGGTATATGCGCACACCTTTTTATGGGTTGCACCGAGATTAGTCCATTTGCACTGCACTAACCCTTCCCCTATTGGTTGGCTTGTTGAAACACATACTGCATTTGTAAATATAAACACGCACTATGTTTGCAAGGGACATTCGCACATTGGTTTCAGCCCTTGCTATTTAAAGGTGTAGTGCGTCAGTCACAGGCGGCGAGTCCATCCAGGTGACCTTTCCACCTCCCATAAGTTAATTTAGCTGTAATGTCAGATGCATTTAAAAGAAATACCTTTTCTTCTCTGAAACCCAACGCTTGGCATGTTGTATATAGCAAAACACAAGCCAGCCCTGCATGATCTCACCTGTGATTTCTGGTCTTTTGCTGCTGACTACTAGCTTTCTTTTATTTTTTACTACAATTAATGATCTTTTCGGTATGATCATTAATTGTACGCAAATATTGTGTTTAGCATCGTAGTGTAATGTTTGTATTTGCAGTGTTTTATTTGTCCAAGCTAACCAATGTTTCACACTATTATCCTGACCATGATCCTTTGCACCTGCCTGTATCTTCGGTATCCTGTAAGTGTCACACTGTAAAGTCCAACACGCTCTGCTTTATCCTGCCTTGAATTTCAGTGCAGCATTCACAGCCCTGTATCACTCGCTGCAATAAATAATTCATTATTTTAATTGAAAGATCTAGACAAGATCTAGTGTTAAGATTACAATTACGTTTAATCTCTACATTCCAACGTCATTCATGCTAATGTTATTCGTGCTGCTACATGATGATCCCAATTTCCATCATTTCTGCTTAATTTTCAAATTTGTACAATGGGAGCTGCTCACAAACACCAAACCGGCTCTGAAGATTTGTTCTTTGTTCATCATGTACAAGAAATGTGGAGTTTACAGTTCGGCCCTCCAGGGGCCCTATTCCAACACTGGTATACTTTCACAGAGCTGTTGTAATTTTACCAGAGCCATTGAAGTCGATGGAGTTAAGTTTACAACAGCTCTGGTTAAGTCTACACCAAGGTTTGAATAAAGTCCCAGTTGTTTTGGAATCATATCTACCTTGGTGCAGCAGCTTCTCATTAGATTGGCTGGGCCTCATGGGAAATGTAGTTTAAAAACATCTGGAGGACCAAGGATGCCGAATCCTGTCATAGACCTAGTTTTTTGCTCAACTGGAGGAACCAACGGCTGTGCACTGTAACACATCCCAGACAGAGTAGTTTGTCAACGGTAAAAACCCATTCTGATTCCCGAGAGCAAGTATGGTTTTGTGAACCGCCCATTTGTTACCTTGTTTATATGGATCATTAATTTGGATTATAATTGAGCATATGAGCTTATACAACATTGCATGTTTTATGCCATAGTAAGTATTCTATTAAAGGGACGTGCATGCTTTGTCAGTGTGCTTTTAAAAATGTGAAATGCCTTTTGAATGAGCCAGTAATCTCATTCAGCAGACATAAAATGCAAGTGAATGATAGATAGATGTATATCGATTTTATTTTTTTTACCTGCTTTTCTTTCTTGGCATTTTCCATGCCCACCTCAGGAGGCACTTTGATCTAACCAATCAGTGTGTATTCTGTGGAATACATAAAGACCGCACTGAGCATGTGCGACTGAGTTGCTCCTCCTCCCTCCTGCACTGTGAGCTGAGGGGAGGGCGGTGCTGAGTTTCATTCCAATATGTAACTTGCACCACCAGCTACTGTGGAGACAGGGAAGGAAAGAAATCAATACAAACAGGAAGAAAGAGACAGCAAGAGAAACGAGAGGGCATGCACACAAGAGACTGACTGTACATTAAAGGGTGACCGTGTGAAGGTGTTTGAGTGGGTCAGTGAGTATGTAAACCATGAAAAGGCAGGAGTGTGTGTGTCTTGCTTTCAGTTGCAGAGATTGCTTATATTCTGTTCCTCAGTTTCCCCAGTCTGGGTTCCTGAGTGTGCACAGCTTGTGTTTCTAGTTCATGTGAAGCTTTGATAGTTGGAATAGTGGGCAGGGAGGAGGCGGGGAAAATACAGGAAGTGTGAACTGATAAACACCCCTAGCTGAGGGGTGTGGCCAGAAAAGATGAAATGAGAGTTTAACCACTTGGCTGCTATGGACGCGCTAAGCGCGTCCAGCCAAGTGGCTCTCCTGTGCTATGGACGCGCTGAGCGCGTCCATGCACAGGAGGCAGCAATCCGCCGGATCCCGGGGATTGCTGCCCCCCCCCCAGTGCGGGCTGACATCTTGGATGTCAGCCCAGCACTCGGGACCCCGGCGGAGCAATTAGATGTCATCGCAGCGGCGCGCTGACATCTAATTCAGGCGCGCCCCCCCCCTGCATGTGCGGAGGAAGCGCCTGAAAGGGAGGGGAGAGGTCCTTCGGACCTCTTTCCCTCCCGATCGCCAGGGGGCAGAGCGTTAATCCAGGCACCGTTTGGAAGGGCAGGCTCTGCCCTTCCAAACGGTGGCTGTGATTAACCCCTGGGGAGCCGGATCACGAATCGGCACTAAAAGGCGCCGGATCGTGATCCTCTCCTGGAGCTGGCCGACATCTTGGATGTCGGCCAAGCCTCCAGGAACTCCCCCTGAGGACTGGCGTCATTGTGCATAGCACGATGACGCCAGTCCTGGAGTTAACCCCTAGCTGCCACCAATGGTGGAGATAGGGGGTTCATTGGAACCCCCTATCTCCCGATCCAGGGCAGCTAGGGGTTAATGTTTGATAACGTTGGATCGGCCAGAGCATGGCCTTTCCAACGATACCAAACATGAGCATGAAAAATGTTTTTTTTTTTAAAATAAAAAATATTTAAAAAAAAAAAAAATCTAAAAAAAAATACGTTTTGTTAATGCAGCAATATTGTTCACATTTCAATTATAATGTGAACAATAATGCTGCACTAACGATTTTTGTATGCGGTACGTTTGTTAAAAAAAGCGAAATTTTCCCCAAAACAAAATGTAACGAGACCCCATTTCTAATTTTTTTAACAAGCGCACCCCATACAAAATATAACCGCAAACGATCGCATGTTAAAATGTGAAAAAAAACACTTTACACATAATAAATTATTGAAAATTCACATTTTATTGCATTTTTTGTTATAATATACAGACATGACATAACGTATACATAGAATAATGACATATTTTGAATCTGCCAAGTCTGCCGGAAAGAACGATATATAATATATCTGGGTCATATATCAAAATATGGCTACAAAACGCGGTTAAACGTGATGAGCGAAAGCGGTAAAAATGACCTCAGCACAGAGGTGTGAAAAGCCTCAGCAGCGAAAGGGTTAAAGCAAGAAAATATTTTTTTACATATTCTTAACTTTGTTTTATTCTAGCTTGTCTATTGGTGTAAGTGTTTAACTGTAAATTTAAGAAAAAAAATTCTAGACATGCATGTCCCTTTAATAAATATATATATGTGTGTGTTTAATCATTGATGAAACCATAAACCTGTATCACAAGCCCAGCCCACTTTATGGTAAATTCAGGTTCTAAAATGATTTGTCACAAAATCAATTGCTAATGGCTCCTCAGTGAGCTAAGCATTGCAGAGTATATATAGTGGCCACTTGTTAGGAATACAGTTAGTATAATGGTATAGGAGCACACGTTTAGCTTGAATAATATTTTTTACATTTTGTCACATGGAAAATCGTTGCTGTTGCAGCTTCGACCACAAACGTTGGCATTTCACAAAAAATGACAAAGGGAGGCATGAGAAGCTTCACGGTGTCGCTTCTCCTGACGATCCTTGGATTCAATGTCTGTGCAACGCCGGCGATTTTTCACCAGTGTCTGCAACTTTGTCAAACCTCGTCCGTTATTGAATATCCCCTTTTTATGAGTTGTGCTTTTTATGTCTGTCTATGCACACCACTTCATTACTGGTGCATAAGCAGTCACCAGTCAAACCACATGCTCACCTGGCAGGTAAATGCACCTCTGATTGCTGCATGTTCTTACTGAAGTGACGGTGCTCTGTAGCGAAGTTATAATAGGGTCACTTTATGCTTGGTAAATGTATTCTGCGCCTACATGTTGTTTCTTTGCTAGGGGTTTAACATTTTACTTGCCAGCGTGTGTGTGCCAGTGGTCAAGGCAAGGGGTAAATAATAGTATTACGTAGAATTTAACATTACTCACCCCATACTGCCAAAGGTATAAGTTATTGTGTTTGTTGTTTTTATGTATATCGAGTATGGGTGAATGTAGTTACTAGCTTGACCACAATCACCTACGACTGATATTCTTGGCACCAGCAGATTCCACAGCGCTGTACAAGACAAGGGGAGCATACATTTGAAGAACACATTATGTAACATAGAGTTATTCAAAGAGATCCGAATTGTGGCCGAAAGGTAACCGAACAGTGAAATTCAGCGTACAGTTACCTTTCCTGGACATTCGGCTATTCAGAGAGCAGGCAGTTCGCCAAATCCTGGTGAATTGCCTGCACATACGGTGCCTGTTCGTGGGCAGTGAAATCCACATAGAGAAGCAATGCTTCGTCTATTCAGAGAACAAGAACCAGCAGTGCCAAATTTCCCTGCTGTTCGGTGGTTACATTCGACAGGTTTATTCAGGCGAATCCCATAGGCTTCAATGTTAAAAATATTCCCGTTTTAATCCAATATTTAATAAACCGTTGATTTATAATATTCTGCAGTAAAGAGTCTCTTTATTTAGGATCTTTTAGGAATTTTTCTGGATTTATTTGCGACAATGTTTTTTTTAAATTTAAATAGTTTTTTCTTTTTTCTGTAACAGCCCTTTTTATTATCATTCATTGGATCTTATATGTAAATTTCAGACATTTTCGTTCTGTAGTTTGTTTGCAAACAGCGTTTCACTTTTCAAACATTCAAGCGTACTGTTTTTTCCTCTTTTTTTTTTTTTTTCACTCCATTCGTCTGCGGTGTCGGGTTTTTCCGGCGTCTGCTCTGCGCTCTGATCAGCGACTGCTCGGGTTTCTCCAGTGTGTTCAGCGGGGTTAATCCAGACGTTTTTGCGGGTTTCGGTGTGCCTTCACCGGGTTTTGCGGTGTTCGTTCGGTTTGCGGTGAGTTTTCCCTACACTACGACGGCCCTGTGGTGTGCTTGCTGTATACACCACAGGGTCGCCGAAATGGGATCGCCAAATCGCACCGAATTGAACGAAAAGTCACCGAACACGAGGTGAATTTTCGATTCTCTTTGAATAACCCTGTTAGTTACAGTAGGATTGTCAGTGCTTGGTTTCCAAGTGAATTTACAATCATTGTCCCAATAAGAGGTTCTACACGTCCTACACTGCTGTATCTATAGGATATTCAAAATGCAAAGCTTTGAAAATGTTTTACCTTTTTTATTTTGTCTAGCGTTGATAAGGATCTTCACCACAAGAAGACCGAAGACCGGCCCAGCGAGCCGTAAGATTGTAGGAACTGAAGAAAATCCTTCAAGGAGCAAAAAGTTGGTTTTCTTCAGCATATCTTCATTGTTGTTTTCCTGCTCTGACAGGTGCCTTTCAGATGTTGCTGTTGTTGTGTGTACGAACACGAACAGCCGCTTCCTTCTCTGCGGAAGACAAAACTGCATAAATACACAAGGCTACTGGTTAAAGTGTCATAGGCTTCGGATGTGTTTTTTGGTTCCCGAGAGATAAATAGTTATGTGAATGCACTTCTTATGTATTATATGAATATACTAACCCAAACAGCTGGCACAGCGACCCGGCACACGTCGATATGGTGGCTGTGTCGAGAGCGAAAAAAAGAACTAGGCTAGTTCTATTAACCTCTTCCATTCTTTGTGGTTCTGACTGAATGTTTGTTCAGCAAACGGATGTGATACGCGAATTTGGAAACCCGTCAAAAATGCAAAAAGAGATCCGTCCCATGCCGGGCTAAAGTCAAGAAACGGTGGCTGCATGTTCAGTGGGTAAATGTAAGTAAAGAACAGTGGCCTAATAGGCGTTCCACTAATAAATGCGCTTCTATCTGTCTAACACTTGATCACTGGGATGTTTTCCTGACGTTTTATGCCGTGAAGAAAACTAGAGCTATACAAGAAGATGCTATGGACCGGCTGCCTCTATCGAATCCCTGAAACCACTCGGGTCTGTTACAAAACGTTCAATTTAGAATGTTATAGCTTAAAAACTGAATCGTTTTTTAATGAATCGCTGTTTACAAAGAAATGACTGGTAATTCAACAACCCGGAGGCGCACAGGATAGATTCACCATGAGTATTTTGGATCGTTCAGAGTCTGCTTGGACATTGCACAGTTATGGTCATACATGTGCAATAAAATTTGACCACCTGACCTGGCCATGAAGATAAAAGGAACGGTCACATAATTAGCGTTATTGCCATCACATATTTTATCCGCTCCGTGCTCTCTTATTGGTTTATGAAAGTGCTACATTTCATTCTTTCTCCTGTAGGTTTGCCAGATCGGCCTTCTTTTCCTTGACATGCATTACCTTTTTATGTAGAGGGAGAGCACAGGGATGGTTCCTCACTGCAACATGTATAATTCATATCCTTAAATAAGGAAATGGACTACAAAATTAAGGGTGTAGAAAGCGTGGCTAAACCCAGAAAGATGTCTTTCCTTAGTAAGATGGGATCTAGTACATAAATTAACCCCTTAAGGACCAATGTCGAAACTGTTCCGTCATAAATGCATTGACTTTAAAGACCCTTGGTCCTTAAGAGGTTAAAACCTAGTCGGCTGCCAAAGTTTTTTTGTTGGAATACAAAGTTAAGCCTGTTCACCTGGGATTCCTCTTCTATTCACTACCTGCAGGGTTAGATTACCCACTCATTGCCCAACAATCCGAATACTGTGTGTCCAGGAAAACCTGGAGGATCTGACAACCTTATTCTCGTATTATAGGTCAGTTTCATTTCAGACTTAATAAATGTTCCATTTTTTTATTTTCCAATTTGATTATTGTGATTTAATCTTTAACAAATTTGTTTACGAAAACACATTAAATGTTCAATTTGGCTCATTTAAAACTGGGCTTAACTCGGGCAGAGATCTAATTTAAGATTTGTTTCTTATCTTACCTGTTAGAACGATTTCATGCAAAAAGATCAGTGTTACCTCTATGGGAAGAAAAAAAATGCAGTTTTTCCAGACGCCCTCACCTTTATATTTTTAGAATCTCATTGTACCAGAGATTAACTTTTTTTTAATTTTATTTCATAGTAATTGTGTTTTGTATGATAGTGCAGGTATTAGAAAGCTGTCAGAATTTATATCGGTCCTTACCATTCTCTTTTCTATACGTTTATCGCTTTTTCCTTTTGGCCATTGAGTGATATCAGTTTCCAGGCTTCAGTGCCTTTCCCATATTTTCATATTTTAAAGGGATCTAGAACTCTGGATGACAAAATCCAAGACCTGGCCCTGATTTAGAACATTAATAAAATCTTTTCTTTTTTAACTTTCCTAACCTGCTTCACTTCGGAAGATCGCGAATGTTTGTGTTGACCGTATTATAGGACCGGTCTATATACATTATATAGTAAAAGGGAAATGACTAGCAACAACCAAGAGATATATAACCCATTTGGTGCTTAGATCCCTCCCGTATCAAAGTGTTTTTTCAGTTCTAACTTTTTATAGTTTTACAGAATTAGTTTACCACATGAATGTTTTAATACGTCCTTGGTGCATGGGAACCGATGCAAACCTTTTTCGAGTTTACCTTAATGCCTACTTTTTTTATTATTATTATTGGTATTATTTTAGAACGATTAGGAATTTTATAATGTATGTAACATGTCAGAACCACGTATTGTTTTTTTGATGTATGTAGAATGCACTCTTGCAACTTTTACCTGGAGGATGCATGTTCTTCAATGAAATATTTATATTCATAAAAAGAAAGAGATAATATATATTTTTATGACTTTTTGTGAACAATATTTTATAACGTGCTCTTAGTCCCCCTCTGCCGGCAAGCTATAACTATCGAGCGTTCGAGATGGTAATCTCCAATATATAGCCGCGTCATATATGTTTGGGAAACAGGGCATTTTTGTAGATGTCCCTGCTCCGTTTGCAGATGTGATGGACAATGCAATAATGTAAGCCTTGCTCCACTATCCATGTATACTGTTTAGGTAGGAAAGTATATCATGCTAAATAAAGACTGGTTTCTTCTTGTAAAATAAATGTGATTAATGCCAAATAATTGCATGTGGTCCAGACGAGTTTTTTTTGTGGGGGGGGGGGGGAGTGTATGTGCCACATCAAACACCATGAATGCTGTGCAATGTTCTATATATCTTAATGCGGTTGTATATATACACAAGTAATCCAGTCAAGTTGCTCCAAAATGGCTCATCAAAACGCCAGAGACACGTTCAGTTCCTCAGCAGCTGCTGAATATCTTCAGTGCAGCAGTTCAGTTTGCTGCAGCCGTCTCACTGAACGTTTTGGCTGTGAATATGGACGCGAAAGGGCAGAGGATGCTTGATGAAAGGTGCTGTTTCTGCAAAATCCACTTTTGTCCATTTTATTAGCACTTTAGTGTTAATGTTTACCATGTTCCAATAAATATTTGCTGTTTTGATCCACCAAAACGTCAAACTGAACATTTCCTTATTGGATTATTTGCTCTGTGGAGGCGGCCATCTTTCCTACGTCCAACTCCGCTAACCCCTCAGCACCTCTCGACTTGGCTGCAAGTGCTAAGTTAGCAGTGCTGGGTGCTGAGCTGCAGCACAGCGTTCAGTGGCAAGTTGCTAACTTAGCACTTGCTGAGGAACTGAAAGCGCCTCTGGTGGGGTTTACTCTCCAGGTCCCATGGCTTACGATTCCCCAGAATCCTTTGAATCAAACAATAGCCACAGGATTATGGGATTTGTAGTTCAGCAATGTGTGAGGGCCTGGGCTTGAAGTCCTTGATATAGACACACGTCTACAGTATATTTGAGGATATAAACCTAGTGATTATTATGCTTTGGGTGAAAATATTAGGGTGGATTCTATCAAAAACAGTTTGGTGCACCCCATGAAGTGTGTACGGGAATGGAATCACGAATAGAGATCCTCCCAACCTCCGGGATCTTTTGTTGCATGGATTGTAACATTGGCTACATGGACCAACACTGGAGGTTGGATTTTCATTATGGAGCTCACTATCCAAATCTGCAGGACTATGTTTGACACCAGTAAGGTACGTTTGTTAATGCTTAACATTTTATCAGGCTAAACAAGATTTATTCATACAGGGTTATTCAAAGAGATCCGAATGGCTACCGAAAGGTAACCGAACGCTGAAAATCAGCATTCAGTTACCTTGCTTGGCCATTCGGCTATTCAGAGAGCAGGCAATTCGCCAAATGTTGGCGAATTGCGTGCACATACGGTGCCTGTTCGAGGGCAGTGAAATCCCCACAGAGAAGCAGTGCTTTCTCTAATCAGAGAACAAAACCCAGGAGTGAAAAGTTGCCGAATTGCCCTGCCATTCGGTGGTTTAAGGCTGGGGTCAGACTAACGCAGTGCGAACGCGCGTGCAGCCGCACTTTATCACGGCTGTAGTAGCAGCAAATGATGGCCAATGACCGGCAATAGACGAAGTACGACCGCACAAAAGTTCGGCCGGGCAACGCAAGCGGCAAACTAACGCATTTTTTGTAGAACGTGATACCGCTAGTACTGATGTACAGAGTGCGCTGCGTCCGCTAGCGGCGTGTGTGCGTGATTAGGAGATGTCAGACGCTGCTAATGTCCGGCCAACATAATGTCCAGATGCAAAAAGGGTTTTATTGATGATCCATACAAAATCACGGACAAAAATGCACATCGTATGACCGCTATCGCGTGTTCC
Organism: Leptobrachium leishanense; assembly: GCA_009667805.1. Classification (NCBI taxonomy): domain Eukaryota; kingdom Metazoa; phylum Chordata; class Amphibia; order Anura; family Megophryidae; genus Leptobrachium; species Leptobrachium leishanense. Next base: position 72,942,275 of record CM019065.1, read on the forward strand.
GTGAAAAAATACGTCCATTTGTTCGAACGCACTTTTTCACGGACGACGCAAAAAATGCGTTCGTCTGACCCTAGCCTAATTCGGCAGGTATATTCAGGCGAATCCCATAGGCTTCAACGTTAAAAATATTCCCGTTTTAATTCAATATCTAATAAACCGTTCATTATAAAATTCTGCAGTAAAAAGTCTCTTTATTTTTAGATTTTTTTTTAGGACCATTTTTAGGGATTTTAGTGCAAACATTTTTTTCCTTTTTTATTAAAATCGTTTTTTCTTTTTTCTGTAACAGCCCTTTTTATTATTCCCTGGACCTCATATGTGAATTTCAGACATTATCGCTCAGTAGTGTGTTTGCAAACAACGTTTCACTTTTCAAACGTACTGTTTTTTTTGTTTTTTCTTTACCTCCTTCGTCTGCGGTGTCAGGTTTTTCCGGCGGCTGCTCTGCGCTGTGATTGGCTCATGCTCGGGTTTCTTCGGCGGGTTAATCCAGATGTTCTTGTGGGTTTCGGTGTGCGTTCGCCCTCGTTTTGCGGTGAGTTTTCGGCGGGTTTGCGGCGACTTTTCCCTGCATTACGGCGGCCCTGTGGTACTTGCTGAATACACAGCAGCCTCGCCGAAATGGGATCGCCAAATCGAATTGATAACGAAAAGTCACCGATGGTGCGGTGCCTTTTCAATTCTCTTTGAATAACCCTGATAGTTAACGCAATTTTAAGAAGCAACTCCGGGTGCCTGAGATTGAGAACTCCTGGATATTTTGTGGGGGAATAAAAACAATGATAGGTATAGTTCCCTGCCCTCTGAGGAAATTGGGTGCACCTCAGAATTGGCAGCAATCCTCTACAAAAAAAAAAAACCCAGAATGGTGCAGTATAGTGTTTTATTACCCAGTGGGATCACCCCGATACAGTTAGGGCGGTCCCAATTTGTTTTCTGATCTAGAAAAAAATGGAAAGTATATATAGTGTAGTATTTTGGTAATAAAAAATATTAAATAAAATTCCAAAAAACAAACTGTTTGAGGTTTGTTTTTCGGAATTTTATTTTTTATTACCAAAATACTACACTACAGGTGAAACTCGAAAAATTTGAATATCGTGCAAAAGTTCATATTTTTCAGTAATGCAACTTAAAAGATGAAACTAATATATGAGATAGTTAAAGTCATGATTTGTCATAATTGTGATGATTTATGATGATGGCTTAGGCTAGGGTCAGACGAAAGCATTTTTCCCCGCGAACGTGAAAAAGTGCGTCTAACGCATTGACGTATTTTTTTCACGGAATGCGCAAAAACGGTCAGACGACGTGCATTTTCGGACGTGATTTTGTACGGATCGTCAATAAAACTCTCTTTGCGTCTGGACGTTATGTAGGCTGGACATTAGCAGTGTCTGACATCTCCTAATCTCGCACACACGCCGCTATGCTGCAGCTGCGCACTCAGTACGTCAGTACTAGCGGTTCAGCGTTCTCAGAAAAATGCTTTCAAATTCCACTTGCGTTGCACGGCCCTACTTTTGTGCGGCCGTACATCGTATATTGGCCGTCATTGCCCGTCATCTGCTGCTAGTGCGGCCGTAATTATGTGCGCCAGAACGCACGTTAAAAGTGCGCTGGTCTGACCCCCAGCCAAACAGCTCATGAAAACCCCAAATCCACAATCTCAGAAAATTTGAATATTGTGAAAAGTTGCAATATTTTAGGCTCAAAGTGTCCCACTCTAATCAGCTAATTAAGCCATAACACCTGCAAAGGGTTCCTGAGCCTTTAAATGGTCTCTCAGTCTGGTTCAGTAGGAATCACAATCATGGGAAAGATTGCTGACCTGACAGTTGTGCAGAAAACCATCATTGGCACCCTCCATAAGGAGGGAAAACCTGAAAAGGTAATTGCAAAAGAAGTTGGATGTTCCCAAAGTGCTGTATCAAAGCACATTAATAGAAAGTTATATGGAAGGTAAAAGTGTGGAAGAAAAAGGTGCACAAGCAGCAGGGATGACCGCAGCCTGGAGAGGATTGTCAGGAAAAGGCCATTCAAAAGTGTTGGACTTTCACAAGGAGTGGACTGAGGCTGGAGTCAGTGCATAAAGAGCCACCACACACAGACGGATCCTGGACATGGGCTTCAAATGTCGTATTCCTCTTGTCAAGCCGCTCCTGAACAACAAACAACGCCAGAAGCGTCTTACCTGGGCTAAAGAGAAACAGACCTGGTCTGTTGCTCAGTGGTCCAATGTCCTCTTTTCTGATGAGAGCAACTTTTGCATCTCATTTGGAAACCAAGGACCCAGAGTATGGAGGAAGAATGAGAGGCACACACTGCAAGATGCTTTAAGTCCAGTGTGAAGTTTACACAGTCTGTTGATTTGTGGAGCCATGTCATCTGCTGGTGTTGGTCCACTGTGCTTCATTAAGTCCAGGGTCAACGCAGCCGTCTACTAGGGGATTTTGGAGCACTTCATGCTTCCTTCCGCAGATGAGCTTTATGGGGATGCTGACTTAATTTTCCAGCAGGACTTGGCACCTGCCCACACTGCCAAAAGCCCCAAAACCTGGTTCAATGACCATGGTATTACTGTGCTTGATGGGCCAGCAAACTCGCCTGACCTGAACCCCATAGAGAATCTATGGGGCATTGCCAAGAGTAAGATGAGAGACATGACACCGAACGATGCAGAAGAGCTGAAGGCCGCTATTGAAGCATCCTAGTCTTCCATAACACCTCAGCAGTGCTGTTCTGTCCGAAGACATTGAGCTAAACCTTCTTGTCCCACAAACTTGGATACCATATTTATTTTGATCTCAGATTTATTAAGACAAGCCAGGTGAAACTGTAATACAGTAAAAACAAACTTCATAAACATCACATTGCATGCATAACAGCATTTTCCTTACCCGATGATACAGTAAACTTACTTTTTTAGCTCTCTAGGGGTAGATGGCGATGGATGAGAAACACATGCCTTGCTTCCAGTAATAACTTTCAGACACAAAATGGTGAATGCTTCACTTCCTGTCAAGATTCTACCCAGCATTCTCTGATTAATGACAACTTTCTTCCTATACATTCACTAATATATATGAAATGGTTTAACAGTCGTAATACCACAAAAAGACACTAGATGGTGCTACACTCCACTATAACTAATGTACCGTACATTACAACTTTACACAAATCTATCACTGATTCTTCTTATTAAAGCATAAACATTATGATAGACAGCACAAGTGCCACAGGCTGATAGCTTCCATGCCACGCCGCATTGAGGCAGTAATTGTTGCAAAAGGGGCCCAAACCAAGTACTGAGTACATATGCATGCTTATACTTTTCAGAGGTCCCATATTGTTCTATGTACAATCCTTGTTTTATTGATTGCATGTAATATTCTAATTTTCTGAGATTGTTGATTTGGGGTTTTCATGAGCTGTAAGCCATAATCCCCATTCGTTCAAGCCGTGATTTGTCATATCTTGCTTTGCATGTAATGAGTCTCTTATATTCGTTTCACCTTTTAAGTTGCATTACTGAAATAAATGAACTTTTGCACCATATTCTAATATTTCGAGTTTCACCTGTATATGTATACAGACTTTCCATTTTTTTTCTAGATCAGAAAATAAATTGGGACCACCCTAACTGTATCGGGGTGATCCCACAGGGTAAAAACACTATTACGCCATTCTATTTTGTGGGGGAACGCAAAGAAATTTCATTTTGTGACAACTAAATTCATTTGCATTTAGGCTCCAGAACATGAACCAGCACTTTTATATGGGCCATATGGATGGTTGAAATTTTGCTGTTAATGTCTTCCAAATAAAGCTGATTTATACACGGTAAGTGGAGTGCCTGGATTCCTTTCTGTTGTTCGCTTTGGATGCTAGAGCTGGGTCTCTATTGTGTACAACCAATTTGGAGTGTTATTGTATGAATTTGCATATTAGGGGTTATTCTTGAGTTCGGCGCAGTTAACTGCGATTCAAGTTCGCCGACCCTGTGGTGAATTCAGTATTCATCGCAGGGTCCCTGAAGTGCTCCGAACAGGAGCCGTCAATCTGATCCGCTGAAAAAAGCCTATAGAAGCTGCCAAACTGGGTAAAAGAATTTAAAAAATCTGTTATATTTGAAAGGCGTTTAAAACAAGAAAATGCATAGAACTAATAAAACAGCTCCTATAAAAAAGAATAAAACTTACAGAATAAAAAAAAGGAATCAAAAATTTCACCCAAAAGCAAAAATCATGGCTTTTTGCTGCAAATGAAAAGAATAATAAAATGTAAATTATTTTTTACACTAAATCCTATGGGATTTGCCTGTTTAAACCTGTCGTACTAAATCTGGCCAGTTCGGTGCAGTGCGGTGTTCTCTAGATTAACCATTACTTCTCTGTTGTACATTATCACTGCTGCTGTATTTCGCTGGCAATTCACCAATACTTGGTGAATTGTCAGCTTTCTGACCAGCAGAACTGCCACAAAATTGCAACGTGCAGTGAAATTCAACGTTCGGCGCTTATTGAATAACCTTTACTGTTTCATAGTGTGACACACTATAGGGGGTCAGAAAGCACTGAGATTCCAGCTCGCCGATCCTGCGGTGAAGTCACTTAACCGCAGCGTCCCCGACGTGTGCCGAATGCCACCGAACTTCAGAAAGAGCACCCAAAACTCTATTCTTTAACTTTCCATGCGGAGGACGCGCTCAGCGCGTCCTGCCGCATGTCCACTTCGCGGCGGAGGACGAGCTCAGCTCGTCCTCCCTTTGCAGCGGCGATCGGCCGGGATTCCGGCCGATCGCGGCGGCCCCCCGGTGCGGGCTGACATCCTTGATGTCAGCCCAGCCAACGGGACCCAGGCGGGCACGATAGACATCATCGCGCCGGCGCAATGACGTCTATTACAGGCACCCACCCTCGCCATTTGCGGGGAAGGTGGCTGTAGGGGAGGGGGGGGGGAGGTCCTACGGACCTCTCTCCCTCCCCATCCGTGCAGGCCACGAGTTAAAGGCAGGAACCGTTTGGAAGGGCACAGCCTTTAACCCCTAGAGGACTGGATCACGATTCAGTGCCAAAAGGCGCTGTATCATGACCCCCTCCCTTAGGCTAGGGTCAGACCAGCGCACTTTAAACGTGCGTTCTGGCGCACTTAATTACGGCCGCACTAGCAGCAAATGACGGCCAATATACGAAGTACGGTAGCACGAAAGTCCGGCCGTGCAACGCAAGTGGCAAACGAACGCATTTTGTCGAGAACGTGAAACCACTAGTACGGTCGTACAGAGTGCGCTGCGTCCGCTAGCGGCGTGTTTGCGTGATTGGGAGATGTCAGACACTGCTAATGTCCGGCCAACATAACGTCCAGATGCAAAAGTGTTTTATTGATGATCCGTACAAAATCACGAACGCAAATGCGCATCGTATGACCGCTATCGCGTACTCCGTGAAAAAATGCGTCCATTCGTTCGAACGCACTATTTCACAGACAATGCGAAAATGCGTTCGTCTGACCCTAGCCTTAGCTGGCCGACATCTTGGATGTCGGCCAAGCTTCTGGGATATCCCCGACGGCTGGCTTCATCGTGCATAGCGCAATGACGTCAGTTCCGGAATTAACTCTCAGGGGGGTTCCAATGAATCCCCGATCTCCCAATCCGTGGCAGCTAGGGGTTAATGTTTGGTATCCTTGGAACGGTCAAAGCATTGTCTTTCCAATGATATCAAACATGTCCATGTAAAAACCAAAATTTTTTTGGGGTTTATTAATGCAGCAATATTGTTTTCATTCCCTTTATAATGTGAACAATGATGCTGCACTAACGATTTTTTCTATGGGGGCGTTTGCTAAAAAACACATAATTTCCCCCAAAACAATTTAACGACTCCCCATTTCTAATTTTTTTAACAAGTGCACCCCATAGAAAATATAACCGCATGATAAAATGTGAAAACACTTTACACAAAGTAGTTGATTGAAAATTCAATTTTTATTGCAGTTTTTGTTACAATATTCAGGCAGGACATGATGTATACATATAATAATGATATGCTCGTAATCCAAGGTATTACTGTATAATTTGTTCCAGAAACTTGCTTGTAATCCAAAGCACTCTTAAACCAAAGCAAATTTCTCCATGAGAAATCATGGAAACACTGACTATTGGTTCCACAACCATTTATTCATATGATTGAAAATGATTACAGGATAAAGAAAAAATGAATCTACAGCAACTGTACAGTAATGTGCAGTGTCTATGAGCATATTACAGAGCTCTATAGCAATAAAATTTAGTAATGTGCATTATCACAGCAATCCTTTGGCAGTTCGAAAGTTCGCGAATTTCTAACTTTTTGGGCGTGTTTGGTTCGGGTTCGAAAAAAAAAAGAAATTTTGAAAAAAGTATAGAAGATGCTTAAAAAAAAATACTAAAAAATCTAGAAATAAAGAGACTCTTTACTGCAGAATATTATAAGCAACGGTTTATTAGATATTGAATTAAAAACTAATGTGTACGTGGAAAGATTATCAACTCTAAATGACCTCTGTTCACAAACGGGCATAACACCAGGTGTTTTTAGTCTGGTAATCAATTTGATTCATTGTACACTATACTGAGGGGGTGGGGTGGTGTCTGCTTCTGATTGAGATTTGAGAATTAATTTCCCTCCTAAAACATCCTAATATGCTGCATTTAACCCTTTCGCTGCTGAGGCTTTTCACACCTCTGTGCTGAGGTCATTTTTACCGCTTTCGCTCATCATGTTTAACCGTGTTTTGTAGCCATATTTTGATATATGACCCAGACATATTATATATCGTTCTTTCCGGCAGACTTGGCAGATTCATAATATGTCATTATTATATGTATACGTTATGTCATGTCTGTATATTATAACAAAAAGTGCAATAAAATTAAAATTTTCAATTTATTATGTGTAAAGTGTTTTTTTTCACATTTTAAAATGCGATCGTTTGCGGTTATATTTTGTATGGGGTGCGCTTGTTAAAAAAATTAGAAATGGGGTCTCGTTACATTTTTTTTTTTTTTTGGGGGGGAAATTTCGCTTTTTTTAACAAACGCACCGCATACAAAAATCGTTAGTGCAGCATTATTGTTCACATTATAATTGAAATGGGAACAATATTGCTGCATTAACAAAACAAAAACAAACAAAAAAACTTTTTAGAATTTTTTTTAAAATATTTTTATTTTTAAAAAAAAACATTTTTCATGCTCATGTTTAGTATCCTTGGAAAGGCCATGCTCTGGCCGATCCAACGATATCAAACATTAACCCCTAGCTCCCACGGATCGGGAGATAGGGGGTTCATTGGAACCCCCTATCTCCACCATTGGTGGCAGCTAGGGGTTAACTCCAGGACTGGCGTCATCGTGCTATGCATGATGACGCCAGTCCTCAGGGGTAGTTCCTGGAGGCTTGGCCGACATCCAAGATGTCGGCCAGCTCCAGGAGAGGATCACGATCCAGCGCTTTTCAGCGCCGATACGTGATCCGGCTCCCCAGGGGTTAATCACAGCCACTGTTTGGAAGGGCAGGCTGTGCCCTTCCAAACGGTGCCTGGATTAACCTTCTGCCCCCCGGCGATCGGGAGGGAGAGAGGTCCGAAGGACCTCCCCCCTCCCTTTCAGGCGCTTCCTCCGCACATGTGGGGGGGCGCCTGAATTAGATGTCATTGCGCCGCCGCAATGACATCTAATTGCTCCGCCGGGGTCCCGGAGTGCTGGGCTGACATCCAAGATGTCAGCCCGCACCGGGGGGCGCAGCAATCCGCCGGATTGCTGCCTCCTGTGCATGGACGTGCTCAGCGCGTCCATAGCACAGGAGAACCACTTGGCTGGACGCGCTGAGCGCGTCCATAGCACCCAAGTGGTTAACTGGTGTTTGAAAAAAATCTAAAGCAATGTTATTTTTCACCTCGGGATTGAACATTCACAGGGTTATTCAGAGAGCGGTGAAAAGCAGGAGAATAACTGGAAAAGTGAAAATTCTAGGTCAAAATAGCCAAACCAGAAAATATCTCCCATTTATCTCACTTTCCAAATCGGCTATTTGGTCTAGATTGTTCTCTTCTCTTGCCAGTTCTCCTGGCTTTCACCTCTCTCTCTCAGGGTTGTTCAGAGAAAGGTGAAAACCAGGAGAATGGCAGGAAAAGAGAACAATCTGGACCAAATAGCCAATTTGGAAAGTGAGATAAGGCTAGGGTCAGACGAACGCATTTTTGCAGCGACCGTCAAAAAGTGCGTCCGAACGCATTGCCATATTTTTTCACGGATTGCGCGAAAACGGTCATACGATGCGCATTTTTGTGCGTGATATTTTACGGATCCAAACCAGGAAACTTTGGGTGTCTGGACGTTATGTTGGCCGGACATGAGCAGGGTCTGACGTCTCCAAATCACGCACACACGCCACTAGTGGACGCAGCGCACTCTGTACGTCCGTACTAACGGTTCTGCGTTCTCGAAAAAATGCATTCATTTTCCACTTGCGTTGCGCAGCCGGACTTTCATGCGACCGTACTTCGTATATTGGCCGTCATTGCCCGTCATTTGCTGCTAGTGCGGCCGTGATTAAGTGCGCCTAAACGCACGTTAAAAATTCACTAGTCTGACCCTAGCCTAAATGGGAGTATTTTTCTGGTTTGGCTATTTTGACCTAGAATTTTCCATTCTCCAATCATTCTCCTGCTCTTCACCGCTCTCTGAATAACCCTGACAGGGTTATTCAGAGAAAGGTGAAACTCAGGAGAATGACTGGAGAATGGAAAATTGATGGGCTCTTGATGAGAGATTATGAGACAAGTGGCTGGTGATTAGATCCGCCCCCACATGCACACACACACTCTGCACAGATTTTGCTTGTAATGCAAGACGACGCTCGTAATCCAAGGCAAAAATTTGTAAAAGGAGTTGCTCGTTATCCAAAACACTCGCACACCATGTTACTCGTAATCCAAGGTATCAGTGGCGGAAGTACCAGGGTCGCAGTTGCGACCGGGCCCTGGCATTCCGCCACTGGAGGGGGGCCCAGCGCCGCCGCCAGATTCCGGCAATCAGCGCCGGAATCTGGGAGCCGCGCGCTGGCCGTCCCTCTCCCTGCAAGCGGCCACTGACATGCAGCTTGGCCGCTCACGTGGGAGAGAAACCACCTGACCAGCGCACGAGACCTCGCGCTGATCAGGTGGTTTCCGGCAAGCGGCCAAGCTGCATATCTCCAGCGGCCGCTCGCCAAGGAGGAAAAGACGCCGGAGGAGAAGACGCCGACGGAGCCTGCCCTGGGCCTGGGGCCAGCAGAGCAGTTAAGAGCTGGGCTGGGGGCAGTATATCCATGAGCTGGGGGGCAGAGCTGGGGCAGTATATCCATGAGCTGGGGCGCAGAGCTGGGGCAGTATATCCATGAGCTGGGGGGCAGAGCTGGGGCAGTATATCCATGAGGAGCTGGGGGGCAGAGCTGGGGCAGTATATCCATGAGCTGGGGGCAGTATATCCATGAGGAGCTGGGGGGCAGAGCTGGGGCAGTATATCCATGAGCTGGGGGGCCGAGCTGGGGCAGTATATCCATGAGCTGGGGGGCCGAGCTGGGACAGTATATCCATGAGCTGGGGGGCAGAGCTGGGGCAGTATATCCATGAGCTGGGCATATCCATGTGCTGGGGCGGCATATCCATGTGCTGGGGCGGCATATCCATGTGCTGGGGCGGCATATCCATGTGCTGGGGCGGCATATCCATGTGCTGGGGCAGCATATCCATGTGCTGGGGCAGTATATCCATGTGCTGGGGCAGTATATCCATGAGCTGGGGGCAAAAATATCCATGAGCTGGGGGCAAAAATATCCATGTGTGAGCTGGGGCAATATATCCATGTGTGGCCTGGGGGCAATATATATTTCCATGTGAGCTGGGGGCAATACTATCTTTTTTATATTGCAGAAAAAAAAAAAAGGTAAAAATATGGATTTTTTTGGGGGGGGGGTTGGGGGGCCCTTCATGGATTCTTGCACCGGGGCCCTCAGGTTTCTAGTTACGCCACTGCAAGGTATCACTGTATTCTAAATCTGCAGAGTCTGCCGGAAAGAACGATCTATAATATGTCTAGGTTGTATAATAAAACATGGCTTCAAATCGCCTTTAAACATGAGCGAAACCGGTAAAAATTAGCTCAGCAGCGAAAGGGTTAAAAGGTGTTTAAAACAAAATGCATGAAAATGTGTGGTAATAATAAAAAAGGTCCTATAAAATGGTCTGTTACAGAATTTTAAAAAATGTTGCCAAAAAATAGATGTTTTGCTGAATATGAAAATAAACGTTTGAATAAAAAGAGAATTTTTTTGGGATTCACCTATTGAACTGAAAATCAGGGCATCGACATTCTCTGAATAGATTAACTATTTCTTCTCAATGGGACAATTTCGCTGCCACCAAAGATCGGCGACCTGCACCGTATTTCGCTGTCAATTCCCCAGTATTTGGTGACTTGTCAGCTTTCTAAATAGACGAACTGCCATGAAAGTGCACCGTACAGTGATTCACCATTCGGTGTCAAGTTTGGCGCTCTTTGGATCAAAATTGTATAAAAGGTTATTCATTGTCACAGTATGGGGAGGATTTTTATTCTGTTGTCTTTAATTGAGATATCGGACAAAAAGAAGAGGGAGGAGAAGAACAGAGATTGATTGATTTATTGGGATATAAAGATTAATAGGGCTGAAACAACTAATCGATAATGGAAATAGTTGACAACTATTTTAATCGTCCTGTGTACAGCACACACTGTTTAGATTCAGGCTGAATTAAAGGTAAATAACCTCAGCTTCGGAGCGGATTGTAGAAGACGCGCCGCTGCTTTTTGTCAGACACAACCAGTTTGTTTTTATTCCGTTTACAACAGCAGCAGAACTATAACACAAACAATAGGATACTGCCACTGGGTGAAGGAGCTATATGCCTGTGTTTTATTCTTACTTGAAGCTGGAGTCCTGTGCCACCACCCCACCCTCTTTGGTTGGGAACTGCCTTGGGTCTGTGTCTGGTCCCTTTGCCTAAACTCGCTCCCGCACTCAGATCCAGTCTTTTGTCCATACCCACTCCCTCTCTCTCACTCAAGTCACTTGAGCAAAGTCACTCCCTCCAAGCTCAAGTCCCTCCTCCCACTCAGTTTGTTCACAAAATTATTTAAAAGAGACACTCTACGCACCCTGACCACTTTAGCTTATTAACCCCGATTTCATGCTGACATCATCATCTCTATCCAAGTGCTTGTAGCCGTGTTCATTTGAGAAATCAAACATGGGCTTAAGCTGCGCATGCAGCATCAACAGCATCATCCTCTGACCAAGCACTTGCATACCTTGTGTGAAAAGTATGCAAGATACGCAATTTGCGTTTGTACACACAAAAGTTACATTCCCCCACGCAAATTGCTTATTTTTTCATAATGTTCCTTTAAGTAAACAAATTTTTTTCTATCCAATGAATCGGTTAATTGGCCAACTAATCGATTATGAGAATATTCGTTAGTTGCAGCCCTAAAGATTAATAGGTTGGGCTTTGCAGGGCCTGGGAATAGGGCAGCAGATTGGAGGGGGCAACATTGCTTTCCTCCTTAAAAGTCTAATACGTTAGTGTCCAGGTGTAAACAACGCAGCAAAGCAATAAAACTGCCTGCAATTTCATCCCAAACTATAATAAACCTAAATCTCATTACCTTTGTTCTAAATCACATTTTTATTGACATACACAGCCCCGATAGGTTGTGAATATTTGCCATGATCTGATCATGGTTCATGTCATGCCATGCTTAGTGCTAGGTGTCCTTCAGGTGCTACACACTACGTAGGGGATCCAGAACAGTGCCTTGAGGTACTCCAACTGAGAGAGGAGTTGGGGGGGGGGGAGAGGTGCCAGAAAAGGAGACATTAAGGCCCCGTTCAAACCTGGGTGTTTTACAGTGCGTTCCTGTGCGCTGTAAAACACCTAAACATGGAAATCCCATGATTTCCTATGGGCCTGTTCACACCTGGGTGTTTTACAGGGCGTAGGAACGCACTGTAAAACGTCCTACGCCAAAAGAAGTACAGGAGCTTCTTTGGGACGTATTGCAGCGCGTTCGCAGCCTATAGACTGCAGCTGAACACGCTGCAATGTGCGTTTTTTACATTTCCACGATACGCGCGTCAAAAAGCCTGCAGCCTAAAGGAGCGGAGAGAGGTAGAAACTTCCCACATGCACTCTGCTAACACTCTATTAACCCTCGCCTAGTGTGTCACCCTTATTCTTAGATTGTAAACTCTTGAGCAGAGTCCTCTCCCCTTCCGTACTGTGCGTTTAACCTGTATGTATATTTGTTATTCTGTCTCACACATTCTACAGCACTATGGAACTTGTAACTGTAAACATTTACACTTGGTTTTGGAGAAAGGATTTTACCAGGAAGGATACAGTGAGATTTCTCTCGTTTTCAAGGATGTCCTGGGTGGCGAGTATGTACCGTTAGGTGTCTTGCACAAGGACACTTACTGGAGAGGTGCTCTTGCTGGGATTCGAACCTGTGTCTCCAGTCTTTCTCGACGGTTATTATTATCTATTATTATCATTTATATAGCACCAACAGTTTCCGCAGCGCTTTACAATAATTAAAGGGAACGAGATAAGCTGACATATGATGGAAACAACAGGTGTAGAGGGCCCTGCTCAATGGAGTTTACAATCTAGAGTAGTGATGTTACCTCTACTCCACCCAGCCGGCTGTTCCTGCTGGATAGCCCAGCTACACAAATTCCCTCCTTTTTTTTGTGACAAGATGTAAACTTTGTGGTATTTTACGTGTCACAATTTACAGTGACGTCACGCACGTCCCATGGCATCCCTCCATATGTAAATCAGGGCACACCATGAAAACATCATCAAAGTGGCAGCTCTGTGTTTCTTTAATCTAATCTATACAATGTATCGGACTCCCTGTCAAATGCTGAAAGACTGTATGACTTAATAAAGGGAAATCCGCTGTTTGTGTCCCTGTGGAGGAGGCGGTGGATTTGTTTATAATCCTAAAGGGACGACCAGGTCGTAAATCACGTGATCTTTCACATTCCCGGTAATATTCCGTTCCTGAACCCCGCTCTCCGTCAGCTCTCGCGGTAAAATGGATTGGAGCTGGTCTGATGGCGTCCAGGCTTCACCCTTCACCCTTCACACAGGCTGACCTCAGATTACCCCCAGAGGCGCGCCATACCAAGAGCTACGCGTCATAGAGCTGCGACGCCGGAAGCCAGTACTCACTTCCGGTGCTTGTTGACGGAAGTCTATGGTGAAGTGTCTGGATCTGGTAGGTGCGTGTGCGCGTTTATATATATATATATATATATTATATATTTATATCCAACGCGAGCAGCAGCGCTCGGCGTCCCTTGTCCTCCATGTGTTATGTTGTGTCTGGATACTGTGACCGCCCAGACAGAGGCCCCTCACTTGTGTCCCTCCCTAGTATCAGGCGCCCACCGGTCTCTATGTCACTCGTATCTGTGTGATTTCACGCCGAGCCTTGTTTTCACCGCTCTCCACCATGTGTGTTTCTCTTAGAAGCAAAGACTTCAAAGTATCTGCCCATAGAGGGTTAATCCCTGACTCCTGCTTCTACACCCTCTGAACAGTTACAAGTATTTATAAAGCGCTAACAAGTTCTGTAGTGCTGTACAATGGGTGAGACCGAATAATAAATATACAAGTTAAACACACAGAACAGTAAGAGCGGACCCTGCTCAAGCGTTTACAATCCAAGAGACCGGATACCCGAGGCTGCACTCGGTTTGCACAAATCCTCCTGAAACCTAGGAGCCAGAAATAAAATTTTTAGGAGCCAGGCACCATTTCCGATATGGATTTGTCAAGGAACTTTGGTTTTCTGAAATCGAGTAATAGAAGCATTTGGCTTCCTTGTTCGTAGCTAGATCTGTCAGATGTTTGGGGTTAAATATTAACCCGTCCTGGGGTGTCCCTTGTTACTGTTCTGGAATGGCAATATCTGCTTCTGCCTGAGGTTGATTGTCTCTGTGCTACATGTGGTTGGAGAATCGCTGATCAAAACCCTGGAAGGCTGCTCTGCATGAGCCCTGTGCATTGGAAGGCTGTTGTTGGTAGCTTGTTTTTTTTTTTAGTTCATACAGTCCCACTCCTATCGCCTCAAGGCAATACCTGGTTATCTTGTGGGGGGGGGGGACATACGTATGCAGCCATTGTGAGGCGTGCCTCTTTTATTAAGGTTTCGAATATTTACAGGTCTATTCACTAAAAGATGAAACTCAGGCGAACTGGCAGGAGAACAGAACAATCTAGACCAAACAGCCTATTTCGGCAAGTGAGATAAATGCTAGAGTTTTCACGTCTGCAAATTCTCCTGAGTTTCACCTTTTTAGTGAATAGACCTGTAAATATTTCATGAGTCGTGTTGCAAAAAAGACCTTTTGTAACTAACCAATTTATGAACTGTTCCTCCACTTTGTCTACCTCACTACCTGTGAATGTAATAGGCAATACATGGGCAAAAGTTTACAACTTTGGCGTATCCTACAACACATTGGTACTGTCACAAATATGCTTGATACACCAGTATCCAGACATGTGCATGCCTATCATGATGGTGATCCATGGTGTCTCTCGTTCCAGTCTGTGGAACGGAGTGCATTAGGGCTGAGAATTCTTGATTCACGTGTATAATAAAATTATACTTGCTTATACACGTTTGATCACGTGTATAATAAAATTCAACTATGTATACCGTAGGGCTGAAACAACTAATCGATAATGAACATAGTTGTCAACTGTTCTCATCAATTAATCTGTTGCTCGATTTAATCGACCGGTGTATGGCACACACTGTCTAAAACTAGACTGAAGTAAACATTAATAGCCTCAGAAGCTACTTCAGAACTGATTGGAGAAGATGTGCCTGCTGTCTTATTCGCTATGATTTAGTTCTTTGGTTATGTTACACATAACCAGTTTGTTTTTACTTAGTATACAACAGCAGCCGAACTATAGCACAGACCCTGGGGTACTGCCACTAATTTGAGAAGCTGTACCACTGGTGTTTTATCCTTGGAGCTGGAGTCCTGTGCCGCCACCCCACACTCCCTGTCTCTCCTATTCACCGGTCCTGAGCTGCCATCCTTCTCTTTGGTCCACTCCCTTCCCCCAACTCCTTCCCACGCTTGGATTCGGTCTTTTACCCAAGCCCACTCCCTATTCGAAATGGGAAGGCCTGGGGGAAAAAAACTAAAAATTTTGGGGAAAAAACAGTTTTGTGTGTTTCGTTTTTTTTCTCAAAGCCATTTTTTTCCCAGAAAAATTGAAAAAAAAAAAAAAAGGTGTGATATGTTCTTTTAAAATGAAAAATAATATATCTAATATAGATTTAATATCATAACATTTAAGACCATAATGAAAGACTTCTGAGACTTTATTTAAAATCTTAAATCATTGCAAGTTCTCTGAGCTGTAGACTAGCAAATCCTGGAATACAATTCAAGGAACACGTCTCAATGCAATACTTAGACAACACAA
This sequence comes from Leptobrachium leishanense, assembly GCA_009667805.1. Classification (NCBI taxonomy): domain Eukaryota; kingdom Metazoa; phylum Chordata; class Amphibia; order Anura; family Megophryidae; genus Leptobrachium; species Leptobrachium leishanense. The sequence goes on from CM019065.1 coordinate 72,957,860, forward strand.
AAATATGCATTTCAGCCTCTAGCTGGCGCTACAGGGAAAAGGCTTCAGATTAGCATGATTGTGAGCTCCGTCTTGTACCTCCTACAGTGCTTGTTGGGATACAGTTGATGATAGTTTCTACCTTAATGGACAGTTAAGAGGTTACATTTGTCCCCTTTGATCCCTATTAATGTTCTCTCCAGTACAGCCTGGGATTCTGCAAATCCTATCCCTCCTGCAACATTGCGACAATGTCTCTTCACAACACAACCTCTGACACCTCTTGCATCTCGCTTCCTGCAGATTCTGCATCTTCTGCTCCTGCATGTGAAAGAATCTGCTCTATGTTTGGTAATATTCAAACCAAATCAAGAAGAAACAAAGTAACCTGTGAAAGGGGAGAAACGCTTGTTTCAATTTGTGCAAACCATACGTTTTTAGAAGTCCATGAGAAAAATGACAAATATGGAGGAGAGGAAAAAGATACAGAGAATGATAGATCAGAAAATGAGATTAAATTGCATGTATTGTATATGTTGTCTTTTTGTTTCCTTTTCTCTTTTTTTTTTTTTTTTTTTAAAGCATCGCTCGAAGTTGAACCTCAACATGGAGCTTAAAGGGATACTCTAAGCAACATGACCACCTAAGCTATTTTAGGTGGTCATGATGCCCGGAGTATCCTGCCCTCTGTCCCCCCTCCCTCCGCTCGGCCGATCAGCTATAAATGCTGAAAACAGCTGAGAGAGGCGGAGGACTTAACTCCGCCCTCCCAGCTGTCAGTCAGCAGAGCGGGAATCATATTTCCCGCTTCTGCCGACTTTTGCCGAGTAGGAGACGTCATCGCGCTTTCAGCGCGATGACGTCTCCAACTCACCGCAGAAGCTGGCGGCTCCCTCTGAGGGTTAGTGTTGCGCGCATCCTCTTGCGCGCAACACTAATCCTCAGAGGGACCCGGGAGGAAGCCTGCCGATTGGCTGGTTTACGTGAGAGGCGCGCATGCGCGCTTCTCACGTAAACCAGATGCCAAGAAGCAAGAAGAAGGACGGAAGAGGAGGGAGGTGAGTATAAAAAAAAATAATAAAAAAAAAGCCGCTGGAAAGAAGAGGATTTTAGGGTAAGTATTACAGTTACACAAAAACAAAAAAAAAATAACTATTTATTAAGGGAATAGGGATAGGTTAGGATTAAAAAACGGGGGGTGATTTTTTTTGTTAGTGTTCCTTTAAATATTGGTGTATCCATATTTGTGTAAATATTGGTGTATCCATTCCTTTTGCTATTGGTGCTAAGGGGCAAATTTGATATAGAAATATATGTATTTCTGTTTTTTTTTTTATGTTGATAGTTTCTTTTGTTGTTGCTCTTCAGGAAATGGAGGGGTGGTTACGTGTTTTCGTGGTTTTTGCTTCTCATAATATCATGTACAGTCCTTGCTTGTTATTCCATTTGAAACAAAAGATAAAATTATAAAAAGCTAATTCAAGTTACTAAATAAACTGCACTTTTTTATTTCAAGTGAAACAAAATTAATTTGCATTTGTAAACCTATTCCTTGATGTATATTTTCAATTTTTCTGGGGAAAAACCCCCCCTTTTTTTTTTTTCTCTCTCAATGGCTTCAAATATTTCCAGAAATTTTACATCTCCACTCCCTATCACACTCAGGTCTGGTCCTTTGTCCAAACTCACTTGCTCACACCTTTGGCCCCTTTTGTCACTCGGTTTGTTCGTGAAATTATTTTAAAGGGACACTCTACTCAGCCTAACCAATTTAAGAAGCTAAAGTGGCCAGTGTGCCTAGAGTGCCCCTCCTTCTCACCATGCTTTCGTGCTGACACCGTTGTGTCTATCAGTGTGCTCGTAGCAGCATTCATTTGGGGAGACAGGATACATGGCTTGAGCTCCATATGTAGCATCACTCTGACCAAGTGATCACGTACCTTGTGTGTGAAAAGTACGCAAGTAACGGGAGTTAAAATTTTGGTATATACAAACGAAAGTTACGCACTCTACACAAACTGCTTAAGAAAGGAGGGTGAGGGTTGGGTTTATTTTTACATTGTTTCTTTTTATCCGATGAATCGATTTTAATCGAAAAAATAATTGGCCAACAAATCGATTTTATGAATATAATCGTTAGTTGCAGCCTTAGTATACAGTGAAGAGCACATCAAGATAGATGGTGCAAAATTGCATATATACCTACATGGCAGAAAAACAATTGTATGTCCATAACAACCTGATGATCTCAAATGAAAGTGTTAAATGTGAACCCTTTATTCAATGCCGTAGGTGTAAGAATGTACAATTATAAATCCACTCAGCCTCTCTCTTTAGGTCGGGGTCACACAAGCTTTTTTTCAGAGCGGAAGGAATGTCCGTGAGAGTGGACGTTTCTTCCACTCTGATGCCTGTGTGACCACCTCGCTGAGTGCAGTTAGTGCGCTCAGTGGTGCCAGGCTCGATCCTCCTATGGAGAATCACGCTTTGCAGCCCTGTCGAACGCGCGTTGCAGCGTTTCGACAGGGAGGCTTTCAGCACGCCCCCTGTAGAGCGCGATACAGCGTGTGGCCGGCCCCGGCAAAGTGTCACGACACTGCCATTTATGCCAGAAGGCACGTCAGTGTGGGCGCACGTACTGCACTCATCTGACCCTGACCTCTAGAATAATGTATCTAGGTTGCCCTTCCAGGGTACCCAAGGAGACTTTTTACAATCCCATAAATCTTAATCCTGTAGAGTATCCATAATGTCAATTGGCAAAATGTCTTAATATTGGGTTGTCCCGCTTCCAACCAGTTGCCCTCACATGTTCTAAAATCCTAATCTGGAGAGCACGTATGGTCTTGCCAACATATCATTTATTACAGGGTTAATATACAGGCCAGTCGTTTTACAGCTGAAGAAGCGATTAATACGCCAAACCTTTCTGTATCTCAATGCAATTGTTTTTGACTTTTTTTTTTCTACCAATATGCATGCCTTACATCAGCCACAACTGTAGGTTCCCGTACGTGATGTTCTAAGCCAATTGATGTCAATTTTTTTTAACATTGAAATGGCTACATACTAATTTCACTTAAAGATGGACATTAACCTGATGTAATTGTTGCTGAATGAGGCAAAATTGCCTTGAGATGGCTATCTTGTGTCAGTAATGGCCAAAATCTATAACCAATGCGTTTAACATCATTCCAGTCAGCATCAAAGTTCGCGATCAGCCGTATACATTTATCATCAGATTTGACATGATTGGTCAACAGTTTGTCTCTGTTAATGCAGCCCTAGTCAATGCCTTTTTTTAACACTCTATGAGCAGGATAACCTTTTTGCCTTACCTGTCCACATAATATATCTGCTTTTTTCTTCAATTCCTCATGTGCTGCATGCGCTTCTAACACTCGGGTACTGTCCCGTAGGAATACCTCGTTTTAGCGCAGCAGGGTGAAAGCTGTCCCAATTCAGCAAAGTGCTATTTCAGGCATCAGTGAAAATTAAAAGCTTGCACCTCCTAAAGGTGAATTTCAAATTCAGCTGATTATTATTAAGTATGTACAAATTCAAAGAATGTTTCTTCATTTCCTGACCACATGACTAGAACGTTATCTGTATAACACTTTCATAGGCAAATTTAAGGTTCGAGATGGATTTTTTTAGTCTCTTTACATACGCAGACATCTTACATGTGTATATGTGGGGGCACATGGATACCCCATAGCCACTTCCACTTCTTTAAATGATTGACCCCATTAAATAGAAAATAATTCTGTGTAAGTATAAACCACAGCAGATTGATAACAAGACCTATACGTGTGTTGTAACAGATCTCTGTGCCCGGACAGGGTCACATCTGTCAAATGCTGCTTCCTCGCTGAACACCTGGGTTCTCCTCGTAACTCTCACGCATTTCTCCAGTACCTTAGCTGCAGCTTAAAGACAGATGTATATAGAGAGCCTGACTAGCATCCCCCAGAAATAAGCCAAAGCTGTAGACCTGGGGCCTTTCGTTGGCACAGCAAGCAGAAGATGTCTGCTACCCCAAATCATGAGCCGTGACTTCAAGTTTGGTCAGAACAGAACTGCTTTAATCAAATTGACAAGGACAGACAGGGGTCATTTACATATAAGAGAATCACAGCCTCTTCTAGGAGGACCTAATCACACTGATACAGATAATTGTACAAACAATGACTTCTTGGAATGAGAAATCTAATTACATTCAGTAGAGAGTTACAGTAAACATTACTTGACATTTCTTAACCTGAAGACAATGGGTGACAGCAGATTACAGCCTATTCAAATACACAGTCAACAGTGACACACACAGGTAGTGACCGCCCAATATTTAAAGGAACACTCTAGTCAAAAATTACCCCCCCGCCCCGTTTTTTTACATTAAACTATCCCTATTCTTTTAGTAAATAGATAGGGATCTCTCTTTTTTTTTTTTTTTTGTAGTAAATGTAATACCCTAAAATCCACTTCTTTCCAACGGCGTTTTTTAAAAAAAATTTTTATTATACTCGCCTCCCTCCTCTTCCGCTCCCGTCCTTGTTTCTTTCACTTGGCTAATGGTTAAGTGAGAAGCGAGCATGCGCGCCTCTCACGTAAGCCAGCCAATCGGCAGGCTTCCTCCCGGCTCCCAATGCTGAGGATTAGTGTTGCGCGTAAGAGGATGCGCGCAACACTAATCCTCAGGCTGCTGCCAGCTACTGCGGCGAGTTGGAGACGTCATCGCGCTGAAAGCGCGATGACGTCTCCTACTCGGCAAAAGTCGGCAGAAGCGGGAAATATGAATCCCGCTCTGCTGACTGACAGCTGGGAGGGCGGAGTAAAGTCCTCCGCCTCTCTCAGCTGTTTTCAACTGGTTCAGCCGATCGGCTGAGCGGAGGGAGGGGGGACAGGCAGGGGAATACTCAGGGCATCATGACCACCTAAAAAATCTTAGGTGGTCATGTTGCCTAGAGTATCCCTTAAATCTTACATAATCCAGTTAACCTCCCTGGCGGTATTCCCGAGTGTGACTCGGGGTTACATTTTGCTACCGCGAACAGTAACCCCGAGCCACACTCGGGCTGGATGTTTACTCACCTCCTCCTGGTTCCCTCGCTGTCCCCCGCAGTGTGATCACAGCGAGCTGCTTCCTGGAAGGCTCCCTGCGAGTCACATAGTGCAGGGTGAGCGGGAACCATCAGCAAATTTATAAACAATTCATAAAATACTGTAATCCAAAGTGCAATTTTTATGAGCGGCCACTGGGTGGCACTACAGGATAAGAAATAGACCATACATCCTCTTACTCTTGTTTTCAGACCGATTTCAGTGTTTTTTTATTTTATTGAATAGCATTTATTTGCATTATTTTGGATAATTCTTTTTGGGATAATAAATTATTTCGTGTTTCAAACTTTATCTGACTCAGTGTATTTACTATTTTTTTTATTTATTTATAAAGGATTTTACCAGTAAGAACTCTTGCTTCCACGGATTTCAGTGCGTGATTCCTAATTATTACAGGCTAACTATGTACAAAAACACGTTTCCTTTAAAAAAAAAATTGAGAGTCCCTTAATCAGGGGGTTTTGCCTTATCGAAGTTAAGAAAGGCTCTAGGCTGAGAGCGAACAGCAAAGGGGACAGCGGACATCCTTGCCGCGTCCCGTTGAGGATCGAAAATGGCTGTGTCAGTGCCCCATTGATTTTGACTCGCGCTGATGGAGCGGAATAGAGGGCCCTGATCCATTGTAGGTAGTCCTCTCCCAGACCGAAGCGCTCCAGAGTGCGAAATAGAAAAGGCCACAACACTCTGTCGAAGGCCTTTTCCGCATCAGTCGACAATAATAATAGTGGGGTTGCTGATCTTTTAGAATAAGCTATGGCGTTCAGGACTCTGGTGGTCGCGTCTCTGGCCTCCCGACCAAAGATGAAGCCTACTTGGTCCGGATCTACTAGCTGTGGTAAGAAGCGTTTAAGCCGGTCGGCCAGTATACGCGCCAACAGCTTCATGTCATTGTTCAGAAGCGAAATCGGCCTGTAATTACCGCACGATGAGTGGTCCTTCCCAGGCTTCGGAATCAGTGTGATTGTTGCCTGTAAGGAATGGGGATGTAGGGGGGCTCCCGCTCGTATTGCATTAAAGAGGTCAATGATAATCGGGAGCAGTTCTGCTGTACATTTCTTGTAATACTCGGTTGGCAAGCCGTCAGGACCAGGGCTCTTCCCGTTTTTCGAGGTTTTCAACGCAGCCAAGATTTCATCTGCAGTAATCTCTGCGTTTAAGGAGTCACGTTCTGTGGGGTCAAGAGGGCGTGTTATTGTTCTTTCTATGTGTTCCAGTTTCGGTGTCGGGGTGTCGCTCGTCTCTAGGTTGTATAGGTCTGTGAAATATTTGAGAAAGGTTCCCGATATATCCTGCGGGGCTGTTGAGAGTAGTCCTGTCTCTGTTCTGATTTTAGGTATGTAAGAAGTGGTTCGTCTGTTGCGTAGTATTCTTCCCAGTAGGCGTCCTGGTTTGTTTTCGTGTAGAGCGAAGAACGATCTAGAGCGTAACGCCTGAAATCTAATAGCTGTGTTTAAAATGTTGGTAAGATTTTGCCTCGCCAACAGTAAACGTTGGTATACCGCAAAATCATTAGATGTAATGTGCTCCAATTCCATGGCTCTAATGTCTGTTAGTAGGGTCTGGAGCTCCGCCTTCTGGGATTTTTTACGAGCTGTGCCTTTGCTGATGAGGAACCCTCTAATTACTGCTTGTGTGCTTCCCACAATACTGGCACAGGCATGTCTGGTTGTCGATTGTCTGTTAAGAAGTCATTTAAAGTGGAGTGTAGTTCGTCCAGTATCAGAGGGTCATCTAGCAGAGATATGTTGAGACGCCACTGTCGTTCTCGTGGGAGAGATAGGGGAGATTGGAGTGTGAGAGTGAGTGGTGCGTGGTCTGAGAATATGGTTGCGGCGATGTCCACGGACGTAGGTAAGCTCAGGTCATGGTAGTGCATGAAGAAGTAGTCAATTCGTGTATGTGTCGTGTGCACTGGTGAGTAAAAAGAATAATCTCTCTCCGTGGCATGTAGAGCTCTCCATACATCTACTAACCGCCGGTCCTGTAAGGAGCGTCGAACACTACGCAGGACATGTGAGGGGGTGGTCGTAGTCCCGGAGGAGGAATCTACCCGTGGGTCCATCACTACATTAAAATCACCTGCTAAAACGGTGATGCCTTGTTCAAAGGACTCTAGCTTTCGAAGAATCTTTGCAAGACTAGTGTGCTGTTTTCGGTTTGGTAAATAGACAGATGCGAAGGTGTATCTGGTGTCTAGGATAGTCCCTCGTACGAAGAGGTACCTGCCGCCCTCGTCTGTTAAGGTCGCTTCCACTAGGAAAGGTACCTCTTTGGATATCAAAATCGCTACTCCGCGGGATTTGCTGAGCGTAAAGTTACTAAAGAAGGTCATTGGAAAACAGGAGTTACCTAACGTCGGGGCAGATCCTGCCCGAAAATGGGTCTCCTGGAGGAAGGTGACGGATGTCCGCGTGGCTCTTAGTTCATTCATAAGTCGGGTTCTTTTTTCCGGGATATTAAGGCCTCGTACATTAAGGCAGCGCAACTGTAATTCCTGTGGGGTAAACAAAGAGTCCATACGTGGCATTGTGGGTGCGTGGCGTTACGCGATTGCTCGGTTCTTAAATTAGAATCAGATGTTGATGGGCTAGGAATAATACAAACAGACACACCGGGATTAGGTCGTGGGTACGATGTGAAACAGAGTCTAGGGAGACAGTATCTTAAGTTAAAGAGGAGGGGGAAGAAAGTGTCAGGAAAAATAAAGTGTACAGTCAGAGAGGTAAGTAGGGGACTAGATGTCCAGTACAAGGTTACAGGAAAGGAGGTACAATGTGCACCCGTGGCGGGTTCCTCTTTACTGTTAGGATCAGTTCCGAGCAAAGGGGTCCGTCAGTGGGAGAGTGTGCACTAAACCTCGTGGGGTGTCAGTAGTATAGTTAGGTATCAGAGACAGATGTGGACCAAGTACAATAGTGATCAGCAACACCGTCAAACTACCTGTCCCACTCCACCGAAATTAGGGGCGATTAGGTATCTAGTGACTAGGGGTGATGAGGATCAAGAGGAGCTCGTGTGTATCATGGGTCTTTTAGCTAAGCAACACGTCAAGAGACCTATATGCGGTGATGTGTGTGGTCAATTAGGACAATCTCATGATAATTTCTAGGTTCGCGATCTATGGTCAAATCAGGTACTTAAGGTGATCTTTATATAGACGCGTACTGGATCGGGTAATTTAGAAGGGGCGATCGCCAATGGGGAAAGTTAGGAGAACATATAAAAGAAGTAAATCAATTAGAATGAAGCAACCATGTGTTTAGGAAGAGGGGCGGACTAATGATAATATTGGGTATCTGTATTGAGGATCTCATGATGAGATTGGATAGTGAGTGCCTCAGACCACCGAGTAGGCCTGGTTCTACACCCGCAAACTTTGTAAATCCCATGTCCCTCCGGGTTCTGCGAATGTATCTTAAAATGTTCCTTGTGAATAACAACGTATAAGAATACTGAACTCTATAGCAGAATACTGAACTCCATATAAGAGTACTGAACTCTATATAAGAGTGTCGAACTCTGTAAGAGAGTGCTTAACTCCACATAGTATTGTCTAACTCCTTATAGGAATACTTAACTCCAAATAAGAATATTTATATCCAAATAAGAATATTTAACTCTATATAAGAATATTTAACTCCATGTATGAATAATTATCACCATATAAGAATACTTAACTCTACCGAATAATGTTTAACCCTGTATAAAAATACTGAGCTCCATGTAAGAAAATTTAGCGCTATATAAGAATACTAAACTCTATATATAAAAATATATATAACTTAACCCCATATAAGAATATTTAACTCCATATAAGATTACTTAACTCTGTAGAAAAAATACTGAATTCCAAATAATAACATTTAGCTCCAGATGGGAATATGTAACATTTTAGAAACATTATATACATGGAGATAAGAGCTGGCATTTGATTACTGAACCTTTCCCCATCCGAACTTGGACAGTACTCAGCTTTCGTGACCAACAGGTTTGCATCTCTGGTGGGTTGAGACCCAATAGGTCCTCAGGCTCATAGCCTCGCACTCCAAGTAGGTTCAGTGTGAGGGTGGACCGGAGCTCGGCCCAATGGATCATCCGATAGATCGTAAGCAATTTTCAAAAGGGTCCAGCCGTAGGAAGTTGTGTGAAGTCCGGTTCGCGAAGTCGGCCAAGAATCGGGAACGCGTCGTCTTCTAGCCGGCCGTTCAGGTTCACCGTCTCTTTTTATCCATGTTCAAATGTAAGAGTTCAACCATTAAGAGAGGGGAACGGTTGTGAGAAGGTAAGCGGAGGTGTTCCAATCGCTCTTTCCTTCATTGGCATGCGTTGTGTGCGCGGTTGGCCGTTGAGCGTCAGTGTTGGTGGGGCCTGCGGCGGGATGCGCTCCCAGTCCTCGATCGCCATTACTGGTAGTCCCATGGCTGTTAGGAAAGGTGCTACGTCATTTGGTGAGCGAATGGCGTGAATCACATTGTTCTTGCGCGCGTTCAATGCAAATGGGAACCCCCAACGATAGGCAATGTTCGCCTCTTGTAATAGTTTGGTGACGGGACGTAGTGTACGTCTAGCCGCCAGAGTATGTGGGGATAGGTCCTGGAATATTTCAAATGTCTCCCCAGCAAATTTCCACTGTCTGCGGGTGCGGGCATTCTGCATTATCGCTTCCTTGAGTGCGAAATCAGGGAGGTGGCATATTATATCCCTCGGAGGTGCGGAGGCATTTGTGGCCCGGGGTCTAAGTGCCCGATGCGCTCTGTCAATGGCGGCACGTGGTAAGGGGGGGCCCATCTAAGATGTGTGCAAAGGCGCTAGAGAGGAAGGCCTTAACCTCCGTGATGTCTTCGCCCACCCCTCTCACCCTTATGTTACTTCTCCGTGACCTGTTCTCTAAGTCGTCCAACCTGCGGTGGAGCTCCGAGTATCTATGTTCATGTGCCGGGTCTTCATTTAGGGAATGGGTCCGCGAAGTTGCCGCTCCTTCTTCTAGGTGTGTTACCCGCGCGTCAATGGCGGAAAGATCAGCCCGGACATTAGCCAGTTCTTTCCCAAAGGCTGCCTGCAGCTGATCCAGCATTTCTTTAAGATCCGCGCGGGTGGGGAGTTCAGCTCTCGTGGGTAGGACCGCAATCAGTGATTCTAAGCGCTGCATCGCCGATTGACCTCCTGTGGATGCTGTCTCCGAGAGAGCTGGGGAGGTCGCCATCTTGGGGCTGCCGTTCCGCTTAGGCCTCGATTGCGGGGATGAAAAATAGTCGGCGATATCTCTTGTTGGGGTGCTGCTGTCTGTCTGGGGGTGTTGCCTGGTCGTCCTGCAATGCGAAGAGCGTACCATAGCCACCAGTGAGTGTTTTAAGGCGAGTTTATCGGTAGAGGGGTCAGGAGCTCTTGTATTATGCTGCCATCTCTGTCTCCAGCCAGGACACGCCCCTCGGTAAAATCCTTTTTAAAAAAAGATCTTAAACAACTTACATAGTGTTAACTTTCTTGCAAAAAGATATCTTTAGTCCAGCAAAATTTGTCGACAGGCGGTGTCGTGATATATGACAAACCTTTTTTCCAATAATTTACACTGTGCAAGAGCCAACTCCACACCCGATAGATTAATGATTTGTTTATAATTTACAGATCTCGCCTCTTCCTGCTTCTGTTGTTTTCTGTAAATCCTCTTTGCCCAGTCTCACCCTATTACTGGATGATCCTGTCCTGTCTCCAAAAAGTGACAGATTTCTTAATCCCCCTCCAATCATCAGGAGCAGGTGAGGTTTCTGATAATGTGCCACCCTCTTCTACATTGGAGGTATCACATTCAGATGTAGACTGTCTGAAGGGTAATCCCTAGTTGGTTTAGATGTATATTTTTATACACGCCCAGCTTTATAATCCTTCATAACATGTGGAACTTTTTTGTTAGCGTTCTCTAATTGTACTGTCATATTGATCAAGATAAAATTTAATTTGGTTTCCAAGTCTGCCAACAGATTATGATCTTCAAAGGCCAGAATAGAAATCCGATTCAATTCTTTAATGCACTTCATTTAACTCCTCCTTACTGTCATGTACCTGGCATGGCGCTCCCCAACTTGAAGCCACATACAGACTTTATTCACTTTGCCTTCCCCTGTTTTAGGACCTATCCCCAGTAAACGGCGTTTACACCATGAGTTTTGCTCTGTGGGCTGTATATTGCAACGGTAACCCCCCCCCCCCCCTGGCCCCTTCCCTGTTTGGGAGCCCGCTCCCCGTTAAACAGACTCTTCCCCTGTGATGTGCATCATGTAAACTTGGAGATATGTTTTGGGTTTAGGGTGCAAGCCTCTCTTTGTGCAGAATGTGTGAATCTGTGATTATGCAAGAATGCTTTTGTCTGGTCAATGTGTACCTGTTTATCTGTTGCTGAGGATTAGCTTCCCAGCCTACTCTTTGTTTTAAGAATGTGCTTATCTGTTATCATCCTGATTCCTGGTACAATGATTTATGTAAATTACTGTGTGTGATCACAGATTGCGAGTTTGTGTGCTTTACCCTGAAGTAACCTGCCAGCTGTTTCAAGACCTCGTCTGCATAAACCTGACGTACTCATGTAGAGCCTGAGGAGGACCAGAGTGAAGCCTGCATTAGACTGGAAACCAGCCAACAGGAACTGTTGGGGTGGGTGGGAAGTTTGAATATTGTCACCATAAAAACCCCATGTGTGTGTGTCCCAGTAAATAAGATCTCCTTTTTGATCCTACATACAGCCTGCCTGGTATTTGTTCCTATGCTACAACCAGAATCTCCTGTTTGAGACACCAGGCAAGCTGTACAGTTGTGTTCAAAATTATTCAACCCCCACTGAAATTGAGTATTTTGGCCAGTTTGACATTGATTTTGATCATTCAGTCATCTTGCTTACAATTAAATCAAAGAGGCACGTGTAGGTCAGACAAATATAACAACATTTATAATGAAATAACCACAAATGTCTTTTCTGTGCTCACATCATTATCAGTTTTATTCAACCCCCAAGTGACATTCAATCTTAGTACTTAGTACAACATCCTTTTACAGTTATATCAGCTTTTAAACGTGAAGCATAGCTTGACACAAGTGTCTTGCAGCGATCTACGGGTACCTTCGCCCATTCGTCATGGGCAAAAGCCTCCAGTTCAGTCACCATTGTTAGGCTTGCGCACTGCAACTGCTTTCTTTAAGTCCCACCAGAGGTTCTCAATCGGATTTAAGTCAGGTGACTGCGATGGCCACTCCAAAATGTTCCAGCCTTTAATGTGCAACCATGCTCTAGTGGACTTGGAGGTATGCTTGGGATCATTGTCCTGTTGAAAGGTCCAACGTCTCCCAAGCCTCAGGTTTGTGACGGACTGCATCACATTGTCATCCAATATCTCCTGGTATTGAAGAGAATTCATGGTACCTTGCACACGCTGAAGCTTCCCTGTACCTGCAGAAGCAAAACAGCCCCAAAGCATGATTGACCCCCGCCATGCTTCACAGTAGGCAAGGTGTTCTTTTCTTCATAGGCCTCCTCCAAACATAGCGTTGATCCATGGGCCCAAACAGTTCTAATTTTGTTTCATCAGTCCACAGAACACTATCCCAAAACCTCTGTGGTTTGTCCACATGACTTTTGGCATACTGCAGTCGACTTTTATTCTTTGGAGACAGCAAGGGGGTGCGCCTGGGAGTTCTGGCATGGAGGCCTTCATTACGCAGTGTGCGCCGTATTGTCTGAGCTGAAACTTCAGTACCCACATCTGACAAATCTTTTCTCAGTTCCTCAGCAGTCACATGGGGACTTTTCTCCACTCTACGCTTCAGGTAGCGCACAGCAGTCGAAGTCAGCATCTTTTTTTCTGCCACGACCAGGTAGCGTTTCAACAGTGCCCTTTGCCTTGAATTTGCGAATGATGCTTCCTATGGTCTCTCTTGGTATGTTTAACATCTTTGCAATCTTCTTATAGCCATTGCCCTTCCTGTGAAGAGTAATCACCTCTTCTCTTGTCTTCCTGGACCATTCTCTTGTCTTCACAATGTTTGTAACCACACCAGTAAATGTCTAGAAGGAGCTGAGTATCACAGTCATTTTAAAGCTGCCTAATTGGTGCTTATTATGCTTTATTGCTGCTCCGTGACATCCACAGGTGTTTTCAATACCTGATTGAAAACACTTGAATGAACCTCTGTTCTTCAGAGTGGTAGTCTTTAAGGGGTTGAATAATTGTGTCAATGAAGAATTCACAAAAGAAACATTTACTACTGTAAAATCAATTACAAAACCAATTGATGTCATTTTAGTTGCATATGGTTCTTTAAAAGTCCTTGTAGGATTTCATTCTGAATACAATTACAAATGTACACTAAATTCCCTAAAACCCTTTACAGCATTGGGGGGTTGAATAATTTTGAACACAACTGTATATGTTCATTCAGGACTACAATCATCTGACCTGGGAAGGCACTTGGCGTCCATCTGAACTCTATCTGCTGGATCAAATCGGCCTTAACTATCGAGTCAGAAGCTGCAGACTCGAAAAGAACTGATCGCCGCTTGCAGCATCGAATCCGGAGCAATTCGAAGGCCGATCTTTGTGAGCGAATGTCTGGAGAGGCGGACAGTAGGGGTCCCTTAAACTTACCTTGTGCATTCAGGATAGAGATGAACTGATTAGAACAGATATTTGTGCTTCTTGCCACTTCTGACAAATTGATCTTTCTTAATATGATTGGCAGGAGGAGTCTGTATTCGTAACCCACGGGGAATAATACCCTCCCCAGCGCGCGGGACGCTCCACGCCTGTCCTGTTGGGCCCCTGCTCGGTGCCGATATAAATAAATAAAAATACAGTTAAGATCTTTATTTTTCCCAAAAAGACAGGGGCATTGTTTTTTCCACTTATACTATCACCAATACAGCTGCATTAATGTTTTCATATATATCTTGATTTTAATATATAATTAATTATTTTAGTTACAAATTTTAAATATAATGTTTTTATTAAAGTTATAGCAAAACACAGTAATATATTTGAGTTTTATTGCTGTGGAGCTCTGATACAGTAATGTGCGGTGTGTATGAGCGTGAGTTTTATTTCTGTGGAACTCTAGTGGTACGTAGTGTACATTCGAATGTACACTATCTTATAAACCTGAAAAGCGAGCGGCAGCTTCCCACGTGTGCCACAGGTACCTTGTGTGCCGCGGCGCAGCCTTAGATGGAATGAGTACTTTCTATTTTGACGCATTATGTCTTATAATGAATAATATGACTCTGTATAAAACACCACTGACTTCACTCGCAGAGTTGGAAATGAGAAGGTGAGTAACAGCAGTTGTATTGCTCATTTTATACGTGACAAATGGATAATGCCATCGCTTAGAAACAAAAAAATAGACCCTTTGCTGTAAATGAAAAGAATAAACGGTTTAATAAAGAAACGAGTTTTGAATTGTCGGAGATATCATAGGTAAGAAATTTAAACGATATATATATATATATAAACCTCAATCGTCTATATTTCTCAGTTCTCCTAAATTCTTTTATTGTACGTGTTTTGCTTTGAAAAATAAAACCAACCAGCTTAGATAAAAATATATATATTTATTACGTATACAAAATTGATTTAATCTCACAACATAATCAAAGACTTATAAAACACCACATCCATCCATCAGCATACAGATCTCTAGCTTTTCAATATATGTATCCTGTTAGTAACTATACAGAGATGGTTAGTTCACTTAATAACTTAAAGAAAACAATTAACATGTATTCCCAGCAAACCAATATTTAAAACAAGCTAGTATCTTGTGTAAAATATATATATATATATATATATCTCTTATGCTACTTGGATCAACAAAAGATGAGCTAGCACTTATTCTATTTCTAGAATGGTAAGTCAGAAAAACTTATTTAGTGAATCCTCCCCTAATATCGAGAATTAAGCTTCTAATCTTCTGCTTGTTATATTTGGGTTATATAATTCCTTGCTTAATTACTTCAATCACAGTAACTTCCAAATTCAATATATATATATATATATATATATATATATAGAATGGCAAGAATGCAAGCACTCATAGGGTTTTCCAAAGTAATCTTCCTTTAATGAATCCAAAAGTCAACGTTTCGGCTCAACACTGAGCCTTCATCAGGACAACATGGCTCAGTGTTGAGCCGAAACGTTGACTTTTGGATTCATTAAAGGAAGATTACTTTGGAAAACCCTATGAGTGCTTGCATTCTTGCCATTCTACATTGATTCTAGCCTTTGCTTAAGCACCGGGTGAGAGTGGAACCCTGCAGTGAACCGTGAGTGCAAAACCTTCGTGTACATTTTATATATATATATATATATATTTGTATATCCTTGCAACAAATACTTTAGGATAAAATTCTTATACCAGATTCTTCTTTATATCTCTATCTGCAGATTAGAAATATTTTTGAAGATTCCGGATCTAACTACCTGAAATTTCAGTCTATATCTATTGCAAAATACACACCCATATATATATATTTACATTAATACCACTATTTGCTTTCTTACATTACCTGTCCAAAATCTGGATTCAGCATTTCTGCAGTCTTCTTACAGCAGCAATAATTTCTTTAGAAAACGAAAAAACAACTTTATTTAGGACAATAATGTAAACAATTCACACAAAAATACACAACAAGGGGTATATTAAAAAACACAAATAAGAGTAATAATTTATACGTTCTGGTATATCATAAATTATTGCTTAGGAAAACCGTGTCCTGTTAGGACAAAAATTGTACCACCCTAATGAAGATGCATGGTAGGCTAGAACCCCAATTCAGGGTAGTACAAACGGAAAATAAGCTATATTGGGTATGGTGGCACCTCAAAGGAAGGAAGGTTGAGACCTGTATGTGTAGAGATATCTGTATAGATGTCAAATTTAACATCAGAATTTAACTGAACCATAAAAAGTAACATTTCAAAAAAACGATCTCCACCTTGTTTATCAGTAGATATAATTAATGACCATAACCATTTTATGTCAAGGACACAGGCGTATATTCATAAGGGCCCACCAACAGGCTTAATATGATTAATTAAAGTGCTATTGATATTGCACAAAACCATATAGCGGTGTGGTCCCGCCAGAAAAAACTCAGTTGCTTAATTACCACGTAAATTGTTTTATACGTTTTAACATGCAGAAGCCCAATGAAGGAACTTACTATGCTTGATAAGAGCGCTGTTTTATCTTACACATCAACATACAGAACAATGGCCCAGCCAGATAACTTCATTTAGATTAATAAGTATGCTATTTAGCTATATATAGCCCAGCCTAAAGGGTTCATTTGTTTAAATGGTCAGAGAAAAATAATGTACATTACATTATTGGGTATGGTGGGTTATTGGGTATTTGGGTTACCCCCTTCCTTTGGAAGTGTCTTTACTTCCGTTATATCGCAATAATTTCTTTGTATATAATATATTGTCTTGGAATATATGAGTATTTAGAAGATATTATATCTTCGTTTCTATATTTCTTTGTGAGCGTATCTTTCTTTTAGCATCTCCTGGGTATAAATCAATACATAAGAATTAGGAATATGTGTATTCCCATGAGGGAGAATTTAGGTGTGGTCTTAATTGAAATGATGTGTAATATCCTGGAATCAATGTGTGTCGTGTCCTGAAATGATCTGATTGAATGCTTGAACAGTACATGGCCAGTTATAGGGGATTTTACGTCACTCATTTTAACTACCTCCTAATTTAAATATAATATTGTCTTATGAGAGCTTCAAAACTATTAACCTTTACTTACACCACAAAATGGCAGTGTTGCTTTTCAAATAAAAAATATTAAAAATTTATTTGAAACGTGACAGGGATCCAAGGTCAAAGACCCTCATATTCTCTTCAGACAGTGCTTCTTTTCTGTCATTTTTGATTTAATATTTTTCTCTCCTAGCCACTTCAAGGTTGTCTTATCAGTTACACATTTCTTTTCCATTAATCGGCAGAGAATACTTCTATTCTTCAGTTAACCCCTTAGTGACCGGGCGGTTTTACACAAATCCGTCTTTTAGTGACCGCTGCTGTTTTTACGTTTCTGCGCTGTTAGTGTTTAGGTCAAATTTTCCTCTTACTCGTTTATTCAACCCACACATATTATACACAGTTTTTCCCGCCATTAAATGGACTTTCTAGAAATACCATTATTTCCATCATATCGAATAATTTACTATAAAAAAAATATGAAATATGAGGAAAAAATGGTAAAAACACTTTTTCGCAATTTAATCCCCAAAATCTACAACCACCCAAAAAGACCCCGGCTAAATAGGTTCAAAATTTTGTCCCGAGACTAGAAATACCCAATTTTTACATGCGTTTGCTTTTTAACCCCTTCACTGCTGAGACAGTTCACCTATGTGCGCTGCGCTCATTCTGACCATTTTGTGCTAATTATTTTTAGATGACAGCCTAGATCCTATTTAATTAAACCCCCCCGACAAAAAATACTTTTAAAAAAACACTTTTTTATTTTATTGTGTTTATATATGTTTGGTATCCTTTGAAAGGCCATAATCAGGGCTTTCAAATGATGTCAGATATGACCATCTAGCTGCCATGGATCGGGAGATAAAGGGATCCTTAGGATCCCCTTATCTCTACATGGCAGCTAGATGGTTAACTGGCCCACTGACATCCTCACACATATGGTGAGGTTGTCAGTGGGTGGGGGGGACCTGGAGGCTTGGCTGACATCCAAGATGTTAGCCCCCCTCCAGGTTCGAATCGCATTTTGGCGCCAATAGGCACGGAAACGTGATCCGGTGGCGAAACCGTTAATGCTCTCCCCTTTTCAGCGGTGTAAAAAGCATCTCCCTAGCTGCAATGGTTGGGGAGATAGAGGGCTCCAAAGGAGCCCCCCCTCCATTGCTTTGCATGGGGACGCCTGCTGATGACGTCACCACGCAGCGTGGCGACGTCATCAGCCTCGCCTGTCCATGTAAATCACATGGGCAGGCTTCCTCCCTGCCAGATCGCCGAGGGATCCAGCGAGGGAGGTGAGTATCGGGCGGGAGGGGGATTAGGCGCCGCTGACGTACCCTGTACGTCCGCGGGTCTAAGGGAGACCCGAGGACAGGACGTACAGGGTACGTCAGCGGTCTTTAAGGGGTTAAGCCTCTTCGGTCAGGAGAATCTCTCCATCTACTACTTGCTCCTGAGGGAGTCAGTAATTGTCTAAGGAAATATATTCACTGTTTTACATGTTTACAGGTGCATTCTGTAGCGAGGTCTTTGATACAGGAACCAGAGGTAAAAGTGTGAGGTGCTCATGACAACCTGACCCCTGGATTTATCAACCTCGCTTTTAATCGAATACAAGTGGAGATTACCATTACGCCTAGAGGAAACATGGGGCCTGTAAACTAATCTACGTTGACTGCAGTTTGTCGTCATAGCATCCCTTTAATGCTAGCTTCTGTGGCGCAAGCTCCTCCACTTCACCAGCGATAAAACCATAGCAGGGCAGCGAGGGAAGGGGGGACACTCCTCTCATAATGACCACTTTAAACCAAAGTGGTCAGGATAAGTAGGAGTGACTTTTAAATGATAAATAATTGTAAAATTTTCCCTCTGTTATTCGCAGGTTTACCACGGAAACACTCTTTTCGCTGCCCTTCTGCGATTGACCTTCACAGGACATGGCTTATCAATTGTACAGGAATACTACATTAGGAAACAGCCTTCAGGAGAGCCTTGATGAGCTGATACAGGTATGACCATACTAAATGTTTGTGTACATTTTACTTTTCTAACAATCTGCCCAGCTGTTCCCTATACATGAAGGGGCTGTGGTCCCTTGGGGGGGGGGTCTCTTCTGGGATGACTGCATGAGCTTCAGATGCTGTCACTGATTAGTGCATTGAGAGGCATTGGCTGCTCTGCACATCCTATGCAGGGGGCTTATGACCTCACAAAGCTGTGCCAGCCTGGGAAACCCCTACCACATCATGATCAACTAATGAAATTAATTTGGTCATGGTGGTCGCACGGTCTGAATAGAATGTGTAGTTAAAATACTGGAATCCTGGCTGTCAATCATAGCATTAGTCAGATCTCCGTACTTATTTAAGGGTGGTACTGATTAATCGAACGTGAAAATTTAATCAATTTTTTTAAATTTTTTTTTTATCAATTTCAGTCAATTGTAACGCACATACGGATCCAACTACTTTTAGCTGATCTGCTTGGGTCTGGGGCCCTGCCTTTGGGTCTGGGCCCTGGCCTTTGGGTCTGGGGCCCTGGCCTTTGGGTCTGGGCCCTGGCCTTTGGGTCTGGGGCCCTGGCCTTTGGGTCTGGGGCCCTGGCCTTTGGGTCTGGGGCCCTGGCCTTTGGGTCTGGGGCCCTGGCCTTTGAGTCTGGGGCCCTGGCCTTTGGGACTGGGGCCCTTGGTCCTGGGGCCCTTGGTCTGGGGCCCTGGTCCTGGGGCCCTTGGGTCTGGGGCCCTGGTCCTGGGGCCTTGGGTCTGGGCCCTCCTGCCCTGGGTCTGGGGCCCTGGTCCTGGGGCCCTTGGGTCTGGGGCCCGGGCCCTTGGGTCGGGCCCGCCCTTGGGTCTTGGCCCGGGCCCGGTCTGGGGCCCCCTTGGTCTGGGGCCCTTCCTCTGGCTCTTGGTCTGGGGCCCGGGCCCTGGGTCTGGCCCGGCCCTTGGGTCTGGGGCCCGGGCCCTGGGTCTGGCCCGGGCCCTTGGGTCTGGGGGTCTTGGGTCTGGGGCCCTTGGGTCTGGGGCCCTTGGGTCTTGGGTCTGGGGCCTTGGGTCTGGGGCCCTTGGGTCGGGGCGGGCCCTTGGGTCTGGGGCCCTTGGGTCTTGGTCTGGGGCCCTTGGGTCTGGGGCCCTTGGGTCTTGGGTCTGGGGCCCTTGGTCTTGGGTCTGGGCCCTTGGGTCTGGGCCCTTGGGTCTGGGGCCCGGCCCTTGGGTCTGGGTCTGGGGCCCTTGGGTCTGGGGCCCTTGGGTCTGGGGCCCGGCCCTTGGGTCTGGGGCCCTTGGGTCTGGGGCCCGGGCCCTTGGGTCTGGGTCTGGGGCCCTTGGGTCTGGGGCCCTTGGGTCTGGGGCCCGGGCCCTTGGGTCTGGGTCTGGGGCCCTTGGGTCTGGGGTCTGGGTCTGGGGCCCCTGGGTCTGGGCCCGGGCCCTTGGGTGGGGCCCGGTCTGTGGGTCTGGGGCCCTTGGGTCTGGGTCTGGGGCCCGGGTCTGTGGGTCTGGGGCCCTTGGGTCTGGGTCTGGGGCCCTTGGGTCTGTGGGTCTGGGGCCCTTGGGTCTGGGTCTGGGGCCCTTGGGTCTGGGTCTGGGGCCCTTGGGTCTGGGTCTGGGTCTGGGGCCCTTGGGTCTGGGGCCTTGGGTCTGGGGCCCGGGCCCTTGGGTCTGGGTCTGGGGCCCGGGTCTGGGTCTGGGGCCCCTGGGTCTGGGGCCCGGGCCCTTGGGTCTGGGGCCCGGGCCCTTGGGTCTCTGGTCTGGGGCCTTGGGTCTGGGTCTGGGGCCCTTGGGTCTGGGTCTGGGCCCTTGGGTCTGGGTCTGGGGCCCTTGGGTCTGGGTCTGGGGCCCTTGGGTCTTGGGTCTGGGGCCCTTGGGTCTGGGGCCCTTGGGTCTTGGGTCTGGGGCCCTTGGGTCTTGGGTCTGGGGCCCTTGGGTCTGGGGCCCTTGGGTCTGGGGCCCGGGCCCTTGGGTCTGGGTCTGGGGCCCTTGGGTCTGGGGCCTTGGTCTGGGGCCGGGCCCTTGGGTCTGGGGCCCTTGGGTCTGGGGCCCGGGTCTGTGGGTCTGGGGCCCTTGGGTCTGGGTCTGGGGCCCGGGTCTGTGGGTCTGGGGCCCTTGGGTCTGGGTCTGGGGCCCTTGGGTCTGTGGGTCTGGGGCCCTTGGGTCTGGGTCTGGGGCCCTTGGGTCTGGATCTGGGGCCTTGGGTCTGGGTCTGGGTCTGGGCCCTTGGGTCTGGGGCCCGGGCCTTGGGTCTGGGTCTGGGGCCCTTGGGTCTGGGGCCCGGGTCTGGGTCTGGGGCCCCTGGGTCTGGGGCCCGGGCCCTTGGGTCTCTGGGTCTGGGGCCCTTGGGTCTGGGTCTGGGGCCCTTGGGTCTGGGTCTGGGGCCCTTGGGTCTGGGTCTGGGGCCCTTGGGTCTGGGTCTGGGGCCCTTGGGTCTGGGGCCCTTGGGTCTGGGGCCCTGGTCCTGGGGCCCTTGGGTCTGGGGCCCTGGTCCTGGGGCCCTTGGGTCTGGGGCCCTTGGGTCTGGGGCCCTGGTCCTGGGGCCCTTGGGTCTGGGGCCTTGGGTCTGGGGCCCTGGTCCTGGGGCCCTTGGGTCTGGGGCCCTGGGTCTGGGGCCCTTGGGTCTGGGGCCTGGGTCTGGGGCCCTGGTCCTGGGGCCCTTGGGTCTGGGGCCCTGGTCCTGGGGCCCTTGGGTCTGGGGCCCTGGTCCTGGGGCCCTTGGGTCTGGGGCCCTGGTCCTGGGGCCCTTGGGTCTGGGGCCCTGGTCCTGGGGCCCTTGGGTCTGGGGCCCTGGTCCTGGGGCCCTGGGTCTGGGGCCCTGGTCCTGGGGCCCTTGGGTCTGGGGCCCTGGTCCTGGGGCCCTTGGGTCTGGGGCCCTTGGGTCTGGGGCCCTTGGTCTGGGGCCCTGGGTCTGGGGCCCTGGTCCTGGGGCCCTGGTCCTGGGGCCCTGGTCCTGGGGCCCTTGGGTCTGGGGCCCTGGGTCTGGGGCCCTGGGTCTGGGGCCCTGGTCCTGGGGCCCTTGGGTCTGGGGCCCTTGGGTCTGGGGCCCTGGTCCTGGGGCCCTTGGGTCTGGGGCCTTGGGTCTGGGCCCTGGTCCTGGGGCCCTGGTCCTGGGGCCCTTGGGTCTGGGGCCCTGGTCCTGGGGCCCTTGGGTCTGGGGCCCTGGTCCTGGGGCCCTTGGGTCTGGGGCCCTGGTCCTGGGGCCCTGGGTCTGGGGCCCTGGTCCTGGGGCCTTGGGTCTGGGGCCCTGGTCCTGGGGCCTTGGTCTGGGGCCCTTGGGTCTGGGGCCCTGGTCCTGGGGCCTTGGGTCTGGGGCCCTGGGTCTGGGGCCCTGGTCCTGGGCCCTTGGGTCTGGGGCCCTTGGGTCTGGGGCCCTGGTCCTGGGGCCCTTGGGTCTGGGGCCCTGGTCCTGGGGCCCTTGGGTCTGGGGCCCTTGGGTCTGGGGCCCTGGTCCTGGGGCCCTTGGGTCTGGGGCCCTTGGGTCTGGGGCCCTGGTCCTGGGGCCCTTGGGTCTGGGGCCCTTGGGTCTGGGGCCCTGGTCCTGGGGCCCTTGGGTCTGGGGCCCTTGGGTCTGGGGCCCTGGTCCTGGGGCCCTTGGGTCTGGGCCCCTGGTCCTGGGGCCCTTGGGTCTGGGGCCCTGGTCCTGGGGCCCTTGGGTCTGGGGCCCTGGTCCTGGGGCCCTTGGGCCTGGGGGTCTTGGGCCTGGGGGTCTTGGGCCTGGACCCTCCTAGAGTCCGATACCAGAACTGATGCCCCCCCGATCAAAATTAATTGAATCGATTACTTAATCACTAATTTCCCCAGCCCTAATTTATTTATTTATAAAGTATTTTACCAGGAAGGATACATTGAGATTTCTTTCGTTTTTAAGTATGTCCTGGGTTCAAGAACATTGAATTGTTACAGTAGGTATAGAAATACTAACTGGGTTATTCAAAGAGATCCGAATTGCTGGCGAAAGGTAACCGAACGCTGAAATTCAGTGTACGGTTGCCTTTCCTGGCCATTCGGCTATTCAGAGAGCAGGCAGTTCGCCAAATGTTGGTGACTTGCCTGCACATACGGTGCCTGTTCGGTGCCTGTTCGAGGGCAGTGAAATCCCCATAGAGAAGCAATGCTCTTATTCAGAGAACAAAAACCAGCAGTGAAAAGTTGCCGAATTGCCCTGCTGTTCGGTGGTTTCATTCGACGGGTTTGTTCAGGCGAATCCCATAGGCTTCAATGTTAAAAATATTCCAGTTTTAATCCAATATCTAATCGTTGATTTATAATATTCTGCAGTAAAAAGTCTCTTTATGTATAGATTTTCTTAGGATCTTTTAGGCATTTTTCGGGATTTTTTGCAAAAAATTTTTTTATTTTTTTTCTTTAACAGCCCTTTTTATTATCATTTATTGGACCTCATATGTAAATTTCAGACATTTTCGCTTAGTAGTTTCTTTGCAAACAGCGTTTCACTTTTCAAATATTCAAGCAAACTATTTTTTTTTTTTTCAGTCCATTCGTTTGCGGTATCGGGTTTTTCCGGCGGCTGCTCTGCGCTCTGATCGGCGGCTGCTCGGGTTTCTACGGCGTGTTCGGGGTCAATCCAGATGTTTTTGCGGGTTACGGTGAGCCTTCGTCGGGTTTTGCGGTGAGTGTTTGTCGGGTTTGCGGCGGCTTTTCCCTGCACTACGAAGGCCCTGTGGTGCTTGCTGAATACACACGCAGGTTCGCCGGAATGGGATCGCCAAATCGTGCCGAACTGAAGAGAACGAAAAGTCACAGAATGTGCGGTGACTTTTCGATTCTCTTTGAATAACCCTGTAAGTGATAAAATACAAACATACAGATTAACAGAAAATAAATATGTAGGAAATATATTCAGAAAAGGTAGAGATTGAGAAAACACCCAATCTCCTAGGTGGTCACGGAGTATAAAAACTTAATTTTATTTAATGGGTAAATACAAATTACAGTGAAAACGAGAACACAAAGTGCAAATAAACCAATAAATCTCAAATGGTCGTAGTCTGAAAAGATGGACTCAGCCATAGAGGGTACGGTGATTGACAATAGTTCAAAAAATGCTAAAAGGTTGTGCGTGATCTATTCGTAAGGACAATAGTCACAGAGATACTTGTTAGTGTCTAGTGAGCTACTATAGTTCAAATCAATACAGATTGATTAACTGATAGAAATCAATAATAAGAGCAGTGAAAAAATTAGACGTTCCACAAAGGGGAAACAAAGTAGGAACAATTATAGCCTTAAGGGCACCTCCTGCTGCAGAAAACGTAGCACAAGCAAAATAACGAGACAGATCAGAATATTCGTTCAACACTAATGAAGGGAAAAAGATGAAAAGGGAATATATATGATTAACCACCAGTAGGTAATCCCTGTTGAAAAGCCCCTTCTCTATAGTTCAATTTCTGATCTGACCCTACTTTGTCCCTATAAAATAGAGGATCACAAAAGTTTTAACATCAATCACAGCACAGCAAAGCACAACACCAATCAATTGATAAATTTATTAGGCATAAGTCTCAAATAGAGAAATGAAATTAACTTGGCTGGTTCAGCCTTAAAGGCGGCAAAAAGTGACTGCTAATAATGGGTAAACACCCATAGTGGTGGTATTGCTCTCAACGGGCGTTTGTTGTCGACTTCCTTATTGGCCAAAGGGATGACCTGTGATTTTGAACTAGGTTATGAGTGGGCGTTGGAACAAAGCGTCTGTGTTGCCTGGGAGACTTTGAGAATCTTCCTATTGGCTGTACAGGCGTCACGTGATATGCAACACATCCCAAGCCCGGATATGGAGATTAGCTTATGCCGCCGCACCTGAGCGTCATTGTAAATAATGTTGTCCTGCCCACCACTGCAGGTAGGGGTATACTCATTTTGTATTTATAGGGGTATGGTGAGGATGCTCTTTTCGCTCCTGACGAAGCCACATCTCCTAAAGCGGCGAAATGTGCGTTGAGAGCGATACCACCACTATGGGTGTTTACCCAATTGTAGCAGTCACTTTTTGCCGTCTTTAAGGCTGAACCAGCCAATTTAATTTCTCTATTTTCGAGACTTATGCCTAATAACTTTATCAACTGGTTGGTGTTGTGCTGTGATGGATGTTAAGTTCTTTCTTGTGGATCTCCTTTTTGAACTTTTGTGATCTCTATTTATAGGGACAAAGTAGGGTCAGATCAGAAATCGAACTATGGAGAAGGGCTTTTCAACAGGGATTACCTATTGGTGGTTTATCATATATATTCCCTTTTTCATCTTTTTCCCTTTATTAATGTTGAACGAATATTCTGATCTGTATTGTTATTTTGCTTGTGCTACATTTTCTGGAGCAGGAGGTGCCCTTAGGCCAGAGGTGGGCAAACTGCGGGCCACATGCGGCCTGCCACAGAGTTTTTTGTGGCCCGCCAAGACTGGAGACAGGGGCGTTATTCTACTCCCAAGGCTAGTGGCCGCTGGCATGCAGTTTGGCCGCTCACCTGCGATGGGAACCACCTGACCAGCGCGTGATCTCGCGAGAATGCGGCTGGTCAGGTGGTTCCCATCGCAGGTGAGCGACAAAGCTGCATGCCAGCGGCAGCTCGCCTCAGGAGTAGAAGAACGCTGGCGGACGCGGAGCCTGGGGCCACAGCAGAGGAGGTGAGAGCTGGGGCCCGGGGCAGTACATACCCATGTGAGCTGGGGGCAGTACATACCCATGTGAGCTGGGGGCAGTACATACCCATGTGAGCTGGGGGCAGTACATACCCATGTGAGCTGGGGGCAGTACATACCCATGTGAGCTGGGGGCAGTACATACCCATGTGAGCTGGGGGCAGTACATACCCATGTGAGCTGGGGGCAGTACATACCCATGTGAGCTGGGGGCAGTACATACCCATGTGAGCTGGGGGCAGTACATACCCATGTGAGCTGGGGGCAGTACATACCCATGTGAGCTGGGGGCAGTACATACCCACGTGAGCTGGGGGCAATATATGTCCACGTGAGCTGGGGGCAATATATGTCCACGTGAGCTGGGGGCAATATATGTCCACGTGAGCTGGGGGCAATATATGTCCATGTGAGCTGGGAGCTATATATATATATATAACTTGCAGGCTGTGATGAGACTCTCAACAAGCAATCTCACTCCTGATTTTAAAAAAAATTGTAGAAAAGTGTGATAGGATACGTTTGTCTCATTAAACTGGTTTAAAATGAAATGTGCTTGCAGCTATAGATGATATGAAATTATCACAATAAATAAATTGAATAAAACTACCACTATTTCATCATTTTAAAAAAGGTGCGGCCCTCCGCTAACCTCCGCTCCCACAAAGTGGCCCCCGAGCCAAAACAAATGCCCACCCCTGCCATAGGCTATAATTATTCCTACTTTGTTTCCCCTTTCCCTTTGTGGGACGTCTAATTTTTTCACTGCTCTTATAGTTATCTATTAACCACTTCCCTGCTAAGGACGCGCTGAGCGCGTCCACCCACAGGTAACGTTCCTTGCGGTGGGCGCGCTGAGCGCGTCCTCTCTTTGGGGCCAGCGTTCGGCCGGGTTCCGGCCGATCTCTGGCCCCCCCGGTGCGGGCTGACATCCTCGATGTCAGCCCAGCACCGGGAACCGCCGCCGGAGCAATTAGGTGTCATCGCGGGG
This sequence comes from Leptobrachium leishanense, assembly GCA_009667805.1. Classification (NCBI taxonomy): domain Eukaryota; kingdom Metazoa; phylum Chordata; class Amphibia; order Anura; family Megophryidae; genus Leptobrachium; species Leptobrachium leishanense. The sequence continues at coordinate 72,984,357 of CM019065.1, forward strand.
GCGTGATGACACCTAATTCAGGCGCCCCCCCGCATGTGCGGAGGAGGCGCCTGAAAGGGAGGGGGGGAGGTCCTTCGGACCTCTCTCCCTCCCAATCGGCGGCGTGCAGGGGGTTAACCCAGGCACCGTTTGGAAGGGCACAGCCTGCCCTTCCTAACGGTACCTGGAATTAACCCCATGGGGGCTGGATCACGAATCGGCGCCGAAAAGCGCCGGTTCGTGATCCTTTCCTGGAGCTGGCCGACATCTTGGATGTCGGCCAAGCCTCCGGGAACTCCCCCTGAGGACTGGCGTCATCGTGCATAGCACGATGACGCCAGTCTTGGAGTTAACCCCTAACTGCCACCAATGGTGGAGATAGGGGGTTCATTGGAACCCCCTATCTCCCGATCCGTGGCAGTTAGGGGTTAATGTTTGGTATTGTTGGATCGGCCAGAGCATGGCCGTTCCAACAATACCAAACATGAGTATGAGAAAAGTTTTTTAAAAAAAATTAAAAATAAAAATAAAAAAATATTTTAAAAAAAATAAACAATTTTTTTTTCTGTTTTTTGGTTCGTTAATGCAGCAATATTGTTCCCATTTCAATTATAATGTGAACAATGATGCTGCTGTAACGATTTTTGTATGCGGTGTGTTTGTTAAAAATCGCGTAATTTTCCCCGAAAAAAATGTAACGAGACCACATCTCTACTCTTTTTAACAAGCGCACCCCATACAAAATATAACCGCAATTGCTCGCATGTTAAGATGGGGAAAAAAAACACTTTACACGTTGTAAATTATTGAAAATTCATATTTTATTGCATTTTTTGTTATAATATACAGACAGGTCATGAGGTATACATATAATAATGACATATTATGAATCTGCCGAGTCTGACGGAAAGAACGATATATAATATGTCTGGGTCATATACTAAAATAAGCCTTCAAAACGCGTTTAAACAAGATGAGTAAAATCGGTAAAAATGACCTCAGCACAGAGGCGGGAAAAGCCTCAGCAGCGAAAGGGTTAACCTCCCTGGCGGTCTAATTTTTTCAAAATTTTGTGTCTAAAAGCATCTCAATTTTTTTTTTAAAGGAAATGTGTTTTTGTACATAGTTAGCCTGTAATAATTAGGAATCACGCACTGAAATCCGTGAAATCAAGAGTCCTTACTGGTAAAATCCTTTATAAATAAATTAATAAATAAATAGTAAATACACGGAGTCTGATAACGTTTGAAACACGACATAATAATTTATTATCCCAAAAATAATTATCCAAAATAATGCAAATACATGATATTCTATAAAATACAACAAAAAACACTGAAATCTGTCTGCAAGCAAGGGTGAGACGATGTATGGTCTATTCCTTATCCTGTAGGGCCACCTAGTGGCCGTTCATAAACATTACAGCATTTTGGATTATAAAGTGTAAACTGTAAAAAAGATGCCGAGATCACACTGCGGGGGACAGCGAGGGAGCCAGGAGGAGGTGAGTATGTATCCAGCCCGAGTGTGGCTCGGGGTTACCGTTCGCAGTAGCGAAATTTAACCCCGAGTCACACTCGGGAATACCGCCAGGGAGGTTAAGGCACTATCTGTATTTATTTGAACTATAGTAGCTCACTAGACACTAACAAGTATCTCTGTGACTATTGTCCTTACGAATAGATCACGCACAACTTTTTAGCATTTTTTGAACTATTGTCAATCACCGTACCTTCTAGGGCTGAGTCCATGTTTTCAGACGACGACCATTTGAGATTTATTGGTTTATTTGCACTTTGTGTTCTCGTTTTCACTGTTTTTTAATTGTATTTACCTATTAAATAAAATTCTGTTTTTATACTCCGTGACCACCTAGGAGATTGGGAGTTTCCTCAGTCTCTATTTTTCTCTTATTACATAATTTTGAGGTTTAACCCCTTAGTGACCGGGCGGTTTTACACAATTCCGTCCTTTAGTGACCGCTGCTGTTTTTACGTTTCTGCGCTGTTAGTGTTTAGGTCAAATTTTCCTCTTACTCGTTTATTCAACCCACACATATTATACCCTTTTTCCCGCCATTAAATGGGCTTTCTAGAAATACCATTATTTCCATCATATCGAATAATTTACTATAAAAATAATATGAAATATGAGGAAAAAATGGTAAAAACACACTTTTTCGTAATTTAATCCCCAAAATCTACAACCACCCAAAAAGACCCCGGCTAAATAGGTTAAAAATTTTGTCCCGAGACTAGAAATACCCAATTTTTACATGCGTTTGCTTTTTAACCCCTTCACTGCTGAGACAGTTCACCTATATGCGCTGCGCTCATTCTGACCATTTTGTGCTAATTATTTTTAGATGACAGCCTAGGTCCTATTTAATTAAACCCCCCCCCCCGACAAAAAAACTTTTTTAAAAAAAACATTTTTTTTATTTAATTTTTTTATAATTTTTTTTTCTTAAAACCAAACCTGGTCATGTTTGGTATCATTGGAAAGGCCATAATCAGGCCTTTCAAATGATGTCAAATATGACCATCTAGCTGCCATGGATCGTGAGATATGGGGATCCTTAGGATCCCCTTATCTCTACATGGCAGCCAGATGGTTAACTGGCCCACTGACATCCTCACACATATGGTGAGGTTGTCAGTGGGTGGGGGGGGACGTGGAGGCTTGGCTGACATCCAAGATGTCAGCCCCCCTCCAGGTTCGAATCGCGTTTTGGCGCCAATTGGCGCCGAAACGTGATCCGGCAGCGAAACAGTTAATGCTATACACCGTTGAAAAGGGGAGACTCTCCCCTTTTCAGCGGTATAAAATGCATCTCCCTAGCTGCAATGGTTGGGGAGATGGAGGGCTCCAAAGGAGCCCCCCTCCCCTCTATTGCTTTGCATGGGGACGCCTGCTGATGACATCACCACGCAGCGTGGCGACGTCATCAGCCTCGCCTGCCCATGTAAATCACATGGGCAGGCTTCCTCCCTGCCAGATCGCCGAGGGATCCAGCGAGGGAGGTGAGTATCGGGCGGGAGGGGGATTAGGCGCCGCTGACGTACCCTGTACGTCCGCGGGTCTAAGGGAGACCCGAGGACAGGACGTACAGGGTTCGTCAGCGGTCTTTAAGGGGTTAAGCCTCTTCGGTCAGGAGAATCTCTCCATCTATTACTTGCTCCTGAGGGAGTCAGTAATTGTCTAAGGAAATATATTCACTGTTTTACATGTTTACAGGTGCATTCTGTAGCGAGGTCTTTGATACAGGAACCAGAGGTAAAAGTGTGAGGTGCTAATGACAACCTGCCCCCTGGATTTATCAACCTCGCTTTTAATCGAATACAAGTGGAGATTACCATTACGCCTAGAGGAAACATGGGGCCTGTAAACTAATCTACGTTGACTGCAGTTTGTCGTCATAGCATCCCTTTAATCCTAGCTTCTGTGCAAGCGGTATGCTAATGCTGTTTTGGGGGAAATGTATCAGTTGAAAATGCTGTGGTCAGACAATAATAGGACACCTCTATTATGAAATGCACCACAATACAATGTGAAAGCACTGCTAGAATATTACAGCCTTTCGGAGTAACTGATCATGCATTTAGCCAGGACATTCTTGAAAACGAGAAAAATCTCAATGCATCCTTCCTGGTAAAATACTTTATAAATAAATAAATAAATGTACTACAAGAAAAAAATGGAGAACCATCCCCAGGATTTTTAGTTTTGCAAATATAAAGCATTGATGGGGGACTGCTATTCCCCCCCCCCCCTTATAAGTAAGAACACCATGGGTAAACCTGAATTCTGTAAAGGTTTTTTTTTTGTTTTTTTTTATCTCGTTATTAAAGTACTTGGTTATGGCTTCTGTTTACAGTCTCAGCAGATTAACCCACAGCTCGCCCTTCAAGTACTTCTGCAGTTTGACAAGGCTATTAATTCCGCATTGGCACAGCGAGTCAGAAACCGAGTCAACTTCAGGGTAAGGAATGGATGTATGAGCAGAACATGCTGAAGAGCTTCTAGCTAGTAAATGTGATCCTTGCGCACGCACCTACAGACTTGTTACATTCTACTGCTATGATTGTGGTTCTTTTCTTTCTTTCTTTCCTTTTTTTTTTTTTTTTTTTTTGACAATCTCAAATAAGTTGTTTTGGGAATTCAGATTGAGAAAAGTATTGTTTTTAAACTACCTTCATTGTAAAACTTAACTTTTGGCCTTACCTGAACACAGATTACCCAGATTAGAGCCGCTGTAAATGTCGTGTTTATGTAAATTATTATTTCAGTCTTGCAGTGTATTTGGCATAAACCAACTGTGCTTAAATTAAAATCACCACATTTTAATGCAGAATTACAAATTTTCAATTCTAGAAATAAAAGGTTTCCATATTCCTGACACAAGGTAGATGCTGCCAGCTGGTGACGGACACAACTTTTACCTTTTAAGTAAAATGCAATATTTCTCAGGATCATTTTGACATTACAGTCAGATCTATGTGACGTTCGTGGTCTGGTTAAAGCCCATTGGTCTGCTGAGTTTGACTCGCAAGGGAAAACAAATGACAGAACTAACATAAAAAGAATGCAAAAGCCAAATTGTATTTAAGACTGTCAGTATAATTGCAGAATCTGCATACTGTTCCCCAAAGCATATGTTGATGTCCCATGCTTTAATCCTTACCGTGAGAATGTTCATGCTTCTGATAGAAAAACATCCAGGAATTTGACCTTCATAAAAATCGTTAATGTTACTTATGTAAACACTGACCATTGTGGTTGTGCAGACCTACATGAAGAGTTAGGACGTGGTAGTAGTAGTGCAAGTACAGCAGAAGGACTCATGGGATATTTTAAAGAAGTGTTTACCAAACCAATCCTCAGGACCTGCTGACAGGCCAGGTTTGCCAGATATCTGAAGCACAGCACAACCGATGGGGCTACAAAGCGTGATCCTCCATAGGAGGATCTAGCTTTGTAGCCCTCAGAGCACTAACTGCGCTCAGCAAGGTGGCCTCACAGGGTCAGAGTGGAAGGAACGGCCATTCTCACTGAAGTTCCTTCCACTCTGGAAAATGCTCGTGTGACCCCAGCCTTAACCAATTTTTTTCAAAATTTCGTGTCTGAGGCTAGGGTCAGACGAACGCATTTTCGCGTTGTCTGTGAAAAAGTGCGTTCGAAGGAATGGACGCATTTTTTCACGGAGTACGCGATAGCGGTCATACGATGCGCATTTGCGTTCGTGATTTTGTACGGGTCATCAATAAAACACTTTTGCATCTGGACGTTATGTTGGCCGGACATTAGCAGTGTCTGACATCTCCAAATCACGCAAACACGCCGCTAGCGGACGCAGCGCACTCTGTACGACCGTACTAGTGGTTTCACGTTCTCGACAAAATGCGTTCGTTTGCCACTTGCGTTGCACGGCCGGACTTTCGTGCGACCGTACTTCGTATATTGGCCATCATTGCCCGTCATTTGCTGCTAGTGCGGCCGTAATTAAGTGCGCCAGAACGCACGTTTAAAGTGCGCTAGTCTGACCCTAGCCTAAAAGCGTCTCTATTTTTTTTTTTTTTTTTTTTAAAGGAAACGTGTTTTTGTACATAGTTGGCCTGTAATAATTAGGAATCACGCACTGAAATCCGTACAATCAAGAGTCCTTACTGGTAAAATCTTTATAAATAAATAAATAAATAAAATAAAAAATAGTAAATACACGGAGTCTGATTAAAGTTTGAAACATGACATAATAATTTATTATCCCAAAAATAATTATCCAAAATAATGCAAATAAATGATATTCAATAAAATACAACAAAAAACACTGAAATCTGTCTGCAAGCAAGGGTGAGAGGATGTATGGTCAATTTCTTTTCCTTTACTGCCACCTAGTGGCCGTTCATAAACTTTGCACTTTGTATTCTACAAAGTGTTCTGCTGGTCCCGCCCACCCTGCATCGTGTGACTCGCAGGGAGCCTTCAAGGAAGCAGCTCAACGCGATCACACTGCGGGGGACAGCGAGGGAGCCAGGAGGAGGTGAGTATGTATCCAGCCCGAGTGTGGCTCGGGGTTACCGTTCACGGTAGTAAAATTTAACTCTGAGTCACACCCGGGAATACCGCCAGGGAGGTTAATTGAATGGTTGTGGTGTGCCCACTCCACCGGCTACCCATGGATACTATTTTAGACCATTAGAGGATAAAGTCTTTCCTCTGCTCTGAAGGCTAAATGTCAGGTTCCGCTGGACATTACTGTCTTGAAAATAGCCAAGCATAGAAATTAGGGATGCACCGATACCACTTTTTTAAGACCGAGTACCGATACGTTTTTTCAAGTACTCACCGATACCGACTACCGATTATTTTATGTCATGTGACCGCTTTCCAATAAGAACAGACCTCATATAAAAATGCCCCAAGCTCACATGTATATACCCCCAGCTCTCATGGATATGCCCCCCCCAGCTCTCATGGATATGCCCCCAACCCAGCTCATGGATATGCCCCCCCCAGCTCATGGATATGCCCCCCCAGCTCATGGATATGCCCCCCAGCTCATGGATATGCCCCCCAGCTCATGGATATGCCCCCCAGCTCTCATGGATATGCCCCCCAGCTCTCATGGATATGCCCCCCAGCTCTCATGGATATGCCCCCCAGCTCTCATGGATATGCCCCCCAGCTCTCATGGATATGCCCCACAGCTCTCATGGATTATGCCCCCAGATCTCATAGATATTACCCCCCAGCTCGTGGACTTGCCTCCCAGCTCGTGGACTTGCCTCCCAGCTCGTGGACTTGCCTCCCAGCTCGTGGATTTGCCTCCCAGCTCGTGGATTTGCCCCCCAGCTCACCTTAGCTTCCTGAGCGACGCCGGTAAAGTCTTTGTGCGTGCGCTCGTTGGAATGCCCCCAGCCGCGATCACGTGGTCCCATGTGATCGCGGCTGGGGGCCTTCCAACGAGTGCACGCGCAAAGACTTTCCCGGCGTTGCTCAGGAAGGTAAGTATGAAAGAATGCGGAGAGCAGCTGCAGGGCCTGTCCGAATGCCAATAGAGCATTCGGACAGCCGCCCCAGCCCCTCGTATGCCGGCTTCCAGTACAAAGTGCTCCTGCATTACCTGGTATCAATACCGATACTAGTATCGGTGCAACCCTAATAGAAATAAACAGAATACAATTTTTTACTTTTTTTTCTGAATGCTCTTTTCATTCAGATACCACTAGATGGCATCTCAAACACATGCATAGACTAAGTAGCACATACATACAATAGATTGACACATAGATGAAGTGAAAAAAAATCACAAAATCTAATCTTTATTAATATAAATTAAAAACATTTTTGGATGTTTAACAAACATTCATACAAACATTCAGTATACTCATGGATATGTAAGCCACGATGTTGCTATTGTAATCTCTATATTGGCGCTAAGTATAGAGTTAGGCACGTTGATGAAATAACATCCCATCAAAATGGATAGCGGAGTTTGCAAAATATATATTGCTGTGAATATCTTGCCGCTATATTCTTGTCAGTGGCACTTATCTTAATAGCCTCACCATAACCCTTAAATGCTACTTTGACAATTTATTACTTCTATAGTAACTCTTTATATTCTCCCTTATCTTCCCGGCGCTGTGCAGAAACATTGTCCTTTAAATTGATGAGCATTAAAGCATTATTTTCGAGCTTTAAAAGCTGCTGATATACTGAACATATATAGTGTTTAGTGCTCAGCTAATAGCGGAGTATATCGGCATCTTTTAAAGCTCAAAAATAATGCTTTAATGCTCATCAATTTAAAGGACATTGTTTCTGCACAGCGCCGGGAAGATAAGGGAGAATATAAAGAGTTACTATAGAAGTAATAAATTGTCAAAGTAGCATTTAAGGGTTATGGTGAGGCTATTAAGATAAGTGCCACTGGCAAGATATTCACAGCGATATATATATTTTGCAACATCCGCTATCCATTTTGATAGGCACGTTGATTAAATAACATCCCAACTCTATACTTAGCACCAATATAGAGATTACAATAGCAACATTGTGGCTTACATATCCATGAGTATACTGAATGTTTGTTATATTACATCCAAAAATGTTTTTAATTTATATTAATAAACATTAGATTTTATGATTTTTTTTTTTATAACTTCATCTCTGTGTCAATCAAAGATGAGGGTTACCCCCTCATTCAGGGTGAAGTGTTTGCCTATTCTGGTGATTCGTACCTAAAATTGTAAAATTATTCACCATTTCTATTTTGCCATACATACAATAGACATGTGCACAGAAATAAATTTTATGCAATGAAAAACGAATGCGCGTGTCTAAAATACAATGAGACTGAATAAAAAAGTAGATGTTCCTGTACTGCATGTTGGGTATTCACTGTTGAATAGATTGTCACTATGGTATAGAGCGGTGTCTGGAATGCACCAACTAGAATATTTTTTTAAAATTAATCACACTGCAGCTTTTGTAAATATATAAATTATGTTTACCCTCGATTTATTAGTTTCAGCCTGGAGTAAAGCTGTCGGTGCATTTAACCCTTTAGGCTAGGGTCAGACGAATGCATTTTTCGCGACGCCCGTGAAAAAGTGTGTTCGAACGAATGGACGCATTTTTTCACGGAATACGCGATAGCGGTCATACAATGCGCATTTTCGTCCATGATTTTGTACGGATCACCAATAAAACACTTTTTGCATCTGGACGTTATGTAGGCCGGACATTAGCAGCGTCTGACCTCTCCTAATCAGGCACACACGCCGCTAGCGGACGCAGCGCACTCTGTACATCAGTACTAGCGGTATCACGTTCTCGAAAAAATGCGTTTGTGTGCCGCTTGCGTTGCGCGGCCGAACTTTTGTGCGTCTGTACATCGTATATTGCCCGTCATTGGATGTCATTTGCTGCTACTGCGGCCGTGATAAAGTGTTATATACTGTTCTGTAAAGGGCAGATACAGCTTTTTATTTATGTTCAGTATATACTAATATCTAATAATTTTACATTATAAAAAATAAAAAAAAAATGTTAAACCTAAAACTTTTTTCAGTTTTGGATATAATAACTTGTATTAACATAGTGAAAATGGAAAAAAATAGAACCGATTCAGAGATTGGGAAAACCTTGCTTATCTTGAATTTGTTTTTTTTTCCTTCAATTCAATAGTGTCACAGCAATCGCCTGCCCAGTACTACAGTAACTGAGTTGTTGTTTGGTTTTTTTTTGTTGCTTAACCATGCTTTTTTTTTTTTTTTTTTCCATTAAAGATTTTTATTTCGAAAATAAGTCCGCTGTACATCAAATCATAACTGTGTATTTTACTGACATTCTTGACTTGTCAGCAACAGCGAAAATCACAATTTCCAAACACTCTTCAGCGGAGAATGGGGATTCCGGTGCATGGCTGTCTATGCCAGTAACCTTGGCACTCCAGATGTTTCTGAACTACATGACCCATGAGGTTTATTCGCACTTAAGGTTTGTTGAGCATCATGGGAAATGTAGTTCAGAAACATCTGGGTTTGCCAAAGTATGCCTTGACTGTTCTACGCCGTCACTTGATGTTGAAGCACCGGAGTATATGTTGGCATAGACAGTGGTACAGTCCTTAAGTGTTTAATGCATTGTTTCCAAACCCTGGTCCTCATGTACCCCTAACAGGCCAGGTTTTAAGTATTGCCTTGGGAAAAAGCAGACTGAATCCTGCAATCACTGAGTAGCAAATCATATCACCTGTGCTGTGCTTCAGATATCTAGCAAACCTGGCCTGTGTGGAGTACTTGAGGACCAGCGGTGGTGGGACACAGGTGTCTAGCTCAGGGCACCTCTTCAGTAATTCAGTACAATCTGACAAGTATTTGGTGAAATGTGTTGAAATCTAATGTACAGTATCAATACTTTTTTGTCACATGTTGAATTCTTCATGAATGTGTGTAGCTCTGCCAACTAAACAAATGAGTGGATGCATGAAAACAAGTGGTTTGAAATTGGGTGTATATTTGCTTTTTTTCAAAGGCGCGTGGTAAGTGTTTCAACTGCTGGTTTTGAAGAACAAACCTCTGTTTCTTCACGCTTATGGTTTTATTCTCTCCTGTTTGCATTTCCAGTTGAACGTTAATTTTTTTCATTTTATTTCTGTTCTAGGGGTCTTTAAACACGTACAGATTTTGTGATAATGTCTGGACGTTTGTACTGAACGATGTGGAGTTCAGAGAAGTGACTGACTTGGTGAAGGTGGATAAAGTGAAAATTGTAGCTTGTGATGGCAAAAGTAAGATTTTTATCTGTGTGCTTTTTGTTTCTTTAAATTTAAAATAAATGTGTATCTTTTAGATTTGTTTTTATAATTCTGATTTATGAGGTATTCTGTTTCACTCTTTATAAGTAAGGTTCTGACGTGCATCCTGGCGTCCGACGCAGCGTTGTGACGCTTCGATGGGGCCGGCCACACACTGTAGCGCACAAATTGCACGTGCTGCAGCGGGCGTGCTGTGGCGTTTTGAAAGCTTCCCCGTCTAAGCACTACGACGCACGTTTTGCGGGGCTTCAAAGCACGATCCTCCATAGGAGGACCGAGCCTTGCAGCGCTGAGTGCACGAACTGCGCTCAATGAGGTGGCCAGACAGGCATCAGAGTGGAAGGAATGTTACCCTCATTCTAAAGGAGCCATACTGGTGAGTGCATCAAAGACAAATACAATATACAGAAAAGAGCACTCAATATCACAGATCATATTCCACCAATTTTTCTCAAGATTTTCAAAAATACAGTATTTTATGGTGTATAAGACTATTTTTTATACTTAAAAACATCCCCCAAAAATTGGGGGTTGTCTTATATGCGGGATATACAATACAATATGACGAGTATAGCCCAAAACCTATTTTTTAACTGGAAAATTAGGGGGTCGTCTTATACACCCGGTCGTTTTATACTCCAGAAAATACGGTATTTAATCATCCAATTCGGGGAGCAAGTGATGGGAATTTAGTTAAGAAAATATGACATTTTGCGTAAGCCTGTCACATCAGTGTGTCCCATTACTGACAGATTACCTAATGATTGCCCTTATGGGATCAACTCCCTTACTGGGGGACACAATCCTTCCATGCAGCTCAAGGCTTGTGTCCCCATTAAGCGAGTTGATCCTATAAATGTTGATATAGGAACCAACATCTTATTCTGACAATTAAGTACTACGTTGAGAAAAAGACTTGCAAATGCATAGCTATCAGCCGTTTAGAGACATATGACATGTACATGTGGTTTTATTTGGTTATAGACTAGATAATTAAACACTTCTACTTTTTTTTCACCCCTCAGATACTGGTTCAAACACCGCTGAGTGAACAAAACCAGAAATTTATTTATGGTTTCTTCTGGTCTGCGGCCTTTCACATGATATTATGGACACGACTGTTTCTTTCACTGACGAATCCAGGGAAAGTCGTGAAACACACGAGATTTTGGTAGTTTATCTACTGCTCACATTCTAGTTCATGAGGGAGTATATAAAGGTTTTTTTTAAACAAATGAAGTTGCCTTTTTGTTTTCAGAAATATGTTTAATAAGCTTTTATTTAATAAACATGTCATAAAAGATTTACTTGTTCATTTAGTATTTGTCCACATTCTAGAATAATGGCGGTTTGCGTGTTCTACTGAGTTATCCGGCTTGTATTGATAAGTTCTCCATATGGATACGAGAGATACTTCAGTTACAAAAGCCAGTAAGGTAAATCATATAGTTCATAAAAGAGACACTGACCCACATGACCGAATTATAAACATATTTGCCTCGCTATAAACCAATAACTGCCTTGAATACAAAGTGCATTTTTGGGCACTGGCTTTTAAAAATGGAGATTATTGAACAGGCTGAAGTGCAGAGCTGTGCTACAAAGTCAATAAATAGAAACAATAATTTACTGGGACTGAAAAATAACCTTTATGGCTCGTGTCAGACGAGCGCACTGATCACGTCCGTGTTGCCGCACATTTTAACGTCCGTGGCTGCATAGCATTCTGACCAATGGAGCCCCACACAAGAAGTACGTCCGCACTGAAGTGCGGACGCATGATGGACAAGGCAAAGGGACGCAGGTTAGGCAAGAAAGTAATACCGCTAGAACGGACGTGCGGAGTGTGCCACGTCCGCTTAGCTTTGTGCGTGAGTGATGGAACGAAGTCAGACAAACTGCATTTATACGTCCTACAATTTTGACGGACTAAAAGTTTTTTAATTTTGATTTTATTTCAGTCAAAAATAACGTCAGTCACAAAAACAGACTGTGTGGCCGCTACTGCGTCTTCCGTCAGAAAGTACCTCCGTTGTGCACGGACGCACAGTCCGTACAAAATGCGCTCGTCTGACACCAGCCTAAGTTAGAATGGTGTAATAGAAAGCACCTAAAAAGACACACTGTATGGTTAGCAGGTAAATATGCAGCTAAAAATGGGAATGGGGAGCAATAAATCCTCTAAAATATTGCCCGTGAAATGAACCAAAGAAAACCTTAAAATCCCAAAAGCACAATAAACCCTAAATCTTCTAAAAACAATAAAAATATAAATATATGTACAGTAAATGACTAATATCAATACTTTGAGGGTTAAGATGCGTATACTGTGCTCCAAGTGATTAATACAAATTAGGGGGTGTTTGATAAACAATCATTTACAGTGTTGCTCATGCACAGAGCTCAAACAGTGACCATTGCAATAAAAATCAATACAAAATTTCCCCATAGATCCAGGTTTCCACCGTATACACATCTTGATCCTCAACAAATATTGATATTACGAATGATGGAGGGAGGCACTCGGACTTCTCTAAAACCCGAAGTTTATTCGTTTTACATTTAAAAAACCCGTTTCGGCCCCTGAAGGCCTTTATCAAAGTGAAACATTAAAGTATTAAAACCAGAATAAATAGGCAGAAGAGCTACTACTCACCCATACCCATCTCAGAATGCCATGCGTCCAGGAAACCCGGAAGTGCCGGGTGCAGAGCATGGGGGCGTAGCTAAGCACTGCGTTGCCATAGCAGGCATAGACTCCAAAGTAGGGGAACGGCCCAAACCCATACAGACTTAAAAACAAATTATAGACCCCTGAGGGATGGGTAAATGGCTAGATACAGTGGCAAGAAAAAGTATGTGAACCCTTTGGAATTACGTGGAGTTTTGCATGAATTGGTCATAAAATGTGCTCTGATCTTCATCTAAGTCACAACAATTTGAAAAACACAGTCTGCTTAAAATAATACAACACAAACATATGTTTTCATGTTTTTATTGAACAGAACATGTAAACATTCACAGTGCAGGGTGGAAAAAGTATGTGAACCTTTGGATTTAATAACTGGTTGACCCTCCTTTGGGAGCAATAACCTCAACCAAACGTTCCTGTAATTGCAGATCAGACCTGCACAACGATCTGGAGTAATTTTGGACCACTCCTCTTCTCAAAACTGTTTCAGTGTAGCAATATTCTTGGGATGTCTGTTGTGAATCGCTCTCTTAAGGTCATGCCACAGCATTTCAATCGGGTTGAGGTCAGGACTCTGACTGGGCCACTCCAGAAGGCGTATTTTGTTTTGTTGAAGCCATTCGTTTGTTGAATTACTTGTATGCTTTGGGTCCTGTTGCATCACCCATCCTCTGCGGAGCTTCAGTTGGCGGACAGATGGTCTTACGTTTTCCTGCAAAATGTCTTGATAAACTCTGGAATTAATTTTTCCATCAATGACAACAATCTGTCCAGGCCCTGAGGCAGCAAAGCAGCCCCAAACCATGATGCTCCGTCCACCAAGTTTTACAGTGGGGATGAGGTTTTGATGTTGGTGTGCTGTGCCTTTTTTTCTCCACACATAGTGTTGTTTGTTTTTTCCAAACAATTCAATTTTGGTTTCACCTGTCCACAGAATATTTTGCCAGTAGTGCTGTGGAACATCGAGGTGCTCTTTTGCAAATGTCAAACGTGCTGCAATATTCTTTTTGGACCGCAATGGCTTCCTCCGTGGTGTCCTCCCATGTACTCCATTCTTGTTTAATGTTTTCCTTATTGTAGATGTGTCAACAAAAATGTTAGCATGTGCCAGAGATTTCTGTAAATCTTTAGCTGACACTCTAGGATTCTTCTTTACCTCACTAAGCATTCTGCGCTGTGCTCTTGCAGTCATCTTTACAGGACGACCATGTCTAGGGAGAGTAGCAACAGTGCTGAACTTTCTCCATTTGTAGACAGTCTGTCTTACCGTGGACACATGAACATCAAGGCTTTTGGAGATACCTTTGTAACCCTTGCAAGTCAACAATTCTTGATCATAGGTCTTCTGAGAGCTCTTTTCTGCGACGCATGGTTCACATCAGGCAGTACTTCTTGAAAACAGTAAACCCAAAACTGGTGTATGTTTTTAAAGGGCAGCTTTCAGCAACACATCCAATAATATCACACTGGACTCAAGGTTGGCTCACTCCTGGATCCAATTAGCTCTTGGAGAAGTCATTAGGCTAGGGGTTCACATACTTTTTCCACCCTGCACTGTGAATGTTCACATGTTCTGTTCAATAAACACATGAAAACATATCATGTTTGTGTTGTATTATTTTAAGCAGACTGTGTTTTTCAAATTGTTGTGACTTAGATGAAGATCAGAGCACATTTTATGACCAATTCATGCAAAACTCAACGTAATCCCAAAGGGTTCACATACTTTTTCTTGCCACTGTATATAGGAGGAATAAATCCTAAATTAAACAATACACGCAGGTTGGAGCCTGTAAGGGAGTAGACCGGCTGATCAAGGCAGGGATGCAGACAACATTACATATTAATGGCCAATAGTGGCCAGCAGAAAGGGATCTTGCGATCACAAGAAAAAGAAAAAACCTGAATGAAAAGACATAGACCAGTGTGTGGGAAGTGCGTCAGAGTAATGACTATCAGGGTTATTCAGAGAAAGATGAAAACCAGGAGAACTGGCAGGAGAAGAGAACAATCTAGACCAAATAGCCGATTTGGAAAGTGAGATAAATGGGAGAATTTTTCTGGTTGGGTAACAAAAATAATAGACACAGGTGGTGCAGTAGACATTGCTTATTTAGATTTCAGTAAGGCTTTTGATACTGTTCCGCATAGAAGGCTTATCAATAAATTGCAATCTTTGAGCTTGGATTCCAATATTGTTGAATGGATTAGGCAGTGGCTGAGTGACAGGCAACAGAGGGTTGTGGTAAATGGAGTTTATTCGGCGCAAGGTCTTGTTACCAGTGGGGTACCTCAGGGGTCAGTACTTGGACCCATTCTCTTTAATATTTTTATTAGTGATATTGCAGAAGGTATTAATGGAAAAGTATGTCTTTTTGCTGCTGACACAAAGATTTGCAACAGGGTTGACGTTCCTGGAGGAATCAGCCAAATGACAAATGATTTAGGTAAACTAAAAAAATGGTCGGAGTTGTGGCAATTGAGTTTTAATGTGGATAAGTGCAAGATAATGCACCTGGGGCGTAAAAACCCAAGGGCTGAATATAGAATATTTGATACAGTCCTAACCTCAACATCTGAGGAAAGGGATTTAGGGGTTATTATTTCAGAGGATCTAAGGGTAAGTAGTCAATGTAATAGAGCAGCAGGAAATGCTAGCAGAATGCTTGGTTGTGTAGGGAGAGGTATTAGCAGTAGGAAAAGGGAAGTGCTCATGCCACTGTACAGAGCACTGGTGAGACCTCACTTGGAGTACTGTGTGCAGTACTGGAGACCGTATCTCCAGAAGGATATAGACATCTTAGAGAGAGTTCAGAGAAGGGCTACTAAAATGGTGTACGGCTTGAAGGAGAAAAGTTACCAGGAAAGGCTTAATGATCTTAACATGTATAGCTTGGAAAAAAGACGAGACAGAGGAGATATGATAGAAACATTTAAATACGTAAAGGGAATCCACAAGGTAGAGGAAGGGAGTATATTTAAAAGGAAACAAAATAGCAAAACAAGAGGACATAGTCTTAGATTAGAGGGGCAAAGGTTTAAAAATAACATCAGGAAGCATTATTTTACTGAGCGGGTGGTGGATACATGGAACAGTCTTACAGTAGAAGTGGTAGAGGCCAAAACAGTAATTGAATTTAAGCAGGCATGGGATAGGCATAAGGCTATCCTAAACAAAAGATAAATCCAGGTCAAGTATCCATGTAATTGGGCAGACCAGATGGGCCGAAAGGTTCTTATCTGCCGACATTTTTCTATGTTTCTATGGTTTGGCTATTTCGACCTAGAATTTTCACTTATCCAGTCAGTCTCCTGGTTTTCACCTTTCTCTGAATAACCCCGTTTATTTTTATTTTTTTTGGAGCAACCATGGTTTTAGCTACCAAATAGGATACGAGTGCCCGGCCTCTCATATATACAGATACTAGTATCTGTACAAAAAACTGACATTTGATCGAGTACTTGGTACTTATGCAAATGCCCCGATACCCAGAAGTCAGTGCTGGGCTGGCTTGCCGGTATCGGAGTGTCTGCTAGCAGAATGCATTATAAGCATTCCCCTCTGTCTGGCCGTGTGGTCCGCACGCTGGCTGGCCACATCTTGTGGTTGCCGGCAGCCACTCCAGAGGTCCACGTGACGTGGCCAGCCAGATGGGAATGCTAGCGGAATACTCTTAATGTGTTCTGCAAGCAGGGAGGTCTATGTGGAGTATACCAGTGGTCCCCAACCCAGGCCCTCAGGGCCCACTAACAGGCCAGGTTTGCCAGATATCTGAAGCACAGCACAGGTGTTATGATTTGCTGCTCAGTGATTGCAGGATTCAGTCTGCATTTCCCCAAGGTGATCTGCAAAATCTGGCCTGTTAGTGGGCCCTGAGGGCCTGGGTTGGGGACCACTGGAGTATACAATACGGGAGGTCTGTGTGGGGTATACAGGTGTCTGTGGCAAGGCCGGCGCTAGTGTAAGCCTTACTGTCCTGGCTTGCTGTCAGTGTGAGGGGCGGAAAAATTCTGTTTTTAAAATACCGGAAGCGGAGCTATGAATGATCTTCAGACATCAACCAGGGGCCCAGCCGCGCACTCTCAAACCAATGCAGTGTGCCTGCCTCATTCCTACATTCTAAACATGAGCAGGCACACTGCATAATTTGGCACCGCCCCCTCACATGACACGCATAGCCAGGGCACGCAGCAGCAGAAAGCCTGGAGGACAAACCCCAAAGCTTGGGGTGCGGCCCTGCAGCAGAGTCAGCCTGCGTGCATTCACTGTAGTTTGAAGGAGGACTGGACAGAGAGGCCGAGAGAAGATTTTTAAAACGTTTGAATAAAATGAGGGAGGGGGTGTGTGTGTAATGTTTTGCTGGGGGTATAATGTTCTGCTCGGGGGGCTATAATGTTTTGCTGGGGGTATAATGTTTTGCTGGGGGGTGTGTGTAATGTTCTGCTGGGGGGGTAATGTTCTGTTGGGGGGGGTAATGTTCTGCTGGGGGGTGTGTGTAATGTGCTGCTGGGGGTTGTGTGTAATGTGCTGCTGGGGGGTGTGTGTAATGTGCTGCTGGGAGGTGTGTGTGTGTGTGTAATGTTCTGCTGGGGGGTTTGAGTAAACTGATATCGGTACATTACTGTGAGGTTTATTGCTGTGGAGCTCTGTGATACGCTCATACACACCACACATTGCTGTGAGTTTTATTGCTGTGGAGCTCTGATACAGTAATGGGCAATGTGTATGAGTGTGAGTTTTATTGCTGTGGAGCTCAGTGATACTTTCATACACACAAACTGAATATTACTGTGAGGTTTATTGCTGTGGCGCTCTGTGATATGCTCATACACCGCGCACATTACTGTGAGTTTTATTGCAGTGGAGCTCTGTCATGCGCTCATACACAGCGCACATTACTGTGAGGTTTATTGCTGTGGAGCTCTGTCATACGCTATATGAATTTAATTTAAGGGGGGAGGGGTGAAAGTAATTAAAGGGGAAAAATGAATTGAGGGGGAGTGAATCGAATTAGAGGAGGAGGACCCTGCTGCCAGTCTGCTTCTGGAGACCTGGAGTCAGACAGTGGACCACAGCAACAGAGTGAGAGTGGTAGGTAGCAGGATCACAGGGAAACACTGGGAGTGGCAGGCAGTTTGAAATATGTGGGTATATTGACACCGCAAGACCAGGGGGCACCGCCAGGCCACATTGCAAATTTGTGCAGTGCCTGGTGCCCCTCCTATGCCACATTGCCAATGGAGGGGACCACACACTCTGTACATTGGCCCTGTGGCACAGGAGGGGAACCAGGCACAGCATAGATTGGCAATGCGTGAGGACACCAAACACTCCTGATTGGCATGCCACGGATTGGGTGGAGGGGGGCACCAAAACGCAACTTCGCCTGAATAAACAAAAATGCTTGCACCGGCCCTGGTCTGTGGGTATATATATGTAACGCTCTTTTGCCGCTGGGGGCCGCCCCCGCTGGCACCCTCCAGCTGGGTTACACCTTCTTGCTTTACCTGTTGGTCCTGAGTTTCCGCATTTTGGGAATAAGGATACATAGTGTTGGCAGTGCCTCCACCTGTCTGGGCATCCATGGCATGGACTGTTTGCCCAGGCAGGAACCTAATAATAACAACTACACAGTGGTACAATAAACAATATAAACTTGTATTGAAATGCAAGTGGCAGCATAAAAGGATTTCAGGTAATACAGTAGCTAACTAGACACACCAACTGCTCTCTAACCTCCCAGCCCAGGACCCTCCCAAACAACCTGGAACCACCCTGATCTTCGTCCTAATGACAGCGATGATGGGTACCAGTTGGTGCACATAAGAGATGGGGCCCTTTTAGCATAACGTAGCTGCCAGTACAGGAAAGGCTGTGGGTAAAATCCGCTCAGCAGCTGTGTGATTCTTAGTTAGTGTAAAGATGGATAGAATGCTGTCAGCGAGACAGAGAGAAAAGATGCTCGTTACCGCACAACTTCAGTTGCTCACAGTCCCAAGAAGGCCTCTTGAACGTTGTAGCAATCTGCAGCCTCTGGATCAATTCTTCCCCACGCAGAATGCAGAATCTCCTCTGCCTGAAGTCAATGCCGCCAGCAAATCCCTCTGCCTGTGGCCTCCTTAACACAGGGCCCCTCTTCAAACACACTTGCCTCCTGAACAGTCCAGCACAATATACAGCAGACCAAGGTACACTCTCCAGCACTGGATGCTGCTGATTCTCTGTGCTCCAGCTTGCACAGATCCTGGAAAATCTCTCTTATCTGACTGCTCACTCTCTTTGCTCACTTTGTTCTGCCCACGCTGCATGCATGCTTTTTACTTCCTGTTTCTTTTAGCTTGGGTCCTTCCTTTCCCATACATTGTCCTCTGGCTCCCCCTAGAGGCATAACAGCTGCAGTCCTCAGAGCCAAATTAAACACAGGACTACATATATATGGTTTCTGTGTGGTCAGGGTGTGTGCAGGCCTGTGCAGTGGGTAAATGGGGTGTCTGGCCATACATTTCAATAGTAACATAAACTGGACAGGCTTTCAGCAACAATCCTAAATTATTTATTGGAAAACGGTTGCATGACATCAAATAAAAGTATTGAAACAAGAAAAAAAGACAGAATGGCCTATTCATAGAACCATTCCATCAAAGTAATGGGGGAAAGCCCGGATAGAATTGGGATTAAACCCTCCTACAATAAATACAACAAATGATGAAACTGAGGAATAGCAGGTTAGGTTGTCAATTGCCTGTCACCCTCAGATCCAGGCTTAGAAAGAACTTAAAAGGACCACTTTTATTCAACAATATACATACAATTCATTCCACAAAAATAATACGAGATACATACCGGTATATTTCTTATAAAATCTGGGTCGTATAAATAATTACACTGGTATAGTAAAGAGGTGGTATACACATGAATCTGCTCATATTTACAGTAGATTCACTGCCAGGCTCCAACAAATGCATAGAGCATGACACATTATATTTGTATCAGCAATGCATGCAAAGTGCGGTACATAAGGGTAATTTACCACAAGAATAGGCTTGTCAGTATCCTACAAGTCCCTATATCTTATATGATTTCTGTCCTTTCCCTATAAATCAGGAGCTTCTTAGCGCCCAACACAGGGCAAACCATATACACTCATACCGCACTGGACCTCCGGTAGACTTCAATAGACATACAAACAATTGTTAAAAAATCCTGGACAGCTGTGTCCCCTAGGACATGCTTCTTGCGTGAAGAGAACCAGGAAGTAAAACTCTGCGATCGCAGGATGAGATGGCGGGGATCATTGAGGGAGCGCAGGGACAGGTAATGTATGCAGCGGCAACCAAGAGTGTGGCTCAGGGTTACCGCTTTCAGTACTAAAGGTTAACCCCGAGCCACACTCGATACCAGGGGCCAAAACGTCAGGGAGGAAAAAAAACCTACAAAAACGCTTTTATTTTAAGTGCGTATGGGCGCGCACAAACGCAAAATAAAATATAATCGAGTATATGTGTGAATGAGGCCTAACTTTGCATTTTGTAGAATTTATGAATATGTAGTAGTTTGCGATTCTATGCATGGACCTTAGTCAGACATGTTATTTTTAATCTGCTCTTTCATTTATGGCAACTGTGAAAACTGGGTTGTGTGAGGGGATTTCTGCATATATTTTTCAGTTGGCAAAGCTGATTTCATGCTTTAGTAAACAAACCATTACTCCCAAGGTTTTCTTATGGAGGAAGACGTAGAGAGTCCTTCAAAGATCACCGGTGCTTTCTAAAGCTGCAACAACGACAGACGCTGTCATATATCCGAAAATACTGGCACTGGCGCTCCTTGAATAACCCACTTGCAGCTTTATTCCAACCTTTATGTAAACCATCAAAGCTGTCGTAATCTTGCTAGAGCCATTATAGTCTATGGAGTTAAGTTTACTCCAAAGTTTGAATAGGGCCCTTAGAATTTAGAACTTGGATCTTTGGATATGGAATTTAGAATATATTGCACGGTATTGTTATGGCTGGGGAAGTTAGAGTTAGTCAGGTCCATAAATATTTGGACATTGACACAATTCTAACATCTTTGGCTCTATACACCACCTCAATGGAGTTGGAATGAAACAAACACAATGTGCTTTAACTGCAGACTGTCAGCTTTATTTTGAGGGTATGTACATCCAACTCAGGTGAACGGTGTAGGACTTACAGCAGTTTGCAGATGTGCCTCCCACTTGTTAAGGGACAAAGGTAATGGGACAGAATAATAATCATAAATCAAACTTTCCCTTCGTAATACTTGGTTGCAAATCTTTTGCAGTCAATCACAGCCTGAAGTCTGGAACGCATAGACATCACCAGACGCTGGGTTTCATCCCTGGTGATGCTCTGCCAGGCCTCTACTGCAACTGTCTTCAGTTCCTGCTTGTTCTTGGGGCATTTTCCCTTCAGTTTTGTCTTCAGCAAGTGAAATGCATGCTCAATGGGATTCAGGTCAGGTGATTGACTTGGCCATTGCATAACATTCCAGTTCTGTCCCTTCAAAAACTCTTTGGTTGCTTTTGCAGTATGCTTTGGGTCATTGTCCATCTGCACTGTCAAGCGCCGTCCAATGAGTTCTGCAGCATTTGGCTGAATGTGAGCAGATAATATTGCCCGAAACACTTCAGAATTCATCCTGCTGCTTTTGTCAGCAGTCACATCATCAATAAATACAAGAGAACCAGTTCCATTGGCAGCCATACATGCCCACGCTATGACACTACCACCAGCATGCTTCACTGATGAGGTATGCTTAGGATCATGAGCAGGTCCTTTCCTTCTCCATACTCTTCTCTTCCCATCACTCTGGTCCAAGTTGATCTTGGTCTCATCTGTCCATAGGATCTTGTTCCAGAACTGTGAAGGCTTTGTTAGGTGTTGTTTGGCAAACTCTAATCTGGCCTTCCTGTTTTTGAGGTTCACCAATGGTTTACATCTTGTGGTGAACCCTCTGTATTCACTCTGGTGAAGTCTCCTCTTGATTGTTGACTTTGACACACATACACCTACCTCCTGGAGAGTGTTCTTGATCTGGCCAACTGTTGTGAAGGGTGTTTTCTTCACCAAGGAAAGAATTCTTCGGTCATCCACCACAGTTGTTTTCCGTGGTCTCCCGGGTCTTTTGGTGTTGCTGAGTTCACCGGTGCGTTCCTTCTTTTTGAGAATGTTCCAAACAGTTGTTTTGGCCACGCCTAATGTTCTTGCTATCTCTCTGATGGGTTTGTTTTGTTTCTTCAGCCTAATGATGACTTGCTTCACTGATAGTGACAGCTCTTTGGATCTCATCTTGAGAGTTGACAGCAAGAGATTCCAAATGCAAATAGCACACTTGAAATGAACTCTGGGCCTTTTATCTGCACATTGTAATTGGGGTAATGAGGGAATATCGCACACCTGGCCATGGAACAGCTGAGAAGCCAATTGCCCCATTACCTTTGGTCCCTTAACAAGGGGGAGGCACATCTGCAAACTGCTGTAAGTCCTACACCGTTCACCTGAGTTGGATGTACATACCCTCAAATTAAAGCTCACAGTCTGCAGTCAAAGCACATTGTGTTTGTTTCATTCCAACTCCATTGTGGTGGAGTATAGAGCCAAAATTGTTAGAATTGTGTCGACGTCCCAATATTTCTGGACCTGACTAGATGAGGGGGGTTGGGATAGCTCTAGATTAGGAGTACATAGGATTAGGATATCTGCCTTATATCTAGGTCTGTATCTCCCAAGATTCTCCGATAAGGCGATGGGTTGTTGCAGACACATAATCATTAAAGATAATGCCCATCTAATTCTGAAAACTCCCTAATTCTAAGCTCTTTATCTCACCATAATGACTACACTGATGCACCTAGTCTCATGAGAGCACCTGTTATTGCAAAACATTGTTGCATAATAAACAAATAGGTTCACCTGAAGAGCAGGTGAGCCAATAGTTCTACCTGAATGCAATAGTATTAAAACATAACCTTTATTTTGGCTTGATAAAAATATACACACACAATACAGATCATGATTTGCAAACAAAGAAAAACCTTTTCACTGTATGAAAAATGCCCCAAAATTGTTTGAGTTATGCACCAGACTTGGTAGTAAGCTTTGATCACTCAAAAAATTGAAAGGTGTATAGAAAAGGGGAGGACAAACAGCGAAACAAAAAAGTAAGAGTCAGGAATTTTATGAATCTTTCCTAATGCTCCTCCTAATGCATAATGAGGCTTAAAGGGACACCCCAAAGAAAAGTTTTTTTAGGAAAACTTCAAGACCATATAATAAAAAGCAGGTTTCTGCTTTGAAAATAATAGAATATATTTTTATAAAATTGTTTGCTACCAAACACTGCATCGTGTTTCAATCAAATGTTAACAAATAATATGTAGAGTAGAAAAGAAAAGTTTGCACAGAGGTTGTTCTGTCAAGACAGTTAAAAGATGAACATAATGTAAATTTGAGCATTTTAAATGTTTTTCATGTATTTTTTTTTTATCCTTTACAGAAATATTATTGGAGTTAAAGGTTTTAAACTCTAGATAGCATCCATTATCTTACACCATGTCATAAGAGTCTGCATTATCAGCATGCAAGCAGAAATGGCCTTTGTGTCTGGTGGCCATCCACTGGGTCCGTATTCGTGCGATCATCCGATATAGTCTGTCGTCGTCCGACCAATCCCACAACATGTAGGTGAATCAGCTCTCTTCCACTGCCTCAGACTTCCATCGGACGACTTCAGACGATTTTTTGCGACTACACCAGACCATTGATCTTTTCTATTTCACGGATGATGCCGGGACGACCTGTTACAATTTACATGAAAAAAAGATGAATTGTATAGTTAAACTCCGTACCGCGGCATGGAAATTGTCACATAGAGAAATGATTCAGTTTGACAAGGGAAGCTCATAGGATTCAATGTAAAAAAAAAAAAATAATTTCTATTTTTTTTTCTCTATTCAAAAGCCTTATTTATTGATAATTATTTTTTTTTGTATTCTTTTGAGGCAAAATTTTTGATTCCCAATTTTTTTTTAAAAAGACCAGGCTTTTTTTCCTTGCGGAACGAGGCATGTTGTCACTGGATGCGAGATGAAATGACACCCCTGCTTTTTCTTTCTCTTTGCTCTTTACTCTTTC
Organism: Leptobrachium leishanense; assembly: GCA_009667805.1. NCBI lineage: Eukaryota > Metazoa > Chordata > Amphibia > Anura > Megophryidae > Leptobrachium > Leptobrachium leishanense. The sequence continues at coordinate 73,008,512 of CM019065.1, forward strand.
TTTCTAAGTTTTCAGATGCTCTCTATCCTTTATATTTGCTGCTGACTTCCTTAACCCCCCTCCCCTTTTTTTGGCATTTCGGAGCTGTCTTTGGGTGAGCCATTGTGGCAGCTACCATTTGGCTCTGCCTGCCACGTCTGGCCCTAGAGCGCCATGGCGCCTTGTGGCCTCTTCCATAGCCGCCTACTGTCCTTTGGGCCCGTGGGAGCGAACCTGGCCCACGTGCCTGGCCCATGCATCCCTCTCTCCCCTCCCCCCTCCTTTACTCACTTTTTTAAATCTTGTCCTGGCAGACTCTTTAGGGTGAACCTCATTTTTGTTTTTGTCCTTTGTGTGTTTTTTTTTTTTTTTACTATGGCAGACTTTCTAACAGGACCCGCAATTTTTGTCTAAATCGATTATATTGTTGGATGCGATTCTTGATAACCACATATGGAAGTAAAAAAGTTATCATTTATTTTTACTTCTGTAAGACTCAAAATAATTAAAAAAAAAAAAAAAAGCAAATATAGGTGACAAATAAACACTAAAACAAACTGATTCTCAAACTTGAATCGATATCCTACCTGAGTACATGGAATCGACACACTACAGGGCTGATATTTTAATTCAAAATGTGGGCAAATGCAGTAAACAGAGGGATCGCTCTCATGGGAGTATGTGAGGAGGATCGAGAAAGGCTTGTGACAAGCCGAAACATTGCTGCTAGAAGTGCTTCTATTAAATCTGCCCAATAAAGAAGAAATAGTGTGCCCGTTCCCCTTTCTTTAGGAGTTCAAGCCAGGTGACCCACACTGCCAGGTAGCAACGAGAGGTGTTAGGCAGCTGTTCCGTAAGTCGTTCCATGTCCATAGTTTCTGTTCACGTGTTTGAAAGGAATGCAGGTGCAGACATCTGGGACATGGATCGGTTTAAAGATCTTTTCTGTACAATATGGAATTGCTGTCAACATTTATTGTGATTCTTTCCGCACTTTCGTGTTCTGCTCCAGAGATTATTTGTACAGCTGTTGAGAGAACATATTAACAAGGAAAAAAAATAAGGATGTAGCTAGCTAGCCTTGCATAATGTTTGCAGTAAAGTGTGTGATACGTTGACACATTGTGTAAACTATTCCGAAGCAATTAATATGAAAGATTATGAACTTAAGATACAAGAGGAATAATTTTACTTGTTCAACTGAACAAAACTGAACTTCATCAAGTGAAAGCAAGAATATCACCATCTTTGTTGTGTATCAACTATATGATTGTTACAACATTAGCAGTTACACTATAGGGGCTATTCCAAGAGCACCGGAATCTCAGTGCCCTTTCATTCAGTGAGATGTTCGGGTAAAGACACTGGTGTATTTTGGCCTAGGGCGGCACTTTCCAGGGGGCGGCGGCCCGCTGGGTGGCCCCACGCCTAAAAAAAAATAAATTTTTTTTTTTTTTCTTACTTTTGCAAACTATTTTACCAGGTAGGAAACATTGAGATGTCACTAATTTTCAAGTATGTCCTGGGTAGGCAAGGCCCAGGCTTTCACTTTCCAGGGGGCAACAAAAAACCTCACCACTAATTGGGTTACTCACACAGCACCGAAATGACGCCAACATTTTGGTGTTCTGTAGTTCCCTGCACTTAGGGGAATAAAATTTCCCCACCCTGCAGTGAATTCACCATTCACCGCAGGGTCCCCAAAGTGCATGGAGTCGGCCGCTGTATGCTGCCACCGCAAACCCATGGCCTGCTGTTTTCAAAAGCACTACTGAACGAAAATGTCTGGAATTTACATATAAGATTCTATGATTGATAATAAAAAGTTCTGTTACAGAAAAAGAAGAACCGCTATTAAAAAAAGGGGGGAATTTAGCCCAAAAAATTCTGAAAAATCACTAAAAGGTACAAAAAAAAATCTATAAATAAATCAATAAAGACTTTTTACTGCAGATTAAAATAATAAATGGTTTATTAGATATTGCATAAAAAACACGAATATTTTTAACATTGAAACCTATGGGGTTCGCCTGAATAAACCTGCTGATTGAAACCACCAAACATCAGGGCATTTCACTGACATTTCTCTGCTGTTTGGTGTTCTCTGAATAGATTAACCATTAATTCTCTATGGGGATTTGCACTGCCTTCAAACAGCACCGTACTTGCTGGCAGTTCGCTAAACTTGTGTGCATTTGTGTACTTAGAGGAGTGGCGGAGGGCGGGCCGCCCCAGGTACCAGTGATTATTGGGGTGTCATTAGGGGGTACTAGGAGGTGCCACTGTCACTGTGTGTCAGCTTTGAGCTGTGTTCTCAAACAACGAGCAGCGGAGCATGGCGTTTGCATACGGAATAAAATCGAATAGAATAAAAATCCCCCTCTCCTCCCTCCATAGCTCCTCCCCTGCCACGCAGCAGCTCTAGGAGAGGGGAGGGGGATGTTATTTGTGTCCAGAGAGAGAAGATGACAGTAAACGGCAGGTAAAGCGGGAGGGGGGCGGTTATCAGCAGAATATGAAGCCCTGTCTGCTTACTGCTGTTTAAAGTGGACCTTTTCTTAACCAGCACTGCAGTGATAGAAATTTGTCATTGAGCTGTCTGGCTCCTGGTGAGGCTGCTTGCGTGCAGGTCACACTCGGTCCGGCCAGTCAGGTGGTACTGAGTCTCAGTACCACCTGACTGGCTGAACCACGTGACACGCATGCATGCAGCTGCCCGCCCTTTCGTTAACATGGACTGTCACTCTATTCTGGACTGAACACCCACCGGGAAGGGAATCAAAGCCACGGTGCACCCTCTGGCAGTGGCACCCCACTGCTGACAAGATGGCTCCACGCACAGGCACAGCCGTGATCCTAACGTGGCCTGGAGGGACCTCCTGCTGAGTCTGTACACAGTCCCTGCTGACTCTGCACACAGCCCTACCACGGACAGAGGCCGGTAAATGTAAAATAAATAATTGCTGTGTGCTCATATACACTCGGTTTGCTGGGAGTTTTATTGCAGTGGATTCTGATGCACTCATACACACCACACATTGCATTGCTGGGAGTTTTATTGCTGTGGATTCTGATACGCTGACACACACCACACATTGCATTGCTGGGAGTTTTATTGTAGTGGATTCTGATACGCTGACCCGCACGTTACATTACTGGGAGTTTTATTGCTGTGGATTCTGATACACTCATACACACTGCACATTGCATTGCTGGAATTTATATTGCTGTGGATTCTGATACGCTGACACACACCAAACATTGCATTGCTGGGAGTTTTATTGCTGTGGGTTCTGTGATACACACTGCATAGTACTGTGAATTTTATTGCCCTGGAGCTCTGGGATACACTCATACACACTGCACATTACTGTGAGTTTTATTGCTGTGCAGCTCTGTGATACGTTCATATGCAGTGCACGTTTCTGTGAATTTTGTTGTTCAACCAATTAGAGCGGCAGTGTTCCAGTATACTTGACATGCGTGGCTGTTCTTTGTAAAAATGCTTGAATTTAAACATTTCATGATTTTATTTATCTCAATAGGTACATTTGAAATGGTATACAAAATATACAAGTAGGCACTTGGTATCCACTTTTAATATAAAGAGAGGAAAAGGCGTAGCTCTAAGAGGAAAAGGTGGAGCTTAAAGAGGAAGGGTGGGGATTAACCAGGAAGAGGTGTGCCCTTGACAGGAGGGGGTGCCTCAAATTTAAATTAGGGGGTGCACGAGTTTAGTCAGGCCTAGGGCAGCACAAAACATAAATGCACCACTGAGTAAAGATGATATTACTCAGCCAGCTTTACCCAAGTAATCCTCGATTTATCTGGATTTTCATTGGGCTTTAACCAGGTAAACCCAGATCTACCCAAGTGCCACTGGGTAATGTGTTTTCTGAGACTTTGGAGCATCTTAGTGTTGGCCCAAAACAGGATTGCCCACAGCCATGACTAACCCTAACTGACCCTAACCCTAAAAATCAATTTTACCGAAGTTTGGTCAGTCTGCAGATTACCTGGGTAAAGCCTGGATGTGTGATTTCATTTTGGCTCTACCCAAAGCTGCTGTGTAATGTGAATTGTACCTGGGTAATCCTAGGTGTATCCAGATTTAGGACTTTACCTATAACATTATATATATCCAGGATGCATAAAAGTGAGACAGATGTCATTTGCATGTCCTACCCAGAATTCCTTGCTGCATATGGGGAATGTGGCACAGGAGCTCTGGGATGTAATTCATCAAATTGCTGTGATGTGCAAGTGGCTTCTACAATAAACATAACTAATTCTAGCATGGAGGCTTTTTATCTCACTTTTTGTCCTTCACCACAACCCTTTATATAATTATATATATATATATATATATATATATAATTATATAAAGGGTTGTGGTGAAGGACAAAAAGTGAGATAAAAAGCCTCCATGCTAGAATTAGTTATGTTTATTATTGTAGAAGCCACTTGCACATCACAGCAATTTGATGAATTACATCCCAGAGCTCCTGTGCCACATTCCCCATAAACATTATTATCAGCCGATTAAAAAAGATTGCCGTTTCATCTTTGTATTGGAGCTTTCAGATCAGGATATGAGTTATATATATATCTACAAGGGTTGTAGTGGAGGACAAAAAGTGAGATAAAAGGCCTCCACACTATAATAAGTGTGTTTGTTACTGCAGAAGCCACTTGCACATCACAGCAATTCGATGAATTGCATCCCAGAGCTCCTGTGCCACATTCCCCATATGCAGCAAGGAATTCTGGGTAGGATATGCAAATTACATCTGTCTCACTTTTATGCATCCTGGGTCTGTTATTACACAGAGCCCTAAAATCAATGCTATGCCACACCGTGGCTTTGTAGCAGAGATAAGGTTTATGCAACTGGTCAAAGCCACTCCTAGGACAGCGCTGTTTCGGGTTTGTTGGACCCTCATCAGCTAGGAGCTAGGCGTGATGACCAGTTGCATAAACCTTATCTCTGCTACAAAGCCACAGTGTGGCATAGCATTGATTTTAGGGCTCTGTGTAATAACAGACCCATGATGCATAAAAGTGAGACAGATGTAATTTGCATATCCTACCCAGAATTCCTTGCTGCATATGGGGAATGTGGCACAGGAGCTTTGGGATGCATTTCATCAAATTGCTGTGATGTGCAAGTGGCTTCTGCAATAATAAAACACACTTATAGTGTGGAGGCCTTTTATCTCACTTTTTGTCCTCCACTACAACCCTTGTAGATATATCTATACAGTTGTGTTCAAAATTATTCAACCCCCAATGCTGTAAAGGGTTTTAGGGAATTTAGTGTACATTTGTAATTGTATTCAGAATGAAATCCTACAAGGACTTTTTAAAGAACCATATGCAACTAAAATGACCTCAATTGGTTTTGTAATACAGTAGTAAATGTTTCTTTTGTGAATTCTTCATTGACACAATTATTCAACCCCTTAAAGACTACCACTCTGAAGAACAGAGGTTCATTCAAGTGTTTTCAATCAGGTATTGAAAACACCTGTGGATGTCACGGAGCAACAATAAAGCATAATAAGCACCAATTAGGCAGCTTTAAAATGACTGTGATTCTCAGCTCCTTCTAGACATTTACTGGTGTGGTTACAAACATGGTGAAGTCAAGAGAATGGTCCAGGAAGACAAGAGAAGAGGTGATTACTCTTCACAGGAAGGGCAATGGCTATAAGAAGATTGCAAAGATGTTAAACATACCAAGAGAGACCATAGGAAGCATCATTCGCAAAATTCAAGGCAAAGGGCACTGTTGAAACGCTACCTGGTCGTGGCAGAAAGAAGATGCTGACTTTGACTGCTGTGCGCTACCTGAAGCGTGGAGGGGAGAAAAGTCCCCGTGTGACTGCTGAGGAACTGAGAAAAGATTTGTCAGATGTGGGTACTGAAGTTTCAGCTCAGACAATACGGCGCACACTGCGTAATGAAGGCCTCCATGCCAGAACTCCCAGGCGCACCCCCTTGCTGTCTCCATAGAATAAGAAGAGTCGACTGCAGTATGCCAAAAGTCATGTGGACAAACCACAGAAGTTTTGGGATAGTGTTCTGTGGACTGATGAAACAAAAAACAATTAAAAAAGATTTAAGAAAAGAAGTTGTTCTTTTCTTCATAGGCCTTGTTCTTCCTCCTCCAAACATAGCGTTGATCCATGGGCCCAAACAGTTGAGACCAAGATCAACTTGTACCAGAGTGATGGGAAGAGAAGAGTATGGAGAAGGAAAGGAACTGCTCATGATCCTAAGCATACCACCTCATCAGTGAAGCATGGTGGTGGTGTTGTCATAGCGTGGGCATGTATGGCTGCCAATGGAACTGGTTCTCTTGTATTTATTGATGATGTGACTGCTGACAAAAGCAGCAGGATGAATTCTGAAGTGTTTCGGGCAATATTATCTGCTCACATTCAGCCAAATGCTGCAGAACTCATTGGACGGCGCTTCACAGTGCAGATGGACAATGACCCAAAGCATACTGCAAAAGCATAACATTCCACTTCTGTCCCTTCAAAAACTCTTTGGTTGCTTTTGCAGTATGCTTTGGGTCATTGTCCATCTGCACTGTGAAGCGCCGTCCAATGAGTTCTGCAGCATTTGGCTGAATGTGAGCAGATAATATTGCCCGAAACACTTCAGAATTCATCCTGCTGCTTTTGTCAGCAGTCACATCATCAATAAATACAAGAGAACCAGTTCCATTGGCAGCCATACATGCCCACGCTATGACAACACCACCACCATGCTTCACTGATGAGGTGGTATGCTTAGGATCATGAGCAGTTCCTTTCCTTCTCCATACTCTTCTCTTCCCATCACTCTGGTACAAGTTGATCTTGGTCTCATCTGTCCATAGGATCTTGTTCCAGAACTGTGAAGGCTTTGTTAGGTGTTGTTTGGCAAACTCTAATCTGGCCTTCCTGTTTTTGAGGTTCACCAATGGTTTACATCTTGTGGTGAACCCTCTGTATTCACACTGGTGAAGTCTTCTCTTGATTGTTGACTTTGACACACATACACCTACCTGCTGGAGAGTGTTCTTGATCTGGCCAACTGTTGTGAAGGGTTTTTTCATCACCAGGGAAAGAATTCTTCGGTCATCCACCAAAGTTGTTTTCCGTGGTCTCCCAGGTCTTTTGGTGTTGCTGAGCTCACCGGTGCGTTACTTCTTTTTGAGACTTTTCCAAACAGTTGTTTTGGCCACGCCTAATGATCTTGCTATCTCTCTGATGGGTTTGTTTTGTTTCTTCAGCCTAATGTTGGCTTGCTTCACTGATAGTGACAGGTCTTTGGATCTCATCTTGAGAGTTGACAGCAACAGATTCCAAATGCAAATAGCACACTTGAAATGTACTCTGGGCCTTTTATCTGCACATTGTAATTGCGGTAATGAGGGAATATCACACACCTGGCCATGGAATAGCTGAGAAGCCAATTGTCCCATTACGTTTGGTCCCTTAACAAGTGGGAGGCACATCTGCAAACTGCTGTAAGTCCTACACCGTTCACCTGAGTTGGATGTACATACCCTCAAATTAAAGGTCACAGTCTGCAGTCAAAGCACATTGTGTTTGTTTCATTCCAACTCCATTGTGGTGGTGTATAGAGCCAAAGATGTTAGAATTGTGTCGATGTCCCAATATTTATGGACCTGACACATATATATATATATATATATATCTCCTATCCTGATCTGAAACGGCAATCTTTTTTAATCGTTCATAATAATGTTTTTAGTTTTTACGTATGAGACTTTAGAGTGCTAGCTTTTTTCTGTTCATTATACATATACCTTTAAAGCTACAAAATTGAAAATGAATTTACATTACTAGTAAAAAACTGTATTAGTGACAGCAGGACAATTTGCACTCTGTTAGTGACGGAGTGTATGTCAGTAATGCATCAATGCACAGATCAGCCCATTCTTTGATCACTGTTCTTATATTTTATGAAACTACATTTTATACCTTTTTGTTTTTCTCCTTCAAATGTCTGCATTCTGATCATGATTTCTTATTCTTTTTTTTCATTTACCCGTAATTACAATTACTGTCAGCATTTGCTTACTTTAGCTTTTCATTAACCTCACAGACTATAGTCTATTGTTCTGGAACAAGGCTTTACATAATATCTGCTCTCACGGTCTGCAAACACATTTATGTTTTAAGAATTTCTTCATTAAAGCATGTTGAATCAAGGCTTATTGTTGTAGACATAGAAGTGGATGATTAATCAACTGAAAAGGAAAATATATTAACATTCTGGGAAATTGAATATTATGTTAAGCGTAAAACACCTGGAACTGTAAATTGAAATCCTGTATGAAAGATATCAAACTGGTATTAATATACAGTACAATATGGTGCACTCTAGAAACAATGCCATGAGGGTATGGCAACAATGGCTCCTACGTGTGATCTGGGATTGGTGGAAGGAGTCTTTTGCCCTGGATGTGGCAAGGGGCCTTATTTGAGAATGTTGATAATGTAGACTAAGGATGAGAGTCCAAGATTTGCAAACTGTTCCTCAACAGGTGCGGAGAGTAGTATTCTGTGTACATGAATAAGGAGGTTACAAAAGACCTAGTGGACAACAGAAGATGCCTTATAAAGCGAACCCAAGCAAGCAAGCATCAACGATTTCCCCATTCAAAAAGCTGGCATTTTGCCAAATATTGGTGAATTGTCAGTGAAGTATGGTGCAATTTGGCGGCAGTGAAATTCCCTATAGAGGAGAAAGGGTCGATCTAGTCAGAGAATGCCGAATAGCAGGGAAAAGTTGGCAAAATGACAACATATTCGGTGCTTTCGTTCGACAGGTTTAAATAGGCAATAGGTTTCAATGGGAAAAAAATACCCCGTTTTTATTCTTTTAAACAATTCAACCGTTTATTCTTTTTATTTGTAGCAAAAAGTTCTATCAATTAATTTTTTTAAAATTTTTCTGGATTTTTCAGAGAAATTTTTGATTCAGATTTTTTTAAAAATATTTTCTTATTCTGTAACAGACCTTTTTATTGTTATTCATATGACCTTATATATTATTCCCATGCATTTTCATATGTTTAAAATACCTTTTAAATATTGTGGTTTTTATTTATTTTTTTACCCCTGTTTGGCAGCTGGCTGGCTTTTTTCAGATGCGTTCGGCGGCTGATCAGAGGCATTCGGCGGTTTGTTTGGCAGACCGTCGGCTGCATTCGGCAGTTTATTGGATGCGTTTGGTGGTTTACCGGATGCATTCAGCAGGTTTATCAGTGGAGTTCGGCGGATCAATTTGGCCAACTTCGGGGACCCTGCGGTGAATGCTGAATTCAATGTAATACTCCACCCCAAATCCGTCAGGGCCAAGAGACTTAGCATTCTTAAGGGTGGAAATCATATTCTGTATCTCCCTAGCAATGATAGGGGCTGAGAGGATGTCTCTCTCCTGAGGCAACATTTTGGGAATATTGGCTTGGTGGGAAAAGGTCAGTTGGGTACGCAGATTGACTGGTTGGGCCTTATAGAAATCAGTGAAATAATCGTGAAAATAGTTAGCAATGGCAGGGGGTGGAGTCTTTGAGGAGTGTACCATCAGCAGTTTTGATGGAGGAGATGTAAGGTCTGGTCGTAGTTTGACAAAGGATCAAATTGGCTAGGAGGCAGCCTTGCTAATTGTCATACCGAAAGAATTGCATTGGTATCGTCAGGAGTGTTGTGTTTAAGTAGTGACCATGGCATCAAACATACAGGGTTATTGAGAGAGAGGTGAAAATCAGGAGAATGACTGCAAAATGGAAAATTCTAGGTCAAAATATCCAAACCAGAAAAATTCTCCCATCTCACTTTCCAAATCGCCTATTTTGACCTAGAATTTTCCATTCTCCAGTCATTCTCCTGCTTTTCACCGCTCTCTGAATAACGCTGTTAGTCTTACATTCCTTATAGGTTTGAAGATAGCGAGCATTACAATTGGATAGATACGCTTTATAACTAGACGTCAACTTCAACTCAGCATGGAGAGTGGCGATGCGTTTGCAGCCTCCTTTCTGATGCAGGAGACATTTTCATTAATCTGACCCCTCATAACCAGCTTTGAAGCTGACCAAAAGAGGTTAATATCCTCATTGTGGGCCAGATTATCATCCGTGGAATAATTCCAATTTAGTTCCAGGTGCGTTTTGAAAAGCATCCATTTTTGAAGTAGGGGAGGGCCGTACTATAGACTAACTCCAGCATGGTCATGCCATGGTTGGTAAGGGCAATAGTGCCTATAGCCACAACACCCTTGACGCGAAAGGGCTGTAGGAATTAGGAAAATGCTTTTTTCTAGAAAATGTCTTAAGAGGGTCAGAGTGGAAGGTAAAATCTCTACCCGTTGGTTTCAGTGTTCTCCAGATATCATTAAGTGTAGAGTGGGACTGTAGGAAGCTAGGACCAGTAGAGTTCTCTCGGCCTCGACCCACCGGGTGGCTGAGGGAGCGAACCAAGACAGGATCCGGTTCATCATTAAAATTACCGCTACAATTCTATGCACGACATCATGGAGCAATGGGAGAAGCATTTTATAGGAAGTAAGATTAGGAGTATTTGGTGCATATATGTTTTCCCCTTAGGGATCAGGTGGTTTTACCGTTGTCAGTCTGAAAGTGCTCACTGCTGTTTTTACGTTTCTGCGCTGTTTGTGTTTAGCTCTAATGTTCCTCTTACTCATTTATGGAACCCACACATATTATATACCGTTTTCGTCGCCATTAAATGGACTTTCTAAAGATATCATTATTTCTACCATATCGTATGATCTATCCTATAAAAGGATAAGGTCCGGCGTGTCCGTCGCCAAAAAACGGACTGCGCATGCGCGACTGACATTTGAAACTGGCCGTTTAAACAAACAGGTAGCTGCGCGTGTCGGCCGCCTGCAAAAAAAAAAAAAAAATCGGCACGAGCCGTGCGCAGCTACCCGTTTGTTTAAACGCCGCAAGCCCCGATCCTCCAGCGGTGACCGTCCTCCGGCTGTGGCAGGCTGCTCGGCCGGCATCCAGGCTCAGGCGAGCCCCCGGCTTGGTTTGGGCCTACAGGCCCAGCCGAGCCGGGGACTCGCCTAAGCCTAGAGGCCGGCCAAGCAGCCAGCGACAGCCGGAAGACGGTCATCGCTGGAGCTCAGGGCCGAAGTTGCCAAAACATACTCCCCTACATTGGCCCTGAGCTCCAGCGGTGACTTCCTCCGGCCGAGCAGGCTGCTAGGCCGGCCTCCAGGCTCAGGCGAGCCCCCGGCTTGGTTTGGGCCTACAGGCCCAGCCGAGCCGGGGGCTCGTCTAAGCCTAGAGGCCGGCCAAGCAGCCAGCGACAGCCGGAGGACGGTCACCGCTGGAGCTCAGGGCCGAAGTTGCCAAAACATACTCCCCTACATTGGCCCTGAGCTCCAGCGGTGACTTCCTCCGGCTGCGCAAGCTGCTAGGCCGGCCTCCAGGCTCAGGCGAGCCCCCGGCTTGGTTTGGGCCTACAGGCCCAGCCAAGCCGGGGACTCGCCTAAGCTTAGAGGCCGGCCGAGCAGCCAGCGACAGCCGGAGGACAGCCACCGCTGGAGCTCCGGGCCAATGTAGGAGGATGTTGCCTACACATACTCACCTACATCGGCCCTTAGCTCCTCCAGCGATGGCAGTCCCGCTTCCAGTGTCCTCTCTCCGTTGGTCGCCGGTATGACGTCACGAAAGCCTTTGACCCTGGGGGACTCGAGGCCAATGTAGGTGAGTATGTGCTCTCCACACCCACCCTGCTTGCTCGGCCGGTATCCAAGCTTAGGCGAGCCCCCGGCTTGGCTTGGGCCTAGAGGACCTGCCGAGCCGGGGACTCGCCTGAGCATGGAGGCCGGTCGAGTTGCATGCTCAGTCGTCCTCCAGGCTCAGGCGAGTCCCCAGCTCGGCTGGGCCTCTAGGCCCACGCCAAGCTGGGGGCTCGCCTAAGCTTGGATGCCGGCCGAGCTACTTGCTTGGTCGGCATCCAGGCTCAGGCGAGCCCCCGGCTTGGGCCTAGAGGCCCAGCCGAGCCGGGGACTCACCTAAGCATGGAGGCCGGCCAAGTTGCCTGCTCGGGCATCCTCCAGGCTCAGGCGAGTCCCCGGCTCGGCTGGGCCTCTAGGCCCAAGCCAAGCCGGGGGCTCGCCTAAGCTTGGATACCGGCCGAGCAAGCAGGGTGGGTGTGGAGAGCACATACTCACCTACATTAGCCCTGAGCTCCAGCGGTGACTGTCCTCCGGCTGTCGCAGGCTGCTCGGCCGGCCTCCAGGCTCAGGTGAGCCCCCGGATTGGCTTGGGCCTACAGGCCCAGCCGAGCCGGGGGCTCGCCTAAGCCTGGAGGCCAGCCGAGCAGCCTGCGACAGCCACCGCTGGAGCTCCGGGCCAATGTAGGAGGATGTTGCTTACACATACTCACCTACATCGGCCCTTAGCTCCTCCAGCGATGGCAGTCCCGCTTCCAGTGTCCTCTCTCTGTTGGTCGCCGGTATGACGTCACGAAAGCCTTTGACCCAGGGTCAAAGGCTTTCGTGACGTTATACCGGCGACCAACGGAGAGAGGACACTGGAAGCGGGACTGCCATCGCTGGAGGGCCGATGTAGGTGAGTATGTGCTCTCCACACCCACCCTGCTTGCTCGGCCGGTATCCAAGCTTAGGCGAGCCCCCGGCTTGGCCTGGGCTTAGAGGCCCAGCCGAGCCGGGGACTCACCTAAGCATGGAGGCCGGCCGAATTGCCTGCTCGGGCGTCCTCCAGGCTCAGGCGAGTCCACGGCTCGGCTGGGCCTGGATGCCGGCCATACACACACACACTGTAAAAACCATATATGTGTGTGTATATATATCCACATGGGGTTACAGTGTGTGTGTGTGTGTGTATATATATATATATATATATATGGACTGCGCATGCGCGCAGCCCACGGGGTGCTGTGGCGGTTGGATGCGCGCGCAGCCGGGTGCGCACGCGCCACCCGCCGCAGCACGCCCAAAGCGTCCTACAGAGGTTTGCTGCGCGCGCATCCAACCTCCGTTGGATGCTTTGGGCGTGCTGCGGCAGGTGGCGCGCACGCATCCAACCGCAACAGCCTGTTACGGAGGTTGCCACGCGCCTCCCGCCGCAGGACCACCAATGTTGGAAGGGCGCAAAAAGAGCCCAGAGCCCAGCACCGAGCCCAGAGTCCATCTGAGCCCAGCGCCTGAGCCCAGCGCCCGAGCCCAGCGCCTGAGCGCAGAGCTGAGCGCAGAGCCCAGCGCCTGAGCGCAGAGCCCAGCACCTGAGCCCAGTGCCTGAGCGCAGAGCCCAGCGCCTGAGCGCAGAGCCCAGCACCTGAGCCCAGCCCCTGAGCCCAGCGCCTGAGCCCAGCGCCTGAGCGCAGAGCCCAGCGCCTGAGCCCAGTGCCTGAGCGCAGAGCCCAGCGCCTGAGCCCAGCGCCTGAGCGCAGAGCCCAGCGCCTGAGCCCAGCGCCTGAGCGCAGAGCCCAGCGCCTGAGCCCAGCGCCTGAGCGCAGAGCCCAGCGCCTGAGCGCAGAGCCCAGCGCCTGAGCCCAGCGCCTGAGCGCAGAGCCCAGCACCTGAGCGCAGAGACCAGCGCCTGAGCCCAGCGCCTGAGCCCAGCGCCTGAGCGCCGAGCCCAGCGCCTGAGCCCAGCGCCTGAGCGCAGAGCCCAGCGCCTGAGCCCAGCGCCTGAGCGCAGAGCCCAGCGCCTGAGCCCAGCGCCTGAGCGCAGAGCCCAGCGCCTGAGCCCAGCGCCTGAGCGCAGAGCCCAGCGCCTGAGCCCAGTACCTGAACACAGCCCAGCGCCGAGTGCAGAGCACAGAGCAGAGCGCCAAGCAGAGCACAATAGATGGCACGGAGCAGAGCACAACCCATTAAAGGCACAGAGCAGAGCACCATAAACGCCACAGAGCCGAGCACAATAAACGCCACAGAGCCGAGCACAATAAACGCCACAGAGCCGAGCACAATAAACGCCACAGAGCCGAGCACAATAAACGCCACAGAGCCAAGCACAGCACAATATACGGCACAAAGCACAGCACAATAAACGGCGCCGAGCACAGAACCAAGCACAACACAATAAACGGCGCAGAGCACAATATACGGCACGGAGCAGAGCACAGAGCCGATGTGCAGAGCCCAGCACAGAGCCGAGCAAAACAGAATAAACGCCACAGAGCCGAGCACAATAAACGCCACAGAGCCGAGCACAATAAACACCACAGAGCCGAGCACAATAAACGCCACAGAGCCGAGCACAATAAACGCCACAGAGCCGAGCACAATAAACACCACAGAGCCGAGCACAATAAACGCCACAGAGCCGAGCACAATAAACGCCACAGTGCCAAGCACAGCACAATAGACGGCACAGAGCCGAGCACAATAAACGGCACAGAGCCGAGCACAATAAACGGCACAGCGCCGAGCACAGCACAATATACGGCACAGAGCACAGCACAATAAACGGCACAGAGCACAGCACAATAAACGGCACAGCCAATCACAGCACAATAAACGGCGCCGAGCACAGAACCAAGCACAACACAATAAACGGCGCAGAGCACAATAAAAAGCAGAGCATAATATACGGCACGGAGCAGAGCACAGAGCCGAGCAAAACAGAATAAACGCCACAGAGCCGAGCACAATAAACGCCACAGAGCCGAGCACAGTACAATAGACGGCACAGAGCCGAGCACAACAGAATAAACAGCACAGAGCCGAGCACAGAGCCAAACACAGCACAATAAATGGCACCGAACCAAGCACAACGCACCACACTTATCAATAGACTGCCCTCTGGGCAGGCTTTACACCTAGTCTACTATAAAAAAATATGAAATATGATGAAAAAATGCTAAAAACACACTTTTTCCTAATTTAATCTCCAAAATCTACAACCGCCCAAAAAGACCCCAGCTAAATAGTTTGTAAATTTTGTCCTGAGAATAGAAATACCCAATTTTTACATGGTTTTGCTTTTTAACCCCTTCACTGCTAAGCCAGTTCACCTATTGTGCGTTGAGCTCATTATGACTGTTTTATGCTCATTATTTTTAGATGACAGCCTAGGTCCTATTTAACTAAACCACCCAAGACAAATTTTTTTTTAAATAAACCCAATTATTTTTTAAATGTTTTATTTATTTTTATTATTTTATTTTTACACCAAACCTAGTCATGATCAGGCCTTTCCGATGATGTCAAACATGACCCTCTAGCTGCCGCAGATCGGGAGATAAGTGGGTCCCCCTATCTCCACTTGGCAGCTAGGGGGTTACCTGGCCTCTGACAACCTCACACATGTGAGGATGTCAGTGGGAGGGGGGTGACCCGGAGGCTTGGCTGACATCCAAGATGTCAGCCACCTCCAGGTTTGAATTGTGTTTCTGCACCGAAACAGTTAATGCTGTACATCTCTGAAAAGGGGAGACTCTCTCCTTTCCAGCGGTGCAACTTGCATTGCTGTAGCTTTAACGGTTGGGGAGATAGAGGGCTCCAAATGAGCCCCCCCGCCCCTTCCTGAGTTTTACCCACCGGCGCCTGCCGATGACGAAATCACGCAGCGTCAGGGCCGGCTCATCCATGGAGCAGGGCGGGGCAGTGGCTCCAGGCGGCCCTTTGACAGGGCGGCATTTTGCCACCCTGTCAAAGGCACCGGCATAGAGCGCCCACCCTGGAAAGGCATGGCCCTGCTGCTGGTCAGAAAATAGGCTCCTCGCGCCCGCCCCTTCACTGGGGGCTGGCGCCCGCCCCCTTCACTGTGGCCCGCCCACCCAGGGTGCAGGTGCCTGGGAGGGCGCCAGTGCACTTGAAAGCCTCCGGAGTCAACGTGCCTGGAGGCTTTCAAGCACGCCGGCACCCTCCCAGTGTGTGTGTGTGTGTGTATATATATATATTATATATATATATATATGGACTGCGCATGCGCGCAGCCCACGGGGTGCTGTGGCGGTTGGATGCGCGCGCAGCCGGGTGCGCACGCGCCACCCGCCGCAGCACGCCCAAAGCGTCCTACAGAGGTTTGCTGCGCGCGCATCCAACCTCCGTTGGATGCTCTGGGCGTGCTGCGGCAGGTGGCGCGCACGCATCCAACCGCAACAGCCTGTTACGGAGGTTGCCACGCGCCTCCCGCCGCAGGACCACCAATGTTGGAAGGGCGCAAAAAGAGCCCAGAGCCCAGCACCGAGCCCAGAGTCCATCACTGAGCCCAGCGCCTGAGCCCAGTGCCTGAGCGCAGAGCCCAGCGCCTGAGCGCAGAGCCCAGCCCCTGAGCCCAGCGCCTGAGCGCAGAGCCCAGCGCCTGAGCGCAGAGCCCAGCGCCTGAGCCCAGCGCCTGAGCGCAGAGCCCAGCGCCTGAGCCCAGCGCCTGAGCGCAGAGCCCAGCGCCTGAGCCCAGCGCCTGAGCGCAGAGCCCAGCACCTGAGCCCAGCGCCTGAGCGCAGAGCCCAGCGCCTGAGCGCAGAGCCCAGCACCTGAGCCCAGCGCCTGAGCCCAGCGCCTGAGCGCAGAGCCCAGCGCCTGAGCCCAGCGCCTGAGCGCAGAGCCCAGCGCCTGAGCGCAGAGCCCAGCACCTGAGCGCAGAGCCCAGCACCTGAGCGCAGAGACCAGCGCCTGAGACCAGCGCCTGAGCCCAGCGCCTGAGCGCCGAGCCCAGCGCCTGAGCCCAGCGCCTGAGCGCAGAGCCCAGCGCCTGAGCCCAGCGCCTGAGCGCAGAGCCCAGCGCCTGAGCCCAGCGCCTGAGCGCAGAGCCCAGCGCCTGAGCCCAGTACCTGAACACAGCCCAGCGCCGAGTGCAGAGCACAGAGCAGAGCGCCAAGCAGAGCACAATAGATGGCACGGAGCAGAGCACAACCCATTAAAGGCACAGAGCAGAGCACCATAAACGCCACAGAGCCGAGCACAATAAACGCCACAGAGCCGAGCACAATAAACGCCACAGAGCTGAGCACAATAAACGCCACAGAGCCGAGCACAATAAACGCCACAGAGCCAAGCACAGCACAATATACGGCACAAAGCACAGCACAATAAACGGCGCCGAGCACAGAACCAAGCACAACACAATAAACGGCGCAGAGCACAATAAAAAGCAGAGCACAATATACGGCACGGAGCAGAGCACAGAGCCGATGTGCAGAGCCCAGCACAGAGCCGAGCAAAACAGAATAAACGCCACAGAGCCGAGCACAATAAACGCCACAGAGCCGAGCACAATAAACACCACAGAGCCGAGCACAATAAACGCCACAGAGCCGAGCACAATAAACGCCACAGAGCCGAGCACAATAAACGCCACAGAGCCGAGCACAATAAACACCACAGAGCCGAGCACAATAAACGCCACAGAGCCGAGCACAATAAACGCCACAGTGCCAAGCACAGCACAATAGACGGCACCGAGCCGAGCACAATAAACGGCACAGCGCCGAGCACAGCACAATATACGGCACAGAGCACAGCACAATAAACGGCACAGCCAATCACAGCACAATAAACGGCGCCGAGCACAGAACCAAGCACAACACAATAAACGGCGCAGAGCACAATAAAAAGCAGAGCATAATATACGGCACGGAGCAGAGCACAGAGCCGAGCAAAACAGAATAAACGCCACAGAGCCGAGCACAATAAACGCCACAGAGCCGAGCACAGTACAATAGACGGCACAGAGCCGAGCACAACAGAATAAACAGCACAGAGCCGAGCACAGAGCCAAACACAGCACAATAAATGGCACCGAACCAAGCACAACGCACCACACTTATCAATAGACTGCCCTCTGGGCAGGCTTTACACCTAGTCTACTATAAAAAAATATGAAATATGATGAAAAAATGCTAAAAACACACTTTTTCCTAATTTAATCTCCAAAATCTACAACCGCCCAAAAAGACCCCAGCTAAATAGTTTGTAAATTTTGTCCTGAGAATAGAAATACCCAATTTTTACATGGTTTTGCTTTTTAACCCCTTCACTGCTAAGCCAGTTCACCTATTGTGCGTTGAGCTCATTATGACTGTTTTATGCTCATTATTTTTAGATGACAGCCTAGGTCCTATTTAACTAAACCACCCAAGACAAATTTTTTTTTAAATAAACCCAATTATTTTTTAAATGTTTTATTTATTTTTATTATTTTATTTTTACACCAAACCTAGTCATGATCAGGCCTTTCCGATTATGTCAAACATGACCCTCTAGCTGCCGCAGATCGGGAGATAAGTGGGTCCCCCTATCTCCACTTGGCAGCTAGGGGGTTACCTGGCCTCTGACAACCTCACACATGTGAGGATGTCAGTGGCAGGGGGGTGACCCGGAGGCTTGGCTGACATCCAAGATGTCAGCCACCTCCAGGTTTGAATTGTGTTTCTGCACCGAAACAGTTAATGCTGTACATCTCTGAAAAGGGGAGACTCTCTCCTTTCCAGCGGTGCAACTTGCATTGCTGTAGCTTTAACGGTTGGGGAGATAGAGGACTCCAAATGAGCCCCCCCGCCCCTTCCTGAGTTTTACCCACCGGCGCCTGCCGATGACGAAATCACGCAGCGTCAGGGCCGGCTCATCCATGGAGCAGGGCGGGGCAGTGGCTCCAGGCGGCCCTTTGACAGGGCGGCATTTTGCCACCCTGTCAAAGGCACCGGCATAGAGCGCCCACCCTGGAAAGGCATGGCCCTGCTGCTGGTCAGAAAATAGGCTCCTCGCGCCCGCCCCTTCACTGTGGCCCGCCCACCCAGGGTGCAGGTGCCTGGGAGGGCGCCAGTGCACTTGAAAGCCTCCGGAGTCAACGTGCCTGGAGGCTTTCAAGCACGCCGGCACCCTCCCAGTGTGCAGGTGCCCGGCAGCGTTGAAGCCCTCCAGCGGGCCAGCCCAGACCCGACCAGCTCAGACCCTGCCATGCCAGCCCAGACCCTGCCACTGCCAGCCCGGACCCGACCTGACCAGCCCCGACCAGCCCAGACCCTGCAGCTGCCAGCCTGGACCAGGCCAGCCCAGACACCCGCACCCGGCCAGCCTGGACCCAGATGCCCGGACCAGTCCAGCCAGGCCTCTGACTAGGCCTGAAGCCAGGCCTCTGGAGCCTGACCTTGACCAGGCCCGGCGGCGTCCAACAAGCCCTCCAACAGGCTGGTGACCAGGGTGGGTAAGTGTGTGTGACTGTGTGTGTGTGACTGTATGCATGTGTGTGTCTGTGGATGTGTGGGACTGTATGCGTCTGTGTGTTTTGTGACTGTGTGTCTGTGGATGTGTTTGACAATGGTTTCAGGACATGTGGCTCAATGATACGCTCATACACACTGCACATTAATGTGAGTTTTATTGCTGTTGAGCTCTGTGATACGCTCATACACACTGCACATTACTGTGAGTTTTATTGCTGTGGAGCTCTGATACACTCATACTGCACATTACTGTGAGTTTTATTGCTGTGGAGTTCTGTGATACGCTCATGCACACTGCACATTACTGTGTTTTAATGCTGTGGAGCTCTGTGATATGCTTTTACATGCCACGTGTTTTTTTTCCTTTGGGGGGGAAGCATTTCACCTGTTGTTCCAGGCAGCACAGTGGCTTGGGCCGGCCCTGCGCAGCGTGATGATGTCGTCGCATCTGCCGGCCCCAGGAAATGGCGAGGCAAGCTTCCACCTTGCCAGACACTCTATGGGAGCCGGCGAGGGAGGTAAGAATCGGCGGAAGGGAAGTTAGGAGCCCGCTGACGTACCATGTAAGTCCGCAGGTCTATGTGAGACCCATGGGCAGGACGTACATGGTACGTCAGTGGTCGGGAAGGGGTTAAGTACTGTAGATACTCGAGTATACCGCTAGATTTTGGTGACAAATATTTACCTTAAAATTGGAGGTGTCGCATTATAGTCGAGACATCTGCATCGCGTGTAGAAAAAAAAACTTGCCTTGCTCTGGATCCCAAGTCTTGCGGAAGTTCCGGTAGTCTCGCTGAAGTGAATGTGCGCTCTCTGATGCTTGTAAACACTTCAGCAACTCCCGGATTCGGGAGAGGTGGGATCCATCATGGCCAGAGGGCGCACTTGGTTTAAGCCAATCATACAACTCGCTCGCCTCCGCTGGCCATCGAAATCACTAGTAAAGATGGGTGGCCGGCGGCTTCATACTTAGTAACAACTGCAAACATTCTAGAGCAGAACACCCTGGCCTGACTGTGTTAAGAGAAACCTGGAAGGATTTTAATTGTTTACCTGTACAGTAAAATTTTGTTCCTCGCGTTATATTCGAGTCTTAAGTATTCTCTCATTTCCATAATCTCTATCCATCGCGTTATATTCGGGTCGTGCTATACTCGAGTATCTACGGTATTTATTCAACCATTTATTCTTTTCATTTGCAGCAAAAAGTCTATTTAGTTATTTTTTACAATGTTTTAGGTATTTTTCGGAACTTTTTTTTTAAATGGCGGGTTTTTTTCAGGAACAGACCTTTCTATTATCATTCATAGGACCATATATATTATTCCCAGGCATTTTCATGCAGTAGTTTTTTTTTTATTTAAACGCCTTTTAAAAGTTGCTGTATTTGTTTTGTGTTTCTTCTACCCGTGGTCGGTGGCTTGTCGGCTTTTTCTGACGTCTGGTCAGCGGTCTGTTCGGCGGGTCGTGGTTTTTTGTTTGGATCGATTTGGCGTTTTTGCGGCGGATAGCTGGATGCATTCGGCATGTTTTCAGATCAATTCAGTGGTTTTGCGGCAGTTTTTCAGTTCGATACGGCAGGTCGATTTGCCGCACTTTGGGGACCCTGCGATGAATGCTGAATTCGGCGAATTGAACTCGCTGAATGTGGGGAACGGGAGAGCACTGAAATATCGGTGACATTTCGGTGCTCTCTGAATAACCCTGCAAGTGAGGTAAATATTCCGTGTGGGGGCAGTTTACAGCGCAAAAGATTACACAATGGAGGCACCCATTGAGACATATGGAGTAAAATATTTTCTTAACCAAACATACAAGAGACAAACAAAGCACATGTAAGATATCAGCAACATAAAATAAACACAATAAGAACATTTCATTTTATGGTGGTAGTGGCCCTTTAACCCCCTGACAGTATTCCCATGTGTCGCTCGGGGATAACTCTCAGTGCTGAAAGCGGTAACCCCGAGCCTGTCAGGGTCTGGTTCTGGGGTGGAACCAGGTAATGGAGATATGGCCCAAATGCGGCTACTACCGACAGGATAGCGGGTGGAGGAGGGTGAGATGGAGGAGACTGACCAGATCTTGAGGAATAACTGAAGACTGCAGACTGGATACTGGAAGAACAATGGAGGTAACACAGTGGGAATCTTGGTAGACACAAAAGGGGTTTTCTGGATACAGGATAACAGCAGAGCTAAACACCTCTCTCTGCTAGGAAGGGATAAACAATACTGAAGCACAGAAGGGAAAGAGGGAGGGAACTTTATTTCAGATGAGGAAAGGTGTGGTGTGTTAGTTGTGCATTAACTGTTTGAAGACCTGTGGTTCTATTGCTGGTGAGAGGCAGCACTTTTCCTGTGCTGCCAAGGTACAGTTCAGGAGGGAATGGTGGCAGCCCGGCCCATCTTCCGGCGACGGCGACGTGAGGCATGACAGAGCCACACTCGGGCTGGATACACACCTGTCCCTGCGCTCCCTCGCTGACCACCTCGATCACATTCTTCTCCAGCGATCGCAGCATTTTGCTTCCTGGTTCCCTTCTAACAGACGCGTGGCAGAGACTAAGCAATGGCTCAAGCAAAAAGATGCCATACTGTGCTTGAGCTGGTTTGTTTAGGGGACAGGAGCCACACCAGGCCAGAAATTCTGTCAGCTCTGCAGGGGCAGGTGCAGAGATGGTTAACAGCACGCCAGCTTGAGCTGGGAATGGTCGTCTGTGATAATGGCAGCAACCTTCTCTCCGCCGTAAGCCATGGTAAATTGATGCATGTACCATGTCTAGCACACGTCCTAAATCTGGTGGTACAGCGTTTCCTAACCAGGTACCCAGGACTGGCAGAGCTTCTCAGCCAGACCAGAAAAGTCTGCAGCCACTTCAGACGGTCATTCCCAGCAAGTGTTCGCCTGGCAGAAATTCAAAGAGAATTCCACTTTCCCACAAACTGTCAGATCTGTGACATGCCCACCAGGTGGAACTCGACATTAGCAATGCTGCAGCATCTGCACAAGCAGCCAATGAGTACCTGTGTGAGTATGGCACAAGGACAGGTTCAGGTCAACTTGGTTTTTTTTGCCCCGCAGTGGCTGAGGATCAAGGATACATGCACTGTACTGTCACCATTTGAAGAGGCAATGAGGATGGTGAGCAGGGACAGTGCATGCATCAGTGACACAATTCCTTTAGTGTTCCTGCTGGAGCGCACTCTGCAGGGAATTATGGATGTGGCACTAGAGGCAGAGCAGCGGGAGGAAGAGGAGGCCTTCCCTAGCTCTCAAGGCCCCAGTCTTTACACAGACAGCATTCCTGCGGGTCCTCAGATCAGACAGGAGGAGGATGAGGAGGAATATTTAGGTAGTGGGGGCATTGAAGGTGGGGATTCCTCAAGGGAGGGTTTTGTGTGCCCAGAAACCCAAGGACTAGTACGTGGCTGGGAGGAGGAAGTGCACGGTGGGGTCATCCTCATTGACCAGGAAGACTCGGAAGCTAATGCCACCTCCAACCTACGCTGCATGGGCTCCCTTATCCTGCAAAGCCTGCTAAAGGACCCCAGGATTCATGCTATCAAGGAGAGGGATCATTACTGGTTGACAAGCCTTTTTGATCCACGATACAAGGGGAAAGTTGCAGAGCTCATCCTGCCCGCACAGAGGGAGGACCGGATGAAACAACTTGAGGACGCTCTAAAGCGACACTTGTGTAACACCTTTCCAGGCACTGGTAGGTTACCAAGTGATGACACAGGTGCTTCTGAGGCTGCGGATGATCAGAGGAAGAGCGGTGAAGGCCGGGGCCACTTGACTGATGCCTTTTTAAAAAAAATTTAGTCCACGACGCCCAGGGACGTCAAATGTAGGCACTCATTGCCAGCGTCTTCGCCATATGGTGCAGGACTACCTAGGGGCAAGGGCAGACCTGGCTACCTTTACAGCAGATGATCCACTGGCTTACTGGGTGTTGAGATTGGATCACTGGCCAGAACTTAGCCAATATGCTATGCAGCTACTAGGTTGCCCTTCATCCAGCGTGCTTTCTGAAAGGACATTCAGTGCCACTGGAGGTTTTGTCACAGACAAAAGAGTGCGTCTGTCCACCGACTCTGTAGCCCTGCTGACATTTATAAAAATGAATCAGTCTTGGATCTGCAGCTATCAATCCCCTGATGCTGATGTAACTGAATAGATCAGGGATCTCTTCTGCATTCCCAAAACCTCCACCACTGCACTCTTCCACAATACCACAAAGGGGTTACGGTGTGAAGGCACTTGCTGCCACCAAAGGCACAATATTTGGGTGCACTGACGCCTGTACCAGATTCAAATCATTTTAATATTGGACCACAGGGTCCAACCCTGCACTCTTCCACAATACCACAGAGGGGTTACGGTGTGACGGCACTGTTGCCGACACTAAAGGCCCAATTTTACCATAATTTAGCCAAAAAATCACTAAACTTGTTCTGCGTGTCCTAAAATGTCTCCTCTTTTCATACAGGCTGCCGCCCCAAGCCCCAATTCTATTTATGAATAGATTAACCCTTTCGCTGCTGAGGCTTTTCCCGCCCCTGTGCTGAGGTCATTTTTACCGGTTTTGCTCATCATGTTTAAACGTATTTTGAAGGCTTATTTTAGTATATGACCCAGACATATTATATATCGTTCTTTCCGTCAGACTCGGCAGATTCATAATATGTCATTATTATATGTATACGTCATGACCTGTCTGTATATTATAACAAAAAATGCAATAAAATATGATTTTTCAATAATTTACAATGTGTAAAGTGGTTTTTTTTTTTCACATTTTAACATGCGAGCAATTGCGGTTATATTTTGTATGGGGTGCGCTTGTTAAAAAAATTAGAGATGGGGTCTCGTTACATTTTTTTTGGGGAAAATTACACGATTTTTAACAAACGCACCGCATACAAAAATCGTTAGTGCAGCATCATTGTTCACATTATAATTGAAATGGGAACAATATTGCTGCATTAACAAACCAAAAAAAGAAAAAAAACTTGTTTATTTTTATTTATAATTTTTTTTTATTTATTTTTTTTTTTCACAAACTTTTTTCACATTCGTGTTTGGTATCGTTGGAACGGCCATGCTCTGGCCGATCCAACAATACCAAATTTTAACCCCTAGCTGCCACGGATCGGGAGATAGGGGGTTCATTGGAACCCCCTATCTCCACCATTGGTGGCAGCTAGGGGTTAACTCCAGGACTGGCGTCATCGTGCTATGCACGATGATGCCAGTCCTCAGGGGGAGTTCCCGGAGGCTTGGCCGACATCCAAGATTTCAGCCCCGATTCGTGATCCGGCTCCCCAGGGGTTAATGCCAGATACCATTTGGAAGGGCAGGCTGTGCCCTTCCAAACGGTGCCTGGGTTAACCCCCGCAACGCCGCCGATCGGGAGGGAGAGAGGTCCGAAGGACCTCGCCCTCCCTTTCAGGCGCCTCCTCTGCACATGCGGGGGGGGGCTGAATTAGGTGTCATCGCGCCGCCGCGATGACACTTAAGGCTAGGGTCAGACGAACGCATTTTTCACGTTGTCCGTGAAAAAGTGCGTTCGAATGAACGTACGTATTTTTTCACGGAATACGCGATAGCGGTCATACGATGTGCCTTTTCGTCCGTGATTTTGTACGGATCATCAATAAAACACTTTTTGTGTCTGGACGTTATGTTAGCCGGACATTAGCAGCGTCTGACGTCTCCCAATCACGCACACACGCCGCTATGTGGCCGCAGCCCACTCTGTACGTCAGTAGTAGCGGTTTGACGTTCTCGAAAAAATGCGTTCGTTGGCCACTTGCGTTGCACGGACGAACTTTCGTGCGGCCGTTCATCGTATGTTCCCCCGCATTGGACGTCATTTGCTGCTAGCACGGCCGTGATTTCGTGCGCGTGAAAAATGCGTTTGTCTGACCCTAGCCTAATTACTCCGGCGGCGGTTCCGGATGCTGGGCTGACATCGAGGATGTCAGTCCGCACCGGGGGGGCCAGCGATCGGCCGGAACCCGGCCGAACGCTGACCCCAAAGGCAGGACACGCTCAGCGCGTCCACCGCATGGAACGTGACATGTGGTTGGACACGCTGAGCGCGTCCGCCGCAGCGAAGGGGTTAAAGGAAAACCGTTTACCGTCATTTGAAATGTCATTTGCTTGTTTTTAAATGTTTCTATACATCCTACAAATCCGCCACTTCACGGGCAGGTTATGGGGACCTCCTAGGCACGATATTTGAAGGAATTTTTAGTTTTTATTCTTAACCTTTATGTCATGGAAAACTCACTGTTCCTTTAAAATTTTTTTTTTTTTTAAGTTTTTGTCCTTGTTTACTGTCCCCCAGGGCACTACCCGGACCCCCATACACCTTTTATGGCAAATATCTTGCATATATGCCCTCTTGGAGGGCACTCTAAAATTCAAACGTTTGGGTCCCATTGACTTGCATTGAGTTTGAATCGTGTTCGAACTCAAACTTTTGAAATTGTTCGCGTTCGAATGCGAACCGAACACGGGGGTGTTCGGCTCATCACTAGTCTCTGTGTCTGTTTGTATATATATATATATATTATATATATATATATATATATATATATGGTCAATAAAATAGTACAAAACAGCAGTAAAAGTGAAGGGCCTGTGTATGCACCAGCATCTTTTCAAGTGTTGACGATTTACAGGGCCCAGGCAACAGAAATTGTCAAGATTGAGCAAAAACATTTTTGGAACATAACTGTAGACTCAAAAATCCTACGGAATGAAGGTTTAATGGCAAGCATGTTTCAGAATAATCTTATAAAATTATCAGCTATACCTATGAAGTCTCGTGGCCGTCTCGCAGACCTGCTGGCACGTTGTATGTCATATATAATATACTGTCATTGCAGAACAATGAGTATGTGACCTAGAAAGAACACTCCATAAAGTCAGCGAGTTCATTACATCAATTGTTCCACTGGAACAGAATTCAGACTTGCAATATTTGCTGAAGAATAAATTCCATCAAGTTGTCACATTACCTGTGCCTTTGCTGTTCCTGCGTCATTTTCCACAGAATGTTTCCAGTAAAACCCTATGTGATAATATTGGGTCTATGCCGCATCCAGTTACGTTGATGTGGAATGCTGTACCTATAGCTCCTTATGTACCCCGCCTCACATAACTGACACAAGCTCCAATGTGTCATCATATAAATTGAATTGACTCATGTCCTGGCACACAGGATTAACCTATTTATTGCTGGTGCTGACTTGTATTTACTGCCCTATTGTGGTTCCAATATTAGGACCCTCTAGTGTGTTCTTGATTTCTTTTCATTGATTTCCTGGTTTGCAGATCCACCTTAACATGACCTACTTTGTGCTCCTAATTTGTGTCCTCTTTTGGCTACCTCTAGTTTCTCATGTCCTCTGGCCCCACCCCACTACTCTATTGTCTAGCTATTTGGTACCCAGTCATAGTACAGACCCATGTTAGGTTCTTGCTTGGTATTTCAGGATTTCTTAAGGGGTTATTCACAGAGATCCAAAGTTGCCCTGAAAATGCAACAAACAGTGAATTTCCCCATATGGTGCATTTTCGGGGCCATTCAAAAAGCAGGCAGTTGTCCAAATTTTGGCAAATCGCCAGCGAAATACAGTGCTGTTCGGCGACAGTGAACTCCCCATAGAGAAGCAATGATTAATCTATTCACAGAACACCGAACAGCAGAGAGAAGTTGCCGAAATGCCCTTATGTTCGCTGGTTTATTCAGGCGAATCTCATAGGTTTCAATGATAAAAATTATTCCTGTTTTTATTCAATATTTGCTAAACCATTATTATTTTAATCTGCAGCAAAGAGTCTCTTTATATATTTTTTTTTTTTGCCATCTTTCTGGATTTTTTTTGGCAAAATTATTTTTCCTGACTTTTTTTTTTCTTTTTTATAGCGGCTTTTCTTTTTTCGGTAACAGACATTTTTATTATTATTCATGGGACCTGGTAGGTTAATTCCAGACATTTTCGTCCAGTAGTTTTTTTGCAAGCAGCGTTTCAAATTTAACACTTTCAATTGTTTTGTTTTGGTTTTTTACCTGTCCGGCAGATTTTCGGCTTTTTTTGCAGCTGGTCAACGCTGTATTTGGGGGATTGTTGGCTGCATTTGGCAGCTGTCCGGCGAGTTGGCGGTAGCTGTATGACAGGTTGGTGTCGGCAGCCGGCGGGTTGGTGATTTCGTTCGGCAGCTGATTCGCTGCATTTCGGGGACCTTGTGGTGAATGCTGAATCGGACTCACCAAAGTGAAGAGGCTAAATCTGGTGCTGCACAAATGCTCTTGTAGCGCTGTGTTTAAATCTGACTGTGGCAGTACCTATTTTTGGCCACCGGAGGGAGACAAGCGCGATCAGAGACACTGAACAGTGGAACTACATTTCCCGGCGTGCTTTGCAAACAGACAGGAAGTGGGTGGGACACAGGACGCTGTACATCCTGAGCCTCGTGGAGAACGCGCCAGAGCGCGCCAGGGAATGCATGGAAGAGGACGCAGTGCTGCTGAGCGGAATCGTGACCAGGCCGGAGCGCAAGTGTGGCCTATCAGGAATCGAGTGGGGTTATCCTGCCTTGCCAGAAGGAGCCTTACTCACTGGCCATCACCACCAAGTGTATTCCAGACAAGCTGAGGACCCCGAGTAAGGAGTACCGCGAGTCCAACGGATGGGAGAGCAGGCGGTAGCTGGACAAGTCCGGGCCGGAACACAGAGGGCCTGAATATCGATCCAATAGCCGGTATCCCAGCGCGGAGACAAGCGGAGAGACGTCCTGGGTCAGCGGAGCCTGGGTGATCAGCGGATGGGTGAGAGGCCTCCAAGGCCGTTTCCACAAAAGTTCAAGCACGCTGTTGTTTATTTCTGAAACCCACAGGGCCCCAACTTGACTAGTCGAAGACATCGCTTAAAAGATTCACTGGCCAGTTGAATAGTACCCAGGTACCATAACACACACATACACTCACAATTCGGGACTTAACCTGTTCGGGACTCACTCCCTAGTATCCGAAAAAAAGGGGAAAAGATTTGCATCTTATTTTATTTTCCGCTGCGCGTTTCTCGTAATTTCGAATCCTTGTATATTTTTTCTGCTCGGTCGCGTTTTCCAGAACTACGAAGCCTCACATTTCTTTTTCCCGCTGCGCGTTTACCGCAATACGAACACCGTGTCTTATTTTATGCCTTTTACTTCAGTAAACTATATAATTTATAAAATCCACAACGGTGCTGGAGTATATTTATTCCCTAGTGCGGGGAGACTGACCCGTGGTTCATTTTCAACGGCTCCTCCGGGAGTGAGCGCTACACGTGGGGGCTTGTTTCCGGGATCCAGTCTCTGGAAAAACCGCATCTAAAGGGTTAAATATGGATCCAGACACTGTTGCCGAATGGTGTGAGGAGCACAGTAGTCAGTTAGAATGTTGTATAGTCATGGATATTCCCGCAGACACTTGGGCCGAAGATCAGATTCGCCAGGCCGTGGCCGTGCTGACACCAGACCATCGGGGGTTAATTCTGGACATTAAAAAGAACACAGATACCTCTCACACGTATGTTCTTTTTGAATGGAGAAAGGGTGTTCCAGTATGTTTTCAGGGCGCGAGCATGAAGCTGACCGATGAGGTGGAAGTCCAACTGATTCAGCCAAGTGCGCCACGTGGCGAATCCGCAAGTGTTCCCGCGCCAGTCCGTTGGCCATGATCGGGCCTGAATTCATAGTGGCTATTGGAGATTTGCTGGCTAACTTCGGTTATCGACGGTTGAGAAATTTTACAGGAAACGTACCAACTCCGGCGGGAGAAGAAACCTTTGAGGAATGGGTAGAACAGGCGATGCAGGCTCTGGATGAGTGGAACGTCCCTGAAGCCCAGAAAAAGCAAAGGATCACCGAGAGCTTAAAAGGACCTGCGTCAGAAGCGGTGAGAAACCTAAAACTGAGTAGAAAAGACTGTACTGCTTTAGATTATTTAAACGTTTTGGAGGAAGTTTTTGGGCGAACAGAAAAGGCCGCAGAGCTTGTATATCAGTACGAACACACCTATCAGCGGAAAGGTGAGAGAATGACCGAATACATGAGGCGCCTATATAAGATTCTGCACCAGATACTCCTCAAGAAAGGGGCAGAGCCTGCTGAAGTGGATAAGATCCGAATAAAACAGATCCTGAGGGGCTCTCAACCTCTAGATCCGGTGATGCTGCAGCTGAGAAGCAGGGCAGGTAACCAGGAACTGAAGTACCTGGAACTGATCCGAGCTGTCAGAGAGGAGGAGGCTTTACTGGAGGAAAAATCCTTCAGGCGAGGGGAAAGGGCTTACGCACAACCTGTAAGGCATAACGACGGTCTGCAGCCTGAAAGCGATTCGCTGGATACTTACGGATCCGACGTGGACGAGCAAGAGCACCTGATTGTTTTTAAATCCACAGAGAGGGCTGCCAAAGAATCTCCCCTCTCTGAACGTGGTGAGTTGCACAAAACTGTTAAGAAAGTACAGGAAGCTCAAGCCGAATTGCAGCAGGCGCACGCGGAACTGTGCCGAGTGTTGATGAAGGTGACAGAGATGCAGACAGAGATGCAGAAGTTCCTTACAGGCATGCAGACAACCGGAGTTGCTGTGGCGTCTAGCCAAGGTCCTTTAACTGAATCACAACAGGCTACTGCGTCTCCACTTTCTAAAAAGAGATGTTTTGGTTGTGGAGAAATGGGCCACTTCCGTGCACAATGTAAAGACCGAAAGCCTGAGAGGAATAGAGTTGATGAGTTGTTAAAAGCCTTAAAAGAACTGTTATCTACCTCACCGGCGGGAAACGCCATGGGGCGCCAGTGAAGGAGCAACCTAGGTGCCCGAAGATTGAACCCCGCTCCAAAAATCAAGCCAGGGCTAAGAGGGCGAGAGGGCCCAAAGTCCGGCCAACTGCTGAGCCTGCCAGGACTGAAAGAGTTACTCCCGTAGCATCCGGACCTACGTCATGGGGAAGCAATGCACACCCAAAACCTACACGGGCCAAGAAAAAGGCCAGGGTACAGCAAACTGGGTCTAAGTGTCCTGATACCGCCACCAAGTTTCCTGACCAACTGATAGGTCCTTCCCCTATTGTGCCAATCCAAGTGGAGGGAGTTTACACTAAAGCCCTGTTGGATTCAGGGGCTCAAGTGACATTGATCTACCGAGACTTCTATGAGAAACATTTGAAGCACATTCCTTTACAGAAATTGAAGGACCTGGAAATCTGGGGTATCGGAACTGAGAAACTCCCCTATGACGGGTATCTACAGGTGAAATTGGAGATCGGATCCGAAGTCATCGGACAGTCCGGAGGTTGTGATGCATTGGCCATTGTGTGTCCTCGACCCTCAGGTGCAAACAGAAGTTCCATGATAGTGGG
Source organism: Leptobrachium leishanense (assembly GCA_009667805.1). Taxonomy (NCBI): domain Eukaryota; kingdom Metazoa; phylum Chordata; class Amphibia; order Anura; family Megophryidae; genus Leptobrachium; species Leptobrachium leishanense. Next base: position 73,039,113 of record CM019065.1, read on the forward strand.
GACGAATACTGATTTGGTGCGGCGTCTCCTGACACCTATCGTATTGGAAGAAGGTTCTACTCAAGGAGTGCACCCAATGTTACGTCCGGTCTATCAGAGGATGGTCGAAGAACAGAAAGCACCTGCCGAAGTGGGGCGCCTGTGGAGATTAGAAGGAACGGAGAAGGTTCTGCAAGCAGGAGAAGTAGCAAGTTTCCGGGCTTCAGTCAAGTTGAATGGGTCTCAACCAGGTCCCTATGTGGTGCTGGAAACCGATTTTAATCATGGGAGTGAAACCAGAGCCGAAATAATCCCTGAAATAATCTCCACTAAAGCTCTGAAAAGAACACGGGGAAGAGTCTCAGTCAGCATGTGCAATGTGTCTGATTCTCCAGTAGTCCTTAAAGCACGAATGCCTATCGGGCAAGTGGAGTCCACTACGCCCCTCCCCACTGATTTAGGAGGGGGAGTGGATAAAAAGATTCCAGATGAAAGATTCTACCCCAAAGACGCTCCCATTTCCTCCGAGTGGAAGAAACGTCTTCAGTCTCAAGTTTTGAAGTGGAGGGAACTGTTCTCGAAAGATGAGTTCGACGTAGGCCTAGCTAAAAGTACTGAGCACCGCATTCGATTACAAGAAGACAAGCCGTTTCGTGAAAGGTCAAGGCGAGTTCCGTTGGGAGACTTGGATGATCTGCGAGAACAGCTGAATGAATTGCAAAGAACCAAGGTGATTCAAGAGTCCAGGAGTCCATACGTATCTCCAATAGTGATGGTCCGGAAGAAGAACGGTTCTGTCCGCCTATGCATAGACTACCGCACATTGAACCGGAGAACCATCCCAGACCAATATGCAACTCCTCGGATAGAAGATGCCTTACAGTGTTTGTCTGGAGCAAAATGGTTTAGTGTACTAGACCTGCGAAGCGGGTATCACCAGATACCAATGCATCCCGAAGACAAAGAGAAAACTGCGTTCATCTGTCCATTGGGGTTCTTTGAATTCAACAGAATGCCTCAAGGCCTTACGGGGGCTCCAGCCACGTTCCAACGGTTAATGGAGAAGACAGTCGGAGACATGAATCTGATCGAAGTATTAGTGTACCTGGATGACATAATCGTGTTTGGGAAGACTCTGGAAGCGCATGAGCAACGTTTGGAGAAGGTCTTGAAGAGGCTCCATGAAGAGGGATTGAAACTGTCTCTGGAGAAATGCCAATTCTGCCTACCGTCTGTTACGTATCTGGGACATGTGGTCTCAGCAGAAGGTGTTTCGACAGATCCTCGGAAGTTGGAGGCCGTAGCTTCTTGGCCTAGACCCCGAAACGTCACTGAACTTAGATCTTTCTTGGGGTTCTGTTCATATTATCGAAGATTTGTAGGAGGATTCGCAAAAATAGCTCAACCACTGAACAAACTCCTACAGAAGGAAAACACCGAAGAAGGTTGCAAGGCCTCTGACCGAAACCCGTCAGCTCCAGGACCAAGGAAAGCTTGAGAGTCCATACAGGGCGAATGGACTAGTCAGTGTGAAGGCGCTTTCTTGAATCTAAAAGAAAGTCTAACTCAAGCTCCTGTCTTGGCCTATGCGGACCCTCACAAGCCGTATGAGTTACATGTGGATGCCAGCAGAGAAGGGCTAGGAGGAGTCCTGTATCAGGAGTATGGTGGATTGCTGAGGCCTGTAGCGTACGTGAGTCGGAGCCTTACGCCTTCAGAAAAGAACTATCCTACCCACAAGTTGGAGTTTCTAGCCTTAAAGTGGGCGGTGGTAGACAAGTTGAAAGACTATCTGTATGGAGCCGAGTTTGTGATAAAAACGGATAACAATCCTCTTACCTATGTTCTTACTACTGCGAAACTGGATGCAACGGGACATCGGTGGTTAGCCGCTCTGTCAGGGTTCCGGTTCAGCCTGAAGTATCGCCCTGGGGTGAATAATCGAGATGCTGATGCTTTATCGAGAAGACCCTACACTACAGAATGGACTCCGTTAACTCCGGACAGGGTGCAAGCTTTGTGTCAAGGAGCAGAGCGCCGGGTCAAGGGAGGGATTGAAGCGGAGGCCAGAGTTTTACTGTAACCCTACACAATTGAGGGATGAAAATCTACCTACCTTTTCAAAACAAGACCTGAAGGCGGATCAAGCCAGAGACCCTTTAATTGCATTGACCATAAAGGCCCTAACTGCGAACCAGCGGGTAATTCTGCTGACCAATTCCCCGGATAGAGCCAGATTGGTTTACAAAGAGTGGGAACGGTTGAAGATGTTGGATGGGGTGGTCTACCGAAGGGGCCCCTCAACAAACGCTGAAGAGATTCAACAGCTATTCCCTCCCACTAAGCATAGAGAGAGTGTGCTGCGATCGTTACATGATGAGCATGGACATTTGGGTGCTGAGAGAACCTTTAAGCTGGTGCGAGACAGATTCTATTGGCCTTGCATGAGAGCTGAAGTGGAAAGTTACTGCCATTCCTGTCTGAGGTGTATTCAGAGGAAGACTTTACCAACCCGAACCGCTCCAATGAGCCATCTACAGAGTCAGGGACCCATGGATTTGGTGTGCATTGACTTCCTGTGCTTAGAGCCGGATGCTAGTGGGCAAGGGAATATTCTAATAGTGACTGACCATTTCACTCGTTACGCCCAAGCTTTTTCCTCGAAAGATCAACGCGCTCCGACAGTAGCCAAGGTTCTGATGGAAAAGTTCTTTGTTCACTACGGCCTGCCAAGGAGAATACACTCTGATCAGGGTAGAGACTTTGAAAGCCGACTTGTTGGGCAATTGTTGGAACTGTTGGGAATCCAAAAGACCCGAACTACACCATATCACCCTCAAGGTGTTGCTCAGCCTGAAAGGTTTAATCGCACGCTGCTGAATATGCTGGGGACTTTGTCGAACATAGAGAAGCAGAGTTGGAGTCGTCACATAGCTACTCTGGTGCATGCATATAACAGCACGGAGAGTGATGCAACTGGATACTCACCGTACCGTCTTATGTTCGGAAGAGAAGCCCGACTGCCGGTTGATTTGGCGTTTGGGTTATCTCTAGACCAGACGTCGGTAGCTTCCCATAGAAACTACGTGGATAGACTTCGGAAGAACCTGGCTTCTGCGTTTGAACAGGCCCGTTTGACCTCAGGAAACAGGGAGCAAAGGAACAAGAGGAATTATGACTTAAAAGTTCGGATACAAGATCTACAACCCGGTGATAGGGTTCTGTTGAAGAACTTGAGTGCTGCTGTGAGACACAAGTTGGCGGATCCAACGGATCGGATCGGTCGCGTTTTCCAGAAATACGAAGCCTCGCATTTCTTTTTCCCGCTGCGCGTTTACCGCAATACGAAATACCGTAAATATATCTACGAACACCGTGTCTTATTTTATGCCTTTTACTTCAGTAAACTATATAATTTATAAAATCCACAACGGTGCTGGAGTATATTTATTCCCTAGTGCGGGGAGACTGACCCGTGGTTCATTTTCAGCGTCTCCTCCGGGAGTGAGCGCTACACTATGATAACCCTGGCAGCACTTTTCATGTCTCGCCCTGCTCAGTCCCAGTTCCTTAGCACTTTTTCTGGCCCCACAGGTACATCAATTAGCATTCCAGATATCTTATTTAAACCATAGACACCCCCAGCACAATGCTTCGGTATTGTTGCTGCAAGTCAGTGTTTACCTGCCAGCCGAGGAGTCTGTTCTGTGTCTACTCTCGTCTGTAACTAGGGATGTGCAATTCGTTTAGTTCCGAATTGAATTTCGTCCGAAATTGACTATTTTCGTTCTTTCGGAGCATTTCCAAAACAAAATATCGGATGAAATTATGATTCCCGAATCAAAATTTCAGCACAAGCGAAATCATTTCATTATGGAACCTAAACAAAATAAATCGGAATGCAAATGATACGAAATGCTGAAAAAAACTGAACAATACGATCAAAAACTAAATAAATTTCTTAGCGAAATGAACTGAAACGAAAAAAAACTGAACCAAATGATCTAATATGAAAAAAAAAAGAGCAAAATGATCTAAAATGTAAAAACAAAAATGAACCAAAAGGTATAAAATGAAAAAGGAAAGGAACAGGTCACTTTTTAACTAATGCAGATGTTAAGTGTGACAGAACATGCTGTCACTCTGCGATTTGGAGGGGGCTGTGCGCTGGCCTCCTGCCCAGAGACTATAGCCCGTGAAAGAGACTATTGGGGAACTGGTGGACCTTTTAAATATATTTTGGTTTTCACTGTTTTATAGATATCTCAGTTAACTAAAGATTTCTGATGTCTGCGTGTTATTCCCTGTATAGTGTAGATCTCTGTATTAGTACCTGCTATTGTGTAAATTCTCTCAGTAAGAAATTCCTTTTGTTTACGTGCTTTCTCCTTCCCCCATTCTCCATTGTTTGAAGGCCCTGGGTAGTTATCTGATCTGTGATGTTGTCTGTTTGATTGTATGCAAATGTGATGGTCCTTGACTCTGTCCTCTCTGTGAATAAACAGTCAGTTCTATTCTGACCAAGCTTGAAGTCACGACTCATGTTTTGGAGTACCAGGAATCTTCTGCCCGCTGTTCCAAGGAAAGGCTCCAGGTCTACAGCTTCGGCTTATTCCTGGGGGTGCTAACCAGGCTCTCTACATACACCGGGCCTTGAGCTGTGGCTAAGGTACCAGAGAAAGGTGTGAGAGTCACGAGGAGAAACTGGGTGTCCAGCGAGGAAGCAGCATTTGGCAGATGTGAACCTGTCCGGGCACAGAGATCTGTTACATTAAGCTTTTTTCCACCATAGTTTTCAATGTTAAAAAAAATCCCAGTTTTTATTAAATATTTCTTAAACCATTTATAATTTTCAATTGCAGCAAACAGACATTTTTTTTAATTTATTTTTTGGGTGAAAGTTTTATCTTTCCTAACTTATTTTAAATGTAATAATGAGGTCTGTTTTTCTTTGGTGAACGGATGCAGCTGAATTATTTTTTTACAGTCTGTGTGCGTTCAGCAATTTAAAAAAAAATGGCTTTTTGGTTTGCTGCAATTGAAAATTATAAAAGTGTAGCACTCACTCCTGGAGGAGCCGCTGAATTTAACCTCGGGTCAGTCTCCCCGCACTAGGGAATAAATATACACCAGCACTGTTGTGGATTTTAGAAGTTATATAGTTTACTGGTCTCAAGTAAACTGGCATATTGTCATGATCCACCTGGGTTGCTGTCAGGGATCGCATATTTTTAACCCTGGCAGCCCCTTTTTCCCATGTGTTACATAGGTTCCTATGGAATTGGCTGAAACCTATGCACACTAGAGACTACAGGTTCTCCTGCTTTTTGTTAATGAGGCCTCCTTGTAAGGAGGTCACACCCTATCTGCTGGACTTCCTCATTGAAGTCAGAACCTTGCACCAGAGTGACCTGTATCTGAATAGCTCCTTGTTTTTGGACCCACTGAACTCCTATCTGTTTTCCCCCTGGCCCTTCATCAGAACCCGATTTACTACCCTTCTGGACTACCTCTGCTATACCGGTAACCCCATTTGTTTTGCTACCCAGTTCCTCCATTGGATTTATGTGTATGACCCCTGGCTATGGACTTCTGATTATCCTGTTCTCTGTATCCCACGACTATTGCTTGAAAACCTGACTACGAGACTGCCTTACCCTATACCTGGATACCTTGCCATGGACATTATCATTTCTCTGTCTAGTTAATATTTTGTTTTCTATTCTGTATCTGCTTCCCTATTTAGTTATACGTATTTTCAGTTTCCTCCTGTGTCTCCTAGTTTTCGTCCAGTTTAATCCTTTTTCGTTCTGCTCTTTACCTTCCTCTATCTAGCTATCCATCTTTATTCATTTATTTCTGCTGATTTGTTTATAATAAATATCTTGTTTGAACCCCTCAACCTGCATACTTCATTATGACTCACTGCACATTGGGCTCACAGCCGCAATCCTTGCAGGGTTCACATGACACATATATAAAGCAGCACGGTATACATATATATTTACAGGAATTCGTAATGCGAGAAACGCGCAGCAGAAAAGAAAAAGGAATTTTAACCCCTTCGTGGCCGGAGTGTGAGTCCCGTACAGGTTGTGTCCCAAGAAGGTGTGCGTGTGTTGGTACCCGGGTACTAGATTCAACTGGCCAGTGAATCATTTCAATGTGTCTTCGACTAGTCACGTTGGGGCCCTGTAGATTTAGACAAAACTGCAGCGTGCTTTATTACTGTACTGTGGCCTGGGAGGCCTCTCACCCACCCGCCAGATACTCTGCACCCTGCTCGACCCAGGACATCTCTCCGCTCGATTTGGCTGGGACTCTGTGCCACCGGATCCGCTTGTCTTGCTTGTCCGTCTCTGCCACAAGATTCTCAGTTCACCGCCTGCACTCCCATTAGATCATCGCGGTCTCCTAACTCGGGGTCCAATCTGCAGCTCTGTATCTGTGTAAACCTCTCAGCGGTGGATTACTAGGTCTCTGGCAAGTCACTGCAACCGATCTCCAGCGTCCGCAAGGCAGCACCTGCGCTCCGGCCTGGTCACAATCGCTCCTTGTCTTGCTCTCTTCACCCCTTGGCGCGCACTGGCTCTCCTCTGCACGAAATTGTGGATGTCTCTCCGTTCTCCCCACCCACTTCCTGTCTGTGCCCCAAAGCATGCTGGAAAACGTAGTCCCAAAGTGTCCAGTATGGTTTACATTGTGCTCGTCTCACCCTGGTGGCCAGAAACGAGTAATAGCAGCAGAATTAAACCAGCGCTACAAATGGTTTAAAAAATAAATGGGGATTTTTTTAACATTGAAAACTATGGTGGAAAATTCGAATTGATCTTAACTTACAATACAAGTAATAGTCGGCAAACGACTTTATGAAACAAATTAATTTCGTTTCACTGTTTAATTTGACTCAAATACTAAATCTGTGACACAGCTTAAAATTTAACCCAGCTTGTCTTTTAACAGCAAAATTTGATTAAGTTTACAGGGTTATTCAAAGAGAATCGAAAAGTCACCGCACGTTTGGTGACTTTTCGTTCTCTTCAATTCGGGCCAATTCGGTAATCCCATTTCGGCGACCCTGCAGTGTTTTCAGCGTGCACCACAGGGCCGTCGAAGCGCAGGGAAAAGCTGCCGCAAACCCGACAAAGTCACCGCAAAAACCCGGCGAATGCACGCCTAAACCCGCAAAAACATCTGGATTAACCCGCCGAAGATGCCGGAAAAACCCGAGCAGGAGCCGGTCACACACAGCAAAGCCTCTGGAAAAAGGCGACACCGCAGACGAGTGAAGTGAATAAATTAGCAAAACAGTTTGCTTGAATGTTTGAAAAGTGAAACGCTGTTTGCAAAGAAATTACTGAGCGAAAATGTCTGAAATTTACATATGAGGTCCAAGGAATGATAATGAAAAGGGCTGTTACAGAAAAAATAAGTAAACTTAAAAAAAAAAAAAAAATCTGACTTTTTTGGAAAAAAAAATTAAAATCCAGAAAAATGCTTAAAATATCCAAAGAAAATCTATAAATAAAGAGACTCTTTACTGCAGAATTTTATAATGAATGGTTTATTAGATATTGCATTAAAACTGGAATATTTTTAACATTGAACCCTATGAGATTCTCCTGAATTAACCTGTCGAATGAAACCACCGAATGGCAGGGCATTAGGGGAACCTTTCACTGCTGGGTTGTGTTCCCTGAATAGCCGAAGCAGTGCTTTTTTATGGGGATTTCACTGCCCTCGAACAGGCACCGGATGTGCAGGCAATTCGCCAGGATTTGGCGTATTGCCTGCTCTCTGGATAGCCGAATGGCCAAGAAAGGTAACCGAACGCTGATTTTCAGCGTTCGGTTACCTTTCTCCAGCCATTCGGATCTGTTTGAATAACCCTGTTAGTTTTATTTAGTGGTCCGAAATTCGAATTGATATAAGCTTTCAAATTGATATATCAAATTATCAATTCGATAGTTAATATATCAATTCGAATCGATATGAAATTTCGAATCGATCCAAAGTGAAACGAAATGAAATTAGCAACGAAATTCTGAAAACAAAAATTATTTTAAAACGAAGAAAAAAAAGAAACAAATTTTTCAGCTGTGCACATCTCTATCTATAACCCTTTAGCTTGCCCCCAGACTTCGCTATTTGGATTATTCCTCGAATAGCTTACCTGAGACCTCTCTTGTTGTTCTTAAGACCCCTGCCATTCTCTGACGCCTGCTGCTACAAAATCCTGGAAGTGTAAGAATTGATGCTGATTTGAAGCCAACGGGTAGTCACACCAAATATTGATTTAGATATTTCTTCTGTTCACTCGAGTTTTGTTATATAATTAAATTGTTTATTTTTATTATTTTTGAAAGAATTCTTACTTTGCAGCATTTCGGAACACCTGCTTAAAACATTTGCGCAATACTGTATATATAGATATTCCCACAAACATCTGCACTCAAGAACCTACACGACAAGTGCGTTCATTGTTTGGTCGGACGATCGTAGACATTCCCCAATAAGGGTAGCACTCCAGCGTCTTCAACCTTAAAACATGTCATGGAGCTGGTTCCGGGGTCGAACCTAATATGCGATGACAGAATCACCCTAGCATCACACATAGTGCTTTTCCCTTTTGTAGGAAGGTGCAGGCTTCTTGAATAGGAGCACCTGCACCTCTTACAGACTAGGAGAGACGGAACTGAAGGTATGAGGGGTGTATTTAGGATCTCAGGAGTATACCAGCACCGGATTTGGTTTTCCTGCGGCACCGGCGACAGGGTACATGACAAAAATATCTTTCTTTTCCTACTTTCATTTTCTATAATTAAAACATTCCAGCTCATGCTAGGAGCTGTCATCAGAATATTGATGACGTGACGGTTGGCTTAGGTCTAGCAGTGTTTTGAGGAGTTACGGAAAACCAAATCTCATACAGTTTCAAATAGGGTTTGAATTATCAGCATGTAGGGTGTAGTGTACTTTTGCCAAATACATTGAATATGATAAAGATAGATAATAAAATGGTCAGATCTCCTGATTACAGGGATTTGTAGTGATCATAAGGAGATTATTACAATGCAGCTTCCAAAGAATAGCAATAGAATATAAACAACATATCTATATATGCCTGTATTGGAAATTACAGTAACACCTTGTATCTGTACTGTTCAGTGATTATCAATCATTATAAACCCCTGAATCATATATCTGTACAGCAGTGAGTGACCCCAGAGCTTTCCCTGTATTCTGCCCTTATCTTGGTTGTTGTAATGCAGGAGTAAACATAGAAACATAGAAAATGTCGGCAGATAAGAACCTTTCGGCCCATCTAGTCTGCCAAATTACATGGATACTTTACCTGGATTTATCTTTTGTTTAGGATAGCCTTATGCCTATCCCATGCCTGCTTAAATTCAATCACTGGTTTGACCTCTACCACTTCTACTGGAAGGCTGTTCCATGTATCCACCACCCTCTCAGTAAAATAATGCTTCCTGATGTTACTTTTAAACCTTTGCCCCTCTAATCTAAGACTATGTCCTCTTGTTTTGCTACTTTGTTTCCTTTTAAATATACTCCCTTCCTCTACCCTGTGGATTCCCTTTACGTATTTAAATGTTTCTATCATATCTCCTCTGTCTCGTCTTTTTTCCAAGCTATACATGTTAAGATCATTAAGCCTTTCCTGGTAACTTTTCTCCTTCAAGCCGTACACCATTTTAGTAGCCCTTCTCTGAACTCTCTCTAAGATGTCTATATCCTTCTGGAGATACGGTCTCCAGTGCTGCACACAGTACTCCAAGTGAGGTCTCACCAGTGCTCTGTACAGTGGCATGAGCACTTCCCTTTTCCTACTGCTAATACCTCTCCCTACACAACCAAGCATTCTGCCAGCATTTCCTGCTGCTCTGTTACATTGACTACTTACCCTTAGATCCTCTGCAATAATAACCCCTAAATCCCAACCCTCAGATGTTGAGGTTATGACTTTATCAAATATTCTATATTCAGCCCTTGGGGTTTTACGCCCCAGGTGCATTATCTTGCACTTATCCACATTAAAACTCAATTGCCACAGCTCCGACCACTGTTACCAGTGCGCACTTGTTTGATTGCTTCAATTTCAGGGCCCCAACGTTGACCTAGTACCCGGGTACCCTAGGACTTAACCAACGAGCATTCTGAGTGGGACTTTGAACTACCGAACTGAGAGTCACAATAACGGTTTAGTCGCCATATATCGATATCCACATTTCCTATTACCGGCATTTATTTCCTATCTTGCTTTATTTTCATGCTTAAAGTAAATGTATATTTATTGCCGTTTATTGCTTCAGTAAAGTACATTGAGAAAAATCCATAAAGGTGTGCTGGTGTACAGTGAATTGTTAGTGCAGTGAGACCAATCCTGGGGTTATTCAGCGCCTCCTTTGGGGGTGAGCGCTACAATTACTAACTTTCAGATAAAAAGCTAAATTTAAGTATAAGTGTCCAGGGCTGCCATCAGAAATCTTGGAGCCCCTTACTAAACCATTGGTCACGGTCCCCTTCTGTCAGCTGCCCATTTCAATTAACAGAATAAAAAATATAACATTTTGCCTTTTCTACTGCAAACCTTATTTTACTGGCAATGGGCTAAATCCCTGGAGGGCCAGCAAGGGGATAAAAAGTGTACCCTGGAGCAGACCATACTAATCGATGCCTCAGTTATGAGCCAGAGTGCTCCGACTGGCCCCTAGATGCCGCAGCCCACTAGGAAAACTGTTGGTATCTTGATTGAACAAACCTGGTGACATGGACGGGCATGTCTTTGGCACTTAAGGTGCACATAGGCTTTTGCAAGGGCCAGGGCCCCTTGGAGCAATTGGCTCCCTGAACATGTCATAGGCTGTCACCCCCTGTTGGCTGCCCTGTGTCCATAGTGCTTTGAAGGAAGTTACATCTTAACCCAGTGTCTTCATTAAACCTAAGAGCCACTAACCTTATAATCAAGCTCCCTTAATACAAAATCGCTAATGCTACAGCCATTTATCCCTCTTTAATCCTAGTCTATTCCTATCCTAACCACCTAAAGCACCCCTCCCAATGTAATCTTAATCCCCCCATGTCCACTTTTACAAATCAGCAGGTATAAAAATACGGATATCAGAAAATCTTTACAATTCAGTTTACCAATAAAAAAAACATAAAAAATTCCAACAAACAAAAAACATCCACAGTGCTATAAACATCAATAATAATTCCTATGTGGGCATCACATTCCATATTGGAAAAAACAAAGGAAATCAGGTTTATGACAAGTTTTACAACATGTAAGAAACCCAGGGCCGGATTAAGAACTCTATGGGCCTGGAGCTGAAGATTTTGGTGGGCTTTTTTTGGAATTTAGTGAAATGAAAACATATTCTGGTTATTTAATAGTGCAGATACGGGTATATCTCACCAGGCATTTACTGTGTGATTAATTTTTTCATTAAGATTTCAATCATTTGCAGAGTGTAAAATTATTTTTCCCATTTTATCATCCAAACCAGTGTGGTTTTATATTCTATAGGGAATTCTTGTTAAAAAAAATGGGAAATGGGAACCTGTTACTGCATTTATCTGAAAAAATATACAATTTTAACCAAAAAATGAAAATTTTCCCTTGTGTTTTGGAGGATGCTGTTTTATGAATAATATTACTATGTATAAACCACTGTCAAGACATAATTTTTTTCTCCCAGCGTGGGAAATTTAAAGGTGAGTAATGGCAGTGGTATTGCTCATTTTATACTTGACAAATGGACAATGCCATCGCTTTGGAACTAAAAATGTTTGTTTTGTTTTTTCTTTTAGATTTTTCATGGTCATTTGGTATCAATGCAAAGGCCAGATTCTGACCTGTTCAATGACACCTCACTTGACCTTGTGGAGTGTAAAGATTAGTAACACAGGGGTCCAAAGTCAACCCAGTGCTCTTCGCTGCAGTGCAGCGGTTTAGGTTTTGATGTAACAATTCGTAACAATGGATTGTGCCATCACCTCCACACTTGTTGGTGACATGAGAAATGTGAGGGTTAGTGCAGCATCATTGTTCACTTTATAATTGAAAAGTGAAAAATATTGCTGTGCTAGAAATAAAAAGAAAAAATATTTTCTTTTTATTGTTACATAAAACCTGGTTATATTTGATATCATTGGAAAGGCCATGCTCTGGCCTTTCCGGGGATACCTCACTCGACCCTGTAGCTGCTATGGAGTTTGAGATACAGTGGTCCAAATGCCCATCAATGCAGATATACAGTAGTTATCCTTTCTGTGGGCCTATTCTGGGGCATGGACCTGGAGCTGCTGCTCCATCAGCCCCTATGTTAATCCGGCCCTGAAGAAACTGGTAGAAAGACAGGGGACAGTATTACAAAGCTGGTAACTTAACCAGAGCTGTTGTAAATTTACCAGAGCCATTATAGCCGATGGAGGGGAATATTCCAAAGTTGGTGCTAACTTAACCAGAGCTCAGGCCTCGAGTGCAGCGGGAACGCGGAGGAACGGCGTTCCTGCACTTTTCCCGCAGCGGGAACGCATCTTGCAACTCCCTGGTTGGTGTCTGTAATGGATGCGGCTGGGGACAGACTGCGAGTTGCGCTGCAGCGGAGCTCGCGGCTGGATCTGGCTGACACAGACACGCATCTGCATGTGGTTGGCTGGAGGCCCGGTCACGTGCCCGGATGCTGGCGGAGGTGCAGTCAAGTGCCCGGATGCCGGCCGAAGTCACGTGCGCGCTGTGTGAGGTCACACAGTGCACCACATGGAGCAGGAGGACGACGTGACCCCACCCCTGTTCCTGCCGGGACAGACTGCGAGTTGCGCTGACACAGATCTGGCTGACACAGACACACATCTGCGTGTGGTTGGCTGGAGGCCCGGTCACTTGCCCGAATGCTGGCAGAGGCGCAGTCAAGTGCCCGGATGCCGGCCGAAGACACGTGCGCGCTGTGTGAGGTCACACAGTGCGCCACATGGAGCAGGAGGACGACGTGACCCCACCCCTGTTCCTGCCGGGAGAGACAGAATGACCGTCACTTACTGTAGAAGATGTACTCCGTGTAGCTGCTCCAGATTTTGACATCCCTGTACTGATTGATGAAGCCTGCTGTCCCAGTGGAGTTGCAAGCCACCATGTGGAAGCCAGCTTCAGAGAGCCTATCAAAAGCCTGCTCCAGGTAGGTGAACTTCAGGTAAAATCTAGAAGTGTACTTTTCTGGGGGTCGGTCAGGGTCCCTGCTCTCATTTAAAGTTTCCCCGAAAACCTATTTGGCCAAGGCTATCCTGCCACACACCATAATCCTGGCAACCCTCCTGAACTTGGCATCGGCTTGGTTATCCCTCACGGCCTCACCATGGTGTAGGAGCCTCGTACCCTATGGTGATAATGCCGGATTTCTTGTCCAGGACTGCTGCCAGGTCACTGCTCTGGGAGTTCTCTTCTAGGTCGCTCTGGCAGCCCTCATCATTCATGAAGGTCTGCTTGGTCACCTTAGGTGCCAGCATCTTCACACCAGGTCACCCAGCTGGAAGTACTCAGCCTCCCTCAGCAACCTCTCGTTCTGTGGGAAGTGATCGGGGAGGGTTAGCTGCTTGTCCCTCAGTTTGTCCAGGACATATCCGAAGAGGAAGCCTTCTCGGTCAATGAAGAACCTGGATCTGTTGTCCCTGGGCAGGTCCTTCACGTTGTTCCTGGAGAGAGTGGAATACTTGGTCATGTAGACTTGTCCTCCTACGTTCAGCTCCGCCACGTCCGAAAAGGGAAAGGACATATCGCTTATGGGAAGGATGGTCTCTTTCATAGCCATGTTTCCACATGAAAGAAAAATGGGGAAAAAAAAGTTGTATTTTGTTTTGGAGTGGTGCAAAGGAAGAGTCACTCTATGGCTGCTGGAAGTCTGAAGTTCCTTTGACTTCTTTCCTCATCCTCTGACGAGCAGGAGACTCAGACATCAGACCCTCAGCTGAGGAACTCTCAGCACCAGGAGCTGAACAGCAGCTACCAGCCTCAGCCAGTGTGGGGAAATGCTAGTGACCTCACTTTTCTCTGCAGGCTTCAGCAACTACTGCACATCTGTCATTTAAAGGAGCTGCTCATGCTTTCTCCCCACTAGCAGACAATTGATGAAATCTCAGTAACAGCTGCATGGAGGTCTTCTAATATCAGTTTCTTGACATGTATATTTGTAAATACTTGTAAACATTGATACTGTGTATTTGTAAACACACTGTAGCCTGCTCTCCCAACCCTACCTCAGCAAGCTGGCAGTTGTCTTTGGCCCCCTCCCATAATAACCCTAATTTTTGCATCTATGTATCTTCACTACCATGCCTGCAAGTGAGGAGTATGAGTTTAACTCTTTCAGTGCTGTGCTTCTCTCAAACCTTTACTTTAAACTACAACTCCCATGATTCTCTGCATGGCATCTATTGCATTTAAATAATTCTGGGAAATGTAAGCAATCAATATCTGGGGGTGAGGTCGAGATTGAAACCCTTGCTCTAACTCAGGAGTCAACAAACTTGGCCCTCCAGATATGTTAGAACTATATCTCCCATGATGCTCAGCCACTCGTTAGGGTGACTGAGGCTCTTAGGAAATGTAGTTCCAAAACATCTGGAGGATCAAGACTGCTGATCGCTGCTCTAAGTACGTCTCCAGCACTTGGCTGTTGTTTGGTAAGTTTGAGGTTAACCACTAATTGGTTATAACGTGTTAGTCCAGTTGCCAAAATCACGAGTATACCTGTACGTAGTGATACCTTTCACTGATCGGTATAGTTTCCAGACCTGAAGAAGAGCGTTACACTCTTGAAAGCTTGTCTCTTAAATGTAATGTTAACCCAAGAAAAATGGTATCACCGCGTACTGCTATACTCGTGATACATATTTTTTCTTCGGCTAATAGGGGTTGTGGAATTCGTGCGTGAGTTCCCTCACTTTTTTTCCCAGGACTTGACCCCTGCCAGAGCTGTTGTAAACTTAACAACCCCATAGACTTTGGGCTACATTACAATAATTGCGCTAAAACAGGGACGCAAAGGAGAAAAACCTGTGCCTGCAGGTTTCTCCTTTGCGCCCCTGTTTTAGCACGGAATTACAATGCAGGCGCTAGAAAAGCTGCCTATATCATTATCGGGCGCTAAACCCTGGGATGTGCGCAGCAGCGCTAAGCGCCACGGCACGCACCATCTCCATGGAGTCCATAGGACTCCATTGAGGCAGACCCTGGCGGTCACATGACCTGCCGGATCTCGCCTCGTGAGATCCAGCAGGTCGGCGTAGCGATCCGCAATGAGAGACTGGGGGTCTTTTTCCCCCAGTTTCTCCCTGCTCCTGCCGGACGGAGGAGGCGGTTGGAGCCGCAGTCCTCATCGCGGGATAGGAGGTGAGTGTCTGATTCATTTTGTGGGGGTTACTGCTGGTGCTAACAGATTCTGCACAAGTGGAATCCGTTAGCACCAAGTCCAGGCTCTGGTTAACTTTTGCTAACCGCAGACGGACATTAATCAGCATTAGGATTTAGGATTACAAACGCTGATTAACACTTTGCGCTCCCCATGTTAAGTATAAGGAGCGCAAAGTACAGTAACCTTGCGCTAAAAACAGCAAGGTGCCAAATGCAAATGGGTTACTTAACCCGTTAGCGTTTGGATTGTAATATGGTGCGCCCGCGTTAGGGCCACCAGGGCTAACGTTAACGCTTGCATAGTTGAGTGCTAACATTAGCACCAACTATGTAATGTAGCCCTATAATGGCTCTGTAAAGTTTACAACAGCTTTAGTTAAGTTAGAAGCAACTTTGTAATACTGCCTTGAGTTGTTAAGTTTACAATAGCTCTGGTTAAGTTAGCACCAACTTTGTAAAATAGCTCAGAGACTTTGGAATATTTGTGCAGTTTAAAAAAAGGAAAAAGACCAAATTTATGGATTTATTAAAAAGAAAAGAAACAACAAACCACATCATGGCTGCGACCATGCTGCACCCCTCAACTGTTAGTGATAATCTGTATATATGTACCTGCAGCACACACTGCACTTAAATTTTGTTCACTCATTCAACTCACCAATTCCCCCTCAATTCTGTCAGTGCACTGTTGCTTTCCGACTGATATATATGTATGTAAATAAGTTTATATAAATAAAAGTAACTGCATTTTGTTTCTCGAAAGTTAGAATCCAGGACGGCCTAAATTCATGGAAGCTGGTTCTCTTATTTACAGCTGTAGCGCTACTCCCGCGAGAGCAGCTGTAGTATACGGGCCTTCTGTCCCACACCAGTGATCGCTCACCTCTACCTCCGGCACCAAGTGACACCAAGGCACTGCTTATACTCTAAAAAGGGGTTTATTAGGACTAGCAAGCAGCCCTTCTGAAGGATAAAGTGGTTAACAGTATAACAACATCAATTGGAATGATATACCAACACCATTCAGCGACGTATTAAATGAACAAACAGTAAGCTATACGATTCTTCAACAATGCTCAATTATTGACTAGAATTGAGTTAACAGATATTAAGAACCTATCTAGGCCTTATGGATTCTACCTAACCACTGGCCAGTGGGAATTACACAAACTCTCGAGTCTGCTAGCGTTGGGGCCCTTTAAACTCTGTCGTTGGGTACCTTTTAATGTGAAACCATATTTGTAATCCACAAGATAGGAAAGGAAATCTTCGCAAAGTGTCACAGGGTAACAAGATTAGTAACTACAGCAATCCTCCTTTTAGATGGAGCTGCATGGGCAGTAAAATGGGATTGAAAAACAAAGTTAGCAATATCAACTCACACGGGCAGCAGAAGACCTCTCTCCATATATACACTCACTCCTTCCCCGCTATTGGTAGCTTGATCGCTATCTCTGGCAATGAAAGTAAACGAGGACAGTCGAATTCTCTTCTCCGCTGGACGCATTCACTTCTTCCCCACTGGACGGTAGCTCGATCGCTATCTCTGGCAATGGGAGCACACGAGGACAGCCGGAAGCACAATCCACCAAACAGGACCATCCACACCATCTGTCTCTCCCTCTCTGCCCCTCACCTTCCCTGACACGTGCTCTTCCTCCTCTCGAAAATGCAGGCCCCCTCCTCCTGGTCTCTGACACGCCCCCCTCCACTGCTGGGAGGTGTAGTTTTGTTTCTGTAAACTTGAATTGGGCCATCTGTACTGAGAACTACATGTTCCAGAAATCCTTGCGATAGTTTCAGTCCTCCCAGCATTAAACAGCTTCCTTCACAGCTTCAGCAGACTGCACATGTCCCCGCTCAAGTCTGAGCTACAGTGAGAAACACCAGTCCCTAAACAGTCTGAGAAAACCCTGCTACACAGGGTTGAACCTCAAGTCCGTTTAACACCAACATCACAAGAAGAATACATTTTTAGAGGTCATTGTAGAATAATGCTGTCCTCCTTCCTCTGGAACTAGTATGCCTCAGTTAGCAGTGAAGGACTGTAACATTGCATGTCTGATCTGTGGAAATGTAAATTCTAAGTAAATAACACAGGATACCACGAGCTGTCTTAGTCCTACAAATATGTACTTTTGTGCTACTTTGCCCATCATAGTTATAGCTTCAGAACACAAACTCCTTTGAATAAAAGATTTCCATCCTTCCATTCATAATTATTGTTAGGTGTGTATATAACATGGAAGCTCACTTTCCAGATCGGCCTAGAATTTTCCATTCTCCAGTCATTCTCCTGCTTTTCACCGCTCTCTGAATAACCCTGATTGTCAGTTACTGGCTATAATGTAAAAGTGTGAGTCTTTCTGTATGTACGTACTGCACATTGTGATTTATATTTTTATGCAAAAGCAAATGTTGTACTGTAAAAATTATTTTTTATATAAAAATAATTTTACAGAAAAAAATTATATAAAATAATTTTTTATGTAAAATTTGTGTTTTATATAAAAACATTATTTTTTAAATTTTTACAACACTAACATTAACTATTCATTAACCCCTTCGCTGCTGAGCCATTTCATGTCTGTGTGCTGAGCTCATTTTTACTGCTTTTGCTCATCATGTTTAAACGCGATTTGAAGCCAAATTTTATTATATGACCCAGACATATTATACATCGTTCTTTCCGGCAGACTCCGCAGATTCATAATATATCATTATTATATGTATACGTCATGGTACCATTGGAGACATACAGGGTAATTCAAAGAGATCCGAATTGCTTGAGAAAGGTAACCAAACGCTGAAAATCAGCGTTCGGTAACCTTTCTTGGCCATTCGGCTATCCAGAGAGCAAATCCTGACGAATTGCCTGCACATACGGTGCCTGTTCGGTGCCTGTTTGAGGGCAGTGAAATCCCCATGAAAAAGCACTGCTCCGGCTATTCAGAGAACAAAAAGCAGCAGTGAAAGGTTCCCGAAATGCCCTGCCATTTGGTGGATTAATTCGGCAGGTTTATTCAGGAGAATCCCATAGGCTTCAATGTTAAAAATATTCCCGTTTTAATTGAATATCTAATAAACCGTTCATTATAAAATTCTGCAGTAAAGAGTCTCTTTATTTATAGATTTTTTTAGGCTATTTTAAGCATTTTTCTGTACTTTTTTTTTAAAAAAAAAAGTCCGATTTTTTTTCTTTTTTTAAGTTTACTTATTTTTTCTGTAACAGCCCTTTTTATTATCATTCCCTGGATCTCATATGCAAATTTCAGACATTTTCGCTCAGTAGTTTCTTTGCAAACAGCGTTTCACTTTTCAATCATTCATGCAAACTGTTTTCCTAATTTATTCACTGCCTCTTCTGCGGTGTCGGTTTTTTCGGGCGGCTGCGATTGGCTCCTGCTCGGGTTTTTCCGTGGTTTTCGGCAGGTTAATCCAGGTGTTTTTGTGGGTTTTCGGCGTGCATTCGCTGGGTTTTGCGGTTAGTTTTCGTCAGCTTTTCGTCAGCTTTTCCCTGCAATTCGGCGGCCCTGTGGTGCTTGCTGAATAGACCGCAGGGTCACCGAAATGGGATCGGCAAAAGAACCGAATTGAAGAGAACGAAGAGTCACTGAACGTGCGGTGACTTTTCGATTCTCTTTGATTTATCCTGATATTGTTTCATCATCCACTTTCCACAGCTAAATTACTTATATTAAGTACTTCCTCTTGGGTTCAAAAGGGGGATGGCAGGGTAGACGAAGGGGTTAAACAACAAACCCTTATGACCCTCTCCACACCTCCTACCTCTCACTTTAACCCATTTTAAAACTCTCCTTTATTCTAGCACCTGACTCCCTCGTTGCTGGCCTGCATACAACGGCAGTGGAATTCTCGAACCTCAAGTCCGTTTAACACCAACATCACAAGAAGAATACATTTTTACAGGTTATTGTAGAATAATGCTGTCTTCCTTCCTCTGGAACTAGTATGCCTCAGTTTGCAGTGAAGGACTGTAACATTGCGTGTCTGATTTGTGGAAATGTAAATTCTAAGTAAATAACACGGGAAACCATGAAGTGTCTTATTCCTACAAATACAGTTGTGTTCAAAATTATTCAATCCCCAATGCTGTAAAGGGTTTTAGGGAATTTAGTGTACATTTGTAATTGTATTCAGAATGAAATCCTACAAGGACTTTTTAAAGAACCATGTGCAACTAAAATGACATCAATTGGTTTTGTAATACAGTAGTAAATGTTTCTTTTGTGAATTCTTCATTGACACAATTATTCAACCCCTTAAAGACTACCACTCTGAAGAACAGAGGTTCATTCAAGTGTTTTCAATCAGGTATTGAAAACAATGGTGGATGTCACGGAGCAGCAATAAAGCATAATAAGCCCCAATTAGGCAGCTTTAAAATGACTCTGATACTCAGCTCCTTCTAGACATTTACTGGTGTGGTTACAAACATGGTGAAGTCAAGAGAATGGTCCAGGAAGACAAGAGAAGAGGTGATTACTCTTCACTCTTCACAGGAAGGGCAATGGCTATAAGAAGATTGCAAAGATGTTAAACATACCAAGAGAGACCATAGGAAGCATCATTCGCAAATTCAAGGCAAAGGGCACTCTTGAAACACTACCTGGTCGTGGCAGAAAGAAGATGCTGACTTCGCCTGCTGTGCGCTACCTGAAGTGTAGAGTGGAGAAAAGTCCCCGTGTGACTGCTGAGGAACTGAGAAAATATTTGTCAGATGTGGGTACTGAAGTTTCAGCTCAAAACATACGGTGCACACTGCGTAATGAAGGCCTCCATGCCAGAACCCCCTTGCTGTCTCCAAAGAATAAGAAGAGTCGACTGCAGTATGCCAAAAGTCATGTGGACAAACCACAGAAGTTTTGGGATAGTGTTCTGTGGACTGATGAAACAAAATTAGAACTGTTTGGGCCCATGGATCAACGCTATGTTTGGAGGAGGAAGAACAAGGCCTATGAAGAAAAGAACACCTTGCCTACTGTGAAGCATGGCGGGGGGTCAATCATGTGTAGCGCTGTGTTTAAAACCTTACTGTGGCAGTACCTATTTTTGGCCACCGGAGGGAGACAAGCGCGATAAGAGACACTGAACATTGGGACTACGTTTCCCGGCATGCTTTGCGAACAGACACAGGAAGTGGGTGGGACACAGACGCTGTACATCCTGAGCCTCGTGGAGATAGCTGGCAGAGCGCGCCAGGGAGTGAAAGAGAGAGGACACAGTGCTGCAGAGCTGAACCGTGACTAGGCCGGAGCGCAAGTGCGGCCTATCAGGATTCCAAGTGGGGTTATCCAGCCTTGCAAGAAGGAGACCCAGTGATCCACAGGCATTACCCAAGCTGCTGTCAAGGAAGCGGAGGGCCCTCGAGTTAGGAGTACCGCAGGTCCATTGGATGGGAGAGCAGGCGGTAGCTGTACCAGTCACTGTCGGAGCAAAGAGAGCCAGACAACGGATCCAGTAGCCAGTATCCCAGCAAGGCACCGAGCGGAGGGACGTCCTGGGTCAGAGGAACCTTGGTGATCGAGCGGATGGGTGAGAGGCCTCCAAGGCCGGTTTTATAAAGTCAAGAAAGCACGCTGCTGTTTATTTCTAAAACCCACAGGGCCCCAACTTGACTAGTCAAAGACATCGTTTAAGAGTTTCACTGGCCAGTTGAATAGTACCCGGGTACCATAACACACACATACACTTACAGTCCGGGACTTAACTTGTGCGGGACTCACTCCCTAATATCCCAAAAAGGGGTAAAGATTCGCATATTATTTTGTTTTTCCGCTGCGTGTTTCTCGAATTACGAAATATTGTATTCTCTTTCCGCTACGCGTTTCTCGAAATTACGAAGCATTGTATTTTTTTCTGTTCGGCTGCGCATTTTCCCGAAATACGAAGCCTCGTATTTCTTTTTCCGCTGCGCGTTTACCGCGATACGAAATACTGTAAATATATCTACGAACACCGTGTCTCTTATATGCCTTTTACTTTAGTAAACTATATAATTTATAAAAGCCACAACGGTGCTGGAGTGTATTTATTCCCTAGTGCGGGGAGACTGACCCGTGGTTCATTTTCAGCGGCTCCTCCGGGAGTGAGCGCTACACGTGGGGGCTCGTCCGGGATCCAGTCTTTGGAAAAACCGCATCTAAAGGGTTAAATATGGATCCAGACACTGTTGCCGAATGGTGTGAGGAGCACAGTAGTCAGCTAGAATGTTGTATAGTCATGGATATTCCCGCAGACACTTGGGCTGAAGATCAGATTCGCCAGGCCATGGCCGTGCTGACACCAGATCATCGGGGGTTAATCCTGGACAATAAAAAGAACACAGATACCTCTCACACGTATGTTCTTTTTGAATGGAGAAAGGGTGTTCCAGTGTGTTTTCAGGGCGCGAGCATGAAGCTGACCGATGAGGTGGAAGTACAACTGATTCAGCCAAGTGCGCCACGTGGCGAATCCGCAAGTGTTCCCGTGCCCAGTCCATTGGCCATGATCGGGCCTGAATTCATAGTGGCTATTGGAGATTTGCTGGCTAAGTGTCAGAGAACAAGCCCTCCGCACACTAACTTCGGTTATCGACGGTTGAGAAATTTTACAGGAAACGTATCAACTCCGGCAGGAGAAGAAACCTTTGAGGAATGGGTGGAACAGGCGATGCAGGCTCTGGATGAGTGGGACGTCCCTGAAGCTCAGAAAAAGCAAAGGATCACCGAGAGTTTAAAGGGACCTGCTTCAGAAGCGGTGAGAAACCTAAAACTGAGTAGAGAACAGGCGATGCAGGCTCTGGATGAGTGGGACGTCCCTGAAGCTCAGAAAAAGCAAAGGATCACCGAGAGTTTAAAGGGACCTGCGTCAGAAGCGGTGAGAAACCTAAAACTGAGTAGAAAAGACTGTACTGCTTTAGATTATTTCAACGTTTTGGAGGAAGTTTTTGGGCGAACAGAAAAGGCCGCAGAGCTTGTATATCAGTATGAACACACCTATCAGCGGAAAGGTGAGAGAATGACCGAATACATGAGGCGCCTAGATAAGATTCTGCACCAAATACTCCTCAAGAAAGGGGCCGAGCCGGCCGAAGTGGATAAGATCCGAATAAAACAGATCCTGAGGGGCTCTCAACCTCTAGATCCAGTGATGCTGCAGCTGAGAAGCAGAGCAGGTAATCAAGAACTGAAGTACCTGGAACTGATCCGAGCTGTCAGAGAGGAGGAGGCTTTGCTGGAGGAAAAATCCTTCAGGCGAGGGGAAAGAGCTTACGCACAACCTGTAAGGCATAACGACGGTCTGCAGCCTGAAAGCGACTCGCTGGATACTTACGGATCCGACGTGGACGAGCAAGAGCACCTGATCGCTTTTAAATCCACAGAGAGGGCTGCCAAAGAATTACATCTCTCTGAACGTGGTGAGTTGTACAAAACTGTTAAGCAAGTAAAGGAAGCTCAAGCTGAATTGCAACAGGCGCACGCGGAACTGTGCCGAGTGTTGATGAAGGTGACAGAGATGCAGGCAGAGATGCAGAAGTTCCTTACAGGTATGCAGACAACCGGAGTTGCTGTGGCGTCTAGCCAAGGTCCTTTAACTGAATCACAACAGGCGACTGCGTCTCCACTTTCTAAGAAGAGATGTTTCGGTTGTGGAGAAATGGGCCACTTCCGCGCACAATGCAAAGACCCAAAGTCTGAGAGGAATAGAGTTGAGGAGCTGTTAAAAGCCTTAGAAGGACTGTTATCTACCTCACCGGCGGGAAACGCCAGAGGGCACAAGTGAAGGAGCAACCTAGGTGCCCGAAGGTTGAACCCCGCTCCAAAAATCAAGCCAGGACTAAGAGGACGAGAGGGCCCAAAGTCGGGCCAACTGCTGAGCCTGCCAGGACTGAAAGAGTCACTCCCTTAGCATCCGGACCTACGTCATGGGGAAGCAATGCACACCCAAAACCTACACGGGCCAAGAAAAAGGCCAGGGTACAGCAAACTGGGTCTAAGTGTCCGGATACCGCCACCAAGTTTCCTGACCAACTGATAGGTCCTTCTCCTATTGTGCCAATCCAAGTGGAGGGAGTCTACACTAAAGCCCTGATGGATTCAGGGGCTCAAGTGACATTGATCTACCGAGACTTCTATGAGAAACATTTGAAGCACATTCCTCTACAGAAATTGAAGGACCTGGAAATCTGGAGTATCGGAACTGAGAAACTCCCTTATGACAGGTATCTACAGGTGAAATTGGAGATCGGATCCAAAGTCATCAGACAGTCCGGAGGTTGCGATGCATTGGCCATTGTGTGTCCTCGACCCTCAGGTGCAAACAGAAGTTCCATGATAGTGGGGACGAATACTGATTTGGTGCGGCGTCTCCTGACCCCTATCGTATTGGAAGAAGGTTCTACTCAAGGAGTACACCCAATGTTACGTCCAGTCTATCAGAGGATGGTCGAAGAACAGAAGGCACCTACCGAAGTGGGGCGCCTATGGAGATTAGAAAGAACAGAGAAGGTTCTGCAAGCAGGAGAAGTAGCGAGTTTCCGGGCTTCAGTCAAGTTGAACGGGTCGCAACCAGGTCCCTATGTGGTGCTGGAAACTGATTTTAATCATGGGAGTGAAGCCGGAGTCGAAGTAATCCCTGAAATAATCTCCACTAAAGCTCTGAAAAGAACACGAGGAAGAATCTCAGTCAGCGTGTGCAATGTGTCTGATTCTCCAGTAGTCCTTAAAGCACAAATGCCTATCGGGCAAGTAGAGTCCGCTACGCCCCTCTCCACCGATTTAGGAGGGGGAGTGGATAAAGAGATTCCAGATGAAAGATTCTACCCCAAGGACGCTCCCATTTCATCCGAGTGGAAGAAACGTCTTCAGTCTCAAGTTCTAAAGTGGAGAGAATTGTTCTCGAAAGATGAGTTAGACGTAGGCCTAGCTAAAAGTACTGAACACCGCATTCGATTACAAGAAGACAAGCCGTTTCGTGAAAGGTCAAGGCGAGTTCCGCTGGGAGACTTGGATGATCTGCGGGAACAGCTGAATGAATTGCAAAGAACCTGTCACGGTTCCCGGATCCCACCACGCAGTACTTAACCCCCAACACTCCACAAAACCCAGAAGCTACCAACAGTGTAGCTGTGAATGATCCCTATCTGTCTGGTCCTTAGAATTGGCCAGGTAAACTAGCTAGACAGAAAAGGGTTAACAATACGGAGAGGAGTCAGCCGAGCCAGAATCAGGAATACAGAGTTCAGAATGGTCAAATGGAATAGCCGGGTCGGTATCAGAGCAGTAGCGTAGTACAAGTATATAGTCTAGGGCAACAGAAGGCAGAATGGTCAGAACACAAGCAGAGGTCAATAACAGGTTAAATCAATATAGCAGTCAGGTACAAGGAGCTCAGGTATGGATAACCACGATCTGGCAACTTCTGAAACTATACTGAGGGTTTTTAAAGACCTTCACCAGACCACGCCCCCCACTCAAGCCACACCTCATGCAATCACCTCCCTGCCTGTCTCCATTTAAACCAGGCAGTGGTCAGCGAGCAGCATCAGACTTGCTGTCCTCAAGCACACAGGTAGGGCTGGAAGCCCCCAACGTTACAGTACCCCCCTCTCCACGGGAGGCCACCGGACGACCAACAGGACGAGCGGCAATACGACCACCAGGGCGATCGGGGTGCGAGGCATGGAACGCCCTGACCAACCTAGAGGCAGACATGTCGGAAGCTGGAATCCAGGACCGGTCTTCCGGGCCATAGCCCACCCAATCGACCAAGTACTGCAGAACACCCCTGCACAGCCTAGAATCCAAAACCCTCCTAACCTCATACTCCGATTCACCATCAACCTGAACAGGTGGAGGAGGAGGAACGACCCGCGTGTACCTGTTACACAACAAAGGTTTCAGTAGGGAGGTGTGAAAGACGTTGTGCAAGCGAAGATGTTTAGGAAGGGCAAGAGCATAAGCCACAGGGTTAACGCGGCGAATGATCTTATATGGACCAATAAACCGAGGTGCCATTTTCATAGAAGGCACCCGTAACTTCACGTTCCTAGTAGACAACCAAACTCTATCCCCCACGTTATAGGAGGGAGCTTGTAACCTATGCCTGTCAGCCTTGCGTTTCTGGACAGCAACATTGCGCTCCACATTTACGCGAATCTGTCTCCAAATCTCTTGTAGTTGAGTGAGATGGTCATCGAGAGCCGGGATGGCCTGTTCATTAAACTGAAGCGGTAGAGCCGGAGGGAAAAAACCATAGATAGCAGAAAAAGGAGAGTGGCCAGTGGTCTCATTAACGGCGTTATTACGTGCATACTCAGCCCAGGGCAACAACTCCGACCAATTGTCTTGTTGTTGTGTGGTAAAGCAACGTATGTACTGCTCGAGACCCTGATTTGCCCTCTCTGCTGCCCCATTGGTTTGTGGATGGTATGCTGAAGAGAAGGCCAATCGCACCCCCATCTCCGCACAGAAAACCCTCCAGAAACGAGAGACGAACTGAGCTCCTCTGTCAGAGACTATTTCAGACGGAACCCCATGTATTCGTACAATCTCCTAGCAAAGACAACCGCCAGTTCTTTGGCTGTAGGAAGCTTAGGTAAAGGGACAAAATGAGCCATTTTGGAGAAGCGGTCTACAACTGTCAGAACCACAGTATGACCTTTGGACTTCGGCAAGTCCACAATAAAATCCATAGATAGATGAGACCAAGGCCTCTTAGGCGTGGGTAAAGGCTGCAATAGACCGACAGGCAAGGTTTTACTGGTTTTGCTTCTGGCACAGATTTGACAAGCCAAAACAAACAGGCGTACGTCCTGTCGCATGGTGGGCCACCAGAACTGTCTGGAGATACTGGTAAGAGTCTTAGTAATACCAGGATGACCTGCTGGTTTAGAATCATGAAACATTATGAGTAATTCTTGTCTTTCCTTTTCAGGTACAAACAACATATCTGGAGGCTTGTCAGGTGGAGCCCCCACTTGAGCTGCCTGGAGGCGTTCCAGGAAAGGCGAGGAGACAGACAAGACTGTGGAAGCCACAATACGTTCAGGAGGAACTATAGGATTGTGGTCTTGTGTATTAGATTCATATGGGTCATATTGACGAGATAAGGCATCAGCCTTTACATTGCGGTCACCTGGTCTGTAAGTCAATACAAAATTAAACCGAGACAGTAGCAATGACCACCTGGCCTGTCTCGAGTTCAAACGTTTAGCATCCCCGATGTACGTAAGGTTCTTATGATCAGTGATTATCAATAAAGGATCAAGAGTACCTTCCAACAAATGTCTCCACTCTGACAGGGCAGACACAATAGCAAGCAATTCTCTGTTGCCAATATCATAATTGCGTTCTGCTGGTGATAATTTTCTTGAAAAGAACCCACAACCCACAAGTGGTTTCCCTGGAGATTCTCTTTGAGACAGGACAGCCCCAATGCCTATCTCAGAAGCATCAACCTCAAGAATAAACGGAATCCTGGGATCAGGATGCCGTAACACGGGAGCGGAAGTAAAAGCCTGTTTGAGGGCTTCGAATGCTTGTTTAGATTGAGAAGACCAGATCTGGTACTTCAGACCTTTACGTGTCATATTAATGATAGGAGAGGCTATAGCGGAATAATTCTTGTTAAATCTCCTATAATAGTTAGAAAACCCCAGAAACCTCTGTATGGCTTTGAGACCTTGAGGAAGAGGCCATTCTGAGATGGCCGTGAGTTTAGAAGGATCCATCTCAAAACCTCTGGAGTGATAATGTACCCAAGGAATTTCACAGTAGTAATGTCGAATAAACACTTCTCTAGTTTGCAATAAAGACCATTCTCCAGTAATTTAGCTAATACCTGTCTGACATGTGCATGGTGGGTTTTCAGATCGGGAGAGTAAATCAATATATCGTCTAGGTATACTATAACAAAGGTTTGCAAGAAATCTCTGAGCACATCATTAATAAAATCCTGGAATACCGCTGGAGCATTACAAAGACCAAAAGGCATGACCAAGTATTCATAATGCCCACTCCTGGTGTTAAATGCTGTTCTCTCCACTCATGCCCCTCTTTTATGCGTATCAAATTGTAAGCTCCTCTTAAATCAAGTTTAGTGTACACTGCTGAACCCCTTAACCTGTCGAACAGTTCCGATATGAGAGGGATAGGGTACACGTTCTTAATGGTGATCTTGTTAAGCCCCCTATAATCAATACACGGGCGTAAATCTCCCTCTTTTTTCGACACAAAAAAGAATCCAGCCCCTGCTGGAGAAGAGGAACGTCGGATAAAACCTCTCTCCAAGTTCTCCTTGATGTACTCCTCCATAATTTGGTTCTCCTTTATGGAAAGAGGATATACTTTGCCTCGAGGAGGCATGGTACCCGGATGAATATCAATAGCACAATCATATGGTCTATGTGGAGGTAGTTTCTCTGCCTCTCTTTTATCAAATACAGCCCTGAGGTCTGCATATTGTTCAGGAACTTCAGTAGACAATGGAGGGCTGTGGGTGTGTTCAGGGCACCGACATGCTGAATGGGTATTAAACAAGTCCCAAAACATGCAGAACTCCAAGACAGTATCTCTCCTTTAACCCAATCAATAACGGGATTGTGTTCCACCAACCAGGGGAAACCAAGTACAACAGGATTGGAAGGTGAGTGGATAACTTGGAATATGATCTTTTCTTTATGCAAGAGACCAGTAGTAAGAACTACTGTAACCGTATCATGAGTAATCCTAGGGCAGGATAACGGCCTGCCATCTATGGCTTCAACGGCTAAGGGTGTCTCTCTTACAACCAGAGGTAGAGAAATGGAAGAAGCATAGTTAACATCAATAAAGTTACCAGCAGCCCCAGAATCCACAAAAGCGGTATTATGTGTGGTCTTGGTATCCCAAGCCAAGGATACTGGTAACATAAGTTTAGTGTCTTTGATAGGAGACATGCATGTCACACCCAAGGCCTGTCTCCTCAGCTGCCTTAGGTGCGGTAGTTTTCCGGCTTATCATGCATTTAGGGCGAGTAGGACATTGAAATCGTACATGTCCCTCCAAACCACAATACAGGCACAATCCCTCACGAAAACGCCTTGTTCTCTCCTCCTCTGTAAGCCTAGTACGGCCTAGTTGCATAGGCTCTGAGGGGGTGATAACTCACTGGGTGGTGCTTGAAAGACAGGGGCCAACCTAGGTAACGGTCTCTTGGATCTCTCTCTTGGAGTCCTTCTATCCCTTATCTGATTATCCAGATCTATACAGTAATCAATGAGTTCACACAATACCTCAGGTAGTTTACGTGGAGCTAATTCATGCATCAACGATTCTGATAACCCCTCCATAAAAGCCAGAACCAGTGTCTCATTTGTCCAGTTCACATCAGAAATTAAGGTTTTAAATTCTATGGCATAATCAGACACAGTTCTGTTCCCTTGACGTATGCGGAACAAGGATTTGCCGGCTATCGTGGCCTTTCTGGTAGGATTAAATGTACGTTGTAACTCGGCTATGAATTCTTTATAATCCTGTACAATAGGTCTCTCTGCCTCCCATAAAGGAGTCGCCCATGTCAACGCTCTGCCAGACAGATGGTTAATAATAAACCCCACTTTGGCAATGTCAGAAAAAAACATTTGTGGATTTAATTTAAAATGGATATCCACATGGACCAAAAATCCCCGGCACTCAGAGGGAGTACCGTCAAACCTCATAGGAGCGGTCATGTGTACTTGGGATGTCTGAACGACAGGGGGCACAGGTATAGCAGGCGGGGGTGCAACCCCAACTGGTTCCAGGTGTGCAGTACGATTCAGGATAGTTTGTAAGGCAATGGCAAACTGATCCATCCTATGATCCTGCTCATCCTGTCTGGATACAAAGTTAGCCAAGTGCTGTGTTAAATCTGCGGGATCCATATTGGCCAGATCGTAATGTCACGGTTCCCGATCCCACCACGCAGTACTTAAACCCCAACACTCCACAAAACCCAGAAGCTACCAACAGTGTAGCTGTGAATGATCCCTATCTGTCTGGTCCTTAGAATTGGCCAGGTAAACTAGCTAGACAGAAAAGGGTTAACAATACGGAGAGGAGTCAGCCGAGCCAGAATCAGGAATACAGAGTTCAGAATGGTCAAATGGAATAGCCGGGTCGGTATCAGAGCAGTAGCGTAGTACAAGTATATAGTCTAGGGCAACAGAAGGCAGAATGGTCAGAACACAAGCAGAGGTCAATAACAGGTTAAATCAATATAGCAGTCAGGTACAAGGAGCTCAGGTATGGATAACCACGATCTGGCAACTTCTGAAACTATACTGAGGGTTTTTAAAGACCTTCACCAGACCACGCCCCCCACTCAAGCCACACCTCATGCAATCACCTCCCTGCCTGTCTCCATTTAAACCAGGCAGTGGTCAGCGAGCAGCATCAGACTTGCTGTCCTCAAGCACACAGGTAGGGCTGGAAGCCCCCAACGTTACAGAACCAAGGTGATTCAAGAGTCCAGGAGTCCATACGCATCTCCAATAGTGATGGTTCGGAAGAAGAATGGTTCTGTCTGCCTATGCATAGACTACCGCACGTTGAACCGGAGAACCATCCCAGACCAATATGCTACTCCTCGGATAGAAGATGCCTTATAGTGTTTGTCTGGAGCAAAATGGTTTAGTGTACTAGACCTGCGAAGCGGGTATCACCAGATACCAATGCATCCCGAAGACAAAGAGAAAACTGCGTTCATCTGTCCACTGGGGTTCTTTGAATTCAACAGAATGCCTCAAGGCCTTACGGGGGCTCCGGCCACGTTCCAACGGTTGATGCAGAAGACAGTCGGGGACATGAATCTGATCGAAGTATTAGTGTACCTGGATGACATAATTGTGTTTGGGAAGACTCTGGAAGAACATGAGCAACGTTTGGAGAAGGTCTTGAAGAGGCTCCATGAAGAGGGATTGAAGCTGTCTCTGGAGAAATGCCAATTCTGCCTACCGTCTGTTACGTATCTGGGACATGTGGTCTCAGCAGAAGGTGTTTCAACAGATCCTTGGAAGTTGGAGGCCGTAGCTTCTTGGCCTAGACCCAGAAACGTCACTGAACTTAGCTCTTTCTTGGGGTTCTGTTCATATTATCGAAGGTTTGTAGGAGGATTCGCAAAAATAGCTCAACCACTGATCAAACTCCTACAGAAGGAAAACACCGAAGAAGGCTGCAAGGCCTCTGACCGAAACCCGTCAGCTCCAGGACCAAGGAAAGCTCGAGAGTCCATACAGGGCGAATGGACTAGTCAATGTGAAGGTGCTTTCTTGAAGCTGAAAGAGAGTCTCATTCGGGCTCCTGTCTTGGCCTACGCGGACCCTCACAAGCCGTACGAGCTACATGTGGATGCCAGCAGAGAAGGTCTAGGAGGAGTCCTGTATCAGGAGTATGGTGGATTGCTGAGGCCTGTAGCGTACGTGAGCCGGAGCCTTACGCCTTCAGAGAAGAACTATCCTACCCACAAGTTGGAGTTCCTAGCCTTAAAGTGGGCAGTGGTGGACAAGTTAAAGGACTATCTGTATGGAGCCGAGTTTGTGATAAAGACTGATAACATTCCTCTTACTTACGTCCTTACTACTGCTAAACTGGACGCAACGGGACATCGGTGGTTGGCCGCTCTGTCAGGGTTTCGGTTCAGCCTGAAGTATCGCCCTGGGGTGAATAATCGAGATGCTGATGCTTTATCGAGAAGACCTTACACTGCAGAATTGACTCAGTTAACTCCAGACGGGGTGCAAGCTTTGTGTCAAGGAGCAGACCGCCGGGTCAAGGGAGGGATTGAAGCGGAGGCCATAGGAGTCATGGCTGCAGCTGTTCCTGAGTTCTACTGCAACCCTACGCAATTGAGGGATGAGAGTCTACCTACTTTTTCAAAACAGGACCTGAAAGCGGATCAGGCCAGGGACCCTTTAATTGCATTGACCATAAAGGCCCTAACTGCGAACCAGCGGGAAATTCTGCTGACCAATTCCCCGGATGGAGCCAGATTGGTCTACAAAGAGTGGGAACGGTTGAAGATGTTGGATGGGGTGGTCTACCGAAGGGGCCCCTCAACCAATGCTGAAGAGACTCAACAGTTATTCCTTCCCACTAAGCATAGAGTGTGCTGCGATCGCTACATGATGAGCATGGACATTTGGGTGCTGAAAGAACTTTTAAGCTGGTGCGAGACAGATTCTATTGGCCTTGCATGAGAGCTGAAGTGGAAAGTTACTGCCATTCCTGTCTGAGGTGTATTCAGAGGAAGACTCTACCGACCCGAACCGCTCCAATGAGCCATCTGCAGAGTCAGGGACCCATGGATTTGGTGTGCATTGACTTCCTCTGCTTAGAGCCGGATGCTAGTGGGCAAGGGAATATTCTAATAGTGACTGATCATTTCACTCGTTACGCCCAAGCTTTTTCTACGAAAGATCAACGCGCTCCGACAGTAGCCAAGGTTCTGATGGAAAAGTTCTTTGTTCACTACGGCCTGCCAAGGAGAATACACTCTGATCAGGGTAGAGACTTTGAAAGCCGACTTGTTGGGCAATTGTTGGAACTGTTGGGAATCCAAAAGACCCAAACTACACCATATCACCCTCAAAGTGATGCTCAGCCTGAAAGGTTTAATCACACGCTGCTGAATATGCTGGGGACTTTGTCAAACATAGAGAAGCAGAGTTGGAGTCGTCACATAGCTACTCTGGTGCATGCATATAACAGTACGGAGAGTGATGCGACTGGATACTCACCGTACCGTCTTATGTTCGGAAGAGAAGCCCGACTGCCGGTTGATTTGGCGTTTGGGTTATCTCTAGACCAGACGTCGGTAGCTTCTCATAGAAACTACGTGGATAGACTTCGGAAGAACCTGGCTTCTGCGTTTGAACAGGCCCGTTTGACCTCAGGAAACAGGGAGCAAAGGAACAAAAAGAATTATGGCTTGAAAGTTCGGATACAAGATCTACAACCCGGTGATAGGGTTTTGTCTCAAGTCTACATTGTCTGCAAGCAACTGCCGGGTCTGCCGGTGTATCAAATCCGGCCGGATGGAAAGGCTGGGCCTCTTAAGAAATGGCACCAGAATCATTTGTTACCTTTGAGAGAGGCTGTGAGGATGCCAGTTGGGGACGAAATTTCTCTGCCAAATTCGCCTGCTCCACGTTTGCCTGCTGTTACTCGGTCTCAGCAGACCCGGGCTGTCGAAGAGAGCGAAAGGGACAGTGAAGAAGAGAGTTTTTGTCTGGACTGGATGCGCTCATCGGAGCCTGAAGAGGCTATCTCAGCTCCTGAATGGTGGGAAAGTAATTTGAGACCTGAAGCTCCTGAATTTCAGTTAGAAGTCCCTGAGAATATGGAAATCACTGAAGCTCTTGAATTTCAGTTAGAGGTTCCTGATACTGTTGGAATCCCTGTAGCTCCTGAAGCTGAGTCTTATGATTATAGTTCTATGCCTTCACTGGAGGGATCATACTCCGAAGAAATGTCTGCTCCAGTGGTAGAAAGAAGGACTGAGCCAGCACCTATAGTACTTCCACCTGAAGAGGAACTGATTGAGCCAGAACCAAAACGCTCTGTTCGACCGCCCCCAGCGACTCACCTACGACTCACCAGGACATAGCACTGAAGAGGCCATCACCACAGTGCAAAGGTTGCCCAAAGTGTCTGCTATGTTAGCTGAGGTAGCACAAAACATGAGTCAACTTGAAGAAGTGTATCTAACCCACTGTATGTTTGCTGCCGAACCTGTATATATTATCTAAACTGTGTTGAAATGTAAATGTAACTGTTGTACCTCCTTGGAGAGACCCAAGAGTTCTAGGAGGGGGAGAGTGTAGCGCTGTGTTCAAAACCTTACTGTGGCAGTACCTATTTTTGGCCACCGGAGGGAGACAGGCAGCACAGTGTTTTGGGCCTACATTCAAACACAAAGATGCACTACACAAATACATTCTTGAAAGTACACATAGGAATAAACCCTCTTTTTATACCTATGTATTCACAAGCACATAACACACACTGAACATTGGGACTACGTTTCCAGGCATGCTTTGCGAACAGACACAGGAAGTGGGTGGGACACAGACGCTGTACATCCTGAGCCTCGTGGAGATAGCTGGCAGAGCGCGCCAGGGAGTGAAAGAGAGAGGACACAGTGCTGCAGAGCAGAACCGTGACTAGGCCGGAGCGCAAGTGCGGCCTATCAGGATTCCAAGTGGGGTTATCCAGCCTTGCAAGAAGGAGACCCAGTGATCCACAGGCATTACCCAAGCTGCTGTCAAGGAAGCGGAGGACCCTCGAGTTAGGAGTACCGCAGGTCCATTGGATGGGAGAGCAGGCGGTAGCTGTACCAGTCACTGTCGGAGCAAAGAGAGCCAGACAACGGATCCAGTAGCCAGTATCCCAGCAAGGCACCGAGCGGAGGGACGTCCTGGGTCAGAGGAACCTTGGTGATCTAGCGGATGGGTGAGAGGCCTCCAAGGCCGGTTTTATAAAGTCAAGAAAGCACGCTGCTGTTTATTTCTAAAACCCACAGGGCCCCAACTTGACTAGTCGAAGACATCGTTTAAGAGATTCACTGGCCAGTTGAATAGTACCCGGTTACCATAACACACACATACACTTACAGTCCGGAACTTAACCTGTGCGGGACTCACTCCCTAATAGCCCAAAAAGGGGTAAAGATTTGCATATTATTTTGTTTTTCCGCTGCGCGTTTCTCGAATTGCAAAATATTGTATTCTCTTTCCGCTACGCGTTTCTCGAAATTACGAAGCATTGTATTTTTTTCTGTTCGGCTGCGCATTTTCCCGAAATACGAAGCCTCGTATTTCTTTTTCCGCTGCGCGTTTACCGCGATACAAAATACTGTAAATATATCTACGAACACCGTGTCTCATTATATGCCTTTTACTTTAGTAAACTATATAATTTATAAAATCCACAACGGTGCTGGAGTGTATTTATTCCCTAGTGCGGGGAGACTGACCCGTGGTTCATTTTCAGCGGCTCCTCCGGGAGTGAGCGCTACACATGCTTTGGGGCTGTTTTGCTTCTGCAAGTACAGGGAAGCTTCAGCGTGTGCAAGGTACCATGAATTCTCTTCAGTACCAGGAGATATTGGATGTCAATGTGATGCAGTCCGTCACAAATCTGAGGCTTGGGAGACGTTGGACCTTTCAACAGGACAATGATCCCAAGCATACCTCCAAGTCCACTAGAGCATGGTTGCAGATTAAAGGCTGGAACATTTTGGAGTGGCCATCGCAGTCATCTGACTTAAATCCGATTGAGAACCTCTGGTGGGACTTAAAGAAAGCAGTTGCAGTGCGCAAGCCTAAGAATGTGACTGAACTGGAGGCTTTTGCCCATGACGATCTTGACATGATCTTAACATGTACAGCTTGGAAAAAAGACGAGACAGAGGAGATATGATAGAAACATTTAAATACGTAAAGGGAATCCACAAGGTAGAGGAAGGGAGTATATTTAAAAGGAAACAAAATAGCAAAACAAGAGGACATAGTCTTAGATTAGAGGGGCAAAGGTTTAAAAGTAACATCAGGAAGCATTATTTTACTGAGAGGGTGGTGGATACATGGAACAGTCTTCCAGTAGAAGTGGTAGAGGCCAAAACAGTAATTGAATTTAAGCAAGCATGGGATAGGCATAAGGCTATCCTAAAGAAAAGATAAATCCAGGTTAAGTATCCATGTAATTGGGCAGACTAGATGGGCCGAAAGGTTCTTATCTGCCGACATTTTTCTATGTTTCTAAGATACCCGTAGATCGCTGCAAGACACTTGTGTCAAGCTATACTTCACGTTTAAAAGCTGTTATAACTGTAAAAGGATGTTGTACTAAGTACTAAGATTGAATGTCACTTGGGGGTTGAATAAAACTGATAATGATGTGAGCACAGAAAAGACATTTGTGGTTATTTCATTATAAATGTTATGTTATATTTGTCTGACCTACACGTGCCTCTTTGATTTAATTGTAAGCAAGATGACTGAATGATCAAAATCAATGTCAAACTGGCCAAAACACTCAATTTCAGTGGGGGTTGAATAAATTTGAACACAACTGTATGTACTTCTGTGCTACTTTGCCCAATTTGCCCATCATAGTTATAGCTTTAGAACACAAACTCCTTCGAATACAAGATTTCTATCCGTGTTCATAATTATTGTTAGGTGTGTATATAACAGGGAAGCTCATTCTTATTAAATTCAATATATTGCATAAATGGGTGTAACAAAGAAGAGATCATTCCATTACAGTGAAGCAGACGTGCAGTGACAACCCCAATATTACTTCAGGTATCATTGTTCAAAGAAATACTTAAAAACTCAGCCATGGAGGTGTTACCAGTCACGAATGATATCGTGCTGGAGTCACTTGCAAAAGGTGTGGCTGTTGATGTGCAGGTGGTAATTTAATGGGCAATAATAAGGTTGTAACACACACAATATAATTTTATTACTCAGAGCTTCTTTTGCTAAACAGTGTATATCTTTAGGTTGCTATCTATACTGCAGGTTATTCACTCCAGGGATTTTATAAGAGCAGTAAACACATTTCAATGCTTGATGGAAACAAAAGCTAAAAAGAAGAACCTTTGAAACAAAAATTCCTTGCACAGTAACTTATTGTCGCATTATGGTGCTATTGGTTTCTTTTGAGTAGAAGTCCAATTAACTGCTTAGATCTGCTTATTAATACAAGTGGCATTTTCTTTTATTAGTTATAGTTGGGATGACTGATTCTATGGGGTATGAAATATGATAAAGCGTAATGAATAAAATTATGGGGGTACCGCATCATGAAATAACGGGTTATTTTCTAAGCATAGTTGTGGCACCAAAGTTCACCATACTTGTAAAACGCACCCTGGTTGCAACTATGGTGAACTTTGGCAAACCACAGAAGCAAAATTCAGCAGCTGAGGAAGTCGCCTAGTGTGACGAAACGCGTCCTGGGTACTTGTTTTATCCATTTAGTTTACATGTTTTTATTTTATTAAATTTTCTCTCGAAAAGGAGATCCAGCCTGTGTCTTTTTGGTGGTTTGTGGATTTGCCCGAGCCTGAAAAAATCCATATGCGCAAACCTTAGAGTTATTGAAGCTCCAACAAGTGTAAGTGAAAAATTGGCTGAAAAGCATATATACACTTATATTTTTCGTTCTGCACAAGGAGAGTTGCGCTGTCTTTTCTTGTCTTATATGGTTCCTTGATATGTGAAGGGAAACAGCCGTGTAAGGTGTGGGTCACCTGTGAACAATATAGAAGAAAAAATATCCCAAAACGTGCATTTCCACTTAGAGCCAGTGCTAGGCTCTATGTTTGTGAGTGAAACATCATTCATTGCATGTTATTTATAGTATATATTTGATATACTTCACCATTGTGTAATTACTAATTTTATATTTTGTTTTATGTACCAAAATATGGTCTGCGAGAGACACCGAAATCCTGATAGCAATTTTTATTCCGCTGATCAAGATACGTACAGTTGTGTTCAAAATTATTCAACCCCCAATGCTGTAAAGGGTTTTAGGGAATTTAGTGTACATTTGTAATTGTATTCAGAATGAAATCCTACAAGGACTTTTTAAAGAACCATATGCAACTAAAATGACATCAATTGGTTTTGTAATACAGTAGTAAATGTTTCTTTTGTGAATTCTTCATTGACACAATTATTCAACCCCTTAAAGACTACCACTCTGAAGAACAGAGGTTCATTCAAGTGTTTTCAATCAGGTATTGAAAACACCTGTGGATGTCACGGAGCAGCAATAAAGCATAATAAGCACCAATTAGGCAGCTTTAAAATGACTGATACTCAGCTCCTTCTAGACATTTACTGGTGGTGGTTACAAACATGGTGAAGTCAAGAGAATGGTCCAGGAAGACAAGAGAAGAGGTGATTACTCTTCACAGGAAGGGCAATGGCTATAAGAAGATTGCAAAGATGTTAAACATACCAAGAGAGACCATAGGAAGCATCATTCGCAAATTCAAGGCAAAGGCACTGTTGAAACGCTACCTGGTCGTGGCAGAAAGAAGATGCTGACTTCGACTGCTGTGCGCTACCTGAAGCGTAGAGTGGAGAAAAGTCCCCGTGTGACTGCTGAGGAACTGAGAAAAGATTTGTCAGATGTGGGTACTGAAGTTTCAGCTCAGACAATACGGCGCACACTGCGTAATGAAGGCCTCCATGCCAGAACTCCCAGGCGCACCCCCTTGCTGTCTCCAAAGAATAAGAAGAGTCGACTGCAGTATGCCAAAAGTCATGTGGACAAACCACAGAAGTTTTGGGATAGTGTTCTGTGGACTGATGAAACAAAATTAGAACTGTTTGGCCCATGGATCAACGCTATGTTTGGAGGAGGAAGAACAAGGCCTATGAAGAAAAGAACACCTTGCCTACTGTGAAGCATGGCGGGGGGTCAATCATGCTTTGGGGCTGTTTTGCTTCTGCAGGTACAGGGAAGCTTCAGCGTGTGCAAGGTACCGTGAATTCTCTTCAGTACCAGGAGATATTGGATGACAATGTGATGCAGTCCGTCACAAACCTGAGGCTTGGGAGACGTTGGACCTTTCAACAGGACAATGATCCCAAGCATACCTCCAAGTCCACTAGAGCATGGTTGCAGATTAAAGGCTGGAACATTTTGGAGTGGCCATCGCAGTCACCTGACTTAAATCCGATTGAGAACTCTGGTGGGACTTAAAGAAAGCAGTTGCAGTGCTCAAGCCTAAGAATGTGACTGAACTGGAGGCTTTTGCCCATGACGAATGGGTGAAGATACCCGTAGATCGCTGCAAGACACTTGTGTCAAGCTATGCTTCACGTTTAAAAGCGGTTATAACTGTAAAAGGATGTTGTACTAAGTACTAAGATT
The DNA here is from genome assembly GCA_009667805.1 of Leptobrachium leishanense. Lineage (NCBI taxonomy): Eukaryota > Metazoa > Chordata > Amphibia > Anura > Megophryidae > Leptobrachium > Leptobrachium leishanense. Next base: position 73,077,447 of record CM019065.1, read on the forward strand.
GAATGTCACTTGGGGGTTGAATAAAACTGATAATGATGTGAGCACAGAAAAGACATTTGTGGTTATTTCATTATAAATGTTATGTTATATTTGTCTGACCTACACGTGCCTCTTTGATTTAATTGTAAGCAAGATGACCGAATGATCAAAATCAATGTCAAACTGGCCAAAACACTCAATTTCAGTGGGGGTTGAATAATTTTGAACACAACTGTATATGTTTTTTTCATTCACCTGGTATAGGGAAGACCACTGTGTTTGATCAAGCTTTTGGGGATTGGTGGTGGACGTGATTTGTGGCGCTGACCTGCTTGTTTTATATTAATAACTTATCAAACCCTAGAAATTTTTGGAAAACCATAAGTAACATACAAGCACCCCCCAACCACTCCCAACCTGCTGCGGTCAAAGTAAACAACCAAACTCTGCAACACCCCCTAGACATAGCGAATGCCTTTAATAATTATTTTGTTGCGCCACCAATCTGATTGCTAAACTAAAGAATGACACAGCTACAGAAAGGCCAAATGCAGGTCAGGCCCCTCCAACCGTGCAGAGACCCCATTTCACAGATAAATTCAACTTTAGACCAGTGCCTGTCAGTGTAGTTATTAAACTTCTCCGTAATCAAAAAATGAAATACCAGTCTGGACCTGATCAAATCCCAGCAATGCTGCTGAAAATCAGTGCCCCAGCAATTGCAAATCCTGTCGCAACCCTAATCAATGAATCACTGGCGACTGGATACATAGCCAAACTCTGGAAGACTGCGAGAGTGGTACCTATCCATTAAAGTGGTGACAGTACTTTGGTATCCAACTACCATCCAATATCATTGCTCCCTGTAATGTCATTGGAAAAATGCGTTTACACGCAATTACGTGTTTTTTATCAATCTTCAAACTATTTAAACCCAGATCAATCCGGCTTTCGTCCAAATCACTCAACTACAACCGCCCTTTTAAAAGTTTGCAATGATACCCAAGCTGGCATGGAACAAGGAGACCTAACTGGAGCCATCTTCCTTGATTTTGCCAAGGCCTTTGACACAGTAGACTATGGCATCCTATTACAAAAACTTAAAAACTCTGGTATTAGCGAGACTACTTGGTTTCAATCGTATGTATCCAACCGATCGCAACATGTATCCATTTCTGGCAGCTCCTCCCTCCCAGTCACATACAGAGTACCCCAAGGCCCTCTGCTATTCACGATATTTTCCTAAATGATCTGCCCAATGTCTGCAAAGCCTGAACTGTACGCTGTAACGCATGTACGCAGATGACACCGTAATCTATACCAGCAAACCAAATCTCCTGCAGCTGGAGGCCGTGCTGCAAGAACAATTCAGAGGTAGAAACGTGGATTGCAGATGACAAACTTTTCTTAAATACTGACAAAACTGTAACGATGCTCTTTGGCACAGCACCAAAACTAAATTGCAAACACCACATCAATGTGTCAGGACAAGATCAAATGGCACGTTGACCACAGTGACTTCTCTCAAATATCTAGGTATGTGGTTTGACCCATTTCTATCCTTTGGCCCATCTAAACTTTACCCCAAACTAGGTGCCCTGTACAGAAACAAATCCTGCCTGAGCCCCACGGTAAGAAAGCAGATTGTACAACAAATGCTTAAGCCAACTATTAAATACGGAGATGTAGTGTATGCAGCTGCCCTGCAAACACACCTTCACAAACTTACTACATTGTATAACTCATTCTGCTGCTTTGTGCTACAATGTAACTACATGACCCACCACTGTGACATGTTAAAATAGCTAAACTGGCCATCGCTGGAATCTAGACGCACTCTTCACCTTTCCAACCTGGTGTTTAAGAGATTTTCAGGCAAGCTACCATCCTACCTGAATAGGCTGCTTCCCCCAGCAGTTCCCTCATCATAAAACCTCCGATCCAGGACCAGCACCTTACTTGCAATACCACAATACAAAAAGAAAGTGGCTTGATCCTCATTTTCCTACAGAGCGCACCACAATTATGGAATGACCTTCCAGACGCCATCAAATCTTCCCCAGTCTTAAGTCACTCAAGAGCTCCCTATTAACATACCTCAATACGGAATGCACCTGTAAACATGTAACATAGTGACTATTTTACTTACATATTTATTTTCTGTGTTAATCTGTAACATTTTGTTCTTGAACCCAGGACGTGCTTGAAAACGAGAGAAATCTCAATGTATCCTTCTTGGTAAAATACATTATAAATAAATAAATAAATATTTGTGTTTTGTTTTTAACCCTTTCGCTGCTGAGGCTTTTCCCGCCTCTGAGCTGAGGTCATTTTTACTGGTTTTGCTCATCATGTTTAAACGTGTTTTGAAGGCTTATTTTAGTATATTACCCAGACATATTATATATCGTTCTTTCTGTCAGACTCGGTAGATTCATAATATGTCATTATTATATGTATACGTTATGTCATGTCTGTATATTATAACAAAAAATGCAATAAAATATGTATTTTCAATAATTTACAACGTGTAAAGTGTTTTTTTTCACATTTTAACATGCGAGCAATTGCGGTTATATTTTGTATGGGGTGCGCTTGTTAAAAAAATTAGAGATGGGGTCTCGTTACATTTTTTTTGGGGAAAATTACGTGATTTTTAACAAACGCACCGCATACAAAAATCGTTAGTGCAGCATCATTGTTCACATTATAATTGAAATGGGAACAATATTGCTACACTAACAAACCAAAAAAAAATGTTTATTTTTTTTTTTAAATATATTTTTATTTTTAATTTTAACTTTTTCTTAAAAACTTTTTTCACATTCGTGTTTGGTATCGTTGGAACGGCCATGCTCTCAACATTAACCCCTAGCTGCCACGGATCGGGAGATAGGGAGTTCATTGGAACTCCCTATCTCCACCGTTGGTGGCAGTTAGGGGTTAACTCTAGGACTGGCGTCATCGTGCTACGCACGATGACGCCAGTCCTCAGGGGGAGTTCCCGGAAGCTTGGCCGACAGCCAAGATGTCGGCCAGCTCCGGGAAAGGATCCAGCTCCCCAGGGGTTAATGCCAGGCACCATTTGGAAGGGCAGGCTGTGCCCTTCCAAATGGTGCCTGGGTTAACCCCCGCAACGCCGCCGATCGGGAGGGAGAGAGGTCCGAAGGACCTCCCCCCCTCCCTTTCAGGCGCCTCCTCCGCACATGCGGGGGGGGGGGGCGCCTGAATTAGGTGTCATCGCGCTGCCGCGATGACACCTAATTTCAGCGGCTGCGGTTCCGGATGCCGGGCTGACATCGAGGATGCCGGGATGACATCGGGAACCCGGCCGAACGCTGACCCCAATGGGAGGACGCGCTCAGCGCGTCCTCCGCATACCAGCAGTAATGCGGAGGACGCGCTTAGCGCGTCCTCCGCATTGAAGTGGTTAATATCTTGCATTTATTACTTTGTATTTCTGTAACGACTGTAAAATTTCAATGTTCTTGAATGCAGGACATACTTGAAAACGAGAGCAATCTCAATGTATCCTTTCTGGTAAAATACTTTGCAAATAAATAAATAAATAAACAAAGCTGGACAACAGTACCACTGTAAATCGTATGTAAAAAGGTTAACCCTAATTGAGCTACAATAGAAACAATGCTGAAAACAACAGTATAAAGAAAGCTGGATGACTTCGACCTAAATAAATTTGGAAGAACTACTATGGAAACCCCACCTATTATAAAAAAGCTGAGAACTGCACTGAACATTTTCAGCAGAAAAAAAAAACCCGGAACAGACCATAACAAAAAGTTGTCACTATGGGGTTGTCACTTTACTGCTGCATTGGAACAGCCGGGGAGGGGGCAGAATACAAGGACAGTTTTGTGGTCACTCACTACTGTACATGGATAAGATTCAGGTGGATATAATGACAGCAAATCCCTGTACAGTACAGATACAAGGTGTTACTGTAATTTCCATACACAGGCATCATGCACATAAAGACATTATTTTTATACTCTGTTGGTATTTTGTGAAAGCTGCATTAATAATAATCTTTTTATGATCACTACAAATCCCACAAGCAGGAGATCTGAACATTGTTAATAATTAGCATTATCAGAGTTAGTGTATATATAACACTAAGCCTATCTCTGCTTGTATGTTGGTAATGGAGACCCCAAGTGACATTGTGCAAGATGAAGGACATTGCCTAGAGCTCAGAATATTTAATTTCAACAATATTTCTGTAAAGAATAAATGAATACATGAAAAATTTAAAATGAGCAAATATGCATTTTTTTTAACTGTCTTGGAACAACAATTTCTGTGCACATCTTCTATTTTACCCTATATTTATAATATAAATGTTTATTGATGCAATGAAAAAAAAGCAGTACAAGACATAGGCGGTCGCATACTAAGTCAATGTAAATATCATAAAAAGTAGGAAAAAAAAGGCTGGTGATTAGATACACATACAGACCTGTACGTGAACGATCATAGAAATCAGATATTTTTTCAAAGAATATCAGAAGCAGGATATACTGTATGTTATAGTGAAAATTAGAAAACACAGTAAACATAAGAATAGAAAACAAATCAATATCGTCTCCATCAAGCAAACATCATGGACAAGGAGAATGAACCTAGAGCAGTGGCGTCACTAGGGTTGGTGTCACCCGATGTGGCATAGGCGTCTCTACAGGGGCACAAGGGGGGGCAATTGCCCCCCCTAGGTTATTCCTTGCCCAGCCATGTGCCCCCCCACCACCAAAAATCAGCATCCAGCTTATTACCACACATTTCGGACCGCGGTATCTCTGTTCCTGTGTATCGTATATGGATGATCTAGGTGTTATTGGAAAGGGCAGATTCTGGCCTTTCCAGTGATACCCAAAATACCCATATTCAGTGTAAAGTAAAAGTCATAAAACATTAAATAAAAACGTGCACTTAAACGTAAACATTTTCACTGGGTTGAAATGGCTCAGCAGTGAAGTGGTTAATGTTCAGACTATACATTACATTGTGTATTATGTTAGTTTTTACCTTGGTTTTAGTTGTATATTAAGGGTTAAAGGGTAGGCTTCATTCCTCACAGTATACATTTTATTTTTTCCTTGATTAATGGCATTGTATGGGTTAATGAGTAGGCTACATGCCTCACAGTGTATTCATTTCATGTTTTTCCTTGATCAGTTGCATATTAGGGTTTAAGGGGTAGGCCAGTGGCGTAACTAGAAACCTGAGGGCCCCGGTGCAAGAATCCACGAAGGGCCCCCCAAAAAAAGATCTATGTATTTTTACTTATTTTTCACTGCAAAATAAAACAAAGATAGTATTGCCCCCAGCTCACATGGATATATATTGCCCCCCAGCTCTCATGGATATATATTGTCCCCCAGCTCTCATGGGTATATATAGGGCCCCCCAGCTCTCATGGGTATATATAGGGCCCCCCAGCTCTCATGGATATATATTGGCCCCCAGCTCATGGGTATATATAGGGCCCCCAGCTCATGGGTATATAGGCCCCCAGCTCATGGGTATATAGGGCCCCAGCTCATGGGTATATAGGGCCCCAGCTCATGGGTATATAGGCCCCCAGCTCATGGGTATATAGGCCTCCAGCTCATGGGTATATAGGCCCCCAGCTCATGGGTATACAAGGCCCCCAGCTCATGGGTATATAGGCCCCCAGCTCATGGGTATACAGGGCCACAGCTCATGGGTATATAGGCCCCCAGCTCATGGGTATACATGGTCCCAGCTCATGGGTATATAGGGCCCCAGCTCATGGGTATATAGGGCCCCAGCTCATGGGTATATAGGCTCCCAGCTCATGGGTATATAGGGCCCCAGCTCATGGGTATACAGGGCCCCAGCTCATGGGTGTATAGGCCCCCAGCTCATGGGTATACAGGGCCCCAGCTCATGGGTATATAGGCCCCCAGCTCATGGGTATACAGGGCCCCAGCTCATGGGTATACAGGGCCCCAGCTCATGGGTATATACGGCCCCCAGCTCTCATGGTTATATACGGCCCCCAGCTCTCACCTCTGCTGGCCCCAGGGCAGGCTCCGCCGGCGTTCCGTTGTTCTCCGAGGCGAGCGGCCGCTGGAAGCATGCGTCTTGGCCGCTCGCCGGAAACCACCTGATCAGCGCAGAGGTCTCGCGAGAGGATCTCGTGCGCTGGTCAGGTGGTTCCTATCCCACGTGAGCGGCCAAGCTGCATGTCAGTGGCCGCTCGCAGGGAGAGGGAAGGGCAGCGCGCGGCTCCCAGATTCTGGCACTGATTGCCGGAATCTGGCGGGCGGCGCCGGGCCCCCCTCCAGTGGCGGAATGCCAGGGCCCGGTCGCAACTGCGACCGCTGCGACCCTGGTACTTCCGCCACTGGGGTAGGCTAAATGCCACATTGTTTATTAAGTTTATTGTATTTCCCTGGGTTTATGGCATTTTAGGGGTTATTATGGAAGTTAGAATCTAAAGGGTATATTCATTTTTAGATCCTCTGCTTTTCGTCACATTTCAGGGAATTTATTTTGCCGAAAATAAGGTGAATTCCCTATTTAGCGAATGGTAACTGTAATTTGATAAAAGTGGAGTCGCAGAAGCAGCGATCAGACATTCAGCGAAAACTGCCAAATTGCAGCAAATAAAATATTGAATTTAAGCATCAGGTTAGTACAACAAAAAGGCATCATTGCATCACATTACTCTGGGGTTTTGGAATATTTATATATACATATTTAGGGCACTATTACCTGGTGTGAGCTAACCTTTGCGTTGGCATGGTTTTGCGTTAGTGCCAGGTTAATTGAGTCTAGTGCCTGACCAACAGATTGTTTGCCTCCCGCTACAAACGGGAAAAATCACTTAGCGCGTTGCTATTAGCGATTTGTACCGCGAGCGTACTGTACTTTCTGCGTCCTTTAATTAACATGGGGAGCGCTAGAGATCTCTAGCGCTTTTGCAGCTAACAGATCACTTGGTGCCAGCGCTAATTTTTTGAGGGGCGCTAATTGCAACATTTTACCTACTGCTCAACCCTGGTGCTATCTCCAAAAAAACAGAAAAAACAGATCCTCGCCCAAAATTAACAGGCAATTAACAGGCAATTGAAAGGAACGCAGCACAGGTGTTCTCTTGGCCCCATACTCCATAGTAATGGATCTGGTCAGCATTGTCATGGCCAGGGGCATCGCAAGGGGGGGGCGGGGGCAGCCTGCACTAGGTGACACCACCTCCTAGGGTGACACCCTAAAAAGGAAAAAAATAAAAAAAAACATACATACATTGAGAATTCTCTCATTTTCAAGTATGTCCTGGGTAGGCAAGGCCTAGGCTGGCACTTTCCAGGGGGTGGCAAAAAAAACACCACAAGAGGATATTCACAGGGCACCGAAGTGACGCAGACATTTCAGTGTTCTGTTGTTCCCCACACTTTGGGGAATCAAATTTTCCTGGTGAATTCACCACAGGGTCCCTGAAGTGCAGAGAATCAGCCACTGAATGCTGCCGCAAACCCGTCGCCTGCTGTTTTAAAAAGAACTACTGAACGAAAATGTCTGGAATTAACATATAAGTTCCTATGAATGATAATAAAAAGGTCTGTTGCAGAAAAAAAAGAGAAACCGCTATTAGAAAAAAAAATTGAATTTGTTTTTGAAAAATGCCTAAAAGATATTAAAAAATAAAATCAATAAATCGATTTTTTACTATGGATTAAAGCAGGGGTAGGCAACCTTTCTCTGCCTGAGGGCTGGATGCAACAACTGTGAATGCATGGAGGGCCGTATTCACCTACAAAGCTAATAAATGATGATAATATTGCAATAACGCAACAATATATTGCCCCAAGCTCACACATGGAAATATATTGCCCCAAGCTCACACATGGAAATATATTGCCCCCAGTAGCTCACACATGGATATATATTGCCCTCAGCTCACACATGGATATATTTTCCCACAGCTCACACATGGAAATATATCGCCCCAGCTCACACATGGATATATATTGCCCCAGCAGCTCACACATGGATATATATTGCCCCAGCAGCTCACACATGGATATATATATTGTCCTAGCAGCTCAGACATAGATATATATATTGCCCCAGCAGCTCACACATGGATATATATTGCCCCCAGCAGCTCACACCTGGATATATATAGCCCCCAGCTCACACATGGATATATATTGTCCCAGCTCACACATGGATATATATTGCCCCCAGCAGCTCACACATGGATATATATTGCCCCAGCAGCTCAAACATCTATATATATATTGCCCCAGCAGCTCACATATGGATATATATATATATATTGCCCCAGCAGCTCACACATGGATATATATATTGCCCCCAGCAGCTCACACATGGATATATATTGCCCTCAGCTCACACATGGATATATTTTCCCACAGCTCACACATGGAAATATATCACCTCCAGCTCACACATGGATATATATTGCCCCAGCAGCTCACACATGGATATATATTGCCCCCAGCAGCTCATACATGGATATATATTGCCCCAGCAGCTCACACATGGATATATATATTGTCCCAGCAGCTCAGACATAGATATATATATTGCCCCAGCAGCTCACACATGGATATATATTGCCCCCAGCAGCTCACACATGGATATATATAGCCACAGCAGCTCACACATGGATATATATTGCCCCCAGCAGCTCACACCTGGATATATATAGCCCCCAGCTCACACATGGATATATATTGCCCCAGCTCACACATGGATATATATTGCCCCCAGCAGCTCACACATGGATATATATTGCCCCAGCAGCTCAAACATCTATATATATATTGCCCCAGCAGCTCACATATGGATATATATATATATTGCCCCAGCAGCTCACACATGGATATATATATTGCCCCCAGCAGCTCACACATGGATATATATTGCCCTCAGCTCACACATGGATATATTTTCCCACAGCTCACACATGGAAATATATCGCCTCCAGCTCACACATGGATATATATTGCCCCAGCAGCTCACACATGGATATATATTGCCCCCAGCAGCTCATACATGGATATATATTGCCCCAGCAGCTCACACATGGATATATATATTGTCCCAGCAGCTCAGACATGGATATATATATTGCCCCCAGCAGCTCACACATTGAGATATATTGCCCCAGCAGCTCACACCTGGATATATATAGCCCCCAGCTCACACATGGATATATATTGCCCCAGCTCACACATGGATATATATTGCCCCCAGCAGCTTACACATGGATATATATTGCCCCAGCAGCTCACACATCTATATATATATTGCCCCAGCAGCTCACATATGGATATATATATATATATTGCCCCAGCAGCTCACACATGGATATATATATTACCCCCAGCAGCTCACACATGGATATATATATATTGCCCCCAGCAGCTCACACATGGATATATATTGCCCTCAGCTCACACATGGATATATTTTCCCACAGCTCACACATGGAAATATATCGCCTCCAGCTCACACATGGATATATATTGCCCCCAGCAGCTCATACATGGATATATATTGCCCCAGCAGCTCACACATGGATATATATATTGTCCCAGCAGCTCAGATATGGATATATATATTGCCCCCAGCAGCTCACACATTGAGATATATTGCCCCCAGCAGCTCACACCTGGATATATATAGCCCCCAGCTCACACATGGATATATATTGCCCCAGCTCACACATGAATATATATTGCCCCCAGCAGCTCACACATGGATATATATTGCCCCAGCAGCTCACACATCGATATATATATTGCCCCAGCAGCTCACATATGGATATATATATATTGCCCCAACAGCTCACACATGGATATATACAGTCGTGGCCGAAATTATTGGCACCCCAGACATTTTTCCAGAAAATCAAGTATTTCTCACAGAAAAGTATTGCAGTAACACATGTTTTGCTATACACATGTTTATTCCCTTTGTGTGTATTAGAACAAAACAAAAAAAGGGAGGAAAAAAGCTAATTGGACATAATGTCACACAAAACTCCAAAAATGGGCTGGACAAAATTCTTGGCACCCTTAACTTAATATTTGGTTGCACACCCTTTGGAAAAAATAACTGAAATCAACCGCTTCCTATAACCATCAATAAGCTTGGTTGCACACCCTTTGGAAAAAATAACTGAAATCAACCGCTTCCTATAACCATCAATAAGCTTCTTACACCTCTCACCCAGAGTTTTGGACCACTCTTCCTTTGCAAACTGCTCCAGGTCTCTCTTATTGGAAGGGCGCCTTTTCCCAACAGCAATTTTAAGATCTCTCCACAGGTGTTCAATGGGAGTTAGATCTGGACTCATTGCTGGCCACTTCAGAACTCTCCAGCGCTTTGTTGCCATCCATTTCTGGGTGCTTTTTGACGTATGTTTGGGGTCATTGTCCTGCTGGAAGACCCAAGATCTCGGACGCAAACCCAGCTTTCTGACACTGGACTCTACAGTGAGACCCAAAATCCTTTGGTAATCCTCAGATTTCATGATGCCTTGCACACATTCAAGGCACCCAGTGCCAGAGGCAGCAAAACAACCCCAAAACATCACTGAACCTCCACCATATTTCACTGTAGGTACTGTGCTCTTTTCTTTGTAGGCCTCATTCCATTTTCAGTAAACAGTAGAATGATGTGCTTTACCAAAAAGCTCTATCTTGGTCTCATCTGTCCACAAGACGTTTTCCAAGAAGGATTTTGGTTTACTCGTGTACATTTTGGCAAACTGCAATCTTGCTTTTTTATGTCTCTGTGTCAGCAGTGGGGTCCTCCTGGGTCTCCTGCCATAGCGTTTCATTTCATTTAAATGTCGATGGATAGTTTGCGCTGACACTGATGCTCCCTGAGCCTGCAGGACAACTTGAATTTCTTTGGAACTTATTTGGGGCTGCTTATCCACCATTCAGACTATCCTGCGTTGCAACCTTTCATCAATTTTTCTCTTCCGTCCACCCACAGAGAGATTAGCTACAATACCATGGGTTGCAAACTTCTTGATAATGTTGCGCACTGTGGACAAAGGCAAATCTAGATCTCTGGAGATGGACTTGTAACCTTGAGATTGTTGATATTTTTCCACAATTTTGGTTCTCAAGTCCTCAGACCGGTCTCTTCTCCTCTTTCTGTTGTCCATGCTTAGTGTGGCACACACTGACACACAATGCAAAGACTAAGTGAACTTCTCTCCTTTTTTTTCTGCTTTCAGGTGTGATTTTTATATTGCCCACACTTGTTACTTGTCCCAGGTGAGTTTACAGGAGCATCACATGCTTGAAACAATCTTATTTATCCACAATTTTGAAAGGGTGCCAAGAATTTTGTCCAGACCATTTTTGGAGTTTTGTGTGACATTACGTCCAATTTGCTTTTTTCCTCGCTTTTTTTGTTTTTTTTCCAATACACACAAAGGGAATAAACATGTGTATAGCAAAACAAGTGGTACTGCAATACTTTTCTGTGAGAAATACTTGATTTTCTGGAAAAATGTCTGGGGTGCCAATAATTTCGGCCATGACTGTATATTACCCCCAGCAGCTCACACATGGATATATATATATTGCCCCCAGCAGCTCACACATTGATATATATTGCCCCCAGCTCACACATGGATATATATTGCCCCAGCAGCTCACACATTGATATATATATTGCCCCAGCAGCTCACATATGGATATATATATATTGCCCACGCAGCTCATTGGGGCTCTGCAATATGTGAGTTTTGTACCTTTATACTCATTTAAATTATTTACCTAGAAGATTGCACTAGGGGTATCCCCGATATATTTTGCTCTACTGCAGGGGTATCCTGTTTATTACCAATTGGATTCTTTTTTATTATAAATATGATTTTTATTCACGGTAAAGGGAAACTATTCAGCAGAAGGAAGCCACAATAAAAGGGGAACTGGCCTGTTATCTCCTCAGTGAATGGCCTGGGTGTTTGGCTTCCTCATGCATTGCTATTATAGGTGTAAAATTGGGTCAGGCACACCAGGGTAACACTGTGAAAAATATTTTATTTACAGGAACAATGCTTTGTTTTTTATTGATCTCTTTTTTTTTTTGATATAAGAAGTTTATTCACGTTTTCCAGAAAGTACAAGTCAGTGCAAATAAAAAGAAACATCATCAAGAGCAGATCTGTGATATCTCAACAGGAGAGTAACAGCAATACAGTGTAAAATCAGTGTACGTTACAGTATGAGACAAACACACTTCTTCAATAAAACCTCTAAAAATGAAACAGAAAAAGAAAGAAGAAAGGGGAGAGCGGGGAAGGTGAAAAGGGGAAGAGAGAAGCTATTACCGAATAGACAAGGCATTGGATTCCAAGACTCAGATAATACACACAGCGGAACATAAGCTGTTTAAGTGCATAAATAAACATCCCAGATATACCAGTAATCGTGAGTGGAGAAGGGGACACCGGCCACTGAGGCCACAATGGCATCCAGAGACCGAATCTCTCCTAGTCCACGTCGGAGATCTGCAATCGTGGGTAGAGAAGGTGTGCGCCAATGAGACGCTATCAGAGTGTATGCAGTGGTGAGAATATGTGCTAGGAGTTTTCTCTGAGGTATCGTCGTCTCTTTTGGGAAGATTTGAAGTAGGGGAACCATCGGGTCAGTGATTAAAGCAGTACCTAATACTTTGTTAATTGTTAGCTAATTCCACAATTTCTCCCCATAGCAGTAGTAATTGAGGGCAGTGTCACCATATATGAATAAAGGACCCATGAGTCGCAGAGCACCTCCAACATGTGGGGGATTGAGCTGATGAGAAATGACGGAGTCTATCTGGGGTTAAATACCAACGGTAGAGTAATTTTTTCCTGGCTTCATGTAGGGTGGCACTCCTGAATTTCCCCTTGTCGGTTTGAAAACAATCTTTCCACTGGTTAACAGAAATAGAGATATTCAAGTCCCGTTCCCAGGTTAATTGGTATTTAGATTTCAATTCCGGAGGTGGAGTAGACAGTAGTTTATAACACATTGAAAGTAGCTTAGTGGGAATATATGGGGAGATACAGTACTGTTCGAAGGGGGACAATGCAGGTATCGAGAGTCTGTCAGGGCACGTCATGTCTTATGTTGTGAGTAAGGTTTTGAGTTGCAGATAGACAAATTGGAGCGGGCGATCAAGTTTGTATTTCTCACGCAATTGGTCGTAGGTCAGGAAGGCACTAGGGGAATAAAAGTCGGCAATATGTGTAAGACCATGAGCCATCCAGGCACGTGCGTCAAAGTTAGGAATTTTATGGACTAAGGCAGTGAGGGAGGTTGCCAAGTGTATTGGATGATAGTGGCATAAGTGGCCCCTGGAGGTGTCCCATACTCGTAAAAGCAGGTTCGCTAGAGGAAGCAGATTAGATAGACGAGGGTGCATACATTTGGGTAACCAGATGACATCTTTTAGTCTAAAGGGGGAGAAGGAGGGATGAATGATAACAGACCACTGCGGGGGAGGGTGATACCATGGAACCGAGCAAAGCCAGTAGGGCTGCTTTGTGATATAATAAAATATTGGGGAGTCCCAGGCCCCCGTTAGGAACTGGATTGGTTAGGACCTGAAAGCTAACCCGAGGTTTCTTATGATTCCAAATAAAACGGTTAATAGTGGTCTGTAAAGTTTTTAAAAAAAGGGAATGCGGGGAGAGGGGTAATGCCCTAAACACATATAGGAGCTACGGGAATATAGTCATTTTAGTAACAGCTATCCTTCCAAGCCATGAGAATTCAACCCTCTGGGCCAGGAGATTTACGAGGTGGAAGGGAGGAGATGACCGCTGAAAGTTCTAGAGCTGTTAACGTTTTAGTCAGATCATCGTGGTGTATTGAGGAGAGTTGGGGGAGGGACACCGAGGACAAGTAGGAGAATACGTCTGGTAGGGAGGGTTGAGGTGTGTACTTGTCCGCACTTAGATTGTATAATTGGGCATAATAGTCCGCGAAATGGTCGGCAATCTGTTGTGGCTGATACACATATTGATTCGGTTTGGTTTGTAACTTAACAATGTTGGACCGCAGAAAATTACCCCTCAATTTATTGGCTAAAAGGCGTCCCGTTTTATTGCCATAAAGATAAAATTTAGCATTGAGTCATCGCGCCTGCCATACGTACTCTTTCTTATGAAGGTCGCTAAGTTGTGACATCAGTAAGGTCAATTGAGGCGCTAGATGTGGGGTGGGCGAGTACTTATGGAGTTTTGAGATCTTATCAATATCTTTCAATAGGTCTAGTTTATGTTGTCGGCTCTCACGTTTCAGTCTCGATCCCCATTTGATGAGTATGCCCCTAATAACAGCCTTGTGGGCTTGCCAAAGAGTAGTAGGAGAAACGTCAGGGGACTCATTTTCCCGAAAGTAATGTAAAAGGGCATCGGGCATCGTTTAATTCCTGTTTAATATCAGGATGGGATAGTAGAGATTCATTCAATCTCCATGGAGACTTGCCAAAGGATGCAGAAGCATCTAGGAGTGTTGTAAGCATAGGGGCATGGTCCGACCACGAGATAGTGCCAATTGAACAATCAGAAATTAGTGGGAGTGTTGAGTTATGAACAAAAACATGGTCAATCCTAGAGTAAGTGTGATGAGTTAGGGAATAATATGTGTAGTCAACTTCATTCGGGTGATGGAGACGCCAGGTGTTATGCAGGTGGTATTCGGAAAGCAAGTTTAAGATGGACCTTGTCGACCGCCTGGAGGGAGAGTGGGGCGTGCCGGAGTCAAAAGAAACATTAAAATCCCCACAAATAATAACCTGGCCCATTTGTATCATTGTTAGTTTATTGAGAACGCGTTTCAGGAAGGGGTGTTGACCAGAATTGGGACAATAGACATTGGTGATAGTATACAGGGCGTGATTAACCACTTCGCTGCTGAGGACGCGCTCAGCGCGTCCTCAGCAGTCCCGCTGGTGTGCGGAGGACGCGCTGAGCGCGTCCTCCCATTGGGGTCAGCGTTCGGCCGGGTTCCGGCCGATCGCTGGCCCCTCCGGTGCGGGCTGACATCCTGGATGTCAGCCACGCATCCGGACCAGCAGCCGCCAGAATTAGGTGTCATCGCGGCAGCGCGATGACACCTAATTCAGGCGCCCCCCCCGCATGTGCGGAGGAGGCGCCTGAAAGGGAGGGGGGAGGTCCTTCGGACCTCTCTCCCTCCCGATCGGCGGCTCTGCGGGGGTTAACCCAGGCATCATTTGGAAGGGCACAGCCTGCCCTTCCAAATGATGCCTGGCATTAACCCCTGGGGAGCTGGATCGCGAATCGGCGCTGAAAAGCGCCGGTTCGCAATCCTTTCCCGGAGCTGGCCGACATCTTGGATGTCGGCCAAGCCTCCGGGAACTCCCCCAGAGGACTGGCGTCATCGTGCGTAGCACGATGACGCCAGTCCTAGAGTTAACCCCTAACTGCCACCAACTATGGAGATAGGGAGTTCCAATGAACTCCCTATCTCCCGATCCGTGGCAGCTAGGGGTTAAATTTTGGTATGGTTGGATCGGCCAGAGCATGGCCGTTCCAACGATACCAAATATGAAAGTGAAAAATTTTGTAAAAAAAAAAAAAAAATGAAAAATAAAAATAAAACAAAATTAACCCCTTAGTGACCGGGCGGTTTTACACAAATCCGTCCGTTCGTGACCGCAGCTGTTTTTATGTTTCTGCGCTCTTAGTGTTTACGTCAAATTTTCCTCTTACTCGTTTATGTAACCCACACATATTTTACACTGTTTTTCTCGTCACTAAATGGACTTTATAAAGATACCATTTTTTTCATCATTTCATATAATTTACTATAAAAAATATTGTGAAATATGACACAAAAATTGAAAAAACACCACTTTTTCGAACTTTGACCCCCAAAATTTCTTATGTATCAACAACCGTCAAAAATTTTTTATTCCTTAGTAGTTTCTAAATTTAGTACTGAGTTTAGCAATACCCAATGTTTACATATTCCTCGCTTTTTTCCTTATTTTATGCAACAATAAGTGCAAGTAGCACTTTGCCATTTCCAAAGAATTTATTTTCAAAACTAGTGATAGTGACATTGTAACACTGATATCTGTCACTAATTCCTGAATAACCCTCCACATATACATATTTTTTTAAAGTACACAAATCAAGGTATTAAACTTGGGGTATTTTGACTCTTTCCATGCAAACCATTTTACCACAAATCTATGCCAAAGTTTTGAAAAAAAAAAAAAATTTTGGTGATTTTTTTTTTTTGAACGCAATTTAAGAATACATGTACTGTGAACTTTAAGGTTTACTGCCAAAAGCACCCCAAAATATGTTCAGCAACATTTCTGAGTAAATTGATACCACCCAAGTATAGGTATGTCGGGTCATTTGGGGGCTAAAAGGCCTTATTTGGGGGGTGCGCATTTCAGTTTTCCAACTTGGAATTTTCACATTTCGTCATCATGCACCCATGTCCTATTTGGACATTTTTGAAGCCGGCCAAAGTAATTTACCCCCATCAAACCATATATTTTTAGAAAGGGCACACCCTAGGGTGCTTCAAAGAGTTGTATTTTAACACTTTCCATGCACTAGCTCTTTGTCAATCTTTCAGGTAGTCACTTTTTGTGTTATTTTTTCACACACATTGTACTTTAGGCATGAATTGTCAAATCCAGTTATGGGTTACTGCCAAAAAACACCCCAAAATATGTTCAGCAACATCTTCTGAGTAAATTGATACCACCCATGTATAGGTATGTCGGGTCATTTGGGGGCTAAAAGGCCTTATTTGGGGGGTGCGCATTTCAGTTTTCCAACTTGGAATTTTCACATTTCGTCATCATGCACCCATGTCCTATTTGGGACATTTTTGAAGCCGGCCAAAGTAATTTACCCCCATCAAACCATATATTTTTAGAAAGGG
Source organism: Leptobrachium leishanense (assembly GCA_009667805.1). Taxonomy (NCBI): domain Eukaryota; kingdom Metazoa; phylum Chordata; class Amphibia; order Anura; family Megophryidae; genus Leptobrachium; species Leptobrachium leishanense. Next base: position 73,094,387 of record CM019065.1, read on the forward strand.
CACACCCTAGGGTGCTTCAAAGAGTTGTATTTTAACACTTTCCATGCACTAGCTCTTTGTCAATCTTTCAGGTAGTCACTTTTTGTGTTATTTTTTCACACACATTGTACTTTAGGCATGAATTGTCAAATCCAGTTATGGGTTACTGCCAAAAAACACCCCAAAATATGTTCAGCAAAATCTTCTGAGTAAATTGATACCACCCATGTATAGGTATGTCGGGTCATTTGGGGGCTAAAAGGCCTTATTTGGGGGGTGCGCATTTCAGTTTTCCAACTTGGAATTTTCACATTTCGTCATCATGCACCCATGTCCTATTTGGGACATTTTTGAAGCCGGCCAAAGTAATTTACCCCCATCAAACCATATATTTTTAGAAAGGGCACACCCTAGGGTGCTTCAAAGAGTTGTATTTTAACACTTTCCATGCACTAGCTCTTTGTCAATCTTTCAGGTAGTCACTTTTTGTGTTATTTTTTCACACACATTGTACTTTAGGCATGAATTGTCAAATCCAGTTATGGGTTACTGCCAAAAAACACCCCAAAATATGTTCAGCAACATCTTCTGAGTAAATTGATACCACCCATGTATAGGTATGTCGGGTCATTTGGGGGCTAAAAGGCCTTATTTGGGGGGTGCGCATTTCAGTTTTCCAACTTGGAATTTTCACATTTCGTCATCATGCACCCATGTCCTATTTGGGACATTTTTGAAGCCGGCAAAGTAATTTACCCCCATCAAACCATATATTTTTAGAAAGGGCACACCCTAGGGTGCTTCAAAGAGTTGTATTTTAACACTTTCCATGCACTAGCTCTTTGTCAATCTTTCAGGTAGTCACTTTTTGTGTTATTTTTTCACACACATTGTACTTTAGGCATGAATTGTCAAATCCAGTTATGGGTTACTGCCAAAAAACACCCCAAAATATGTTCAGCAACATCTTCTGAGTAAATTGATACCACCCATATATAGATTTGTTCTGTTGTTTTTGGGGTGCTACGCCAATCTTTGACATGTGCTTGTCAATTTTCTAATTTGACATACAGTATCTTCTTTGCTTATCTTCTTTTTAGGGGCCTTTTTACATACCCCAGTTTTATGAACGTGCATATATTTGGTAAGCTAACACCCCAAAGTATTGTAAATGGAGTGTTTTTATGCTATGGATGCATCCGTTTGCTCCAAACAAATTAGATACTGTTTGGTGGTCATTTTTCATTTTCACACCCACATCAGTTTTGGACTGTGATTTAGGAGACACTGTTGTTTTTTACTGCATGAAAACTCTCCAGGTTGTTTTCTGCAAGGTCTCCTGAGTACACCCATGCCCCCCATGCATAGGTTTGCCAGGATTTTGGAAGGTTCAAATACAATTTTTATGACTTTGTCATTGGAGTTGAAATTGAGATTATTTCTTCAGCTAGGCCTAGCTTTGGTTTTGGGTCTACCGCATACCCCAGTTTGAATTATTGCCAGAAAATTGTTTATATTTGTTATGTTGACACCCCAAGATATTGCATATGGAGTGCTTTGATGCCATGGATGCAACGGTTTTAGCCCAAAACATTTGAGAAGGTGTGTGGCGGTAATTTTTCAATTTTCAGATTTTTACGCCCACAGTAGTTTTGGACTGTGATTTAGCAGACACTGTTGTTTGTTACTGCATGAAAACTCTCCAGGTTGTTTTCTGCAAGATCTCCTGAGTACACCCATGCCCCCCATGCCTAGGTTTGCCAGGATTTTGGGAAGGTTCAAATACAATTTTTATGACTTTGTCATTAGAGTTGAAATTGAGATTATTTCTTCAGCTAGGCCTATCTTTGGTTTTGGGTCTACCGCATACCCCAGTTTGAATTATTGCCAGAAAATGTTTATATTTGTTATGTTGACACCCCAAGGTATTGCATATGGAGTGCTTTGATGCCATGGATGCAACGGTTTTAGCCCAAAACATTTGGCAACAACAGGTGTGTGGCGGTAATTTTTCAAATTTCAGATTTTTACGCCCACAGTAGTTTTGGACTGTGATTTAGGCTAGGGTCAGACGAGCGTAGTGTTCACGTCCGTGATCGCGCCTAAAAGTACGTCCGTGATAGCATGACAAAGTCCAATGGAGCCCGACACACGAAGTACGTCCGCACTGAACTGCGGACGCACAACGGCCGCGGCCCACGGACGCAAGGCAGGCAAGAACGTAGAACCGCTAGAACGGCCGCACAAAGTGCGCTGCGTCCGCAACGTCTGCATAGCTTTGTGTGTGAGTGATGGAACGTGGTCAGACGGACTGCATTTATACGTCCTGCATTTTTCACGGACAAAATGGTTTTGCAATTGAATTTATTGTCCCTCCTACATCTGTCAAAAAATAAATGTCAGTGAAAAAACGGACTGTGTGACCACTACTGCGTCTTCCGTACTGACGATGTCCGTACTGCACGGACGTACAGTCCGTAGAAATCACGCTCGTCTGACCCTAGCCTTAGCAGACACTGTTGTTTGTTACTGCATGAAAACTCTCCAGGTTGTTTTCTGCAAGATCTCCTGAGTACACACCATGCCCCCCATGCATAGGTGTGCAAAGATTTTGGCAAAATACAGCACCAATTGTAGAACATAAAAATGTACGAATAAAATGTAAAAGTCTGGTGCCTGTCAAACTGGGGATGCTCTCTAGGGGAGCACAGGCTGTTGTCACTGAAGTGCATGAAACGCAAAATGTTTTCATACCTTCTACGTGACATTGATTGGAGGTAAATGGGGGTAGAGCAGATGGGGCTACTGCTCCAGCAGGAGCGAATTGAGGGCTTCTTTATGATGCCCTCAGCATAGTAAGTGCCCAGAATTTCAGAAATTCTGGCACATCTAGCGGGGTCCATTGCTGCCTTGCCAAGTAGGAGTCTGGCTTCGCAGCACAATGCTGATGGGCATACAGATTTGATTGGGCCACGATGTGGCCCAACAAATCATCCCCCATAAACACCTGCAAAAACTGTGTGGCGGTAAATCCTGCAACATCAATATTGATGCCAGGATTTGCCGTGAAAGGAGGGATATCTGGCCTCTGGCGATGAGGCACTACCCACTCCTCAGCTGGAGCTGTGCGTCTCCTGCTGGCAGGTGGTGACCCAGGATCTGCATCAGAAACATCACTAGATACATCAGCCAGCATAGATAATGTATCTAGCGACGCCTCTGAGCAGTTAGCGGGGTCGAAATGAGGGTCTGAGTCTGACGCAGATGCCTCAGATTCTGACGCCAGGATGGCATATGCCTCCTCGGCGCTGTACACCCTCTCAGACATTATATATAATAGATTATAAAATTTTATAATTATTATATATATATAAGCGGATTGTTGGTTCTTAGAAAAACCGTTGGGTTTCACAAGAAAATACAAATAAACACCTAAATCTCTCTAAATCCCTCTAAACCTGCCTCAATTCTTCTAAATCCCTAAAATCTCTCTAAATCTGCCTCAATTTTTCTAATCTCACTAAATCTCACTAAAATCTCTAACCTGTCAAATCTGATCTCTCTCTCTCGCTCACCAAAACACAAGTGAGGAGAGGGAGGGAGAATCACAGAGGTCAGAGCCAATATTTACAAAATATTGGCCTGACCTGACAAATTAGAAATTTTATTTTGATTTTTTCTAACTTCTGATTGGATGTTGCTAGCCTGCCTCTCTGATGAGGCAGGCTAGGAACATCCCACTCAGCCCCAAGATGACCCTGCCCTTAGAACCCTAACCCTACCCCTGACCCTGCCCTTAGAACCCTAACCCTAACCCTACCCCTAACCCTACCCCCTACCCCTAACCCTACCCCTAACCCTACCCCTACCCCTACCCCTAACCCTAACCCTACCCCTAACCCTAACCTAACCCTACCCCTACCCTAACCCCCCTAACCCTACCCCTAACTGTCAGTTTATTTTATTTATTTTTCTTTTTTTACACTTTTTTTACACACTTTTTTTTTACTTTTTTTTTACTTTTTTTTACACTTTTTTTTTCTCTGCTGGGTGCCTTGATCCCTCGAGGCACCCAGCAGAGCACCTGATCACTGAAGTGATCGATTTTGTACTGAGTGCCACGATACCTCGTGGCACTCAGTACTTCCTGCCGCTACCGGAAGTGATCGCTCGGGGGGCGATCACGGACGGACCGGCGGCAGGTAAGTATATTACAAGGATGCCTCGATGTCGAGGCATCCTTGTAATATGCTCAGAGCAGCTGGAAGCGATACCGATCGCTTCCAGCGCTCTGTAGAAGTGCCGGGCACCTCTCCGGTGCAACCGGATGTAGATCGCTCCTGGGGAGCGATCACATGGTGCCCCGGCATTTCTAACGGCCATTGCACGGATGCCTGGACTCCCAGGCATCCTGCAATGGCGTTTGAGCTGCTGGAAGCGATCCGATCGCTTCCAGCAGCTCAAAAACGGCAGGACGTACCATGTACGTCAGCGGGTCTAAGAGAGACCCGCTGCAATGACGTACATGGTACGTCCGCGGTCGGGAAGGGGTTAAAAAAAAAAATTAAAAAAAAAAAAAATAAACACTTTTTTTTTTTTTTTTGGTTTGTTAATGCAGCAATATTGTTCCCATTTCAATTATAATGTGAACAATGATGCTGCACTAACGATTTTTGTATGCGGTGCGTTTGTTAAAAATAGTGTCATTTTCCCCAAAAAAAAATGTAACGAGACCCCATCTCTAATTTTTTTAACAAGCGCACCCCATACAAAATATAACCGCAATTGCTCGCATGTTAAAATGTGGAAAAAAACACTTTACACATTGTAAATGATTGAAAATACATATTTTATTGCATTTTTTGTTATAATATACAGACATGACATAACGTATACATATAATAATGACATATTATGAATCTACCGAGTCTGACGGAAAGAACGATATATAATATGTCTGGGTCATATACTAAAATAAGCCTTCAAAACACGTTTAAACATGATGCGCAAAACAGGTAAAAATGACCTCAGCATAGGGGCGGGAAAAGCCTCAGCAGCGAAAGGGTTAAGGCAGCATATTATTATCAAGTACCGTCCCTCAACATCACGTACAATTTTATGCAATTCAAATAACACTCTATTATGAACAAGAAACAAGACACCCCTGGATTTTGTCGGAGAGGTAGCATGATATTGGGCAGTATAGTTTGGGAGGTATAAATTCGGATGTGAAAGACGCTGGAAGTGCGTTTCCTGTAAGCAAACAATGTCAGGATTAAGGCACTTCAATTCCGCATATAATGTGTGACGCTTGTAAGGCATATTTAGCACTTTTACGTTGTGGGAGTAAAGTTTCATACTAAGAGTTCCAGATTAATGGACGTGAGGTGTGCTGTAAGATATACCATACCCAGAGGGACCACTGATGAAAAGGTCCCGCCAATAACCATAAGTGAGGCAACCAATCGAGTGATCAAGTTTCCGCAGTCCCTTCGATCATTAAGGTCGAGCAGTGTGTAAGTCACAGCCAAGGTAGGTAAGCAATCCGTTCGGTAAAGATGAGGAGGAGAAAAAAAAAATTAATAAGGAAAAAAGAAACAACAGAGAGCGAGAAACAGTTATAGACAAACCGTCCAGGGTAGATCCCTGGATCCAACTATGTACAGTCAGTGCAAAAAAGCCTTCATAACCTCCGCTGAAAAACAGAGCGGGGTCGACTCCAGTACCTGGAGGAAGGTCATGGGGGGGTCACCACAGAACATATCAGGAGAGTGGAAGACAGGAAGTCCTGCACCCCACTTGTCATAGCCGGGGATAAGCTGCCTTCAACATATGTTTCCTGAGCGTAACCGTCGTTGAGATGACAACTAGAGGTCGGCCATCTTTGACCTCATAATGAGCCAGGTTGAATGCTGTGGAAATTACTTAACCCTGAAAAAAATAAGAAAAGTGTTCATCCAATTAATTAAGGGGAGACGGTATTCCAAATCACTTGAGGGTATTAACCCTGTGCCACTCCGGAGATACTTTGGAAGGTGAGGTAGATGGGTTCCTAGGAGGGGAAAATTCCTCAATCAGGTTCCAGGAGACCAGGTGTTTCATCCCCTCTGCTACCGAGCAAGCCACGTGAAGACGGTTATCTTTCCAGATGAGTAATTTTGTTGGGAAGCCTCAGCAGTATTGTACATCGCGGTTGCGGAGAATCTTCGTTACCGCCTGAAATTCTCTCCGTCAAGCCATCGTATGGGAGGAAAGGCCAGGAAACAGTAGGACATCTGTATATGGTACACCAAGCAGCTCAGCAGGGTATGCCTTCATAATAGATTCCTTAACCGTGTAATAGTGCATCCGGAGGACTATGTCCCTAGGGGTAGCAGCGGAAAGTGACTTTGGTTTCGGGACTCGATGGGCTCTGTCCATAAGGAGGTCTGATACAGGGACGTCAGGGAGCAGGGTTTGAAACAGGGATTGCAGATATTGCGAGAGATCGGGAGATTTCACGGATTCAGAAATACTGCAGACTCGGATGTTATTACGGCATGAGCGGTCTTCCTGGTCTGCAATCTTCAAGACCAAATTTTCATGGGATGATTTAAGTGTTTGAAATGCATCAATCAATTCATTATGGGCTAAGCAGAGTTCATCCGTTTTGGATTCTAAATTGTCAGTGCGTTCTCCCAGGTCATTAAGCTCCTTATGGATGTCAGCAGTGATAGATCTAAAGTCTGCTTGAAGAGTGACCCTGAGATTCTGTAACGTGGAATGGAGTACCTTACTGGTAGCTGGTGCATCGTCAGGGAGCAGTGTCAAAGTATCCTCCTCATCCTCTCCTGTGAAAGCTGGTGTGTCTGGGCCTCCGGCGCCGCCATCTTGAGATCCGCAGCCTTTATCTTTTTTTGTCAACCGCGTTAATTTGGCCACTCGTTGCGGCTTGGAAGGAGCCATGGAGGAGCCTGGGGGTATGAGGGAGGTAGAGGAGGCAAAACGGAGGGTTTGTGTGGCAGCTGATAGCCGTAGGATTAGACAGTGTGCTGTGGTCCGCCGGAGCTCCGCTTACATGCGGCTGCTCGTAATGGCCGCTAGCTCTGCCCCCACCAATTGGATTCGTAAAGGGGCTAGATGGGCACCTGAAGATCCTGAAAATCCAATTGAAAGCCTTCCATCCTAGAGCCAGGTGTTTGGCTCAATAAAATGTGAGTTGACCACCTGTGGTATATTTTATTCTTATTTTGGAGCTACATACTGCACAATTTGTGGTTTCTTTTTTCTCTAATAGTTTAGTCCGCTGATACATCTCCACCAAAAGAGGGTAGTCTCTGAAGATAGAGAATTTTTCATTGATGGACATGCAGTGAACACTTTCTTGCCTTCCAGGGGACTTTGTTCGCCGGCGCTACGTTATTCTTTTCTAAAGGAATAAACGGTTTATTAGATATTGGATAAAACCAGGAATATTTTTAACATTGAAACCTATGGTGTTCGTTCACCTGAATAAACTTGCCAAATGAAAACACCGGACATCAGGACATTTCTTTGCTGTTCGGTGTCTCTGATCAGATTAACCATTACTTCTCTATGGGGACTTTCACTGCCTTCGAACAGGCACCGTACTTGCTGTCCGTTTGCCAAAATTTGTATACGAGCACATAACAGAGCTCCACAGCAATAAACCTCACAGTAATGTGTGCCGTGTATTATAAGCATTCAGTGTTATATGGGAGTATTGATTTATGAGTAAAAGTAGTTAAAAAAAACCGTAAACTTGGGGGGGGGGATGACACCATAAGTTACCGCACCGGGTGACACCAACCCTAGTGACACCATTGGTCACGGCTGTTGTAGTAGGCTCTATTATAAATGTATCCTTTATCCACATATATCCTAATACTAATATATTGCCTAATTTAAAAAAAAAATTGCTGGGGGTTATTCACAGTATGTAAGCGGTTGATTATTAGGGTGACTGTGTGGACCATGTTTAAATGGACACATGAATAAGTCTTGCCCTGAAACATGAATTATTTATATGCTGCAGCAGGGAAATTTGTGTCGCTCACCTGGCCTTCCTTTTGGATCTATTAAATGCAGTGTAATGCAGCATTCTACATGCTGTTGGGTGGCATTTATCATGCAATACCCATCAGCCTTAATATATGTGTGCATCAAAACATGGATGATACGACCACCGTGGAGTATCTTAATAATGCAGGGGTAAGAGGTTATTCACTGGATGTGTTCATATTCAAGCTTGTGAGGGCGGGGGATAGGTATGGTCCGGCAATCTGCACTGGAAAAAAACAGTTCTATCCTGTACACAACCGCATTAGTTTCCCTAGCGTGTGCTAAACGACCTTGTTCATGCACTACCGCGGACAAGGTGATCTGTTAGTAGGTCGTCAGACGCTACGTTTTAGCGACTCGCGCTAAATTTTTCCTTTAGTGATGGTGTTTTAGCTCACACCAGGTGATAGGGCCCTTAGTTTTATTCAATGGTATGATTTAGTGGTGAAAATTATTAGTGCCCCCCCAGTTTTGACTGTGGTGTCCTATGTGCCACCCCCTAAATATTGTTCCTAGAGTCGCCACTGCGGTGCGGTAACTTATGGTGTCACCCCCCCATGAGTTTTATGGTTTCTTTTTTTAACTACTCTTACTCATAAATCAGTACTTCCATATAACACTGAATGCTCATACACGGTGCACATTACTGTGAGGTTTATTGCTGTGGAGTTCTGTGATATGCTCACACACAAATTTTGCCGAACTGCCTCCAAGTATGGTGCCTGTTCGAAGGCAGTGAAAGTCCCCATAGAGAAGTAATAGTTAATCTGTTCAGAGAACACCGAACAGCAGTGAAATGACCTGATGTTCTGTGGTTTCATTCGGCAGGTTTATTCAGGCGAACCCCATAGGTTTCAACGTTAAAAATATTCCCATTTTTACTCAATATCTAATAAACCGTTTAATATTTTAATCTGCAGTAAATAGTCTTTTTATGTATTGATTTTTTTTAGTATCTTTTAGGCATTTTTCAGAATTTTTTCGGTAAATTTTTTTCCCTCAATCCTTTTTTAATAGCGGATCTTCTTTTTTCTGTAACAGACCTTTTTATTATCTTTCATAGGATCTTATACGTTAATTCCAGACATTTTCGTTCAGTAGTTTTTTTGAAAACAGTGTTTCAATTTTGACACTTTCAATCGTATTTGTTTTTTACCCATCCGGCAGCTTAGCTTATCGTCTTTTTATTGCGGCTTTCATTGGCCGATTCTCTGCACTTCGGGAAACCTGCTGTGAATTTACTGCAGGACGGGGAAATTTGATTCCCCGAGGTGTGGGGAACAACAGAACACTGAAATGTCAGTGTCATTTTGGTTCTCTGTGAATAACCCCTTTAATGGTGGTTTATTTTGCCGCCCCCTGGGAAGGGCCGGCCTAGGCCTTGCCTACCCAGGACATACTTAAAAATGAGAGAAATCTCAATGTATCCTTCCTGGTAAAATACTTTCAGTTATTCAGAGAAAGGTGAAACTATTTAGAACTTTTGGAGAAGTGAAAATTCTTGGTCAAAATAGCTGATTTGGAAAGTGAGATAAATGGGAGAATTTATACTAATGGGAGAGCTATTTTGACCCAGAATTTTCACTTCTCCAAAAGTTCTCCAGAGTTTCACCTTTCTTTGAATAACCTTAATAGTGTGTAATTTTTTTTATATATTTATATTTTTAGGGGGTCACCCTTGGGGTGGTGTCACCCAGTGCAGGCCACACACCCCGCCCCCCTTGTGACACCACTGTCCAAGAGTCTGGGATAGATAGTAGCCTCTATGGCATCTGCTAATGTAAATTAGATTAAATTAAATTGAATTCTCCCAACCCCGTTCCAGATGAATATGTATAGGGTTGTCCTCATTGTGTGGTAGGTAGAGCAACTAAGGAAGATTCGTAACAGTGAGGGTCCGGGGGTCTGGGGGATAGAGCGTTTGCTGGGTACTGAGCTTCTGGCACCTGTCGGGCGATGTTTAAGAACAAAGACCACCAGTACCAGATTTTGAAGTAGGTGTCATACTTATTTGCAAGAGGGTAAGGCAACTCCTCCATTTCCCACACTCGATTAATCTGCTCAATCCACTTGAACACTGTCGGAGGGGACATCTGTTTCCATTATTTTGGAATCCGTGCCTTAGCAGCTTTGAACAGATATAAGGCTAGGGACATAACCCGTCGGGACCATGTGTAACAAGGCCATTTTACCCTATATTTAATTGTAACATTGTAAGGCTTTTGATACTGTTCCGCATAGAAGGCTTATCAATAAATTGCAATCTTTGTTCTTGGATTCCAATATTGTTGAATGGATTAGGTGGTGGCTGAGTGACAGGCAACAGAGGGTTGTGGTAAATGGAGTTTATTCGGCACAATGTCTTGTTACCAGTGGGGTACCTCAGGGGTCAGTACTTGTACCCATTCTCTTTAATATTTTTATTAGTGATATTGCAGAAGGTATTAATGGTAAAGTATGTCTTTTTGCTGATGACACAAAGATTTGCAACAGGGTTGACGTTCCTGGAGGGATCAGCCAAATGACAAATGATTTAGGTAAACTAAAAAAATGGTCGAAGCTGTGGCAATTGAGTTTTAATGTGGATAAGTGCAAGATAATGCACCTGGGACCTAAAAACCCAAGGGCTGAATATAGAATATTTGATACAGTCCTAACCTCAACATCTGAGGAAAGGGATTTAGGGGTTATTATTGCAGAGGATCTAAGGGTAAGTAGGCAATGTAATAGAGCAGGAGGAAATGCTAGCAGAATGCTTGGTTGTGTAGGGAGAGGTATTAGCAGTAGGAAAAGGGAAGTGCTCATGCCACTGTACAGAGCACTGGTGAGATCTCACTTGGAGAACTGTGTGCAGTACTGGAGACCGTATCTCCAGAAGGATATAGACACCTTAGAGAGAGTTCAGAGAAGGGCTACTAAAATGGTGTACGGCTTGAAGGAGAAAAGTTACCAGGAAAGGCTTAATGATCTTAACATGTACAGCTTGGAAAAAAGACGAGACAGAGGAGATATGATAGAAACATTTAAATACGTAAAGGGAATCCACAAGGTAGAGGAAGGAAGTATATTTAAAAGGAAACAAGGTAGCAAAACAAGAGGACATAGTCTTAGATTAGAGGGGCAAAGGTTTAAAAGTAACATCAGGAAGCATTATTTTACTGAGAGGGTGGTGGATACATGGAACAGCCTTCCAGTAGAAGTGGTAGAGGCCAAAACAGTGATTGAATTTAAGCAGGCATGGGATAGGCATAAGGCTATCTTAAATAAAAGATAAATCCAGGTAAAGTATCCATGTAATTAGGCAGACTAGATGGGCCAAAAGGTTCTTATCTGCCGACATTTTCTGTTTCTATGTTTAAAAGAAAAATACAGTATAAGAAGATGGATAAATTGCCCCCAGCTCACACGTGGATATATTGCCCCCAGCTCACACATGGATAAATTGCCCCAGCTCACACATGGATAAATTGCCCCAGCTCACACATGGTTATATTGCCCCCCAGCTCACACATGGATATATTGCCCCCAGCTCACACATGGATAAATTGCCCCCAGCTCACACATGGATATATTGCCCCAGCTCACACATGGATATATATTGGCCCCAACTCACACATGGATATATATTGGCCCCAGCTCACACATGGATATATATTGCCCAGCTCACATGGATATATATATTGGCCCCAACTCACACATGGATATATATATATTGGCCCCAACTCACACATAGATATATTTATATATATTGCCCCCCAGATAACATGGATATATATATATTGGCCCCCAGGTCACACATTGATATATATATTGGCCCCAAGCTCACACATGGATATATATTGGCCCCAGCTCACATAGATATATATATATTGGCACCAGCTCACACATGGATATTTATATATATTGGCCCCCTAGGTAACATGGATATATATATATTGGCCCCCAGGTAACAAGGATATATATATATATTGGCTCCCAGGTCACACATTGAGAAATATATATATATATTGCCCCCCAGCTCACATGGATATATTGCCCCCCAGCTCACAAGAATATATTTCCCCCAGCTCACAAGGATATATATTGCCCCAGCTCACAAGGATATATATTGCCTCCAGCTCACAAGAAAATATATTGCCCCAGCTCACAAGGATATATTTCCCCCAGCTCACAAGGATATATATTGCCCCAGCTCACATGGATATATATTGCCTCCAGCTCACAAGAAAATATATTGCCCCAGCTCACATGGATATATATTGCCCCATCTCACATGGATATATTGCCCACCTCACATGGATATATATTGCCCACCTCACATGGATATATATTGCCCAGCTCACAAGGATATTTATTGCCCCCAGCTTGCATGGATATATATTGCCCCCAGCTCACAAGAACATATATTGCCCCCAGCTCACTTGGATATATATTGCCCCATCTCACATGGATATAATGCCCCACCTCACATGGATATATATTGCCCCAGCTCACATGGATATATTGCCCAGCTCACATGGATATATTGCCCCAGCTCACATGGATATATATTGCCCCAAGCAGCTCACAAGGATATATATTGCTCAAGCAGCTCACAAGGATATATATTGCCCCAAGCAGCTCACAAGGATATATATTGCCCCCAGCTCACATGGATATATTGCCCCCGGCTCACATGGATATATATTTCCCCCAGCTCACAAGGATATATATATTGCCCCAAGTAGCTCGCAAGGATATATATTGCCCCAGCTCACATGAATATATTGCCAAGCAGCTCACATGGATATATATTGTCCCAAGCAGCTCACATGGATATATACTGCCCCAAGCAGCTCACAAGGATATATATTGCCCCAAGTAGCTCGCAAGGATATATATTGTACCCAGCTCACAAGGATATACATACCAGCTCACAAGGATATATTGCCCCAGCTTACAAGGATATACATACCAGCTCACATGGATATATATTGCCCCATCTCACATGGATATATTGCCCCACCTCACATGGATATATATTGCCCCCAGCTCACATGGATATATTGCCCCAGCTCACATGAATATATATTGCCCCAGCTCACATGGATATATATTGCCCCAAGCAGCTCACAAGGATATATATTGCCTCAAGCAGCTCACAAGGATATATATTGCCCCAAGCAGCTCACAAGGATATATATTGCCCCCAGCTCACATGGATATATTGCCCCCGGCTCAAATGGATATATATTTCCCCCAGCTCACAAGGATATATATTTCCCCCAGCTCACAAGGATATATATTGCCCCAGATCACATGAATATATTGCCCCAAGCAGCTCACATGGATATATATTGCCCCAAGCAGCTCACATGGATATATACTGCCCCAAGCAGCTCACAAGGATATATATTGCCCCAAGTAGCTCGCAAGGATATATATTGTACCCAGCTCACAAGGATATATTGCCCCAGCTCACAAGGATATACATACCAGCTCACATGGATATATATTGTCCCAGCTCACACATGGATATATTGCCCCCAGCTCACACATGGATAAATTGCCCCCAGCTCACACATGGATAAATTGCCCCAGCTCACACATGGATATATATTGGCCCCAGCTCACACATGGATATATATTGCCCAGCTCACATGGATAAATATATTGGCCCCAACTCACACATGGATATATATATTGGCCCCAACTCACACATGGATATATATATATATATTGGCCCCAACTCACACATAGATATATATATATATATATATTGCCCCCCAGATAACATGGATATATATATATATTGGCCCCCAGGTCACACATTGATATATATATTGGCCCCAAGCTCACACATGGATATATATTGGCCCCAGCTCACATGGATATATATATATTGGCACCAGCTCACACATGGATATTTATATATATTGGCCCCCTAGGTAACATGGATATATATATATTGGCCCCCAGGTAACAAGGATATATATATATATTGGCTCCCAGGTCACACATTGATATATATATATATTGCCCCCCATCTCACATGGATATATTGCCCCACCTCACATGGATATATATTGCCCCCAGCTCACATGGATATATTGCCCCAGCTCACATGAATATATATTGCCCCAGCTCACATGGATATATATTGCCCCAAGCAGCTCACAAGGATATATATTGCCTCAAGCAGCTCACAAGGATATATATTGCCCCAAGCAGCTCACAAGGATATATATTGCCCCCAGCTCACATGGATATATTGCCCCCGGCTCAAATGGATATATATTTCCCCCAGCTCACAAGGATATATATTTCCCCCAGCTCACAAGGATATATATTGCCCCAGATCACATGAATATATTGCCCCAAGCAGCTCACATGGATATATATTGCCCCAAGCAGCTCACATGGATATATACTGCCCCAAGCAGCTCACAAGGATATATATTGCCCCAAGTAGCTCGCAAGGATATATATTGTACCCAGCTCACAAGGATATACATACCAGCTCACAAGGATATATTGCCCCAGCTCACAAGGATATACATACCAGCTCACATGGATATATATTGTCCCAGCTCACACATGGATATATTGCCCCCAGCTCACACATGGATAAATTGCCCCCAGCTCACACATGGATAAATTGCCCCAGCTCACACATGGATATATATTGGCCCCAGCTCACACATGTATATATATTGCCCAGCTCACATGGATAAATATATTGGCCCCAACTCACACATGGATATATATATTGGCCCCAACTCACACATGGATATATATATATATATTGGCCCCAACTCACACATAGATATATATATATATATATTGCCCCCCAGATAACATGGATATATATATATTGGCCCCCAGGTCACACATTGATATATATATTGGCCCCAAGCTCACACATGGATATATATTGGCCCCAGCTCACATGGATATATATATATTGGCACCAGCTCACACATGGATATTTATATATATTGGCCCCCTAGGTAACATGGATATATATATATTGGCCCCCAGGTAACAAGGATATATATATATATTGGCTCCCAGGTCACACATTGATATATATATATATTGCCCCCCAGCTCACATGGATATATTGCCCCCCAGCTCACAAGGATATATATTGCCCCAGCTCACAAGGATATATATTGCCTCCAGCTCACAAGAAAATATATTGCCCCAGCTCACAAGGATATATTTCCCCCAGCTCACAAGGATATATATTGCCCCAGCTCACATGGATATATATTGCCTCCAGCTCACAAGAAAATATATTGCCCCAGCTCACATGGATATATATTGCCCCATCTCACATGGATATATTGCCCCCACCTCACATGGATATATATTGCCCCATCTCACATGGATATATATTGCCCCCAGCTCACAAGGATATTTATTGCCCCCAGCTTGCATGGATATATATTGCCCCCAGCTCACTTGGATATATATTGCCCCATCTCACATGGATATATTGCCCCACCTCACATGGATATATATTGCCCCCAGCTCACATGGATATATTGCCCCAGCTCACATGAATATATATTGCCCCAGCTCACAAGGATATATATTGCCTCAAGCAGCTCACAAGGATATATATTGCCCCAAGCAGCTCACAAGGAAATATATTGCCCCATCTCACAAGGATATATATTGCCCCCAGCTCACATGGATATATTGCCCCCGGCTCACATGGATATATATTTCCCCCAGCTCACAAGGATATATATTTCCCCAGCTCACAAGGATATATATTGCCCCAGCTCACATGTATATATATATTGCCCCCAGCTCACATGAATATATTTCCCCAAGCAGCTCACATGGATATATATTGCCCCAAGCAGCTCACATGGATATATACTGCCCCAAGCAGCTCACAAGGATATATATTGCCCCAAGTAGCTCACAAGGATATATATTGTACCCAGCTCACAAGGATATATATTGTCCAAGCTCACAAGGATATACATACCAGCTCACAAGGATATATTGCCCCAGCTCACAAGGATATACATACCAGCTCACATGGATATATATTGGCCCCAGCTCACATGGTCCCGTGTGCAAGGCACCTTCGAGCAAGCCTCTTCCTCCCAGTGGCCACCGGCAAAGGATGTAGCCGGCCTCTTGTTGGGAAACTCGCACAAGCCGTGGTCTCACGAGATCCCAGAGTTAACTCTGCAATCTCGCGAGATCGCGGCTGGTTGATCCCAATGAGCGGCAAGGCAACATTCTTTGCTGGAGGCCGCTAGGAGGAGAGAGCATGCTCGGCAGTGAGGCAAGCCTATGGCTCACGTGCCGACACGGTCGGCCCCACGTGCCAGGTGTGGCACGTGTGCCACAGGTTTGCCATCACTGCACTAGACAATGCGAGTTATGGTTATATTTAAAATAGTTTTTTTACAGTTGAGACATTCTGGTTATTCAAAGAGAGGTGAAAAGCAGGAGAATGACTGGAGATTGGAAAATTCTAGGTCAAAATATCCAAACCAGAAAAATTCTCCTATTCATCTTACTTTCCAAATTGGCAATTTTGACCTAGAATTTTGCATTCTCCAGTCACTCTCCTGATTTTTACCGCTCTCTGAATAACCCTGATTGTCAGTTACTGGCTATAATGTAAAAGTGTGAGTCTTACAGTATGTACGTACTGCATATTGCATTTTATATTTTTTATGTAAAAACAAATGTTTTACTGTAAAAATAACTTTATATTAAAATTATTTTACAGAAAAAATTATATAAAAAGATTTTTTATGTAAAATTTTTATGTACATTATTATATGTATACGTCATGGTACCATTGGAGACCTATTGTTTCATCATTCATTTTCCACAGCTAAATTACTTACAGGGATTCTCTTGGGTTAAAAAGGGGGATGACAGGGTAGATGAAGGGGTTAAACGATAGACCCTCTTGACCCTCTCCATACCTCCTACCTCTCAATTTAACCCATTTTAAAACTCTCCTTTATTCTAGAACCTGGCTCCCTCGTTGCTGGACTGCATACAATGGCAGTTGAATGCTTGAACCTCAAGTCCGTTTAACACCAACATCGCAAGAAGAATACATTTTTACAGGTCATTGTAGAATAATGCTGTCCTCCTTCCTCTGGAACTAGTATGCCTCAGTTAGCAGTGAAGGACTGTAACATTGCATGTCTGATCTGTGGAAATGTAAATTCTAAGTAAATAACACAGGATACCATGAGGTGTCTTATTCCTACAAATATGTACTTTTGTGCTACTTTGCCCAATTTGCCCATCATAGTTATAGCTTTAGAACACAATCTCCTTCGAATACACGATTTCTATCCTTGTTCATAATTATTGTTAGGTGTGTATATAACAGGGAAGCTCATTCTTATTATATTCAATATATTGCATAAATGAGTGTAACAAAGAAGAGATCATTCCATTACAGTGAAGCAGACGTACCGTGAGAACCCCAATATTGCTTCAAGGATTATTGTTCAAAAAAATACTTAAAAACTCAGCCATGGAGGTGTTACCAGTAGGGATGAGCTGTTCGGGTTCGGACGGTTGGGGGTTCGACCAGAACTTAGCCTGTTCGGGCAGATCGCGAACCCCGAACATTTCCGGGTGTTCGCCGCATGTTCAACCACAATGGACCACAATGCATTTTCCCACTGCCTGAAGCTCGTAATTGGCTACAGCCTTGCACCTGACCACAGGTCTGGTGCAAGACTGGTTGAACACTATGCCAATCACCGCTCAGAGTCCTGATTGGGCAAATTTTGCCCAATCATGGGCTCACAGAGCTAAGTCCCGCAGCACACTATATAAGGTTTAAACGCGCCGATTCTGCACGCATTTCAGAGGAGATTTCAAAGAAGATAGTTGTGTGTGTTGTTACTGCCGGTCTGCCACGCTACTGGGGGGGTCTGGGGGGTCTCATTTCGACCAAATATCAGGGAATTTAGGTGATGTGTGTCTTGTCACTGTGCCAGCAAGTTTTTTTGGGGTTTACAACTTTATTTAAAACATTTGTGAATTGAGGTGATTTTCTGGGTCTTGTCACACTGTGCCAGCAAGTGTTTTTGGGTCTCATTTATACCAAATATCAGGGAATTTAGGTGATGTGTGTCTTGTCACTGTGCCAGCAAGTTTGTTTGGGGTTTACAACTTTATTTAAAACATTTGTGAATTGAGGTGATTTTCTGGGTCTTGTCACTGTGCCAGCAAGTTTTTTTGGGGTTTACAACTTTATTTAAAACATTTGTGAAATTAGGTGATTTTCTGGGTCTTGTCACTGTGCCAGCAAATCTTTTTGGGGCTCACTAATTTCTTTCAAACACTTGGGAATTAAGGTGATCTGTGTCTCGTCATACAAAAAGTACCACACTGTATTTTGGGGCTCACTAATTTCTTTAAAACACTTGGGAATTAAGGTGATCTGTGTCTCGTCATACAAAAAGTACCACGCTGTATTTTGGGGCACACTAATTTCTTTAAAACATTTGGGAATTAAGGTGATCTTCTGTGTCTCGTCACACAGCCAGCAATTTTTTTTGGGGCTCACTAATTTCTTTAAAACACTTGGGAATTAAGGTGATCTGTGTCTCGTCATACAAAAAGTACCACGCTGTATTTTGGGGCTCACTAATTTATTTAAAACATTTGTGAATTAAGGTGATCTGTCTCTTGTCACTGGCTGCCAGCTATCAGTGTGTCTCACTGAGTTATACTAGAGTTATTTAAATCTTTATACCAGAGTTGAATCAGAGTTCTGTATATATTAATCTATATATCACTCACCATGTCTGAAAGAACAAAAAGGACAGGCAGACGCTCCCAGCCACTGCCTGTGTCGGGAGGCTGTGTCTCTGGTCGTGGTGGATGTGGTGCATCCTCTGCAGGGGCACGCTTGTCCTTTCCAACTGGTGCTGGCCGTCTTAAGCAGCAGCAACATACAGAGGACTTGGTGGATTGGCTAACCAGGCCATCCTCATCCTCCGAGTCCTCTGCCAGCCAGGCTTCTAGTGCTTTACAGTCCACCTCAGCTGCCAAAGCATCTAAATGCAGCCTCCATGTCCACAGCTACTCCTGCCGTAGCCTCGCTATCACACACGGAGGAGTCAGCTGAATTGTTTGACTACAATGAGAGTGACATGCTGCTTGAGGATGCGCAGCAAGTACAGTGCTCTGATTCAATCTCTGAGGTTGAGCAAAGGAGTATAATCAACCTAGAGGAAGGGGGTGCCAGTGATGACACACAAATAACTGGCACTCACAAGCTGCAAGCACAGCATCTAAATGCCATCTTAGCAAAATTACTCGCATTGCAGCTGCTGCCTTTCCAGCTGGTGGACTCTGCTCCCTTCCGTGAATTTGCTGAATGTGCTGTACCACAGTGGCAGGTTCCAAAACGCCATTACTTTTCACGCAAGGCCATTCCAGCACTATACCAGCACATGGAAGACAATGTTATCCAGTCATTGGGAAAGGCAGTCAGCAGCAAGGTGCATGTGACTTTAGACACGTGGTCCAGCAAGCATGGACAGGGTCGTTACATTTCCTTCACGGCACACTGGGTAACTCTGATTGCAGCTGGGAGGGATCCAAGACGGGGCTCTGTGCTGGAGCTTGTTCATCCACCACGCCTCCAGAAAGCTGCTTGTATGAGGTCTGTCTGCTCCACCACCACCACCTCTTCCTCCTCCTCCTCCTTCTCTGTCTCTGGCGAAGTGGCAGTTAAACCGACGCCTGACAGGGTGTACGCAATGGCTCAAGCAAAAAGATGCCATACTGTGCTTGAGCTGGTTTGTTTAGGGGACAGGAGCCACACCGGGTCAGAAATTTTGTCAGCTCTGCAGGGGCAGGTGCAGAGATGGTTAACACCATGCCAGCTTGAGCTGGGAATGATCGTCTGCGATAATGGCAGCAACCTTCTCTCCGCCCTACGCAAGGGTAAATTGACGCATGTACCATGCCTAGCAGATGTCCTAAATCTGGTGGTACAGCGTTTCCTAACCAAGTACCCAGGGCTGCCAGAGCTTCTCATCCAGGCCAGAAAAGTCTGCAGCCACTTCAGACAGTCATTCCCAGCAAGCGTTCGCCTGGCAGAAATTGAAAGAGAATTCCACCTTCCCACAAACCGTCTGATCTGTGACATGCCCACCAGGTGGAACTCGACATTAGCAATGCTGCAGCGTCTGCACAAGCAGCAGAGGGCCATCAACGAGTACATGTGTGAGTATGGCACAAGGACAGGTTTAGGTCAACTTGTTTTTTTTTTCCCCCGCAGTGGCTGATGATCAAGGATGCATGCACTGTACTGTCACCATTTGAGGAGGCAACAAGGATGGTGAGCAAGGACAGTGCATGCATCAGTGACAAAATTCCTTTAGTGTTCCTGCTGGAGCACACTCTGCGGGGAATTATAGATGTGGCTCTAGAGGCAGAGCAGCGGGAGGAAGAGGAGGCCTTCCCTAGCTCTCAAGGCCCCAGTCTTTCCGCAGACAGCATTCCTGCAGGTCCTACTCAGATCAGACAGGAGGAGGATGAGGAGGAGGAGGAGGAGGAGGAGGAGGACTATTTAAGTAGTGGGGGCATTGAAGGTGGGGATTCCTCAAGGCAGGGTTTTGTGTGCCCAGAAACAGAAGAGCTTGTGCGTGGCTGGGAGGAGGAAGTGCACAATACGGTCATCCTCATTGACCAGGAAGACTCGGCAGCTAATGCCACCCCCAACCTACGCTGCATGGGCTCCCTAATGATGCAAAGCCTGCTAAAGGACCCCAGGATACGTGCTATCAAGGAGAGGGATCATTACTCGTTGACAACCCTTCTTGATCCACGATACAAGGGGAAAGTTGCAGAGCTCATCCTGCCCGCACAGAGGGAGCACAGGATGAAAAAACTTGAGGACGTTCTAAAGCGACACTTGTGTAACACCTTTCCAGGCACTGGTAGATTACCAAGTGCTGACACACGTGCTTCTGAGGCTGAGGATGATCAGAGGAATAGTGGTGAAGGCCAGGGCCGCTTGACTAATGCATTTTTTAATTTTTTTAGTCCTCGACGCCCAGGGACGTCAAATGTAGGCACCCATTGCCAGCGTCTTCACCATATGGTGCAGGACTACCTAGGGGCAAGGGCAGACCTGGATACCTTTCCAGCAGATGATCCACTGGCTTACTGGGTGTTGAGATTGGATCACTGGCCAGAACTTAGCCAATATGCTATGCAGCTACTAGGTTGCCCTTCATCTAGCGTGCTTTACGAAAGGACGTTCAGTGCCGCTGGAGGTTTTGTCACAGACAAAAGAGTGCATCTGTCCACCGACTCTGTAGACTGGCTGACATTTATAAAAATGAATCAGTCCTGGATCAGCAGCTATCAATCCCCTGATGCTGAAGTAATGGAATAGATAGGGGATGTCCTCTTCTGCATTCACAAAACCTCCAGCAATGAACTCTTCCACAATACCACAAAAGGGTTACGGTGTGCCATTAAAGGTACAATATCTGGCTGCACTGACGCCCATTAAAAAAAAAACTTTTCAATATAGGACCACATGGTCCACCCCTGCACTCTTCCACAATACCACAGAGGGGTTACTGTATGATGATACTTGATGGCCTGGCATTAAAGGCACAATATCTGGGTGCACTGATGCCCATTACCAGATAAAAAACTTTTCAATATAGGACCACATGGTCCACCCCTGCACTCTTCCACAATACCACAGAGGGGTTACTGTATGATGATACTTGCTGCCCTGGCAGTCTTGCACCAAAGGCAGAATATCTGGGTGCACTGACGCCTTAACCAGATGCATATCTTTTTAATATAGGACCGCAAGGTTCACCCCTGCACTCTTCCACAATACCACAGAGGGGTTACTGTATGATGATACTTGTTGCCCTGGCAGTCTTGCACCAAAGGCAGAATATCTGGGTGCACTGACGCCTTAACCAGATGCATATCTTTTTAATATAGGACCGCAAGGTTCACCCCTGCACTTCTCCACAATACCACAGAGGGGTTACTGTATGATGATACTTGCTGGCCTGGCATTAAAGGCACAATATCTGGGTGCACTCACGCCCATTACCAGATAAAAAACTTTTCAATATAGGACCACATGGTCGACCCCTGCATTCTTCCACAATACCACAGAGGGGTTACTGTACGATGATACTTGCTGGCCTGGCATTAAAGGCACAATATCTGGGTGCACTGACGCCCATTACCAGATAAAAAACTTTTCAATATAGGACCACATGGTCCACCCCTGCACTCTTCCACAATACCACAGAGGGGTTACTGTATGATGATACTTGCTGGCCTGGCATTAAAGGCACAATATCTGGGTGCACTGACGCCCATTACCAGATAAAAAACCTTTCAATATAGGACCACATGGTCCACCCCTGCACTCTTCCACAATACCACAGAGGGGTTACTGTATGATGATACTTGATGGCCTGGCATTAAAGGCACAATATCTGGGTGCATTGACGCCCATTTCGAGATAAAAAACCTTTCAATATAGGACCACATGGTCCACCCCTGCATTCTTCCACAATACCACAGAGGGGTTACTGTATGATGATACTTGCTGGCCTGGCACCAAAGGCACAATATCTGGGTGCACTGACCCCATTACCAGATCAAAAACTTTTCAATAAAGGACCACATGGTCCACCCCTGCACTCTTCCACAATACCACAGAGGGGTTACTGTATGATAATACTTGCTGGCCTGGCATTAAAGGCAAATATCTGGGTGCACTGACGCCCATTACCAGATAAAAAACCTTTCAATATAGGACCACATGGTCCACCCCTGCACTCTTCCACAATACCACAGAGGGGTTACTGTATGATGATACTTGATGGCCTGGCATTAAAGGCACAATATCTGGGTGCATTGACGCCCATTTCGAGATAAAAAACCTTTCAATATAGGACCACATGGTCCACCCCTGCATTCTTCCACAATACCACAGAGGGGTTACTGTATGATGATACTTGCTGGCCTGGCACCAAAGGCACAATATCTGGGTGCACTGACGCCCATTACCAGATCAAAAACTTTTCAATAAAGGACCACATGGTCCACCCCTGCACTCTTCCACAATACCACAGAGGGGTTACTGTATGATAATACTTGCTGGCCTGGCATTAAAGGCACAATATCTGGGTGCACTGACGCCCATTAACCACTTCAATGCGGAGGACGCGCTCAGCGCGTCCTCCGCATTACTGCTGGTATGCGGAGGACGCGCTCAGCGCGTCCTCCCATTGGGGTCAGCGTTCGGCCGGCATCCTCGATGTCAGCCCAGCATCCGGAACCGCAGCCGCTGAAATTAGGTGTCATCGCGGCAGCGCGATGACACCTAATTCAGGTGCCCCCCCCGCATGTGCGGAGGAGGCGCCTGAAAGGGAGGGGGGGAGGTCCTTCGAACCTCTCTCCCTCCCGATCGGCGGCGTTGCGGGGGTTAACCCAGGCACCATTTGGAAGGGCACAGCCTGCCCTTCCAAATGGTGCCTGGCATTAACCCCTGGGGAGCTGGATCGCGAATCGGCGCTGAAAAGCGCCGGTTCGCGATCCTTTCCCGGAGCTGGCCGACATCTTGGATGTCGGCCAAGCCTCCGGGAACTCCCCCTGAGGACTGGCGTCATCGTGCGTAGCACGATGACGCCAGTCCTAGAGTTAACCCCTAACTGCCACCAACGGTGGAGATAAGGAGTTCCAATGAACTCCCTATCTCCCTATCCGTGGCAGCTAGGGGTTAATATTTGGTATGGTTGGATCGGCCAGAGCATGGCCGTTCCAACGATACCAAACACGAATGTGAAAAAAGTTTTTTAAAAAAAATTAAAACTAAAATTAAAAATAAAAATATATTTTAAAAAAAAATTATAAAAAAAAATAAACATTTTTTTTTCTTTTTTTTGGTTTGTTAGTGTAGCAATATTGTTCCCATTTCAATTATAATGTGAACAATGATGCTGCACTAATGATTTTTGTATGCGGTGCATTTGTTAAAAATCGCGTAATTTTCCCCAAAAAAAAATGTAACGAGACCCCATCTCTAATTTTTTTAACAAGCGCACCCCATATAAAATATAACCGCAATTGCTCGCATGTTAAAATGTGAAAAAAACCACTTTACACATTGTAAATTATTGAAAATACATATTTTATTGCATTTTTTGTTATAATATACAGACATGACATAACATATACATATAATAATGACATATTATGAATCTACCGAGTCTGACGGAAAGAACGATATATAATATGTCTGGGTAATATACTAAAATAAGCCTTCAAAACACGTTTAAACATGATGAGCAAAACTGGTAAAAATGTCCTCAGCACAGAGGCGGGAAAAGCCTCAGCAGCGAAAGGGTTAACAGATAAAAAAAAACACTTTTCAATATAGGACCGCAAGGACCACCACTGCACTCTTCCACAATACCACAGAGGGGTTACTGTATGATAGTACTTGCATGCCTGGCACTAAAGGCATAATATCTGGGTGCACTGCCATTGACGCCTGTATCAGAGATTCATATCCTCAGAGGGGTTACGGTGTGACGGCACTGTTGCCGACGGTAAAAGCCCAATTTTAAAGCACCTATTGTTACTTTCATCCAAAGCCTGCATAAGTTTCACAATAATTTAGCCCAAGAAAACACTAAACTTTTCTGCGCGTCCTAAAATGTCTTTTCATACAGGCTGCCGCCCCAAGCAGTTGTTTATGGATAGATTAAAGGAAAAGCATTTACCGTCATATGAAACGTCATTTATTTGTTTTTAAGTGTTTCTATACATCCTAGAAATCCGCCACTTCACGGGCAGGTTATGGGGACCTCCTAGGCACGATATTTGAAGGAATTTTTGGGTTTTATTTTTAACCCTTATTTCATGGAAAACTCACTGTCCCTTTAAAAACATTTTTTTTAAAACTTTTTGTCCTAGTTTCCTGTCTCCCAGGGCACTACCCGGACCCCCATACACCTTTTATGGCAAATATGTAGCATATATGCCCTCTTGGAGGGCACTCTAAAAAACCGAATTTTCAGCCCCATTGACTTGCATGGGGGTTCGGGTTCGGGTTCAGTCCCGAACAAATGGGAAGTTCGGGTTCAGGCTCGAACCGAACTCGGGGAGTGTTCGGCTCATCCCTAGTTAACAGTCACGCATGGTTGGAGTCACTTGCAAAAGGTGTGGCTGTTAAAGTACATGTGGTAATTTATTGGGCAATAATAAGGTTGTAACACACACTATATAATTTTATTACTAGGAGCTTCTTTTGGTAAACAGTGTATATCTTTAGGTTGCTATCTATACTGCAGGTAATTCGCTCCAGGGATTTTGCAAGAGCAGCAAACACACTGTCAATGCTTGGAAAACAAAAGCTAAAAAGAAGAACCATTGAAACAAAAATTCCTTGCACAGTAACTTATTGTCGCGTTATGGTGCTATTGGTTTCATTTGAGTAGAAGTCCGATGATCTGCTGGCATTTTCTTTTATTAGTTATAGTTGGGATGACTGATTCTATGGGGTATGAAATATGATAAAGCGTAATGAATAAAATTATGGGGGGGGGGTACCGCATCATGAAATAACAATGTGACTTAACGGGTTATTTTCTAAGCACAATTGTGGCACCAAAATTCACCATACTTGTAAAACGCACCCTGGTTGCAACTATGGTGAACTTTGGCAAACCACAGAAGCAAAATTCAGCAATGGCAGGTGAGGCTGCCGCAGACAACGGCAAACAAAGCTTTACAAGAGTACCACTGTAAATCTTACATAAAAAGGTTAACTTTAATGGATCTACAATAGAAACAATGCTGAAAACCACAGTATAAAACAAGCTGGATGACTTCGACTTAAATAAATTTGGAAGAACTAATATGGAAACCCCACCTATAAAAAAGCTGAGAACTTCACTGAACATCTTCAGCAGAAACGATAGAGAAACAAACAAACACGTAACAGACCATAACAAAAAGTTGTCACTTTGGGGTTGTCACTTTACTGCTGCATTAGAACAGCCAGGGAGGGGGCAGAATACAGGGACAGCTTTGTGGTCACTCACTACTGTACATGGATAAGATTCAGGTGGATATAATGACAGCAAATCCCTGTACAGTACAGATACAAGGTGTTACTGTGATTTCCATACACAGGCATCATGCACATAAAGACATTATTTTTATACTCTGTTGGTATTTTGTGAAAGCTGCATTAATAAAAATCTTTTTATGATCACTACAAATCCCACAAGCAGGAGATCTGAACATTGTTAATATTTAGCATTATCAGAGTTAGGCCCCTATTACAATCCTATTACAATTTAGCATTTGCGGGAAGATTGTAATAGGGGCCTTAGTGTATATAACACAAAGCCTATTTCTGCTTGTATGTTGTTAATGGAGACCCCAAGTGACATTGTGCAAGATAAAGGACATCGCCTAGAGTTCAGAATATTTAATTTCAACAATATTTCTGTAAAGAATAAATTAATACATGAAAAACTTAAAATGAGCAAATATGCTTTTTTTTTTAACTGTCTTGGAACAACAATTTCTGTGCACATCTTCTATTTTACCCTATATTTATAATATAAATTTTTATTGATGCAATGAAAACAAAAAGCAGTACAAGACATAGGCGGTTGCATACTAAGGCTAGGGTCAGACTAACGCATTTTTCGCAGTGACCGTCAAAATGTGCGTCCGAATGCATTGCTGTATTTTTTCACGGAATGCGCGAAAACGGTCATACGATGCGCATTTTTGTGCGTGATTTTTTACGGATCCAAACCAGGAAACTTTGGGTGTCTGGACGTTATGTTGGCCGGACATGAGCAGGGTCTGACGTCTCCAAATCACGCACACACGCCGCTAGTGGACGCAGCGCACTCTCTACGTCCGTACTAGCGGTTCTGCATTCTCGAAAAAATGCATTCATTTTCCCCTTGCGTTGCGCAGCCGGACTTTCATGCGACCGTACTTCGTATATTGGCCGTCATTGCCCGTCATTTGCTGCTAGTGTGGCCGTGATTAAGTGTGCCTAAACGCACGTTAAAAATTCGCTAGTCTGACCCCAGCCTTAGTCAATGTAAATATCATAAAAAGTAGGAAAAAAAAGGCTGGTGATCAGATACATATACCGACCTGTACGTGAACGATCATAGAAATCAGGTATTTTTTCAAAGAATATCAGAAGCAGGATGTTTGGTATATTGAAAATTAGAAAACACAGCAAACATTAGGAAAGAAAACAAATTAATATTGTGTCCCTCAAGCAAACATCACGGACAAGGAGAATGTCAGCGCTGCGGAATATGCTGGCACTTTATAAATAAAGAATAATAAAGAATAATAATAATAATGAACCGAGAGCAGTGGCGTCACTAGGGTTGGCATCACCCGGTGCGGTAACTTATGGTGTCACCCCCCCCCCTGAGTTTTACGGTTTCTTTTTTTAACTACTCTTACTCATAAATCAGTACTCCCATTGATTCAATATATTTTCAGCTTTTTTATACCAATTCTTGTGTTGCATTCATTTTACTACTGCATATTGGGTTCTCACCTTGTTCACTGGTATTTACCGGATACGATTCCTGACACCCTGGGCAGCTAGGGGTTCCCCAGCTAACTGACGTCATCATGCCATGCGTGATGACGTCCGATGCCGAGGGGGGACCCAGTGGTGGACACTTGGATGGCGGCCCCCACCGGAGCTATATCGCGATCCGGTGCCGAATGGCTAAGGGTTAAAGACAGGCATCGCTTTGAAGGGCAGACACTGCCCTTCAAAGCGGTGCCAGTCTTTTTTTTGTAGACCCTCCCGATCTTTGCTGGGGGTTCACCTGAAAATGACATCATCGCGTCCGACACAATGACGTCATTACGGCGGGGGGGTCTATAAAAGCGGTGTCTGACTTCAAGGAAGTCAGAACAGTGTGGGACCCCGGACCAGAGAAGTGAGTATCTCTCTGCCCCCCCCCCCCGAGCGGAAGACGTGTGGAGAACATCCTCCGCATACAGCGGGAGACAATGAGGATGCTCCCCACACGTCTCCCGCAGTGAAAGGGTTAAAGGTGAAACTCAGCAGAATTGGCAGGAGACGGGAACAATCGAGACCAAATAGCCAATTTGGAAAGTGAGATAAATGGGAGAGTTTTTGTGGTTTGACTATTTTGACCTAGATTTTTCACTTCTCCAGTCAATTCGCCTGAGTTTTACCTTTAGTGAATAGACCTGTAATTTTTTATTATTCTTTACTGTAAAATTGCAGATTTTACAGTAGGGACGTTATTTGTCGGTACTGTATTGATGCAGCTAGTGAAGATGTTAAATCATTTACATCGTAGGATAAATCTGGCCATTTAAAAATAGACTCAAAAGTGATCTGATGTCGACAAGGTTCTAGTCCTAGAAAATAAGTGCAGGAACTCTTCAAGATTTGACCCTTGAGATGTTGCATTCAACCCACCAGTCCGCATGAAAATTTGATATCAGTTTAAAGACATACTGGGTATTAGGGAATCCTTATGATAATTGTAACACATATCACATATATTTCTAGTGACATAATAAGGATATATATGGTTGGAACCTGATAAAAGCTTTTCAATGCGTGGTCCAAAAGGGAACCTTTTCTCTGAGAAAATAGTGGAGGAACTGCATCCCAACGTGTTCCTGCTCAACTTGGCTCCTGGATGTCAAACTGGAGAATAGTATTGAGATCATGGGCAATATTTTCTGAATCAGTTGTAAACTTAACCAAAGCTTATGTATTTAGCAACTCAACAGACTTAATTTTTTTTTTTTTTAGGTTTGCCAGAGGTTTGGTTAAGTTTATATCTATATCGTAATACAGCACTGTGTGGGGCATTTGGTTCCCATACATATATTAGCACTGGTTAAGCTACAAGTTAAATAAAACTTGCACCTATAAATGCTGATGAGTTTTGGTTATCTAGATCAGTGGTTCCCAACCGCTGTCCTCAAGTCCCCCTACCAGGCCAGGTTTGCCAGATATCTGAAGCACAACACAGGGCATATGATTTGCTGCTCAGTGATTGCAGCATTCAGTCTGCATTTCCCCAAGGTGATCCTTAAAACCTGACCTGTTAGGGGAACTTGAGGACCGCGGTTGGGAACCACTGATCTAGATTGTAACACGGTCACCTGAGTAGGGCTTTCTATACCTCTTGGCTGAGGTTCCTAAATTTGTCATTATGTTAGTTTAAGTCCCCATTCTCTATTGTAAAGCGCTACATAAATAGCGCTACATAAAAAGCGCTACATTTTTGCTGTATAAATGATGACAAATGATACCAACAGACTAAGTCCAATAGACCAGGAGACAGGATAAATGACGAAAGAAGCAATTGAGATATTCAGTTTCTTCATATTTATTCAAGAGTTCAAGAAGCATTTTAAACAATGCAACCGCCCATGCTTGCCTTCGCATTCAGAGGAAGAGCAAAGCATACGGAAAGTCGTACACTTGTTGACATCAAGCTTTACATCACATCTTTACTGAAATAAACAGTTATTTATTATCCATTCGTTAGCATTACATTGTATTACATTAAAATATATTCTGAAAATTTCTGCAAGACATTTTACAGAGATATAACATAACCCACTTTGTAAGTACTATAGTGCTCCACATCCTTGGTGAATTAGGGTATCAAGCCTGACTTCATAAATATAGCTCCTCTGGTCTTGAAACAAATATGGTTTGTAAACGTTTGTGCTTACTAAGCCGTATCTGTGAAAGAATCATTGGCCAGATCAACCTAATATCTATATCTATTAATGCCTGATTTAGTAATTGTTTGACAGCAAAGGGTTCTTAATTTTGTGAATAAGGTGCAAAATAATGAGCTACAGAAATGATACGGAGTATTAAGTAAGCTACACAATCTCTAGGACTAGAAACAAAGTGCACACAGATAAAGTATTTATAGATTAAGCACATATAACATAAAAGATAAAATGTATAGGTTTGTAATCAGTAGTTTACTGTGTAATTTGTTTATTATACATTTTATTAGTCTGAAGTTGTATTTTTGTTTATTTCTCTATATAACAGAGGTACTGATTGTGGAGTTTTCATGTTTCATAACTGTAACTCCAAGACTGCCAGCGTTTGGAATAAAGCTGCCTGGCAAACATGACAGTGGTACTTTATCAGAGCAAGACGGTGCCTTCCTTTCTACTCTTGAACTGCATATTTACATCAATTTCACTCATAGAATGTACTTGTTTTGAGGCTTCCATTACAGCTCAGAAGGAAGGCATCACATACACCCCAACATACAGTGTATTTACAGTTTATTTTGATAAAAACCAAAATTAAATATACAAGAGCTGTGATGAAATGACTGGGACAATAAACATCTGGTAATACCAGGGATTAATTGGCACAAAGGGTTCAGAAAACCCATATTTACTTATTTAACAGTGGTATCTCTCTCACCACCTTTGCCAGTGAGTAATACTGTCATCACATGTAATGCTCCGTGTCTTTACTTTGAATAAAGTCTTATCTATTGTGGTTTGTTCTCTTCTCCAGGTAATGACACATATATACTCTTGATTACTAATCACTGACCTGACATCAAGAGGGATATTTGTTAAGGTTTGAACTAGTTAAATAAATAAAAAGTAGTTATTATGCTTTATACATGAAGCAGGCTGGAAACCTCTGGTCCACGCAGCTGCCCTGATAGGGAATAGGCGCAAAACCCTTTTTTTCCTGCATATATGTATATTTTGTTATATCCCCAGCCAGGTCATTATTGCTGCTGCCTCTTTCTGTGTTTTTCCTTTTAATCCCAAAGTGGAATTGTTCCTGGTGAGGGTATAAATATAAACCCATCAGTTTGCCTCTTAGCTGATAAGCAGCATGAGTATATGTTGTTGCTTAGAAAAGCAGCTCTTGGTTTCATTAGGTAGGACCCACCTGACCCCGAGGTGCCGTAACGTGGCAGGTGAGCTTACGCTTTAATGGCCATTCAAGTAAACCGAAACCTCTGATTGTGTTTTATTTCACATGAAGCTATGGAGGGGAGTGCAAATTACAACCTTTTTTTCTTATTATGTTTTATACATGAAACAGGTTGGATACTTCTGGTCTACACAGCCGCCTGATAGGGAATAGGCGCAAAACCATTTCTTCTGTAATAAATATATATATATAAAAAGCAGTGTACTGCTCTAAAAATATGTAAAATAATATTAATAATAATAGAAATATGTAAATAATATTAAAACGCAAATCTTATTAATGCAGTGCAACAATCTCACAAATGTCTGTAATCCCTCAATCAAAGAACTCTTCAGAGAAGTACAGCAAATATAATATCGACGTTCAAAGCACAATAGGAAACCACCAAATAGACAACATAACAGTGTATCAAACATATATTATTTAAAGTACAGTATCCAGTCAAAATGCAATAGTGGATTTACACTTTATACATTATACCCTATTATGTTGTATAAGTGTAAATCCACTATTGCATTTTGACTGTGGATACTGTACTGTGAATATTTGATTGTCCTTTTCTATTCACATATTTCACTATATTTATACCACATGTAGATATCACTGGCGTCTATATATTTGATACACTGTTATTTTGTCTATTTGGTGGTTTCCTATTGCACTTTGAATGTGGATATTGTATTCCTTTAGGGGTGTTTTTTTGGGGGGATTCCTGGCACTGCCACATTTATTTTGAGCTGTGTTGCACCAACCCATTTTACACTCACCCATTTTCTCTAGCTCTCAATCTTTGGGTTTTTTCTGTCTTTTTGGTTATTACAGAGAAGTGCATCGAGCATGTTAGCTAGTGGCTGCACACACTCATCACACTCAACCTGTATTGGTAATGAACTGGATAAAAGATTGAACTATAGGAAACAATTCTACAAAACCTCAATTTCGTGTTATTTTCTGTTTTGGCTGGAGGCTTGTGTTTTCAATGTTATTTTTACCAAGGCATTAGTGATTAATCAAATTAATTTACCTTTAAATTGGTTGACTCTAGTGTCAGCGGACAAAAACACAGTCCTTTGGCACAGAAATGTTTAATGATACACATATATACTGACTCGTAACATTCCACTCTCCTCGTGCCTCCAATCCTTCAAAGCAACTCTAAAAATGTATTACTATAGAAAAGTCTATCAGCTCATTCTATAATCTCCCCATTACACCACTCTTGATCTATTTCCCACACAGCCCCTAAGCACCCCATTACTTCTCATACACTGCTATTTAACCTAACCTCAGTGTGTCCCCCTCTTCTTTTAGATGGTAAGCTCACTGAAGCAGGGTCCTCCTTCCTTTGCTATCACTCTGCATGTGTTAAATTAATTTGTTAATTTTAAGTTTTATGTTCCATCCATTGTTCAGCGATGCGGAATACAATTGTGCATTATAAATAATTATGATAATAACATTATATCTGAAAACTGACTGGCCTTTGGTGTATCAAACGTTTCCTAATAAACATATGCATAATCATACTGTATAAATGGAAAGGTTTTTTGATAACACTAAAATGCCACACTGAAAGTCAAAATAGAATATAAAAAAAAAAAATTTAATAAAATACTATAACCTAGATGCCCTACCTAACGCATTATCTTTACAAATTCTGTGATGTAAAACCCCCCCAACCCATCAGTCATCAGAATAAGATACCAAGTTACCAGGTTGAGAATGTCCTCCTAGCTTGCTCTTGCCGTTTACACGTGGTAGGGCTGCATTTTCCAATAAATTGATTTATGTCTATCCTCTCATTGAAATGTTACCTACTTGTGGGTTTTCTTGCACTCTCCTACTGTCTCATTTTGATCAAAGATCTTTCTTGTAAATAGATTTGTATCTTAAGTGTTCTTCCAAGCATTGAAGGGCAACATCATCTACATCAGGGTCAAACTTGTTAGCAAGCAGATGGTGTTGCTGGATTAACCAACTGAGATCCCCAGTTCCATAAACGCACACAGACCTCCGGTGAATACCTGTGCACTTGGGGTATGCACCTCCTTTCTGGAGGTCTCCTTCTTCATAAACCCACTTTACCATCCTAGCCAAAGCATTCATGTCGGTCAAGGCATACTTAGAGTTGGGAGGAGAAGACCCAGGCACACCAGGCATTCTATTTAGAGTAGCCCATAGATGCTCATCTGGACTGTACGTGTCCTTGCTCCATTCAATAAATGCTTGGATCTTGGGTTCTTCAAATACATACTTGACAAATTCTCTGGATACCACAAAATAAGCATTGCCTGAAAAAACTGGGCTGTCAATAGGTGGCTTTGACTTCTGGATGGTAGTCTGTTTTACTTCATCACTTACTTCGTGGTGGAACTTCCAGCGGTTTTGCTTATATGAGGATGGTACTTCAGACTCCATATTGTTTTTTCCGTTCAAAACCTTAAGGACTTTTACAATTTCAGCATTGGTCTTCAGTGGGAAGTCAGATCCACAGGTGTTGAGAAGATATCTCCACTCAACTTTACTCTTCAGAAGATCCTCCATGCAGTTCAGATCAGCCTGCACCCTAGACCATGATGCATAGACCACCTTCTCCAGTTTGGAAACCACAAAGACATTATCAAAGCAGCTAGTGATGGCTCTCACAGCTTCCTTGAAGACATCTGGAGATTTTTTATCCACATGGACACAGTAGACATTCTGAGGAGCATATATTGCTCTCAACAGCCGCTCAAACATCTCAATCTTCTCATGGGCCACTATGGAATAGGCAATGGGGAAGGTTTCTTCTTCCCTGCTGGTGGGAAATGTAAGATATTTTCGAAAGACCTTGAAGTGGTCACAGTCGTCGGTGAGGTTCAAGTAACCAAGTTCACTTAAATGAGCAGCTGTCTTCTTGTTGTCCAAGTTTTGTCTTAGTCCATCCTCTATAGCTTTTTCATCTCCTTTAAGGATTTTGGAGCAGTTCACCTTTTTT
Organism: Leptobrachium leishanense; assembly: GCA_009667805.1. Lineage (NCBI taxonomy): Eukaryota > Metazoa > Chordata > Amphibia > Anura > Megophryidae > Leptobrachium > Leptobrachium leishanense. The sequence goes on from CM019065.1 coordinate 73,128,442, forward strand.
CTTCTTTTCTTAGGTCAAATAGGGAGTAGACCCCATGCTTGCAGTATTGATTTCTGGCATTGTCTTCCTCACTTTGGATGTCTACAAGAGAACATTGGTTGGACACATATCTCAGAAGCAAGCTCCCAGTGAAGGTCAGCAAGGATCCCAAGAAGAGCTTGTAAACGAATCGACTCTTTGACCTCTTGAAATCGCAGGTAAACATTGTAAAAAAATTCTCGCAGGTTGGCTTCCCAGGAACAGAGAAGACTGAAATGGCAGCGAGCTTTCCTTACCGGTAACCTTTCTGCTTTACTTCTGCATAGAGCTCAGTAACATGAGACATTTCATTGTGAAATATAACACGTGGAATAGTAAGCACTGCCAGAATCAGGTGTGTCACACATAAGTAGGTAATCAGAGTATGTTTCTTCCTCTTGATGTTGAAAGTTAACTATGTCATTGCCTAAAAAAAGCTTCAGATTAGTGAATATGACACTAATTACTAAACATGTTCAAGTAGTCAGTGAAACCTTCACACCCACATGGTTTACACAAGGATCAACAGGTAGCACTCTCTGTGCTCCTCCAAGCCTGACAATTGCCTAAATGTCTGTGTTAAAATGATTACATCATTACAATGAAACCTCTTTTTAAGCATCGGGATCGTCAGTGGTGAAGAATTGTGTTATGAATTATGCCATGTTATAGTACAGAAAATTATTTAAGTTACTGAACAACTCATAAGATAAAAGTATTTTTTGTCAGACCCTAATTTTTACACTTTGCTAGATTACAAACGTAAGCTCCAGCGCTTTCTAGGGGTCAACTATAACTTTTTTGTTAGCGCAACTGCGTTTTACAGAAAACTATCAGGGTTATTCAAAGAGATTCGAAAAGTCACCGCACATTCGGTGACTTTTCGTTCTCTTCAATTCGGTTCCTTTTGCCGATCCCATTTCAGTGACCCTGCGGTGTATTCAGCAAACACCACAGGGTCCCCGAATTGCAGGGAAAAACTGCCGCAAACCTGACGAAAACTAACCGCAAAACCCACCGAATGCATGCCGAAAACCCCCAAAAACATCTGGATTAACCTGACGAAAACCACGGAAAAAGCCCGAGCAGGAGCCGATCGCACACAGCCGAAGCCGCCAAAGCAGCTGAGACCGCAGACAAGGGAGGTGAATAAATTAGCAAAATAGTTTGTGTGAATCTGTGAAAATGAAACGCTGTTTGCAAAGAAACTACTGAGCGAAAATGTCTGAAATTTACACAGGAGGTCCAGGGAATGATAATAAAGAGGGCTGTTACAGAAAAAATTAGTAAACTTAAAAAAAAAAAAAAATCGGACTTTTAAAAAAAAAAAATTAAGAAAAATTCTTAAAATATCCTAAAAAATCTATAAATAAAGAGAGAGACTTTTTGCTGCAGAATTTTATAATGAATGGTTTATTAGATATTGAATTAAAACGGGAATATTTTTAACATTGAAGCCTATGGGATTCTCTTGAATAAATCTGCCGAATTAAACCACTGAATGGCAGGGCATTAGGGGAACCTTTCACTGCTGGTTCGTGTTCTCTGAATAGCCGAAGCAGTGCTTTTTCATGGGGATTTCACTGCCCTCGAACAGGCACCGAACAGGCACCGTATGTGCAGGCAATTCGCCAGGATTTGGCGAATTGCCTGCTCTCTGGATAGCCGAATGGCCAGGAAAGGTAACTGACCACTGATTTTCAGTATTCGGTTACCTTTCTCAAGCAATTCGGATCTCTTTGGATAACCCTGTTAGTTTTAGTCGCAAGCATCTTAACTTTATCATTCAGTAATAACTCAAGTTGATGTCGAAGTATGGTTAATTGTTGCAAAATAGCGTCAGTTGGGTTCTGAGATTGTCCGAGCTCTAAAGTCTTGATATCATTTAACAATGCAGAAATCTCATGGGAGCGCAATTTTTTATGTGCAGATGCCTTACTGACAAAGACTCCCCGTATGATGACTTTATGTGCCTCCCAGACCGTGGGTATCGCTACATCTGGGGTCATATTCTCTGCAAAATAATTTTGCAATGCAATATCCAAATCCTGACAGAACATCTGGTCCGTCAACAGAGAGACAGTTATTCTCCATGACCGTTCTTTCGGGTGGAATAAAGGAGATGTAAATTCCAGCATTACAGGCGCATGGTCCGACCATGTCCGTGTACCTATCCAAGCTTTAGAGGAAATGTCCAAAAAGTGGTGTTGAAGAAATATGTAATCTAGTCTAGAATAGGAGCAAGAGACGTGTAAGTAGTGCGTATATTTGCGCGCCGAACCACTATTGTCCCTCCAAGAATCCACCAGCTGCAGTTTCAAAAGAGATCTATGAATGTAGTGAATCGCACTCGATGGAATGGAAGTAGTTCCTTTGGAGGTGTCTAAATAGGGGTCTAAAGGAACATTGAAATCTCCTGCTAGGACTAAGCAGCCAGAGACAAAGGACGAGAGATTACGAAGAATAGTATCCAGGGCCTTATGTTGAGCCTTATTGGGTAAATAGATAGATGCAAACGTGTATTTCGTATCTGCGATGGTGCCCTTGACAAAAGGGTAGCGGCCCTCTGGGTCTGTTTGGAGAGTCCCAATCCAGTGAAAGGCTGCTTTGTCTGCCGAAATGTTGCTTTTTATTTCCTTAATAAAAGTGCCCTATTGTAGCTAGTTCACGCCCAGGTCCCTCACTATTTCTTGTAGTTCTAGAGCAGTGGTTCCCAACTGCGGTCCTCAAGTAACCCTAACAGGCCAGATTTTAACGATTACCTTGGGAAAATGCAGACAGAATCCTGCAATCACTGAGTAGAAAAATCATATCACCTGTGCTGTACTTCAGATATCTGGCAAACCTGACCTGTGGGGGGTACTTGAGGACCGTGGTTGGGAACCACTGTTCTAGAGGAGTTGGTTACTCCAGGATCCATGGAGCACTCCTGAAGTGACACTGCATGGTAAAGTCGTTTGGAATTTCTTTGGAGGGTTACATGCAGGCTGGGAATCCATTAGAAATCGCAGCAAACAAATGTTGCGTCAAAACCAGACTCCAGAAAAAAGACGTATCTGCAAAAAAGAGCCTCTAAACAAAAGATACGCTGCTTAAAAAAATGCATCAGAATAAGACACGTCTTACAAAAAGTGATTAAAAAAAAGACGCTTAAAAAAAGCTTTTAAAAAGACCTGTTATCGTGTCTGAAGTGCAGGCTCGTCGGGTTGCTGGCAGCCAGCCCGCTCCTCATCTAAGGCTAGGGTCAAATGAAAGCATTTTTCGAGCCGTCCGTAAAAAAGTGCGTCCGAACACATTGACGTATTTTTTCACGGAATGAGCGAAAACGGTCACACGATGGCCATTTTCGTGCGTGATTTTTTTACGGGTCCAAATCAGGAAACTTTGGGTGTCTGGACGTTATCTTGGCCCGACATGAGCAGCGTCTGACGTCTCCTAATCATGCATACACACCGCTATGACGACGCAGCGCAGTCTGTACGTCAGTACTAGCGGTTCTGCGTTCTCAAAATAATACGTTCGTTTGCCACTTACGTTGCACGGCCGAACTCCGTGCGGCCGTACTTTGTATATTGGCTGTCATTGCCCGTCATTTGCTGCTACTGTGGCCGTGATTAAGTGCGCCTAAACGCACGTTAAAAAGGCGTTAGTCTGACCCCAGCCTAAAACCTCTATGGCCCTTAAGGGGTAATAGCATAGGGGGGACCCTCGTGCCCCCTATGGGTTATTAACCCCTCAAAAATTAATGTATCCCCTCAGGGCAGCCATCAGAAATGATGGGGCCTCTTACTGAACCTCACGATGGTGCCCCCCATAAACTTCTTCAACTTCTAAAATTCTCTCGCCCCCTTCCACAACAAAAAAAGGACATAACACAGCTCCACAGCAATAAAACTCACAGTAATGTGCAGTGGGTATGAGCGTATCACAGAGCTCCACAGCCATAAACCTACTGTGAGTTTTATTGCTGTGGAGCTCTGTGTTACGCTCATACACACTGCACATTACTGTGAACGTGCAGTGTGTATGAGCATATAACAGAGCTCCACAGCAATAAAACTCACAGTAAAGTGCAGTGTGTATGAGCGTATCACAGAGCTCCAAATCCATAAAACTCACAGTAATGTGCAGTGTGTATGAGCGTATCACAGAGCTCCACAGCAATAAAACTCACAGTAATGTGCAGTGTGTATGAGCGTTTCACAGAGCTCCACAGCAATAAAACTCACAGTAATGTACCGATTTATTCAACCCCCCAGCGTTTAATTTTTCATCTTATTACCCCCCCAAAAAAGGTAAGCGGTGTATAGATAGATTATAGTAGGATTGGTATCCAGAGAAGTAGACAGAAGCAATAGTCCTTCTATTTTAAGGGGGTAACTCAGTAATTGAATATAGGTACATATATTATCCCCCCAGCATTTCATTTGCCAGATTATTAACCCCCGCATTTCATTAGACAGATCATCCCCCCGCATTTCATTAGACAGATCATTCCCCCCATTTCATTACAGATCATTCCCCCGATTTTATTAGTCAGATCATTCCCCCCATTTCATTACAGATCATCCCCATTTCATTAGTCAGATCATTCCCCCATTTCATTACAGATCATTCCCCCGTTTTTATTAGTCAGATCATTCCCCCCATTTCATTACAGATCATCCCCATTTCATTAGTCAGATCATTCCCCCCATTTCATTAGATCATTCCCCCCATTTCATTAGATCATTCCCCCCATTTCATTACAGATCATTCCCCCATTTCATTAGTCAGATCATTCCCCCCATTTCATTACAGATTATTCCCCCATTTCATTAGTCAGATCATTCCCCCTACTTCATTACAGATCATTCCCCCCCATTTCATTACAGATCATTCCCCCCATTTCATTACAGATCATTCCCCCATTTCATTAGTCAGATCATTCCCCCATTTCATTACAGATCATTCCCCTATTTTATTACAGATCATTCCCCCCATTTCATTAGATCATTCCCCCCATTTCATTACAGATCATTCCCCCCATTTCATTAGTCAGATTATTCCCCCTATTTCAATACAGATCATTCCCCCATTTCGTTAGATCATTCCCCCATTTCATTAGTCAGATCATTCCCCCATTTCATTAGTCAGATCAGTCCCCCCATTTCATTAGATCATTCCCCCCATTTCATTACAGATCATTCCCCCCATTTCATTAGTCAGATTATTCCCCCTATTTCAATACAGATCATTCCCCCCATTTCGTTAGATCATTCCCCCATTTCATTAGTCAGATCATTCCCCCATTTCATTAGTCAGATCAGTCCCCCCATTTCATTAGATCATTCCCCCCATTTCATTACAGATCATTCCCCCATTTCATTAGTCAGATCATTCCCCCATTTCATTAGTCAGATCATTCCCCCATTTCATTAGTCAGATCAGTCCCCCCATTTCATTAGTCAGATCATTCCCCCATTTCATTACAGATCATTCCCCCCATTTCATTAGTCAGATCATTCCCCCATTTCATTAGTCAGATCATTCCCCCATTTCATTACAGATCATTCCCCCCATTTCATTAGTCAGATCATTCCCCCATTTCATTAGACAGATCTTTTCCCCCATTTCATTACAGATCACCCGCATTTCATTAGTCAGATCATTCCCCCCAATTTCATTAGTCAGATCATTCCCCCCCATTTCATTAGTCAGATCATTCCCCCCATTTCATTAGACAGATCTCCCCCCCATTTCATTACAGATCGCTGCGTACCTACCTGGGGCCCCACTTTCAGTCGGTAGGGGCCCGGTTTTTGTAGGCAAGTCCCAAAGGGAAGGTCATCTCAGGGTGTCCGTGGCAGCCGGCCCAGCAGCACACTACCTAACCGCTGCGTCCGCGACCCTGCAGCGTGCCTACCTGGGGCCGCACGTTCTAAAACAGGAAGAGTGCTCGCTGGATTGACGCCGCCCCTCACGTGATTTGCGTGCATCACATGAGTGGGCGGCGTCAATCCAGCATGCACTCTTCTGGTTTTAGAACGTGGGGCCCCAGGTAGACACGCTGCAGGGTCGCGGATGTGGCAGTTAGGTAGTGTGCTGCTTGGCCGGCTGCCTCGGACACCCTGAGTTGACCTTCCCTTCGGGACTTGCCTACAAAAACTGGGACCCTACCGTCCCGCAGGGCCTCGGGAAGTGCCCGAGGGCCCGATGGGTCAGTCCGCCCCTGACCGGAGCTGAAGGAGGGCGCCGCCGCTGCCGACGGGGTACGGCAGACCGGGCCCCGCCGGGCCCCTTACGGCAGAATGGGGCGTAATGCCCTGATGGCGGCCCTGTATACCCTCCTTACAACCCCTGCCTCAAAGTAAAAGTAACCCCATAAAATTAAATGAAATAGCCCCCCTATTAACCCCTTCCTAAGTAACTGCAAGCTGTCTATTTTTAATTGTGGACCATCTTTCAGCGATGACACAACAATCAATAATAGATACTTTTATATGGTTTAAAACCTGAACGTCATACGCTGACTAAAGAGCACAGACTGTTTTGATAAGGTTCTTTTTATTCTCTGAAATGTGCTTTAATTACAATTTATAATGGGCTGAAATCAACACAGGAAAAAAGAAATTTCTTAAAATGACTGAAACTGTCCTGTAACTTCCTTTTTTTCTCCACAATCAATACGTATTTTGATCCCTCTGGATTTAACGTTAATGTATGAAAGTACGTCCGGGTTTACTCAAACACACAGTTAGTAATTCCTTGGCATACACATTCAAATAGATTAAATGAAAAAGCCTTGTAAGGTTATTCATTAAACTGACAAAAGAACTGACAAGGCTCTGGATCAATTTAGCCCAGTTGTAACAGAGCCGAAAACCATCTCAGAAAACTTGCTGATATCTCTTGTAGTCAACAACCTTCATATCTCCTCCATACTAGCTGAATTATACACAATTCTTTTGAATTATAACCTACTTTTCAGTTTTCAACATAATCAAAGGAACTCCTGTATATTAAACAATTAGGTCCTAAACCTATGGATAAAGCAGTAAAGTACACATAGATGTCAACAATACAAAATTCAGGGTGTAATTATTTCCTGTCTGCACGACAATCCTGCTATTGCAGATAAACTTTATTTATTTGTCCCAGTAAGAGCGGATTGGATGTAGTGTGTAAGCAGCACTGATCCCGTCCCATATGGCTGACATTGGACTGTTGTGTGCGATCGGTGTAAAATTGTAAAATATACCGGGTTTATTATTATAAATAAATAGATAAAATAAAAATAAAGAAAAAAATAAACGAAATTTTTTTTGTCATTTGCCCTGTGGCTCCATGCGTTAGGATTACAAAGTCCTAACAATAATTAGCGGTTAACTCAAAAGTTGGCCACAGCTAGGACCTTGTGCTAACTGATTCTGCCTCTTCTGACCGCCGGGAGCAGGGAGAGACTGTGGGAAAAGTCCCCTAGCCTCCCTCTGTGGATCACTATGCCGACCTGTCGGATCTTGCGTGGTGAGATCCTGCAGGTCATGTGACCAGCAGCTATGGAAGGGGGGGTACAGTGGAGACGCTAGTAATTGCAGTCGGTGTTGTAACTGTAATGTGCGGCCAGCAGGGGAAAGCACAAACTCTCGACCAAAAGTGCTATAAGTACATGAAGGAAAGAGGGGAGGTCCCTGCAGCGCAATAAGTACTGTATGATCAGCTGCTGAATAGTCTGTTAAGTGCATTATGACGGAATGGGATGTTGTCCGCCTGCGGGTGTGCTCTGATCTGCGTGCCCCGGCGCTTACCGCTGGCCCGACTACCGAGTGACGCGGCACTCGGCGTCTCGTGCAGCCTGACGTGACCCTGGAGAAGGGCTAGCGGGCGGTGGAGGGGACCTCTGCGTGGAACCAGCCCGACCACTGAGCAACACGGTACTCAGCGTCTCGAGCGGCCGGTTCACTAACCTTGTAGGTGTGGGAGCGCCTGCGGAGCGGCCGTGCGGATACGGGATCGGAACTGCTGCGGAAGAATATTCGGATCTTTGAGCGGGGGACTTTTCGGATCTTACGGGACCGGGTGAATCTTCGGATCTGATTGGCGATCTCCGATGGGGAATATTCGGATCTCGCTGGATCGGCTGAATATTCGGATCGGATCGCTGATCACTCGGTATACCGAAGCGCGGTACGCGGTGCGCGCCTTCGGATCGGAACTTATGCTGGACGCCGCACCCTGAGATCGCGCTGGATCTCAGACAATACGGCGGAGAATCAAAGTCATCAGGCGAGGCTGGATGCACTGGTAAATCTGTTTATTTTTTACACGACACATGTATTTATAAACATTTGCACAAAGTCATAACAATGGGAATCCCTGCCCGCCCACACAATTCCCATTGGCCCTCGCTGGCAGGAGGCACCCGGGCCCCGATTTGTATTGGTGGTTACGAATCGGGGAGTTGCCGATTCGGACCCGGATGGTCCGAACCGACCATTTTGCGATTCGACCGGATGGTCCGAATCGGACATTTTCCGACCCGATCATTCTGACCGGATCCACGAGGCGCTGGGAAAATGGCGACGGGCAAGGCACACACAAAGGAATTTACATACATTGCACAATACCAAATGGGGACACTTTTATTACACCACATCTAAATGAAATATAAAACGGAACTCCGTGGGTGCAACAGCACCTAACAGTCTATGGCACAACCCTGTCACCATGAACCGCCCCTGGCTGAGGGTGGTGGGCCATTCCGTGACATGCATATATAGCACGAAAGTAATCAATTTAGCACCAATGGTGACGGGTAGCTGTATCAATGCAAGATTCGGGTAAAATACAATCTTAAATGTTGCATAGACGGTGTCTTAAACAGTGCACAAACAGTATTTCCAAGCTGTAAATGAACAGTACAGCGAACGGTCAGTTCGATATTGCTGGGGAAAAAAAAAACCTGTAACAGCAAAATGTCCAAATTAATGTGCAGTCATAAACAGTGCACAATCAGTGGGTCCAAAGTGCAAAATAAAATGGTAAAGTGCCTGCAGTGCACAGTGCAAAGTGCAACAGTTTTAATAGTACCTATGTATATGGTACATGCCTGTGCCTCAGATGCACACAGCCCAAAATGGTGCAAAAAGTGCAGTTCTTATAGTCCAATTGTCAAAACCTGACAGTCCTATTGCAAGTGAATGCACAAAGTGCTGTATGAATGTTGGTAACAACTGTGGGTAAATTCCAGCTCATATCCTGGTGTCGTTGTTCCTCCTAGTGAAATTCGAATGCTCCGATAGGGGAGAGAAGAGGGAAAAGTATATGGTGCGATAACGTCTCAATGAGTAGTGCAATGTGTGTAACAAAAAACACACTTACACTTTCCAGAGCCTCAGCCTAAAGTTTCCAGGCTCTGGGTTGAATCACCTTGGTCCAAATAGAGGGTGGCCACTACCCTTCATTATGTCACCTTGATCACCTCAAACGAGAAAATTGCAGAGACGGCGCTCTCATAGTGCAATACAACCAGTACGTGTGTATTAAAACAAGTAGATTGGTCACACTCACCGATTCTGGAGCCTTGAATTTCCAGGCTCAACTTTTCAGCGTGCGGTGCCTCTCAGCGGTGGGCACCTTAACCTCTTGAACAGGTTACCTGTCCCCTGGATGTAATTCCTGGCGATGGGTTGCAGGTATCAAAACTTCATAGTATAAAATAAGGCAGATATTGGCAGAGTTGAAAAAAAGGGGGGAAGGATTTTATTAATTTTAAAACACATATAAACAAAAATTAAAAGAGGATATTAAAATGAGGTGGGAAGTGAAGGTGCAAGGATTCGAGACGCGTTTCGGCAACTTTCTGTGCCTTCCTCAGACGATGTGCAGGTCAATAAAAGGTTGTCACTTTTTTTTTTTCCAGCAATATCAAACTGACTGTTTTCTGTACTGTTCATTTACAACTTGGAAATACTGTTTGTGCACTGTTTAAGACACATCTATGCACCGTTTAAGATTGTATTTTACCCGAATCTTGCATTGATACAGCTACCCGTCACCATTGGTGCTAAATTGATTACTTTCGTGCTATATATGCACTTAACAGACTATTCAGCAGCTGATCTAACAGTATTTATTGCGCTGCAGGGACCTCCCCTCTTTCCCTTCATGTGACCAGCAGCGTCAGCCTCAATGGAGTCCTATCGAGGGGATGCTCGTGGCGGCGCTTAGCGCTGCCGTGAGCATTCCACGGTTTAGTGCCGTGTTACGGTGCAGGCTGCTGAATTAGCGCCTGTACCGTAATATCACGCTAAAACGGGGACGCCACGGAGAAACCTGCAGGAACAGGTTTTTCTCCTTAGCGTCCCCGTTTTAGCGTGATGATTGTAATATAGCCCATCATGTTTTGTTTGTCATGGAGCCACAAGGGTAAATGCAAATGACAACCTTTTTTCTTGTTGTGTTTTATACATGAAGTGGGCTGGATACTTCTGGTTTACGTAGCCGCCCTGGTAGGGAATAGGCGCTAAACCGTACATTCAGCATATATGGATAAAATAAATAGATAAAAATAAATGATAATTAAAAATACACTAAAATTGCTTAAAATGTATTATCTCTTAGCTTCCTCAGTCAAAAATGGTTACACCAACAATAGAGTTGTGTGTTTGTCTATCATCTGGAATATCTGGATTATTCTAAAGAAGTTCTGACACTACCTATTAAGTATCACAGGTTCTTACACTTCGGGTTGAGTCCCATAAGGCACCAATTGCTATTAGTGTTGATACTCTTGCACTTTATTATATATAAGAAACTCCAGGATATAATGCCCAATGAAGTGTCTTTATTATATATTTGAGATACAAATACAAATGGATACAAATGAATACAAGACCACAGAAGAGGGCTGGGGCACCCTAGAGTGGGCACATGGCACAACAGACAGAGCCATTCTTTGAAGCTCTGACACAAGTCTGCCCTTTATGAGTGGGGCGAGCAGTAGGCACGCCCTGGGCCCCGTACTTCGGTGGGCCCAGGGTCACTGCCGGCACTTCCTGTGTAAATGCATAGAGCCAATGCCCAGCATGGAACTCCACCTGCCTGACTCTGAGAGCCTCCCCACCTCCAAGTAAGCAATGACATGGAAGTGTTAGTGTGTGTGTCTGTGGGTGGAGTGGTGTCTATCTAGGGACGAGAGGCATCAGCGGTATCTATCTGGGGGAGAGGGGTGTATGTTTGTGAAGATCAGTGTGAGGGATCAATCTGTGTGTGCAAAAGGTGGATTATAAGGAGGTGTGTCATTGAAACCATGGCCAGGGCCCTACAAAATTTTCTCACCTAGGGCTCCGTAAATTTTAGGGGTAGGTCTGCTCTGAAACATGTGCGTTGGAAATTTACAGATCACTATATTACTAGATTCATGAAAATATAGACAATTTTGCACTATATTTTGTTTGTGTCAATACGAAATAAAGATAGAAAAAACCCAATCAAAGGACACCGAAAGCGGATTGTTTGCCAATATAAGTATCTTTATTAATTTTTCTGTGTGATTTATCACAGGGTGTTTTCAACACATTGTTTTGCAAAAGTAATCTATTTTAATTCCGGCTGCGCTTATGGGAGTGACTCACGCTGTATCTAGAAAATAAATTTGCATGGTGTGAGTAAGGGACAGTATCAGCTCAGGGGTGACTGTGCTAGATGGGATCCAGAATGTAGGAAAGAATAGGAATGTTGTCTATCATTTTGATTATATTCCACAGTTTACACATTGCCCAGTTCTTAGGCAAATTGCTGATCAAAAACCCGAGTATTGGGATGGGCTGGATATAAAACACAGCTGGTAGATTGGAGGATGATAAAGAATAAGGGAATCGGTACTATAAAAACGTATATAAATCTATATATCAATAAAATTGCCCATTTTATATTTCCATAAAGTTCAAAGGGGAATGGAAGATTACATTTATAAAGAGCATCAATAAAAGCTGCCGTTGTTTACTTTAGAGAAAGTCACGGTACAGAGAATACAATACATTTTACAAACTCTCATTAACCTGAACAATGGACAAAAGTTATCCATCAGGACTTTATTTAATGAATTTTAACTCAGACTTGAGAAACTGTTGTTTCCACTTTAAAATGAGTGATTACATGCTTACATCCAATGTTGCAGATAAAAAATAAAAATAAAATATGGAAAATTCTGTGGAAAACCTGGGGGCCTATTCTGCGGTTACATTTTAGGGCCTCGCTCGTTAATCTGAAGGCTGGAGCCGCTATTTCGGCCAACCTACAAGCTTTATATCATATAAGTGGATATTCCATATTGCGATTATAATATGCGATACAAAAAAATATACAACGTGTTTACAGTAATATTTCAAATTGCACATGCATAGAACCAAGTGCACAAATTGTGAAAAATATACGTAATCGGTGTTATTACATCCTTTTGCTCTCTTGGTGACTCTCAAAAGCAAAAAGGTTACAGAACATTAGGGGTTATTCACCTAGCACCAAAATGTTGCCGACATTTCGGTGCTCTGTCGTTGCCCGCACTTCAGGGGAATCAAATTTCCCCACCCTGCGGTGAATTCACCATTCACCGCAGGGTTCCCGAAGTGCAGGGAATTGACCGCCGAATGCCGCCAACAACCTGCCGCAAACCGGCCGCAAACCTGCTGGCCGCCACCACAATCCCGTCGCCTGCCGCCGACATCCGCCGCAAACACGCTGGACAGCTGTAAAATGCAGCCGATGAGCCGCTGAGCTCAGCGCTGACCAGCTGCAAAAAAAACCTGACAAACCGCCGGACGATAAACAAAAATAAACACAAACAATACGATTGAAAATGTCAAAATTGAAATGCAGTTTGCAAAAAACTACTGAACGAAAATGTCTGGAATTAACATATAAGGTAGTATGAATATTAAAAAAAACCAGAAATTTTTACTGCAGATTGGAAGAATAAATGGTTTATTAGATATTGGATAAAAACGGGAATATTTTTAACATTGAAGCCAAAGGGATTTGCCTGAATAAACCTGCCGAATGAAAACACCGAACAGCAGGGCATTTCGGCAAATTTTCTCTGCTGTTCAGTGTCTGCCTGGTCTCTGAATAGCCGAATGGCCCCAAAATGGCACCGTACGGGGAAATTCCCTGTTTGGTGCCATTTTGGGCCCAGATCGGCTCTCTCTGAATAACCCCTATAGAAATAATAGTACAGAATGAAAAGGAGAGAAACTCACATTCCACAGAGCGCTATCAACCCAGCTCTAGGTTAAAGTGTCTCTGGACAAATAAAGAGTGTCACAACCCTTCTCTTATGTTGTGGAGCACAATTAAGAAGGATCCTTGATTTTAGGCTCATGTATACTGCCTACAGCACACTCATGGGTGAGTGCCCGACCCCTCAGACCTCTAGGCATCCACGTAGTGTTCAATGCAGAAATAAAACCATTAACTTGGCCAACAAAGGTTAAAAATTAAACATCCAAAATGTATTAATTAAAATGTAATATAAATAATAACAAAATGTATGCACATTGGTACTGAGACGTGTTTCGGCTCCATCGCCTTCCTCAGTCAATATGACTCCAAGTATCCATCAAAGTGAAAGTAAGCTTTGCTTGCAGCTCGGCTTTAACGACTCCGTATGTCAATGCTTACTATACTGAGTATACAGGGGCGAGCTGAAGAATAATCACGTATTCCATCCATGGCAGCTTGTTATCGTTGGCTCAAGCCAGTATTAAAAAATGAAGACTCTGGTGTTGTTGCAAAATCATCTACCACTTTAACCCTTTCCCTGCGGATGACGTGTGGGGGATGTCCTTGGCTCGAGAGAAATCTCAATGTATCCTTCCTGGTAAAATCCTTTATAAATAAATGTCCTTGGCTCCGCACCTTGCATGTAAAGGACGTCCCCCTCAAGTTATGGGTCTCCGCAGGGACAGAGGAGACCCCAAGCCACTCGGGACTGAGTCCCAGGGCAGTTTGACTGTTAAGGGTTACAGCTCGCACCGATATGTCCTTTTTGTGACGCTCTAATACCTGATATGTTGGCTAAGGGGAATTTGGAGGTATACAAGCCATGTGAGTTTTATTCAGAGCTCGACCCATAGAGAATTTTCACATTTAATTGTGAAATAAATCAAAATTAAAGGACACTTTATTTCCTTTTTCCTTGAAGGATGTCATGCCCCATGATTTAGGATTTATTTTATATTTTTCTGTTTTGTGTTGAATCTGCCTTTGCTGCTCACATGCTTTTGATTTCATAGCTATTTTGTCCCTTCTGGGTTTCCCTAGCTATTCTGTATCAGCTAGTTTCCCACCCCTTTGCTCAGTGTGTTCTTAGGTACTTCCTGGTTACATAGCAGCCATTCTGTGCTCACTGCTAGACAAAATTAATGACTTATTATCTGCAAGCTGTATATTAACAAGATTGTCAGTCTGATCATTAAACTCAACTGGATTCATCTTTCTACGTGTCAGTTTTGCTGAGTTGAAGCTATCTGCTGAACTTCATCGTGTGAGTACTGGTTAAATACAGACTTCGCTAGTCTAAAGCATCCACACCTCACAGCTTTGCTTAGGGAAGCAGAATAAAGGAAAACTGAAAAATCCCCATAAATGCGTGCCAATCAATTACCACAGGAAAGCACACATTGTGTAGTGAAACTGAAAAAAAATCTTATCTTCAGGATCCTCCTACAATTTACTATAATCCTATGTAACACATGAACCCAACGTCCTAATAGAATAACATTGCGACTAGACCCAACAAACTTAATTTTTTCCCAGGTGGTTTAGTCTGTTGGTGTCTGGAAAAGCTGGGGAGAGCATTACATGTTGCGCACACCACTTGCAAGAGATTTGTGCATCTGGGAACACCATCCCCAAATCTTAAAACTTATTAATCTCAAAGAGAAAAATCAAATGGCTTTCTGTGGTGTAGGTACCCCAAGAGAACAGGATCCGGTCCCCTCCGCTGTCTAAGGTCAACATTGGTTGTAAATCTGGAATTATTCATATTTTTCAGTGATCTATAATCATAGATACATACACTATATATATATGTATATATATATATATATATACACAGCTTTGGCAGTCCTTTAATGCAGTTGCTCTGTCATGTGTTATGTGTGTAGAGCTTAGAACATTCATAGACACCTGCAGTAGAATTGGAGATCTCTCTTGCCGTGTTTCAAGATGCAAAGCAGTGTTAGTCATATGGTGATTATTTAATTGGCAGTATTTCCTGGTTACATGTCAAAACTGACAGAAAAAAAATGAAGGAATGGAAAGTGGGTTACAAAATTAAAATTAGTTGTTATTTGTTTACAATAAAAGAGGGGAATGTTGAGGAATATTTTAATCTTTCTATGAATGCGTATTCTTATCAAATTGATCCTCAGATAAACTCTTTGTATCTTGAAGTCTTTGTATCAGAGTAGGAAACAGATGTTGAACACCTGCCTTAATCCTTGAAGGATCATCAATTATGGCTTCCAGCATTTATTGAGGAAGGATTCATTAAGTCAATATCCTTGTTGCTTTCTGACAAAGACTCTAAGAGTTACCGGCCTAAGCTCTCTTTGATGTAAGGAACTGATCATTGATTAGGTGTAAAAGGATGTTGTAAAGTTTTCACTGTCTAGGGTTAATTTGAATAACATATTGTATCCCAGTTCTTTTGTTTGAAATGGTTTGGAAAACGCGGCAAAAGCTTAACCAAGTAGAGGTATTACAGGATGTCTTTTATTGTGTTACTGTGACGTCATTTTCTGTACTTAAGGAGACCATGTGTATGGTTCTTCAGAGAGCAGTAACTAAAAGACTTAGAACCTATGTTTGGCGTCTGTGGTTATTTCTCTCTCCAGATCTGCGATTCTAAATCTGTAGTTTTATGTTATCTAAGAAAATAGTAAACACAGCCGGTTGTAAGAAAGAACAGGGGACTGACCAACGCCAGAATATAACATCATAACAGAAAGCAAAGCATGCAGAGCTGGTTTATGAGTGACTGTCAGGAACCTTGACGCCAGCGCCGCAGGAAACCTAGAAGCAAGCCAGTTTCCTGTAATGAGACTGGTAATCCTTCTAAACCAGGCTGATCCAGCAACCAGGTGCTGGCTAATGCATCCTGATTCCCCCTCTGCAAAAAGGAAACACTCCCAAGGCACAATGCTTCTGCATTGTCTTGGTGTATGCCAAGCTGACAGGGAGCTACCTCTTGTTCCTATATCTGCCTAGACCCTAACTGTTCTGTCTCTTCGAGTATTTCCTTCCACTGTGCCTGTATCCCACAGAATCCTCAGAACCTGATGCCCTGCATCCTGCAGAATCCTCAGCCCGCTGCCCTGCATCCTGCAGAATCCTCAGCCCGCTGCCCTGCATCCTGCAGAATCCTCAGCCCGCTGCCCTGCATCCTGCAGAATCCTCAGCCCGCTGCCCTGCATCCTGCAGAATCCTCAGCCCGCTGCCCTGCATCCTGCAGAATCCTCAGCCCGCTGCCCTGCATCCTGCAGAATCCTCAGCCCGCTGCCCCGCATCCTGCAGAGCCCGCTGCCCTGCATCCTGCAGAATCCTCGGAACCTGCTGCCCTGCATCCCGCAGAGTCCTCAGCCTGCTGCCCTGCATCCCGCAGAATCCTCAGCCCGCTGCCCTGCATCCCACAGAATCCCTCCAGCCCGCTGCCCTGCATCCGCAGAATCCCTCCAGCCCGCTGCCCTGCATCCCGCAGAATCCCTCCAGCCCGCTGCCCTGCATCCCGCAGAATCCTCCAGCCCGCTGCCCTGCATCCCGCAGAATCCCTCCAGGCCGCTGCCCTGCATCCCGCAGAATCCTCCAGCCCGCTGCCCTGCATCCCGCAGAATCCCTCCAGCCCGCTGCCCTGCATCCCGCAGAATCCCTCCAGCCCGCTGCCCTGCATCCCGCAGAATCCCTCCAGCCCCCTGCCCTGCATCCCGCAGAATCCCTCCAGCCTGCATCCCGCAGAATCCCTCCAGCCTGCATCCCGCAGAATCCCTCCAGCCCGCATCCCGCAGAATCCCTCCAGCCCGCATCCCGCAGAATCCCTCCAGCCCGCATCCCGCAGAATCCCTCCAGCCCGCATCCCGCAGAATCCCTCCAGCCCGCATCCCGCAGAATCCCTCCAGCCCGCATCCCGCAGAATCCCTCCAGCCCGCATCCCGCAGAATCCCTCCAGCCCGCATCCCGCAGAATCCCTCCAGCCCTGCATCCCGCAGAATCCCTCCAGCCCGCTGCCCTGCATCCCGCAGAATCCCTCCAGCCCGCTGCCCTGCATCCCGCAGAATCCCTCCAGCCAGCTGCCCTGCATTTCCAGGACCCCCTACAGACCCAGGACCCCCTGCCTGCAAAGACTGCTGCTTTTTGTTTTCTTTTTATTTCCTAACGATCTCCTTAGCCTTCATTCTTATATTGTCTCCTTTTACAGTTTAGGCTGGGGTCAGACGAGCGTGATTTCTACGGACTGTACGTCCGTGCAGTACGGACATCGTCAGTACGGATGACGCAGTAGTGGTCACACAGTCCGTTTTTCACTGAAGTTATTTTTGACGGATGTAGGAGGGAAAAATAAATTACAATGAAAAAACATTCTGTCCGTCAAAAATGCTGGACGTATAAATGCAGTCCGTCTGACCACGCTCCATCACTCACACACAAAGCTATGCAGACGTTGTGGACGCAGCGCACTCCGCACGTCCGTTCTAGCAGTATTACGTTCTTGCCTAACCTGCGTCCGTTTGCCGCGGCCGTTGTGCGTCCGCAGTTCAGTGCGGACGTACTTCATGTGTCAGGCTCCAATGGACTTTCTTTCAGGCTATCACGGACGTACTTTTAGGCGCAATCACGGACGTGAACACTACGCTCGTCTGACCCCAGCCTTAGAGTAGCTTAGTACTGTCCTTCTGTCTATCCTTTTCTCACCTTGCTTTCAGTTACTCTTATTACTGTTCATTTTATATATACAGTGTCTTCCCTTCCTCGTCTTATCCAGCTCCTTGATATTTGTTTATTGCCTTTTTATGTTACTCATAATAAACCCTCTTTTGTATATGTTTATCTGAATCTGTTTCCTCATTGCATATTTGGCTCAATCCTACCACCCCGGAACCAGCACCTGACAGTGACAAAATGCATTTTCCATTCATAACCATACCCATTTGCAGCATTGTTAATGGACCAAACAAATAAATTTTTCAGTATATTTTTGCTAGTTTAAAGTCTTGATCACTCTTATAATAAACACTGGATTCTTTCTTTAATGGGCTTACTAAGGCTGAAGTCAATCGTTGCATGTGGATCTCTAAGGCTGGGGTCAGACCAGCGCACTTTTAACGTGCGTTCTGGCGCACATAATTACGGCCGCACTAGCAGCAGATGACGGGCAATGACGGCCAATATACGATGCACAAAAGTCCGGCCGTGCAACGCAAGTGGAATTTGAACGCATTTTTTTCAGAACGCAGAACCGCTAGTACTGACGTACTGAGTGCGCAGCTGTGGCATAGCGGCGTGTGTGCGTGATTAGGAGATGTCAGACACTGCTAATGTCCAGCCAACATAACGTCCAGACGCAAAAAGAGTTTTATTGACGATCCATACAAAATCACGCCCGAAAATGCGCGTCGTCTGACCGTTTTTGCGCATTCCGTGAAAAAATACGTCAATGCGTTCGGATGCACTTTTTCACGTTCGCGGGGAAAAATGCTTTCGTCTGACCCTAGCCTAAAACAAGGAGGGAAACATAAGTCTCTATGGAGTCGTATGGACTCCTGGGTACAATGCCAGAAGCTTCGTCCTGGTATCTGTTTGACTGTGCTTTTGTATGACTATGAGTGATTGAAGCTAAAATTAATTGATGTACCATTAATTTATTGTACTGTGTTAACTGTAAACTAACACTTCCTATACTTTGTATACTTTGCATAGGAAATGTTAATTTGTCAGTAGTTGGAGAATAACAAGCAATTCCAAGTTCACTCATTATTTTCATCTTGAGCTGGTATTAAAATAAAATATATACAGTAAAATAATGGTTCTCAGTGTCTGGTGTTAACTGATTTTGTGTTTTGGCAGCATCCTTCTGTTGACCATGCTCGGCCCTGTTTGCCTGAGCTCACACAGGGCAGCCTACGCCTCCATGGAGCCCTATGGACTCGAAACAATGCCAGCAGGTCCAATACATTATATAATTGCATCACTTTACATCAGAATATTAGATATAAAAATAATAATAACAGCAGACTGTTTCTCTTGCAAGTGGGCCACTTCATTGCCCCAAGGGCTAAATGTTGCCACAGCTTCTTTTTTGGGAAGAGAGAAATTAGGTAGCAAAGAGAGTAGACCACTAAAGATTGGGAAATGGATATACTGTATGTAGAGATAGATTGGAGAAACTCAATAAGGAGATCAGGAAATATTCACAAGATAGATGGAATAGGGAAATGAAGAACGTGTGCGAAGGGAAAAAAATTGGTTTAGAACGTCACACACACAAATACAAACCTAACTACTACAAGCGGCTACCATGGCCTTGACTAGGTTGAGCGGCTGCCAGGGCCTTGGCTAGCCTGTTCAGGGGGTGTGTGGATGTATGACGGTGTGTGACTGTGTGTGGGTATGTGTGTGGATGTGTGACTGTATGTAGGTATGTGTGACTGCGTGATTGGGTGTGTGGGTAAATGGATGTGTGACTGTGTGGCGAAGTATGTGGTTGTGTAGCCTCTGTGACCCACTTATACACACCACACATTACTGTTGTATTACTATGGAGCTATGTGATACAGTAATGTGGATTGTGTATGAGCGTATCACAGAGCTCCACACCAATAAAACTTACACTCATACACTCCACACATTACTGGGAGTTTTATTGCTGTGGATCTCTGTGAAACGCTCATACACGCCGTGTGGTTTTTTTGGGGGTGAGTGCCGCATTTCATCCTTGGACCCAGGCAGCACAGTGTTTTGGGCCTACATTCAAACACAAAGATGCACTACACAAATACATTCTTGAAAGTACACATAGGTATAAAAAGAGGGTTTATTCCTATGTATTCACAAGCACATAACACACACTCAGATTCCCACGTCTCACAGGAACAACTTTGTAACCTATGATATTATTACTCTCTTTTAATATGGTCATATGTTTGGACAAATGCTACAAATCTACCAGGCACCCAGATTTAAGGAGTTATGTCCATTCAAAGTCTGTCTTATAAGTAAAATACTGGCTTAAATTTGGAGAAAAGAATGAATAAAATAGCTTAAATTCAGTAAAGCTCGACGCACACTGTACGATTATTCGAACCCTTTCAGATGATGTGATGCCAGACTGTAGGACAGGAGCTTAATGTGCCCTCATAAGATAAACAAGTCAGACTGTGAGACCCGTAAAGTCTTTCAAGTTAAATTTTAAGATTTAAATCTAGCCAAGACAATTAGCTACGATTCAGGATGTTTCAAATTGAAATCCCCAGAGACCATAGGCGAGCGCAGGGGGTGTGCCTGGTGTACCCAGACACACCCTAATATTTAGTGAAGGGGTCCTTTATAACCTCTTACACTGACATTTTAGGTGTCCCTTATCTGGTTCATGATGAAAAGCATAAAAACTGTCTTAATCTCTCATTACAGGCTTGTTATTTCTAATGAAAAATGTGTAGTTTGTACAAAATCTTCTAAACATAAGTTTTTAATTAATAAATGTTCCATGTGTGCACACCCTGATGTAACGGGCTATGCACGCCACTGTCTGAGACACACCACACTGTAGGACTCTACGATCCAAAGGATCTGACACTGCCAAAGACCAAAGATTTGCCATTTGTGAACATGTTTCACTATGAGATCAAAAAAGCAAGCAGGGACCTGGCACTCCAGAAACAAAGACGTATTTTATTTACAGCAGCGACAGCGACGTTTCGGCTGAACACTCAGCCTTTCTCAAGAGATCAAAGACTCACAATTTTGCCCAATGACTAGAGAAATCCTTTAGGAACCCAGAAATTTGACTGGATTTAGGAACCCTGAAATCTCAACTAGGGCTCCGTAAATTTTAGGGGTAGGTCTGCTTTGAAACATGTGCGTTGGAAATTTACAGATCACTACAGTTGTGTTCAAAATTATTCAACCCCCAATGCTGTAAAGGGTTTTAGGGAATTTAGTGTACATTTGTAATTGTATTCAGAATGAAATCCTACAAGGACTTTTTAAAGAACCATATGCAACTAAAATGACATCAATTGGTTTTGTAATACAGTAGTAAATGCTTCTTTTGTGAATTCTTCATTGACACAATTATTCAACCCCTTAAAGACTACCACTCTGAAGAACAGAGGTTCATTCAAGTGTTTTCAATCAGGTATTGAAAACACCTGTGGATGTCACACGGAGCAGCAATAAAGCATAATAAGCACCAATTAGGCAGCTTTAAAATGACTGTGATACTCAGCTCCTTCTAGACATTTAATGGTGTGGTTACAAACATGGTGAAGTCAAGAGAATGGTCCAGGAAGACATGAGAAGAGGTGATTACTCTTCACAGGAAGGGCAATGGCTATAAGAAGATTGCAAAGATGTTAAACATACCAAGAGAGACCATAGGAAGCATCATTCGCAAATTCAAGGCAAAGGGCACTGTTGAAAACGCTACCTGGTCGTGGCAGAAAGAAGATGCTGACTTCGACTGCTGTGCGCTACCTGAAGCGTAGAGTGGAGAAAGTCCCCGTGTGACTGCTGAGGAACTGAGAAAAGATTTGTCAGATGTGGGTACTTAAGTTTCAGCTCAGACAATACGGCGCACACTGCGTAATGAAGGCCTCCATGCCAGAACTCCCAGGCGCACCCCCTTGCTGTCTCCAAAGAATAAGAAGAGTCGACTGCAGTATGCCAAAAGTCATGTGGACAAACCACAGAAGTTTTGGGATAGTGTTCTGTGGACTGATGAAACAAAATTAGAACTGTTTGGGCCCATGGATCAACGCTATGTTTGGAGGAGGAAGAACAAGGCCTATGAAGAAAAGAACACCTTGCCTACTGTGAAGCATGGCGGGGGGTCAATCATGCTTTGGGGCTGTTTTGCTTCTGCAGGTACAGGGAAGCTTCAGCGTGTGCAAGGTACCATGAATTCTCTTCAGTACCAGGAGATATTGGATGACAATGTGATGCAGTCCGTCACAAACCTGAGGCTTGGGAGACGTTGGACCTTTCAGCAGGACAATGATCCCAAGCATACCTCCAAGTCCACTAGAGCATGGTTGCAGATTAAAGGCTGGAACATTTTGGAGTGGCCATCGCAGTCACCTGACTTAAATCCGATTGAGAACCTCTGGTGGGACTTAAAGAAAGCAGTTGCAGTGCGCAAGCCTAAGAATGTGACTGAACTGGAGGCTTTTGCCCATGACGAATGGGCGAAGATACCCGTAGATGGCTGCAAGACACTTGTGTCAAGCTATGCTTCACGTTTAAAAGCTGTTATAACTGTAAAAGGATGTTGTACTAAGTACTAAGATTGAATGTCACTTGGGGGTTGAATAAAACTGATAATGATGTGAGCACAGAAAAGACATTTGTGGTTATTTCATTATAAATGTTATGTTATATTTGTCTGACCTACACGTGCCTCTTTGATTTAATTGTAAGCAAGATGACTGAATGATCAAAATCAATGTCAAACCGGCCAAAACACTCAATTTCAGTGGGGGTTGAATAATTTTGAACACAACTGTATATTACTGGATTCATGAAAATATAGACAATTTTGCACTATATTTTGTTTGTTTTTTTTCTATCTTTATTTTGTATTGACACAATCAAAGGACACCGAAAGCGGATTGTTTGCCAATATAAGTATCTTTATTCATTTTTCTGTGTGATTTATCACAGGGTGTTTTCAACACATTGTTTTGCAAAAGTAATCTATTTTAATTCCGGCTGCGCTTATGGGAGTGACTCACGCTGTATCTAGAAAATAAATTTGCATGGTGTGAGTAAGGGACAGTATCAGCTCAGGGGTGACTGTGCTAGATGGGATCCAGAATGTAGGAAAGAATAGGAATGTTGTCTATCATTTTGATTATATTCCACAGTTTACACATTGCCCAGTTCTTAGGCAAATTGCTGATCAAAAACCCGAGTATTGGGATGGGCTGGATATAAAACACAGCTGGAAGATTGGAGGATGATAAAGAATAAGGGAATCGGTACTATAAAAACGTATGTAAATCTATATATCAATAAAATTGCCCATTTTATATTTCCATAAAGTTCAAAGGGGAATGGAAGATTACATTTATAAAGAGCATCAATAAAAGCTGCCGTTGTTTACTTTAGAGAAAGTCACGGTACAGAGAATACAATACATTTTACAAACTCTTATTAACCTGAACCATGTACAAAAGTTATCCATCTGGACTTTATTTAATGAATTTTAACTCAGACTTGAGAAACTGTTTTTTCCACTTTAAAATGAGTGATTACATGCTTACATCCAATGTTGCAGATAAAAAATAAAAATAAAATATGGAAAATTCTGTGGAAAACCTGGGGGCCTATTCTGACCCAGCCGTTACATTTTTTTTGTTAAACAATAGGTTTTATTGAAGGATAAAGTGTCAAAGTTGACCAGCGTAAAAGGGCCTGACTCATAAGACAGTGCAACGTTAAACAAGGGGGACAGCGAAGAGACCGGTGTCTGGCGGTGCACATTTTTAGAAATGGTGACCCCAATGGGAAGAGGAGGAGATGGGGGAGAGAATATTTGCCATAACCGTTACACTCCTGGCGCACTCCCAGGGGAGGCCATGGAGGGATTATGTCACAGAGCCCAAGGGCTCAAGGGCCAATTATGGCCAGCAGTGCCACACCCCGAGACACCTTAAAAAAAAGGGGGGAATGGGTACACCAGTGGCTAAAGGACAGGCACCGAATAACAGGGAGATGCAGCTGAGGGATAGGGGGCAAAAAACAACATTGTCCGCAGAGGTACTATGAGCAGCACAGACAGGGACCTAACATAACGCAACTCAATATGACTGAAAAATCTCCTAAAGGGAGCTTTGCATGGGTGAGACGGGCATTATTCTCAGGGGATAATATCAGAAAAAGTAGGTCCTCCCAGAGTCCCGCGGAAACCTCCATTCAACCTGGGCCATCCGAGGGTGGGGATGAGCCAGTGGGCCGGGTCACTCTAGGTAGCCCACGAGGAAGCGGGAAGCAGTCTTAGGTTGTGAAAGTGGTTCTCAGCTTCCTCCAGCATGTTAGCCACTAGGGCCCGTCCATCTTGCGAAGTAATTATAAGGGAGCCGGAGGTGCACCATTTATATCTCACGTCATGCGTGCGGAGAGTGGCCGTGGCCGGCCAGTACAGTCGCCGTGCGGCCAACACCTGAAAGGGGACATCTCGGTACACTGCTATGTCGGCTCCATCAAAAGGGACCGTTGTCAAGTTCCGTACAGCCCGGAACAATGAGGAGTGCTGGGTGGTGTCAAGGGCGGATCCAGGGGGGGCAACGGGGCAATTCCCCCCCCCCCGAGCAGTGCAGTTACCAGGTTGACCTCCATATTATTTCAAATCACGATCTGAGCAGGCAGAGCTTCTCTGGCGACAAAAATCACAACACTTTGCCTGCCTTCCCCTGCTCGCGTGCTGCAATGAGAGAGCCCACCGACAGCCTGCTCTGTGTGTGTGAAGGAAGGAAAGAAGGAGACGAGATAAACTGCGGCCCAGCAGCCCTGAGTGATCTGGTGAGTGTATGATGGCAGCGAGCTGTCACATTTCTCGCTCCCTGCAGAGCTGGGAAGTTTTAACCCAATCCCCCCCATCCATGCAGAACGGAGAGTATTTAACACCATCCATGCATCAATGGGAAGATGTGACTCCCACGCCTCTCTGCAAAGCTGGGGTGATTTAACCCCCTCTGGAGAATTTAATCCTCTTTTTTCCTTGCAGAGCTAGGGAGATTTAACCCCCTCCCCACAGAAATGGAAGGAGTTAACTCCATCCCTGCAGAGCTGGACAGCATTATCCTTCTCCTCAATTCTCATGTCCCTACAAAAATGGAAGTATTTAACCCCTTTCCCCTCCCTGCAGAGCTGGGAGGATTTAACCCCCTCCCCATTTCTCTCCTCTCTACAGAGATGGCAACTGTTCCCACTGGGCTCCGTAGTATTTAACCCCCACCCCTCCATGCAGAACTGACAACTCTGTTCCCACTTGGCCCCTTGGGATGTAACCCCTCTCTTCAAAAAATGCCAGCATGAGAAGGGGCAACATGCATATTTTGAAAAATATAAAATTTTAATATAATTATTTTATTAATGTTTGAATATATAATTACAATATATTTTAATATTTATCTTTTATTTAGAATGATTTTTATATATAGTTAATTTTACAAATACATATATATATATATATATATGAGACAAAGCTCAGCATAGCAGCACTTCTGTGTCATATATATATAATATATTATCCACTGTGAATATCCTACACGTTCAGACACTGCAACACCTGAACTACCATCTGATTATTTAATTGATGATCTGTACAACACCACAGTATAGTAACACCCCATGGCATTTGTCTCCTGCTCAGTACGAGCAGACTGTCAGCTTTATAGTCAAGGTTTTAATTTATGACTAAACTTTCTTCATGATCTGTGAAGCCGACAGTCTGCTGTACTGGATATGAGACAGAGGATTTCTGCATAATATGTGAGTATCCACAGCACGTTTGGTGACGCTGCCCATCAATTACTTTCAGGGTTATTCAGAAAGCGGTGAAAAACAGGAGAATGACTGGAGAATGACTGGAGAATGGAAAATTCTAGGTCAAAATAGCCGATTTGGAAAGTGAGATGAAAGGGAGAATTTTTCTGGTTTGGCTATTTTGACCTAGAATTTTTCATTCTCCAGTCATTCTCCAGTCATTCTCCTGCTTTTCACCGCTCTCTGAATAACCCTGATAGTTAAATTCTCATCACTGAACACAAAAGCCTGTTCTGCATCGCTTTCCTAATGTCCCTCATTTTAGGAGCTCCCCATATATTCAGGGTGTGCGGGTGTGTTTTTAGGGGTTCCCCCATATATTCAGGGTGTGTGGGTGTCTCTTTAGGGGCTCCTCCATATATTCCGGGTGTGTAGGTATTTTTAGGGGCTCCCCCACATATTCAGGGTGTGCGGGAATATAATGGATACTAAATAATTGAACTCCTAGCAATGAGTCTATTTGCATGACCAGAGCCGCGTTCAATACCTCAGCCGCTGCAAGTGCTAAGTTAGCAACTTGCCATTGAACGCCGTTCAACCTCTCAGCGCTCAGCAGTGCTAACCTAGCACTTGCAGCGACCCGAGGAGATGCTGCGAGTAGCTGAGTGTGACGTATTAAAGATGGCCGCCGCCATGAAGCAAGTAACAATTCCGTACAGCAAGATGGCCGCCGCCACGATGCAAGTAATAATTCCGTACAGCAATGTTAATTTTGAGGTTTTTGTTCACCAAAGCACAAAATATTTATCTATTATTTCCCCCTGCACATAGACATATATTACAGTTCAATTTATATATTGTTTCAGAAGTAAACATAACGTTTATTCATTAAAAACTGTCATTTGTGGTGTGTGCATACAAAACGGAATTGTGCTGACTGCTTTTCTTTATCATATTTTGTCCGAGTGATCCGAAAAACAATCTGAATTTTTTATTAAGAAATCGGCCATTTTGGATTCAAAATTCGCATCCAAAGCGTCTGCTGCAGCAAACTGAATTGCTGCGCTGCAGCAATTCAGCAGCTGCTGAGGTATTGAATGGGCCTCTGGTTATTTCCTGGATACTCAAAATGTTAACCTGTACACTCTATGTCCAAGTCAGTGTGTGTCTCTGGTGTATAAAGCTCTGTATGTGTATGTGTCTTTTGAGTGTGTGTCTGTATGCAGCTGTGTATGAGTTTGTACCTGGCCTCGTATTTCCCTAATGTCCCTGTTTTTGAGGGACAGTCCCAATTTTGGCCCCAAATCCCCCTTTCCCTCTCTTTTTTTTTTTCTAATGCTCCTCCTTTTAGAAACTCCTCAATATATCCTGGCAGTGTCGTGTTATTGCTGGAGGTGCTTTATTTTAAGTGACAGAGCACGTGCAGTGCTGTGTGGTGTCAGTCAGGTGTCACCTGAGACGCATGAGGACAGACCTTGTGAGACACTGTTCTAGGGAGAGTGCGTGACAAGCAAAGCCTGAGATTAGGCGCATCTCTGCCTGTCACTGCGAACCCAACACCAGCTCTTAGCCAAAACTGGTAGACTGCCCCCCCGAAACTTGTTTCTGGATCCGCCCCTGGGTGGTGTCCTGCAGGGTAACAATAACATTGCGCGATGCCCCCACAGGGGACTGCTGCCGCAGTGGCAGCCTTCCGCACCCGTAGAGCCATTAGGACAGGGTCCCTGATGGGTGACGAGGAACCAAGCACTAGACATGTGCATTCGTTTTAGTACTAAAATGATTTAGTCCGAATTTAGTTTTAATTTAATTTAGTTTTCGTATGACTCAAGAGATACGAAACTGCTTAGTACAAAAAACGAAAGAAACTAAAATAAAATGCACAACATTTTAGTTTCAGTCCTTTTTGTGATATTACATTGAGTGAAGGAGACCAGCAATGAAGAGTGCAACATCGCAAAGCTACAGAAAGGGTTTTATGCGTAATGATTCCCGACCCCTACCCGAAAATCTGACAGTGATAGAGCTCCAGAATACTCACTCACAGCACAGACAGCCAGCACAGGAGAGGAAACCTTTACTTAACTCTTGCATAATAGGGGCTTAAGTCTGATACATTTTATATTATCCAGGAGCACTATCCCCCTTTCCTCATCTATAATACACATTTTATATAAAGTCCCTCTCCTCTCCCAGTGCTGCTTGTTATAAAGGTTTTTTTTACGTCTGATACATTTAGTATCCAGCTCTCACAGTTACTCTGTCATTATGAGCCTTCAGTGAGATTTATTTGAATGTTTTCCCTGGATTTAAAGTGCTTTATTTTATTATAAAAATAAATTTGTACCAGTCATCTCTTCTCTGAGCTTTCAAACCGATTTACGTTAATATTTTCCCTCTCCCCTGCTTTTATATTCCTGTCTGTCTCCCCCACAGAGATAAAAAGTTTAATCAAAAGTTCCCTCTCCTGTGCTGGATAAGCATTGCATTCCGAAGTTCTGCACCCTCCACATGCCAATGCAGTAGGATGTTCTATACAGAGAGGGGAATTAATTAATGCAGGAGGATGTTCTATACATTATACAGAATGGGGTATTAATGCAGGAGGATGTTATATACATTATACAGAGAAAGGTATAAATTGAGGAGGATGTTCTATACAGAGAGGGACATTAATTCAGGGGAATGTTCTATACATTATACAGAGAGGGGCATTAATAATTTTTTAGCCCTTTAAATCCAGTGGCTGTGAGCGCTGAGATCGGCTGCTTGTTATATTATCTCTAAGTACAATAAATCAGGCTCAGCTGTTACAGTAACTGACTGTAACAGCGCTCAGAGTTTCAGTAAAACAAGGAAATAATATTGTTCTAACCTCTTATATATAAAACTATATTTACTAGTTTGACTGAAACTAGTTTGACTGAAACTGTGATGAGCAGCAGTCAGTTACTGTAACAGCTTTGCCTGACACATTGTGCTGAAAGTGAGAGATACTGTAACAAGCAGTGATCTCAGCCCTCTGAGGAGCCACTACAATAGTAATTGTATCCACTGGTTTTCGGATGAATGAAATTAGTTTTCATACTAAAGAACTGAAAACGAATTTCTTAAGCAACTAAATAAATTGCATTTTAGGACTAATCCATTAGTTCAAAACTAAATTTTGTGCTGTTGACATGTCTACCGAGCACAGTTTCCAGAAAACGGATGACATAATGCAGTAGCTCCGTATCTGGGACTGTCTCAGGTACGCCGCGGCGTTTCGCATTTCTTCACTTCTTCGCCTGTGTCTTGATTCCAGGGTCATCACGGTCGACTGCAGGGTACTAACTTGTGCCTGCAGGGCCTGGATAGACGTGGAGGCCGCAGTCTGATTATTCTCCACCTCTCACATGCGGGTTTGCAAAGCCTCCACTTCCACCGTGTCTCCTTTACTGCCGCTACAAGGGACTCAAAGTCTGCCTGCCATGACTTCCGGGCATCCTCCAGTAAGGCACAAATATCCCCTTTTGTGGCGGGAAGCGCGTCCTCCCCCGCATCTGATGCGCCACGTGCGGGACTGAGGAGATGGCCGCCTCCCCCGCCATCAACTGATCCCCTGGGTCGAGCGCCAATCGGGGCGGCAACCTCCTCCCCAGGCCCCCGCCGAGTGAGATTCGGATGTCAGGAGTGTTGGGAATGTCCCCGGTTCCACCTGTTTTAGATTTCTTCCCCATCTGGGGAGACAGCGGCTC
This sequence comes from Leptobrachium leishanense, assembly GCA_009667805.1. NCBI lineage: Eukaryota > Metazoa > Chordata > Amphibia > Anura > Megophryidae > Leptobrachium > Leptobrachium leishanense. The sequence goes on from CM019065.1 coordinate 73,157,937, forward strand.
CGCGCAGCGTCGGAGAAATGAGCCGACCCCAGGCCCCAAGATGGCCGCCAACAGTCCGGGTAGGGAGCAGCGCAGGCTCCAGAGTGTCTCTACCTGAAGGCCAATGGTTGGGTGCTGGTAAGAAGTGGGTAGCTCGGTCCAAAAACACCTGAAAGTCCGTTATTAAGGGACGGGGATCAGAGCTCCACTTGCACACGTCCGTCTTGTTTCACCGCCGGCCACGCCCCACCAGCCGTTACATTTTAGGGCCTCGCTCGTTAATCTGAAGGCTGGAGCCTCTATTCCGGCCAACCTACAAGCTTTATATCATATAAGTGGATATTCCATATTGCGATTATAATATGCGATACAAAAAAATATACAATGTGTTTACAGTAATATTTCAAATCGCACATGCATAGAACCAAGTGCACAAATTGTGAAAAATATACGTAATCAGTGTTATTACATCCTTTTGCACTCTTGGTGACTCTCGAAAACAAAAAGGTTAAAGAACATTAGGGGTTATTCACCTAGCACCAAAATGTTGCCGACATTTCGGTGCTCTGTCGTTGCCCGCACTTCGGGGGAATCAAATTTCCCCACCCTGCGGTGAATTCACCATTCACCGCAGGGTTCCCGAAGTGCAGGGAATTGACCGCCGAATGCAAATGCAAACCGGCCGCAAACCCGCTGGCCACCACCGCAATCCCGTCACCCGCTGCCAGACATCCGCCGCAAACACACTGGACTGCAGTCAAATGCAGCTGATGAGCCAGTGAGCTCAGTGCTGACCAGCTGCAAAAAAAACGACAAACCGCCGGACGATAAACAAAAATAAATACAAACAATACGATTGAAAATGTCAAAATTTAAACGCTGTTTGCAAAAAACTACTGAACGAAAATGTCTGGAATTAACATATAAGGTAGTATGAATAACACTTTTTAAAAAAAACTGAAATTTTTACTGCAGATTGAAAGAATAAATGGTTTATTAGATATTGGATAAAAACGGGAATATTTTTAACATTGAAGCCTAAGGGATTTGCCTGAATAAACCTGCCGAATGAAAACACTGAACAGCAGGGCATTTCGGCAACTTTTCTCTGCTGTTCGGTGTTCTCTGAATAGATTAACCATTGCTTCTCTATGAGGAATTTCATTGCCTTCGAACAGGCACTGTACTTGCTGGCAGTTCCCCAAAATTTCTCGCTGGCAGTTCGCCAAAACAGGGGTATTTCCCCGTACGGTGCCATTTTGGGGCCATTCGGCTATTCAGGGAGCAGGCAGTTTGCCAAAAGATCGGCTCTCTTTGAATAACCCCTATAGAAATAATAGTACAGAATGAAAAGGAACCAGTCCATGTACTAAAACTACAGGAGAGAAACTCACATTCCACAGAGCGCTATCAACCCAGCTCTAGGTTAAAGTGTCTCTGGACAAATAAAGAGTGTCACAACCCTTCTTTTATGTTGTGGAGCACAATTAAGAAGGATCCTTGATTTTAGGCTCATGTATACTGCCTACAGCACACTCATGGGTGAGTGCCCGACCCTTCAGACCTCTAGGCGTCCACGTAGTGTTCAATGCAGAAATAAAACCATTGACTTGGCCAGCAAAGGTTAAAAATAAAACATCCAAAATGTATTAATTAAAATGTAATATGAATAATAACAAAATGTATGCACATTGGTACTGAGACGTGTTTCCGTTCCATCGCCTTCCTCAGTCAATATGACTCCAAGTATCCATCAAAGTGAAAGTAAGCTTTGCTTGCAGCTCGGCTTTAACAACTCCTTATGTCAATGCTTACTATACTGAGTATACAGGGGCTGAGCTGAAGAATAATCCCGTATTCCCTCCATGGTAGCTTGTTATCGTTGGCTCAAGCCAGTATTATAAAATGAAGATTCTGGTGTTGTTGCAAAATCATCTACCACTTTAACAATTTCCCTGCGGATGACGTGTGGGGGATGTCCTTGGCTCCGCATGTTGTATGTAAAGGACGTGCCCCTCAAGTTATGAGTCTCCGCAGGGACAGAGGAGACCCCAAGCCGCTCGGGACTGGGTCCCGGGTCAGTTTGACTGTTAAGGGTTACATAGAAACATAGAAAAATGTCGGCAGATAAGAACCTTTCGGCCCATCTAGTCTGCCCAATTACATGGATACTTAACCTGGATTTATCTTTTGTTTAGGATAGCCTTATGCCTATCCCATGCTTGCTTAAATTCAATTACTGTTTTGGCCTCTACCACTTCTACTGGAAGACTGTTCCATGTATCCACCACCCTCACAGTAAAATAATGCTTCCTGATGTTACTTTTAAACCTTTGCCCCTCTAATCTAAGACTATGTCCTCTTGTTTTGCTATTTTGTTTCCTTTTAAATATACTCCCTTCCTCTACCTTGTGGATTCCCTTTACGTATTTAAATGTTTCTATCATATCTCCTCTGTCTCGTCTTTTTTCCAAGCTGTACATGTTAAGATCATTAAGCCTTTCCTGGTAACTTTTCTCCTTCAAGCCGTACACCATTTTAGTAGCCCTTCTCTGAAGCTCTCACCGATATGTCCCTTTTGTGACGCTCTAATACCTGATATGTTGGCTAAGGGGAATTTGGAGGTATACAAGCCATGTGGGTTTTATTCAGAGCTCGACCCATAGAGAATTTTCACATTTAATTGTGAAATAAATTAAAATTAAAGTAGACTTTATTTCCTCTTTCCTTGAAGGATGCCATGCCCCATGATTTAAGATTTATTTTATATTTTTCTGTTTTGTGTTGAATCTGCCTTTGCTGCTCAAATGCTTTTGATTTCATAGCTATTTTATCCCTTCTGGGTTTCCCTAACTTTTCTGTATCAGCTAGTTTCCCACCCCTTCGCTCAGTGTGTTATTAGGTACTTCCTGGTTACATTGCAGCCATTCTGTGCTCACTGCTAGACAAAATTAATGACTTTTTACCTGCAAACTGTATATTAACAAGATTGTCAGTCTGATCATTAAACTCAACTGGATTCATCTTTCTACGTGTCAGTTTTGCTGAGTTGAAGCTATCTGCTGAACTTCATCGTGTGAGTACTGGTTAAATACAGACTTCGCTAGTCTAAAGCATCCACACCTCACAGCTTTGCTTAGGGAAGCAGAATAGTAAAAAGTCAGTACTGTCTAGCATTACTGCTGTTAGTGAAAAGACAACACTGCTAGCAATAGTAAAAGACATTAACAGCAGCTGCAGCAGAAGTATGCAGCTAAACCAATAGTAAAAAAGGCTTTACAGCAGCCAACACTTGTATACAGCCTTCAGTAACCAGAGAGCAGATACTGCTGCATCCCACAGACAGTGCCTGTTAACCACAGCTACTCTGCTGCTCTCTTGTTATTCTTCTCATCTGTGTAAGCATGGCAGACAGAAGAAACTCTCTAACACCACAGGAAATACAACTTGTTTCAGATGTGGAAGTAATGAAAATAAATCCAATCAGAAGCAAACGCAATACAAAACCTACATGGAAGATTACTGAAACACTTATGGACTTAAATTATGAGAAATCACAGCAAATGTCACGGCTTTGGGAACAGGTGATGAGTTATGTCTCCACCATCACTGAAGAGAATAATGGTCTCCAATTGTCCGTCCTTTAACCCCTAAGACCCTGTCTTAGGCACACCTTGAGTTAACTCTCCTTCTGCGCAGGGAGAGAGAGAAATCCATTAAGAAAACACACGAGGCATGTTTTAGTCTGGCATCTCTCTCTGCCTTCCAACGGTTCTTGACACTTATTTATACCTATGTCAAGGCGTTGGCTCTTTATTTCATTGGTTAACATTTCAAAACATAACATAGTTCATTGGCCAGTTTCAATACAGGTCTGGTGACACATTTCTGGACAGTCCCGTGGCCCGAGGCATGTGATTTCTTGAGACATGCTATCTCTTGAGACATGCTATCTCTTGAGACATGCTAGCCATCAGCATTTCTTGAGACATCAACATTTCTTCATTCCAGAGACATTTACAAACATATTGGGAAGTGAAACTTAATCCTATAATACTGCTGATTATCAACTTATCTTAAAACTATTTCTTATATTTAAACCTTAATTTATCTATTAATATTATAATTCATGGGGTGTTATTTAACTACTTATAGGGTCCTTCTTATAGGTTAGCAGATGGTGGTCTGAGGATTCCTTTTCCTTCAATCCCCTCTTAGAATCATAGTATGATCATACTATTTGATTCTTTCTTTGTTTCATCTATCTACTGTAAATTAGTATGGGTTGGGGAGCGAGACCCTCAATACCCATGTGGATCAATATAGAACCAGGGGGAGCTGTACCTGCCACGGAACGGGTAACACATGGCAGTCTCCCAGTGCCTATTTATCTTCCTAACCTACCTTTTTCAGCCAATATCATGTCCAGAGCCATCCGGTTCTGGAACATCATAATGGATGTGGATTGTAGTTGGTCAGCGAGGCCCTGTAAAGCTTCGCGAGTATAATTAACAAATCTCTGCTGGTTATAATATAAATAGTTAATCCAATCTATATTCTTATTAATAGTAACAAGAGGTGCTAGGAATGACTCAAACCCTGCTTTACCTGATCCCTTGCTTTAAATTCATCAGGGACCCTCTTGGTACCCCTATAGCATCAATATAGACATGCGGATCAAGACTACCTTGTGGGCTTGGGACTTCCCTTTTCCTGCGACGTGAGCTAATATTTGGAATTTCCTCAGGATCCGAAACAATATGAAATCCCATTATGGCCTTAGCTAGGGCACATTCACCTGACCATTGAAGGGGCAGACGCGCCCTAATCTTGAGGTCTCCACATATCCAGTAGAGATCCCCATCAGAAAAACTTGATTCTGTAACTTAATACTGTTGATATTGCTATAATTGGCACAATAACCCTCGGGGAAGAAGGTGAGGTTCCTACCTTTTCCTACTGACCTATAGCAGGTATAGTTCCCTGGGTAAACATGTATCCCTTCTCCTGGTTGTGGGAGGCGTGTTAGTATGGGGTAGCTATTCTTCCAATATTCACATAAACTCTGGCTATCAGTGGTGTTAGTATATAAACTAAGAAAACATTCTTCTTCATCTTGCGGAATATTAAAAGGTACGGTGCCTAGATGTGGCCTAGCAGCACCACACACATAACAATTTGTACGGTTATTGTTTAGGGCACTAAATTTTACCCATTCTAGCCAAACATTTACATCTGAAAATCCTGTTTCCATTACTATGCTGTCTTCATAGATGGGATTGGCTATTGATTTGGTGTTAGGTAGGAGAGGAGGAGGTCTCACTACCTCTCCATATTTCCTGGGTAGGAATGGGTTCTCTTCCTTCTTATAAATGGCCATATCTTGGAGTTTGAACTTGTATCGAGGGAATTTGGTTGTGGCAGTTGCGTATATTCCCATTACATAGACACCCGTGTCGGCCTGGGAAGGGTGTTGTATAGTCAGCGTCAATTGTACTGACTGAGCTCCGCTTCTGATTGAGCACCGCCACCCACCTCTCCCAATTAAAGTCATACGATTTAATAGGCTTTGTCCCTCGGAACTGCGTCGTCGTGCGGCGCTATCTGGTTTATATCCCCATCTGTTAACTACGGCATCAGAGGTACCATATCCCATATTGCCCGTGTCCCACCCCACTGCGCCCCAATAATCACAATTATGTCCAGTAGTACTCATCGGTTACACATATATATACAGTTGCCTTGTACCGTATCATACTGCAGTAATGGTGGACAAATAAAAACAACAGTGGCCAGACAGTGATGGTTTGGGTTGGGGTTCTTTCTGGTAGGGGGTGTGGACAATAGGGGTTGTGACATATATTCCGAAGGGGGGGGGTAAACATATTTCAGTCTTTTTCTTCCCCCCCACATGCGTCTCCATACTCTTCGAAAAGGATCCTTGGTTGTCATCTTCTCCTTGTTGGAAACCAGGGCTATCTGCCCTCGTGAGTGTCTCTTGTTCCGGGTCCTCTTCCTGATGGAGGCCAAGGCTATTAGCTGCCCCCGTTAGTACCCCTTGTTGAGTCCTTTGTTGAATCCGCTTGACTCGAGAGGGTCCCTTGTTGAATCCGCTTGACTCGAGAGGCGTGAATCCAGACTGGGCTGTCCTCTGTCAGTATAGCTGTGCGGGTTACGGCTACCACCGTGGTCCATAGGCGAAATCCTCTGGTCTTTTTCCTTTCTGTAGCCGCTTTACCAGCACCTTGTCTCCTGGATTAAATGGGTGGGTAGGTTTGTCTGAAAGAAAGGGGAACTTAAATATAACTTCGTCTCTGGTTGTCTCGAGGGTTGAGATCAGCTGCCTAACATATTCATCCCTTATCTGCTCTAAGTCCCCTGTCTCCACTGTTAGCCTACCTGTAGACCATGGTAATGGAAAGGGTCTGCCCATAAGTATCTCGAAGGGGGAGTAGCCTGTGTTCCTATTAACCGCCATTCTGATTTCAGCCAGAATGATGGGGAGTACCAATTTCCAATTCTTTAGCTCTTCTGTGGTTGCATATTTTTGTAAAGTACAAAATAATTGGTCCCTATCCATTGTGGGAGGTCGCAAAACCCGGCATTACTAGTTTAGCTATGTCCTGTTGTGCTGCTCGTTTAGCTGCTTGGTCAGCCAGATGATTCCCTTTTGCAATAGGATCTGAGGCTCTGGTGTGTGCTCTACAATGTAACACCGCTATCTGAGAGGGCATAAGAACGCTTGCTAGGAGGGTCCGTGACCAGGGTCGAATGGGAATCTTCTTGCCATCTGCGGCCACAAATCCCCTCTTTTCCCATATCGTCCCATGGTCATGGACCACACCATAAACCTATTTGGAGTCAGTGTATATCGTGACAGGTCTACCCGCATAGAGCCTGCATGATAAGTGTTGTCATTGGGGCGGGTACAGGAGCCGTCAACAAAGACGACATCTGCGTCCGGAACAGGTGTTGACATAAGATCAGGGCGGGGTGCAGTTTCAGACTCAATGGAGAGAGCACAGTCATGTTCGAGTGGGATGGTATCTGAGGGATTCTTAAGACCCAGTAAAGCGTTTAGGATTGGTGCTGGACCAGAGACACTTGAACTGTATGCTATGTGCAGTGCAGGGTTGCTTAGCAGTGTGACTTCATATCCACTAAAGCGCTGTGACATGTGCCGTGTATGTATGCCCTTAAGTAAAAATAAAACATCATGGGTTGTGTGTAGGTGCGTTTCGTACCCTAATGTGTATTGGCTTGCCATACTAACGGCCATTGCACATGCTGCCAGGGCACGCAAACAGGCCGGCATCCCTTGTACCGTTACTGGCAAAATCTTTGAAAAAAAAAAATACTACGGGGCACAACCGGCCCCATGTTCTTGCGTCAGTACCGCGGCCATGGTTTTACAATTGTCCCTTGCAAACAGATGAAATGAAAGTACATAATCAGGGAGGCCTAGCGCGGGGCTTATCATCATTGCATTTCTGAGAACCTTAAAAGCATTTAACATTTCATTAGACCACGTTATCATATTGGATTGACCCAACAGGGTGGCTTGTCTCAGAATGTTATCGTAGTAGGAGCAGTCAGGGATCCACTGTCTGCAATAGTTTATCATGCCTAAGAATGACAGCATGTCCTTCTTAGTTTTCGGGTTGACCAGGCCCGTGACAGACTGGACTCTCTTCTGACTGATGCTCCGTTCCCCCTGTCTGAGAACAAACCCTAAATATTCAACTTGCATTTGACACCACTGCATTTTTTTTTTATTTTTTTTTTTAAGGGAAACCTTGTGCCCACATTCCTGTAACCAACGAGGAAGTGATTTACCATCCTCCCGGCAGGCCTCCTCTGATGGACTGCATACGAGGAGATCATCCACGTATTGCAGCAGGACAGAACCATGGCTGGGGTGCCAGAATTTCAGAGTGGCCTGCAGTACAATACTGTAGACCACCGGGGCATCAATGTACCCCTGAGATAACCTTTTCCATGTAAATTGGGTGCCTTCAAATGTGAATGCGAACAGCAATGCCGTTTCCGGATGTACAGGGATGCTAAAAAATGCATTCTTCAGGTCAATTACAGAAAAATGTGTATGTGTCGCTGATATTGATGACAGAAGTGACGTGACATCTGGGACAATTGGCGCAATTAGAATCACTAGGGAATTAACTGCGCGCAAGTCTTGAACGAACCTGACAGTCCCGTCAGCTTTGTTCACGGGGTTAATTGGGGTACTGAAGGGGAAGACTACAGGTTCCAGGATACCATCCTGTAGAAACTGGTCAATCATAGGACGTAGTCCGTCCTCTTTCTTTTTTGACAATGTTTAAAAATTCTATTAATATCTTCTATTTCTATCGCCTTTTTAATAACTTATTCCCCACGGTCATAAATGGAAAATGGGTTTTGTTGGTGTTATTCTCATATCTTAGGGCTTATTAATGGCGATCCTTTGTTATATGCGAGTGGCCATAATAACGAAAGGCAGTATATATTCTTCTGCTTTTTTTTTTTTTTTTCCCGTCTTTGGATGTGGATGGGGCCGGAGGTTTCAAATCCTCCATTGCCCCACCGCACCCAAGACCTCTGTCTCAGTAAAGGGACGGATATATGGATTGTCTATAAGACGGAGGGGGTCGTGGTTCCCAGCTGGCACGGGGTATTTCTTGTTTATTCCGTGGTATACTCTGTTCTATTTTATGCAGTCTGGCGCTGTCAGAGGACAATGGGGTCCCTCTTCTACATTGTTTCACCATTAATCATTGTCCCCCTCCCCAATTTCATATACTGCATGTCCCACTGAGGGTCTCCCTGATAATAGGGCCATGCCTCGGTGTCGTCGAGACATAATCCTTTCACTATATCCATATAGAATGGGCTGTGGTCTCCCTGTCTGAGGAAAGGATCACAACTCCCACTGCTTCTGTCCATCCCGCTAGATTATCTATCCATGGGTTAATTAAATAGCAATCTGTGCCCCCTACTCGTACTACATAATCTTTACAAAACTCTCCTATTTTCGGTAAGGGATATTCTTTAACCTTGCTACTTAAAATACCCATGGCTAGTTGTACAATTGAATAATCAGGCAGGTAAAATAGAGAAAGAAAGAAAAAAGAGAGGCTCTTCACAGTGCTCGAAAAGAAAAACAACTTAAATTCTTACTATATATATATATATATATATATATATATCTCTATATATGCTACATGGATCAACAAAAGATGAGCTAATTTAAGGATAAATAATAAAAACTTATTTAGTGAATCCTCCCCTAATCTCGAGAATCAAACTTCTAATCTTTTACTTTTATTTTGTAGTTATATAATTCCTTCATATCATAAACAAAAATTTATAAACCACAATCCAATAGTATATAAAAACTAGCTTCACAATATATATATCTCCGGTTAGTAACTGCATACATGACCAACATCATCCACCCCATCAGTCAGCAACTAACACACAAATGGCCAACAAACACCTCTGCTTAATACAACATACACCTCACAGCAAACAATGTCCAACCAGTCAGCTCTTATATATACATATATATATACACAGTACCATCAGTATACAAAGGGGCAAAAGTCTGCATACTTTACAGATTTTCCTGCCACCCAATTAACTTATCACTCTAATAATATATACTTTAACAATATATACATATATATATATACATATACATAACGACTTTTCCGCCTCACCTTGCGGATTGTTCGTTATTTTAACTTATAACTCTATTATCACAACTGATGGACGTCTGTCTTACCTTACAACAGTGAATCTTAACACTCTAATATTCTTATACTCTAATATTCTTATACTCTATTATTCTTATACTCTATACATTTTATGAGGGTTAACGCAAGGTGTGATCAATTGGACATATAATGTCCCTTCTATTGAGTGTGGTCCCTGACCTACTCCATCTTTAAATAAACGGCCCCTGGCAACGTTTTCTTTTAATTCTATAATAAACGGCCCCTGGCAACGTTTTCTTTTAATACTATAGGACATGGACAACTAACTTTAGTTCAAGATAAACGTTGTCATTGCCCTCGTCCAGACAAGACAATATACTCACCAGGACGAGGGGTGACCGTTCATGTCGGCAGTGCCTCCAGATTGAAGAGAATAATGGTCTCCAATTGTCCGTCCTTAACCCCTAAGACCCTGTCTTAGGCACACCTTGAGTTAACTCTCCTTCTGCGCAGGAGAGAGAGAAATCCATTAAAAAACACACGAGGCATGTTTTAGTCTGGCATCTCTCTCTGCCTTCCAACGGTTCTTGACACTTATTTATACCTGTGTCAAGGCGTTGGCTCTTTATTTCATTAGTTAACATTTCAAAACATAACATAGTTCATTGGCCAGTTTCAATACAGGTCTGGTGACACATTTCTGGACAGTCCCGTGGCCCGAGGCATGTGATTTCTTGAGACATGCTATCTCTTGAGAACATGCTTCTTGAGACATGCTAGCCATCAGATTTCTTGAGACATCAACATTTCTTCATTCCAGAGACATTTTACAAACATATTGAGGAAGTGAAACTTAATCCTATAATACTGCTGATTATCAATTATCTTAAAACTATTTCTTATATTTAAACCTTAATTTATCTATTAATATTATAATTCATGGGTGTTATTTAACTACTTATAGGGTCCTTCTTATAGGTTAGCAGATGGTGGTCTGAGGATTCCTTTTCCTTCAATCACACAACCTATTTGTGACACTTCCAAATTAAAAGAAGTTTTAAGACAGCTTTCTACAGCTCATGCTCAATATCTTGCCCACTGTCACATTTATGTCTCTAATTTAAAGAAGATAAATCCCGAACAGGCTTTACAAGAAATAGATGACTTAAAATGTCTTAATGCAGAAAGAGACAATTTAGTGCATCAGGCCAGAGTACAGGTGGAAGAGAGAATTGCCCAGCTCCAAGAGACTGCTTCTCACATTTCAGCATCTAGCAAGCATTCAAAATCCTCACAATATTCAAAGAGTTCATCACTTAGTCTGCAGCTTATTCAAGCCCGGGCAAATGCAGAGACTACAAACATACAAGCGGCCTTTGCAAAAAGGAAAGCAGAGATGGAGATGGACGCCGCTCGCAAAAAAGCAGAAATGGAAATGGAAGAAGCTCACAAAAGAGCAGAAATAGAAGCCCTAGAGAAACAGTGTGAGCACGCGACAGCCGTAGCAACTTTAAAAATCATAGAACAGGCTGCCGCGGAAAGTGAAAAAGACAGCACCAGCTTATGCAACGTGGATACGGAAGATTCCGTTAAGCGCACCAGAGACTATGTACTAAAGCAATACAACGAATCTCTCATAACATCAAATGTTCCTGACAGTTGTGACAACCTTCCAAAACAGGGAAAAGACTCTGTAGCAGTACCCTGCATCCAAGGTCAGTACAATACTCTACTAGCTAATGACCCTGACCTCCCTTCACATGCCCTAGTGCAACAGCAATCTCAATGCATTAACTCTCAGATGCAATTCTACCCTCCAGCAATTCATCAAAATCCTAGCAACCATACAGCTATAAAACCATGCCTGCCTGAGTCTATGGATGTTAAACCGACTCCAGGGCTAAATACAGATGCAACCGCATACTACCCTATGTCGCTTAATCAGAATACAGCAAATGCCTTTCAAACTTAATTTCCCTGCCCAAAGTCAGAGAAAACAGACATGTCTGAGTTTGCTAGAAACATGGCTCGCCGCGAACTCACCAAGACCAGCCTTTCGAACTTTGATGACCAGGCTGAAAACTACAGAAGCTGGACGGGTGCCTTCAGAACTGCAATTAATGATCTTGGCATTACTCCTGCTGAGGAACTGGACTTGCTGATCAGATGGCTTGGTCCACAGTCTACAGAACGTGTCAAGAGACTCAGAGCTGTCCACATCAATAATCCAGCGTTGGGCCTCTACGCTGCTTGGCAAAGACTTGATCAAAGCTACGGCAGCCCTGAAGCCATAGAGAACGCTCTGTTGAATCGCCTGCATTGTTTTCCAAAGATTTCCGGCAAGGACAATCAGAAATACTTGGAACTCAGTGATCTTCTCTGGGAGCTGCAGCTGGCCAAGACAGAGACTTTTCTACCTGGCCTCAGCTATCTGGACACTGCTCGTGGGGTAAACTCAATAGTTTCCAAGTTGCATACAATATCCAGGAAAAATTGACTGCAATTGGGGCAAAGTATAAAAGAGTGAACCAAATCTCCTTTCCACCTTTCTCCTACTTTTGCGAGTTCATAAAAGACATTGCAGAAACGAAAGAATGACCCCAGTTTTTCCTACGAGTTCCACACTCCGGGCTTCCTTCCTCAGACGTCCGACAGCTCGCCCTTTAATCACAGAGGCAGCAGGGGTCCAGTATCAGTGAAGAAGACTAAAGTCCTTCCCCTCCTACCTCAATTCCTGACGAGTGCAAACAAGGTGTAAAGATTGAGAATCCTAACCGCCTTTGTCCTATTCATAAGAAGCCACAGCCCCTCAAAAAGTGCATCGACTTTAGAAGGAAACCACTCCAAGAGTGCAAGGAGCTCCTAAAGATATATGGTGTATGTTTCAGATGTTGTGCTTCTACTGAGCACTTTGCCAAAGACTGCAAATTTCCTATCAAGTGTATAGAATGTGACAGTGTGGATCACGTGCAGGCCCTACATCCATCTCAGTACATGCCTGCAACGTCAACAGACTCCCCTCCTAGGTTAATGCACGGCGGGGAGACTACAGATCAGAAAGTTACCATAGTGTCCTCTTCTTGTACAGCAGTATGCGGTGAAGATCTTTGCGACAAGTCTTGTGCTAAAATCTGCTTAGTTATCATATATCACAAGGATCACCCAGGAAAGTCTGCTAAAGTATACGCCATCTTGGACGATCAGAGCAATCAGTCCCTCGCAAGAACGGAACTCTTTGATCTTTTCAACATAAAAGGAGATTCCTACCCTTATACTTTAGGTACATGTAGTGGCATTACAGAGGTCTCTGGAAGAAGAGCCAGCGGATTCATAGTAGCTTCTCTTGGTGGCAATCTGGAATTACCCACACTTCTCAAATGCAACCAGATCCCATCTAACAACAAACAAGAGATCCCTACACCAGAAGCTGCCCTACACCATTCTCATCTGAAGGCTATAGCTAACGAAATACCAGCCCTTGACAAGAATGCATATATCTTAATTCTCTTGGGTAGAGATATCCTCAGAGTACATAAGGTACGGCAACAAATTAATGGTCCAGATGATGCTCCATTCGCTCAATGCCTTGATCTAGGTTGGGTTATCATAGGCAATGTTTTTATAAGGGAAATGAAGGTGCCTACCAAGATTGCTTCCTACAAGACACATATATTGCCAAATGGTCGCAACACCTATCTTGAATTGTGCCCACACCATTACAAAGTGAATGAGAAATAGAACAGCAACGAATGGCAGCATGACATTGACGACCAAGATAAATTAAATGCCTTTCAGTCCTGGGATAACACCTTTGGAGCCACAGTGTTCAATTCTAACAATGATGACAACAAACTGGCACTGGCAAGAGAAGATAGGGAATTCCTCAAGACGATGGATAAAGAATTCGCTCAGGATGATGCCAATAGCTGGGTAGCACCCTTACCCTCTCGTACGCCTAGAGAAAAGCTACCTAACAATCCACAGCAGGCAGCTGCTCAATTTGCCTCTTTAAAGCGCACCTCGAAGAAGAAAACTGAGGCTGTGAAGAAGATGAACCAGCTCCATGCCAGCCGGAATCCAGTGCTGGTCCGGAGAATCGGGAAATGTTCCAGTTCTGCCAGGAAAGCCCTCTACAAGTGCAAGTACAAAGCCCCAGAAACAAAGATGGAAAGGAAGAAAAGGGAGAAGGCTAGAGCTGCCGTGTCAAAGACAGTCGGTGGGGATAAGAATGGCGGTACACGTGTAGTCAAACTGCGTAAATGTCATGATTTAGGATTTATTTTATATTTTTCTGTTTTGTTTTGAATCTGCCTTTGCTGCTCACATGCTTTTGATTTCATAGCTATTTTGTCCCTTCTGGGTTTCCCTAGCTTTTCTGTATCGGCTAGTTTCCCACCCCTTTGCTCAGTGTGTTCTTAGGTATTTTCTGGTTACATAGCAGCCATTCTGTGCTCACTGCTAGACAAAATTAATGACTATTTATCTGCAAGCTGTATATTAACAAGATTGTCAGTCTGATCATTAAACTCAACTGGATTCATCTTTCTATCTGCTGAACTTCATCGTGTGAGTACAGACTTCGCTAGTCTAAAGCATCCACTCCTCACAGCTTTGCTTAGGGAAGCAGAATAAAGGAAAACTGAAAAATCCTCATAAATGCGTGACAATAAATTACCACAGGACAGCACACATTGTGTAGTGAAACTGAAAAAAAAAATCTTTTATCTTCAGGATCCTCCTACAATTTACTATAATCCTATGTAACACACGAACCCAACGTGCTAATAGAATAACATTGCGACTAGACCCAACAAACTTAATTTTTTCCCAGGTGGTCTAGTCTGTTGGTGTCTGGAAAAGCTGGGGAGAGCATTACATGTTGCGCACACCACTTGCAAGAGATTTGTGCATCTTGGAACACCATCCCCAAATCTTGAAACTTATTAATCTCAAAGAGAAATAAAAATCAAATGGCTTTCTGTGGTATAGGTACCCCAAGAGAACAGGATCCGGTCCCCTCCGCTGTCTAAGGTCAACATTGGTTTTAAATCTGGAATTATTCATATTTTTCAGTGATCTATAATCATAGATACATACACTATATATATATATACAGCTTTGGCAGTCCTTTAATGCAGTTGCTCTGTCATGTGTTATGTGTGTAGAGCTTAGAACGTTCATAGACACCTGCAGTAGAATTGGAGAATGGAGATCTCTCTTGCCGTGTTTCAAAGATGCATAGCAGTGTTCGTCATATGGTGATTATTTAATTGGCAGTATTTCCTGGTTACATGTCAAAAGATTACGCTGATAAACTGACAGAAAAAAAATTAAGGAATGGAAAGCAAAGCATGCAGAGCTGGTTTATGAGTGACAAATTGCATTTTCCATTCATAACCATACCCATTTGCAGCATTGTTAATAGACCAAACAAATAAATTTTTCAGTATTTTATAGCTAGTTTAAAGTCTTGATCACTCTTATAATAAACACTGGATTCTTTCTTTAATGGGCTTACTAAGGCTGAAGTCAATCGTTGCATGTGGATCTCTAAAACAAGGAGGGAAACATAAGTCTCTATGGAGTCCTATGGACTCCTGGGTACAATGCCAGAAGCTTCGTCCTGGTATCTGTTTGACTGTGCTTTTGTATGACTATGAGTGATTGAAGCTAAAATTTATTGATGTACCATTAATTTATTGTACTGTGTTAACTGTAAACTAACACTTCCTATACTTTGTATACTTTGCATAGGAAATGTTAATTTGTCAGTAGTTGGAGAATAACAAGCAATTCCAAGTTCACTCATAAATTTTCATCTTGAGCTGGTATTAAAATAAAATATATACAGTAAAATAATGGTTCTCAGTGTCTGGTGTTAACTGATTTTGTGTTTTGGCAGCATCCTTCTGTTGACCATGCTCGGCCCTGTTTGCCTGAGCTCACACAGGGCAGCCTACGCCTCCATGAAGCCCTATGGACTCGAAACAATTTTGCACTATATTTTGTTTGGGTTTTTTCTATCTTTATTTTGTATTGACACAATCAAAGGACACCGAAAGCGGATTGTTTGCCAATATAAGTATCTTTATTCATTTTTCTGTGTGATTTATCACAGGGTGTTTTCAACACATTGTTTTGCAAAAGTAATCTATTTTAATTCCGGCTGCGCTTATGGGAGTGACTCACGCTGTATCTAGAAAATAAATTTGCATGGTGTGAGTAAGGGACAGTATCAGCTCAGGGGTGACTGTGCTAGATGGGATCCAGAATGTAAGAAAGAATAGGAATGTTGTCTATCATTTTGATTACATTCCGCAGTTTACACATTGCCCAGTTCTTAGGCAAATTGCTGATCAAAAACCCGATTATTGGGATGGGCTGGATATAAAACACAGCTGGAAGATTGAAGGATGATAATGAATAAGGGAATCGGTACTATAAAAACGTATGTAAATCTATATATCAATAAAATTGCACATTTTATATTTCCATAAAGTTCAAAGGGTAATGGAAGATTACATTTATAAAGAGTATCAATAAAAGCTGCCGTTGTTTACTTTAGAGAAAGTCACGGTACAGAGAATACAATACATTTTACAAACTCTTATTAACCTGAACCATGTAAAAAAGTTATCCATCTGGACTTTATTTAATGAATTTTAACTCAGACTTGAGAAACTGTTTTTTCCACTTTAAAATGAGTGATTACATGCTTACATCCAATGTTGCAGATAAAAAATAAAAATAAAATATGGAAAATTGTGTGGAAAACCTGGGGGCCTATTCTGCCGTTACATTTTAGGGCCTCGCTTGTTAATCTGAAGGCTGGAGCCGCTATTCCGAGAAACCTACAAGCTTTATATCATATAAGTGGATATTCCATATGGCGATTATAATATGCGATACAAAAAAATATACAATGTGTTTACAGTAATATTTCAAATCGCACATGCATAGAACCAAGTGCACAAATTGTGAAAAATATACGTAATCGGTGTTATTACATCCTTTTGCTCTCTTGGTGACTCTCAAAAACAAAAAGGTTAAAGAACATTAGGGGTTATTCACCTAGCACCAAAATGTTGCCAACATTTCGGTGCTCTGTCGTTGCCCGCACTTCGGGGGAATCAAATTTCCCCACCCTGCGGTGAATTCACCATTCACCGCAGGGTTCCCGAAGTGCAGGGAATTGACCGCCGAATGCCGCCAACAACCTGCCGCAAACCGGCCGCAAACCCGCTGGCCGCCACCGCAATCCCGTCGCCCGACGCTGGACATCCGCCGCAAACACGCTGGACAGCGATCAAATGCAGCCGATGAGCCGCTGAGCTCAGCGCTGACCAGCTGCAAAAAAAACCCGACAAACCGAAGGGCGATAAACAAACATAAATACAAACAATACGATTGAAAATTACAAAATTGAAACGCGGTTTTCAAAAAACTACTGAACGAAAATGTCTGGAATTAACATATAAGGTGGTATGAATAACGCTATTAAAAAAACCCCAGAAAATGTTACTGCAGATTGGAAGAATAAATGGTTTGTTAGATATTGGATAAAAACGGGAATATTTTTAACATTGAAGCCTAAGGGATTTGCCTGAATAAACCTGCCGAATGAAAACACCGAACAGCAGGGAACTTCGGCAACTTTTCTCTGCTGTTCGGTATTCTCTGAATAGATTAACCATTGCTTCTCTATGAGGAATTTCACTGCCTTCGAACAGGCACCGTACTTGCTGGCAGTTCCCCAAAATTTCTTGCTGGCAGTTCACCAAAACAGGGGATTTCCCCGTACGGTGCCATTTTGGGGCCATTCGGCTATTCTGGGAGCAGGCAGTTTGCCAAATTTTTGGCAAACTGCCTGCTCTCTGAATAGCCGAATGCCCCAAAATGGCACCGTACAGGGAAATTCCCTGTTTGGTGCCATTTTGGGCCCAGATCGGCTCTCTCTGAATAACCCCTATAGAAATAATAGTACAGAATGAAAAGGAACCAGTCCATTTACTAAAACTACAAGAGAGAAACTCACATTCCACAGAGCGCTATCAACCCGGCTCTAGGTTAAGGTGTCTCTGGACAAATAAAGAGTGTCACAACCCTTCTTTTATGTTGTGGAGCACAATTAAGAAAGATCCTTGATTTTAGGCTCATGTATACTGCCTACAGCACACTCATGGGTGAGTGTCCGACCCCTCAGACCTCTAGGCGTCCACGTAGTGTTCAATGCAGAAATAAAACCATTGACTTGGCCAGCAAAGGTTAAAAATAAAACATCCAAAATGTATTAATTAAAATGTAATATAAATAAAAATAAAATGTATGCACATTGGTACTGAGACGTGTTTCGGCTCCATCGCCTTCCACAGTCAATATG
This sequence comes from Leptobrachium leishanense, assembly GCA_009667805.1. Lineage (NCBI taxonomy): Eukaryota > Metazoa > Chordata > Amphibia > Anura > Megophryidae > Leptobrachium > Leptobrachium leishanense. The sequence goes on from CM019065.1 coordinate 73,176,012, forward strand.
ACTCCAAGTATCCATCAAAGTGAAAGTAAGCTTTGCTTGCAGCTCGGCTTTAACGACTCCTTATGTCAATGCTTACTATACTGAGTATACAGGGGCTGAGCTGAAGAATAATCGCGTATTCCCTCCATGGTAGCTTGTTATCGTTGGCTCAAGCCAGTATTATAAAATGAAGACTCTGGTGTTGTTGCAAAATCATCTACCACTTTAACCCTTTCCCTGCGGATGACGTGTGGGGGATGTCCTTGGCTCCGCACGTTGCATGTAAAGGACGTCCCCCTCAAGTTATGGGTCTCCGCAGGGACAGAGGAGACCCCAAGCCGCTCGGGACTGAGTCCTGGGGCAGTTTGACTGTTAAGGGTTACAGCTCGCACTGATATGTCCCTTTTGTGACGCTCTAATACCTGATATGTTGGCTAAGGGGAATTTGGAGGTAAACAAGCCATCTGGGTTTTATTCAGAGCTCGAACCATAGAGAATTTTCATATTTAATTATGAAATAAATTAAAATTAAAGTAGACTTTATTTCCTCTTTCCTTGAAGAATGTCATGCTCCATGATTTAGGATTTATTTTATATTTTTCTTTTTTGTGTTGAATCTGCCTTTGCTGCTCACATGCTTTTGAGATCATAGCTATTTTGTCCCTTCTGGGTTTCCCTAGCTTTTCTGTATCAGCTAGTTTCCCACCCCTTTGCTCAGTGTGTTCTTAGGTATTTCCTGGTTACATAGCAGCCATTCTGTGCTCACTGCTAGACACAATTAATGACTTTTTATCTGCAAGCTGTATATTAACAAGATTGTCAGTCTGATCATTAAACTCAACTGGATTCATCTTTCTAAGTGTCAGTTTTTCTGAGTTGAAGCTATCTGCTGAACTTCATCGTGTGAGTACTGGTTAAATACAGACTTCGCTAGTCTAAAGCATCCACACCTCACAGCTTTGCCTAGGGAAGCATAATAAAGGAAAACTGAAAAATCCTCATAAATGCGTGCCAATCAATTACCACAGGAAAGCACACATTGTGTAGTGAAACTGAAAAAAAATCTTATCTTCAGGATCCTCCTACAACTTACTATAATCCTATGTAACACACGAACCTAACGTCCTAATAGAATAACATTGCGACTAGACCCAACAAACTTAATCTTTTCCCATGTGGTTTAGTCTGTTGGTGTCTGGAAAAGCTGGGGAGAGCATTACATGTTGCGCACACCACTTGCAAGAGATTTGTGCATCTGGGAACACCATCCCCAAATCTTAAAATGTATTAATCTCAAAGAGAAATAAAAATCAAACGGCTTTCTATGATGTAGGTACCCCAAGAGAACAGGATCCGGTCCCCTCCGCTGTCTAAGGTCAACATTGGTTGTAAATCTGGAATTATTCATATTTTTCAGTGATCTATAATCATAGATACATACACTATATACAGATATACACATACAGCTTTGGCAGTCCTTTAATGCAGTTGCTCTGTCATCTGTTATGTGTGTAGAGCTTAGAACGTTCATAGACATCTGCAGTAGAATTGGAGAATGGAGATCTCTCTTGCCGTGTTTCAAAGATGCATAGCAGTGTTCGTCATATGGTGATTATTTAATTGGCAGTATTTCCTGGTTACATGTCAAAAGATTACGCTGATAAACTGACAGAAAAAAAAATTAAGGAATGGAAAGCAAAGCATGCAGAGCTGGTTTATGAGTGACAAAATGCATTTTCCATTCATAACCATACCCATTTGCAGCATTGTTAATAGACCAAACAAATACATTTTTCAGTATTTTATTGCTAGTTTAAAGTCTTTATCACTCTTATGATAAACACTGGATTCTTTCTTTAGTGGGCTTACTAAGGCTGAAGTCAATCGTTGCATGTGGATCTCTAAAACAAGGAGGGAAACATAAGTCTCTATGGAGTCCTATGGACTTCTGGGTACAATGCCAGAAGCTTCGTCCTGGTATCTGTTTGACTGTGCTTTTGTATGACTATGAGTGATTGTGGCTAAAATTAATTGATGTACCATTAATTTATTGTACTGTGTTAACTGTAAACTAACACTTCCTATACTTTGTATACTTTGCATAGGAAATGTTAATTTGTCAGTAGTTGGAGAATAACAAGCAATTCCAAGTTCACTCATTATTTTCATCTTGAGCTGGTATTAAAATAAAATATATACAGTAAAATAATGGTTCTCAGTGTCTGGTGTTAACTGATTTTGTGTTTTGGCAGCATCCTTCTGTTGACCATGCTCGGCCCTGTTTGCCTGAGCTCACACAGGGCAGCCTACGCCTCCATGGAGCCCTATGGACTCGAAACAATGCCAGCAGGTCCAATACATTATATAATTGCATCACTTTACATCAGAATATTAGATATAAAAATAATAATAACAGCAGACTGTTTCTCTTGCAAGTGGGCCACTTCATTGACCCAAGGGCTAAATGTTGCCACAGCTTCTTTGATGGGAAGAGAGAAATTAGGTAGCAAAGAGAGTAGACCACTAAAGATTGGGAAATGGATATACTGTATGTAGAGATAGATTGGAGAAACTCAATAAGGAGATCAGGAAATATTCACAAGATAAATGGAATAGGGAAACCAAGAACGTGTGCGAAGGGAAAAAAATGGTTTAGAACGTCACACACACAAATACAAACCTATGTTCATGCATAGTGCGCACTAGGGCTGTGCAATATTGACAAAATAATCATATTGCGATTTCTTGAATTGATATTGCGATTGCGATTTTATTTGCGATTTAGCCAATTGTTTTTGCTTTTTCAAACATGCTACATACATTCTAAATGTATTCAGTATTCAGCACATGGATACTGCCCCAGCACATGGAAATACTGCCCCAGCACATGGATATACTACCCCAGCACATGGATATACTACCCCAGCACATGGATATACTGCCCCAGCTCATGGATATACTGCCCCAGCACATGGATATACTGCCCCAGCACATGGATATACTGCCCCAGCACATGGATACTGCCCCAGCTCATGGATACTGCCCCAGCACATGGATACTGCCCCAGCTCATGGATACTGCCCCAGCTCATGGATACTGCCCCAGTACATGGATACTGCCCCAGCTCATGGATATTGCCCCCAGCACATGGATACTGCCCCAGCACGTGGATACTGCCCCAGCTCGTGGATACTGCCCCAGCTCGTGGATACTGCCCCAGCACATGGATACTGTGCCGCAGCTCACCTCTGTGCGCCGCTGTGTTCTGTGCGCCGCGTGTTCGGCTCCCTGTTAACTTCCGGCGGCACATAGAGCTTGGGCGCTCGCCTGGGGGAACCATGTGACGAGCCGCCAGAACGCGGCTCGTCACGTGGTTCCCCCTGCGAGCGCCCAAAGCACCATGCCGCCACCGGAAGTTAACAGCTGAAAATCGCAGCCTTATGCGATTTAGAAATCGCAGGGTCGGAAATCGCGATTCGATTGCAATTAATTGCACAGCCCTAGTGCGCACTAACTACTACAAGCGGCTACCATGGCCTTGACTATGTTGAGTGGCTGCCAGGGCCTTGGCTAGCCTGTTCAGGGGGTGTGTGGATGTATGACTGTGTGAATATGTCACTGTGTTTGGACGTGTGACTGTGTGTGGGTATGTGTGTGGATGTGTGACTGTATGTAGGTATGTGTGACTGCGTGATTGGGTGTGTGGGTAAATGGATGTGTGACTGTGTGGCGAAGTATGTGGTTGTGTAGCCTCTGTGACACACTTATACACACCACACATTACTGTTGTATTACTATGGAGCTATGTGATACAGTAATGTGGATTGTGTATGAGCGTATCACAGAGCTCCACACCAATAAAACTTACACTCATACACTCCACACATTACTGGGAGTTTTATTGCTGTGGATCTCTGTGAAACGCTCATACACGCCATGTGGTTTTTTTGGGGGGTGAGTGCCGCATTTCATCCTTGGACCCAGGCAGCACAGTGTTTTGGGCCTACATTCAAACACAAAGATGCACTACACAAATACATTCTTGAAAGTACACATAGGTATAAAAAGAGGGTTTATTCCTATGTATTCACAAACACATAACACACACTCAGATTCCCACGTCTCACAGGAACAACTTTGTAACCTATGATATTATTACTCTCTTTTAACCCCTTAGTGACCGGGCGGTTTTACACAAATCCGTCTTTTAGTGACCGCTGCTGTTTTTACGTTTCTGCGCTGTTAGTGTTTAGATCAAATTTTCCTCTTACTCGTTTATTCAATCCACACATATTATACACCCTTTTTCCCGCCATTAAATGGACTTTCTAGAAATACCATTATTTCCATCATATCGAATAATTTACTATAAAAAAAAATATGAAATATGAGGAAAAAAATGGTAAAAACACACTTTTTTGTAATTTAATCTCCAAAATCTACAACCACCCAAAATGACCCCGGCTAAATAGGTTCAAAATTTTGTCCTGAGACTAGAAATACCCAATTTTTACATGCGTTTGCTTTTTAACCCCTTCACTGCTGAGACAGTTCACCTATGTGCGCTGCGCTCATTCTGACCATTTTGTGCTAATTATTTTTAGATGACAGCCTAGGTCCTATTTAATTAAACCCCCCCCCAGACAAAAAAAACTTTTTAAAAAAAAATTTTTTTTTATTTTATTTAATTTTTTTATTATTTTTTTTTATTTAATTTTTTTTTTATTTTTTTTAAAAAACCAAACCTGGTCATGTTTGGTATCATTTGAAAGGCCATAATCAGGCCTTTCAAATGATGGCAAATATGACCATCTAGCTGCCATGGATCGGGAGATAAAGGGATCCTTAGGATCCCCTTATCTCTACATGGCAGCTAGAGGGTTAACTGGCCCACTGACATCCTCATACATATGGTGAGGTTGTCAGTGGGTGGGGGGGACCTGGAGGCTTGGCTGACATCCAAGATGTCAGCCCCTCCAGGTTTAAATCGCGTTTTGGTGCCAATTGGCGCCGCAACGTGATCCGGCGGCGAAATGGTTAATGCCATACACCGCTGGAAAGGGGAGGCTCTCCCCTCTCCAGCGGTGCAAACGGCATCTCCCTAGCTTTAATGGTTGGGGAGATAGAGGGCTCCGAAGGAGCCCCCCTCCCCTCCATTGAAATGAATGGGGACGCCTGCTGATGACGTCACCACGCAGCGTGGCAACGTCATCAGCCTCGCCTGCCCATGTAAATCACATGGGCAGGCTTCCTCCCTACCAGATCGCCGTGGGATCCGGCGAGGGAGGTGAGTATCGGGCGGGAGGGGGATTAGGCGCCGCTGACGTACCCTGTACGTCCGCGGGTCTAAGGGAGACCCGCGGACAGAACGTACAGGGTACGTCAGGGGTCCTTAAGGGGTTAATATGGTCATATGTTTGGACAAATGCTACAAATCTACCAGGCACCCAGATTTAAGGAGTTATGTCCATTCAAAGTCTGTCTTATAAGTAAGATACTGGCTTAAATTTAGAGAAAAGAATGAATAAAATAACTTAAATTCAGTAAAGCTCGACGCACACTGTACGATTATTCGAACCCTTTCAGATGATGTGATGACAGACTGTAGGACAGGAGCTTAAAGGAACACTCTAATCAAAAATCCCCCCCCCCGTTTTTTTCCATTAAACTATACCTATTCCCTCACTAACTAGGTAGGGATTATTTTTTTTTTTACTGTAATACTTACCCTAAAATCCACTTGTTTCCAGCGGCGTCTTTTTTTTTTTTTTTTATACTCACCTCCCTCCTCTTCCGCTCCCGTCCTTCTTACGTTCAGTTGCCTTCTGGTTTACGTGAGAAGCGCGCATGCGCGCCTCTCACGTAAGCCAGACAATCGGCAGGCTTCCTCCCGGCTCCATCTGCTGAGGATTAGTGTTGCGTGCAAGAGGATGCACGCAACACTAATCCTCAGGCTGCCGCCAGCCACTGCGGCGAGTTGGAGACGTCATCGCGCTGAAAGCACGATGACGTCTCCTACTCGGCAATAGTCGGCAGAAGCGGGAAATCTGAATCCCGCTCTGCTGACTGACTGCTGGGAGGGCGGAGTAAAGTCCTCCGCGTCTCTCAGCTGTTTTCAGCTTTTTCAGCTGATCGGCTGAGCTGATGGAGGTGTGACAGATGGCGGCATACTCCGAGCATCATGACCACCTAAAAAAGCTTAGGTGGTCATGTTGCCTAGAGTATCCCTTTAATGTGCCCTCATAAGATAAACAAGTCAGACTGTGAGACCCGTAAAGTCTTTCAAGTTAAATTTTAAGATTTAAATCTAGCCAAGACAATTAGCTATGATTCAGGATGTTTCAAATTTAAATCCCCAGAGACCATAGGCGAGCGCAGGGGGTGTGCCTGGTGTACCCAGACCTAATATTTAGTGAAGGGGTCCTTTATCACCTCTTAGGCTGGGGTCAGACGAACGCAATTTTAACGTGCGTTCAGGCGCACTTAATCACGGCCGCAGTAGCAGCAAATGACAGGCAATATATGAAGTACTGCCGCGCAACACAAGCAGCAAACAAACACATTTTTTCGAGAACGCAGAACCGCTAGTACTGACGTACAGAGTGCGCTGCGTCCGCTAGCGGCGTGTGTGCATGATTAGGAGACGTCAGACGCTGCTAATGTCTGGCCTACATAACGTCCAGATGCAAAGAGTGTTTTATTGACTATCCGAAAAAAAATCACGCACAAAAATGCGCATCGTATGACCGTTTTCGCGCATTCTGTGAAAAAATAGGTCACTGCGTTCGGACGCACTTTTTTATGGAAAACGTGAAAAATGCGTTCGTTTGACCCTAGCCTTACACTGACATTTTAGGTGTCCCTTATCTGGTTCATGATGAAAAGCATAAAAACTGTCTTTATCTTTACAGGCTTGTTATTTCTAATGAAAAATGTGTAGTTTGTACAAAATCTTTTAAACATAAGTTTTTAATTAATAAATGTTCCATGTGTGCACACCCTGATGTAACGGGCTATGCACGCCACTGTCTGAGACACACCACACTGTCGGACTCTACGATCCAAAGGATCTGACACTGCCAAAGACCAAAGATTTGCCATTTGTGAACATGTTTCACTATGAGATCAAAAAAGCAAGCAGGGACCTGGCACTCCAGAAACAAGGACGTATTTTATTTACAGCAGCGACAGCGAGGTTTCGGCTGAACACTCAGCCTTTCTCAAGAGATCAAAGACTCACAATTTTGCCCAATGACTAGAGAAATCCTTTAGGAACCCAGAAATTTGACTGTGTGAACGGTGCTTTAGATGGAGCAGAGTGTGACATATCCTCGTGATACGTTTACTGAACTGCAAGAATCAATGAAAAGATTTGAATTGCAATTTTTTGCAATTTTTCTTTTACCATTTTTGTTTTAATTCTGTAAGAATAATGCATGTACAAGGAATAAACTACTTAGTCGAAGCTTACCTGTGCTCCTTCCATATGACAGGTTAAATAGGTCTCCTTGTTTGCTTGTCATACAGTAGTTAAAATTATTGTGACTTTTATTGAGTGTTAAATGTTTCAAGGAAGCGGTCATATTTTATGGTGGATTCCTAAGAGACGCGATGCTTGTTTTCAAGGACATTGGCTGAACTCTACGTCCTAGGGTGGGAGGTACTAAATGTAGATTTCCCTGCGATGCCAACATGGCAAAGGTACTATCCAGTATGTCGTGTGCCGATTACAGAAATGCGGATTTCTCGCTTGGAGGTGGAAATGCGAGAAAAGTAGAAGGTCACAAGTCCCGACCTTGGCATGAGATAGCCAGGAAATCCACACAATATGTTTTTATCTTTTACCTAAATGCTGTTAATTTTTATTTAGTTTCTTGCATACTTGCTTAGATTTTTGATGTCCATAGGTCAATATGTACTGGCTGGATGGAATTGAGGTAACATCACTGCGCTATAACGGTGGAGACCCAGGTTCAAATCCCGGCCAGAGCACCTCTCCAGTAAGTGTCCTTGGGCAAGACACCTAATGGTACATACTTGCTACCACACAATATCAGATGTGGAGTCCAGTGGTAACGTCTCTACCCTTTGACCGTAGAGAAGCAAGTCAAATTACCATTCAGCGCATCCTCCAATACAATTGTGGAGAAGTCTTGACTTTATGAGCAGCGCGGTGCAACCTAACCACCAGGTTGCTAATCTACAATCATGGAAAGCCGACCCGATACCACTCAGAAGACGCCACCAGTGAGTGTTCTTGGGCAAGACACCTAACGATATGGATGCGCCTACCCCATAAAATACTTGTACATCTCATAGATTGTTCTCTTGGAACAGGGTCCCCCCTGAATCAGGTCATCCTCCATGTGTGGTATTCTAATGTATCAACCCCTTCTACACTGATCTTGTAAAGCGCTGCGGAATATGTGGCGCTGTATACAAATTGGATGATAATAATATATTTCAAAGATCAATAACTTCAGCACTGAGTACAATGTTATCATTTTTAGTAGTCATGATTCTTGTGTAAATCATTCAGGGTTATTCAGAGAAAGGTGACGCTCAGGAGAACTGGCAGGAGAAGAGAACAATCTAGACCAAATAGCTGATATGGAAAGTGAAATAAATGGGAGAAGTTTTCTGGATTGGCTATTTTGACCTAGAATTTTCACTTCTCCAGTCATTCTCCTGAGTTTCACCTTTCATTGAATAGACCAAATAGAGTCCCTGAAAGAACTTGTTTGTATGCAGGAAAAATCACAGGGTGACAAGTGATTCTATTCTACAGGAATTTTTATATTTACTAGAATTGCATTTCATTTTTAATAACAAGTGATTTAAATTGTATTATTGAATATAAAATTTACAGTCATCTGCTTTTTTCTTCAGAATATTTTGGATATCGTTGTCTGGCTTTTCCACTCTCTGTAAGAGGGAGAAGGTTTTGGTGGCAGCACAACCGGCAAAATAAATGACTGAGTAATATATATGGGGAATTTATTGGTGACCTTTCCACTTTCATTCTTATCTTTTGAGTTTCATCCATTTTTTTTCTTTGTTTGTTGAACATTTTTTCTGCGGTACGGCTGGGTTCGGCTAATTTCACTTCTTTTGCTGTGAAAGAGGGTGAAATAATTTACCTAAGTTTATCTAAATTAGAGGTTTGATTCTCCCCAGGACGAACATTAAACCAGCATTAAAATGGTATTTAAGTTGGACTTTACAGGATAAAGTATGCTTTTTAAAAAAAAAAAAAAAAATTTTTATATCTATTTTGGGCTCTGAATGGGTTAATGGTGAGCCTGACATAAAATGCCTGTTTTAATGTTGCTGCTAATGTGGAGTATGAGTCTTACCAAGATATTTGCTATTCACTGATCTGCAATGTTAATCTGCTGCTTTACTGATTTTATCTCATCTGCAGGTTATTATTAGTCAGTTAAGCAGCTATTTAAACCCTACCACTAAGCAGCTAATGATACCCTAACCCTGTTTCGAAATCTGCCCAAAATCATGCTTCTCCTGATGGATAATGTAGGGACCTTAAGGAAAATCTGTCAGGGTTAGCCAAAGAGATTCGAAAAGTCACTGCACGTTCGGTGACTTTTCATTCTCTTCAATTCGGTTCCTTTTGCCGATCCGATTTCGGTGACCCTGCGGTGTATTCAGCAAGCACCACAGGGTCCCCGAATTGCAGGGAAACGCTGCCGCAAACCTGACGAAAACTAACCGCAAACCCACCGAATGCACGCCGAAAACCCTCAAAAACATCTGGATTAACCATCGAAAAACCCGAGCAGGAGCCGATCACACGCAGCGAAGCAGCCGAACAGGAGCCGATCACACGCAGCGAAGCAGCCGAACAGGAGCCGATCACATGCAGCCGAAGCAGCTGAGACCACAGATGAGGCAGTGAATAAATTAGCAAAACTGTTTGTATGAATGTGAAAATGAAACGCTGTTTGAAAAGAAACTACTGATCGAAAATGTCTGAAATTTACATATGAGGTCCAGGGAATGATAATAAAAAGGGCTGTTACAGAAAAAATCAGTAAACTTTAAAAAAAAAAAAAAAAAAAAAATCGGACTTTTAACCCTTTCGCTGCTGAGGCTTTTCACACCTCTGTGCTGAGGTCATTTTTACCGGTTTTGCTCATCATGTTTAAACGTGTTTTGAAGGCGTATTTTAGTATATGACCCAGACATATTATATATCGTTCTTTCCGTCAGACTCGGTAGATTCATAATATGTCATTATTATATGTATACGTTATGTCATGTCTGTATATTATAACAAAAAATGCAATAAAATATGTATTTTCAATAATTTACAACGTGTAAAGTGTTTTTTTTCACATTTTAACATGCGAGCAATTGCGGTTACATTTTGTATGGGGTGCGCTTGTTAAAAAAATTAGAGATGGGGTCTCGTTACATTTTTTTTTGGGGAAAATTACACGATTTTTAACAAACGCACCGCATACAAAAATCGTTAGTGCAGCATCATTGTTCACATTATAATTGAAACGGGAACAATATTGCTGCATTAACGAACCAAAAAAAAGAAAAAAAAAATGTTTATTTTTTTTATAATTTTTTTTAAAATATATTTTTATTTTTAATTTAAATTTTTATTTTTTTTAAAAAACTTTTTCACAGTAGTGTTTGGTATCGTTGGAACGGCCATGCTCTGGCCGATCCAACCATGCCAAACTTTAACCCCTAGCTGCCACGGATCGGGAGATAGGGAGTTCATTGGAACTCCCTATCTCCACCGTTGGTGGCAGTTAGGGCTTAACTCTAGGACTGGCGTCATCGTGCTATGCATGATGACGCCAGTCCTCAGGGGGAGTTCCCGGAGGCTTGGCCGACATCCAAGATGTCGGCCAGCTCCGGGAAAGGATCACGAACCGGCACTTTTCAGCGCCGATTCGCGATCCAGCTCCCCAGGGGTTAATGCCAGGCACCATTTGGAAGGGCAGGCTGTGCCCTTCCAAATGGTGCCTGGGTTAACCCCCGCAATGCCGCCGATCGGGAGGGAGAGAGGTCCGAAGGACCCCCCCCTCCCTTTCAGGCGCCTCCTCCGCACATGCGGGGGGGCGCCTGAATTAGGTGTCATCGCGCTGCCGCGATGACACCTAATTTCATCTGCGGCGGTTCCGGATGCTGGGCTGACATCGAGGATGTCAGCCCGCACCGGGGGGGCCAGCGATCGGCCGGAACCCGGCCGAACGCTGACCCCAAAGGGAGGACGCGCTCAGCGCGTCCTCCGCACAGCGGGAGCCATGTGGAGGACGCGCTGAGCGCGTCCTCCGCATGGAAGTGGTTAAAAAAAAAAGAAAATTCAGAAAAATGCTTAAAATATCCTAAAAAATCTATAAATAAAGAGACTCTTTACTGCAGAATTTTATAATGAACGTTTTATTAGATATTGAATTAAAACGGGAATATTTTTAACATTGAAACCTATGGGATTCTCCTGAATAAACCTGTCGAATGAAGCAACCGAATGGCAGGGCATTAGGGGAACCTTTCACTGCTGGTTTGTGTTCTCTGAATAGCAGAAGCAGTGCTTTTTTATGGGGATTTCACTGCCCTCGAACAGGCACCGTATGTGCAGGCAATTCGCCAGGATTTGGCGAATTGCCTGCTCTCTGGATAGTTGAATGGCCAAGAAAGGTAACCGAACGCTGATTTTCAGCGTTCGGTTACCTTTCTCAAGCAATTCGGATCTCTTTGGATATCCCTGTGTGTAAACACTAGTTAAATCCATGCATTTTGCATGGGCGTATACAACTTATTTTGGCATGCCAAGACAATGACCCATAATGACTTACTCGCCTTACTCAGAGCTAATTCATTGTGTAAATGGATATGTGTTTATAATTGTATATGTGTTTATCAAACCTCTTCAATACTAAGTGCATTTGTTAAAAAGATATCATCAGAACACTTACTGTATTTTAAACATAGAATGCGCAGCTAACAAATAAATGTAGGGTAAAGGGTAATTTTGCATAGCTTTTTTTTATTCTGAGATAATCTTTTAACTAAGGGCCCTATTACAATCTTCACGCAAACGTTTGCGTGCGCGCAAAAACGCATTAACGCGAGGGGCAAAACCATTTGCGCTGAACGTCGTATTACAATGTCAGCGCAACAAACGCACGTAATTGTCTACCGCGGGTGAACCTGCGTGAACGCTGCGCGAGCTTACTGTACTGCGTGCGCCCTATACTTAACATTGTGAGCGCAAATGCACTTGTGCGCTGGTACGCGGATGGTATTACAATCTATGCGCAGTTTGTAACGCACAGCCTTTGCGCGCATAATTTTAGCAACTCCTAAAAGCTGGTGTTAATGGCAAATTCTATCAACCTGGCCGAACCCAAATGCACCAACCCAAAAAAAAATATGAAGCAAAGTATAGTTGCACATTCTACACATACCAAACCAATAAATTGGAGAAGTTGTGCGTGCTTTTTTTTTTTTGATACAGCATATATGCGCAGATTGACTTTGGCAGGCGCAAAAACTTAACGTGAGACAATTGTGGTTCTTAATTCTGATTGGCTGAATCGTGTAAAAACAGTCCGCACACTGATTTCTGCACGCAACGTTGCTGCGCGCGTGTGTTTCGTGTCCGTTTTACGCACATTATTTTTTAACGGATGAAAAAATGTGCGTGGATTGTAATACCAGCGTTGATTTACGCGCGTTAACGTTTAAGGCTAGGGTCAGACGAACGCATTTTCGCGTTGTCTGTGAAAAAGTGCGTTCGAACGAATGGACGCATTTTTTCACGGAGTACGCGATAGCAGTCATACGATGCGCATTTGCATTCGTGTTTTTGTACGGATCATCAATAAAACACTTTTGCATCTGGACGTTATGTTGGCCGGACATTAGCAGTGTCTGACATCTCCAAATCACGCACACACGCCTCTAGCGGCCGCAGTGCACTCTGTACGACCGTACTAGTGGTTTCACGTTCTCGACAAAATGCGTTCGTTTGCCACTTGCGTTGCGCGGACGAACTTTCGTGCGGCCGTACTTCGTGTGTTCCCCGGCATTGGACGTCATTTGCTGCTAGCACGGCCGTGATTTCGTGCGGCTAAACGCACGTTAAAACTGCTTTCGTCTGACCCTAGCCTAAGGCTTCGCACAAAAATTCACGCGTTGCACATGCATTTTTGCTTGAAGAATCTAATAGGACCCTAAATTAATGTAAATTTTGTCATTTTTAGTTTTTCTTGTATTCACTTACCCTTTACAAAAATATTGCTGGGATGAAAGGTTTTATACGCTTGATAGTGTCCCTTATCTTACGCAATGTCACTCGGGGTCCTCATTACCAGCATAAAAGCAGAAATGGCGTATCAAATACAGCAAATGTGATGCAGATTGGTAATATAAATGCTCAGATCTCCTGCTTATGGGTTTTGTAGTAATCCTAATGAAATTATTAGCAATTCAGTTCCCAAACAATACCAAAGTATTACCTACATGCAAAAATACTCGCCTCTGAGTCCTTCATTAAAATTCAAATTTATCGTCATTCTTAGCTAAATTTCATAATTCTTGATACAAAATGGATATGCGTTTGCCTTTAGTAGAATTCCTGCCGTATTCGGCTGTAACCTTTGGCACTAAGCCTTAACAGATATGTTGATTTATAATTTTATGTTTATTATATGTCTTATTTAACCTACCAGCTTTCATTTTCTTATCTATTACATATACCCAATATATACAGCTTGTCTATTATGCAAAGCTGTGATACAATCTTATGTTGAGTTCAACTATTATTATTTCCTTTTAAGCCAAAACTGCGTAACCTCAAGGTTCATTTCAATTGATCTAGATAAGGAACAACGATAATGTGGAAACGATAATGTTGGTATAGGTTCAGGAGCCAAAACTAGGAGATCTGATATCTTTTTTTCACACTTTAAAGGGCTATATTACATTCTTCACGCAAAAAGCCTTGCGCAAAGCGAAAATGTTTGCGCCAAGCGTTAAACTTTTGCTCATGCAAATCACTGCTGGAATTACAATCCTCGCGGCTTTTTTCATCTGCCGATCAATTGCGCGCGCAAACAGGACGCGTACAAATGCAGGCGCAGTGCCATCTTGCGCAAATATCTTTGCGCGCACAGTTTTTTGCACCCATTCAGCCAATCAAAATGAAGAAACACACCTATCAAACGCAACTGAATTGTGTCTGCCAGAGGCATCGGAGACGGGATCTGCGTCTATGATGCAAAATGAGCACATATGCTACAGTAATAATACACACACACCTGCCATAATCCATTATATTGATGCTGCATTCCTTTTTTATGGGCTGTTTTTTTTTTTTTTGGGTTAGCCATGTCATTTAGATATGCCGTTAGCACCAGCTTTTAGGAGTTGCTAAAATTATGAGCGCAATGGCTATGCGTTAATTACCGTGAATAGATTGTAATACCATCCGCGTACCAGCACACATTCGCATTTGCGCTCACAATGTTAAGTATAGGATGCGCAAAGTACAGTAAGCTCGCGTAGGGTTCGTGCAGGTTCACCCGCGATAGACGATTGCGCGCGGTTGTTGCGCTGACTATGTAATACGGGATTAGGCGCAAATGGTTTTACCCCTCACGTTAATGTTTTTTTGCGCCGGCGCAAACGTTTGAGTGAAAATTTTAATTTAGTCCAAAGTGTTTTATCGTATGTGAATTTAGTACGTGCAGTTCCCAAATGCTGAATCTCCGTCCACAATCAACAATAAATGATTTGTAGTTGTGCACATGTACAAAAAAGTGTGTTTATTGCAAATGAGTTATTCCTGGTTATTTTTTATTGCTTTTCCATTTTCTTTTGTGACTATTGGCCCCCCCCCACACAAATATACACAAACAGAGGGTAAGGCACAATAGCTGCATAGTGTGGGGAGACATTGCTTGGTATGAATTTCATTGCACGTATATGAAAATATTGTGCTTTCTATGCAATTTTGAGACAAGTTAAAGGGACACTCTATGCACACTGAGCATCCAATGCAATTTGAGTGGCTATTGGTGTCCTGATTGCCCTTACTCTCCTCCCCAGTAGGGGTCTTTTTAGGGGGGGGGGGTGATTTGGTCCTCCTAGTCCAGGGTATTAGTCCTGCCCAGAGCCTGAGTGCCAGTCTCAGGTTTCGGGCTTTTGGGACCTTCAGAATCTAGCTCTCCACAATGACTCCTGAATTGAAAGCTGTTGGACTACCTGCGGTCACACGACAGTTTACAAGAAACCAGCAGCAACTTGGCTGTTAAGGGGCTTAAAAGGTTTTTTACTATGGTAAAACATTAAACTAAAGTACCCAGTTAAGAAGTCAACGTGAAACAATAAAAAGAAAAAACCCTGCAGGTGCGCTATGTAAATGTAGCAATTTGGGAGAATAGGTTTTTCTCCTTTTGTACATATCTTCACATTTTACAGTATAGTCATGGCACAGCATTTACATTAGGATTGCAGTGAATAAACTAATTAAATTAAAAATAATTTTATACTCACTTATTTACTGTCCCATCCTAACCCTCTGCATTCACATGTAGCTGCACCTAAACAATATGTGCTTGCAGGAAAAAAAAATCAAGAATATACAATATATTATACAAATTATGCAGCACTTACTGTATAAGGTATGGGGCAGTGGCGTCACTAGGGTTGGTGTCACCCAGTGCGGTAACTCATGATGTCACCTCCCCCCTCGAGTTCTACGGTTTCTTTTTTTAACTATTGTTACTCAGAACTCAGGACTTCAAGTAAGGCAGATCGCAGCAGGACCCCGGAGGAGAGAAGTGATAAGTCGCCGACTGATGACCGAGTCGTACGCCTGGAGACAATAAATACTCAAAAAATACACGACACAAAACTGTGGAATAATATATATATATTTATTCTATATACAGACCACAGCTAAAAACTCCACACAATCAACCCACCACCATGACATAAAAATTCCCATAACAAAATAATACAATAACCCAGTGCTGAAAGAGGACTCCCCACAACCACCACACACCTCCAAACCAACCAACCAACCACAAAAACCTCTCAACTCCCAACCATCTGACCAGAATTAGCCTAAATAAAAGGAACCCCAACCCAGCACTGCCTACAAGCCCCCGTCGTGACAAAAGGAGCCCAACAAAACTAATACTCTAACTAAAAACCAACCCAACCCATAACTAAATAAAAACAGGGTGGGAGGGCGGGGATTTTTCCAGCTCTACCTCAGGAGAAAAAGGCGCGCAGAGCCTCCCCACACGAGCCTTAAGTACCCTCCTGGTAACTCCTCCCCCACCTCTCCCACTCAAACCTCCACACGCTCTGTAACAGTTCTAGAAAAATCCTCCCTGCGTCCTGGCATCAGAGGCAACTTAAGAGACCTACGCCTTAGGTGCTTCAGGCCTTCAGTATCAGAGGGAGCTCATGGCCATCACTCCTGGCCATTTTTCTGGCGCTCTCCTGAGCGAGACCTCTGGGTGCATGCAGCCGGCATTGGCGACAAATGCGTTACAAACTGATTTAGTTCAATTGACAATCGTGGTCACCATTAAACAGTATCATATATAAAATATAACTTTTATTGATCTGTATATAAAAACCAAACCTTAAAAACCACCTACACCGGTGGGATAAACACACACAATACTTTGCAGGTTAGGTATGGATAGCTGGTCTCCCACATAGTTATTCAGGTATGTCTCAAATCACTTCTCATATTTCTGTTCTCTATTCTCAAAGAGTGAAAAACCAACCTTTGTGGGTTGCTGTTTATAGGACAGTAAAAAGGAATTGTATAAACGAAAACCAACAATGTGAGGCCATAGAAAGAGGAGCGCTAACAATCACACCTCCACATGGAGATTAAAAACCAGTTTAACCCCTTCCATGTGGAGGACGCGCTCAGCGCATCGTGCTGCATGTACACTTCGCTGCGGAAGACGCGCTGAGCGTGTCCTCTCTTTGTCCCTTTGCAGCGGCGATCGGCCGGGATCCCAGCTGATTGCGGCGGCCCCCCGGAGCGGGCTGACATCCTCGATGTCAGCACAGCCTCCGGGACCCATCGCGCCAGCGCGATGACGTCTATTACAGGCACCCCAACCCACCAGTGCAGGTAATTTTCCCCAAAAAAAGTAACGAGTCACGATTTCTAATTTTTTTAACAAGCGCACCCCATAGAAAATATAACCGAAAAGGCTTGCATGATAAAATGTGGAAAAAAAGCACTTTACACAATGTAGATGATTGAAAATTCAATTTTTATTGCATTTTTTGTTATAATATTCAGGCAGCACATGACGTATACATATAATAATGATATATTATGAGTCTGCCGAGTCTGCCGGAAAGAACGATCTATAATATGTCTGGGTTGTATAATAAAATGTGACTTCAAATTGCGTTTAAACATGATGACCGAAACCGATAAAAATGGGTTCAGCACACAAGGGTGAAAAGGGCTCAGCAGCGAAAGGGTTAATAAGGATACCCCTTAACCCTTTCCTTATTACCTTTCGCTGCTGAGCCATTTCACCCCTGTGTGCTGAACCCATTTTTATCGTTTTTTTTGCTCATCATGTTTAAATGCGATTTGAAGGCTTATTTTAGTATATGACCCAGACATATTATATATCGTTCTTTCCGGGAGACTCGGCAAATTCATAATATATCATTATATGTATACGTTATGTCCTGTCTGTATAATATAACAAAAAATGCAATAAAATTTGAATTTTCATTAATTTACAACGTGTAAAGTGTTTTTTTTCACATTTTAACATGCGAGCGTTTGCGGTTATATTTTCTATGGGGTGCGCTTGTTAACAAAATTTTGAAACGGGGAATCATTACTTTTTTTTTGGGGGGAAAATTACGTGTTTTTTAGCAAACGCCCCCCACAGAAAAAATCGTTAGTGCAGCATCATTGTTCACATAATTGAAATGGGAACAATATTGCTGCACTAATAAAACAAATAAAAATAAAGTTTTTATGCGCGATGACGCCAGTCGTTAGGGGAATATCCCGGAAGCTTGGCCGACATCCAAGATGTCGGCCAGCTCCGGGAGGGGACCGCGATATGGTGCATGTTAGCGCCATATCGCGATCCAGCCCCATAGGGGTTAAAGACAGCCGCCGCTTGGAAGGGCAGGCTGTGCCCTTCCAAGTGGTACCTGTCTTGACCCGATGGCCTGCACGGAAGGGGAGGGGGAGAGGGAGAGGTCCAAAGGACCTCCCCCTCCCCTTCGGGCACCTTCCCCGCAATGGCGGGGGGTGCCTGAAATAGACGTCATCGCGCAGGTGCGATGATGTCTATCGTGCCCGCTGGGGTCCCGGAGGCTGGACTGACATTTAGGATGTCAGCCCGCACTGGGGGCCGCCGCGATCGGCTGGAGTCCCGGCCGATGGCCGCTGCAAAGGGAGGACGCGCTGAGCGCGTCCTCCGCAGCGAAGTGGCCATGCGGCAGGACGCGCTGTGCGCGTCCTCATGGAAAGGGTTAACCTGCATTGATTTAATCATTCTACGCGTTTCGCTACCTCATAGGAGCGTCATCAGGAGTTGTAAAGGGTTCAGTGTGTAGTAGTGCAATGCAAATGTTTGCAATACAATATGTGCTTGCAGTAAAAAAAAATCAAAAAAAAAAACAAAAATATACAATATATTATACAAATTATGCAGCACTTATAAGGTATGGGGCAGTGGCGTCACCAGGGGTGGTGTCACCCAGTGCGGTAACTCATGGTGTCACCCCCCCTTGAGTTTTACGGTTTCTTTTTTTAACTACTCTTACTCAGGACTTTGAGGAAGTCAGATCACCTCGGGACCCCGAAGGAGAGAAGTGAGTATCAGAGGGAGCTCCTGGCCATTACTCCCGGCCATTTTTCCAGAGCCCTCCTGAGCAAGACCTCTGGGTGCGTGCGCAGCCAACAGTGGCGACAGACGCATTGCAAACTGTTTTATTATATAAGATTATTTGGCTTTTTTTGTAGACTCACCCCGCATCACACAGGGCTCTGTTCCATAGTTGGTGCTAACTTAACCAGAGCTGTGGTAAACTTACCAGAGTCATTACAGAGCCCTATTCCGTACATCTCGCTAAAAAGGGGATGCTAACGGGTAAAATCTGCGCATGCAGGTTTCCCTGTAACATCCCCATTTTAACACAATATTGCAGGGCAGGCACTAGCTGAGCACCTTGCCCGGGAACACAGCGCTAAACTCTGGGATACATGCAAAAGCGCTTCCGCGCCGACGTGAGTATCACCTCCTGGAGTCCATAGGACTCCATGGAGGGTCGCGCTTCAGGGCCACGAGTCCCGTGTGATCTTGCTCTCGAAGATCACGCAGCACCGCAGAGTGATTGCGGAGGGAGATTGGGAACTGTTCTTCCCCAGTCTCACTCTGCTCGCAGCCAGAATAAACAGCGGATCGGGCCACTGCTTGTTGTGGGATGAGAGGTGAGTTTTGGATTTACTGGGAGGGGGTTAGGGGGTGCCAAATGATTTTACAGAAGCAGAATCATTTAGTATCAGCTTTTAGGAGTAGCTGAATTTTTGCCTTGCGCGTCCAGACGGTAATTATCACTAGCACTTTGTAATACCTCACTTATCAAAACACTAATTAATGATTGCGCTTCCCATGTTAAGTATGGAATGAGCAAAGTACAGTAAGCTTGCGCAAAAACTGATGCGCTAAGTGATTTCTTACGGGTTTAGAGTTAGGGAGGTAATATGGAGGCATGCGTTAAAGTCACTTATCCTGGCAGTGACACTAACACATCCAAACACTAACGTTAGTGTTCACTAGGCGATAGTCTATGGAGTTGTTATGTTTACACCAGCCCTGTTTAACAGAGTTGGAATATTTCCCACAGTTTGTTAAATTACACATTCCCCATGGCTGAGGCCCCTGTTTACTGGTCCATGGGAATTTGACGGTGCTGTCTATATCCTGTTAGGATGCATTACTTATTCCTCCATAAATGACAATCGCTCCTGAACGCCTTTTTTCGCGACCATCCCATAAGAGCTTAAACATTACATGGTGAAATACTTCAGGATTAAACTCAGTGATTTAAAGTAAATAGGTTTTAATGTACCTTAGATGCTTCAAACCTCTAATTATGTTCCTCCAGGAAACCCACTGGAAACAAAAGCAGATTTCCACCCTTAACCCCAGGGCCGGTGCTTCCACTAGGCAAGCTAGGCAACCGCCTAGGGCGCACTGCCACCTATGGGTGCCACCGGCCCCAACCTGGGTTCTATTATTGTACCCCTATTATTGTACCCCTTCCACATTGTTTGCTTGTGTAGCCGGCAGTGGCGGCTTGCAAAGCAGACCCCCGCTAGCGGCGTAGAAGGTGGGTGTCTTACGGTAAAGCCCAGGCACCACCAGATGACGTGCGGGTGCCACAAGAGGCAGAAGAAAGAAAGAAAAAAGGCAGATGAAATAAAGAGACAGATGAAAGAAAGAGGCAGATGAACGAAAGAAGGAGGCAGAGGAAAGAAAAAGGCAAATGAAAGAGGCACGAAAGAAAGAAAGAGAAAGAAAGATGCACAGAGGGCAGAGGAAAGAAAGCAGCACAGACCGATCTCGAGCCCACCAGCGGGGGGGTAAGATGGGCCCCGAACGACCGTGT
Organism: Leptobrachium leishanense; assembly: GCA_009667805.1. Lineage (NCBI taxonomy): Eukaryota > Metazoa > Chordata > Amphibia > Anura > Megophryidae > Leptobrachium > Leptobrachium leishanense. Next base: position 73,196,664 of record CM019065.1, read on the forward strand.
GCGGCCCCCATGCACAGTGTGTGTGTCCCACCGCAGTGTGTGTATGTGTGTTCCCGTGTACAGTGTGTTCTCTCCACATTTCAACAGTTGACAAATTTTTCAGGGGGTGAGGGGGGTGCAAATAGTTGGTCTTGCCTAGGGCGCAAAATAGCCTAGCACCGGCCCTGCTTAACCCCCTGCTAACCCTTGCTGCCACCCCTCGCACACCACCTTATCTCCTAGTTGATGTTTGTGCACCAAGTGGTGCAAATACTATTTTTTTCACCCACATGCATGAACAACTTGTTTTTTCTCCTACACGTAACATAATAATAGAAAGATTGTCAGGTTGAACATTTCTAGATACTAGAAGGTGTTCTGTTTATTGCACTATTTCACATAGGGTCTGTATGATTGTGATATTAGTAGTAACCATGATGGAATTATGATCGCTGCAGCTTTAATAATATACAAATGTAAAAAAGACATATCTGAGTACTGTATAGTAAAGTACAGTATCAGCTTATACCGGTACTATACAGAGATTTCTAGCAATAAAAATAGCAATGACAATAATGTCCCTGCAGAGTAGTGAGTGACCCTGACACTTTCCCTCCTTCCTGCAGCCTCCCTGGCTGTTAAATGATTCAATAAAGCTTGTTATACTTATTTTTTTAAATTCCTTTTTATTGACATATTTAAACGTACACATAAAAGAGTGAATGTTTTAATAGCAGTTTGTGAAAGAGAAGGAAAACATCAAGAGGAATCGTACATAACACGCAATGACCTGCTTGTGTAAGAAAGGAAGAGAGATCGTGGGGTGGCAGTTTAATAGGGTTTTAAGTAGATATTCCCACCCCATCTATCAAATAGGTTTTTGCAATGTTCTTGACAGCTCCGTTGACAGATCAGAAAGCTCATCTAACTCCTGTCCTCAGCTTGGTGGTCAGGTGATTCACTTTTTCCGGCAAGACTAGCCGCCAGACATTTGGAAACTCTATAATGAAGGGGTCAGTCGAGTAGTGGCTGGTGACATTTGAAGTTGGTGGGGTGCCAGACTGGAAACATTAGTGATTTAATCATTACTAGAAATATGCCTATATGGCACTAAAACCTTCAAAATATGTGCACAATCCCATATATTGGGAATAGACATATTCACATTAACCCCTTCACTGCTGTGGCATTTTACCGCTGTGTGCTGAGCTCACTTTTACCGCTTTTGCTCATCATGTTTAAACGCGATTTGGCACCCATTATATAGCACAATGTCACACTAGGTATGCATTAGTAGCATACAGACAGAAATAGACTTTGTTCAAATACAGTAAATGTGATGCAGATAGATAATACAAATGATCAGATCTCCTGCTTGTGGAGATTTGTAGTGATCATAATTAGATTACTAGCAAAGCAGCTTCCAAAAATACCAATAGAATATAAAATTAATATATGTATGTGGTATAATACCTGTGCATGGAAATTACAGTAACACCTTGTGTCTGTACTATACAACGATTTACAGCAATTATAACCATCTAACTCTTATCCTGTACAGCAGTGAGTGAGTGAGTCCAGAGCTATCCCTGTATTCTGCCCTCACCCTGGCTGTTTTAATGCAGCGACAAAGTTTTTGTACTTTTTGTAAAAGGGAGGTTTGAGGCTGCTGTGTGCAGCTTGTTTACAGTAACACAGGATGACAGGAGAGAGATATAACAAATAATTTTGTTTCTCCACACGGGCCACACTAATCTTGCTTTAAAAGGTACGCAACTTATTTTTGATATGCTAATGCTTTTATTACAGCGACAGAGGAACTGGGGGACGCCGATGCCTGCAGCGATACAGAGAAGCAATGTGAAGCCTTGATGGAGATTTTATTTTTATTTACCTCAGGAAAAATCATTATTGCGATTAAAAAAAGATCAGCGCCACCTGGGAACTTATTTCCATTTTTTTCGTTAGTTTGTGATGCAAAATATTTCACTTCTGAAAACTAAGCAACCAAACAATTAACCAATTAGTTGTTCCACTTGTTTCCTTGAAATTCGCTATGTATAATAGACATGTGCATTCGTTACCGTACGAATACGATTTCGTCTGAATTTTCGGATGTTTTCGCATTCATATGATTCACAATATATGAAAATGCTCAATCCGAAATCCGAAAGAAAAACGCATTACATTTTCGTTTCAGTTCTTTTGTAATAGGGAATGGATTTTTGACTTGCGTCTCCTGCTGCAGAGACTCGCCAGTGCTTCGTGCAGCAGGAGACTTAACCCTTGAAGAGCTGCAAGAAGTCTTTCTTACAAACAAACAAGCATAGTTTAAGTGCTTGTAAAACTTTTTCTGCAGCCCAGAGGGAGACTTAAATACCCGATACTTTTGGAACTCCGTGCAGAGGAAGATGTAACCCCTGCACGGCTGCAGAAACATTTTACAAGCAAGTAAGGATTAAATATCTTAAGCCGTGCTTGTTCATAAAATTCTTCTTGAAGCACTGCAGGGGTTAATCGTCCTGCTGCAGGAGGGAGATCCCGCAGATTTTCTTCTCTGTGCGCGGGGGTTAATTAATTCTCCCGCAGCATGGAGTCTGCAAGAAGTTAAGTCTCTCGTTGGAAGGAGATCTAGGTGATCCCAGCAGTGGGAGCGCAGGAAGGCGTTTACAAACTTGGGTTTAGGCGCTTAATCCGTGATTGTGTTTGTTGTAAGAGTTTTCTTGCAGTCCTGAAGGGTTAACTCTCCCACTGCAGGGACCAGCTAGCTTTCCTTCCAGCGGGAGACTTAACTGCCCCTTCCTGTTATAGAATCCGTGTTATGGGACAATTAACTCCACAGTACAGAGAAGAAAATGCTGAATGTGCTGCTACTTTAAAAGAGAATCTTAGCCACAGTAATAATAATCATCTTGCTTGAATACCTAATTTATCAATGATATTACAATGACTCTGAGCCCTGTATTCAGTTACTCTAACTCTCTCGGCGCTGACATCATCCCAAGAATTCGAGTAACAGGCAGCCGATCTCAGCGCTCAGAGATGCATTCAGATTTTGGACAAATGAAATTCATTTAAATATGAAAGGAATCTAAACGAATTTCGTGAGCAACTAAATAAATTTAAGGGGTTATTCAGAGAGCAGCAAAATTTCGGTGCTCTTTCCTCCGGCGCACATTGGCACCCTTAATTTGCCGACCCTGTGGTGAATTCAGCATTCACCAAAGTGCGCCGAATCGATGCACCCAAAAATCACTGAATCGATCCAAAAAAACACTAAATCGATCTGATAACCCACCAAAAAAACACTGAATGCATCCCTAGATCCGCCAAACATAACCGAAAAAAAGCCAACTAGCACCGAAAAGGGGCAAATAAAATACACAACTTTTGAAATGTTGTTTTTTTAAAAAAAATAAATAGTGCATGAAAATGCCTGGAAATAATATATAAGGTCCTATGAATAACAATAAAAAGGTCTGTTAACCCTTTCGCTGCTGAGGCTTTTCCCGCCCCTGTGCTGAGGTCATTTTTTACCTGTTTTGCGCATCATGTTTAAACGTGTTTTGAAGGCTTATTTTAGTATATGACATCGACATATTATATATCGTTCTTTCCGTCAGACTCGGTAGATTCATAATATGTCATTATTATATGTATACGTTATGTCATGTTTGTATATTATAACAAAAAATGCAATAAAATATGTATTTTCAATAATTTACAGCGTGTAAAGTGTTTTTTTCCACATTTTAACATGCGAGCAATTGCGGATATATTTTGTATGGGGTGCGCTTGTTAAAAAATTAGAGATGGGGTCTCGTTACATTTTTTTTTGGGGAAAATGACACCATTTTTAACAAACGCACCGCATACAAAAATCGTTAATGCAGCATCATTGTTCACATTATAATTGAAATGGGAACAATATTGCTGCATTAACAAAACAAAAAAAAAAAAAAAAAGTGTTTATTTTTTTTTTATTATTTTTTTTTTAATTTTTTTTTATTTTTATTTTTTTTTTTTTTTTTTTTTTACAATTTTTTTACTTTCATGTTTGGTATCGTTGGAACGGCCATGCTCTGGCCGATCCAACGATATCAAAATTTAACCCCTAACTGCCACGGATCGGGAGATAGGGAGTTCATTGGAACTCCCTATCTCCACACTTCGTGGCAGTTAGGGGTTAATGCTAGGACTGGCGTCATCGTGCTGCGCACGATGACGCCAGTCCTCTGGGGGAGTTCCCGGAAGCTTGGCCGACATCCAAGATGTCGGCCAGCTCCGGGAAGGATCGCAAATCGGCGCTTTTCAGCGCCGATTTGCGATCCAGCTCCCCAGGGGTTAATGCCAGGCATCATTTGGAAGGGCAGGCTGTGCCCTTCCAAATGATGCCTGGGTTAAGCCCCTGTGAGCCGCCGATCGGGAGGGAGAGAGGTCCGAAGGACCTCCCCCCCCTCCCTTTCAGGCGCCTCCTCCGCACATGCGGGGGGGGCGCCTGAATTATGTGTCATCGCGGGGGCGCGATGACACATAATAATGGCGGCCACTGCTCCGGATGCCGGGCTGACATCCAGGATGTCAGCCCGCACCGGAGGGGCCAGCGATCGGCCGGTACCCGGCCGAACGCTGACCCAATGCGAGGACGCGCTCAGCGCGTCCTCCGCATACCAGGGGGAATGCTGAGGACGCGCTGAGCGCGTCCTTAGCATTCAAGTGGTTAAAGAATATAAAAAAACACCATGTAAAAAAAATCAGAATCAAAATGTTCTTGAAAAATCCTGAAAAATGCCTAAGAAATTCTAAGAAAAGAGACTTTTTGCTGCAAATGAAAAGAGTAAATGGTTGAATATATATTTAATAAAAACAGGATTGTTTTTTGCATTGAAACCTATGGGATTTGGCTGCTTAAACCTGTCGAACGAAACCATTGAAAATCAGGGCATTTCCACAACTTTTCTCTGCAGATCAGCGTCCTCCGAATAGATTAACCATTACTTCTCTATGGGAAGTTTCACTGCCGCCGAACGTCACCATATTTCACTAGCTAGCTTTTTGAATAGCCAAATGGCCACAAAATTGCACCGTGTGGGTAAATTCACAGTTCGCGAGGCGTAGTGATCCGCAGAGGGAGACTGGGGTACTTTTTCCCCCGTCTCTCCCTGCTCCCGGCAGACAGAGGAGGCGTACGGAGCCGCGGTCCTCACCGCGGGATTAGAGGTGAATATGTGATCAATTGGGGGGGGGGGCTTCTGTTGGTGCAGCAGCGGAATCCGTTAGCACCAGTTCCTGGCTGGAGTTAACCGCAGCCGGATGGTAATATTGTAATACTAATGCTAATTAACACTTTGTGCTCCCCATGTTAAGTCAATCGGGCGCAAAGTACAGTAACCTCACACTGAAAAGCGCAAGATACCAATCGCTAATGGGTTTCTTAACCCGTTAGCGTTTAGATTGTAATATGGTGCGCCCACACTAGGGCCACCAGGCTAACGTTAACGCTCACTCAGGTGAGCAGTAACGTTAGCGAGAAGAAGGTAATGGTGCTCTAAGTTTGTCTACGTAACCCCCTCCCACCTACTCCAGTTTTGCTTCATCAATTTTCTCCATTTCCAAGGAGCTGGGCTGTAATTTTTCAATCATCCAGTGCAGTTTTTTAAAATGTATTTCCTTCTGATATCATTCATCGTCACAGTTTTTGTTTATCTTTTAGGATGTCTACATTTACTGCAATATTCTTATTTTTCACTGGTTACTCAAGACCAAATAATGTTTTACCCACAAGTCAAACAAGAATTTTTACATTGCTGTTATCAGAGAAGCAAATTCAACGTCAAGCGTCAAGTTTCCTTTTTCGCAATCAAAAGGCAAATATGAATATATTCCTTTATTTAAACCAATCACAGAAAATATCCTAATAAATACCGGACTTCACGTTCTGGTGTGCTACACACATTTTTATATTATTAACCTTTTCAATACTTAGTGCTTTTTGTTGATAATATGATAAATAAGCTATTTGAAACATTCTCTGCATAATTAACCGTCAAGTAATGGACAAAACAGCAATGCTGATGCTCTATTGGCCATTTTTTTATTTGTTTATTGTTGTATTGAGGTTGTTAGCATAAAAAACTTGCGCTGTCTGGTACTTTTTCAATAACATCTACATGCTACAGGAGAGCCATTTCCTTGTGCTCCCTTAATACATGAGCGAACACATACAGTATGTAGAAAAACAAGGCAAATCTAGAAATATTTTATCACGTAATACATGAATCACAAGATTATTCTTGCATCGAAGATTCCTTTAAACAAATGCTTCACCATAACAGTAGTATCTATCGATCATCTCAATTTTGTTCATCAAGCATCTTGCTTTTGAAAGCAGACAACTCAAGATACAAATGATATCCATCATACCATTAAAGCTGATTTTAGAAAGTGCCTCTTATCTTACTCATCCCATCCATTTTATTCCTACCACTCCCTCGTCGAACTTCACTTAAATATATATATATATATATATCTCCCAGTCTACACTGGTTTAAGTCTGATCTTGCTCTCCTTTACCCTACTTTGCAAATCTTTATTCTGATTATGCGCAAGTCTTTGGTGTAGAATCCAGTACTTAACCTTGTGTAAGGTATAAATAAACAACAAAGATAAGGGTAAAGTGCAAAGTGTGCTCGTGGTCAGATTATCCTAATAGGCACGATCGCCTAAACACCCACACATGCCATCCCTAATTATAGCAACAGACATAACAAACAAAATTGAAAAGAAAGGGTGTGTCGCTTACCACTGCAAAAAATTGTGAAGTAACGATCAGCCAATACTTAGCCTCAATCGGCTGTGCACTTCAATAAATGGATTGCCTCAAGTAAAGGAGAAAATATCAAGATATGGCATAATAACGTTTTGACAAATTGTCTCTTAATATGTACAGTAAGTAACCACTCACACTTTACAGAGCTGATCCTGGCTTTGGTGTGAATGCCCGTGGGTAGATTTAAAGCAGGCTCCCCCCCCCTGGCCTTCTTCGATGTTGAATATATGTTCCAAATACCTCAAGGGACAAGAAGGAACGAAATAGTGTAGATGGTAACATCAATAATCAATAAAACACAAGAGATGGATCCTCTCCCGTGTCTCTGAGCCTACCAGGCTCCTAAATGTTCGCCATGGGGCTGTTCTATATCGTCACAACGCCCGAAAAAGCCTTAGGTCCAGGAAGTGCTGGAAATAAATCTCCAAACCATAGTGTATTAATATGGACAATTTATTCCCAATAAAACAATAAAATAAATGTAATAAATCAGATTAAAAACATATAAACCGAATGTGTTTCGCCTGGGTGTGTATACCCTTAGGCTTCCTCGGCAGTAATGTCCGTGCTAATTCCTGGCCTTCTTATATACTATATTAGCTTAATTGATCTTCCAATCGCTAAAATTCCCCCCAAAAATCAGATAATCACCTCTCATCTCGTGGCAAGAACGGTGAGCCGATCCAACACTTTTGGCTGCCGGGAGCAGAGTGAGACTAGGACTGAAAGGTTCCCAGTCTCCCTCCGCGATCGCTTAATGGATAGGCAGGATCTCGTGAGAGGTGAGATCCTGCAGGTCATGTGACCCGGCAGCACAAGTCTCAATGGAGTCCTATGGACTCCAGGAGGGGATGCTCACGGCAGTGCGTTAGTGCTGCCTCGAGTATCCTGAGGCTTAGCGCTGCGTTATGGGGCAGACTGCTGAATTAGCGCATGCCCCTAATATGGAGCTAAATCGAGGACGCTAAGATGGAAAACCTGCATCAGCTGATGCAGGTTTTCCACCTTAGCGTCCCTGTTTTAGCGGTAGATTGTAATACTGCCTATTGCTTCTTATTTTATTTATTTGTAGGCACACATTGGCTACACCAGTATTTAATTGATACGGAAGCCCTGATAACACAGGGATGGCAGTGATTACCGTTTTGCTTTAGTTGCTCCGTGCTGCCCTCCAGAGGAGACTATTTGAAACAAACCTCAGGCGTTTTCCTTGGGGGAGTTAGCTATAACAAACATTACGGTTTGGGAATCTGATGATCTGAAAATGAGGTTGCACTGCACCAGCTTCTCCACTCTTCTACCTCATCTCCGAGGAGTGCCAACCATTTAATTGGAGGCTAATCTTCTCCTATTGCTTCTTGACGGTATCCTACAGGAAAGCTGAGGAAAACATTGGCAAAAAATGACATGGTAAAAATGTTGCCCCTTTTCAAAAGGCGCTCCAATACGACCACATCCGAAATCAGTGCTCAGGGCCAAATTGTAGCGTACTTTTCTATTGCTAGTGTCTCTAGTTTTCGGGGACTAGACGAAGGTAAATTGTAGGGCCACTTTTGTTTTGGTTTCATCAGAAAACATTACCAACTTCTCCCATTGCTGCAATCCCTACTTACACTGGTCAGAGGAGCCTGTGCAGACTCACACTGTGATAGGAGCCCAAGCAGTTCACAGAGGGAGAGGGCGGCTCTGTAGGAGTCGTGTCTGGAAGGAGGAGAAAAACACAGGGGGCCTGGCCCTTTAAATTTCTGGCACCTGTATGTGTGATAACTACTGATCCTGTAGCCTGAACGTGTAAAACCCAAAACTCAGTACTGTAAAATGTAGATGTAATAACAATATATTTTCATATATTTATTTTAACCTATGCGCAATTATTTGAATACATAATTTATTTTAATAATATTATATATATGTGTGGAGGCCTTTAATCTAATTTTTTGCCGTCCACCGCAACATAAATGAGTATTGAGTACAGGAGGGGTGGGGTCGCGTCTATTCCCCAATGGGGCGGCTGCAACCACCAAATGCATCCAGCCCAACAACATGTGTAAAACATAAAGAAAAAAATGTCATCTGCGCTTATTCCCATTATACCGTGTGAAACTAAACACTGTTAGAGGATTTGGTTTCTTAGTAATGGCTATTATAAGATTAAGCTCGCCCGCCAGCGTCAAGGCACCTCTAATGAGGGCGAGTCCTATCCAAAAATGAAGCCACAGGCTGCTGTATAGCAAACCATACCTGATCATGCTGCTTGTCAAACATGAGATAGACTGGTGGGCCTTTATTTATGCTCCCCCAGAAACAAAATCCACTTTGGGATCAAAAACAGAGATGGAGCGGAATCTTGCTGCAGTGATGACCTGGCTGGAAGTACATTAAAACATACAAAGGTACAGGAGGGGTGGGGTCGCGCCTATTCCCCGATGGGGCGCCTGCAACCAACAAATGCATCCAGCCCAACAACATGTGTAAAACATAACAAAGAAAAAAATAACAAAGAAAAAAATGAGTATTGATTTGCCCTAGGGGTACAGCATCAAACTGTAACTGGTCACGGCCTATCTCCTTCTGATGAGGGTACAATAAGCCCGAAACAGCTGTACAGGAGTGACTGTGACCTGTTGCATAAACCTGACCTTTGCTAAAAAATAAAAGCCATCTAGTATGGTATGGCATTGGTTAGAGGGCTCTGTGTTAAACAGACCCAGGATGCAAAAAAAAAAGAGAAATTGCAAACGTCATTTGCATGTCTTACCCAGGGTTCCATGCTTCATATGGGGAATGTAGCACATGAGCTCTGTGAGGCAGTTCTCTGAATTGCTGGGATGTGTAAATGACTTCTGCAATACTGCAATAATAAACTTATATATATATTTATATGGAATTAGATCCATTTATGGATACAATACATAGATGGGATTCTTATTTGGACAGGTTCATGACAGGAATTGATGGCATTTGTTAAAGGTTTGAACAATATTATAATGAATTGAATTTTGAGCTTCACATGTGAAATTCAGGAGGATGTCATCAATTTCCTTGATCGCACATCTCAATAAAGTCAGATGGCACAGTGTACACAACACTGTACAGACAACCCATTGTTACAAATAGCTTGCAATCCTGGCATAGTCATTAAGGTCATAGTCATCTGCTATCATTAAGGACAGGTGCTGGCAGGGGTTAAGGTCGGAATGCAAACTGACAAATTTTAACAACTCCTGAAAGCTGGTGTTAATTCCAAGCTTGGATAACCTGGCCAAGCATTAGATCCCGAGCCTATAACAAGGAATGCAGCAGAGCCCATGGACTGAGTCTCATAATGGATGTCATCGGGCATATGAGAATTGTGACATGTGCGTTCCTAATTGTACGCCGTTATTGCAGACGCAACCGTCTCTGACGACAGCGGGAATTAGAAAGGGCGCAACGATTACTACGGGCACCACGTGTCCCTAGAACACACCTAATGCTGGATGGCATTACAGATGCGGAGTACCTCCTGCATTACAGGCTGAGGCCAGGTGCGCACCTAGTGTGCACGCACTTACCGGCAGCCGTCGCAGCCATGTGATGCTGCAACGGGGCTGGTCACACGCAAGGGTCCGCCTAGAAAGCCTCCCCGTCAATGCGCTAGGATGCGCGTCGACGGGCTGCAAAGCGCGATCCTCCATTGCAGTGCTGAGGGGGGCAGGCGGACGTCGAGTGGAAAAAACGTCCACACTCACGGACGTTCCTCCCACTCTGATTGCGCTCGTGTGCCCCCGGCCTTAGCTGTGACCAGATCTGCAGACTCTATCAAGAGCGGCATAATGATCTCGACGCCAGCTCTGGCTCACGGATATCAGTGCCAGGGATGACAAAGATGCTCTGCTGCCTGTGCTTCCTGGCCACTGGAACCATCCAGCATCCCCTGTCCAGGCTAGCCAGTGTTAGTCACGGCAAGTTTTCAAAGATGCTCCACCGCTTCCTAACAGCTATGCGGAACAAGTGCCAACAATACATTGGATACCCCTCCACCCTGAGTGATGATGCAATGTTAAACAGCGGTTTTATGACATGGGTGGGTTTCCCAATGTTCTGGGGGCAATCAATTGCACCAACAGAGATGCATGCACCTTGGAAGGATCCTGCGGTTTATATCAGTCGCAAGCACTTCCATTCATTAAACATGCAAATGGTTTGTGATGCCAGCATGCACATCATAAATATGTTGCAGCATTTCCGGGAGTGCCCATGATTCACATATCTTGGCTAATTCCTAAGTGATGCTGATTTCCAGGATGGGAGATTCCCCAATGGCTGGTTGCTAGGTGGGTATACGCTGCATTTGATTCACAAATACAACAACTGGAATGTATTGTGAAACCAAAAAGAATTATAATATGTGTAATGTCCCAATTATTAGATGATTCAGGATACCCTTGATGTTTTGTTGGTTTAGAAATGGTGACTCCGTCACCAAGAATGAGGAATTTCAACATGAAATTAAGGCCGATGGATGAGGGAATGCTGAAGGATGTACCGCATGTGAACCCTTGCCACTTTGGGATTGAATGACTGCTTTTCATTTACTCAATCTTTATGAGGTAGATTATTTGAACATTTTTAATTCTATTTAATTTATTTTTCTTTTGAAGTCTGTATCTCTTGTACATAGTCAATTGTGTTATCGTCAATTATGGTTAAAACAGGGCATATTGGAAATTCCGGTGGACATTCAATATGATGGAATATTATATGTGACAAATTTATGCAGATATGCACTTTTTGTTATTATTATTATTATACTTTATTTATATAGCGCCAGCATATTCCACAGCACTGAACAATGAGAACAAATACCGTGTCTCTGAATAGCAGTCTATTTCAATAGTCTGTTATATGCCTCGGATAATCAGTCTTGGCCGCTGGGCAGGTCTCTACAAGCCAGGGACAAACCAGATAGTTAATGGGTGCTGATAACTCCACACAAGTCCCGTAGTGATGAGCCGATGTAGGTAAATAGAGCAAAATTTTCAGCTGGATCTTACCCAGTTAGAAGGTTCACCTCTCGGTAGTTCCGTCCCTCAAGATGTCACAGGATCATCAGGGTTGGTCTCCGAAGGGCGCCTTATCCTCCTTAAGATGCCTGCAGGAAACTTCCAGGTGAGCTGGGGCAATATATCTATGTGTGAGCTAGGGCAAAATATCCAGGTGAGCTGGGGCAATATTTCCATGTGAGCTGGGGCAATATTTCCATGTGAGCTGGGGCAATATATCCAGGTGACCTGGGGCAATATTTCCATGTGAGCTGGGGCAATATATCCAGGTGAGCTGGGACAATATTTCCATGTGAGCTGGGGCAATATATCCAGGTGAGCTGGGGCAATATATCCAGGTGAGCTGGGGCAATATATCCGTGTGAGCTGGTGCAATATATCCAGGTGAGCTGGGGCGATATTTCCATGTGAGCTGGGGCAATATATCCAGGTGAGCTGGGGCAATATATCCATGTGAGCTGGGGCAATATATCCAGGTGAGCTGGGGCAATGTATCCAGGTGAGCTGGGGCAATATATCCAGGTGAGCTGGCCTGGGGCAATATATCCAGGTGAGCTGGCCTGGGGCAATATATCCAGGTGAGCTGGCCTGGGGCAATATATCCAGGTGAGCTGGCCTGGGGCAATATATCCATGTGAGCTGGGGGCAATATATCCAGGTGAGCTGGGGCAATATATTCATGTAAGCTGGCCTGGGACAATATATCCATGTGAGCTGGCCTGGGGCAATATATTCATGTGAGCTGGGGCAATATATCCATGTGAGCTAGGGGCAATATATCCATGTGAGCTGGGGCAATATTTCCATGCGTGAGTGGTGGGCAATATATCCATGCGTGAGTTGGGGGTAATATATCCATGTGAGCTGGGGCAAATATATCCATGTGAGCTGGGGCAATATATCCATGTGAGCTGGGGCAATATTTCCATGCGTGAGTGGGGGGCAATATATCCATGCGTGAGCTGGGGCAATATATTCATGTAAGCTGGCCTGGGGCAATATATTCATGTGAGCTGGCCTGGGGCAATATATTCATGTGAGCTGGCCTGGGGCAATATATTCATGTGAGCTGGCCTGGGGCAATATATTCATGTGAGCTGGGGCAATATATTCATGTGAGCTGGGGGCAATATATCCATGTGAGCTGGGGCAATATTTCCATGCGTGAGTGGGGGGCAATATATCAATGCATGAGCTGGGGCAATATATTCATGTAAGCTGGCCTGGGGCTGCGGAATATGCTGGCGCTTTATAAATAAAGAATAATAATAATATATCCATGTGAGCTGGCCTGGGGCAATATATTCATGTGAGCTGGCCTGGGGCCATATATTCATGTGAGCTGGGGCAATATATCCATGTGAGCTGGGGGCAATATATTCATGTGAGCTGGGGCAATATTTCCATGCATGAGTGGGGGGCAATATATCCATGCGTGAGCTGGGGCAATATATCCATGTGAGCTGGGGCAATATATCCATGTGAGCTGACCTGGGACAATATATCCAGGTGAGCTGGCCTGGGGTAATATATTCATGTAAGCTGGCCTGGGGCAATATATTCATGTGAGCTGGCCTTTGGCAATATATCCGTATGAGCTTGGGCAACATATTCATGTGTGAGTTGGGGGTAATATATCCATGTGAGCTGGGGCAAATATATCCATGTGAGCTGGGGCAATATATCCATGTGAGCTGGGGCAATATATCCATGTGAGCTGGGGCAATATATCCATGTGAGCTGGGGTAATATATCCATGTGAGCTGCGGGCAAATATATCCTGCTACAATATATAAATGCCTTTGTAATGCGCTGTCAGCTGCATGCGCACCCATCACAGATGCTCACTTGGCCCTCCTGTTGCGGATGGGATGGCGCCAGATGCGTTACAAACACATTTCTATATGGAGATACTCTTGGATAGGACATTGGAAAAACAAAAATGTGGAAATGAATTCTGAGCTGGCAACAACACTAGACTGCCCTCTGGGCAGGCTTAACAACTAGTTTTATAAATAAAATATATCAATACAGTCTTGGCTTTCATCAGTCTTGGCTTTTCATACAGTCTTGGCTTTTCATACAGCGAGATCGCGGCTGGCTGGTGGATAGATCCCACCCAGGCGAGCGAGTGGCAGAGTTTATGCTGGCGGCCGCTTGAAGGAGAATAGTAACGCGGCCGCCGGCAATATTTTCTCGTGGCTCGGCGGTTGGATGCGCATGCACCCAGCAGTACGCTGGTTGCGCGCGCATTTGAAGACGGCGTCGTCGCCGTCTTACTGTTTTATAGTATAGATACTAGCACTAACAAATGGAAACGCCAGAAGACCGCTTATTTAGACCTGTGGTTAATATTTTGGTGACTGCCAATATATCTTAAATCTTTTGTGTTTGTAATAAATTTAACTGCCGTGAATCAGCGATATACAAAGTGGTCGAGATAGACCAGGTGGTACTTCATTGAATCAATTGGCCAAGAGCTACGAGATGGGATTGGATAAAAGAGGTCATGTGGAACCCCTGAGACGTGATTGTCCAGACCGCATTCCAGTGCATCTTATTCCTTATTATTATTATTGTCATCATTTATATAGCGCCAACAGTTTCCGCAGCGCTTTACAATAACCAAAGGGAACGCGATTCAGATAAATGGACATATGATGGAAACAAGAGGTGTAGAGGGCCCTGCTCATAGGATTTTACAATCTAGAGGGATTGGGGTTTGAGGAAGACATGAGGAATTTTACTAGATAGCAGGATCATTAGTTTAAACTCTATCCTGGAACGTACAGTAAGCCAATGGAGGGACTGGCAGAGGAGGAGGTGCGCCTGGTGAGAAAAATAAGCCTGGCCCCTGTATTCATTACAGATTGCAAAAGGGGCGATACGGGAGTTGGGGAGGCCAATAAGGAGCGTGTTGCAGTAATCAAGTTGTGAAATGACAAGCGCATGAAACAGCACCTTCGCGGTATCTTGTGTCAGAAAGGGGCAGACATGGGCAATGTTTTTGAGTTGAAAGTAACAGGATTTGGTCACTGTCTGGATGTGAGGAGAGAACGTTAGGTCAGAGTCAAAAGTGACACCAAGGGCAGCGAGCTTGAGGAGTTGGGCTAATGAGTGTTCCATTTACTCGTAGAGACATAGGTGGTATTGGGTTCTTCGTGGAGGGAGGAATAACGAGAATTTCAGTTTTGGCAAGATTGAGTTTAAGTAAGCGGGAAGACATCCAATTCGAGACAGCAGAGAGACAGTCAGTGACTCGATCCAGGAGAGCCGGAGAGAGATCAGGGGAGGAGAGGTATATTTGAGTGTCATCAGTGTATAGGTGGTACTGAAATCCAAAGGAGCTGATCATTTTGCCTAGAGAGGCAATGTACAGTGGCGTCGCTAGGTAGGGTGGGGGGTGCGGGCCGCACCAGGTGACACCTGCCCTTAGGGTGACACCAAAGAGTTTGATTTTTGAACCAGCCGCCGCACTGCAGGTTACTAACTTGAAGTTAGTAACCTGCAGTGCGGTGGCCGGTTCAAAAATCAAAGTCTTTGGTGCCATCCTAAGGCAGTGCCAAGCGTGCTTTTTCCTCCCAGCGCGCGCCAGCACCGAAGGATGTTGCCCGGCCCCTCGTTGAGGTCCAGCAGCCACGATCTCGCGAGATCGTGGCTGGTGGATCTCAACGAGGGGCCGGACAACATCCTTTGGCGCCGCTGCGTGCTGGGAGGAAGAAGCATGCTGTGAGGCGGACCGCGGATGGGAGGATCAAGTGAGCTGGGGCCTATATATCCATGGGTGAGCTGGGGCAATATATCCATATGTGAGATGGGGCACTATATATCCATATGTGATCTGGGGCACTATACAGTCATGGCCGAAATTGTTGGCACCCCAGAAATTTTTCCAGAAAATAAAGTATTTCTCACAGAAAAGTATTGCAGTAACACATGTTTTGCTATACACAGGTTTATTCCCTTTGTGTGTATTGGAACAAAACAAAAAAAGGGAGGAAAAAAAGCAAATTGGACATAATGTTGCACAAAACTCCAAAAATAGGCTGGACAAAATTCTTGGCACCCTTAACTTAATATTTGGATGCACACCCTTTGGAAAAAATAACTGAAATCAGTTGCTTCCTTTAACCATCAATAAGCTTCTTACACCTCTCACCTGGAATTTTGGACCACTTTTCCTTTGCAAACTGCTCCAGGTCTCTCTTATTGGAAGGGCGCCTTTTCCCAACAGCAATTTTAAGATCTCTCCACAAGTGTTCAATGGGATTTAGATCTGGACTCATTGCTGGCCACTTCAGAACTCTCCGGCGCTTTGTTGCCATCCATTTCTGGGTGCTTTTTGATGTATGTTTGGGGTCATTGTCCTGCTGGAAGACCCAAGATCTCGGACGCAAACCCAGCTTTCTGACACTGGGCTGTACAGTGCGACCCAAAATCCTTTGGTAATCCTCGGATTTCATGATGCCTTGCACACATTCAAGGCACCCAGTGCCAGAGGCAGCACAATAACCCCAAACATCATTGAATCTCCACCATATTTCACTGTAGGTACTGTGTTCTTTTCTTTGTAGGCCTCATTCCGTTTTCAGTAGACAGTAGAATGATGTGCTTTACCAAAAAGCTCTATATTGGTCTCATCTGTCCACCAGATGTTTTCCCAGAAGGATTTTGGCTTACTCAAGTACATTTTGGCAAACTGTAGTCTTGCTTTTTTATGTCTCTGTGTCAGCAGTGGGGTTCTCCTGGGTCTCCTACCATAGAGTTTCATTTAATTTAAATGTCGACGGATAGTTTGCGCTGACACTGATGCTCCCTGAGCCTGCAGGACAGCTTGAATTTCTTTGGAACTTGTTTGGGGCTGCTTATCCACCATCCGGACTATCCTGCATTGCAACCTTTCATCAATTTTTCTCTTCCGTCCACGCCTATAGAGATTAGCTACAGTGCCATGGGTTGCAAACTTCTTGATAATGTTTCGCACTGTGGACAAAGGCAAATCTAGATCTCTGGAGATGGACTTGTAACCTTGAGATTGTTGATATTTTTCCATAATTTTGGTTCTCAAGTCCTCAGACAGTTCTCTTCTCCTCTTTCTGTTGTCCATGCTTAGTGTGGCACACACAGACACACAATGCAAAGACTAAGTGAACTTCTCTCCTTTTTATCTGCTTTCAGGTGTGATTTTTATATTGCCCACACCTGTTACTTGCCCCAGGTGAGTTTACAGGAGCATCACATGCTTGAAACAATCTTATTTATCCACAATTTTGAAAGGGTGCCAAGAATTTTGTCCAGCCTATTTTTGGAGTTTTGTGTGACATTATGTCCAATTTGCTTTTTTTCCTCCCTTTTTTTGTTTTGTTCCAATACACAAAAAGGGAATAAACATGTGTATAGCAAAACATGTGTTACTGCAATACTTTTCTGTGAGAAATACTTGATTTTCTGGAAAAATGTCTGGGGTGCCATCAATTTCGGCCATGACTGGATATCCATACGTGAGCTGGGGCACTATATATCCATATGTGAGCTGGGGTAATATATTCATATGTGAACCAGGGCAATATATCCATATGTGAGCTGGGACAATATATATCCATGGGTGAGCTGCTGGGGCAATATATGTCCATATGTGATCTGGGGCACTATATACCCATATACGACCTGGGGCAATATATATCCACATGTGAACTGGGGCAATATCCATATGTGAGCTGGGGCACTATATATCCATATGTGAGCTGGGGCACTATATATCCATATGTGAGCTGGGGCAATATCCATATGTGAGCTGGGGCAATATATATCCATATGTGGGCTTCGGTAATATATCCATATGTGAACTGGGGCAATATATCCATATGTGAGCTGGGACAATATATATCCATGGGTGAGCTGCTGGGGAAATATATCCATATGTGAGCTGGGGCAATATATCCATATGTGATCTGGGGCAATATATATCCATGGGTGAGCTTCTGGGGCCAATAGATAATTGTGATCTGGGGCAATATATCCATATGTGAGCTGGGGCAATATATATCCATGGGTGAGCTGCTGGGGCAATAGATAATTGTGATCTGGGGCAATATATCCATATGTGAGCTGGGGCAATATATATCCATGGGTGAGCTGCTGGGGCCAATAGATAATTGTGATCTCGGGCAATATATCCATATGTGAGCTGGGGCAATATAACCATATGTGAGCTGGGGCAATATATATCCATGGGTGAGCTGCTGGGGGCAATATATATCCATGGGTGAGCTGCTGGGGCAATATATAATTGTGAGCTGGGGCAATATATCCATATGTGAGCTGGGGGTAATATATCCAGAGCTGCGGGGGCAATATATATCCATGTGTGCCTTCACTTTCACTGCCTTCGAACAGGCACCGTACTTGCTGTCAGTTCGCCAAAATTTGTGTGTGAGCATATGAGAGAGCTCCACAGCAATAAACCTCACAGTAATGTGCGCTGTGCATGAGCATTCAGTGTTCTATGGGAGTACTAATTTATGAGTAAGAGTAGTTAAAAAAAATCCGTAAAATTTGGGGGGTTACACCATATGTTACCGCACCGGGTGACACCAACCCTAGTGACGCCACTGGCAGTGTAGATTGAAAAACCTTGGGGCACCCCAACAGAGACAGGCTGTCGGGAGGAGGTACTTTCTTAGCCCATCCCTTAAGAGAGTATTGAGTGGAGATTGGTTAGAATCAAACCTCCAGCGAATTTGATTCCCCATTTAACCAGGAGAGATGCGGTGAGAGATATATATAATTAATAACCCCCCAGCCCCCCATATATTAGGCTTGTGCACCAATTTTTTTTTCGGTTCGATTCGGTTCGATTTTTCGGATTTTTAAACTTTTTGATTCGGCTCGTTTCGACCGATTTCGGTTTCGATTCGGTTCGGCCCGTTTTTCGGGTACATTTTTTTTTCGGAATATCGACCATTTTTCGTATTTTCGTGTCACTGTGCTCGGTTTTTGTATCGACTTTTCGTAATTTCGGAAATTTTCGTTTTTCGGAATTGCACATTTTTCAGACTATCGACCATTTTTCGTATGTTTCGTGTCATTTTGCCCGTTTTTTGTATCGACTTTTCGTTTTTTCGGAAAATTTTCGTTTTTCAGAAAATTTTCGTTTTTACTTAAATTTTCGTTTTTCGGAAAATTTTCGTTTTTCGGAACATCTGTTCTCCTCGTTTGACACATTTCAAGTCCATTCGAAAAATCCGAAAATATTTCGTTTCGGCTCAGAAAACATTTCGGATCTGAAATTTTTCGGAAATTCGGCCGCATCCGAAAACACGAATCGGGAAATTTCGTGAAAATTCCGAAATTCCGAAACCCGAAACGCACATCCCTACCATATATAATACTTCCCAGGTCCCCACAAATTCCCACATTTATAATAACCCCCAGCCCCCTCCATGTATAAATGAATAACCCCCAGCCTCCCCATGTATAATAATCCCCAAATCCCATATATAAATTTATAATACCCAGGTCCCCCCATGTATTAATTAATAATCCCCAGGCCCCCATGTATTAATTAATAATCCCAAGGTCCCCCCATGTATTAATTAATAATCCACAGGCCCCCCATGTATTAATTAATAATCCCCAGGTCCCCCCATGTATTACTTAATAACTCCCAGGCCCCCAAGTACCTTGTCATCCTCTTCATTTCTGGCACGGGTGTCTCTCAATCATGTGAAGGGGCGGGGTTATCCCCACTCCCCTCACTCTATTGGACAGCCACCGCGAGCCAGAGTCTTCCATCACGCTGCGCCCAGAGCAAGCGTGCAGCGTGATGATGGTGATGGATCAGAGAGACAGTGGCCGACGGAGTCTGGGGAAACTCTGGGTTGGGGATGGCTGCGCCCTAGCCGGAGCGTCAGCCTGGGAGCCGCAGCAGGATGATGAAAGAGCCGCATGCGGCTCCGGAGCCGCAGGTTGCAGACCCCTGGTTTAGGTGATTTGTAACTATAAACAATCTATCCTCTCTGGCACCTCTCTATGCTCTAGCTATGATGTGCATGATAGTTGAATGAATCTAATAGTCATACCATTATGGAGGTATGAAACTGGGACCCACAGGGAAATAGAATGGCATTACCATAGGAAAGCAGTACAACCTGTCATGCGGATGACCCCACATGTTAATGTACCTCAAGATATGCTAGACATGTAAGATACACATGAACTATGTAACTATTTTTACATAAACCCTGGTCATGTTTAATATCGTTTGATTGGATCTCTTCCCAAATAGTCCTGCCCTAACATTTTTGTCTGTTTTTTATTAGTCAACTAAAATGTCAGATTTTCATTGTTTCAGTCATCATAACTCAGTTTTTATTTAGTTTTAGTCTAGTTTTTGTCAACGATAAAATGTAGTTGACAGGGGCGTCGCTATGTGGGGGCGGGGGGTGCGGCCCGCACCAGGTGACACCTGCCTTTAGGGTGACACCGTCACCCTAAGGGCGGGTGTCTCACCCTCCGCCGCGTGTTCGCTCCCTGCGAGCGTCCGAAGCTGTGCAGCTTCGGCGCTCGCCTGGGGGAAACACGTCACCAGCCAATCGCGGCTGGTCATGTGGCTCCCCCAGGCGAGCGTCCAAGCTGCACGCCGCCGGACTCTCAGAGGGAGCAAACACGCGGCGGAGGTGAGCTGGGGCATATCTATGAGCTGCTGGGGCATATATCCATGAGCTGGGGGCAGTATCCATGAGCTGGGGCAATATCCATGAGCTGCTGAGGCAGTATATCCATGTGCTGGGGCAGTATATCCATGTGCTGGGGCAGTATATCCATGTGCTGGGGCAGTATATCCATGAGCTGGGGCAGTATATCCATGAGCTGGGGCAATATCCTTGAGCTGGGGCCATTATCCATGAGCTGGGGCAGTATATCCATGTGCTGGGGCAGTATCCATGAGCTGGGGCAGTATCCATGAACTGGGGCAGTATCCATGAGCTGGGGCATTATCCATGACCTGGGGCATTATCCATGAGCTGGGGCATATCCATGAGCTGGGGCATTATCCATGAGCTGGAGCAATATCAATGAGAGGAGCTGGGGCAAAATCCACAAGAGGAGCTGGGGCATTATCCATGAGAGGAGCTGGGGCAGTATATCCATGAGAGCAGCTGGGGCAGTATATCCATGAGAGCAGCTGGGGCAGTATATCCATGAGAGGAGCTGGGGCAGTATATCCATGAGAGGAGCTGGGGCAGTATCCATGAGAGGAGCTGGGGCAATATCCATGAGAGGAGCTGGGGCAATATGCATGAGAGGAGCTGGGGCAATATCCATGAGAGCTGCTGGGGCATATCCATGAGAGCTGGGGCATATCCATGTGTGCTGGGGGCAGTATCCATGAGAGCTGGGGCAATATCCATGTGTGAGCTGGTCTGGGGCAATATATCCATGTGTGAGCTGAGGCGCAATATATCCATGTGTGAGCTGAGGCGCAATATATCCATATGTGAGCTGGGGCAATATATATCCATGGGTGAGCTGCTGGGGGCAATATATAACTGTGAACTGGGGCAATATATCCATATGTGAGCTGGGGGCAATATATATCCATGGGTGAGCTGCTGGGGGCAATATATATCCATGGGTGAGCTGCTGGGGGCAATATATCCAGAGCTGCTGGCAGCAATATATATCCATGTGTGCTTTCACTGCCTTCGAACAGGCACCGTACTTGCTGGCAGTTGGCAAAAATTTGTGTGAGCATATGAGAGAGCACCACAGCAATAAACCTCACAGTAATGTGCGCTGTGTGTATGAGCATTCAGTGTTATATGGGAGTACTGATTTAGGAGTAAGAGTAGTTAAAAAAATCCGTAAAACTCAGGGGGGGGGGTGACACCATAAGTTACTTACTCTAGTGACGCCACTGGTAGTTGACTAAGCCTTTGATGAAGAGAATTAGTCAAGAAATTAACATTGCTCAGGAGTATACCAATTGCTCAAGCCATGAGGGTGAGAGGAAATTGTTCTAATGTCTGTCTATCAAACGTAAATTGATGTTACTTATAAGGGATACATTTATTGAGAAAAAAATTGAAGAGAAGTAGATAAATTATGTCATTAGGGAGGTCTCAGACATGGACAGACAAACCGATTTTGTCCCTAGAAATAAGAGAATACTAAAAAATTAAGATTTTATTTATTATTTTGTTACTGACTACATTACACAACATAGGGAAAATAAGAATATTTTGCAGAAACATTGGAATGTGCTATTGGCAGATCTGATTTTAAAGAGGTTCCTTCCATTTCAACCAAAGCACATCTTTAGAAGGACAAAACCAATCACAAGTCTATTAGCCCAAAGTGCGACACATCCACCTGAGAATAGAGACCGTCAGGGTTATTCAAAGAGATCCGAATGGCTGCCGAAAGGGAACCGAACGCTGAAAATCAGCGTTCGGTTACCTTTCTTGGCCATTCGGCTATTCAGAGAGCAGGCAATTTGACAAATCCTGGAGAATTGCCTGCACATACGGTGCCTGTTCGAGGGCAGTGAAATCCCCATAGAGAAGCAATGCTTCGGCTATTCAGAGAACAAAAACCAGCAGTGAAAGATTCCCGCAATGCCCTGTCATTCAGTGGTTTAATTCGGCAGGGTTATTCAGGCGAATCCCATAGGCTTCAATGTTAAAAATATTCCCGTTTTAACTCAATATGTAATAAACCATTCATTATAAAATTCTGCAGTAAAGAGTCTATGTCCCGGATCCCACCACGCAGTCCTTAAAGTCCAACACTCCACAGAGCCCAAAAGCTACCAACAGGGTAGCCGTAAAAGAATCCCTAACTGTCTGGTCCTTAGAATTGGCCAGGTATACTAGCTAGACAGAAAGGGTTAATCAAAGACAATGTCGTAATACAAAACCAGGTCAGCAACACGGGGGTAGTCAGACGAGCCAGAATCAGGAATACAGAGTATAGAATAGTCAAATGGAATAGCCGGGTCGATATCAGTGCAGAAGCGTAGTACAAGGAAAATAGTCTAGGGCAACGGAAGGCAGAATAGCCAGAAAACAAGCAGAGGTCAAAAACAGGTTAAATCACGGGAGAATTCAGGTACAAGGAGCTCAGGTATGGATAACCACGATGTGGCACTGCTTAGAAGGAACTGTTAGTTTTTAAAAGACCTTCACCAGACCGCGCCCCCCTCTCAAGCCACACCTCATGCAGCCACCTCCCTGCCTGTTTCAATTTAAACCGGGTGTTGGTGAGCGAGCAGCATCAGACATGCTGCCTTCAAGCACACCGGAAAGGCTGGAAGCCCCCAACGTTACAGTACCCCCCTCTCCACGGGAGGCCACCGGACGACCAACAGGACAAGTGGCAGGACAATCACTGGGGCGAGTGGCAGGACGACCACCAGGGCGATCGGGGTGCGAGGCATGGAATGCCCTGACCAACCTAGAGGCAGACATGTTGGAAGCCGGAATCCAGGACCGGTCCTCCGGACCATAACCCACCCAATTGACCAGGTACTGCAGAGCACCCCTGAACAGCCTAGAATCCAGAACTTTCCTAACCTCATACTCCGTCTCTCCATCAACCTGAACAGGTGGAGGAGGAGGAACGACCCGCGTGTACCTGTTACACAACAAAGGCTTCAGTAGGGAGGTGTGGAAGATGTTGTGCAAGCGAAGATGTCTAGGAAGGGCAAGAGCATAAGCCACAGGGTTAACGCGGCGAATGATCTTGTATGGACCGATAAACCGAGGTGCCATTTTCATAGAAGGCACCCACAACTTCACATTCCTAGTGGACAACCAAACTCTATCCCCCACGTTGTAGGGAGGAGCTTGTAACCTATGCCTGTCAGCCTTGCGTTTCTGGACAGCAACATTGCGCTCCATGTTTTCGCGAATCTTTCTCCAAATATCCTGTAGTTGTGTGAGATGTTCATCGAGAGCCGGGATGGCCTGTTCAGCAAACTGAAGCGGTAGAGCCGGAGGGAAAAAACCATAGATAGCAGAAAAAGGAGAGTGGCCAGTGGTCTCGTTAACGGCGTTATTACGTGCATACTCAGCCCAGGGCAACAACTCCGACCAATTGTCTGTTGTTGTGTGGTAAAGCAACGTATGTACTGCTCGAGACCCTGATTTGCGCTCTCTGCTGCCCCATTGGTTTGTGGATGATATGCTGAAGAGAAGGCCAAACGCACCCCATCTCCGCACAGAAATCCCTCCAGAGGGACGAACTGAGCTCCTCTGTCAGAGACTATTTCAGACGGAACCCCATGTATTCGTACAATCTCTCTAGCAAAGACGACCGCCAGTTCTTTGGCTGTAGGAAGCTTAGGTAAAGGAATAAAATGAGCCATTTTGGAGAAGCGGTCTACAACTGTCAGAACCACAGTATGACCCTTGGACTTTGGCAAGTCCACAATAAAATCCATGGATAGAGGAGACCAAGGCCTATTAGGAATGGGTAAAGGCTGCAATAGACCAACAGGCAAGGTTTTACTGGTTTTGCTTATGGCACAGACTTGACAAGCCAAAACAAACAGACGTACGTCCTGTCGCATGGTGGGCCACCAGAACTGTCTGGAGATACTGGTAAGAGTCTTAGTAATACCAGGATGACCTGCTGGTTTTGAATCATGAAACATTATGAGTAATTCTTGTCTTTCCTTTTCAGGCACAAACAACATATCTGGAGGCTTGTTAGGTGAAGCCCCTATTTGAGCTGCTTGGAGGCGTTCCAGAAAAGGCAAGGAAACAGACAAGACCGTGGAAGCCACAATACGTTCAGGAGGAACAATAGGATTGTGGTCTTGTGTATTTGATTCATACGGGTCATATTGACGAGATAAGGCATCAGCCTTTACATTGCGGTCACCTGGTCTGTAAGTCAACACAAAATTAAACCAAGACAGTAGTAATGACCACCTGGCCTGTCTCGAGTTCAGACGTTTAGCATCCCCGATGTATGTAAGGTTCTTATGATCAGTGATTATCAACAAAGGGTGAAGAGTACCTTTAGCAAGCAATTCTCTGTTACTGATATCATAATTGCGTTCTGCTGGTGATAATTTTCTTGAAAAGAACCCACAAGGATGTAGAGGCTTCCCTGGAGACTCTCCTTTTGAGATAGGCATTGGGGCTGTCCTATCTCGGAAGCATCAACCTCAAGAACAAATGGAATTCTGGGATCAGGATGCCGTAACATGGGAGCGGAAGTGAAAGCCTGTTTGAGAGCTTCGAATGCCTGCTTGGATTGTGAAGACTAGACCTGGTTCTTCAGACCTTTACGTGTCATATTAATGATAGGAGAAGCTACAGCAGAATAATTCTTGATAAATCTCCTATAATAGTTGGAAAACCCCAGAAACCTCTGTATGGCTTTGAGGCCTTGAGGGAGAGGCCATTCTGAGATGGCCGTGAGTTTGGAAGGATCCTTCTCAAAACCTTCTGGAGTGATAATGTACCCAAGAAATTTTACAGTAGTAATGTCGAATAAACACTTCTCCAGTTTGCAATAAAGACCATTGTCTAGTAATTTTGCTAATACCTGTCTGACATGTTCATGGTGGGTTTTCAGATCAGGAGAGTAAATCAGTATATCGTCTAGGTATACGATAACAAAGGATTGCAAAAAATCTCTGAGCATATCATTAATGAAATCTTGGAATACAGCTGGAGCTAGCCCAAATTAAGCCCCCTATAATCGATACACGGGCGTAAATCTCCTTTTTTGACACAAAAAAGAACCCAGCCCCTGCTGGAGAAGAGGAACGTCTGATAAAACCTCTCTCCAAATTCTCCTTTATGTACTCCTCCATGATTTGGTTCTCTTTTATGGATAAAGGATATACTTTGCCTCGAGGAGGCATGGTACCTGGATGAATATCTATGGCGCAATCATACGATCTATGTGGAGGTAGTTTCTCTGCCTCTCTTTTATCGAATACAGCCCTGAGGTCGGCATACCAGTCAGGAACCTCTGTAGACAATGGAGGAGCTGTAGGTGTGTTCAGGGCACCAATATGCTGAATGGGTATTAAACAAGTCCCAAAACAAGCAGGACTCCAAGACAGTATCTCTCCCTTAGCCCAATCAATAACAGGATTATGTTCCACCAACCAAGGGAAACCAAGCACAACAGGATTGGAAGGTGAACGGATAACCTGAAATATGATCTCTTCTTTATGCAAGAGACCATTGGTAAGAACCACTGTAACAGTATCGTGAGTAATTCTGGGGCAGGATAACGGCCTACCGTCTATGGCTTCGACAGCCAAGGGTGTCTCTCTTACAACCAGGGGGAGAGAAATGGAGGAAGCGTATTCAACATCAATGAAATTACCAGCAGCCCCAGAGTCAACAAAAGCGGTAGTATGCGTGGTCTTGGTCTCCCAAGCCACAGATACTGGTAACAAGAGTCTAGTGTCTTTGACAGGAGACATGAACGTCACACCCAAGGCCTGTCTCCTCAGCTGCCTTAGGTGCAGTAGTTTACCGACTTATCATGCATTCTAGGGCGAGTGGGACATTGAAGTCGTAAATGTCCTTTTAAACCACAATACAGGCACGATCCCTCACGAAGACGCCTTGTTCTCTCTTCCTCTGTAAGCCTAGTATGGCCTAGTTGCATAGGCTCAGAGGGAGGGGATAACTCTCTTGGTGGTGCCTGAAAGACAGGGGCCAACCTTGGTAACGGTCTCTTAGGTTTCTCTCTTGGAGTTCTTCTGTCCCTTATCTGATCATCCAGATCTATACAATAATCTATAAATTCACTCAACACCTCAAGTAATTTACGAGGGGCCAACTCATGCATCAATTACTCCGATAACCCCTCCATAAAAGCCAGAACCAGAGCCTCATTAGTCCAGTTCACGTCAGAAACCAACGTTTTAAATTCTGTTGCATAATCAGATACAGTCCTGTTCCCTTGACATATGCGGAACAAGGATTTGCCAGCTACCTTGGCCTTTCTGGTAGGATTAAACGTACGTTTTAACTCGGCTATGAATTCTTTATAGTTCAGTATGATAGGCTTCTCTGCCTCCCATAAAGGATTTGCCCATGTCAACACTCTGCCAGACAGATGGTTAATAATAAACCCCACTTTGGCTATGTCAGTGATAAACATTTGTGGATTTAATATAAAATGAATATCCACCTGGACCAAAAATCCCCGGCACTCTGAGGGAGTACCGTCAAACCTCATAGGAGCGGTCATGTGTACCTGGGATGTCTGAACAACAGGGGACACAGGTATAGCAGGCGGAGGTGCAACCCCAGCTGGTTCCAGGTGAGCCGTACGAGTCAGGATAGTTTGTAAGGCGAGAGCAAACTGATCCATCCTATGGTCCTGCTCGTCCTGTCTGGATACAAAGTTACTCAGATGCTGTGTAAGTCTGCAGGATCCATTTTGGCCAGATCGTAATGTCACGGTTCCCGGATCCCACCACACAGTCCTTAAAGCCCAATACTCCACAGAGCCCAAAAGCTACCAACAGGGTAGCCGTAGAAGAATCCCTAACTGTCTTGTCCTTAGAATTGGCCAGGTATACTAGCTAGACAGAAAGGGTTAATCAAAGACAATGTCGTAATACAAAACCAGGTCAGCAACACGGGGTAGTCAGACGAGCCAGAATCAGGAATACAGAGTATAGAATAGTCAAATGGAATAGCCAGGTCGATATCAGTGCAGAAGCGTAGTACAAGGAAAATAGTCTAGGGCAACGGAAGGCAGAATAGTCAGAAAACAAGCAGAGGTCAATAACAGGTTAAATCACGAGAGAATTCAGGTACAAGGAGCTCAGGTATGGATAACCACGATGTGGCACTGCTTAGAAGGAACTGTTAGTTTTTAAAAGACCTTCACCAGACCGCGCCCCCCTCTCAAGCCGCACCTCATGCAGCCACCTCCCTGTCTGTTTCAATTTAAACCGGGTGTTGGTGAGCGAGCAGCATCAGACATGCTGCCTTCAAGCACAACGGAAAGGCTGGAAGCCCCCAACGTTACAGTCTCTTTATTTATAGATTTTTTAGGATATTTTAAGCATTTTTCTGGATTTTTTTTTTTAAAAAAATCTGATTTTTTTTTTTACTTTACTTATTTTTTCTGTAACAGCCCTTTTTATTATCACTCATTGGACCTCATGTAAATTTTAGACATTTTCACTTAGTAGTTTCTTTGCAAACAGCGTTTCACTTTTCAAACATTCATGCAAACTGTTTTGCTAATTTATTCACTGCATTCATCTGCGGTGTCGGCTTTTTCCGGCGGCTGCGTGTGATTGCCTCCTGCTTGTGTTTTTCCGGCGTTTTCGGCGCGGTAATCCAGATGTTTTTGCGGGTCTCGGCGTGCATTCGCCGGGTTTTTACGGTGAGTTTTCGCCGGGTTTGCGGCGGCTTTTCCCTGCACTTTGACGGCCCTGTGGTGCTTGCTGAATATACCGTTGGGTCGCCGAAATGGGATTGCCGAATTGTCCTGAATTGAAGAGAACGAAAAGTCACCGAACGTGCAGTGATTCTGATTTTCGATTCTCTTTGAATAACCCTGCGTATAAAATGAAGGTTGTTGAATGTTTGGAAACTAGAGCCTGACAATTTTTTAGGAAACAATTTAGTAAGGCATTTCACTAGTACTGAAAAAGAGTCAGGGTTATCCAGAGAGCATGAAAAGCAGGAGAATGACTGGAGAATGAAAAATTCTAGGTCAAAATAGCCGATTTGGAAAGTGAGATGAAAGAGAGAATTTTTCTGGTTTGGCTATTTTGACCCAGAATTTTTCATTCTCCAGTCATTCTCCAGTTATTCTCCTGCTTCTCACGCTCTCTGAATAAGCCTGGGTGTGTTTATAAAATCAATTTACTTATTACCTGCCGAATCCAACAAGTCATTTATATACTGATTTATCCAGGTGGCATGCAGTATGTGGGCCACATCTCATGTAAATTAAACTTTCCGTGTAATGTAACATCTTAATATGAATAACAAGAAAATCAATCGTTCAGTCCAGTACATTGCAATAGTTGTATTTCCTTTGCTTTGCATCACTTTTCTTTTATAGGCTTAGAAGAGGTTAAATGACACTGGATGGGGGAGACAAAAATAGGAGAAGCAAGAAGAATAGCAAAAGAGGAGCTTTTTGGATATATGAGTTGGGTACGAAGCCTCTTGGAGAGTTAAAATAATACTGTGATTTCTTTAAGTGTATAGAATCCCTATGATTCCTGAAACGCATATCAGTTAATCTTTAAATATATGCCTTTTATTTATTTCCTGCACTGCAGCACTTTTTTTAGTCTATTTTAGACTTATAGCACTGAAATACGTTCATTATTAACCCCTTCCATGCGGAGGACGTGCTCAGCGCGTCCTGCTTCATGGCCTGCTTTGCTGCGGAAGACGCGCTGAGAGCGTCCTTCCTTTGCAGCGGCGATCGGTCGTGATTCCGGCTGATCGCGGCGGCCCCCGGTGCGGGCTGACATCCTCGATGTCAGCCCAGCCTCCGGGACCCAGGCGGGCACGATAGATGGCAATGCGCCTGCGCGATGACGTCTATTACAGGCACCCCCCGCCATTGCGGGCCCCATCTGTGCGGGCCATCGGGAAAAGGTAGGCACCGCTTGGAAGGGCACAGCCTGCCCTTTCAAGCGGCAGCTGTCTTTAACCCCTAGGGGGCTGGATCGCGATATGGCGATAACATGCGCGGTATCGCGGTCCCCTCCCGGAGCTGGCCGACATCTTGGATGTCGGCCAAGCTTCCGGGATATCCCCCTAAAGACTGGCGTCATTGCGATGGCGTCAGTTCTGCAATTAACCCCCAGCTGCCACCTATGGTGGAGATAGGGGGTTCCAACGAACCCCCTATCTCCCGATCCATGACAGCTAGGGGTTAATGTGTGATATAATTGTAACGGCCAGAGCATGGCCTTTCCAATGATACCAAACATGACCATGTAAAATGTAAAAAAAAAAATTTTCATTAAATTAAAAAAATTTAAAATTAAAAAAAATTAAAAAAATGTTTTTTTGGTTTTAATGCAGCAATATTGTTCCCATTTCAATTATAATGTGAACAATGATGGTGCACTAACGATTTTTTCTATGGGGGCGTTTGCTAAAAAACACGTAAATTTCCCAAAAAAATGTTAACGAGTCCCCATTTCAAATTTTTTTAACAAGCGCATCCCATAGAAAATATAACTGAAAAGGCTTGCATGATAAAATGTGAAAAAAAAAAACTTTACACAATGTAGATAATTGAAAATTCTATTTTTATTGGATTTTTTTTGTTAGAATATTCAGGCAGGACATGACTTATACAAATAATAATATATTATGAATCTGCCGAGTCTCCCGGAAAGAACGATATATAATATGTTTGGGTTGTATAAAAAATGTGACTTCAACTCACATTTAAACATGATGAGTGAAACCGGTAAAAATCAGCACAGAGGTGTGAAATGGCTCAGCAGCAAAAGGGTTAAGGGAAATATTCCCATTCTCTTCAATCCAATAGCACTTTTGCACTATGTATTTGTGATCGATATATCATTATGTGATGTGAATGTGATTGTTCACTGGAATTATATAGATGGTATGAAATAATTGATTCCATCACTTTATACATTATGTCACGGGATTTACACCCCACACTGCCTTACTCGCTAAATTGATCCAATTTTAAGAGTTTATAGCACATCATGCATGCCTTTATTATACTATCAGGGTTATTCAGAGAAAGGTGAAACTCTGGAGAACTTTTGGAGAAGTGAAAATCCTAGTTCAAAATAGCCGATTTGGAAAGTGAGATACAGTAAATGGGAGAATTTTTCTGGTTTGGCTATTTTGACCTAGAATTTTTACTTCTCCAAAAGTTCTCCAGAGTTTCACCCTTCTCTGAATAACCCTGCATGTATTGATATTTAGTAGCGCCAGAGGGACAATCTTTTTCTTCTTTATCATTTTTTAAATATATTTTGTGTTAAGTAAGCTTGTTTGGTATATAATGAAAGCCTGAGTTGTTCTCTAAAAACTCTATACATGGCATAAGCAGTTTATAGGAGGGTGACAGTAACATTTTCAAAACTGGACTGAATTCCAGAGTGCATAAAGTCAAACCCTACAATCAAAGGGTTAATGCCATTGCTTCAGCAGCGTTCTGTATCGAGCCTACAGCTTGCCATTTATTCCTTGTTTACTCAAAACATTTTATATGTTGAGTTTGATGGAGTTTAGCTATTCTTACATAGGTCAGAACGCTCTGCTGTTGAGTACAGTGTAGATTCTGTCCCCTTCTGTTTAACTAGAAATGTTTATTTGGAAACCTCATTGTATATTGGGCTACTAAAGCAGGGAAAAAACAGCCATAACAGCAAATTGTAAAGTTTTACAGGGTTTGCCATTCAAGGATGGATCTATGTGGCACTTATGAAAAGGCGAGATAAAGGTGTGTCAAATTCAGCATTTTGTAAAATGCACAACATAATTATGCTGCTGTTATTTATAAAAATCCATCTGTCTTTACATTTACCACTAGTCTTTTAATCTCTTCACTAACCTCATCGAGTATATTCATAGTTACATAGTTACATACATAGGCTGAAAAAAGACCTGCGTCCATCGGGTTCAGGCTTTCACACATCACCTACCGCTGTTGATCCAAAAGAAAGCAAAAAACCCAGTCTGAAGCGCTCGCCAATATGCAACATACTGGGAAACAATTAATTCTTGACCCCAGCATGGCGTCAGATTTCTCCTCGGATCAAGAAGCTTTTTACCCACATATTAAATATTATAACCCTTAATATTCTGTGTCTGCAGGTAGTCATCCAGCCGTTTTTTAAAAGTCTGTACAGTCTCTGACCCAACCACCTCAACAGGCAGAGAATTCCACAGCTTTATTGTTCTCACCGTAAAATAACCCTTCCTATGCTTTAGGCTGAATTTCCTTTTGTTCAGTCTAAATGGGTGACCTCGTGTTCTGTGTATAGTCCTGTTAATGAATAGGTTTCCAGACAATGATTTATAATGGCCCCGTATATACTGTATTTATATAAAGTTATCAGAACCTCTCTAAGGCGCTGTTTCTCTAAAATAAACAGGTTTAAGCTTGTTAGTCTTTCCTCATAACTTAAACCTTCCATTCCCCTTATTAATTTAGACGCCCGACTCTGCACTTTTTCTAGCGCCATAATATCCTTTCTTAATACAGGTGCCCAAAATTGCACGGCATATTCAAGGTGCGTCTTACCATTGATTTATAAAGAGGTGAAATTATGTTTTCATCCTGAGAGTGAATTCCCCTTTTAATGCATGCCAATACCTTGCTGGCCTTGACGGCTGCTGTTTGACATTGGGCATTGTTACTTAGTTTGAAGTCTATGATTATTCCCAAATCCTTCTCCTGCTTTGATTTCCCTAAACAGAAAAAATAAACCCCGGGGTCGGGTGTCTATGACACCCAAAAAAATGGTAAATATATGCTTATCAGCTGTTGCTGGAGTGATGAAATCCCATATGTACATTCCGATCCACAGGAAAGCAAATTTCCAAAGGATAATGAAAAAACAATAAGGTGGAAAAAATGGCGCAGATAATGTGTAGATGGTCGGTCTTGGGTAGCAGCAAGGGCACAAACGCACACTCCCAAGTGCGAATAGTCAATGGATAAAATAATGGGTAGAGTCCTCGCGCTTACGCCAAGTGTCCAGTGAGTAATACTTCAGATAATTTTTTTCTGAGCCCCATAAAGTCGGCTCTGGACTATATAGGCATAAATCTGTGGATATGATCTCACCAGCCCGTCCTACCAGCAACCATCCGTGGTGATAACCTGGTCCATAGATGAAATATTGGATCCCCGGGATATGTCACAGACGAAAAGTCAGCAGGATAAAATTAAGTAAAATTTATTGCAGCACTAACGCGTTTCGACCTAATTGGTCTTTATCAAAGTGCAAAAAAATATACACACTACAATATATTGGACGAACTACTAGGATGCTGAAAACTAGAGTAGCTGAACATATATATAACATCAAAAGGAAGTATGATAAACATAGCGTATCAGCCCATTTTTCTAAACATCATAATGGTAACCCTAAACTTCTTGGCTTCGCTGGTATTCAACATGTTAAAAAACATTGGAGAGGGGGTGATATTGAAAAGAATTTAAACCGTTTAGAAGCCAAATGGATATTTGATATAGGATGTCTAACACCTGAGGGCTTGAATATAGATATGGAAATTAATGCAATTACCATTATGCTTTTTATATGACTCACATTTTATATTTCATATTTTATTATCCACTCTACATGACACTACTATATGTTATGTGGAATAGTATATGCACTATTCCCCAACTCGATCAGTGACGTGACATATGTATGCTATATGCTTATTGCGCGCTATATGTTGATCGACTGGCGAGTTGTGACATTGCGGCATATATGCTGTAATTTTGTGTTTTTTGTTGTTTTTTTTTTATTATTATTTTTTTTAATAAAAATTAATTTTTATTTTTTTATTTTTTTATTTTTAATATATTTTTCTTTTTTGATATATCGTCCGGAAGAGTGAAGTTCATGTGGGAGCATGCGTGTCGATATGGTCCCCGTGCGTCTGTCGGACGGTAGGGACCTGCTGACTTGGCACTCAAAACGGCCGCAAGCAAGATTGCTAAATGTCCGTCGAAAATAATAAGCTGCGATATTGTGAGGGTAGGATGTACTTTCAACAACACTTTCCCTCTTCAAAAATGGCGCTCGACGGTTCAGACTGGCGGAAGTTGGAACATGGTGATGTAATCACCATGCACCTGTCTACATGCCGGATGTCTGCCGCTGCTATGCCCACGAGCACCTGGGAAAGATATCACCTCATGGACAGTGGGAGCCCGCTGGTTCGGGACCCCAAAACGTCCGGAAATAAGCTTGTTTTAAATGCCCATCAATGTTGCAAGGGAAAGCTTATATTGTGGACACCATTTTCCCTCTTCCAAAATGGCGATCGATGGCTCAGAGGGGCGGGGTCGAGGTAGATGGACGTAATCATTATGCGCCCGTTTGTATATTGAATGTTTGCTGGTGCTGCACCTCTAAATGATTGGAAGTAGGGTGTGTTAGTACCAATTAAGTTAATGAGGTTGTGGCTTGACACTGCCTATTTCCCTCATCTTTTTTGTATAAATGAACGTTGTACACTGCATTGTATTATGTATATTTTTTTGCACTTTGATAAAGACCAATTAGGTCGAAACGCGTTAGTGCTGCAATAAATTTTACTTAATTTTATCCTGCTGACTTTTCGTCTGTGACATATCCCGGGGATCCAATATTTCATCTATGGACCAGGTTATCACCACGGATGGTTGCTGGTAGGACGGGCTGGTGAGATCATATCCACAGATTTATGCCTATATAGTCCAGAGCCGACTTTATGGGGCTCAGAAAAAAATTATCTTGAAGTATTACTCACTGGACACTTGGCGTAAGCGCGAGGACTCTACCCATTAAATTTCCAAAGGAGCAAAAAAAAGATCAACCAGCGCTGCTTGGCAAAGGTGCAATAGTGCCACCTCATTTATTGAGAAAGAGAACACACAGACAGACGTTTCAGGGATTGGGGCACTATGCACTGAGGAAAGGGTTGTATCCCTGAAACGTCTGTGTGTTCTCTTTCTCAATAAATGAGGTGGCACTAGTGCACCTTGGCCAAGCAGCGCTGGTTGATCTTGTTTTTTGCTCCTTTGATTTCCCTATCTCAGTACCATTTAGGGTATAAGTTGCTTGTGTGTTTTTTACTCCAAAGTGCATAACTTTGCATTTATCTAGATTAAATTTCATCTGCCATTTAAATGCCCAGTCCCCCAATCTATCTAAATCCCTCTGCAGCGAAGTAACATCCTGTTCGCATTGTATTACTTTTCCTAATTTTGTGTCATCTGCAAACACTGATACATGACTTTCGATGCCTATCTCAAGGTCAATTATAAATAAATTGAATAGAATTGGTCCTTTAACTGTCCCCCGAGGGACACCACTTACCACTGATGTCCATCTTGAAAATGTACCATTTATGACCACTCTCTGTACCCATCTTTTAGACAGCTTTCTATCCAAGAACAAGTATTTTCATCTAGACAATTTTTCTTAATTTAAATAGTAACCTCTTGTGTGGAACTGTGTCAAAAGCTTTGTCAAAAATTAGGTTAGCAATTAGCAATTAGGTTAGTCTGACATGATCTGTGTTTCATAAAACCATGCTGATTTTTGCTAATTACATTATACCTCCCAATACATTCCTGAATATTATCCCTTAGTAACCCCTCAAATACTTTCCCAGCCACAGATGTTAAGCTCACAGGTCTATAATTCCCAGGCACACATTTTTGAACCTTTCTTGAATATAGGGACCACGTCAGATTTTCTCCAATCCCTTGGTACGATTCCTGAAAGATTAAGACCAGAGGTTTACATGTTTCAACACATAGCTCCCTCCGTACTCGCGGATGAATTCCATCTGGCCCTGGGGCTTTGTTCACATTCACTTTGTTTAGTTGCTGCAACATCTTTTCTTGAGTCAACCAATCACTTTTTATTAGTAAGATTTTATCAATGAATGGCATGTCTCCTGTTATAGGTTTCTCTTAGAAAATACTGAAGAAAATTTTAGATATTCGATCTTCAAAAGCTTCTGCAGGTGCCCTGAGATCTAGTATACACAATCTGGTATTATTCTAGAGCAGTGGTTCCTAACCCTTGTCCTCAGGTACCCCAAACATGCTGGGTTTGCAAGATATGTGAAGCACAGCACAGGTGATATGCATTGCTGCTCAGTGATTGCAGGATTCAGTCTGCATTACACCAACGTAATCTGGCCTGTTAAGGGTACTTGAGGAGAGGGTTGGGAACCAATGGTCTAGAGCAATGCAAAGGAAGTTCTTACTCTTTTGTAAATGGGAATATGACCCTAAAGTTTCAACACATCAGACATGACCGATCATGTGTTAAAATTCTTGGAAACATAAATTCTTGTATATAATGTATATAAATTCTGGAGTTCCACTGTAGCCCAGGTCACTTGTGCGGTTGCCTGTTCCCAGGACCATCACAAACCTTGTTTTTGCTCAGTTTAATGGATAAACTCCAGTAATCTGATCCCCTTAAAATAATATTCCATTGGAAATGTACTGTTTATCTCAGGTAATTGCATGTGATAGCCAAAATTTATCAAACTGCAAACACCTATTCAGATCAGTCATTTTTTTTCCAGCTTGCCTGCCAAGACGTAAAACTCTTAAGTGTGGAATGAATTGATAATACCTCTCAACATTAGTAACAAATTGAAATTTGAAGCTCTAATCCTGACTAAAAGCTAATTATCTTATTTATTAAAATTGTGGAAAATGTGTGGCAGAAAATTATATGTTATTAATGTTAGAGTAATAAATATATTCTTTGATGATTAACCTGCTACTGCCGCAGGCGTACTATACCGTCCCGGCGGCGGGTGGGCCTTGAAGTCGCGGGTCGGTTTTGCATGATCCGCTAAATTCATTGGGTTTCTGTGCTCCAGCTCACCAGTTGGCTGACGTGGGACGGCCTGAACTTAGTCCATCTCCCTGCAGCCAAAGATACGCATCAGCTGTGTAGGCAGGCTGGAGTAGGGGAGCCGGCCAGTGGGGCATATTAGTGCACCCAGCCAGCGTTAACACCCCACTGCCGGGCAAAGCCCCCCCCGGCAGCAAGGGGTGCATACAATAATTACAAAACAGATATACACTGCCTAGCCAAAAAAAGTCACCACCTACTGTACAAGCCTGTGGGGCCAGTGTTATGAACTGGGGTTGTTTCAATTGGCCAAACCTTAACTCCATTAAGAATCTTTGTGATGTGCTGGAGAAGACTTTACACAGCGCTCCGACTCTCGCATCATCAATACAAGATCTTGGCAACAAATTAATGCAACTCTGGATTGGAATAAATGTTGTGACGTTGCATAAGCTTATCAAAAGAGTTATATTTCTCAAATGCTCGTCTAGATATTGAACTGCAGGTTCATCCGCTATGTGGTCAAATCTACTGGTGATGATGTGGTGCTGGTGTAGCAGCCATTGCAGTTCTCCATATGTCAAAAATACAGATTGCATTTGGAAGACTCAGTAGCTCTACTCATTGTCTTATTCCTGGAGTCCTTATCAACGTTACGAACCTAACAACAGAACTGACATCTATAGTGCCATGTTTTGGAATCTACAGGACAGATCTTGGAAGACCAAGTCGATGAGTCATTGCTGCCCAGACATGCTCAGCTGGGCTGTAAGTGTCGTTTGCCCATTCAGAGAATTTTCGAATTTCATTGCTTACAATTTAAGAATGGGCTGTACAAATTTACTGTTCACCACAAAGAATGCACTACTGCAGAGCACTGGAGTACCGATCAGTGTCATGCTTTTCTGGATATTGGTTCTGCTAACAGATTTCCCCATTTTACGAAGTCCATAGGCATAAAAACTAAATTTCTTGTAAAACGGGGAAATGCGTAAAGACCCGCAGAGATAAAATAAATCTGACATTCCAGTTACTTGAGTCAGTGCCTATACCATTTAACTTGGAATAAAACATTGAACAGTAGCAATTAGTAGCGTGTAGTACTGTAGTTATTATTAACAGGATTATTCAGAGAGAGATGAAAACCAGGAGAATGGCTGGAGAAGTGAAAATACTAACAGGGTTATTCAAAGAGAGGTGAAAAGGAGAATGACTGGAGAATGGAAAATTCTAGGTTAAATTAGCCAAACCAGAAAAATTCTCCCATTCATCTCTCTTTCCAAATCGGCTATTTTGACCTAGAATTTTCCATTCTCCTGCTTTTCTCCACTCTCTGAATAACCCAGTAAGTCAAAATAGCCAAACCAGAAAAATTCTCCCATTTATCTCACTTTCCAAATCGGCTATTTGATCTAGACTGTTCATTCTCCTGGCAATTCTCCTGGTTTTCACCTCTCTGAATAACCCTGTTAGTCTCATGGAATGGTTACTGCCCAATAGGGTCACATCAGTGAATTTGCATTTTATAAACCCTTAAATGATTGAATTAAATTAGTAAACCTTCTGCATGTTTGTTTGGTGTAATTCTCATGGCATATAGTATATACTTCAGAAATAAACCATGCTTTGGTTACTGGAAATCATTCAATGGGATTCCTGCTTTGACATTTAACATATTTTATCAGATAAAATTAAAGTCACAATCTACTCATCCTGACCAATTTATTAGTTTAAAGAGATTAGGATATGATGCGTGCCCTTCCTGCTGTAACGTTGGGAGCTTCCAGCCCTACCTGTGTGCTTGAGGGCAGCATGTCTGATGCTGTTTGCTGACCAATGCCCGGTTTAAATGGAGACAGGCAGGGAGGTGGTTGCATGAGGCGCGGCTTGAGTGGGGGGCGTGGTCTGGTGAAGGCCTTTAAAAACCCTCAGTGTATTCTCAGCAGTTGCCAGATCGTGGTTATCCATACCTGAGCTCCTTGTACCTGACTGCTATATTGAATTAACCCGTTATTGACCTCTGCTTGTTCCTGACTATTCTGCCTTCTGTTGCCCTAGACCTTTTTCTTGTACTATGCCACTGCTCTGATATCGACCCGGCTATTCCATTTGACCATTCTGAACTCTGTATTCCTGATTCTGGCTCGGCTGACTACTCCCCGTGTTGTTAACCCTTTCTGTCTAGCTAGTTTACATGTTTACCTGGCCAATTCTAAGGACCAGACAGTTAGAGATCTTTCACGGCTACTCTGTTGGTAGCTTCTGGGCTTTGTGGAGTGTGGGGTGTTAAGTACTGCGTGGTGGGATCTGGGAACCGTGACACCTGCGGCCCAAATTGGGTGAAATTGCTAGGTGAAGTGGGGGACTTTCCTCCACTCCAGCCAGCGTCTATGTCACTCTGGATCAGTAGGTCTGTATATACTGCATATCACTGAATTTTATTGCGGTTTACTCTGTGATATGCTCACACATTGCACATTACTGTGAGTTTTATTACTGTGGAGCTCTGTGATTGTCAGGAACCATATATGCTAAAACCTGGCAGCCCCCCCAAGCCAATGTATGCTTGTTTAACCACTTGGCTGCTAAGGACGCACTCAGCGCGTCTTGCCAAGTGTTCCTCCTGTGCTACGGACGCGCTCAGCGCATCCTAGCACAGGAGGCAGCAATCAGCCAGGATTCCGGCTGATTGCTGGCCCTCCCGGTGGGGGCTGACATCTAGCATGTCAGCCCGGCACTCCGGGACGCCAGGGGGGAAGATAGATGTCATCGCGGTGGTGCGATGACATCTATTTCAGGCGCCCCTGCGAATGTGGAGGAGGTGTCTGAAAGGGAGGGGAGTCCTTCGGACCTCTCTCCCTCCCGATCGCGGGGGACCAGAGGCTAAAGGCAGGCACGGTTTGGCAGGGCACAGCCTGCCCTTCCAAACCGTGCCTGACTTTAACCCCTTGGATGCCATATCACGATCACGGATCGTGATCCTCTCCCGGAGCTGGCCGACATCTTGGATGTCGACCAAGCTTCCGGGAACTCCCCCTGATGACTAGCATCATTGTGCATAGCGCGATGACGTCAGTCTTGGAGTTAACTTTTTGCTGATGACACGAAGATTTGCAACAGGGTTGACGTTCCTGGAGGGATCAGCCAAATGACAAATGATTTAGGTAAACTAAAAAAATGGTCGGAGCTGTGGCAATTGAGTTTTAATGTGGATAAGTGCAAGATAATGCACCTGGGACGTAAAAACCCAAGGGCTGAATATAGAATATTTGATACAGTCCTAACCTCAACATCTGAGGAAAGGGATTTAGGGGTTATTATTTCAGAGGATCTATGGGTAAGTAGTCAATGTAATAGAGCAGCAGGAAATGCTGGCAGAATGCTTGGTTGTGTAGGGAGAGGTATTAGCAGTAGGAAAAGGGAAGTGCTCATGCCACTGTACAGAGCACTGGTGAGACCTCACTTGGAGTACTGTGTGCAGTACTGGAGACCGTATCTCCAGAAGGATATAGACATCTTAGAGAGAGTTCAGAGAAGGGCTACTAAAATGGTGTACGGCTTGAAGGAGAAAAGTTACCAGGAAAGGCTTAATGATCTTAACATGTACAGCTTGGAAAAAAGACGAGACAGAGGAGATATGATAGAAACATTTAAATACGTAAAGGGAATCCACAACATAGAGGAAGGGAGTATATTTAAACGGAAACAAAGTAGCAAAACAAGAGGACATAGTCTTAGATTAGAGGGGCAAAGGTTTAAAAGTAACATCAGGAAGCATTATTTTACTGAGAGGGTGGTGGGTACATGGAACAGCCTTCCAGTTGAAGTGGTTGAGGCCAAAACAGTAATTGAATTTAAGCAAGCATGGGATAGGCATAAGGCTATCCTAAACAAAAGATAAATCCAGGTTAAGTATCCATGTAATTGGGCAGACTAGATGGGCCGAAAGGTTCTTATCTGCTGACATTTTTCTATGTTTCTATGTTTCTAACCCCTAGTTGCCACCAATGGTGGAGATAGGGGGTTCCAATGATCTCCCGATCCGTGGCAGCTAGGGGTTAATTTTTGGTATTGTTGGATCGGCCAGAACATGGCCTTTCCAACGATACCAAACATGACCATGTAAAGTAAAAAATAAAAAATAAAAAATATATTTTAAAAAATTATAAAAAAAAAAGTTTTTTTTGTTTTTGCTAATGCAGCAATATTGTTCCCATTTCAATTATAATATGAACAATGATGCTGTACTAGCGATTTTGTATGCTGTGCGTTTGTTAAAAATCGTGTAATTTTCCCCAAAACAAAATGTAACGAGACCCCATTTCTAATTTTTTTAACAAGCGCAACTCATAAAAAATATAACCGCAAATGCTCGCATGTTAAAATGTGAAAAAAAACACATTGTAAATTATTGAAAATTTAAATTTTATTACATTTTTTGTTATAATATACAGACAGGACATGACGTATACATATAATAATGATATATTATGAAACTGCCGGAAAGAACGATATATAATATGTCTGGGTCATATATTAAAATAAGGCTTCAAAATGCGGTTAAACAAGATGAGCGAAACCGGTAAAAATGAGCTCAGCAGGTGAAAGGGTTAATGCAGGTTCCAGGACTTACCATTTGATTTTGCACACAAGCCCTGAAGCCTCACGTGAACTCTATCCCCTGCTAATGAGGACTCCTTATGAGGAAGCCGCACCCTCTACTGAGCACTTCCTCATTGAAGTCAGAACTTAGCAACCTACCTGACCTGAGCCCTGAAAAGCTCCCTGTTCCTGATCTGCTACCCATCTGGACTATATATCTGGACTCCTTCTGCCTCACCGGTAACCTCCATCCATTGCTTCCTGTTCCTCCCTGTGCTGACTAGAGCAGCCTGAGAATAGTCAGTAATTTTAAGAGATAGCATTATAAGAATTGGAAACTGCCCCCTTAAGGGAAATGTCTTCTGGGAATTGTAGTTTTATTACATGTGATCAGATTTATGTGACTGATTGGTGCTGAGAAGCTTTGCATGCTGGTAGGAAGAAGGGCGTGTACATCAGGAAGTAATTCCAGGAGAAGCTGCAGCATGCTCTCTCTCAACATGGGAGTGAAATTACCCTTTTTTCACACCATATAAAAGGACAGAATATAAATGATCCAGATGAACAGGGCTCGAGTCCTACGGGAACGCAGAGGAACGGCGTTCCCGCACTTTTCCCGCAACGGGAACGCTGCAGGAACGCCCTTTGTCACTGCCGGGCAATTCCGCTGGACCCTGGAGGTGTGTGATCGCGGCTGCTCCCGGCCAATACACACGATTCTACAGCTCTGCGTGTGATTGGCTGGTGTTAGTCACGTGCCCAGCTGCCGGCACGTGCGCTCTGTGTGTGAGGTCACACCTAGCGCGACCTGAGCCGGGAGGATCATTAGTGAGAAAATGACAGCTGGAGAGGTACTGTCTCTGCCCCATTGCCGGCTTATTCTCCATGTTGGCCAGCGCAGCGTCAGGCTCATCATCCCGGCCGGGAGGAGATACATCCCAGTCCCGGCGGTGTCACGCAACCCTGCAGCCACCTCACTGTGCAGCCTCCCTGGGACTGTGTCTCCTCCCCCACCCTCCAGGCAGCACGCTGGCTCTGGCATGATGTTAATGGTAATGCCGGGCAGACCTCACAGCTGCCTAGCTTGCCTACCGTGCGGCAGTGTAAGTTTGAGCCGCAGGCAGCTGCTGGCACGCGCAAGGGGGTTTTCGCGCTGGCTGCTGCACATGCTGCCTGGCAGCCCCTGCGGCATATAAACACATTCCCTGAGGCTGGGTCCACATTGCATTAAGGGGCGGTGCGCAGGCAGCAGGAACCCAGCACTTCGAAAAACGCAGTGAATTGTGCATTGCTTCCAACATCCCCTGGTCAGAAAGCAGTCCCAGAGGTCTGTGCCCTGTCCCTCTGCCATCAGTTCCGGGTCAGCGATTACATCTCACGCTGATGCTTGAACGTCATTAACAGAGGATGCGGCAAAGGATCCTGGAACTCCTCCACGTGCTGCAGCCGGAGCAACAGCGAGCAAGGCAAGCAGAACAAAAAAAAGATAATCTAGATTTAAAAATGCTCCGTCTGCAGCCCTGACTTTCTTTCTGTTTCCAGCTCACATCTAGATCTCTCTCCCTTTCTCCTGCTCTGTCTCCTTTTTCTCCTGCTCTGTCCCCTTTTTCTCCTGCTCTGTCTCCTTTTTCACCTGCTCTGTCTCCTTTTTCACCTGCTCTGTCTCCTTTTTCTCCTGCTCTGTCTCCTTTTTCACCTGCTCTGTCTCTCCTTTTTTCACCTGCTCTGTCTCTCCTTTTTTCACCTGCTCTGTCTCTCCTTTTTTCACCTGCTCTGTCTCTCCTTTTTTCACCTGCTCTGTCTCTCCTTTTTTCACCTGCTCTGTCTCTCCTTTTTTCACCTGCTCTGTCTCTCCTTTTTTCACCTGCTCTGTCTCTCCTTTTTTCACCTGCTCTGTCTCTCCTTTTTTCACCTGCTCTGTCTCTCCTTTTTTCACCTGCTCTGTCTCTCCTTTTTTCACCTGCTCTGTCTGTCTCTGGACAAAATAGGCCACTACACATCGGAGGGTGGGGGGTGGTTGTTATCCACTAAACTGTCCCACTGTAATCAGAGTAATGGCCAAAATTTAGGATTAATTTTATCCATGTATATATGCAGGTGTATCTCCTATCTGGGTCTCCCAAACATGTATTTTGCAACCAAACTCCGGCCAGAAAATACCAGGAGCAATGGGGGGGGGGTGCATGCAAGAGTGCTTATAAATAATGTCTGCAGTATATACATCCAACAAAAAACAAAGTAAGGCTGGATGGAACTTGGGGTAGAAATCCCCACCTTATTTAACCCTCTGTATTCATATCTCACCTAGGGTTACTAGGTCGTCCATGTTTTCTTGGGCACATACTACTAATTCATAAGCGGGGAACGTGCTGCCCTGCAACATGTATCATTTATTTGCAACATGGCTAGGGAAATCAGTTACCTAATTAAGGCAGTTCACCTGGGATACTGCAGATTTCTTACCTGCAGCATATTAATTCCACAGACTGCAGGGTTGCACTTTTCATGCACTGCCCATCCATACATTATGACTCCCAAGAAAACATGTCCTGGCAATCCAAATCTTACTCCTGACGGTATGGCAAAACTAGAAATGCTTTACTCTTGCACAAAAAATGCACAAGCAACGTCACACTGACCTGTCAGAAGCAATTGCTAGTGTGACGTGGCGCATATGCACATTGTCTTTTTTTGTGTATGAGAAAGGAGCGTATAAGAGTGTGTGTGTGTGTATATAATATATATAATATATATATATATATCCCCCGTAGTAGAATTCTTGGGTGAGTTCCCTCACTTTTTTTCCCAGGACTTGACCCCTGCAGATGAATCTTTTCAATGACTGTAAGTTTTGATTATGAATGCCTGGAATTAATTATCTTCTATGCCTTTCATCGGAGTTGAAGATGTCTGTTTCTACAAAAGCCACCGTGGGGACAGAACAGTGAAAAAAGGCCTGAATAAATTCACTCCCATGATTCATTTGAATGTTTGTTTGTTTTTTCATTCAAAAGATTTTATTTTCAAATACAGCATCCGTACAGAAGGCAATGAGATTGCAAAAGAAGTCGCATAGTATAAATATGAATATCAAATAACTGAGCATAGGTCGGTATCCTATGGAAAAGAGGCCACACAACAATGCAGATAGAGGCATATAGCAATATGGAACAAATACACTGTGGTGCGAGGCATCGCCGCGCTTAGTGAAGAGGAGGAGGAGGAGGAGGAGAGGAAAAAATAAAGGGGGGGAGGGGGCACAAAAGCAAGAGGAGCACCCTGTCCGAAGAAACGTGGGGCTCAACAGCTCACCCCTGTTCCTCCGTAGGGACGCAGGGGGCCGAATAGGTAACCACAGGGTAAGGGCCATGGCAGGGCCTAAAAAGGAAGCTAAAGCCTAGGTGGCCACCTCAAGGCTCACCCACCACAAAACCCTGCTCCCGGGGGGGGGCAATTGGGAGGGAAAAGGGAAGGGGGAAGGAACAAACATAAAAAAAAATAATTATATATATATATATATATATATATATATATTATTGTTGTGGACAAGAATATGTATCTGCTTTAATAATATTCAAAGGCCTAGAAAATGCTCATTTAAGTTTAGTTTGCGATGTCTTTAAGAGGAAATTAATATAACTGTCTTTTCAGATAAAAACAAAATGTATCTTGCGTAAGTTCGCTG
The DNA here is from genome assembly GCA_009667805.1 of Leptobrachium leishanense. Lineage (NCBI taxonomy): Eukaryota > Metazoa > Chordata > Amphibia > Anura > Megophryidae > Leptobrachium > Leptobrachium leishanense. The sequence continues at coordinate 73,241,366 of CM019065.1, forward strand.
TTTCTGCAGAATAGTTGACCACAAGCTGGGTGGAGGACCCATTTTTGCATCCCGTTACAGGACATCACCCAGGACGTAGAAAAACTGCTGACTACGCCGATGACGCATGATACCTTGACCTTTGGAAATAGCTGATGTTTGATTCTCATTTATTTAATAAATAAACTGTATGTCCACAATTTTATGCTGTAGTCAATCAAAATGTTAAGTTGACTCCCACTCGCTTACGCAGCAAACTACTATAAAACATGTATTGAAACCTATCATTAAACAGAGAGATCATTGGCTTTGACCAGAGAGGCTGCATAGACTCCTTCGATTGTCTGTGTGATTTCTTTAAGCGCGCACCGTCACTTACCTGATTTCTCCACCGATTAGAACAGAGACTGGCATCCGAGGAAGGACTTTATTGTCCACTTCAATATATATAAATTTTCCCCCACTCCGCCAAAAAGCTCCACTTGGTAAAGGGTCCATACCATCCATAATAACCACAAACGTACTGTAACAAGAAACGAAAGAAGGCTAGCAGACGGAGAACAACGGCAGTGTCCTCAAGGGAGGCAAGTCACTTAATCCGGGGCGCCATGTGGCACAGAGAAGTCATCCAAATGTTCTGCAGCGTCGTCATTTAAAGGTTTGTGAAGTAAGGCCAGAGCTCGCAGGTGTGTAGAAGCCTCCTCGGCTGAAGAAGCCACAAGCGAGCTGCCATCCTTCCGGCGAATAATCAGGGTACCTTGAGCACCCCATTGATAACGAACGCCCTGGGCTCTAAGTAGAATCATCGCAGGCCGAAAACGGTGCCTGGCAGCAAGAGTAATATAAGGAAGGTCCCGGTACACGGCAATAGTTGCCCCCTCGAAGGGTATCGCAGGTGTATTCCTCAGTGCCCGAAACAGCACAGAGTGTGTGGAGATATCCCAAAGTGTCGCAATGATGTCTTGGGGTGCCTCGGCGGGGGCCGAGGCCGTCTTTCGTATCCGAAGGGACATCAACACTGGGTCCCTAAGGTTGTCCGAGGAGAGAAGAATCGCCGTCACAAAGCGGGAGACATAGGATGGTAAGTCCGGGTCCTTCACCGACTCCAGCACCCCCCGAAGCTTTACATTTTTACGCCGGTGTCTGGACTCCAGCGCCACCACAGCAGACTGGAGGCCGTCCAGTTGACGTTGCATTGCTTGTCGGTGGGAAGAGGATGCAGCCTGTATCTCCTCAACCACTGTAGTGCGCCCCTGAACTTCCACCAGTTGGGTCTGGGTCACCTTCAAGTCATCTCCGAGAGCTTGTAGATCTCCCAGCCAGGACTCCCGAGTGTCAGCCAACAGGGTGCGTATATCCCGCTTAGTAGCGGGGAGATCTTCATCTGCCGCATCAGAGGGCGCCACGTGCGGGACAGGTGGGGTGGTATTAGGAGCCGCCAGCTCTGGGTCAGAGGGCCTGGGTTTAGTCAGGTCTGAGCCTGGTTGTTTTTGTCCCAAACACCCTCCCAAAGAGAGATGGATGTCAGGAGCAAGAGTGTTGTCCGTGGCACCGCCGGATCTTGTTTTCTTACCCCTTTCCGGGGCTATGCGTCGCAGCGTGTGTCCGTGGGTCCGCAACCACAGCAGGCCCCAAAGATGGCCACTGGTCCGCCGCTGCGATACTGCGTGCGCAGCCTCCACCGCTTTCGCAGGTCCGGAGGGGGGAGCAAACAGGCTCCGGAACGTTCCACCTGATGGCTGGCCACAATCGATGTAGGGAAGGAGAGGTTCCGCGGGTCCTAGTCTCTTTAAAGTGCCGGTTTCGTCAGGCATATAGCTGAGCTCCTAACCCACGCGTCCGCTCCCGATCGCTGCCGGCCACGCCCCCCATTTGAATGTTAACCCCCTCCACCTTTGAAACGAAGAAAGACTGTTTTACCTTTATTTTATGCAACTACACCTAAAGGCCCTTTGTGAAGTTTATATCAAAGTGAACTGTGCCAGATGCAACGCACTCGAGCAGCGCTTCTCAGAGACCACAAGGTGAACTGCTGCAGCTGCAACGCACTCCAGCAGCGCTCACCAGAAGCCACAAGGTGAACTGCACCAGCTGCAACGCACTCCAGCAGCATCACCCAGAGGCCACAAGGTGAACTGCGCCAGCTGCAACACACTCTAGCAGCGCTTTCCAGAGGCCGCAAGGTGAACTGCGCCAGCTGCAATGCACTCCAGCAGCGCTTTCCAGGGGCTGCAAGGTGAACTGCGCCAGCTGCAACGCACTCCACCAGCGCTCCCCAGAGGCTGCAAGGTGAACTGTGCCAGCTGCAATGCACTCCAGCAGCGCTCCCAGAGGCCGCAAGGTGAACTGCGCCAGTTGCAACGCACTCCAGCAGTGCTTCCCAGAGGCCACAAGGTGAACTGCACCAGCTGCAACGCACTCCAGCAGCGCTCCCCAGAGACCACAAGGTTAACTGCACCATCTGCAACGCACTCCAGCAGCGCTTCCCAGAGGCACACAGTGAATTTGCATTGACAATTTTAAAAGTGTTTAGGCAATTTCGTGAGTCTCCTTAATAATGGCAGAAGGTTGTGACGTGCCAAAAGATTTGGGCCTACTAATCGACCCCAACCCAAATAAATAGTGTGCTGTCCAAAATTCTGAAGATGCAGAGGCAATTCAGAGACATTATGAACTGAGGGTGCATAGGGAGCTTACCAAGGAAATGAGATCGAGCCTGATGACTGAGTGGGATAGGTACTACAAAAGCTACACTAAATCCCGAGATAAACTAATAGAGTCCCGCTATAAACCTAAAAGGGAGCTCTCTCCCAGTCGCACCACAATAGAGAATGAATGCATGAGGAAATACATCTAAAGTCAAAAGTCGAAAGATAGCGAACGCCACTTCATCTTCATCCAGTCAAAGTTAGACGATCCAAATCTCGAAGCAGACTTACAAAGCATCCAGGCATTCAACAAACAGCATGAGGTTTTCCTTTCAAACTGTGATGACTTTCATCAGACAAATCTGCAGGCAGTGGACACAAGCAACAGGAAGGCTGAGTCGGAGTTATGTTATCACTCGCGCGAGGCCTCTTATCATGCTTCAAAGAAAGCCTCGTCCTTTCACGCCAAGCCAGCACGGTCTCACACGGGTAGCAGCGTTTCACAGCAATCTCCTGTTGCAGACTCCGTCCATTCTTCCAAAGCATCCTCCTATCACAGCCGTTAGTCCCGAGCCTTGAGTAAAGAAACTCTCACCACCTGTCATGTCCTCAGCCCCCGCTGCGCTGCCTGGGGGGTCTGGGCAAGGTCCTGTGCCAGGAGCTGGCTGGCTGCCAGCACTGGGGAATGGCCGAGCGGCATCCGAGGGGGCGGGTCCCAGCATAGTCACGAGGAGCCGCCGGGTTTAAAACAGGGCGCGAGGAGTTGCCTCGTCGGTCTGTCGTGAAGTCTGATTCCCGCATCGCTGCTTATTGATTTCAATTGTCTTCCTGTTGCCAACCCGGTTTTTGTATTCGATCCCTGCTCCTGTTATTTGACCTGGCCTGAATTCTGACTATTCTCTGCTGATTGTCTGTGTGGTGTTTTGGTGGTTTAACCTCATGCTTGCCGCTGGGGTGTTTACACGCTACTGGGGAAGTGTTCCTTCTCATCGGTGGGTCTTGTCCGTGGCCTCGCTAAGTGCCTATACCCAACCAAGGATTCACATTCGCCAGCCACAACTATTATTTCAATCCGCGATTGCTAAATCATGTTTATTTAATGCTGATTGTCAGTGCGCGCTTACCCTCAACAATACTCGTTCTTGTTTGTACAACAGACCTCAAAGTGTATGTGTTGGTTCCTACCATCTTAAGGTACCGCTGACCTGTCTCCGAATATCAGCAAACGTTAATGATACCTATTTCCTGACTGCCTTGCAGTCCGCTCACTTGACCAACTGTTTAAGTGATCTGTGTTTCTCTGTATGTGCTCTAGGTATTCTATTGGTCTCGAAACCATTAGTACTTAGTAGCGACTCCGTGTATGGGTCTACCTTGTTGCCACAAGTGTCTGATTCTGGGACATTTAATCAGTGTTTAAAAGTCAGGAAGATTTCTCAGCCCTTAAGGATCTCAACTCCGCTACTCCTTGGTGGGCGACACCCTGCCCGTTACACCACCTTGGCGATACTAGCACAAATTGAGGCTGATGAAGCTGCTGTAGATCTGCAAGTAGCAAATGAAGAGTGATTATTAAAGGAAGAAATGGCCAAAGCTCGAGCTAGACAAGGGGAAGAAATGGCCATAGCTCGAACTAAACAAGAGGAAGAAATGGCCAAAGCTTGAACTAAACAAGAGGAAGAAATGACTAAAGCTCAGGCCAACCTTACATATCTTCATCATAAATGGGAGGCCGCAAAAAAGGCAGTACGGGCCGCAGCTTTACGGGCAGAAGCTGCCAATGCTTCCCTTAACTTCGATCCTACACAGTTGGAAGGAGAAAGCTTGCAGAACCGTGTCGAAACCTACGTGAACGATCAGAACTCACTACGGCAGGGACGAGGAGCAGAATCTCAACCACTAGTTCTGCAAACTAGTCAGAATGCTGACACCGCCAAATCCGCACAGCTAGAAACCCTCCTAGGAGCTGAAGAACTTACCCCAACAAACCAAAACACAAGGGCTAACCAGATTGTTCCATCAGCATTAGTGAAGAATCCTCAGCCGGCAGGCATAAAAGTAGGGATGTGCGTTTCGGGTTTCGGAATTTCGGAACTTTCACGAAATTTCCCGATTCGTGTCTTCGGATTCGGCCGAATTTCCGAATCAGATCGGACCCGAAAACCGACAGATCCGAAAAGTTTTCCGAGCCGAAACGAAAAATTTTCGGATTTTTCGAATGGACTTGAAATGTGTAAAATCGAAATTTATTTTTGCTCTATTCATGATTTCGGTTCCATTCGTGATTTCGGTTCCATTTCAGTAATTCTGGACATCGTATATTTAACTATTATCGGTTATATCGCTGATTCTGTAAATTTTGTATTTGTAAATGCGTATCACTTGTTTCTTGTGGCATTCGGGTCAGTTTAACGTTTTTTAAATCGTTTTGTTCATTTTTTTTGTTCCTTGGCTTTCATACCATTTTAATATGATTAAATAAAGTTGTGAAATGTATATTCATTAGAAAAAAAGGATCTTTATTTAATAAAAAAAAACACGATAGAATCGCCAGAATTATTGTATCGACAGAATGAATTATCGGATCCGAAAAACAAACCAAAAATTAATTATAAAAAAATATATAGAGTATAAAAAAGTAAACCATAGTAGTTTACGTCAAAACGAATAGAGTTAGACACTTTGAAACGAGGAGAACAGACGTTCCGAAAAAAATGAAAATTTCCGAAATTACGAAAAGTCGATACAAAAAACGAGCAGTGACCCGAAAACACGAAAAATGGTCGATATTCCGAAAAAAAAATGTATACGAAAAACGAGCCGAACCGAACCAGAAATCGGCCGAAACGAAATATTAACCCTTTCGCTGCTGAGGCGTTTCACGCCTCTGTGCTGAGGTCATATTTACTGGTTTTGCTCATCATGTTTAAACGTGTTTTGAAGGCTTATTTTAGTATATGACCCAGACATATTATATATCGTTCTTTCCGTCAGACTCGGTAGATTCATAATATGTCATTATTATATGTATACGTTATGTCATGTCTGTATATTATAACAAAAAATGCAATAAAATATGTATTTAATAATTTACAACGTGTAAAGTGTTTTTTTTTCACATTTTAACATGCGAGCAATTGCGGTTATATTTTGTATGGGGTGCGCTTGTTAAAAAAATTAGAGATGGGGTCTCGTTACATTTTTTTTTGGGGAAAATTACACGATTTTTAACAAACGCACCGCATACAAAAATCGTTAGTGCAGCATCATTGTTCACATTATAATTGAAATGGGAACAATATTGCTGCATTAACGAACCAAAAAAAAGAAAAAAAAATGTTTATTTTTTTTTTATAATTTTTTTTTTAAATATATATTTTTTTTTATTTTTAATTTTTTTTTTTAAAAAAACTTTTTTCACTGTAGTGTTTGGTATCGTTGGAACGGCCATGCTCTCCAACCATACCAAACTTTAACCCCTAGCTGCCACGGATCGGGAGATAGGGGGTTCATTGGAACCCCCTATCTCCACCGTTGGTGGCAGTTAGGGGTTAACTCTAGGACTCTAGGCCAGTCCTCAGGGGGAGTTCCCGGAGGCTTGGCCAACATCCAAGATGTCAGCCAGCTCCGGGAAAGGATCGCGAACCCGCGCTTTTCAGCGCCGATTCGCGATCCAGCTCCCCAGGGGTTAATGCCAGGCACCATTTGGAAGGGCAGGCTGTGCCCTTCCAAATGGTGCCTGAGTTAACCCCCGCAACGCCGCCGATCGGGAGGGAGAGAGGTCCGAAGGACCTCCCTTTCAGGCGCCTCCTCTTCACATCCGGGGGGGGGGGCGCCTGAATTAGGTGTCATCTCGCTGCCGCGATGACACCTAATTTCAGCGGCTGCGGTTCCGGATGCCGGGCTGACATCGAGGATGTCAGCCCGCACAGGGGGGTCCAGCGATCGGCCGGAACCCGGCCGAACGCTGACCCCAATGGGAGGACGCGTTCAGCGTGTCCTCCGCATACCAGCAGACATGCGGAGGACGCGTTCAGCGCGTCCTCCGCATCGAAGTGGTTAAACATCCGAACGAATTGAACCGAATCGAGCCGAAAAAAAAAATCGGTGCACAAGTCTACATAAAAGTAGCCGCGAGCCACATCTTTAACGTGGAGGCAGCAGCCTTGCGGCTGTGGCTGGAACGCAACTCACGGATGAACGTGAGGCCCATCGAACACAGTCGACTTATCCTGCAGCGAAAGGAGCAACCATCACATGTGGCATGGCAAGACATAATAATCAAGTATTCTGCAGGCAAAGACCAGCTGTCCTTAGCGTCCGCTCCTGAGCGTAGGGACTATGCTTGCCAGAACCCACGGGAGGCCCCTGAACCTGCTTTCACCAATTCCATGCGGATCAACTTACCATCTCCTCCCAAATACAACCCCTATACAGCCCAGATGGATTTTACGACACCCTGGGGAAGAAACATAGAATGGCCACCTCGACAAGGGAAGGTGGATTTGGCCTCAAAAGGGGCACAGAAGTTTTCTGACAAGCCAGGCAGAGACTATTTACTATGGAAGCCCATCTTTTTACACACCGTTCGCAACGAAAGGTTACGGCCTATCGAGGAGATCATACATCTGATGGCTTGGCTAGGACCAGAATCTACACGCGTAGTGAAAGATATCTATTCATCTCATCTCGGTGACCCAATCATCGCCCTTAAACAAGCCTGGGAAGTGCTTGATCAATGGTATAGTGCATCCATTTTGACGGACAGGTTATGGAACTTCTCTATCCTTCTTACGCAGTTGCGGGCAGCCAAAGAAGATCCTAACCTAACGGGACTGACATGTCTCGACCAGCACAGAACACAGAGACCTATCGTTAGAAAATTACCAACACACTTAATTGAAAAATGGATCGAACTATCAGATGACTTTAGAGAGCGCAACCTAGACAGAGACCCTCCCTTTGCCGCGCTTCAAGAATTTGTTGCCTACCAAACAAAGCGGTGCAACGACCCTCGAAACCGAAGCTTCAGAGAAACCGAGTTCCCTACTACCAGAAAGACCAACTATAACTCTGACTTCACCAAGAGAACAACACAAACTGCAAGGGAAAGGACCTTTGCGTCTGTGAACAAAACACAGGTCCCTACTTCGCCCACAAGAAAGTCAGATGAGCATCCGAAGAGAACACCACCTGAAACCCTAGGAACGAATAAAGATGCTTTCTGTTCACTCCACAAGTCCCGCACCTTCTGAACAAGTGCAGATACTTCGGAAAGAAGCCCTTAGAAGAAAGGAAAGCTTTGCTCAGGGAGTACAGAGTTTGCTACAAGTGTTGTGAGTCTACAGAGCATATGGCCAAAGCTTGTACAGCTAAGGTGTAATGTCACTTATGCAGAAGTGACAGACACCCAGGCGCACTGCATCCAGACTCCGAGTCAACACAACGGACAACTCCTACCCCTCCTTCGACTAAGGAGTCTCAGGACGACACCGAAGCGCACCCAGAGGTAACCTCGACTATCAACTGCTCAACAGTATGTGGTGGCTCAGCAGTCCCCCGCTTATGCCACGAGATCTACCTAGCCATAGTCTACTCAGCCGGATGCCCTAAAGAAGCTGTGAAGATGTACGTGATGCTGGACGGACAAAGCAATCACTCATTAGCCAGGTCAGCATTCTTCGATATCTTTAACATCCAAACTGAAGACACACCATTCACGATATCACTGGTTCCCAGTGCACCGCGGGGAGGAAAGTCACTGGGTTCTGCATAGAATCGTTAGATGGAAGTACAAAACTCAAACTGCCACCATTGCTACAATGGGACACCTTGCCAGATAATCGCAACAAGATTGCGACACCAAAGGTAGCAAGCAATATACCTCACCTGAAACACATGGCTAGCCTCTTTCCTGCCCTAGACCCCAAAGCTGAAATCCTGCTCTTGCTGGGATTGGATGCCTCCGAAGCTTTCCTTCAATATGATCAAGTTAGGCCCAGCAGGTTCTCCGTTTGCCCGTAAGTCTGCACTCGGATGGGCCATCTTAGGAACGGTTTGCGTCGATTGGCTGCAGGCCCAACCCAGGTCAACGTCTTCGCAACCTCCATTCTCAGTAATGGGAGAGCATCCCACTTGAAAGTGTCACAAACACTTCGCGACTTCAACAAACAATCCCACTATAGAAGCAACAGTGTTCCAGACTAGCAAAGAAGAGGACAATAGAGGACAGACCTTTTGCAGCTCAGGGATAAAGAGCTCCAACAGAATGCTACCGGGAGCTGGGTAGCCCCATTATCCTTTCGCATGCCCAGGCAGCGCCTGCCAAGCAACCATGAAGAAGCTCTCTCTCGCTTCTTCAGCCTGTTCGACCCTCTAGGGTTTGCCGCACCTGTAACGATCCAAGGGAGGCTCCTTCCATGTACACTCTCCCAAAACATCAAAGGTTGGGATGAGTCACTTCCACCAGTCCAGAAACAAGAATGGGAGAAATGGCATTCCTCCCTGAGATGTCTCCAGAACATTTAGTGTTCAGCGCACGTACGTTCCCATTTCGCACGCAGCTGCAATGAAAAAAGAGCTGCACGTCTTTTCAGATGCGTCGACTAAAGCAATAGCAGCTGTAGGATACATCAGGGTCTACGGCGGGGAGAACGACATTCACGCCGGCTTCGTCATGGAAAAGACGAAGCTAGCTCCACAACAAGGTCACACCGTACCAAGGTTAGAACTCTTTGGAGCCGTATTGGCCATGGAGCTCGCTGACCTGATAAAAAAGACTATAGACCTTGAGCTACAAACCACCACCTTCTACAAGGACAGCAAGGTGGTGCTGGGCTATATCGATAACCAAAGCAGGCGCTTTTATGTCCATGTAAGCAACAGAGTACACAAAATAAGAAAAACTTCAGAGCCTGAACAGTGGCGACATGTGCCAACAGACCAGAACCCTGAGGATCATGCTACACGGTCCATCCCTGCATCCAAGTTGACAGGGCCCTTTAGCCAGGTTGACTCTGAGTTCTTGACCCATCAAGAAACCTCAACACTACCGGGACCGGAACACCATGACCTTATAAATCGAGATCAAGATGCTGACGTCCGACCTCAAGCACCTCAGCGAATTAATCACTGCGGATGAGAAACCCGTGGTCCGAGCCACCATCTTGTCGACAATAGTCAAGGAGACCAAAATATTGCCAACCGAACCACCTTTCACCAATGTAGGAGTAGATGTCTTCGGTCCGTGGTCCGTGTCTACCCGACAGACCAGAGGTGGTCAACCTGACAGCAAACGTTGGGCCATCCTTTTCACATGTCTCAGCATTAGAGCCGTCCACATCGAAGTCATGGACAGCTCCTTTATCATCTCTCTAAGAAGGTTCCAAGCCCATGGGACTTGTGCACCAAGTCTTATTTCGGCAGGTCGAAGTGCAGATCGTGAAGCTGAAGGAGTCAGGAGGTGACCAGCAGACCTTTGCCAAGAAGCTTTATACCAGGCCAATTGCCGATCTGGTACTGCTGCTCAAGAAGACTGAACTGGAAGATTGAACCTCAAGCTTTACATGCTTTGTTTATAACTCATTGTTTGCACTTTTTGATGCTATGCCTTTGTTTATCTGAGTAAACAGTTAGTAAGTAGTGGAATTTTATAATTCCAGACGGGGAGTGTGCTGACTAGAGCAGCCTGAGAATAGTCAGTAATTTTAAGAGATAGCATTATAAGAATTGGAAACTGCCCCCTTAAGGGAAATGTCTTCAAGGAATTGTAGTTTTATTACATGTGATCAGATCTATGTGTCTGGTGCTGAGAAGCTTTGCATGCTGGTAGGAAGAAGGACGGGTACATCAGGAAGTAATTCCAGGAGAAGCTGCAGCATGCTTTTGCTCCACATGGGAGTGAAATTACCCTGTTTTCACACTATATAAAAAGGACAGAATATTAATGATCCAGATGAATCTTTTCAATGACTGTAAGTTTTGATTATGAATGCCTGGAAATAAATATCTTATATGCCTTTCATTGGAGTTGAAGATGTCTGTTTCTACAAAAGCCACAGTGGGGACAGAACACTCCCCCTATTTGGAAAATGTGTACAGTGGCAAGAAAAAGTATGTGAACCCTTTGGGATTACGTGGAGTTTTGCATGAATTGGTCATAAAATGTGCTCTGATCTTAATCTAAGTCACAACAATTTGAAAAACAGTCTGCTTAAAATAATACAACACAAACATTATATGTTTACATGTGTTTATTGAACATAACATGTAAACATTCACAGTGCAGGGTGGAAAAAGTATGTGAACCCCTAGCCTAATGACTTCTCCAAGAGCTAATTGGAGCTAGGAGTGAGCCAACCTTGAGTCCAATCAGTGTGATATTATTGGACGTGTTGCTGAAAGCTGTCCTGCCCTTTAAAAACACACACCAGTTTTGGGTTTACTGGTTTCAAGAAGCACTGCCTGATGTGAACCATGCCTCGCAGAAAAGAGCTCTCAGAAGACCTACGGTCAAGAATTGTTGACTTGCATGAAGCTTGAAAGGGTTACAAAAGTATCTCCAAAAGCCTTGATGTTCATGTGTCCACGGTAAGACAGACTGTCTACAAATGGAGAAAGTTCAGCACTGTTGCTACTCTCCCTAGACGTGGTCGTCCTGTAAAGATGACTGCAAGAGCAAAGCGCAGAATGCGTAATGAGGTAAAGAAGAATCCTAGAGTGTCAGCTTAAGATTTACAGAATCTCTGGCACATGCTAACATTTTTGTTGACACATCTACAATAAGGAAAACATTAAACAAGAATGGAGGACACCACGGAGGAAGCCATTGCTGTCCAAAAAGAATATTGCAGCACGTTTGAAGTTTGCAAAAGAGCACCTGGATATTCCACAGCACTACTGGCAAAATATTCTGTGGACAGATGAAACCAAAATTGAGTTGTTTGGAAAAAAACACACAACACTATCAGGGTTATTCAAAGAGATTCGAAAAGTCACCGCACGTTCGGTGACTTTTCATTCTCTTCAATTCGGTTTGTTTTGCTGATCCCATTTCGGTGACCCTGCGGTGTATTCAGCAAACACCACAGGGTCCCCGAATTGCAGGGAAAAGCTGCCGCAAACCTGTCGAAAACGATCCGCAAAACCCAGCGAATGCACGCCAAAAACCCGCAAAAACATCTGGATTAACCTGCTGAAAACCACAGAAAAACCCGAACAGGAGCCGATCGCAGCCTTCCACACCGCAGAAGAGGCAGTGAATAAATTAGGAAAACAGTTTGCATGAATGATTGAAAAGTGAAACACTGTTTGCAAAAAACCACTGAGCGAAAATGTCTGAAATTTATATATGAGGTCCAGGGAATGATAATAAAGAGGGCTGTTACAGAAAAAATAAGTAAACTTAAATTTTCTTTTTTTTTAAATCGGGCTTCCAAAAAAAAAAAAAAAATTCTGAAAAATGCTTAAAATATCCTAAAAAATCTATAAATAAAGAGACTCTTTACTGCAGAATTTTATAATGAACGGTTTATTAGATATTGAATTAAAACAGCAATATTTTTAACATTGAAGCCTATGGGATTCTCCTGAATAAATTTGCCGAATTAAACCACCGAATGGCAGGGCATTAGGGGAACCTTTCACTGCTGGTTTGTGTTCTCTGAATAGCTGAAGCAGTGCTTTTTCATGGGGTTTTCACTGCCCTCAAACAGGCACCGAACAGGCACCGTATGTGCAGGCAATTCGCCAGGATTTGGCGTATTGCCTGCTCTCTGGATAGCCGAATGGCCAGGAAAGGTAACCGAACGCTGATTTTCAGCGTTCGGTTACCTTTCTCAAGCAATTCGGATCTCTTTGAATAACCCTGTTTGTGTGGAGAAAAAAAAGGCACAGCACACCAACATCAAAACCTCATCCCCACTGTAAAACATGGCGGAGGGATCATCATGGTTTTCGGCTGCTTTGCTGCCTCAGGGCCTGGACGGATTGTTGTCATTGATGGAAAAATGAATTCCAGAGTTTATCAAGACATTTTGCAGGAAAACGTAAGACCATCTGTCCGCCAACTGAAGCTCCGCAGAGGATGGGTGATGCAACAGGACAATGACCCAAAGCATACAAGTAATTCAACAAACGAATGGCTTCAGCAAAACAAAATACGCCTTCTGGAGTGGCCCAGTCAGAGTCCTGACCTCAACCCGATTGAAATGCTGTGGCATGACCTTAAGGCTAGGGTCAGATGAGCGCATTTTCTACGGACTGTGCGTCCGTGCAGTACGGACGTACTTTCTGACTGACTACAAGGTAGTGGCCACAGAGTCCGTTTTTTCACTGACGTATTTTTTGACTGATGTAGCAGGGAAAATAAATTACAATGAAAAAAACATTCTGTCCGTCAAAAATGCTGGACGTATAAATGCAGTCTGTCTGACCATGTTCCATCACTCACACAGAAAGCTATGTGGACGTTGTGGACGTGGCGCACTCCGCACGTCCGTTCTAGCAGTATTACGTTCTTGGATAAAATAATGGATAGAGTCCTCGCGCTTACGCCAAGTGTCCAGTGAGTAATACTTCAAGATAATCTAGAAAACATAATAGGAGACATACATTGCGCAGTACATCCTTATGACACCTGGTTTCCAGAGAGAAAGTATTCAACTCACTTTTTTCTGAGCCCCATAAAGTCGGCTCTGGACTATATAGGCATAAATCTGTGGATATGATCTCACCAGCCCGTCCTACCAGCAACCATCCGTGGTGATAACCTGGTCCATAGATTAAATATTGGATCCCCGGGATATGTCACAGACGAAAAGTCAGCAGGATAAAATGAAGTGAAATTTATTGCAGCACTAACGCGTTTCGACCTAATTGGTCTTTATCAAAGTGGAAAAAAATATACATCATGTATATTTTTTTCCACTTTGATAAAGACCAATTAGGTCGAAACGCGTTAGTGCTGCAATAAATTTCACTTCATTTTATCCTGCTGACTTTTCGACTGTGACATATCCCGGGGATCCAATATTTAATCTATGGACCAGGTTATCACCACGGATGGTTGCTGGTAGGACGGGCTGGTGAGATCATATCCACAGATTTATGCCTATATAGTCCAGAGCCGACTTTATGGGGCTCAGAAAAAAGTGAGTTGAATACTTTCTCTCTGGAAACCAGGTGTCATAAGGATGTACTGCGCAATGTATGTCTCCTATTATGTTTTCTAGATTATCTTGAAGTATTACTCACTGGACACTTGGCGTAAGCGCGAGGACTCTACCCATTATTTTATCCATTGACTATTCGCACTTGGGAGTGTGCGTTTGTGCCCTTGCTGCTACCCAAGACCGACCATCTACACATTATCTGCGCCATTTTTTCCACCTTATTGTTTTTTCAGTATTACGTTCTTGCCTAACCTGCGTCCGTTTGCAGCGTCCGTCAGCCTCCGCACTTCTGTGCGGACGTACTTCGTGTGTGGGGCTCCATTTAACACAATTGTATGCTATCACGGACGTACTTATGTGCGGGCAACACGGACGTTAACACTGCGTTCGTCTGACCCCAGCCTTAGAGAGCGATTCACACGAGACATCCCAAGAATATTGCTTCACTGAAACAGTTTTGTGAAGAGGAGTGGTCCAAAATTACTCCAGATCGTTGTACAGGTCTGATCTGCAACTACAGGAAACGTTTGGTTGCGGTTATTGCTGCCAATGGAGGGTCAACCAGTTATTAAGTCCAAAGGTTCACATACTTTTTCCACCCTGCACTGTGAATGTTTACATGTTCTGTTCAATAAACACATGAAAACATATAATGTTTGTGTTGTATTATTTTAAGCAGACTGTGTTTTTCAAATTGTTGTGACTTAGATGAAGATCAGAGCACATTTTATGACCAATTCATGCAAAACTCCACGTAATCCTAAAGGGTTCACATACTTTTTCTTGCCACTGTATGTCCCCTGGCTATGGAAATTTGAACATTCTGCTATCTGTGTACTTCGACCTCGGCCTGATACCTGACAACGATTATTGCCTAGCCCCTTATCTGTGTATCTTGCCACAGACTCTAGTTTAGTTATCTTCGCTAATTTGTTTTAATTTCTGTTTGTATTCAGTTTCCTCCAGTGTCTCCTAATTCATCCTGTGTTTAATCCTTTCACCTGTTTATTCTGCTCTTTGCCTCCCCCTGTCTTTAGCTCCCTGTAACCTGTAGTTTCTCACTTCAACTCCCACTCTCATCACTCTAAGCCATCCTTCTATTTATTTGTTCCCTTTTCCTGTATCTTCCCTCTGCTTTAGTTCTTTGTCTGCCTCGCCCACTCCTCCTCCTTTAATAACTCTTGGTTCAGTTCTCCCACTACTCTTAGCCATCCATCTATTCATTCAACCCCTTTTCCTGTGTGTTTCCTCTGTCTTAGTTTATTGCCCATCTCACCCTCTTTCCTCTATACATCTTGATTCTGTTCTCCCGTTTAGTTGCTTCTGCTGTTCATGTTATTTTAATAGATATCGGGCCGTATTACAAAGCTGGTGCTACCTTAACCAGCGATGTTGTAAACTTACCAGAGCCATTAAAATCAATGGGGTTGTTAAGTTTACAACAGCTCTGGTTACGTTAGCACCAGCTTTGTAATATAGCCCATCTTGTTTAGCCCTGCAACCTGCCTCTCTCATATATGCCTCACTGCATATTGGGCTCACACCCGCACTCCATGCTAAGTTCTTATGACAGAATGAGGACGTCTTCAACCTGTGAGCCCGCGGTGAGCAAAGATGAAATGGATTACCTGAAAGGTTCAATGAATGAAATCCTGCAGCAAGTGGACACTTTGGGCCCTATTACATTCCTCGCGCATTTGTTTTTGCGTGCACAAATACGCATTTGCTCAAGGGGCAAAACCCTTTGCGCAGAACGTCGTATTACAACGTTAGCGCAAACGATGCGCGTTATCGTTTAACGCGGATCGACCTGCGCGAGCGTGATGAACTGTGCGCGTCCTATACTTAACATTGTGAGCGCAAATTCATTTATGTGCTGGTATGCGGATGGTATTACAATCGATGAACATCTTTTTACGAGTGACGTTTGCGCGCATAATTTTAACGTCTTTGAAAAGCTGATGGTAACTGCAAATCTGAACGTTCTGGCCGAAACGAAAAACACCAGCACGAAAAAAAAAATACAGCACAGTATAGTTACACATTCTACACATACCCAAACCAATAAAATTGTGAATTCGTGCGTGTTTTTGTTTTTGCTGCTGCATATATACTCAGATTTACTTTGACAGGCGCAAAAACGTAAGTGAGTCAATTAAGGCAAATTGATGTCAATTAAGGTTCTTAATTCTGATTGGCTGAAACCCTGCGAAAAAAACAGTCCGTACACTGATTTACCTCCGCTACGTTACTGCGCGCATATTACTCTTCGTTTTGCGCGTCGTTTTTACTAACGTTATTTTTGGACGGATGAGAAAATGAGTTCGGATCGTAATACCACCGTTAATTAACGCTGCGCACAAAACAAATTGCGCTGCACGGACGAATTTGCGCGAAGAATATAATAGGGGCCTTTATTTGCTGACCTGCTGCAAGGCCTGAGGGGCATCTCCACTAAGGTGCGCATTCCAGTTACTAAAAAGGGAGCCCAAGAACCCCTAACCTTGGAGCATGAAAGGAGAAGAATTCTAGATCTATGCTTCTACTGTAGCAGTGGCCTGCATAAAATATCGGCCTGCCCGATAAGCCCACCAAAGCCATCCAGCACCCCACCTGAGTCCGTGTCTGCCAAACCGAAAACACTTTCTTCCAAGTCTGCACGAACCAAGTCTAAGGTGACTACACTTACCAAATCCATTTCTCCTATGCCTAGTGAAGCACTGCCCACCAAGGTCAAGAAGGCAGTGCCTGTCAAGTCTGCAACCAACAGGCCAAAAAGGGAACCTGTTTCTACCAAACCCTCGCCTGCTAAAACAAATTCTAAGGAGACCTGGTCTAACAAGCTCCAAAGGTGCCAGCCAAACAGGATGGTGTCGCTGGAAACAGATCCTGAGGTCACAGACCATGAAGACCCCAACCCTGCTGAAACCATGGAGTTTGAACCATCCTTCCCCGCTGAACCTGAGGTTGCCATGCTCATGGAACAAGAGCCCACTGTATTAACAGAGCCTGATCCCATCGTGTCCATGGAGATAGTGTCTGTCCTGCCTTCTAGTGTGACACCCACTACTCCAAGCCACCACATCATTTCCAACAGTATTGCCGGTCCAGAGACTTCCAGCCAGCATGACTCTTTACACCAATCTGCTCACGAGCCTGGATCCTCCGAGGAATGGAGTTCTGTGGACTCAGGTGATGAACTACTTTGAGAGACTGCACGCCATTCCCTAGGGACACTTGGTCCTCCCAACAACTATATTTGTACCGCTGTTCCCCACCATGACCTGGCAGAGGACTATCTGCCATTCTATGATTCCTCCTGTGACAATGACTCTGACTTTTAATGGGAGTTAAATGAAGAGGATTGGCCCTGGAATAATCCGGCTACTTACCTGTGCCATTCGGCTGCCTACTCCAGACCCCCATTCAAGAAAAATGACACGAGACCTGCAGGTCAGAGAGCGGCCTACATCGGAACCCTGGTCTCCACTTCAGCCCCGCTTTTTACGTCCTCCGTGAAACTTCAAGATCTGAAAGCTCACCCCTGCCTTATTGACCTGAAGACCCAGCAGGAATCAAAGCTACCCAGTACAGTAACATGCAGAAATGTACTAGCAGTATCCAATACTCAACTCAGTCAAGGTTCTCTGGGTCCTGGCATTAACACTGCCCAACCTTCTGTTCCTGACCAATCGAGCCAAGCCACGGTCGCTGCCCAGCTTTGCCAGGCCTCTACAACCAAACGTTGCCAGGCCTCTGTAACCAAGCCTAGCCAGGCTCCTGAAATCAAGCCTGGTCAGGCCCCTGTTAAAAAGCTCCTAGCATCGCTGTCACCACAGAGCCAAGCAGTTGCCTCTCCTGCATCGTTGTCACCGCAGAGCCCAGCAGTTGCCTCTCCTGCATCGTTGTCGCCGCAGAGCCCAGCAGTTGCCTCTCCTGCATCGCTGTCACCGCAGAGCCCAGCAGTTGCCTCTCCTGCATTGCTGTCGCCGCAGAGCCCAGCAGTTGCCTCTCCTGCATCGCTGTCACCGCAGAGCCCAGCAGTTGCCTCTCCTGCATCGCTGTTGCCGCAGAGCCCAGCAGTTGCCTCTCCTGCATCGCTGTCACCGCAGAGCCCAGCAGTTGCCTCTCCTGCATTGTTGTCGCCGCAGAGCCCAGCAGTTGCCTCTCTTGCATCGCTGTCGCCGCAAAGCCCAGCAGTTGCCTCTCCTGCATTGTTGTCGCCGCAGAGCCCAGCAGTTGCCTTTCCTGCATTGCTGTCGCCGCAGAGCCCAGCAGTTGCCTCTCCTGCATCGCTGTCACCACAGAGCCCAGCAGTTGCCTCTCCTGCATCGCTGTTGCCGCAGAGCCCAGCAGTTGCCTCTCCTGCATCGCTGTCGCCACAGAGCCCAGCAGTTGCCTCTCCTGCATCGCTGTCCCCGCAGAGCCCCGCAATTGCCTCCTCAGCACCGCTGTCCCCGCAGAACCCCGCTGCCGCCATGGCTTTGGGATTTGCAAAAGTTGCCAATCCCATCCCTCATAGCCATAAGACGAAAACTATGTCTGGACAAGCATGCCGGAGGTCCACCTACGTTGGCTCCACCGTCTCCATCCCAGAAGACATGATCGCCATGGAACCATTGCCTCCTGGGTTCCCCTATGAATCTAATGGGACCATGGTCAGATGCGCAGACCTTTGTGTATTTAAAAACGCCAAGAGTGCCCGGAGATCGCTCCGCAAAAAGGGGGAGCTGCCAAACTTTGTACCCAGCAGCTCAACACCACCAGGTTGGATTTCCAAAGACTATGCTCTAGCTTCTAATAATATGGTGGTTAGGACAGGAGATCTGATTGCGTATGAGAAAAATCTGGCAAGAGAAAAGAAATTCTCACCATCGGTGCTTCATGCCACTTTCTCTAGCCACCCATCTATGGATCGTGATTCCTATACTGTACAGGGGACCCTTTTGGACATTCCCCTGGCCCCCCAAGCAAGATTTAGCCGCTCGGTGCTCGGCCTTTAAAGGGGGGTACTGTCAGGAACCATATATGCTAAAACCTGGCAGCCCCCCCAAGCCAATGTATGCTTGTTTAATGCAGGTTCCAGGACTTGCCATCTGATTTTGCACACAAGCCCTGAAGCCTCATGTGAACTCTATCCCCTGCTAATGAGGACTCCTTATGAGGAAACCGCACCCTCTACTGAGTACTTCCTCATTGAAGTCAGAACTTAGCAACCTACCTGACCTGTGCCCTGAAAAGCTCCCCGTTCCTGATCTGCTACCCCATCTGATCTGCTACCCATCTGGACTATATATCTGGACTCCTTCTGCCTCACCGGTAACCTCCACCCATTGCTTCCCATTCCTCCCCCTATTTTTTTTTTGAAAGGGTATTTTAGCAGGAAGGATACATTGAGATTTCTCTCGTTTTCAAGTATGTCCTGGGTGGCGAGTATGTACCGTTAGGTGTCTTGCCCAAGGACACTTACTGGAGAGGTGCTCTTGCTGGAATCAAACTCATGTTTCCACAGGCTCTCTCCACGCAGAGCAGTGATGTTACCTCTACTCCACCCAGCCAGTATTTGGAAAATATGTGAATGACCCCTGGCTATAGACATTTGAACATTCTGCTATCTGTGTACCTCGACCTCGGCCGGATACCTGACGATTATTGCCTAGCCCCTTATCTGCCACAGACTCTAGTTTAGTTATCTTCATTAACCTGTTTTCATTTCTGTTTGTATTCAGTTTCCTCCAGTGTCTCCTATTTCATCCTGTGTTTAATCCAGGGCTTGACAAATTTGCTTTGAATCTAGAAACCAGGTACAAAATTTAGGAGCCAACGTTTATACCTTGATAAAGGGGATACTCGCCGAAACGTTGGGAACCTTGCCACTGCATCTGGGAGTTGGTTGGTACTCACCCAAATTATGATTTTAGCTGTTTCTGTTTATTTATGACTTTGTTACCTGGTGCTTTTTGCAGTTTGGCTACTTTTTTGAGCCTAGAAGTGTAGACTGTTGCTTCTAATATCAGTTTGGCCGCTCTGAGATTACATCTATATCTCTAATTTGTGTTAACATCTGTACATTGTGACGTTGTGATTAGGGATGAGCTGTTCGGGTTCGGACGGTTCAGAGTTCGGCCTGAACTTTGGCAGTTCGAAAGTTCACGAACTTCGAACTTTCTGGGTGTGTTCGGTTCGAGTTCGAAAAAAAAAAGAAATTTTGAAAAAAGTATAGAAAATGCTTAAAAAAATACTAAAAAATCTAGAAATAAAGAGACTCTTTACTGCAGAATATTATAAGCAACGGTTTATTAGATATTGAATTAAAAACTAATGTGTACGTGGAAAGATTCTCAACTCTAATGACCTCTGTTCACAAACGGGCATAACACCAGGTGTTTTTAGTCTGGTAATCAATTTTATACATTGTACACTATACTGAGGTACTGAGGGGGTGGGGTGGTGTCTGTTTCTGATTGAGATTTGAGAATTAATTTCCCTCCTAAAACTTCCTAATATGCTGCATTTAACTGGTGTTTGAAAAAAAATTCAAAATAACATCTAAAGCAATGTTATTTTTCACCTCGGGATTAAACATTCACAGGGTTATTCAGAGAGCGGTGAAAATCAGGAGAATAACTGGAGAAGTGAAAAGTCTAGGTCAAAATAGCCAAACCAGAAAAATTCTCCCATTTAACTCACTTTCCAAATTGGCTATTTGGTCTAGATTGTTCTCTTCTCCTGCCAGTTCTCCTGGCTTTCACCTCTTTCTCAGGGTTGTTCAGAGAAAGGTGAAAACCAGGAGAATGGCAGGAGAAGAGAACAATCTGGACCAAATAGCCGATTTGGAAAGTGAGATAAGGCTAGGGTCAGACTAACGCATTTTTCTCAGCGACTGTCAAAAAGTGCGTCCGAACGCATTGCCGTATTTTTTCACGGAATGCGCGAAAACGGTCATACGATGCGCATTTTTGTGCGTTATTTTTTACGGATCCAAACCAGGAAACTTTGGGTGTCTGGACGTTATGTTGGCCAGACATGAGCAAAGTCTGACGTCTCCAAATCACGCACACACGCCGCTAGTGGACGCAGCGCACTGTGTACGTCCGTACTAGTGGTCCTGCATTCTCGAAAAAATGCATTAATTTTCCCCTTGCGTTGCACAGCCGGACTTTCGTGCGACCGTACTTCGTATATTGGCCGTCATTGCCCGTCATTTGCTGCTAGTGCGGCCGTGATTAAGTGCGCCTAAACGCACGTTAAAAATTCGCAAGTCTGACCCTAGCCTAAATGGGAGAATTTTTCTGGTTTGGCTATTTTGACCTAGAATTTTCCATTCTCCAGTCCTTCTCCTGCTCTTCACCGCTCTCTGAATAACCCTGACAGGGTTATTCAGAGAAAGGTGAAACTCAGGAGAATGACTGAAGAGAAAATTCTAAGTCAAAATAGCCAAACCAGAAAAATTCTCCCATTTATCTCACTTTCCAAATCGGCTATTTGCTCTAGAATTTTCCATTCTCCAGTCATTCTCCTGCTTTTCACCGACAAAAAATCAGTAAACTTTTTCTGCGTATCCGAAAATGTCTCCTCTTTTCATACAGACTGCCGCCCCAAGCAGGTGTTTATGGATAGATTAAAGGAAAAGCATTTACCGTCATTTGAAATGTCATTTTTTGGTTTTTACATATTTCTTTACATCTTAGATATCCGCCACTTCACGGGCAGGTTATGGGGACTTCCTAGGCACAATATTTGAAGGATTTTTTCGTTTTTATTTTTAACCCTTATTTCATGGAAAACTCACTGTCCCTTTAAAAACGTTTTTTTTTTTACTTTTTGTCCTTGTTTCCTGTCCCCCAGGGCACTACCCGGACCCCCATACACCTTTTATGGCAAATATCTAGCATATATGCCCTCTTGGAGGGTACTCTAAAAACCGAATTTTCAGCCCCATTGACTTGTATTGAGTTCGAGTTCGGATTCGGGTTCGGATCCGAACATTTGGAACGTTCGGGTTCAGCTCCGAACCGAACTCGGGGACTGTTCGGCTCCTCCCTAGTTGTGATATTGTTTTATTTGTTTACTTATTTTCTTTGCTCTGTTGTCATTGGACACCCTATTTACACACACACGCTCATATATAAATACATACACCAGAGCTGGATATATTTACTTTAAATGTAGGAGACCGGAAGAAAACATTGAAGCCAACTAGATGTTTTTAGGTGCCAAAGACTGCTTTTAGATTGGTGTAAAATAAACTGGAAATTTAGGAGCCAGGAGTAAAATTCTAGGAGCCAGTGGCTACCAGGCTCCTGGCTTTGTCAAGCCCTGGTTTAATCCTTTCACATGTTTAGTCTGCTCTTTGCCTCCCCTGTCTTTAGCTCCCTGTAACCTGTAGTTTCTCACTTCAACTCCCACTCTCATCACTCTAAGCCATCCTTCTATTGATTTGTTCCCTTTTCCTGTATCTTCCCACTGCTTTAGTTCTTTGCCTGCCTCGCCCACTTCTCCTCCTCTAATACCTCTTGGTTCAGTTCTCCCACTACTCTTAGCCATCCATCTATTCATTCAACCCCTTTTCCTGTGTGTTTCCTCTGCCTTAGTTTATTGCCCATCTCACCCTCTTTCCTCTATACATCTTGATTCTGTTCTCCCGTTTAGTTGCTTCTGCTGTTTGTTATTTTAATAAAATATGTTGTTTAGCCCTGCAACCTGCCTCTCTCATATATGCCTCACTGCATATTGGGCTCACACCCGCACTCCATGCTAAGTTCTTATGACCGTGATACGCTCACACACTGCAAATTACTGTGAGTTTTATTGCCGTGGATTCGTTGATACACCGCACTTACTGTGAGTTTTATTATTGTGGAGTTCTGTGATACATTCATACACACCGCACATTACTGTGAATTTTATTATCGTAAATTCTGTGGTACGCTCACACACACCGCACATTACTGTGAGTTTTATTATCGTAAATTCTGTGGTACGCTCACACACCGCACATTACTGTGAGTTTTATTATCGTAAATTCTGTGGTACGCTCACACACACCGCACATAACAGAGTTTTATTATCGTAGATTCTGTGGTACGCTCACACACACACCGCATTACTGAGTTTTATTATTGTAGATTCTGTAATACGCCCACACACACCGCACATTGCTGTGAGTTTTATTATCTAGATTCTAGGGACGCACTGATACAATTTTTTTAAGACCGAGTACAAGTACCGATACATTTTAAAAGTACTCACCGATACCGAGTACTGATACTTGTATTTAAAGTCATGTGACCGCTTTTCAATAGGACCAGACCTCACACATATATTGCTCCCCAGCTCACATTACTGCCCCCAGCTCACATTGCTGCCCCAGCTCACATTACTGTCCCAGCTCACATTGCTGCCCCAGCTCACATTACTGCCCCAGCACACATTGCTGCCCCAGCTCACATTGCTGCCCCCAGCTCACATTGCTGCCCCCAGCTCACACATGGATTGTCCCCAACTCACACATAGATTGTCCCCAGCTCACACATGGATTGCTTCTCCCGCACTGTCAGGCTCCTCCAACATCTACTTTCTTCGAGCGGCTGCTGGCAGAGGTTGTATCCCGGAACCACGTGCACAGTCACAGTCACGTGAACTCCGCGATCACGAGATCGTGGCTGTGAGTGTTTCCCAACGAGCGGCCGGGCTACAACCTCTGCCAGCGGCCACTCAAAGAAAGAAGACGTCGAACACTGCCCCAAGAAACCGGCCCAGTGTTGGCTTCCGGTATCGGTTTAGATATCGGGGGCCTCTGCATGAGTACCAAGTACCAAGTACTCGTGCAGGCCCCGGTATCGGCACCGATACTAGTATCGGTATCGGTGCATCCCTAGTAGATTCTGTGATACACTCATACACACTGCACATTACTGTGAGTTATATTGCTGTAGAGCTTTGTGACACACACACACACTGCACATTAATGTGAGTTTTATTGCTGTGGAACACTATTACACACTGAACATGTCTACAAATTTTATTACTGTTGAGCTCCGTGATACGCTCATAGACAGGACACAAAACCCCACAGCTCCCCCAATAAAACAACTATGCAATGTATTTAATCTATTACAAAACCCATTAAACCAAAAAAAAGGAAAAACGTACATATTACCAATATTACAGATATTAAATGCACTATGCATGCTGCGCAAGGTGACAGGACACACTAGGGGCTTGGA
The DNA here is from genome assembly GCA_009667805.1 of Leptobrachium leishanense. NCBI lineage: Eukaryota > Metazoa > Chordata > Amphibia > Anura > Megophryidae > Leptobrachium > Leptobrachium leishanense. Next base: position 73,265,393 of record CM019065.1, read on the forward strand.
GGGGTGACAGGGCACACTGGGGGTTTGGGAAGGTGACAGAGGGCACACTGGGGGCTAGGGAGGGTTACAGGGCACACCGACTGACAGGGCACACTGGCAGGGATCCCAAGTCTCCCGGGAGTCTCACTGAAGTGAATGCGGGCTCCCTGACGCCTGCAAATACTACAGGAACTCCTGAATTCAGGAGAAGGGAGATCTGTCAGAGCCGGGGGCATGCTCGGTTTTAGCCAAATCATTCACGTTTGGCTTAAAACCAAGCATGCGCCCTTGCTCCACGCAGCACACGGGGAGCTGTAGTTTTCTGACTGTGTTATACAGAGAGAGCCTCACAGGGGGTATCCTGTCTGCGTTATACAGAGAGCTTCAGAGGGGGAATTATATCCTGACTGTGTTATAGAGAGAGAGAGAGAGAGCCTCACAGTGGGTATCCTGTCTCTGTTATACAGAGAGCCAAAGAGGAGGGTATTATATCCTGACTGTGTTATACAGAGAGAGAGAGCCTCAGCGCCAGCGGGGTATCCTGTCTGTCTCATACAGAGAGCCTGAGGGGGTATTATATCCTGACTGTGTTATACAGAGAGAGAGCCTCAGAGGGGTATCCTGTCTGTCTTATACAGAGAGCCTCAGAGGGGGTATTATATCCTGACTGTGTTATACAGCGAGAGAGCCTCAGAGGGGTATCCTGTCTATCTTGTACAGAGAGCCTCAGAGGGGGTATTATATCCTGACTGTGTTATACAGAGAGAGAGAGCCTCAGAGGGGTACCCTGGTGGTTTCTAATTATTTTTCATTTTTATTTAAAAATACAAATAAGCAGTGGGGAGGGACCCGGGAGGGACCCGGGAGGGACCCCCCCCCCTAAAAACAGCATCAAAAGGAGGGTGGAGTAGGGTGGGCAGGTGATCAGCCTCCTTGAAATGAGTTTTGCAGGTTGGGATGTCTGCACTGGAGGCTAGGGAAGGTGACAGCGGGCAAGCTGCGGAGGGTGACAGGGCACACTGGGGGCTAAGGAGGTTAACAGAGGGCACACCGAAGGCTGAGGAGGGTGACCTAGGACACACTGTCTGTACATCCATCTAAGTCTGTCTATCCATCCATGCATCACACTGTTTGTCCATCCATCCATACATCCCACTGTCATTCCATCCATGCATCCATCCCACTGTCTATCCATCCCAGTCTGTCTGTCCATCCATCCATGTCCGTCTATCCATCCATCCATGCTTCCAAGCCTGTCAGTCTATCCATCCATCTCAGTCTGTCCGTCCATCTATACATCCCACTGTCTGTCCGTCCATCTATCCCTGTCAATTCATCTCACTGTCTATCCATCCATCCCACTGTCTGTTGATCCATTTGTCCATCTCTCCATCCCACTGTCCATCAATCCCACTGTCCATCCATCCATCTCTCTAGCTATTCATTCATCCATCTCTAATAAATTAGCCTATCAAATCCCTCTATCCATTCATGTCACTGCCTATTCATCTATCCCTCTGAGGTATAGAAAGATACTGTCTGTCTATCCCTCTGTGTATCCCCCGCCAGGCAGGTTATTCCCTATGAAGGAGATCCGGGAGGGCGGGTGACACCATGAGTTACCGCCCCGGGTGACACCAACCCTAGTGACGCCACTTCCCTCATTATTGCTAAATACTCTGTAATTAGCCCTTATTATTTTACCAAAGCCTTTAAATATTTTCCTCCTAAATGGTCTATTTTGTTTTGTGTTATAGCCCCATTCAGAGAAAACAAAATCTACTACACTATGCTATGCCTAATATAATATATGAAAGAAAGAAATATATCTCTTTGCCTATCTTTCTTTCTTTATGTTATTTTGTTCAAATAAAAGTATATACACACATATACAATATACACAAAAGCACAAAGTGGTCTATGTACTTCTTATATCTATCACTGATAGTATTGTTACTATTCATTTACTAGTATTGTGACGTCATATTCTGGGAAACATTGGTTGTAATGAATTAAGGCTGATCATCAATGGAGGATCAATAGATACATGTGGAAGTGAGGGTCCTGCTCCCTAAGGAACTTACATTTTAAAGGTAAAAGTATATGATAGTCGGTATAAAAAGACTAGTATTCTTCAAGGGAAATGATTTATATGTCAGAGTAAAAGCCTAGCCCCCATTTACTACTTATTACTGACTTAGTTACAAGCGAGTCGCTTCAGTATTAGGGATGGACCGAACACCCCCGTGTTCGGTTCGCATTCGAACTCAAACATTTGAAAAAGTTCGAATTCGAACACGATTTGAACACCATGCAAGTCAATGGGGCTCAAACGTTCGAAAATGAAGGTGCCCTCCAAAAGGGCATATATGCAAGATATTGGCCATAAAAGGTGTATGGGGGTCTGGGTACTGCCCTGGGGGACAGGAAACAATGAAAAAAAAGTAAAAAAAAATGTGGTTTTAACCCTTTCACTGCTGAGTGCTGAGCCATTTCACCGCTGTGCGCTGAGCTAATTTTTACCGCTTTTGCTCATCTTTAAACGCGATTTGAAGCCATGGGAAATGTTTGAGCAACAAGGAGTGGAAAAAATTACGATCTTAACGCAAACGTTAACGCTCACTTGCATTGTAACGATTCCCCAGGACAGACCTGGTAGGATCCCTGGTAACAGACCTCTAACCCTCCGATCCTTAGGATGGTCGGGACCACTAAACCAAACCTCTCGCAGCCACACAGGCCAGGGAGACAGCACCAGCAATATACACCACAGACTGAGATCAATATAAGTTTGTACTTCGCTATAGTGTATGGCAGGATGGAAGCACACCAGCAGTAACAAGCAGTGTAATATACAAGACAGGGGCACAGAGCGAGAGTAGTTGTTATAACAAAACCGGGTCAGCAATGTTTAAGCACTTGTACTGCGCTACTATATGTGGCAGGATCTGTTGCACACACCAACAAACAAACAGCAGATATACCAGACAGGGGCACAGAGCGAGAGTAGTCGTTAAAACAAAACTGGGTCAACTGGGCGCACGCTCCTGATTTAAAGGTCCCGGCGGCTCCGCGTTATCACCATGCGTCCTGCCCCTGATAACTCACAGCTGCGCCGGGTGCCGCCGGAGCTCCTGGCATATATAATGTTCATCATAATACAGTAGGCAAAGAGGTCCTGTTTAAGAGCATACAATCTAAAAGGATAAAGTAATATTGAAGGATTTGTGTGAAAGTTTAATGGTAAGCGCCTACAGGTTTTGTAGCGCTGTACAAAGGAAATTAGGCAGATTTCAGGTGATTTTTTTTGCTGACTAAGGGAGATGGAAGGTTGTAGTTTAGTATCCTGAGTATTGTTTGTTTTCTTTTTTCTGCATTGGTAGCCATATGTCTAGTTTTATTTTTTGCTGTCTGATGTTTTTGTCTTTTGGTGTGAAGTGCAACAACGTATGACTGTGCCCCCATTGAATTTTCTTGGGGAGGGAATAAAACAGGTTGTAAAATAGCTGCACAAACACCTCACATTTGAATGTTTGTTTTTAACCAATATCCTTAATAAAGATTGTAGTTTTTGATGTTTATTAAGAATCTTTTTCTCTGAGATTCCTCTGAGAACTTTGTGCTAGTTAACATGTCAATTTTTAAACATGCCCTTCTATACTTTCTTTCCCAGTTTATGATATTTTTTGTTATGTGTATTTTTTATTTGAACTGAAGAGCATTTTAGAAAAAAGATGGTGACTGTTGCAAAAGTAAAAAAAGTTTTCACATTCTTCTCCTAGCCCCCTCCTTTTTGTCTCTCTCATGACCACTCCTTTTTCTTTGTGTCCAAAAATGTGTTGCATTTTTTCTCCATTTTAACCATATAAATTTTAAAGTTTTTGACAGGTTAATAATAAATTTTTTCCCCAAGTTTTTTCTTTAGGTGAAAACTACCTATGCATGCCAACTTTGGCCAAGCTAGATGGAAGATTATTGAATACCAATATTGATAAAGCTGTTGAAATTGAAGGAAATTTACTCAAACACATTATCATTTCATGTTACAATGTTACATCAACCGGATAATAAGGAATTATCAGACACCAGGCAATAAAACATTCTAATTTATCAACAACTCCTCGATAAATCATGCAATTAAAGAAGATCATTGATTTAGAAATAAAACTTAAGATATAAGATATACAAAACAGTTATTTTAAAGCAATAAGACAGAAGACAAAGAAAGAAGAAGATAATGTACCGGCTGGGTGGAGTAGAGGTAATGTCACTGCTCTGCATGGAGAGGGCCTGTGGAGTCATGGGTTCAATTCCAGCGAGCAACCTCTCCAGTAAGTGTCCTTGGCAAGACACCTAACGGTACATACTCGCCACCCAGGACATAGTTGAAAACGAGAGAAATCTCAATGTATCCTTCCTGGTAAAATCCTTTCTCAAAAAAAAATGTATTTTTTATTTGCTGATGGATTATCATTGTGATTATCTAAGTGATAATTATTTTGTGTCTTTTATTATTTTATATTTTATTATTTTTGTTGTTTGGTTACAATCAATATTGTTCAAATTCCCTGACATTTAGGATTATTGAAGATCACATCCAATTAAAATTAGAGTTAATGTATTTAGGAACATATAATTTAATGCATTTGCATAAACACGTTTCATGACATATATAGTGTTAAATGGAAAGTTTTAATTCGGTAAAATTAAAGTTGTTTTTATTTTTTGGATTTTATTTGAGGATTGGTGTGTTTTATAAACACCAGGTTTGTTTCAAAACACCAAAAAAGACTGAATAGGATAGTACTTAATATTTGTTTGATATTTTTTTGATATTTAAATGGGTGGAATATGCACTTCGGCTATTTCCTTTTTGAGCCAAAGTTGTGTATATATATTTTTCTCTAAATGCATTGAGTCGGATCTAGTATGATTTTTCTTTTTTTTGTTGTGTGAGGTCCATACGCTTTGCGGGGACATTTTAAAATTTATTATCTGTGTCTCTTCTTGTGTAAATTACATTTTTTATTGTTTTCGTGCACTTGAGAGTGACAATGAATAAATGGATGTATATGATTAGCGGGGTATACCAGATTTTCTTTTCTTATTTCTTTATTGTTGCTAAAACCGTATCACATCATCAAGAAATCTGACAGCCACAATAACTGCATATGGAACGAATCATGGACATTTTGTGTCAAGGTCAAAGGTCACAGGTAATAAGCAACCAGTGCAAAGAGACAGCCTGTTCAGGAGTCCCTATGGTGGGAGCTCTGATGACATTCAATGATTATGCATCTCAAGCTGGGATGTTGAAAAAGACCAAACCTTGATCTCGCACTTTGGACTACGGTATTAGATTATGGAATTTTTTTTATTTTTTTATTTAATCCCCTAGATAAGTGTGAGAAAGGATTGGATTTGTGAAAATGAGAATGTATTTCTTGAGTGTGTATGTGAATGCAGGTGTGTATGCTTTTTGTGGAGTGAAGCTGAACATAGGAAAATACACAGATATAGATCTGACTCATGTTGATTATTAGATAAATGAACTTTTTCATTCAAGTTATTATATTTTTCTTGTTCGGTGAATTATATTTTGGGAAATGGGAATAAATAGTTATTTAATGTCTAGATTAGGTATTTTGGCCTAGGTTCCAAGTGTGGTTCGCTGGAAGAGTGAATCTAGATAGATAAGTGGATTTTATGCTCATAAAGGGCCTCCTTAGGGAATCCCTTTCGTATATCGTAATGGTATTAGGCGAGGACATTGTAGCCCAGGTATAATTAGTTTAATTGCCTAGGTTTGGTTTATCTTTTAGATGATCACAAGTGATATGTGATCAAAGGAAAGAATTGTTAGATTTTAATTTCCTGTATAAAATATAAATATATTATTTTGAAAAGCCTGTTTTGATAAAATGGGCTGTGAAATTCCCCCCTCCCATTATGAGTGTCAAACTCTGTCTTTTCTTACATAGGATGTTGGACTGTGGAATTTAGCCGATTTCCTGTCTGTGCAGGAAAGGGTGTGTGGACATTGGAAGCTAGAAAAAAATCATCTCTGAATCATATGTAGTAATAAGTGTTGGTTAAACTTTGATGTGGAAATGTTTCTGTATGCTGATTGGCTATAAGTTCTTTGAAATCTAATAAAACAGTCTGTCTAACAAAAGATATTTAGACATGACCTGAAGTTGCATTGCTTGTGACTGATTTTGGTGTCTCTCGCCATGGCGTAGCGCAGCATAGCGCAGCATCTGACTTCCATTTTGATATTTAAGAAGAAACTTGAAAAAGGTTTATGTCATCCATATATGGTAATTATATTAGAATTTAAATTTAGCATCGGCCAGCTGGCGGCACCATGTGTCCTGGGACCCCCCCGATTGCCACCCGGGGCCCTGGATGTCACAATATTACAATCCAAACGCAAACGGGTTTAGTAACCACATTTGTAAGAAGAATAATTAATGCTGCATATGAATCCTCACACTGCCGGGCAGCATCGCTACAGTATAATGAATGCAGCATATGAATCCTCACACTGCTGCGCATTTTGCATCGATCCCTCTACACTAATAGTGTATCTTCTCAGACGCTGCATACAGCGCGCCAGTGTATACAGCTTCTAACAGCGTGGGAGACGGGAGGCTGCGCTTGTTGGTGGATCCAGGAATTGTTACATCCTCAGCCCCTGCTGTGCTGCCTGGGGGGTCTGGGCAGGGTTCTGTGCCAAGAGCTGGCCGAATGCCAGCACCTGTCAGGAAGCTGGACACCAGCGCCGCAGGAAACCTAGAAGCAAGCAGGTTTCCTGTAATGAGACTGGTAATACTTCTCCTAAACCAGGCTGATCCAGCAACCAGGTACTGGCTAATGCATCCTGATTTCCCCCTCTATAAAAAGGAACCACTCCCAAGGCACAATGCTTCTGCATTGCTATACTGAACCCCTCACTAGTAGGAAGCTGCCTCTAATCTCCTTATTCCTGTTGTAACCTGCCAGAACCTCGGTTCCTGTCACCCTCTACTCCACCTGCTATAGAACCTCTGCTCCTGAGACCCTCTACTCCACCTGCTACAGACCCTCTGCTCCACCTGCTACAGACCTTCTGCTTCAAGACCTCTGCCTGCCAAAGATTCATTTTTCAAGGACCTCCTGCTCCAAGGAGACCATTGCCTTCCAAGGACGCTCTACCTGCAAAGACTCTGCTTCTATATATCTTCTCTCTTTGTTGTAGTTTAGTTTAGTATTGTTCTCTTGTCTTGCCTTCAGTTAAAGTTATTACTGTTTATTGTTTATTCAGTGTGCTCCCTTCCCCTCAGTATTACCAATCCCTTTTATATTTATCTATTGCATTAATGTTCTATTCTTGACTTCCTAATAAACCATCTTTTGTTTATACATATACGATTCTCAGCAAATATCATTGCACATTAGGCTCAATTCTACCACCCCGGAATGAGCTCCTTACAGCACCAGGTAATGGCCGAGCGGCATCCGAGGGGACGGGGCCTGGCGTGGTCACGAGGAGCCGCCGGGTTTAAAACAGGGTGTGAGGAGTTGCCTCGTTGCCCTGAAGTGGAGTTTGTTCCCGCGTCGCTAAGCTGATTCTATTGTTGATTCTGTTGCCGACCCATTTCTGTCTACGATCCCTGCTCCTGATTTTGACCCGGCTTGTACTCGACCATTCTGTTGCTGCTACGATTTACGATCGCCAGTGTTGTGCTTTGGTGGTTTAACCCCTTGTTTGCCGCTGGGGCTTTCACTCGTTATTTGGGTTTTTCCCATCTCATCTTGTGGTATCGTCTGTGGCCTCATTAGGTTACTTTACCTGACCAAGAGTTCATGATTCTTTGCCACGAATTTATATGAAAACCGCGATCGAAAAATATTGTTTAAGTTCAGCATATGTGCATTGTGCTCAAACCAACAAGTATACTCAATACTGTACCAGCTGTAAACCCCTATGTGTGTCAATCACCCAGGGCCGGCCCAAGACATTGTGCTGCCTGGAGCGAAGGATGAAATGCTGCCCCCCAAAAAAAAACACGCAGCGTGTATGAGCGTATCACAGTGCGCCACAGCAATAAAATTCAAACACTTATACACACCGTACATTAGAATTTTCTTGCTGTGGAGCTCTGTGATACAGTAATGTGAGGTGTATATAACTGAGCCCAGTGTCACATACCCAGCAGTGCCAAGCGTCACATACCCAGCAGTGCCCAGCGTCACATACCCAGCAGAGCCCAGCATCACATACCCAGCAGAGCCCTGCATCACATACCCAGCAGAGCCCAGCTTCACATGCCCAGCAGAGCAAAGCCCACATACCCAGCAGTGCCCAGCATGACACATCCAGCAGTGCCCAGCTTCACATGCCCAGCAGTGCCCAGCATGACATATCCAGCAGTGCCCAGCATGACACATCCAGCAGTGCCCAGCTTCACATGCCCAGCAGTGCCCAGCGTCACATACCCAGCAGTGCCCAGCGTCACATACCCAGCAGTGCCCACCTTCACATGCCCAGCAGAGCCCAGTGTCACATACCCAGCAGTGCCCAGCGTCACATGCCCAGCAGAGCCAGCGTCACATACCCAGCAGAGCCCAGTGTCACATACCCAGCATTGCCCAGCATCACATACCCAGCAGTGCCCACACATGGGTATATTGCCCCAGCTCACACATGGATATATTTACCCCCAGGCCAGCTCATGGAAATATTTGCCCCCAGGCTCACTCATGGAAATATTTGCCCCAGGCCAGCTTATGGATATATTTGCCCCCAGGCCAGCTCATGGATATATTTGCCCCAGGCCAGTTTATGGATATATTTGCCCCAGGCCAGTTTATGGATATATTTGCCCCCAGGCCAGTTCATGGATATATTTGCCCCCAGGCCAGCTCATGGATAGATTTGCCCCAGGCCTGCTCATGGATAGATTTGCCCCCAGGCCAGGCCAGTTTATGGATATATTTGCCCCCAGGCCAGCTCATGGATATATTTGACCCCAGGCCAGGCCAGCTCATGGATATATTTGCCCCAGGCCAGTTTATGGATATATTTGCCCCCATACCAGGCCAGTTTATGGATATATTTGCCCCCAGGCCAGTTTATGGATATATTTGCCCCCAGGCCAGCTCATGGATATATTTTCCCCCAGGCCAGGCCAGTTTATGGATATATTTGCCCCCAGGCCAGGCCAGTTTATGAATATATTTGCCCCCAGGCCAGGCCAGCTCTCGGATATATTTGCCCCAGGCCAGCTCTCAGATATATTTGCCCCAGGCCAGCTCACGGATATATTTGCCCCCAGGCCAGCTCATGGATATATTTTCCCCCAGGCCGGCTCACGGATATATTTGCCCCCAGGCCAGCTCTCGGATATATTTGCCCCCAGGCCAGCTCATGGATATATTTGCCCCCAGGCCAGCTCTCGAATATATTTGCCCCCAGGCTTACCTCTGCCGGCCCCTCCAATGGGCCGATCCTCATCCTGCGACCGCCGCGTTCCTTCGTTCAACGAGCGGCAGCCTCGTGAGTATCTGCCGCTCGCCTGGGATCCACCTTCCAGCCTGCCGCGGTCTCGCGAGATCACGTGATCTCGATCGCGGCAGGCTGGAGGATGGATCATAGGCGAGCGGCAGATACTCATGCGGCTGCCGCTCGTTGAAGGAACAAGCGCGGCGGCCGCACGATCTGCCGCCGCCGCTTGAAAAAATAGTGCAGAGCACTGCAGCGGCACCTGGGGCTGAAATTTGCCGCCCTCAAATTTCTGCCGCCTGGCACCGCTGCTCCGCTCTGCACCATTGTCGGGCCGGCCCTGCAATCACCTCTGATAAGTATAAAATACCGTTGACCTGCTCTAGTTTATCAGCGAACGTTAAATCTGCACATTTTCTGACTGCCCTGCAGTCCGTACAATTCATTTACTGTCCGAAGTATCTTTGTGCTTCTAATCATGCTCTAAGTTGTCTATCGGACTTGCAACCTTTAGCACTTAGTAGCAACTCAGTTGTTCTCTCATACTCCCTGACTTTAGAGTATAACTTTGTGTATACCAAGTGTTGTGTCAACATCAGGCAGATATTTCAGTCCTTAAAGATCTCAACCTCGCTACTCCTTGGTGAGCGCTACTGCGCCCGTTACAGGAATCTGGGTAGTAGAGAAAAAAAAAGGTTTTATTTTATGTTCCCGGGGACATTTAGAAATGTCCTCGGATTTTTTTTTTTTTAAAAAAATGTGTCGCCTTACCTTAGCCTGGTGGTCAGTGGGGGCTCCCTGGATCCTGGTTGTGGGGGGGGGGGTCTGCCGTGGCCACAGGTGCAGTGGCTCCCTCCCTGCGCCGCCTCTCTGCCACATGCCCCCGGCCGGCCAGCCCACACAGTCACAGCTATGTCATCCGGTGGCCGCATGCTCCTCAAGGGATCCTTGGGAGGCCCTGGCGGGCAGCCTGATTAGAGGGCCTGATTAGAGGGCTGCGTCTGCCTCATGTTTTAGCAACAAGAATGTTTTATCCCATAGGCTTCAATGTTAAAAATATTCCCATTTTAATTCAATATCTAATAAACCGTTGCTTATAATATTCTGCAGTAAAGAGTCTCTTTTATTTTTAGATTTTTTAAGGATTTTTTTAAGCATTTTATTTTAAAAAAAATAATTTTTTTTTTTTTTTGCCTTTTGGTGAACATCGCAAAAAGTTTGTTCGCCGAACTGTCGAACGGCTGATGTTCGGTTCGAACCGGCGGCCCATCCCTATTCAGTATCTATTGGTACTCTTCCACCTCCTGAACAATAACTTTAACGTGATACTCTAGGGATAAAACAAGAGATGGGGAAATGGAGGAATTAAACATAAACCCCTCTTGACCCTCAACGCATACTCACCTCCCATTTTAACCCTTTTATCCTTTTACTGTTTGTTTCTAAATTCCTTTTTCCAAGGCTGTTGCCTCAGCATTTGCCAGATATTACGTTACGCTATCTTCTTGTAAGCCACAGACACCATCAAATCTTCCGCCAGTCTAAAGTCACTTAAGAGATCTCTATTAACCACTTTGCTGCGGAGGACGCACTCAGCGCGTCCAGCCGCAGGAAGCAGTTGCTGCGGAGGATGCACAGAGCGCGTCCTCCCTTTGCAGCCAGCGATCGCCCGATCCTTTGGACCTCTCTCCCTCCCAATCAGCTGGGGGCACGATCAAAAGCCAGGCACCGTTTGGAAGGGCACAGCTTGCCTTTCTGAGCGGTGGATGGCTTTAACCCCCTGGGAGCTGGATCACGATTTGGTACCAACAGGCGCCATATCGCGGTCCCCTCCAAGAGCTGGCCGTCTTGGATGTCGGCCAAGCTTCCGAGATCTCCCCCAGATAACTGACATCATTGTGAATAGCGCATGATGCCAGTCCTGGAGTTAACCCCTAGCTGCCACCAATGGTGGAAATAGAGGGTTCAAATGAACCCCCTATCTCCTGATCCGTAGCAGCTAGAAGTTAATGTTTTATATCATTAGAATGGACAGAGCACGGCTTTTCCAATGATACCAAACATGACCATGTTAACAGTAACAAAACCCCCCCAAAAAAACAATAATAAAAACAATAATAATTTTAATAAAAATACAGTTTTTTTGTTGTTTTATTAATGCAGCAATATTGTTCCCATTTCAATTATAATGTGAACAATAATGCTGCACTAACTATTTTTCTATGGGGTGCGTTTGTTAAAAATCACGTAATTTTCCCCAAAAAAATGTAACGAGTCCCCCATTTCTAATTTTTTTAACAAGCGCAACTCATAGAAAATATAACCACAAACGCTTGCATGATAAAATATGAAAAAAAAAAACACTTTACACACGGCAAATTATTGAAAATTCTAATTTTATTGCATTTTTTGTTATAATATTTAGGTAGGACATGACGTATACAGATAATAATGATATAGTATAAATCTGCCGAAAAGAACGATATATAATATGTCTGGGTCATGTAATAAAACGTGGCTTCAAAACGCGTTTAAACACGAGCAAAAATGGTAAAAATGAGCTCAGCACACAGGCTTGAAATGGCTCAGCAACGAAAGGGTTAATATACCTCAATACAGAATGCCCCTATAAATATGTAACATAGTGACTATATTTCCTACATATTTATTTTCTGTGTTAGGCTAGGGTCAGACTAACGCATTTTTCGCGTTGTCCGTGAAAAAGTGCGTTCGAACGAATGGACGTATTTTTTCACGGAATACGCGATAGCGGTCATACGATGCGCATTTTCGTCCGTGATTTTGTACGGATCATCAATAAAACCCTTTTTGCGTCTGGACGTTATGTTGGCCGGACGTGTGCAGCGTCTGACGTCTCCCAATCACGCAAACACGCCGCTATGCGGACGCAGCGCACTCTGTACGTCAGTAGTAGCGGTTTGACGTTCTAGAAAAAATGCGTTTGTTTGCCACTTGCGTTGCGCGGACGAACTTTCGTGCGGCAGTTCTTCGTATGTTGCCCGGCATTGGACGTCATTTGCTGCTAGCACGGCCGTGATTTCGTGCGGTTAAACGCACGTTAAAAATGCTTTCGTCTGACCTTAGCCTTAATCTGTATATTTGTGTTTTGTTTTTAATATCTTGCATTTATTACTTTGTATTTCTGCACCAACTGTAAAATTTCAATGTTCTTGAACCCAGGACATACTTAAAAACGAGAGAAATCTCATTGTATCCTTCCTGGTAAAATACTTTATAAATAAAAATCTTTCAGAACACTTGATGGAGCTTGGAGCGGTCACCTACTTTGAAGGAGATCATTAAGACACACAAGCAGATGATGCTGCTGACTCATATTTATGCTGAACAGTTGATACATAAATCTCTCTTCTAGAGTCTCGAATGCATGTAGCATAGCAATCTTATTTTATTATAGTTTCTTCACACATAACCATATCACTTGTCTATCCATATCTTTAGAGTAATATCCATACAGATGTGACACATATCTGGGAACTCTGTTGCTTTGGTGCAGGCATGCCTGCAGGCACTTATTCTTGCTGCAAATCTCTACAGATTTAATACCAAAATTTAGTTCTTCTGAATTACGGCAGTTACAGTGGGGGAAAAAATTATTTGATCCCCTGCTGATTTTGTACGTTTGCCCACGGACAAAGAAATGATCTAACAGAATAACAACAAAAAAAATCCAGAAAAACACATTTCAAAAATGTTTTTCCCCTCCACTGTACATTAGATTCAAAAGAAACAAATTGCTGAATTAAGTCGGCTGATTAATATATTGTCAGCTGGCCAGCGCTTGCCAGTCAGCAGCCGCTGTACATATGTTTACAAACAAATAAAACAAAAAAACAAACAAAAAGTTATGGGTGTCAAAATACCTCCCATAACACCCTCTCATATAGCACGAGGAGAATATATCAGGTTAACCCCTTAGTGACTGGGCGGTTTTACACAAATCCGTCCTTTAGTGACCGCTGCTGTTTTTACGTTTCTGCGCTGTTAGTGTTTAGGTCAAATTTTCCTCTTACTCGTTTATTCAACCCACACATATTATACACCCTTTTTCCCACCATTAAATGGACTTTCTAGAAATACCATTATTTCCATCATATCCAATAATTTACTATAAAAAAAATATGAAATATGATGAAAAAATGGTAAAAACACACTTTTCCGTAATTTAATCCCCAAAATCTACAACCACCAATAAAGACCCCGGCTAATTAGTTTCAAGATTTTATCCCGAGAACAGAAATACCCAATTTTTACATGTTTTTGCCTTTTAACCCTTTCACTGCTGAGCCAGTTCACCTATGTGCGCTGCGCTCATTCTGACCATTTTGTGCTAATTATTATAAGATGACAGCATAGGTCCTATTTAATTAAACCCCCCCCCAGACAAAAAAACTTTAAAAAAAAAACATTTTTTTATTTTATTAAATTTTTCTATTATTTTTTTTTTTTTTTTTTTTTTTTTTTTTAAACCAAACCTGGTCATGTTTGGTATCATTGGAAAGGCAATGATGTCAAATATGACCATATAGCTGCCATGGATCGGGAGATAAAGGGATCCTTAGGATCCCCTTATCTCTACATGGCAGCTAGATGGTTAACTGGCCCACTGACATCCTCACACATATGGTGAGGTTGTCAGTGGGTGGGGGGGACCTGGAGGCTTGGCTGACATCCAAGATGTCAGCCCCCCTCCAGGTTCGAATCCCGTTTTGGCGCCAATTAGCGCCATAACGTGATTCGGCGGCGAAATGGTTAATGCCATTCTCTCCCCTTTTCAGCGGTGCAAAAAGCATCTCCCTAGCTTCAATGGTTGGGGAGATAGAGGGTTCCGAAGGAGCCCACCCTCCCCTCCATTGCTTTGCATGGGGACGCCTGCTGATGACGTCACCACGCAGCGTGGCGACGTCATCAGCCTCGCCTGCCCATGTAAATCACATGGGCAGGCTTCCTCCCTGCCAGATCGCCGAGGGATCCAGCGAGGGAGGTGAGTATCGTGCGGGAGGGGGATTAGGCGCCGCTGACGTACCCTGTACGTCCTCGGGTCTAAGGGAGACCTGTGGACAGGACGTACAGGGTACGTCAGCGGTCCTTAAGGGGTTAAAGGCTTTTATCCATACACTAAAGGGGTGAAATACAGAGAGATCTCTCCCTTCATTACTGAGGTGGCAACTGGGCAGCAAGAGATATAGTAATCATTAATGAAAAAAATCACTACACTATCAGGGTTATTCAAAGAGAATCTAAAAGTCACCGCACGTTCGGTGACTTTTCATTCTCTTCAATTCGGTGCGATTTGGCGATCCCATTTCAGCGACCCTGCGGTGTATTCAGCAAGCACCACAGGGCTGTCGTAGTGCAGGGAAAAGCAGCCGCAAACCCGACGAACACTCACTGCAAAACCCGGTGCACGCACACCGAAACCCGCAAAAACATCAGGAGTAACTCCGCCGACCACACCGGTAAACCCCGAGCAGAAGCCAATCCCAGCGCAGAGCAGCCGCTGGAGAAACCCGACACCGCAGACGAATGGAACGAAAAAACAGTACGCTTGAATGTTTGAAAAGTGAAAAGCTGTTTGCGAAGAAACTACAGAACGAAAATGTCAAATTTACATACAGTATAAGATCCAATGAATGATAATAAAAAGGGCTGTTACAAAAAAAAGAAAAAATTATTTAAAAAAAACGGAAAAAAAATGTTTGCAAAAAAATCCAAAAAAATGCCTAAAAGATCCTAAAAAAATCTAAAAATAAAGAAACGTTTTACTGCAGAATATTATGATCAACGGTTTATTAGATACTGAATTAAAATGGGAATATTTTTAACATTGAAGCCTATGGGATTCGCCTGAATAAACCTGTCGAATGAAACCACCGAATGGCAGGGCATTTCGGCAACCTTCACTGCTGGTTTTTGTTCTCTGAATAGACGAAGCATTGCTTCTCTATGGGGATTTCACTGCCCTCGAACAGGCACCGAACAGGCGCCGTATGTGCAGGCAATTAGCCAATATTTAGCGAACTGCCTGCTCTCTGGATACCCGAATGGCCAGGAAAGGTAACCGTACGCTGAATTTCAGCGTTTGGTTACCTTTCCCCAGTAATTTGGAGCTCTTTGAATATCCCTGTAAGTGTAGTGTTGGCAACGTGATTGGAGTAAAAAGGATATAATGTGCGCCTTCAGCGCTCAGGACCTGGCAGATTTCTTCCTCAATAAAACTCTAACTATCAGAAGCAATATCCCAACACAAAATAGTAATCTGCCACCTCCACTTCGAGAAGTCCCCTCTGCCACTCTCTGCCGCTTCCGCCCAGCCACTGAGGAGGAAGTCAATTCCTTAAGGTCCTCCTCACGTCTCACCACGTGACCTCTTGGCCCCATTCCCTCACATCTAATTCCTCCACTCTCCTCTTACCTCACCCCTGCTCTCACACACATCTTCAACCTATCTCTCTCCACTGGCTCCTTCCCATCTGCCTTCAAACACGCTCAAGTTACCCCTACCCCATATACTAAAGAAACCCTCCCTCAATCCCAACTCTCCATCCAACTACCGTCCTGTATCCCTGCTTCCCTTCACATCTAAGCTCTTAGAAAAACTAATTTTTGACTGCCTCTCCCTCTTCCTGTCCTCTAATTCCCTACTCGACCCCCTACACTCAACTGAAACTGCCCTCAAAGTCACCAATGACCTCCTAACTGCTAAAAAACACGGCCACTATTCTATTCTCATCCTACTTGACCTTTCGGCTGCTTTTGACACTGACGACCACCCCCTCGTTCTACAGACTCTCAGTTCTCTTGGTCTCTGTGACACTGCACTCGCTTGGGTTGACTCCTATCTATCCAACAGGTCCTTCTCTGTGTCCTTTGCTGGTAACTCTTCCTCTTCAATGCCTTTATCTGTTGGTGTACCTCAAGGCTCTGTCCTTGGTCCTCTGCTCTTTTCCATCTACACCTCCTCCCTGGGCAAAATCATTTACAGCTTTGGCTTTAATTACCACCTCTATGCTGATGACACTCAGATCTACCTCTCTACCCCTGATCTCTCTCCTCCTGTCCTTTCCAAAGTCAGTGACTGTTTATCTGGCATCTCCTCCTGGATGGCCTCTCACCACCTAAAGATCAACATGTCTAAGACTGAGCTCCTACTAATTCCTTCTCCTAATGCCTCCCCGCCTCCTGACTTTTCTATCACGGTGGAGGGTATCACTATCTCCCCATCAAACCAGGTTCGCTGTCTCGGAGTTACACTTGACTCTGATCTTTCCTTCACCCCCACATTCAGTCTCTTTCCTCCTCCTGCCGCTACCAACTGCGTAATATTTCCAGAATTCGGCCATTTCTTACCGCTGACACCACAAAACAACTCATCCATGCCCTGGTAATCTCCCGATTTGACTATTGCAATAATCTCTTATCTGGCCAACCTCTCTCCCGCCTCTCCCCCCTACAATCCATTCTGAACGCCTCTGCTAGGCTCATCCACCTCACCTGCTGCTCTGCCTCTGCGAATCCCTTCACTGGCTCCCCATCCACTGCAGAATTTAATTTAAAGTCCTTACCCTGACCTACAAAGCTCTCACTAACTCAGCTCCCCACTACCTGTCCTCAATAATCACCAAATACACCCCAGCCCACTCCCTAAGGTCAAACAGCGACCTGCGCCTAGCTTCTCCCCGCATCACCTCTTCCCATGATAGACTGCAGGATTTCTCACGCGCAGCCCCATTCTCTGGAACACTCTCCCTCGTACGGCCAGACTTTGCCCTAACTTCTCTTCCTTCAAACGCTCCCTTAAAACGTTCCTATTTAGGGAAGCCTACCACCCAACTCACTGACGCAACCATCAATCACTCTCACCTTACAGTCCTCTCCTCCTGTTTCCACCCACAACCCTCCCAGATTGTGAGTTCCTACAGGAATAGGGCCCTCATCTCCTCCTGTACTGTTTGTCAAATGTTTTTCAATGTATTGTAGCCATGTCTATACTGTGCCAATTGTACAGTGCTGCAGAATATGCCGGCGCTTTATAAATAAAGATTAATAATAATAACAGGAGAAAGGAAGGGGTTAACCCTAGATGATCAAGAAATATTGGATCAACAAACAGATGCAGGGTTATTCAAAGAGAATCGAAAAGTCACCGCACGTTCAGTGACTTTTCGTTCTCTTCAATTCGGTGCGATTCGGCGATCCCATTTCGCTGATTCCATTTCGGCGACCCTGCGGTGTATTCAGCAAGCACCACAGGGCCGTCGTGGTGCAGGGAAAAGCCACCGTTAACCAGACGAACACTCACCGCAAAACCCGGCGAACAGTCACTGCAAAACCCGCCGAACACTCACTAAAACCCGCAAAACAGCTGGATTAACCCCGCCGAACACGCCGGAGAAACCCGAGCAGCCGCCGATCACAGTACAGAGCAGCCGCCGGAAAAAGCCGACACCGCAGACGAATGGAGTGAAAACAGAATGAAAATGTCTGAAATTTACATATAAGATCCAATGAACGATATTAAAAATTGAATATTCAGCTGAAGTGAATATATGAGTGCATTTAGTTTGCAGCATTTTTTGATCCAGAGGAGTGAATTCCCCTGACTCTCCCTTTTTCTCTACCACTGCTCCTTCTCTTTTTCGTGCTTATTTACCAGGTTTTGGTATTTATAAAAACTACCAGATTTAGCACTGACAATATTAGAGCATACACAGTGGTACCTTTTTTTGGTTTTATTTATGGTTTTGTCTGTGTATGGATCTTGATCAAGACTAATTTTTAACTTGTTTGCGTCACAATAAAAGTTATGTTTTATATATATTAATGTGTTCACTATTCTCATTGTCTGTAAGGTAGAAAAACGGTCCATCTGTTTGTTGGTCCAATATTACATAATCATTAATATTTAATACTAGCATTCCTGGGATAGTGTAGGTGATCAGTCATCAATTCAGCTGATATGCCCCCACCCTCACAATGTCAGATGAGACCACCGGTTACTATCAAGCTTTGTCTGTTCTCCATATGGTTTTCCTTTTTTTTTTGTCTTCTTTTCCAGTACCAGCTGCTTAGCATGTGCAACTTAACACCACATCACGCAAAACGAATAAAAGAATCCAATCAAGGCATGATTTGTGGGTCCTACATTTTGTCCATGTGACATTCCATTGCTACCTATAATGATGAACCGACGAGCTACTGGGAACTGTGGAGACAAAGGTTCGATCCCGGCAAGAGCACCTCTCCAGTAAGTGTCCTTGGGAAAGACACCTCACGGTACATACTCGACGCCCAGGACTTACTTGAAAACAAGAGAAATCTCAATGAATGTATCCTTGCTGGTAAAATACTTTCTCAACAAAAATTAAAAAAAATAATAATAATGGAACGAAATTCTTCAGAAAACAAAGACCTTAAAAACAATATAATGCTGTGACAAACTATCGTGGACTGAGCATCAGGAAAGTATTCCTTTTCTTTGCTGATAATAAATGTTTTTACATTTCCTGTTGTTCTTTGCTTCTAAAAACAAATTACTTGATAGAATCCTATCAGTTTACTCCATAATCTCCCCATTGCACCTTTCCCGATCTATCTTCTCCATAGCCCCCACACACCCCATTACGTCTCATACTCTGCTATTTAACCTCAACTCTGTGTGTCACCCCACTCCTCTCAGTTTGCAAGCTCATAACAGGGTACTCTTTTCCTATAATTTTCTGTGTCATACTTAATTGTTAATTTACCCTCGCAAACCTCTCGGCTTCTCACTTTAAGTTTACAGGGTTATCCAGACGTGGACCCCTTGCTCAATGTGCCTAGAGGGGTGTCAGCTATAGCCTCCTGACGAGGCCTAACAACGATTGTCAGGGGTTGCTGAACCTCTCGTGCAAGGTTGACGTCCTTGGCATTCAGTACTGGTGGTCACCCTTTCTGGGTGATAGCATCTGATTTGCATATGGAGAAGTTGTCCCAGTAATGGCACAATCGAGCTAAAACCTTGTGAGACCTGAGCGGGCCCCACCGTAGAGCAGGCCACTAGTGCTGTTGTTCATTCTCAGAACCCCCTAAACCTCTCTGTTTCTCACTTTTGTTAATTTTATGTTTGTTTTTTCCTACCCATTATACAGTGCTTTATCATAATTGTACCTTTCTTTGATTCCAAGTATGGACATATTAACCAGAATTTTTCTACTGTTTAAGGTCAGGATGTGTGTTGAGGTTTGCCTTAGTTTTGCTGTGGAAGTGTGAAGCAGCTGTAAAGGTTTATGATTATTCATTAGAACCAATAAAACTGTAGGGAGCGCTGTTGGCCCAGATTAAAATAAACAAACGGAAGAACACTATTGTCGGCCATACGAGTTTGGACTGTAAACACCAGCATTCAGAAGTAATGCTTTGGTAGTGTTGGTGCCAACAGCTTATCACTATGCATTGAGCCAAAATAAAACAACTGTTCTTTGATTGTCCTGGTAATTTTGAAGTGAAATATGATAATACGTTGAGACAGCGGGTAGTGCGCTTACATAAAAGAGAGGTTTGTTCTATCATTATCAAGTTCATTTTAATCTGACATTTATTGTTTTATTTACTAAAAACATTATCAGGCCGGTAACGCGATATACAGATCAGTTCTGCTTTTAGATCTGTTTCTCACTATCTACTGATAACTGTCCTATTTTTCTTCTTTACAATCCCCTTTGTACGTTATATGTTGTTATGGTTTTCTTTTTATAATCACTACATTCTTTTCCTGATTAATGTGTGTCTTTCTCTTTGGACTGGGTTCACCAAGCAACTAAAATGGATTGATGTTCGAGGTGCAAGTTCCCATGAAGAAATTAAGAAATTGCTGCTAGAAAAAAAACCAACAGTCACGGAGGCCTGCGGCAGATTGTGGTAGACACAAGTAATAATAAAAAAAAACACAATACGGCGGTAGTTTTTCCGCAAATTAATTAATTAATTAATTTATTTATAAAGGGCACTATTACAATCCCTGTGCTAAAACGGGGGCAGAAGGGAGGAAAAACTGCACCCGCAGTTTTCCCCCTACTGCCCCCGTTTTAACAGGCGAATACAATGCAGGCGCAAAAAATGCTGCCTGCATTGTTTGCGCCCACTATGTCCTGGGATGTGCACGGCAGCGCTAAGCGCAGCCGCGTGCATCCTCTCAATGGAGTCCATAGGACTCCATTGAAGCAGAAGCCGGCGGTCACATGACCAGCCGGATCTCACCTCGCGAGATCTGGACGGTCGGCGTAGATACACAGGGAGAGGCTGGGGGGACTTTTTCCCCCAGTCTTTTCCTGCTCCCATTGGACGGAGAAGGCGGTTGGAGACGCGGGACAGAGGGTGAGTATGTGGTTATTTTTTTTAGTTTTTATCATGGTGTTAACGGATTCTGCAGAAGCGGAATCCGTTAACACCAGGTTCTGGCTCTGGTTAACTTTTCGCTAACCAGAGCCAGGCGTTAATCAGTACTAGTAGATTATAATCCTAACGCTGATTAACACTTTGCGCTCCCCATGTATAAAGTACAGTAACCTCGCGCTGAAAAGCGCAAGGTACCAAACGCAAAAGTTTTTTTTTAACTGGTTTGCGTTTGGATTGTAATATGCGGTAAATACAGCAGCTAACGGTAGTGCTCACGCAGGTGAGCGCTACCGTTAGCGTTAGGAATATGATAGAGCGCAAAGTATTTTACCAAGAAGGATACATTGAGATTTCTCTCGTTTTCAAGTATGTCCTGGGTTCAAGAACATTGAAATGTTACAGTCGTTACAGAAATAAAAAGTAATAAAATGCAAGATATTAAAAAACAACACAAATATACAGATTAACAGAAAATAAATATGTAGGAAATAGTCATTATGTTACATGTTTACAGGTATATTCCGTATTGAGGTATGTTAATAGGGAGCTCTTGAGTGACTTAAGACTGGGATAAGATTTGACGGCGTCTGGGAGGTTATTCCATAATTGCGGTGCTCTGTAGGAAAATGAGGATTGAGCCACTTTCTTTTTGTATTGTGGTATTGCAAGTAAGGTGCAGGTCCTGGATTGGAGGTTATAGGATGAGGGAACTGCTGGGGGAAGCAGCCTATTCAGGTAGGATGGTAGCTTCCCAGAAAATCTCTTAAACACCAGGTTGGAAAGGTGAAGGGTGCGCCTAGATTCCAGCAACGGCCAGTTTAGCTCTTTTAACATGTCACAATGGTGGGTCATGTAGTAACATTGTAGCACAAAGTGGCAGAATGAGTTATACAATGTAGTAAGTTTCTGAAGGTGTGTTTGCGGGGCGGCTACATACACTACATCTCCGTAATCAATAGCCGGCATAAGCATTAGTTGTACAATTTGGTTTCTTACCGCGGGGCTCAGGCAGGATTTGTTTCTGTACAGGGCACCTAGTTTGGGGTAAAGTTTAGATGAGAGTTTTTCGATGTGGGGGCCAAAGGATAGATTTGGGTGTAACCACATACCTAGATATTTGCGAAAAGTGACTGTGGTCAGCGTGCCATTTGATATTGTCCCAACACATAGATGGGGATTTTGCAATTTATGTAGTTTATGTGCTGTTCCAAAGAGCATCATTACAGTTTTGACAGTATTTAAAAAAAAGTTTGTTTTGTTTGATCCACTTTTCTGCCTCTGTGAATGCTGGTGGTTGTGTAAAATCCAAACACTGGTAAAAATCACCCTTGTAATAATACCATTTATTTGTTTTGTAAACAGATTTTATTCATTTTCAAATAAAAGGATATACAAAATATATAAATTGCATTCGAGAGCGCAAAAACAAGGAAATAGCATAGACAATCGATGAATGGAATAGCAAAGAAGAACGTGTAAAACAAGAAAAATATGATACAGTTGAGCAGCGTCGGTGACTTCAGTGTCTCTGGTTGGCAAGTATCTGGAACATGAGACCAGGCAAAGCGTCAATAAGCCATAAAAATGTGGAGGAGAGGGTGGGTTGAAAATAAATGGAGGCCGATGGTAGGAAGAAATGGGTTAACGGGTGAAGGAATGTAGAGTCTCTAATGTACCACAGCGTTACTTCTAGGGTCAACTCAAATCTCTTCTAGAAATCTCGGAGTAGAGTTGGAATATATTGACGCCACTGTTTGTAAAAACGCTTTGAGACACCATCGTTGTGTTGTAATTCTTGTAACCAGGACATATGGAGCAAAAAGGACACTTTATCTTGAAACATGGTTAAAGGTGGAGGTGTGGGAAGGTTCCATACCTGAAGAAGAGTTTTACGCCCTACTGCTGCCAAGAGGCGTAAAAAGGGAGCATGTGTTTTGACCGAAGGGGGGAGGATACTTAGGCACATGAATTCTTTTGTCAGAGGGAGGTGTATGTCAATGTTGCAGTCGGCGACATCCTGTCTCCCTCTCCTCTGCCACTGCCAGTGACTCAAATGCGGCGCTGGTGAGGAGGGAGTTGTGGTTGCTGTGTACGGAAGCTGCAAGCCGGTCATGGAGAGCCACAAGTAGGCCGCAGGTCAGCCGCGATAGGCCTCAGGACCTCCTCTCGCTCTGTCATGGGAGACTCTGTGGTCCAGCAATGGCCTGACTGGGCACCAGGACGTTTTAACGGGCTGGGGGCAGCTCCCTGGGATCTTCAGAGTGTAATGACTCTCGTTTGGCAGTGGAGGTTGGGAGCTGGTACTTCACAAGATGGCGGCTTGACTGGAAGTCCTGACACTACCATTTTTTATAAAAGGGCAGACATCAGCAGGAAACTCATCCCCTAGGAAGGTGGAGGGCCACCCAGGAAACGTATTTATTCTTCCTCAGTGACATATTGGACATTCAGGTAGAATGAGTGTCATCATTTGCATCACTGCGTCGGGGATCTGACTCTGGCACCCAAATAATGCCAACTGTAGAAGCAGAACTGACGCTGACATCACTTCAAACAATGGAGTTTGCTGGATTGACGCAGTTTTGTACACTTACTTGTCTATTCACTAAAGGGTGCAGTCAGGAGAATTGGAAGAAGTGAAAAATCTAGGTCAAAATAGCCAAATTTGTATTCTGAAGGCATTAGAGAGATCACTCTCCTGCCAATTCCAGGCACATCTTCATTGAATTCTGAGTCTACTGGGTGAGTAGATGTATGCACCATTTTTTTTTAACCTTTGCCTGAATACATTACACAACTGCATACTCTTTCTATTTTGGAGGAACTGCATACTATATCTGGGAGGATGCAGCAGACAGGTCGGCCCTATAACTACTTGTGATGTACCCACATGAGAGCTTGTAGCTCTATAAAAGTGTGAGTTAATACTATTGATTTACCTCTATCCACTTCCACTATACAGTCTTATGCTATGGGATATGTCTGTTATTTTCTTTTTGAGGACTTACTAAAACTCTTGCAATACTATCTCCAGAAGATACCTGGAAAGAATCTTGTTAATTTAAGTAAGCATTCTCCAACGTATACTTTCTTTGGGGGGTGGTGAAGGAAAAGCACTGTCCTATACCCATATCTTGTTTTAGGGTTAAGGTTGGAGATTTTGCATTGTACAATGAGTGCAATTTCTTTTTCACGTGACGAGGTTTGCCTATATTTCAAATTGGATCAAACTGAAACAACATGTCTATTACACACTGTGGGCTACATTCCATAGTTGCCACTAACATAGCACACCTATATGTAAACGTCGGAAAAAATAGAAAGAACTCCAAAATCCACAAAATAATTTCAAATGGATTTAATCCAACATCAAGAAAGGCAACGTTTCGACCAAACCGATTTTTTACTTTTTGGGTGGTCTCACCCACATAGACCAACCCACAGGGGCATTTTAACAAATAAACCACGTAAGTGGAATTACAGGTGAAATATCCTTTAATTTTAGATTTTCTCCCAGAATGTGGATGAACAAAGGAATCACCACGTATTACTGCGTTACAGCAGGAACAGTTCAAGCACGGGAAGGTTCCATTCTTTGGCTTCCCAAAGAAGGGTCTTCCACCTGTATTATGCTTGAACTTAGCCTTAACAGGGAATTCCTATCAGTAGGTTTCCGATAGAGATCCGTCATTAATTTGCCATCTCTTTTGATAACCAAGGTGTCTAGAAAACTAATTTGTGTAGAGCTACATGACATCGTAAATTTAATAGAAGTAGATCCGTTATTAAGTATACTGACAAATTCATCCAATGATGGCTAATTAATGACGGATCTCTATCGGAAACCTACTGATAGGAATTCCCTGTTAAGATATGATAGTGCACATCCTACTACACTACTTGATTCCCTCCCGCGCAGTCAACTTATGCGAGTTAATAGGATTGTGAATTTACCTGAAAGCAGGGATAAAAGGTTTGATGAAATGATTGAGAGATTTAGAGCTAGAGGATATCCTAGACATCTCTTGAGAACAGAAAGTACTAGGATCAACCAACAAATAACATCTCAGAGACGCCAGAACTATGGCAGGATTCCATTTGTATCTAAATATGGGACTCATACAACACAAGTGAAAAAAATCCTATGTAAGTATTGGTACATTTTAAGGGATGCGTATCCTAAAATTCCGGAGTTTCAGGCTATCCCACTAATGTCATATAAGAAAAGGGAGATCATTTTCAACAGACATTAGTTAAGGCTGAGTTCAAGCATAATACAGGTGGAAGACCCTTCTTGGGAAGCCAAAGAATGGAACCTCCCGTGCTTGAACTGTTCCTGCTGTAACGCAGTAATACGTGGTGATTCCTTTGTTCATCCACATTCTGGGAGAAAATCTAAAATTAAAGGATATTTCACCTGTAATTCCACTTACGTGGTTTATTTGTTAAAATGCCCCTGTGGGTTGGTCTATGTGGGTGAGACCACCCAAAAAGTAAAAAATCGGTTCATTAAACATAAGTCGGATATTAGAACTAAAAAGACCGAACTTCCTGTCCCTGAACATTTTTTATGTAGTGACATGATATCTCACAGTTACGCTACCAAGGTAATCGATGAAGTACCCAAGTTGACAAGAGGCGGGGACAGAGAAAAATTGCTCAAGAGAAAGGAATTATATTGGATCCACCACCTTAATACTCTCTGGCCACATGGCCTCAATAGAGAATCAGATTTTTCACCTTTTCTATAAATGATTAATTATACGTATTTATGTAAAATAGTATTATAGGTATCTAAATTCCTTCCATTGTTGCAGATTCAAGCATGAGGTCATTTAGGACTAATAAGATTATTGCAGCAATTAAGTGCCTCCTTCCCTCTACATTTAGATCTGTCGAATTGCTTCTCTTCCTTCATAGGCAATCTATGTCTACAATTGATCTATGTTAATAAATAATGTCTTTGTAATTGACTGTGGTTAATGAGATAATTGATGAATCAATATGTAGACAATTGTTTTTAATTACTGGGTTGGCACACACAGACCGGTTGTAATGATTAATTGATTACTTAATTGATCTGTGGTGCTATTTATTCCCAGTTGTGTCATTATGTTTTAGGCTTGACAAAGACCAGTTGGTCGAAACGTTGCCTTTCTTGATGTTGGATTAAATCCATTTGAAATTATTTTGTGGATTTTGGAGTTCTTTCTATTTTTTCCGGTTATTGGGGCTGTGGAGCAAGAGACCCCCACTCCATTGATCCACGGTGAGGTGTACCCGAGTTTATACTTTTATATGTAAACGTCAGCACCAGGATAAGTGTGTTTAACGCATGCCACCCTTATTACATTCCTGATACTAACCCCATTAGTAATCAGTTTGCGCATCTTTTTTTGCGCTAGCTTCCCTGAGCTTACTGTACTATGCGCATCCTATACTTAACATGGGGAGCACAAACGAACATTTGGGATGCACCGATAGCGATACTGGTATCGGTATCTGTGCCGATACCGGCATTTGTACGAGTACCAAGTACACGTGCAAATGCCCCCAATACCGCCCCCGATACCAGAAGCCAGCACTGAGCTGGCTTGCTGGCATCTGAGGAGCTGGGGCAGCTGGCAGAATGCTCTAACGGCATTCTACCAGGTCCCTGAGGCTGGGCCGTGCTCCTGCGAGCAGCCGCCGGCAAAGCTTTAGATCATACAGGCGTTCAGCAAAATCCTAAATTACTTATTGGAAAGCAGTCACATGACATTAAATAAGAGTATTGGTACTCAGTATCGGTGAGTACCTGGATAAAAGTATCGGTACTCATACTTGGTCTTAAAAAAAATGGTATTGGTGCATCCCTAACATACATTAACATTTAAATAAATAAGGTATTCTACAGTGATTACCCTAATTACTACAGAGATGTGGACAGCCACATGTAAGCACTACCTAAAAGCTGGTGCTACATGGTTTTGCATTTGCAAAATCATGTAGCACCTCCTAACCCCCCCCCCCCAATAAATCCCATAGTCACCTCTCATCCCGTAGCGAGAAGGGTGGCCCGATCCGACGCTTCTTGTCACTGGGAGCAGAGTGAGACTGGGAACTAATCGTTCCCAGTCTCACTCCACGAACACTCTGCAAGGTACAGATTTTCCCCGTTAGTATCCCCATGTTAGCGAAACAAGGAAATATAGCTCTGTAGAAATAGAGACAGACAAAACACAGGAGTTTCCTCCACACTGCCAACACTAAAAATTTGTTAGATTTATACAAAACCGTAGGTGCTTTTCAGTGTTACTTATTAACACTTTTAGATACAAAAGCTTCCTATAAAAGGAAAATTATAGTTCACACTGTATCATATAAGCAGCCCCGCAAGAGATATTTAGAACTGCGTACCAGAGATAAAAGAACACATGCTTATCTGAGCCAGGTTCCAATGTCAGGAACAGTCAGTCTCTTCTCCTCTCCAAGGGTTTCCAGCCGGACGAACCTTTGTGCGTGGAATCAAACACCAACAGTCCAGGTGTGAAATGAATATGTGTTTATTCAATAAAACATGGAAAAAACATGTAGCATAAAATGGAATAAGATATTTGTTAATATTCTCAACGCGTTTCGTCCCTTCCAATACAGAGTATTGGAAGTCGGGGGTGGATGATGTTGCCGGAAGAGAAATGCTGATTGGAGCAATCAATAAATCATGGAGAGGTGCGAGAGGGGCCTCCCTCGTTTTCGAAGATTGACCCATTGGTTGTCCTTAATTGATTCAATCGATTCATTAATTTTTAATTGTGTTTTGTTATGTATAAATACTGGAAGAGTTTTTATTGTCTTTTACATTCCTGATGAAGTCCCACTCTGTATTGGAAGAGACGAAACCCATTGAGAATATTAACAAATACTGTATCTCATTCCATTTTATGCTACATGTTTTTTACATGTTTTATTGAATAACCACATATTCATTTCACACCTGGACTGTCGGTGTTTGATTCCACGCACAAAGGTTCATCCGGCTGGAAACCCTTGGAGAGTAGAAGAGACTGACTGTTCCTGACATTGGAACCTGGCTCATAAGCATGTGTTCTTTTATCTCTGGTGCGCAGTTCTAAATATCTCTTGCAGGACTGCTTTTATGATACAGTGTGAACTATAAATTTCCTTTTATACCGTAGCAAGTGTAGCGATGTGTTAAAATTTACTGTGGCAGTACCCATTTTTGGCCACAAGATGGAGACAATCGCGATTAGAGACACTGGACATTCGAACTACATGTCCCGGCATGCTTTGCGAAGAAACAGGAAGTGGGTGGGTTTTGGAGACACTGTACATCCTGCACCTCGTGGAGAACAGGCAGAGCGCGCCAGGGAGTAAAGGAGAGCGGATGCACACAGCAGAAGGAGAGACCAAAAGATAGGCCGGAGCGCAGACAGAGTGGATCGGGCCTTAGGATTGGGTCACCCAGCCTTGCGGGACACAGACATCACCCTCTATGCTATCCGAGTGCAGTTGAAGGAGAGAAGACCCCTCGAGTGAGGAGTACCGCGGTCGATCGAAGCGGGGAGCAGGCGGTAAGCTGGATGAGTCGCGGCTGACAGACAGAGGGCCAGACAACAGATCCGGTGGTCGGCGTCCCCAGTCAACATCGAGCGGAGAGACGTCCTGGGTCAGCAGAACCTCAAGCTTGCGCTGGATGGGTGAGAGGCCCCCAAGGCCGTATGTAAATAAGAGCGTACGCTGCTGTTTTCCTTCTGAAACCCACAGGGCCCCAACTGACTAGTCGAAGACATCCTTAAAGTAAACTCACTGGCCAGTTGAAAAGTACCCGGGTACCATATACACACGAATACACACCACTTCATGTTCTGGGACTTAACCTGTGCAGGACTCAGTTTCCTTTTCCGAATCGGGACAAGGGGGCAAAGTTAAAGTTACGTTCCGAACACCTTTTCCTTTCTTTTTTTCCCCGCTGCGCGTTTACCATGATACGAGAACTGTGTATTTTATTGTGTCCCGCTACGCGGTTTTTCCTCGAATTTCGTATCGTTTAAATTTCTGCTCGGTCGGGGTTTTTTTTCCGAAAATACGAAGCCCTCGTGTTTTCGTTTCTTTTACCGCTACGCGTTTATCGTGTTACGAAAGTACTGTAAATCTTCCTGCATATACCGTGTCTCAAGAGCTGCAAACCTTTTTAGTAAACCTTTTAACTTGTAAAACTTACAGCGGTGTTGGAGTATATTTATTCCCTAGTGCGGGGAGACTGACCCGTGGTTCATTTTCAGCGGCTCCTCCGGGAGTGAGCGCTACACAAGCTTTGTTTATTTGCATCTTGAATATAGCTCTGTGTCTGCAGTATTCCAGGTCTGGTCGCCACTGAAAACATTGTATCCAGATTGATGCCCTCTGCCCATCCCACATGCCCATCACTGCATGCCTCCTCAGGCAATGACCTTGCTGTACTTCTTTGCTGTGTAGTCAGCTCCCTCCTTGAGTAATGTTTAATGAATCTACCCCACGGACTGGAAAATGTATCTTCTTTTTCTCTCCCTGTAATTAAAGTTTCTATATGTGTAGATTTATTACCTGTGCAAAGGTAACAGAAGGAAGTGAAGGAGAAAAGGATAGACTTTGATTTCAGATTTTAATACCAAGATAAGACACAGATTGTTATAAAACTGCAGGTGAATAGCTAGGATTAAGGCCGCTGTCAGATGAGCGCACTAGGTGCACCGTACTGATGTGCTTACCGGTGCCTGGCGCAGCGTTGTGACGCTGCAACGAGGCCAGTCACACGCTTGTGCGCGCGCACAAAGTGCGCACGCAACATGTGTCCGTCCAAAAAGCCTCACTGTCGATGCGCTATGATGGAGCTGCAAAACGCGATCCCCCATAGGAGGATCGTGCTTTTTGCAGCGCTGAGCGCACCGAGTGCACTCAGCGAGGAGGGCAGACGGGCGTCGCGTGGAGGGAACGTCCACTCTCATGGACGTTTCTTCCACACTCGTCTGACCCCAGCCTTAAGTGTAACTGTATGTACAGTATCTACAGGTTTTCCAGGCTTGTTACATTGTGATGTAAATTCATATTGAAGTGAGATTGCCCACATACCCATATATGATTGATATGAACTATTGTACACATCTCTTAATTATTTTATTGCGTTGATTATCTCGTTTAACATTTTATGTAACAAAACCAGTATTTTCGCTCTAATCTAATATTGCAAGCCTTTATTGTGATCTAATATTTTTTATGCCAGTAATATGTCTGTAGATAAAATGAACTAATCTAAATAATTCAATTTTAAAGGTTTTTAAGATCTCACTAGAAGGTTATTGAAGAATCGAGGGTACAATTTGGTGGGAAAATAGATCCAGTGTATTTTATGCAATTAATCTTAAAAAATGCTTGTATATATAGAAAACCTCTGCAAGCCTGCAGGGTGCTGTTGGAAGTCATTTCTGGTGGCTAAGGAATCAGTCAGATTTCTGGCCCATTAGGTCTGGTGTAAACATAAAGGGCCCTATTATATTCTTCGCGCACAATTGTGCGCGCGTGCAAAATCGCATTACGCGAGGGGCAAAACCCTTTGCGCTGAACGTCGTATTACAGAGTCGACGCAACAAACGCGCGCATTCGTCTAACGCGGGTGGACCTGCACGAACCTATTGCGAGCACAATTTACTGCGCGCATCCTATATTTAACATTGTGAGCGCAAATGCATTTGTGCGCTGGTGCGCGCATGGTATTACAATCTTAGCGCAAAATTTAACGGACAACGTTTGCGCGCATAATTTTAACGTCTTTGAAAAGCTGGTGGTAACGGCAAATTGTAACAACCTGACTGTACCAAACTGCGGATTCACAACGGAGAACGTCGATGCGCACGTTATTTTTACTAGATCCGTCAAAAATGACGGCCACTACCTTGTCTTCCGTTAGAAAGTACGTCTGTTGCGCGCAGTCTGCACAAAAATGCGTTCGTCTGACAGACTCGCGTTAAAAATTACATTGCGCTCACTGATTGATTTCTGCGCGCAACGGTACTGTGTGCGCATTTTTGCGTGTCGGTTTTACAAGCGCAATTTCCCGACGGATGAAAAAATGCGCAAGGAATGTAATTCCAGCGGTGATTTTCGTGCGTTAACGGTTAACACTTTGCGCAAAAAAAAATGCGTTTAGCGTGCGTTTTTGCCTTAAGAATGTAATAGGGGCCCAAAAAGTGCCAGTCACAAGTTTCGGGGGGGGGGAGGGGGGATCTCTACCAATTCTGGTGTTCGATCCGCAGTAACAGGGACAGGCATACTTGAAAGTGCGAGAAATGTCAATGTATGATTCCTGGTAAAATACTTTATAAATAAATATGACACACAGATGCAGATAATTTTATACACATACACTCGTACCATCTAGAGAAGCCGCTGGAGGCAGGCTCAGAAACTATTCCCAGACTTTATAGACAGTGTCATCTCCCATTAAGGCTAGGGTCAGACTGAGGCAGTGCGAACGCGCGTTCTGGCGCACTTAATCACGGCCGCACTAGCAGCAGATGCCGGGCAATGACGGCCAATATACGAAGTACGGTCGCACAAAAGATCGGCTGCGCAACGCAAGTGGAAAATGAACGCATTTTTTCGAGAACGTTAAACCACTAGTACTGACGTACAGAGTGCGCTGCGCCCGCTAGCGGCGTGTGTGCGTGAATTGGAGACATCAGACGCTGCTAATGTCCGGCTAACATAACGTCCAGATGCAAGAAGTGTTTTATTGATGATCCGTACAAAATCACGGATGAAACTGCGCATAGTATGACCGCTATTGCGTATTCCGTGAAAAAATACGTCCATTCTTCGAACGCACATTTTCACGGACAACGTGAAAAATGCGTTAGTCTGACCCTAGCCTTAGAACAAAATCAAAGTATCTTATTCATATAGAGCAAATTCTACCACCATTTATTTGACTGCATCTTGTCTGGTAGCACTGCACAGGATACATACAGTATCAGTTATTCAGAGAGAGCCTATCTGGCCCCAAAATGGCACCGGACAGGGAATTTTCCCATATGGTGCCATTTCGAGGCCATTCATCTATTCACAAAGCAGGCAGTCTGCTAAATTTTGGTAAATTGCCTGCACGTACGGTGCCTGTTCGAGGGCAGTGAAATCCCCATAGAGAAGCAATGGTTAATCTATTCAGAGAACACCGAACAGCAGAGGAAAGTTGCTGAAATGCCCTGCTGTTCGGTGGTTTCATTCGACAGGTTTATTCAGACAAATCCCATACAGGGTTATTCAAAGAGATCCGAATGGCTGACGAAAGGTAACCGAACGCTGAAAATCTGCGTTCGGTTACCTTTCCTAGCCATTCGGCTATTCAGAGAGCAGGTAATTCGCCAAATCCTGGTGAATTGCCTGTACATACGGTGCCTGTTCGGTGCCTGTTCAAGGGCAGTGAATCCCCAAAGGGAAGCAATGCTTTGTCTATTCAAAGAGCAAAACCCAGCAGTGAATAGTTGCCGAATTGCCCTGTAATTCGGCAGGTTTATTCAGGCGAATGCCATAGGCGTCAATGTTAAAAATATTCCCGTTTTAATTCAATATCTAATAAACCGTTCATTATTTTTCTTTTTTCTGTAACAGACCTTTTTATTATCATTCATTGGATCTTATATGTAAATTTCAGACATTTTCGTTCAGTAGTTTCTTTGCAAACAGCGTTTCACTTTTCAAACATTCAAGCGTACTGTTTTTTTTTCACTCCATTCGTCTGCGGTGTCAGCTTTTTCCGGCGGCTGCTCTGCGCTCTGATCGGCTCCTGCTCAGGTTTCTCCGGCATCTTCGGCGGGTTAATCCAGATGTTTTTGGCACTTTCGGTGTGCGTTCGCCCTCGTTTTGTGGTGAGTTTTCGGTAGGTTTGCGGCGACTTTTCCCTGCATTACGGCGGCCCTGTGGTGCTTGCTGAATACACTGCAGAGTCGCCGAAATGGGATCGCCAAATCGCACCGAATTGAAGAGAACGAAAAGTCACCGAACGTGTGGTGGCTTTTCAATTCTCTTTGAATAACCCTGATAGGCTTCAATGTTAAAAATATTCCTGTTTTTATCTAATATCTAATAAATCGTTAGATTTTTTACTGCAGAATAAAAAATATATTTTACTCTTCTTTTAGGCATTTTTCGGGATTTTTTTTATTTTATTTTTTTTAACCCTTTCGCTGCTGAGGCTTTTCCCGCCCCTGTGCTGAGGTCATTTTTTACCTGTTTTGCGCATCATGTTTAAACGTGTTTTGAAAGCTTATTTTAGTATATGACACCGACATATTATATATCGTTCTTTCCGTCAGACTCGGTAGATTCATAATATGTCATTATTATATGTATACGTTATGTCATGTCTGTATATTATAACAAAAAATGCAATAAAATATGTATTTTCAATAATTTACAATGTGTAAAGTGTTTTTTTCCACATTTTAACATGCGAGCAATTGCGGTTATATTTTGTATGGGGTGCGCTTGTTAAAAAAATTAGAGATGGGGTCTCGTTACATTTTTTTTTGGGGAAAATGACACTATTTTTAACAAACGCACCGCATACAAAAATCGTTAGTGCAGCATCATTGTTCACATTATAATTGAAATGGGAACAATATTGCTACACTAACAAACCAAAAAAAATAAAAAAAAAGTGTTTATTTTTTTTTTTAATTTTTTTTTTAATTTTTTTTTATTTAATTTTTTTTATTTATTTTTTTTTTTACAAAATTTTTAACTTTCATGTTTGGTATCGTTGGAACGGCCATGCTCTGGCCGATCCAACGATACCAAAATTTAACCCCTAACTGCCACGGATCGGGAGATAGGGAGTTCATTGGAACTCCCTATCTCCACACTTGGTGGCAGTTAGGGGTTAACTGTAGGACTGGCGTCATCGTGCTACGCACGATGATGCCAGTCCTCTGGGGGAGTTCCGGAAGCTTGGCCGACATCCAAGATGTCGGCCAGCTCCCGGGAAGGATCGCGAACCGGCGCTTTTCAGCGCCGATTCGCGATCCAGCTCCCCAGGGGTTAATGCCAGACATCATTTGGAAGGGCAGGCTGTGCCCTTCCAAATGATGCCTGGGTTAAGCCCCTGTGCGCCGCCGATCGGGAGGGAGAGAGGTCCGAAGGACCTCCCCCCCTCCCTTTCAGGCACCTCCTCCGCACATGCGGGGGGGGCGCCTGAATTAGGTGTCATCGCGCCCCCGCGATGACACCTAATGTTGGCGGCTGCTGGTCCGGATGCCGGGCTGACATCCAGGATGTCAGCCCGCACCGGAGGGGCCAGCGATCGGCCGGAACCCGGCCGAACGCTGACCCCGATGCGAGGACGCGCTCAGCGCGTCCTCCGCATACCAGCGGGAATGCTGAGGACGCGCTGAGCGCGTCCTTAGCATTCAAGTGGTTAAAGTGGTTTTCTTTTTTCTGTAACAGACCTTTTTATTCTCATTCATAGGATCTCATAAGTAAATTCCAGATATTTTCATCCAGTAGTTTTTTTTACAAACAGCGTTTCAATTTTGACACTTTCAATCGTACTGTGTTTTTTTTTTTACCCGTCCGGTGACTTGTCGTCTTTCGGGTTTGCAGCAGGTTGGTGGTGGCAGCCAGCGGGTTTGCAGCGGCCCATTCACTGCATATCGAGGACCCTGCAGTGAATGATAAATTCAGCACAGGGTGGGGAAATTTGATTCCTTGCAGTGCTCGTTGCTTTGTGTATAACCCCATAGAATTGGGTCAGTAAGTGAGCTGAATTGCAGGCTGCATTCTAACCCAGCAGAATGGAAGGAGGAGATTGAAGGGGTTTAGGAGTAGGTGAAATGACACCAGTTTATTGCCTCCTTTCTGCATTTCTCCTTACCACCTCACCAGGGAGAGGTTTTAATGTTCATGTATTTAACTGTGTGAGTTCCAAAGCTGTGCTTCCCAGTCTGGCTTATAAAGGGTTAATGATGTCTTCACTTGTAATCCTTTTTGTTTGAGAGGATTTATTTATTTATTTATTTATAGGATTTTACCAGGAAGGATACATTGAGATTTCTCTTGTTTTCAAGTATGTCCTGGGTTCAAGAACATTGAAATGTTACAGTTACAGAAATGCAAAGTAATAAAATGCAAGATATTAAAAAACAACACAAATATACAGATTAACAGAAAATAAATCTGTAGGAAATCTAGTCACTATGTTACATGTTTACAGGTGCATTCTGTATATAGTCACTGTGTTACATGTTTACAGGTGCATTCTGTATTGAGGTATGTTAGTAAGGAGCTCTTGAGTGACTTAAGACTGGGGGAAGATTTGATGGCGTCTGGGAGGTTATTCCATAACTGCGGTGCTCTGTAGGAAAATGAGGACCGAGCCACTGTCTTTTGTATTGTGGTATTGCAAGTAAGGTGCAGGTCCTGGATGGATTGGAGGTTATAGGATGAGGGAGCTGCTGGGGGAAGCAGTCTATTCAGGTAGGGTGGCAGCTTCCCAGAAGTGCTCTTAAACACCAGGCTGGAAAGGTGAAGGGTGTGTCTGGATTCCAGCGACGGCCAGTTTAGCTCTTTTAACATGTCACAATGGTGGGTCATGTAGTTACATTGTAGCGCAAAGCGGCAGAATGAGTTATACAATGTAGTAAGTTTATGAATGTGTGTTTGCGGGGCGGCTGCATACACTACATCTCCGTAATCATAATCATAATCGTAATCAGGATGTGTTGGTTACACCGAAGAATGAGCATATAATAATAATCTGAGTAACTTGTCCAGCATGTCCCCTGGTACAGCAATTTGATAACAAGAAAATGAATTCACCTAATAAAACACCATATAACACTAACCAATGAATAGCCAAGGTGGAGATAAACAGAACTCTGGCACTCAAATGGTTAATATAAAGGTGTCGATATGATTAAGTGCCCATATTACCATATAATAATAATATGGGGATTTAACCTATCATATGGAATGTTTATGGTCTTGAATAGTGCTTGGTGGTCTTAGAGTTTTTGTATGTTTGAGGGCCACACTCCAATGAGTTCATATTTTCCCCATTATACTCAATGGGCATTACTTCACCCTTGTCATTCCCTAGAAAACACCTATAATCCCATATAATTTCAATCTTAAAGGGTTATTCAGAGAGAGACGATCTGGCCCTGAAGTGTCACCGCACACTGAAATTCACAGTGCCTGTTCGAGGGCAGTGAAATCCCCATAGAGAAGCAATGGTTAATCTATTCAGAGAACACCGAACAGCAGTGAAAAGTTGCCGAAATGCATTGCTGTTCGGTGGTTTCATTCAGCAGGTTTATTCAGGCGAATCCCAAAGACTTCAATGTTAAAAATATTCCCTTTTTAATTCAATATCTAATAAACCATTTATTATTTTAATCTGCAGTAAAAATTCTCTTTATTTCTAGATTTGTTTGGATCTTTTAGGCATTTTTCGGATTTTTTCAGCAAACTTTCTTTTTTTTTTTTTTTTTTTTAATCTTATTTATTTTCCATTTTTCCTTAACAGACCTTTTTATTCATTGGATCTTATATGTAAATTCCAGATGTTCTCGTTCAGTAGTTTTTATGCAAACAGAGTTTCAATTTTGAAACTTTCAAACGTTCTTTCTTTTTATACCCCGTTCGTCTGCTAGTCGGTTTTTTCCGGCTGTGATCGGTGGCTCGTTGGCTTTTTCAGGCGTGTTCGCCATGGTTTTTCTGGTAGGTTTTCGGCGGGATTGTGGCAGGTTTGCAATGGGTTTGCAGCGGGTTTTCCCTGCACTCTGGGAGCACTGCGGTGCATGCTGAATTCACCGCAGGATGGGGAACTTTGATTCCCCGAAGTGCAGGAAAACTCGGGGAACGAGAGGGCATCGAAATGTCGGCGACATTTCGATGCTCTCTAAACAACCCCTTAAGAATCTGATGCTGTACTCGCTGAACACGTGTGGTAAAGTAGAATGTGCTGTGTTTCACAAATTTGCCTGAAAATTTGTTGAAATTTCCCCATTATGCTCTATGGGCATTCTATAGTGTGTCTTTCTCTAGAATCCAGATATAATCCCAGATAATCGCCTTCAAACAGGCTATTCAAAGACAGTTGAAACTCAGGAGAATGACTGGAGAAGTGAAAATTCTAGGTCAAAATAACGAAACCAGGAAAATTCTCTCATTTATCTCACCTTCCAAATCGGCTATTGACAGGGTTATCCAAAGAGATTTGAAAAGTCACCTCACGTTCGGTGACTTTTCGTTCTCTTCAATTCGGTTCCTTTTGCGAATCCCATTTCGGTGACCCTGCGGTGAATTCAGCAAGCACCACAGGGCCCCCGAATTGCAGGGAAAAGCTACCGCAAACCTGACGAAAACTAACCGCAAAACCTGCCGAATGCACGCCGAAAACCCGCAAAAACATCTGGATTAACCCGTCGAAAACGCCGGAAAAACCCGAACAGGAGCCGATCACACGCAGCGAAGCCGCCGGAAAAAGCCGAGAAAAAGCCGACACCGCAGACAGAGGGAGGTGAATAAATTAGCAAAACAGTTTGTATGAATGTGAAAGTGAAAAGCTGTTTGCAAAGAAACTACTGAGCGAAAATGTCTGAAATTTACACATGAGGTCCAGGGAATGATAATAAAAGGGGCTGTTACAGAAAAAAATAAGTAAACTTTAAAAAAAAAAACAAATCGGACTTTTAAAAAAAAAATTAAAATTAAGAAAATTGCTTAAAGTATCCGAAAAAATCTATAAATAAAGAGACTCTTTACTGCATAATTTTATAATGAACGATTTATTAAATATTGAATTAAAACTGGAATATTTTTAACATTGAAGCCTATGGGATTCTCCTGAATTAACCTGCCGCATTAAACCACCGAATGACAGGGCATTTCGGGAACATTTCACTGCTGGTTTGTGTTCTCTGAATAGCCGAAGCAGTGCTTTTTCATGGGGATTTCACTGCCCTCGAACAGGCACCGAACCAGGCACCGTATGTGCAAGAAATTCGCCAGGATTTGGCAAATTGCCTGCTCTCTGAATAGCCGAATGGCCAGGAAAGGTAACCGAACGCAGATTTTCAGCGTTCGGTTACCTTTCTCAAGCAATTCGGATCTCTTTGGATAACCCTGTTAGTCTAGATCGTTCTCTTCTCCTGGCAATTTTCCTGGTTTTCACCTTTCTCTGAATAACTCTATAAGAATCTGATGCTGTACTTCGGGATCACCTGTGCTAAAGGGGAATGAGCTATGTTTCATAGGGATGTGCGTTTCGGGTTTCGGAATTTTCACGAAATTTCCCGATTCGTGTTTTCGGATGTGGCCGAATTTCCGAAAATTTTTAGATCCGAAAATGGCAGATCCGAAAAGTTTTCCGAGCCGAAACGAAATATTTTCGGAATTTTCGAATGGACTTGAAATGTGTCAAATCGAAATTTATTGTTTTGAAACGAGGAGAACAGACTTTCCGAAAAAACGAAAATTTCCGAACTTACGAAAAGTCGATACAAAAAAACGAGCAAAGTGACACGAAAATACGAAAAATGGTCGAAATTCCGAAAACATTTACAATTCTGAAAAATGAAAATTTCCGAAATCACGAAAAGTCGATACAAAAAACGAGCTAAGTGACACGAAAATACGAAAAACGGTCGAAATTCCGGGAAAAAAAAGTACACGAAAACGAATCGAGCCGAACCGAATCGAAACATAAATCGGTCGAAACGAGCCGAATCGAAAAGTTTAAAAATCCGAAAAATCAAACCGAATCGAACCGAAAAAAAAAATCGGTGCACAAGCCTAATTGTTTCACAGATTTGCTGACAAATAAGTATATTTTTTGAATATGCTATGCAATTTTGGGCATCTGTCTTAAGAAATAAGGCCTGAAGCACCTAAGGCGTTGGGCCCTTAAGTTGCCTCTGATGCCAGGATGCAGGGAAGATTTTTCTGGAAGGTTTTGCAGCGAGTGAGGAGATTGAACGGGAGTGGTGTGGGAGGAGTCGCCAGGAGGGTACTTAAGGCACGTGTGGAGAGGCTCTGCGCGCCTTTTTCTCCTGAGGTAGAGTGGTTAAAATCTGTGCTGCGTCAGAGAAGCAGTGTTTTTTCGGCTTTTTGCCTTAAAAATTGTTTTGGTGAATGGCGGAAGGCGGTGATTTGGAGTCGATATTGAAGGAAGTGTGGGAGGCGGCTCGGCATCGTGGTGTGGAGTGGGCCAGGAGAAGCCTGTCGGAGGTGTTGGTGGCAGAAGCAGAAGGGGGTTCTCGGCTGGTCGTGGACGGTTGGTTCAACGGATGTTGGCTGGTGGTGACGCAGTTGGAAATGAGGCTGGCGCGAGCGCTTCCAGACGTGTGGAAGGTAGGAGCTTGAGGCCAGTATCAGGGGCTAAGGATCTTTCCAGTCGGAGGGGTGGTGTGGTGAGCTCTACCAGGTGAGAAGGAGTGTGGAGGTCGAGGAGTTCCTCGGGGAGAAGGAGAGGTCGGTGGTCCGCAAGGGGTCCCAGGGGAGGAGCAAGGGCTGTCTCAGGGACTGATGTTTCGGTGGTAAGACAGTTGGTGGTTAGGGAGGTGGACGGTGGTGTGGCACAGGGTATTGGTATGCGGGATGAGGTCACTCAGGAGCTCGAAGTAAATTGGTGTTCAGTTGGCGGAGATGATGGGGCTCCGGATGTTGGTGTGAGGGAGCAAGTTGATGATTTTGGTACTTCGGGTTCTGGGGCTCATCGCACTAATATTTTTTCGTCCACAGTTCCAATGGTTCGGGAGAGGAGTCCACAGCCGGTTGGTGGTTTCCAGGCTGATGAGTTGGTGGAGTTGGTGCAGGAGGTTTGGAGATGGTGGCACCGGAGGTTCCAGGAAGTTCGAGTGGACCTCGTGTGGAGACAGGTAATGGAATTGGTGGTGATGTGAGTTCTTTCATGTATTTTTTACAGGGGGCCTTTGAGGCTTGGTCGGTTTCACCAAGGGGTGTGATCCAGGGTGTGGATTTGGCTCAGGCATGGGAGGGTGCAGTTGGGCCAGCTGTGAGAGCTGGTGGAGCTCATGGCGGTGAAGTTATAGCTTCAAATAGGCCGAGTGGCGATGTGGGTTCACTCGGTGAGTCCGCAGGGGTGGCGGATGTGGCAAGGAGGAATGCTTACGTGTCATTTTCTGGGCCTTTGGGGTTTCATTTGAAGCAGGAGGTTAAAGAAGGCATATGGCGGGGGGAGTATGTGGAACTTTTTTCCCTGCTTCCGTTGGATGAGGTGGCTGGGGTAAAAGATAATTTGTCTAAGGACGGTTTAAAGGAAGAAGAGGAAAGGAAAAAGAGGTTTCGGAGGATTCCTAAGTCATTCGGGAATTGGCTCCGGGCTTTCTGTATTTTGGCAAGTGTGGTTGGGGAAAAGAGCCCACAGCACTGTTCGTGTCTTTTTTGTTATGTGGATGGGATTTGGGAGGCTTATCAAACGTATGGTGGTTGGGCATGGTGGAAATACGATGAGCAGTTTAGGCAACGTTTGGCGGCTCACCCAGGCATGGGGTGGGATCAATTGGACATTACTCTGTGGTTGCGTTTGATGGGGGCGCAAAAGGTGTTGCCCGTTCCGTAGGGAGCTGGTGGGGGAGGGGTCCAGGTGTTACAAAGGGATCGTGCTGGCAGTTTAATGAGGGTCAGTGCAAGTTTGGTGCGTGGTGCAGGTACAAGCACGAATGTTCAAATTGTGGAGGATTGCATTCATTGTCCAGATGTTTTAAGAAGGCAAGACAAGGAGGTCTGCCTTTTGGAGGGTCTGGAGAGGGGAGCTTCCCCAGTGAAACTCAACGCGATGGTACCGTGGCTAAGGCTTTACGGAAGACATAGAGATGCAGAGTTTTTATGAGACGGTTTTGGTGTTGGTTTTCAGATTCCTTTTGTGGTAAGGCCAGGGGGTGGCAAGTTAAGAAATTTGAAGTCGACTAGACTGTTGAGGTGGTTGGGTCAGAGACTGTGCAGACTTTTAAACAACGACTGGATGACTTC
Organism: Leptobrachium leishanense; assembly: GCA_009667805.1. NCBI lineage: Eukaryota > Metazoa > Chordata > Amphibia > Anura > Megophryidae > Leptobrachium > Leptobrachium leishanense. The sequence continues at coordinate 73,306,302 of CM019065.1, forward strand.
CTGCAGACACAGAATATTAAGGGTCAAAATATTTAATATGTGGGTAAGCTTCTTGATCCAGCTTCTGTCCCGCAAGTGTTGAGGAGGTATCTCCATTTAACGTCAGTCATCAGAAGATCCTCCCTGCAGTTCAGGTCAGCCTGCACTCTCGACCATGAGGCATAGACTACTTTCTGCAACTCAGTGGCCACAAAAACATTATAAAAGCAACTGGTAACGCTCTAACAGCTTCCTTGAAGATATCTGGAGGTTTGCCGTCCACATGGACGCAGTAGATATTCTGAGGAGCATAGATGGCTCTTCATAGCCACTCAAGCATCTCAATCTTCTCATGGATCACCATGGAAAAAGCAATGGGGAAGTTTTCTTCTTTGCTCTGTTAAAAAGTTTTAAACTTTAGATGATTATTTATTTTATTTATTTATTATTATCATTTATTAAGCACCAACACATTCCGCAGCGCTGTACAAGGTGCAACTGGGTAAAGACAGGACAACTCTACAATACATACAGGAGACAGGTCAGTATTCCTGCCAGCAGATACAGAAGGATATGAGGACCATTTTCCCGTGCAAATTTACAATCTAGATGGTGAGGGGAATAGAAACAGGAGGGGGGACTGCAGTGATGAGTTAATGCAGGGAGAGATGAGGACTGTTTTTTGGTCAGTCGGATGTCTTGTAACTAGGGATGCACCGATACCAATAGTATCGGTATCGGTGCTGATACTGCCGTTTGCACGAGTACTTGGTACTCGTGCAAATGGCCCGATACATCCCCCCGACACCGGAAGCCAGCACTGGGCCGGCTTGCCGGTATCCGCGGGGCTGGGGAAGCTGGCCGCGTGCGTGGAAAGCACTCGGCGTTCGTTCCCCTCCAGCGGGCCGCAATACTCACCCATCCGAAGGTCCGGTCGCACGGCAGTGACGTGTTCAGCTGGAGGCAGCATCAGAGAGGCGCCCGGTGGCCGTGCGATCACGTCACAGCCGTGCGACCAGACCTTCGGATGGGTGAGTATTGCGGGCCACCGGAGGGGAACGCTGGCCGAGTGCTTTTCACGCATGCGGCCAGCTTCCTCAGCGTTCGGTAGGTCTGTGAGAGCTGGGGGCATATCCATGAGAGCTGGGGGCATATCCATGAGAGCTGGGGGCAATATCCATGAGAGCTGGGGCATGTCCATGAAAGCTTGGGCATATCCATGAGAGCTGGGGGCAATATCCATGAGAGATGGGGCATATCCATAATAGCTGGGGGCAATATCCATGAGAGCTGGGGCATATTCATGAGAGCTGGGGGCAATATCCATGAGAGCTGGGGGCAATATCCATGAGAGCTGGGGAAATATCCATGAAAGCTGGGGGGCAATATCCATGAGAGCTAGGGCATATCCATGTGAGCTGGGGGCAATATCCATGAGAGCTGGGGGCAATATCCATGAGAGCTGGTGGCAATATCCATGAGAGCTGGGGGCATATCCATGAGAGCTGGGGGCAATATCCATGAGAGGTGGGGCATATCCATGAGAGCTGTGGGCAATATCCATGAGAGCTGTGGGCAATATCCATGAGAGCTGGGGGGCAATATCCATGAGAGCTGGGGGCAATATCCATGAGAACTGGGGGCATATTCATGAGAGCTGGGGGCAATCGCCATGTGAGCTGGGGGCAATTGCCATGTCAGCTGGGGGCCAGCTACATATCCATGTGAGCTGAGGGCAAGCTACATGTGAGCTGGGGGCATATCCATGAGAGCTGGGGGCAATATCCATGAGGGCTGGGGGCATATCCATGAGAGCTGGGGCATATCCATGAGAGCTGGGGGCAATATCCATGAGAGCTGGGGGGCAATATCCATGAGAGCTGGGGGCAATATCCATGAGAGCTGGGGGCATATCCATGAGAGCTGGGGCAATATCCATGAGAGCTGGGGGCATATCCATGAGAGCTGGGGGCAATATCCATGAGAGCTGGGGGCAATCGCCATGTGAGCTGGGGGCAATCGCCATGTGAGCTGGGGGCAAGCTACATGTGAGCTGGGGGCATTCTGTATATATATCTTGGGGGGATATATACATGTGAGCTGGGGCATTTTTATATGAGGTCTGTTTATATTGGAAAGAGGTCACATGACATAAAATAAAAGTATCGTTACTCGGTATCGGTGAGTATTTTTTAAAATGTATCGGTACTCGTACTCGGTCTTAAAAAAGTGGTATCGGTGAATCCCTACTTGTAACGGAGTCGGGTGCTAGGCTTTTCTAAACAGAAGGGTCTTTAGTGAGCGTTTAAATTAAGCCAGGTTTGGGGACAGTCTGATATTGCGACGAAGTGCATTCCATAGGGTCGGCGCCGCACGAGAGAAGTCCTGCAGTCTGGCATGTGATGATTCTTGTAAAATGATGATTCTTGTAAAACCTACAGTCTTTGGCCAGATTTATATACTGAGTTACATTCAGAGGAATTCGTTTATTCTTCACAGTAATCCTATCAATGATTGCTTTGTCAATAGCTTCTCTGTCTCCTTTCATTATTCTGGAGCAGTTTATCTGGTTTTGTGGAGGTAATTCCAGTCCATCATAAAACCTTATTCTACATGTTGCACTCATTGAAGAGATGTCCTGTCCATAGTCATCGTCAAGAACACAGTCCAAAATTTACCTCTGCATGACAGTAACTGTAACCAAAATGGTGATCACTAAAGTGGAAATGTAAGATCTGAGGCTGATGTCTGAGCCACATTAAATGTGTGAAGACCATCTCTTTCAGTTCCACCGGAGAGAATAAAAAGCAAAGGTGTTTACTGTGGCAAGCTATGCATTCTCTAAATTCATGTTAATTATCAACAGGACCACCTTGCTGATAGAATGGGTGGAGATCCACCTCACTCTCTCCAGATTTCATTCATAACCGAAGCTACAAAAAAATCTTGCCTAGACTCACAATTGTAGCACTACTCCAGGAGTTTCATTAAAGTAGCTGATCCAATTCGCAAATCAACCTCAGCTTATTATCTTTTATTAGGTTTGACAGTTTAAAATCCTACCAAGAAATAGGAGATCGTGTTAGATGCTCAATTCAGGGACGAAGCCTGTGCTAAAACATCTGCCCTGGTCCACCATGGCTCGCGACAGTCCAAGTTCCGAGAAAAGCATATAAAATTATATCATTCTAGTACTGCTCCCCTCCAAGAGGGCATATATGCAAGATATTGGCCATAAAAGGTGAATTGGGGCCTAGATATTGCCCTGGGGGACAGGAAACAATGAAAAAAAGTTAAAAAAAATGTTTTAACCCTTTCACTACTGAGTGCTGAGCTAATTTTTACTGCTTTTGCTCATGTTTAAACGCGATTTGAAGCAATGGGAAATGTTTTACCACCAACGAGTGGGAAATGTTTGACCAACAACGAGTGGGTAATGTTTGACCAACAATGAGTGGGAAATGTTTGACCAACAATGAGTGGGAAATGTTTGACCAACAATGAGTGAGAAATGTTTGACCAACACACAGGACAGGGTATACCTGAAAGAGGCCAGACTGTATACAAGGAAGCATTCTAACACAAGCCCAAATCGATCAGTGTTAGAGTGGTCAGGGACAGCCAAAACGGTACACAAGGGGTATCTATCATATAAGCCAAAAATCGATCAGAGTTAGAGTGGTCAAGGAATAGCCAAGGACTGGTACACGGGGGAGGTTCTCATATAAGCCAGGTAACAACGGAGACTGAAAAATCAACCAAGTAGTGAATCGCCAGGAAACACTCAGCACTGAGGGAAGCAAACTCCATGACAGGGCGATGAGCCGGATCGCGCTGTCTGTATTTAAACTCGGCGGGCGCGTGTCATCATGCCGCGCCCCGCCTCCTGACCAGCCCTGCACAACTCCTGGCACCCGGCTTGTCGATGGTGCTGCCAGCTGGCGGGACCCCTCTGAGCCCCAGACGTGACAGATACGCGCACACACACCACACATTACTGTGAGTTTTATTGCTGTGGAACTGTGTTATGACTTTTTCTTTTGGAAGGGGGCGAAAAGCTGTTAGGGGTTGAGGAAGTTTACGGTGGGGCCCCATCATTTCTGATGGCTGCCCTGTATGCATCCGGTACACGGGTCAGTGCACCAAAATATTGGGCCTTTGGTGCCAGCTAGTGCCTTCGGTCAAATATTGAAATGTCTACTGCCATACCATCCTGAAAGCACATGATCCCGTCAGATCTCAAATGCAATCAAGGGTAGGGCTTGTTCAGTACCAGTGTGGGTGACTGACTGGGAATAGCAAGTGCTGTAGTAAAAAAAAAATATATATATTGAAATGATATGCACCTGTCACATTCAAGTGCAGAAAAATTGTGCACGACACTGAGAATCTAACAGGGTTATTGTTAGAATAAGTGTTCCGAATTGTGGCCGAAATTCAGCGTACGGTTACCTTTCCTGGCCATTCGGCTATTCAGAGAGCAGGCAGTTCGCCAAATGTTGGCGAATTGCCTGAACATACGGTGCCTGTTCGGTGCCTGTTCGAGGGCAGTGAAATCCCCATAGAGAAGCAATGCTTCGACTATTCAGAGAACACAAACCAGCAGTGAAAGGTTGCCGAATTTCCCTGCTGTTCAGTGGTTTCATTCATCAGGTTTATTCAGGAGAATCCCATAGGCTTTTATGTTAAAAATATTCCCGTTTTAATTCAATATCTAATAAACCGTTTATTATTCTATTCTGCAGTAAAGAGTCTCTTTATTAGATTTTTTAGGATCTTTTAAGCATTTTTTGGAATTTATTTTGCAAATTGTTTTTTCCCGTTTTTTTTTTAATCGTTGTTTAATTTTTCTGTAACAGTCCTTTTTATTATCATTCATTCATTGAATGTTATGTGTAAATTCCAGACATTTTCGTTCAGTAGTTTTTTTGCAGATAGCGTTTCACTAACGGTCGAACTTTGCGCGAAAATTGCAAAAAGTTCGAAGTTCGCCGAACTTTCGAACGGCCGATGTTCGATTCGAACTCATGTTCGAATCGAACTGGCCGCCCATCCCTAATCCTGATTTGGATTTCTCTTGTACTCTCATTGTTTTTGTTGGTCAATGCTGGATTGTACTTTTACTGCTTCTATTGTTTTTATTGAATAAAAAACTAATCCTAACAAGAAATTTGTGCTTAAAATAAATTATTTTAATAAAGAAATAAAGGAACAATGTATATTCCTATTTTCAACATCTTCAACTGCTATTGAACCTATTCTATCGATGTATGTTTAAAACAAAGTGCACACACAACTACAAAGCTATGTTAGAAAAACCAAAGGTTAAAGGGCCATTACCACCATAAAATGAGATGTCTTTATTGTGTTTATTTTATGTTCCTGATATCTTATATGTGCTTCGTTATTCTCTTGTATGTTTAGCTAAGAGAATAGTTTATATGTGTCACTGGGTGCATCCTATTCTGACTTGGTTACTGTGTAAGGCAGCTTTCTGAAGAGACTGAGAAGGGCACTCACGAAATAATTTGGTCAGATAGTTTTACTCAAACCAAGCTTCATACAAGGTGAATCTTTTCAGCTGTGAGGAAGGAACAATTAATAGAGACAACTAAACATAACACTTCCATTTTGTGTTGTAAACTACCCCCCCCCCCAGTAGTTTTACATCACTTGTTCCTCACTGTGTGGCTTTGGCCATAGAATGGAGTAAATGGGTCAATCACTGATTCACATGATTTTATTGTGTGGTATGTATTCAAAGGACATCACCAGAGTGTAGATTAGAAGTCTTTCAAGTTCCCAGTCATAGCTCATTCAGCTGCCATCTCTGATCTCAGTTAGCATGGAGAGCAATAGTTTCCTGCCGCATTATCATTAAGTGTACTACTGTAGATTTAATAAACAGCTGCAGTAAAGCTTTTGAATAGATTTTAGTAAATGTTGTGTCATGGGAAAAATCCACAAACTGGAAAAAGAAGATAAAATAACAAATTTTATTTTTCATTTTTACATGCAATTACTTATGAAAAACAGCAGCAGGTGTTTTAAGAAGTGGTTTTATTTGTAAAGCAAAAGTAATATAGTTATAGCTTATGTATAAGTGGTAGTGTATTAAAATGACAAATTCTTTCAGTTCAGAATAAGACTCACATCAGCCCAGGGGGAGATCTAAGAAAATCTGGTTTAGGAAAAGCCTTGTAGAAAGAGCGGACTGGTTCTACCTTCTTCCTTTTTTTCACGTGGAAATTAATATGTTCTAATTTTCTGTGGGCGTTGCACTAGGTGCTGTCACACTGGTGTATCATTTTTGTAGTAAGGTGTTTTTTTTCGTAGAATTTTTTATATAAATAAAAACTGTGTCCAGGTGTATTTGTTAAAAATCCCATGTATTTATGGGAATTTAGCTCATGGAAATGCTACTATAAACTAAAAATAATGCCTGTATTTATATGTTTTGCACAGTCACCTAACACTACATGGTAAACCCCCTAAAAATCCCATACTCACCTCAGATTCCTCTGTGGAGATAACAGCGCTATCTGCCACTTCCTTGTTCTTCGGGCAGCTGAAGACAGGACATAAAATAGTTCTTCTCAGTGTTCCTTCTGTCATCCATCAGGCATCCTTGCCTGTCCTCACTCGTGCGAGCTCTCATCCTTCACCATGGAGTGGCGCTTAGCCATTGGTGTTATCACCCTGCAGCTCAGCAGTATTATGACTGAAACTGCTGGAAACGTGGTTTGGCCGTAATACAGGTGTTCAAGTCAAGTAGTAAATGGAAAATGGCGGACGCAAAGGTTTTTCATTTGCATCTTGCCTGTAACGTTTGTGTTGTGATCGGCTCCAGATCTACATAATGCATGTAACCCGATTTTAGTATTACTTGGCCATCATGTTACTTTTAGAATTTTCACTTGTTGGTATTAACCCCTTTAGTACCAAGTGATTTAAAAAAAAAAAAAAAAAAACACTGTCAGGAACCAGTGTTTTTTGGAAAAATAATTGTAATTAATTATACAGTAAGAAATATTTGGAAATATTCCCAATGGACTTTTAATGTACTAACCTTTGGCACTATTCCCTAGTGAACGCTAACATTAGAGTTCAGATGGGTAAGCGTTACAGCCAGGAAAAGTGACTTTAACGCATGCCCCCCATTACCTTCCTGACACTAAACGCGTAAGAAATCACCCGCTAAACCCCTAAGCATCGGTTTTCTGCTGGCATCTGCGAGTTTACAGTACTTTGAGCATCCTATACTTAAAGGGACACTCTAGGCAACATGACCACCTAAGCTATTTTAGGTGGTCATGATGCCCGGAGTATGCCGCCCTCTGTCCCCCCTCCCTCCGCTCGGCAGTTCAGATGAAAAAGCTGAAAACAGCTGAGAGAGGCGGAGGAGTTTACTCCGCCCTCCCAGCTGTCAGTCAGCAGAGCGGGAATCATATTTCCCGCTTCTGTCGACTTTTGCCGAGTAGGAGACGTCATCGCGCTTTCAGCACGATGACGTCTCCAACTCACCGCAGAAGCTGGCGGCTCCCTCTGATGGTTAGTGTTGTGCGCATCCTCTTGAGCGCAACACTAATCCTCTGAGGGAGCCCGGAGGAAGCCTACCGATTGGCTGGCTTATGTGAGAGGCGCGCATGCGCGCTTCTCACGTAAACCAGAAGCCAAGAAAGATCATGAAGGACGGGAGCGGAAAAGGAGGGAGGTGAGTATAAAAAAAATAAAAGCGGCCGCTGGAAAGAAGTGGATTTTAGGGTAAGTATTACAGTTACAAAAAAATTAATAAAAACTAAAGATTTATTAAGGGAATAGGGATAGGTTAGGATAAAAAAAATGGGGGGTGTGATTTTTTGAGTAGAGTGTCCCTTTAACATGGGGTTCCCAATCATTAATTAGGGTTTCGATAAGTAAACTATTACAAAGTCCTAGCATTAATTACCGTCAGGATACTCAAGCCAAAATTTTAGCTAGTCCCAAAAGCTGGTGCTAATTGATTCTGCTTTTGCAAAATCACTTAGCACCCCCTAACCCCACCAATAAATCCCATACCACGGCGAGAACGGTGGCCCTATCCACCACTTCTTGCCGCAAGCAGAGTGAGACTGAAAAAAAATCCCAGTCTCCCTTGCACAGGGCACGAGGCAAGCCTCCATGGAGTCCTTTGGAGTCTGGGATGTGATACGGCGGCGTGGAAGCACTTTCGCGAGTAGCCCAGCAGTTAGCACTATGTTCCAGGGAAAGGTGCCGTGGTAGCGCCTTGGAATATCACACTAAAATGGGGATGCTACGGAGAAACGCACAGGCTCGGATCTTCCCCGTTAGCTCCCCATTTTAGTACGCTCTATGGAAAAGGGCCTTTATTTGTCAGGCAGAAGTTGTCATCTACTGGCCAAAATGAGTTCCTGCAGTTAGAAGGGGTTTAAATCGTGTTTAAGATACATAAATATAGCAATAATCCTCAGTCATATTTATTATACAACAGGATAACCAAAGGATCAGTATTAACCCATTCCTAATAAGTATAACGGTAGTAACAGGGTAATTCACCAAAACAGACATTTTTAAGAATTGACCAGGGAACTACTAATGTTAGAATACAATAGGTTGTCTTGAAAATAAACAGTTCCCACATTTTGTTCCACTCCTATTCACAACCACACTAATGAGTTTCATAGTAAGACTCGGCAGTAGTATCGAAACAATTCCATCCAATCACTGTAAAAGAATTAAAAAATTTGCTTAAAATAATAACGTGCAGGAATGGATTAGCAAATTCACACCGTATGACAATTAGAGAGTGATTATGACATATGTGTTAATAATCATAAATTACAAATGTGCTCCGGTTCATCCTGTAAGACACTGACATTGTGTAAGGAAGGTAACCACATTTTGTAACTGATTGATGAATAATCTCACTGGAATCAGATCATTCACCAATAAATATATCCTACTGAGACATAAGTGCATTTGTTTCAACACTTGATTGCATATAAAAATGCTGCACCTCCATCTATATACATTCATTAAATATTAAGTTTTTACAAATATAAATGACAAATTACAATTAGATATACAGGGTTATTCAGAGAGAGGTGAAAAGCAGGAGAATAACTGGAGAATGGAAAATTCTAGGTCAAAATAGGCAAACCAGAAAAATTCTACCATTTATCTCACTTTCCAAATCGATTTGGAAAGTGAGATAAATGGGAGAATTTTTCTGGTTTGCCTATTTTGACCTAGAATTTTCCATTCTCCAGTCATTCTCCTGATTTTCACCTCTCTCTGAATAACCCTGATAGTTTGCATGTTTGTGTTCATTGTTTTATTGCACATAATGATACAGACTAGGAAAATAAATAACAAAAAACACCATTTTATCACCAGAAAAACCTTTGTATTTAACGAATATTCCCACCTCTGTTTAAAGTCCTGAGTCGTAGAGCGTTTTGTATCTTAAGTACTGTTCCATACATTGAATTGCATTGTTATCCACCAAAGAATCAAACTTGTTGGCAAACAGATGGTGCTGTTGAAGAGTCCACTGTAGATCCCCAACTCCATAAACACAAATCCCCCTTCTGTAGACCCCTGTGCAGGGAGGATATGGTTCCCCACCTTGGACATCTGAAATAAAGTACCATTTCACCAGTCTTGCTATTGCATGTAAGTCAGATTGGTCATACTTTTTGTGTGATGGGAAAGACCCTGGTACCCCTGGTATCCGATGTAAAGATGCCCACATATGTTCATCTGGACTGTAAGTGTCCTTCTCCCACTCAATCACCTCTTTGGCTAGAGGATTTTCAAACAAGTGCTTCACAAAGTCTCTGGTGACCACAATATAAGCATTTCCAGAGAACATCTGAATTTTGCCAGGGGGTGGCTGTTTCTTTGTGCTAGTTCTGTGAACATCAGTGTCCACGTTGTGGTGATACATCCAGCGGCCTTTTTTATGTGGTGGAGTTTCTTCTGTTTCCATACTGTTTTTACCATGTAGCAACTTAAGAGATTTCACCATCTCGGCGTTGGTTTTAAGTGGGAAGTCTGTCCCGCAAGTGTTGAGGAGGTATCTCCATTTAACATCAGTCATCAGAAGATCCTCCATGCAGTTCAGGTCAGCCTGCACTCTCGACCATGAGGCATAGACTACTTTCTCCAACTTAGTGGCCACAAAAACATTATCAAAGCAACTGGTGATGGCTCTCACGGCTTCCTTGAAGATATCTGGAGCTTTGTCATCTACATGGACACAGTAGATATTCTGAGGAGCATAGATGATTCTTAACAACCGCTCAAACATATCGATCTTCTCATGAATCACCATGGAGAAAGCAATAGGGAAGTCTTCTTCTTCTTTGCTCTGTGAAAAAGTTATAAACTTTCTATGATTCTTGTAAAACCTGCAGTCTTTGGCCAGATTTATATACTGAGTTTCATTCAGAGGAATTTGTCTATTCTTCACAGTGATCCTATCAATGATTGCTTTGTCAATAGCTTCTCTGTCTCCTTTGATAATTTTGGAGCAGTTTATCTGGTTTTGTGGAGGTAATTCCAGTTCATCATAAAACCTCTTTCTACAAGTTGCACTCATTGTAGAAATGTCACGGTCGTAGTCATCTAGAACACAGTCCAAAATTGTCCGCTGCATGACAGTAACGGTAACCAGAACGGTGATCATTATAGTGGAAATGTAACATCTGAGGCTGTTGCATGGTCTAAGACAAATTAAACGCATGAAGACCGTCTCAGTTTCACCGGAGAGAATAAAAAGCAAAACTGTTTGCTGTGGCAAACTGTGCATTCTCTAAATTCAAGTTAATAATCAACAGGAACGCCTTGCTGATAGAATGGGTGGAGATCCACCTCCAGATTTCTTGCATAATCGAAGCTACAATAAAAATCTTGTCTAGACTCACAATTGCTGCACTACTCCAGGAGTTTTATTAAAGTAACTCATCCAACTCGCAAATAAACCTCTGCTTATTTTCCTTGAGTAGGTTTGACAGAAATTTGTGCTTAACCCCTTAAGGACGGGAGTAATTTTACAAGTTCGGCGCTGTTTCGAAGTAGAAGTTTGCTGAGCTCATTTTGACGGTTTTAAACGCGGTTTTAAGTCACATATTATTATACCACCCAGACAAATTATATATCGTTCTTTCCGGCAGACTTGGCAGATTAATAATATATCATTATTATATGTATACGTCATGCCCTGCGAAAATGCTATAACAAAATTGTAAAACAAATGTGAATTTCAATAAAATTTCAATCATCCACAGTGTGTAAAGTGTTTTTTTTTTTGCATTTTATTACCCGAGCCTTTGCGGATATATTCTATGGGGTAGACTTGTTAAAAAAAATTGAACTTTTTTTTTTTTTTTGGGGAGAAATTACGTGATTTTAGCTAAACAAAAAAATCATTAGTGAAGCATCATTGTTGACATTATAACTGAAATGTGAACAATAGTGCTGCATTGAAAAAAAATAAAAAAAGCACGTTTTTATTTTTTATTAATGATTATTATTTTTTTTTTTTTACACTTTAATTTTAATAGTAATATGGTCAGGTTTGATATCATTCAAAAGGCCATGATCAGGCCCCTAGCTGTCACCGGTCATGAAATAAAGGGGTTCAAAGAACCCCCCTATCTCCACCATGGGATTTCCTTAGGAAATCCCTTGGCAGCTAGGGGTTCCCTGGTTAACTGACGTCATCGGGCCACGCCCGATGACGTCAGTGGACGTGGGGAGTCCCGGAGGTGGGGCTGCCATCCAAGATGGCGGCCCCCACCGGAAAAAGGCTGTGACCTGGCATCGATTGGTGCTGGGTCACAGCCTTGCCATCAAGGGGTTAATGCCATACATCCCTGGAAAGGCCAGGCTGTGCCCTTTCCAGGGATGCCTGGCATTAGCTGATAACCCCTGGCGATGGGGAGATAGAGGGATCCAAAGGATCCCCCCCTCCCCTCCAGGCGCTTCCCCTGCTCCGGCTGGGAGAGGACGCCTGAAACTGACATCATCGCATCCGGCGCGATGACATCAGTGCGCCGGGAGGCACCAAAAGTGCCGGTCTGACTCCGTAGGATTCAGAGCAGCGAGGGAGCCGCCGGAGGAGGTGAGTATCCACCGCCGGGGGGCTGCAGACGCCGGGGACGTACAGTTACGTCCTGCGGCGTTAAAGCCCACCTATTGCAGGACATAACTGTACGTCCCGTGGCGTTAAGAGGTTAAAATAAATCAGCACAACATTAATGTGTGATACGGGAGGCATGGCGTGATTATAATTACAACAACTACCTTCTTTATAAAAGATTAGTCTGGGATAATTAAATAGAATCAGATGATATAGGTTTACACATGTATAACCTTAATGGATTTATTTCTGTACATAATAATTGGGTGCATAAAATGATTGTTATATGACATTATTGTCCAGAACAATATAGAATTAAAAGAACAATGTATACCAGGGCTCAAAATTTAAAGTCCCAAGCTACTAACAAGGCTATAAGAGTTAATCGCCACCCGTTGCTCCACCTAACCACTACCCAGCCCTTAACTCTGCCTCTAAACACACACCCTTAAATTATCTTATGAAATTACACTGTTAAAGGTTTCTATTTAGAATAAAGTTACAAAAATAACATTAATACCCAGACATCAGACCCCAGATACATGTATACTCAGTCATCAGACCCCAGATATATGTATACCCAGTCATCAGACCCCTGTGTGAGCAGAGCAAAGAGGCAGGGATGCTCCTCTCCACTGCCCTGCCAGTGACAGAGATGAGCTTGGTTAGGTTAGGCAGCTGATCCCTGCCACTGTGCATCCATTGTGTGATATTTTGGGTTGTAACCTGCCTCCCATAGTATTTTTCCATCACTTGCTCTTAACTGTGTGGCTTTGGCCATAGAATGGAGTAAATAGGTCAATTACTGACTCAAATCATTGTATTGTGTGGGACGTAATTCAAAGGACATCACCAGGGGGTAGATTAGAAGTCTTTTAAAGGGACTTGCATGCTTTGTTAGTATGCCTGTAAAAACATGTAATGCTTTTTGAATGAGACAGTAATCTCATTCAGGCATGAAAAGCAAGTTTTCATTTCGTGTTTTGTTTTTATTTCCTTTTTCCTTTTTAATTAGTTATTTCGGAATGTGAAATGGATGAATTTTACTTAGATTAAGGTATAAAAAAAAGATGCCTAAACCCCTGTCTTTGGTGGAAACTATTCAGTACCAAAGACAGCAGCTATTCTTGGTGCTGAAGCCTATTCAGCACCATGGATAGCAGCGTTGCGGAGCTCCGCAGCCCCACAGAGTCGCTTTCCATGGTGCTGAAAGCTATTCAGTATGAGGACAGCAGCAGAGGCATAACTAGAAACCTCAGGACCCCTGTGCAAGAATCCTTAAAGCTTCCCCCGCCCTGCCCCCAAAAAAGATCCATATTTTAAAAGAATTCCTGCAATATAAAAAATTTGTACGCCTTTTATATTAATTATCTCTACTTACTTTAATTGTTAACAGTGGTGGTTTCAGGCCATCTTGCAGCAGCCAAAGGCAGACCTTTTCCATCTTTCCTCTGCCTCTTGCTTTCCTCAGCCCTCTTTCCTCTGTGCATCTTTCCATCTGCCCTCTGTGCCTCTTATTACTTTCCTCTGTGCCACTTCCATCTGCCCACTGTGCCTCTTATTACTTTCCTCTGCCCTCTGTGCCTCTTTCCATCTGTCCTCTGTGCCTCTTTTTACTTTCCTTTGCCCTCTGTGCCTCTTTCCATCTGCCCTCTGTGCCTCTTTCCATCTACCCTCCATGCCTCTTTCATCTGCCCTCTGTGCCTCTTTCGTCTGCCCACTGTGCCTCTTTCCATCTACCCTCCGTGCCTCTTTCATCTGCCCTCTGTGCCTCTTTCCATCAACCCTCTGTGCCTCTTTCATCTGTCCACTGTGCCTATTTCCATCAACTATCCATACCTTTTTCATCTGCCCTCTGTGCCTCTTTCACCTGCCCTCTGTGCCTCTTTCATCTGCCCACTGTGCCTCTTTCCATCAACCCTCCGTGCCTCTTTCATCTGCCCTCTGTGTCTCTTATTACTTTCCTCTGCCTGCTGTGCCCCTTTCCTCTTCCTTCTGTACCTCTTTCCATATGCCCTTTGTGTCTCTTTCCATATGCCATCTTATTACTTTCCTCTGCTTTCTGTGCCCCTTTCATCTGCCCCTGAGCCTCTTATTACTTTCCTCTGCTCTCTTACCTCAGCCTCTTCTTTCTTTCCTCTGCGTCGTCTTGTTCCTCTGTGTCTCTTCCTTTCTTCTGCACCATCATGTGCTGCCTGCACATTATCACATGACGCCTGCATGTCATCAGGTGACGCCCACTCATCACCAGAAGATGGCGCTAGCGAGGGATCGCGAGTTGACATTGCTGGCTATGTGGTCCGCGAGCCGCACTGCCTGGGCCACCCCTCTAGTAGCGGAGTGCCAGGGCCCAGTCACAAGTGCGACTGCTGCCACCCTAATAGTTCCGCCACTGTACAGCAGCTATTCTTGGTGCTGAAACCGCCTGTAAACCCACTGAATCGAATGGAAAAACCTCTCTATCGAGGTTATTCAAAGAGTGAAATTTCAGTGCGCTTTCATTCACCGCACTTCGGCAACCTCATTTCGCTGACCTTGCAGTGAATTCAGCATTTACTGCAAGGTCCCCAAAGTGTGCAGAATCGATCTGCTGAATGTCGCCAATAGATGGGCCAGGTTATTTTTTGCCTAAAGTTTCCTTTTATAAGTCACTTTCGAGCAAAAGGCCTGTAAAGTAACAAATGTAAGTGGGAAACAAACAAGTCTATCAGATTTTTCATTATATTCTTTACATGTGGAACCTGATATGTTTATCAAACAGTGGATCATTTTGAGAATGCAAGTTTTTCATTTCCAACTATTCAGATACAAACAATGTTTTTTTTACGACACAACAGGATTCCCTTTCACTTGTCACACATTCTTTCTCATTACTTTGATACACTTAAAAAAAATATTCTTCAGATGATTATCAGGGTTATTCGAAGAGATCCGAATGGCTGGAGAAAGGTAACCGAATGCTGAAAATCAGCGTTCGGTTACCTTTCTTGGCCATTCGGCTATCCAGAGAGCAGGCAATTCACCAAATCCTGGCAAATTGCCTGCACATACGGTGCCTGTTCGGTGCCTGTTCGAGGGCAGTGAAATCCCCATGAAAAAGCACTGCTTCAGCTATTCAGAGAACACAAACCAGCAGTGAAAGGTTCCCGAAATGCCCTGTCAATGCTGTCATTCGGTGGTTTTATTCGGCAAGTTTATTCAGGCGAATCCCATAGGTTTCAATGTTAAAAATATTCCTGTTTTAATTCAATATCTAATAAACCGTTCATTATAGAATTCTGCAGCAAAAAGTCTCTTTATTTACAGATATTTTTAGGATATTTTAAGCATTTTTCTGGATTTTGTTTTAAAAAAATCCTATTTTTTTTTATTTTAAATTTACATATTTTTTCTGTAACAGCCCTTTTTATTATCATTCCTTGGATCTCATATGTAAATTTCAGACATTTTCGCTCAGTAGTTTCTTTGCAAACAGCGTTTCACTTTTCAAACATTCAGGCAAACTGTTTTGCTAATTTATTCAATGCCTTCATCTGCGGTGTCAGCTTTTTCCGGCGGCTTCGCTGCGTGTGATCGGCTCCTGCTCGGGTTTTTCCGGCGTTTTCGGCTGGTTAATCCATATGTTTTTGCGGGTTTACGGCGTGCATTCGCTGAGTTTTGCGGTTAGTTTTCATCAGGTTTGCGGCAGCTTTTCCCTGCAATTCGGGGACCCTGTGGTGATTGCTGAATACACCGCAGGGTCTCCGAAATGGGATAGGCAAAACAAACCGAATTGAAGAGAACGTAAAGTCACCGAACGTGCGGTGACTTTTCGATTCTCTTTGAATTACCCTGTTAGTTGTATTAGTTCTCCAAATAATTGTCATAGCAGTGTTATCTCATCAGTTTATGATTGCTGATGATGTTTACTCTCTCACACAGGGTAATTCAAAGAGATTTGAAAAGTCACTGCACGGTGACTTTTCGTTCTCTTCAATTCGGTTTGTTTTGCCGATCCCATTTCGGTAACCATGCGGTGTATTCAGCAAACACCACAGGGTCCCCGAATTGCAGGGAAAAGCTGCCGCAAACCTGACGAAAACTAACCACAAAACCCAGCGAATGCACGCCGAAAACCCTCAAAAACATCTGGATTAACCTGCCGAAAACCACAGAAAAACCCGAACAGGAGCCGATCGCAGCCTTCGACACAGCAGAAGAGGCAGTGAATAAATTAGGAAAACAGTTTGTATGAATGTGTGAAAGTAAAACGCTGTTTGCAAAGAAACTACTGAACGAAAATGTCTGAAATTTGCATATGAGGTCCAGGGAATGATAATAAAGAGGGCTGTTACAGAAAAAATAAGTAAACTTTAACCACTTCAATGCGGTGGACGCGCTCCACCCGCATTGGTACTTGGCTGTGGAGGACGCGCTGAGCGCGTCCTCCCTTTGCAGCCGCGATCAGCTGATATTCCGGCTGATCGTGCGGCCCCCCGGTGCGGGCTGACATCATCGATGTCACCCCAGCCTCCGGGACCCCGGCGGGCACGATAGGCGTCATCGCGCATGCGCGATGACGTCTATTTCAGGCACCCCCCCGCCATTGCAGGGAAGGTGCCTGAAGGGGAGGGAGGTCCTTCGGACCTCTCCCCCTCCCCTTCCCCGTGGGCCAGCGATTAAAGACAGGCACCGCCTGGAAGGGCACAGCCTGCCCTTCCAAGCGGCGGCTGTCTTTAACCCCTAGGGGGCTGGATCGCGATATGGCGCCAATATGCGCCGTATCGCGGTCCCCTCCCGGAGCTGGCCGACATCCAAGATGTCGGCCAAGCTTCTGGGATATCCCCCTAATGACTGGTGTCATCGCGCAGAGCGCGATGGCGCCAGTTTTGAAATTAACCCCTTGCTGCCACCTATAGTGGAGATAGGGGGTTCCAATGAATCCCCCTATCTCCCGATCTGTGACAGCTAGGGGTTAATGCTTCCTATCATTGGAACGGCAAGAGCGTTTTACATGACCATGTAAAATGTAAAAAAAAAAAAATTAAAATAAAAATAATAAAAAAAAAGTTTTTTTTTTTTTTTTTTTAGATTTATTACTGCAACAATATTATTCCCATTTAAATTATAATGTGAACAATGATGCTGCACTAACTATTTTTTCTATGGGGGGCGTTTGCTAAAAAACACGTAATTTTCCCCAAAAAAAGTAACGATTCCTCATTTCTAATTTTTTTAACAAGCGCACCCCATAGAAAATATAACCGCAAACGATCGCACTTTAAAATGTGAAAAAAAACACTTTACACATTGTAAATGATTGAAAATTCAAATTTTATTGCATTTTTTGTTATAATATACAGACATGACATAACGTATACATATAATAATGACATATTATGAATCTGCACAGTCTGCCGGAAAGAACGATATATAATATGTCTGGGTCATATATTAAAATAAGGCTTCAAAACGCGGTTAAACATGATGAGCGAAACCGGTAAAAATGAGCTCAGCACAGAGGTGGGAAAAGGCTCAGCAGCGAAAGGGTTAAAAAAAAAAAAAGAAATCGGACTTTTAAAAAAAATAAAAAAAAAATAAGAAAAATGCTTAAAATATCCAAAAAAGTCTATAAATAAAGAGACTCTTTACTGCAGAATTTTATAATGAAAGGTTTATTAGATATTGAATTAAAACCGGAATATTTTTAACATTGAAGCCTACGGGATTCTCCTGAATAAACTTGCCGAATTAAACCACCAAATGGCAGGGCATTAGGGGAACCTTTCACTGCTGGTTTGTGTTCTCTGAATAGCCGAAGCAGTGCTTTTTCATGGGGATTTCACTGCCCTCAAACAGGCACCGAACAGGCACCGTATGTTCAGGCAATTTGCCAGGATTTGGCGAATTGGCTGCTCTCTGAATAGCCGAATGGCCAAGAAAGGTAACCGAACGCTGATTTTCAGCGTTCGGTTACCTTTCTCAAGCAATTCGGAGCTCTTTGAATTTCCCTGATAGGGTTCAATATGACGTCGGTCCCTTTGCAGCTATAACAGCTTCAACTCTTCTGGGAAGGCTGTCCACAAGGTTTAGGAGTGTGTTTATGGGAATTTTTGACCATTCTTCCAGAAGCGCATTTGTGAGGTCACACACTGATGTTGGATGAGAAGGCCTGGCTCTCAGTCTCCGCTCTAATTCATCCCAAAGGTGTTCTATCGGGTTGAGGTCAGGACTCTGTGCATGCCAGTTAAGTTCATCCCCACCAGACTCTGTCACCCATGTCTTTATGGACCTTGCTTTGTGCACTGGTGCACAGTCATGTTGGAAGAGGAAGGGGCCAGCTCCAAACTGTTCCCACAAAGTTGGGAGCATGGAATTGTCCAAAATGTCTTGGCATTCAGAGTTCCTTTCACTGGAACTAAGGGGCCAAGCCCAGCTCCTGAAAAACAACCCCACACCATAATCCCCCCTCCAAAACATGAGCATGAAAATCAAGGAAACATAAACATGAAAACCAAAACTGCTCAGACAACACACGATGGACATAAGCAAGAGAATAGTCAGTATGCAGAGCCAGGAGTCATGAACCAATATACACTATATTGCCAAAAGTATTCGCTCACCCATTAAAAATAATCAGAATCAGGTGTTCCAATCACTTCCATGGCCACAGGTGTATAAAATCAAGCACCTAGGCATGCAGACTGTTTTTACAAACATTTGTGAAAGAATGGGTTGCTCTCAGGAGCTCAGTGAATTACAGCGTGGAACTGTGATAGGATGCCACCTGTGCAACAAATCCAGTAATGAAATTTCCTCGCTCCTAAATATTCCACACTCAACTGTCAGCTGTATAATAAGAACGTGGAAGTGTTTGGGAACGACAGCAACTCAGCCACGAAGTGGTAGGCCACGTAAACTGACTGAGCGGGGTCAGCGGATGCTGAGGCGCATAGTGCGACGAGTCAATCGCTACAGACCTCCAAACTTCATGTGGCCTTCAGATTAGCTCAAGAACAGTGCGCAGAGAGCTTCATGGAATGGGTTTCCATGGCCGAGCAGCTGCATCCAAGCCATACATCACCAAGTGCAATGCAAAGCGTCGGATGCAGTGGTGTAAAGCACGCCGCGACTGGACTCTAGAGCAGTGGAGATGCGTTCTCTGGAGTGACAAATCGCGCTTCTCCATCTGGCAATCTGATGGACGAGTCTGGGTTTGGCAGTTGCCAGGCGAACGGTACTTGTCTGACTGCATTGTGCCAAGTGTAAATTGTTTTCTTAATTGCAAGGTATCTAGTTGTTTGTGCTGGTCGCAGCATAACCTCAAGTTTTATGTAAGTCCTGCCCTGCATGCTGCAGACTATATTTCTGTTTAGTCTGTTTTTCATGTTTTCTGTATGTGTGTATCTAGTGCAGCAGTTCATAGTTCTGGTTTATAGAGACCACCTCAAGGATCTCTTTCTCGTTCCATTGCTGCTAGATATTCCTTCATGTCAAGTCTGGTTTAACCCTGTCATTTTGTATATTCCCACTCTGTACTCTGTAAAGTCAGAAGACCATCCACGGACCTTATCCCAGCGCAGGGTTTTCCTCGTGTGTCTTGTCTGGTTCTTTTGTATCCTGTGTCCAGGGTACTGTATTATGCAGAACACATGCCTGCCTAAAGGGCTTACTCAAACACACAGCAAGGACCCCCCTTTGGCTCCTGAGGGGGGCCACCGTAACAGATGCATTGACCGACCATGAACAGGGACAGAGATACAGCAGTCCAAACAAATGGGGAAGCTGGTGGGGCACATGGGGGCACAAAATAACCTAGGGGAGGCACCTGCCCTGCCTGGCCCTCCTCTAGAGACGCCTATGCATACCCTTTTTGGTATGCTTGTTCCAAGTTAGGTGTTTTGTTAGAGTCTAGCCTCGGAACGAAGCACAGCTCAAAGAGATAACTAGACATAGGACTTCATGCAGCTTGCACTCGCAAGATTACTCAGTGCTGTGGATGAATTGTGGAGGGAGACTGGGAACTATTTGTTCCTACGGTCACTCTGCTCCCAGTGAGATGAAGCAGCATATCACACTGCCCTTTCCACCATATGAGAGGTGAGTATGGGATTTTTAAGGGAGGGGCAGTTTAGAGTTTGTTAAGTGATTCTGCTTTTGCAAAATCACTTAACACCAGCTTTTAGGAGATGGGATTCCAGTGAGAAAAGAAACCACTTTGACCCCCAAAATCTACAAAAGACCCCAGCTAAAGAGTTTCTAAATTTTCTACTGAGTTTAGAAATACCCAATGTTCAAATGTTTTTGCTTTTTAACTCCTTCACTGCTGAGCCATTTCACCTCGGTGTGCTGAGCTCATTTTAACTGTTTGTGCTGATCATGATTAAACATGATTTGAAGTCCTGTTTTATTATACGACCCCGACAATTTTTTTTTAAAAAAATGCACGTTTTTATTTTGTTTTTTTATTTATTTACATAACACCTGGTCAGTTTTGGTATCATTGCAAACGTCATGATCTGGCCTTTCCAATGATACCAAACATGACCTTCTAGCTGCCACTAATCAGTAGATTAGTCCAAATGACCCTCCTATCTCCAGTTGGCAGCTGGGGGGCTAACTGCCCAACTGACATCATCACGCATATGGCAATGATGTCATTGGGGGAGACCTTGGTCCTAAAACTGATG
This sequence comes from Leptobrachium leishanense, assembly GCA_009667805.1. NCBI lineage: Eukaryota > Metazoa > Chordata > Amphibia > Anura > Megophryidae > Leptobrachium > Leptobrachium leishanense. Next base: position 73,327,095 of record CM019065.1, read on the forward strand.
TAATCGTGCTTGGTGATGACCACCGTGCGATGGAAGCAGGGGCGGATCCAGAGACTAGTCTCGGGAGGGGCACTGACAGAAAAGAAGGTGTTTTAGCAGAGAGTCCGACTCATGAGAATTTACAGAGGGCCCAGCTCACAGGAGCTTACAATCTAGAGGAGCAGAGGGCACCCAGGAGTTTACAATCTAGAGCAGAGGGCACCCAGGAGCTTACAATCTAGAGGAGCAGAGGGCACCCAGGAGCTTACAATCTAGAGGAGCAGAGGGCACCCAGGTGCTTACAATCTAGAGGAGCAGTTACAGACTCATATCTGAGAGGTTTATTACTGTGCAGCTCTAGCTTTCTTATACACCCTGGAGGAAGGATCAAACTCTCAGGGACCCATTACTTGCCTCCCTGGTGTCCCTGCATGGAGGCTCCAGCCCCTCTCTCCTCTGATCCTGTTGCACAGTGCAGCCTCGGATCCAGTCCTTTCCTGTGGCTGTCAGGCAGGCATGGAAGGAGATAGGCTCAGCCACATGGTCACCGAGAAAAGGATCACCACGTGACACGCCCCTGACATATGACTGGGAGGGGCAATCCTCAGTGCTTCTGCGCAGTGTGTGGCTCTGCAAATCGCGATGTCTGCATTCACTGCACACATCGCAATTTGAGTTCTGGAGGTCAGCCTGGCATCTGCACTGCTGGGGGGGGGGGCAATTTCCCCGTTGCCCCCCCCTGGATCCACCCCTGGATGGAAGGGGGTCTATAAAACTAGCAATCTGACTTAAAGGAAGTCAGATCACCATGGGACCCTGGCCAGAGAGTTAAGTATATGGAGGGAGGGGGTGTTAAAGGACCATAAAGTACAGGGTACGTCCTTGGTCCTTAACAGGCTTTTCTTCCAGGATGTAACCTGTACGTCATTGGTCCCTATGGGGTTAAGACTTTTAGGTGCCAGAGTTTCCAACTTAAACACCATCTAATTTCTTCTCTATTAATCTTCTTTCACTTGCTGTATAACTATAAATGTAGCTCCATTAATTAAACAATTATGGACTCTTTTAAAATGATCAGGGACTAAGTGGCCCCCCATTCCTTTTTTAACTATACCTTTCACCTTTCCTGCTTGTGTCGTGTAATTAAAAAAAAGAGCCATCTCCTTCTTAATTTCCTTACTTTTATATGTCAGAAAATTCCTCCTTATTATTCTTTATTTATAAAGCGCAAACATATTCTGCAGCGTTGTACAATGGGCACAGTATAGACAGGGTTAGAATACATTGAACAACATTTTGACAAACCAGTACAGGAGGAAACGAAGGCCCTATTCCCGTGGGAATTTACAATCTTGAATTGTTGGGGGTGAAAATAGGAGCAGAGGACTGCATGGTAAGAGTGATGGACTGCAAGGTGAGAGAAATGGATTGCAAGGTGAGAGAGATGGACTGCAAGGGGAGAGAGATGGATTACAAGGTTAGAGTGATGGACTGGTGAGAGTGATGGACTGCAAGGTAGGATTGATGGACTGGTTGCGTCAGCGAGTCAGGTGGTAGGCTTCCCTAAATAGGAATGTCTCAAAGGAGCATTTGAAGGAAGGGAAGCTAGGGGAAAGTCTGACATTATGAGGGAGAGCGCTCCAGAGGATGGAGGCTGCGAGAGACATCCTGCAGTCTATCATGGGAAAAGGTGATGCGGGGAGAAGCTAGGCGCAGGTCACTGTTTATTCTTAGGGAGCGGGCTGGGGTGTGTTTGGTGATTAGTGAGGACAGGTTGTGGGGAGTTGAGTTGGTGAGAGCTTTGTAGGGTAAGGATTTTAAATTTAATTCAGCAGTGGATGAGGAGCCAGTTAAGGGTTTCACAGAGAGGAGCAGCAGAGACAGAGCGGCAGGTGAGGGGGATGAGCCTGGCAGAGGCATTCAGAATGGATTGTAGGGGGGAGAGGCGGGAGAGAGGGAGGCCAGCTAGAAGATTATTACGATAGTCAAGTCGGGAGATTACAAGGGGGTGGATGAGTTGTTTTGTGGTGTCAGCAGGAAGAAATGGTTGGATTCTGTAAATATTACGTAGTTGGTAGTGGCAAGAGGAGGAAAGAGACTGAATGGGGGGATGAACGAAAGAGCAGAATCAAGTGTAACTCTAAGACAGCAAACCTGGTTTGATGGGGAGATAGCGATGCCATCAACCATGATATAGAAGTCAGGAGGTGGGGAGGCATTAGAAGGAGGAATTAGTAGGAGCTCAGTCTTGGACATGTTAATCTTTAGGTGCTGAGAGGCCATCCAAGAGGAAATGCCAGACAAACAGTCACTGACTTTGGAAAGGACAGGATGAGAGATATCAGGGGTAGAGAGGTAGATCTGAGTATCATCAGCATAGAGGTGGTAATTAATAGACATGTGCACAGCACAAAATTTCGTTTTGAACTAATGCATTAGTACTAAAATGCAATTTATTTAGTTGCTAAAGAAATTCGTTTTCAGTTCTTTAGTATGAAAACTAATTTCATTCATCCGAAAACCAGTGGATACAATTACTATTGTAGTGGCTCCTCAGAGGGCTGAGATCGCTGCTTGTTACAGTATCTCTCACTCTCAGCACAATGTGGGCCATATTATATAGCTGGTGCTAACATAACCAGAGCTGTTGTAAACTTCCCAGAGCTATTATAGCCTATGGAGGTTTTCAGTTACAACAGCTCTGGTTAAGTTAGCACCAACATTGTAATACTGCCCCGTGTCAGGCAAAGCTGTTACAGTAACTGACTGCTGCTCATCACAGCGCTCAGAGTTTCAGTAAAACTAGTAAATAATATTTTTATATATAAGACGTTAGAACAATATTATTTTCTTGTTTTACTGAAACTCTTAGCGCTGTTACAGTCAGTTACTGTAACAGCTGAGCCTGATACATTGTACTGAGAGATAATGTAACAAGCAGCCGATCTCCGCGCTCACAGCCACTGGATTTAAAGGGCTAAAAAAAAAGGCTCCTCTCTGTATAATGTTTAGAACATCCTCCTGCATTAATTAATACCCCTCTCTGTATAATGTATACAACATCCACCTGCATTAATTAATACCCCTCTCTGTATAATATATAGAACATCCTCCTGAATTAATGTCCCTCTCTGTATAGAACATCTTCCTGCATTGGCATGTGGAGGGTGCAGAACTTCGGATGTTGCGATGTTGCGCTCTTCATTGCTGGTCTCCTTCACTCATCAATATAATATCACAAAGAGGACTGAAACTAAAATGTAGTGCATTTTATTTTAGTTTCTTTCGTTTTTTGTACTGAGCAGTTTCGTTTCTCTTGAGTCATACTAAAACTAAATTATCCCAAAATTCGGACTAAATCGCTTTAGTACTAAAACGAATGCACATGTCTAGTAATTAAAGCCAAAGCTGATAATGAATTTTCCAAGGGCAGAAGTGTAGATAGAGAAGAGCAGAGGACCTAGGACAGAGCCTTGAGGTACACCAACTGATAAAGGCACTGAAGAGGAGGAGTTACCAGCAAATGACACAGAGAAGGACCTGTTGGATAGATAGGAGTCAATCCAAGCGAGTGCAGTGACACAGAGACCAAGGGAGCTGAGAGTCTGTAGAAGGAGAGGGTGGCCGACAGTGTCAAAAGCAGTTTAGAGGTCAAGCAGGATGAGAATAGAATAGTGGCCGTGGTTTTTAGCAGTTAGGAGGTCATTGGCGACTTTGGCGAGGGCAGTTCCAGTTGAGTGTAGGGGACGGAAGCCTGATTGCAGGGGATCAAGTATGGAATTAGAGGACAGGAAGAGTGAGAGGCGGTTGAAAACTAGTTTTTCCAAGAGCTTAGAGGTACGGTAAATGGAAGTAAGGTTACAGGAAGAGGACAACACCTGGGCATAATACGTTGTCGGGAAGGGCAAAAATAAATGATCTTGGTGGTGGGAACGTCAATTAAATCTCACCAATAGAGCAGTAACTGTCACTATATGTATAATTATTGATTTTGCTTTGTGGTATTAACTGAATCTACCCAGAACTCCCTCAGGAAGTCAAAGATGATGAAACGCGTTAGAGGTGGATGGTGCAGTAGACATCAATTACCTGCCTTTGACGTCATGTTTTTAAGATGACTGCAATAAATATATCCGATAAAGGACGCATATCTATTTATATGGTTGCTTTCGTGAGTACCCATAGGGTAATTATACATAGGTTGAGAACTACATTGTCTGCATTATGGAGTGTTTGTTTTATTTATTTTAGGATATAAAACTGTATATATATATAGATTTACAGGGTTATCCAAAGAGATTCGAAAAGTCACCGCACGTTCGGTGACTTTTCGTTCTCTTCAATTCGGTTCCTTTTGCCGATTGCATTTCGGTGACCCTGCGGTGTATTCAGCAAACAGCACAGGGTCCCCGAATTGCAGGGAAAAGCTGCCGCAAACCTGACGAAAACTAACCGAATGCACGCTGAAAACAAGCAAAAACATCTGGATTAACCTTCGAAAAAGCCGAACAGGAGCCGAACAGGAGCCGAATCACACAGAGCCGAAGCAGCTGTGACGTAGAGGAGGCAGTGAATAAATTAGCAAAACCATTTGTATGAATCTGGGAAAATAAAACGCTGTTTGCAAAGAAACTACTGAGCGAAAATGTCTGAAATTTTCACAGGAGGTCCAGGGAATGATAATAAAGAGGGCTGTTACAAAAAAAATAAGTAAACTGAGAAAAAAAAAATCAGAAAAATGCTTAAAGTATCCTAAAAAATCTATAAATAAAGAGACTTTTTGCTGCAGAATTTTATAATGAACGGTTTATTAGATATTGAATTAAAATGGGAATATTTTTAACATTGAAGCCTATGGGATTCTACTGAATAAATTTGCCGAATTAAACCACCGAATGGCAGGGCATTTCGGGAACCTTTCACTGCTGGTTTGTGTTCTCTGAATAGCCGAAGCAGTGCTTATTCATGGGGATTTCACTGCCCTCGAACAGGAACCGAACAGGCACCGTATGTTCAGGCAATTCGCCAGGATTTGGCGAATTGCCTGCTCTCTGGATAGCCGAATGGCCAGGAAAGGTAACCGAACGCTGATTTTCAGCGTTCGGTTACCTTTCTCAAGCAATTCGGATCTCTTTGGATAACCCTGATAAAAAACAAACCACAGGGTGGTTGCACTCAACCTAAACTTGCAACACAAGCGGGTGTATCTAAGACTTCATATACAAAACACCAAAAAAGAACACTCCATACCAATGACCACCTTCATCCACCATTTTCTGCAAGAAAAAAACACATTTAAAAAAATTCAAAAAAACCTGACTGAGGTAAAATGATGGGGATTCAGTTAAAAAAGTATGATCATAGTTTGTGCAAGCCTGTCACAGTCGCCAATGTCAAGGTCATTGGTATGGAGTGCTCTTTTTTGGTGTTTTGTATATATAGATATATATATATAATCCAAAATGAAAAAATAGCAGGCACTCGCGGATCTTCATCAAAGGTTTCCTGGTTTCACCGTTATTTTAAAATTCTAACATAGCGTCAACATTCTGGCTTCACCAAGCCTTTATCAAGATCTGATCAAGTCTATGTTTTCATTGTATTGTGAACACCGAGGCATGAAGACAGATGTTTGCCTTCTTACAAACTGAGTGCCTATAATTGAGCTCAGAGCATGACGTCCCTTTATGATTTTAGCAGTCACTGAATGCTGGAATCGGTATTAGAGCATGTTTGATTGATTGATTTATTTTTGGTGATTATTAAGTCTGTGTTCTCCTGTATCACTGCACTTGGCTATTCATCATTTTTAGACAGTGGTGCCAAGTAGACAGCATGACCTGCCGAGGTATTAGACTAGGAACACTGATGGGTAGTATTCTCTGATTTAATTCATGCACTGGATATTTAAATGTATATATATATATACTAATACCTTTATTTGGCCCTATGACCTGTCTGTTTTTAGGTTTTTTGTCCATTTACCTCTGGTCTAGTCTGCATTATGTTGGGTTCATTAATATAAAAGGATTGATAATTTGTGTAACTCTTTAACGTAATCTCTTTAGGATATAGTACCGGCTGGGTGGAGTAGAGGTAACATCACTGCTATATAACCGTGGAGAGAGACTGTGGAGACACAGGTTCGATCCTGGTAAGAGCACCTCTCCGGTAAGTGTCCTTGGGCAAGGCAAGGCACCTGGCCACCCAGGAAATATTTGAAAATGAGAGAAATCTCAATGTGTCCTTCCTGGTAAAATCCTTTCTAAAAAAAAAAAAGATGTCATTATCTGACCCTGATCTGAGAGTTCTATATATTCTTTTGGTGTTATACACCTGATGGTTATTTTTAATTCTAATTAATCAGGTTCAAAAAGTGATTTTGAGAGTGAATGGGCATCTAATCGTACAAATATGTTGGTGTATTTGCCTAACGCTGATTCTCTCTTTTCTTTGTCCATTTGATGTTATGTTGTCTAACAGGGTTATTCGGAGAGAGGTGAAAACCAGGAGAATGACTGGAGAAGTGAAAAGTGTAGGTCAAAATAGCCAAACCAGAAAAATTCTCCCATTTATATCAGTTTCCAAATCAGCTATTATCACCCATAATTTTCACTTCTCCAGTCATTCTCCTGGCTTTCACCTCTCTCTGAATAACCATCAGGGTTATTCAGAGAGCGGTGAAAAGCAGAAGAATGACTGGAGAATGAAAAATCCTAGGTCAAAATAGCCAAACCAGAAAAATTATCTTATTCATCTCACTTTCCAAATCGGCTATTTTGACCTAGAATTTTCCATTCTCCAGTCATTCTCCTGCTTTTCACTAGGGATGAGCTGTTCGGTTCGATCAGTTCGGAGTTCGATTTGAACATCGGCAGTTCGAAAGTTTGCGAACTTCGAACTTTTTGGCGTGTTCGGCTCAAGTTCGAAAAAAAATAATTGAAAAAAGTATAAAAAATGCTTAAAAAATACTAGAAAATCTAGAAATAAAGAGACTCTTTACTGAAGAATATTATAAGCAACAGTTTATTAGATATTAAATTAAAAACTAATGTCTAGGTGCAAAGAGTCTCACCTCTAAATGACCTGTGCTCTCAAACAGCGTAAACAACAGGTGTTTAATTAGTGTTTGGAAATAACATGTGCTTCTAATTAGTCCGGTCTCATGAATTTGATACATTGTATGCAGACTGGGAGTGCTAGGTGTCGTGTGTGGGTCTGTGATGGCGATGTTTCCATACATCTTAGAAATCCGCCACTTCACGGGCAGGTTATGGGGACCTCCTAGGTACGATATTTGAAGGAATTTTTTGTTTTTATTTTTAGCCCTTATTTCATGGAAAACTCACTGTCCCTTTAAAAATGTTTTTTTTTTACTTTTTGTCCTTGTTTCCTGTCCCCCAGGGCACTACCCGGACCCCCATACACCTTTTATGCCAAATATCTAGCATATATGCCCTGTTGGAGGGCACTCTAAAAATCAAACTTTGAGTCCCATTGACTTGTATTGAGTTCGTGTTCGTGTTCGAGTTCGAATACGAACCGAACTTGGGGGTGTTCGGCTCATCCCTACTTTTCACCTATCTCTGAATAACCCTGCATGTAAGTGTATCTTATGGTTTTAGAGAAATACTCAAGGGTCTATTCACAAAGCTTAGGTGCATATTCGGGGGTTAGTAAAGAATTGTTTTAGAGCCCTCGATGTGCAAACTGTTTTGCATTTATTTTGTGTTGTATTGAGAGAAGGTGATATAATTGGAATTAATCCATATAGTGGAGAATTCTACTTTTGCTGTTTTTTTTCTTTGTTTTTTGTGTCAAACCCATTAAATTTCTGCAGGGTTGCAGGACTAATGCTTGGAATAACCTACAGTTACAAGTCTCTGGTCATTCGTATAGCAGACATGCAAATGGTAATAATTAATGACTAGACATGTGCACCATCAAAAAATTTGTTTCATTTGGATCGATTCATTACGTTTTTTAATTCCTTTCGGTGCGTTTATTATGTTACCGTGATTTGAATTTTGGATCGATTCATTATTTTGTTTTTATCCAATATTTTGTTTTGATCCGCTATTTCAAAATGGTGAAACGGATAGATTAATAACTGTTAGGTTTAAAAAAGGAGGGTTAAAAGATACGTAATCTCCCTGTCCTTAGTGCTGAAATATGATTCAGCACCGAGGACAGCAGTGCCACGGTGCTCCGGAGCAAACAATCCCCCTGTCCTTGGTGCTGAAATATGTTTCAGCACCAATGACAACAACACCGTGGGGCTCCAGAGCAAAGAATCCCCCTGTTCTTGGTGCTGAAATAGGTTTCAGCACCAAGGACAGCAGCACCACAGAGCTCTGGAGCAAAAACACCCCCTGTCCTTGGTGCTGAAATAGGTTATAGAGCAAAGGACAGCACCCCAAACACATCCAGAGATGTGACAGCTGCTGTGCACAGCTAATCACAGCACAAAATCTACATTTACTTTATTTTCTCAGAGATGTCCAATTGAATGCAAAGATATAGATAATTTTTCAGACTCTTCTTTGGGAACCAGATAAGGTTTATCCAAAAGCTGAATATAGAGACCTAATAGAGAGCAAGTAGGATCAATTCTGTCCTGTGCATGCATAACAAAAACAAAAAGGTCTTGTAAAATGGGGGAAAATTTATGCAAATATTTCTCTTTTCATTTCACGTAGACTTTTAACCTCATAGTGACCAGACAGTTTTACCATTGTCTGTCTGAAAGTACCCACTGCTGTTTTTACATTTCTGCAGTGTTTTTACATTTTACATTTTTGTGGTATTAGTGTTTAGCTCTAATTTTCCTCTTACTTGTTTACGGAACCCACACATATTATATACTATTTTTTCTCATCATTAGATGGACTTTCTAAAGATGCCATTATTTTAATCGTAACACATACTTTTCTACATTTTTTTTATAAAATATAGTGAAAAAATTGGAAAACTGACACTTTTTCTAACATTGACCCCCAAAATCTACAACCACCAAAAAAGAGCCCTGCTAAATAGTTTCTAAATGTTGTCCTGAGTTTAGAAATAGCCAATGTTTACATGTTTTTGGTTTTTTATCCCCTTCACTGCTTCATTTCACCTCTGTGTGGTGAGCTAATTTTGACCATTTTGTGCTCATCATGTTTAAACGCGCTTTATAGTCCTGGTTCATTATACGACCCAGGCAAAAAAAAAAATGAAAGTTTTAATTTTTTTAATTAATTTAATTTTTATTATTTATTTATTTATTACACCAAACCTGGTCATGTTTGGTATCATTGTAAAATGATCAGGGACTGAGTGGTCCTCCATTCCTTTATTAACTATACCTTTCACTTTTCCTGCTTGTGTGCTGTAATTAAAAATAAGTTTCGAAATACCCAATGTTTATATATGTTTTTGCTTTTTAACCCCTTCACTGCTGAGCCACTTCACCTCTGTGTGCTGAACTCATTTTAAATGTGATTTTAATCCTATTATATGACAGACACTTTTTTTTTAAAACAAAAAACAAATTTTTAAAATTTTTTTATTTCTTTTTCTTTTCACGAAACATGCTCTGGCCTTTCCAATGATGCCAAGTACAAACCTCTAGCTGCCACCGATCGGGAGATAAGGGGTCCAAAGGAATCTCCTATCTCCACCACTGGGCAGAGTGGGGTTAATTGCCCACCTGACGTCATCGGCACATGCGTGACGATGCCAGTGGGTGGGGCCCCGGAGGCTTCTCTGACATCCTCAGGGGCTAAAGAGAGGCATCGCTGGAAAGGTCCAGCGACCTGTGACCTTTCCAGTGATGCTTCGCATTTTCTTTTAATTCCCTGAAGATCAGGAGGGAGAGGTATCCAAAGGACCCTCCCTCCCTTTCAGGCACTCTCCCGGATGTGCAGGCGTGCCTAAAACTGATGTCATTGCGCCCGGCGATGACGACAGTTCGATGGCCAGAGTCTTTAAAACTGGCGGTCTGACTCCAAGGAAGTCAGATCACCACGGGACCCCAGCCAGAGAGGTAAGTATAGGGAGGGAGGGGGTGTTAAATGACCATGACATACAGGGTAAGTCCTTGGTCCTTAACACCTTAACAGGCTTTTCTTCCAGGACGTACCCTGTACGTCATTGGTCCCTATAGGGTTAAGGCCTTTAGGTGCCAGAGTTTCCAACTTAAACACCCATCTAATTTCTTCTCTATTAATCTTTTTATTAAAATCCTTCCTTCGGTTCTTTTTCACTTGCTGTATGACTATAAATGTAGTTCCATTAATTAAACAATTATGGACTCTCAAAATGATCAGGGGCTAAGTGCCCCCCCCATTCCTTTTTTAACTATACCTTTCACTTTTCCTGATTGCGTGCTGTAATTAAAAATACCATCTCCTCTTTCTCCTTAATTTCCTTACTTTTATATGTCAGAAAATTTCTCCTATCTGTCTTGCTTACTTCCTATATTCATCTATTCAGAGAACACCGAACAGCAGTGAAACGTTTCCGAAGTGCCCTGCCGTTTGGTGGTTTCATTCGTCAGGTTTATTCAGGCGAATCCCATAGGCTTCAATGTTAAAAATATTCCCGTTTTAATCCAGTATCTAATAAACCGTTTATCATTTTATTCTGCAATAAAAAGTCTCTTTACTTTTTGATTTTTTAGGATCTTTTAGGCATTTTTTGGATTTTTTTTTGTCAAAATTGTTTTTCAGTTTTTTTTTTTTAAATCGTCTTTTCCTTTTTCTGTAACAGACCTTTTTAATATCATTCATTGGATCTTATATGTAAATTCCAGACATTTTCGTTCAGTAGCTTTTTTGCAAACAGCGTTTCAAATTTCAAACTTTCACGAGGAACTGTTTGGGTTTTTTTCCACCCCGTTTGTCTGCATGCCGGGTTTTTCCGACGACTGTTCTGCGCTGTGATCGGCGGCTGCTCGTATTTTTCCGGCGTGTTCGGCTTGGTTTTTGCACCGGTTTCTGCGGGTTTACGGTGAGTGTTCGGTGAGTACTCGGTGAGTGTTCTGCGGGTTTGCAACGAGTATTCCCTGCACTACGGGGGCCCTGAGGTGCTTGCTGAATACACCACAGGTTCGGGTCGAACTAGTAATTGCCGAATCGCCCCGAAGTGCAGGGAACGAAAAGTCACCGAAAGTGCGGGGACTTTTCAGATCTCTCTGAATAACTCCCTCGCAACATCAGACTCTCCCCGTCTCTCCAGTCCTTCAAGAAGTCTCTGAAAACACATTACTTTAGAGAAGCCTATCGGCTCATTCCATAATTCCCATGGTTCATTTCCAGCTCCATCTTCCAACACAGCACACATGCACCCAATAATTTGTGTTCTCTATTCACCCTCACCTAGTGTGTCACCCCTCTCCTCTTAGATTGTACACACTTCAGCAGGATCCTCTCTCCTACTGTTCTGTGTGTAATGTGTATGCATAGTTGTTATTCTGTCTTTCCCATTGTACAGCGCTACAGAACTTGTTGGTGCTAAATGCTTGTAACTGAAACTGTAACGATGATGAAACACGTTAGAGGTGGATGGTGCAGTAAACATTAATTACATGCATTTGACGTCTTGTTTTTAAGATGACTGCAATAAATACCCGATAAAGGCCCCAAAGAGATTTTTATGGTTTTATTTTTATTCATGATAATTATACATAGGTTGCATTGTCTGCACTTTATTTCTTTTAGGATATATTTTAGGAAGCCACTTGCACATCACAGCAATTCAATAAATTGCATCCCAGAGCCCCTGTGCCACATTCCCCATATGCAGCAAGGAACTCTGGGTAGGATATGCAAATACCTCTGTCTCACCTTTATGCATCCTGGATCTGTTATTACACAGAACCCTAAAATCAATGCTATGCCACACTGTGGCTTTCTAGCAGAGGTAAGGTTTATGCAACTGGTCAAAACCACTCGAATTGCTGTGATGTGCAAGTGGCTTCTGCAATAATAAACACACTTATTATAGTGTGGAGGCTTTTTATCTCACTTTAAGGCTAGGGTCAGACTGAGGCAGTGCGAACGCGCGTTCTGGCGCACTTAATCACGGCCGTACTAGCAGCAGATGCCGGGCAATGACGGCCAATATACGAAGTACGGTCGCACAAAAGTCCGGCTGCGCAACGCAAGTGGAAAATGAACGCATTTTTTCGAGAACGTTAAACCACTAGTACTGACGTACAGAGTGCGCTGCGCCCGCTAGCGGCGTGTGTGCGTGATTGGCAGACGTCAGACGCTGCTAATGTCCGGCCAACATAGCGTCCAGACGCAAAAAGGGTTTTATTGATGATCCGTACAAAATCACGGATGAAACTGCGCATAGTATGACCGCTATTGCGTATTCCGTGAAAAAATACGTCCATTCTTCGAACGCACATTTTCACGGACAACGTGAAAAATGCGTTAGTCTGACCCTAGCCTTAGTCCTTCACCATAACCATGTAGACACTAATATATATATATATATATATTATATATAACGAACGATCACTCCTGCACTCCAAAAATAGAAAAATGCCGTGCCCAGTGCCCACTCAGCAAATATAGAGATAGAGGAATAGCGGCACTCTCGGTCTTTCCAAATGTAACAATTTATTGTGGAAATTCAACGTTTCAGTCCACTAACCGCTAGGCTTGTGCACCGATTTTTTTTTCGGTTCGATTCGGTTCGATTTGTTCGTATGTTTAAACTTTTCGATTCGGCTCGTTTCGACCGATTTCTGTTTTGATTCGGTTCGGCTCGACTCGTATTTCGTGTACATTTTTTTTTTGGAATATCGACCATTTTTTGTATTTTCGTGTCACTTTGCTCGTTTTTTGTATCGACTTTTCGTGATTTCGGAAATATTCGTTTTTTCGGAACATCTGTTCTCCTCATTTCAAAGCTGTCTAACTCTATTCGTTTTGATGTAAACTACTATGGTTTACTTTTTTATACTTTATATATTTTTTTATAATAAATTTTTGGTTTGTTTTTCGGATCCGATAATTCATTCTGTAGATACGATAATTCTGGCGATTCTATCGTGTTTTTTTTAAATTAAATAAAGATCCTTTTTTTCTTATGAATATACATTTCACAAGTTTATTTAATCACATTAAAAAAATGGTATGAAAGCCAAGGAACAAAAAAAAATGAACAAAACGATTTAAAAAACGCTAAACTGACCCGAATGGTCTGACTTTAAAAATAAAAACCAGAACAAAAAGGTTTTAAAATGGAAAAATAGTTGATCAAAATGATCTGAAATGAAAAAAAATAAAAAAATAAAATGATTTAAAACAGACAAAAAATAAATTAACCCTTTCGCTGCTGAGGCATTTCACGGCTTCCCTTCACGCCTGTGTGCGGCACTGCGGTCTGCTGCTGAGCTAATTTTTAACAGTTTCGCTCCTCTTGTTTAAACGCGTTTTGAAGCCTTCTTTTATAATATGACCCAGACATGTTATATATCGTTCTTTCCGGCAGACTCGGCAGATGATTCATAATATATCATTATCATATGTATGCGTCATGTCCTGTCTGTATATTATAACAAAAAATGCAATAAAATTAGAATTTTCAATGTTTGTTTTACAAGGTGTAAAGTGGTTTTTTTCACATTTTAACATGCGAGTGTTTGCGGTTATATTTTATGAGTTGCGTTTGTTAAAAAAAATTGAAAAGGGGACTTGTTATTTTTTTTGGGTGAAAATTACACTATTTAAAAATCCTTAGTGCAGCATCATTGTTCACATTATAATTGAAATGGGAACAATATTGCTGCATTAACAAAACAAAATAAAAAACCTGTTTATTTTTTTTATATTTCAATTTTTTATAATTTTTAACATTGTCATGTTTGGTATTGTTGGAAAGGCCATGCTCTGGTTGATCCAAAGATACCAAACATTAACCAACCGATAGGTTCCAATGAATCCCCTATCTCCACCATTGGTCGCAGTTAGGGGTTAACTCCAGAACTGACGTCATTGTGACGAGGTCTTGGGACTGTCGGCAGCTGCCGTTCCCCCACGCTGTTGTCTTCCTGCAAAGACGTGACCATGTTGGCGGGCAGCGTCTTAGCGGGCAGCGGTGGGAGAGAGAGAGCTCATAGCTGGGAGGAGGTGTTGCGTGAAGCTGCAAACAGGGACAAATAAACTAGACCTGAGCCGCACTGAGGATCTTTGGGTTGTGTCGGAGAAGACTTCACGCAGTGCTGCCATCAATATTTTTTGATAAATTCTTGGTTATACAATGAATGTGACTGTGGACAAAAATCCGTGTTGTTGTGACGTCGCCTAAGCTTAACAAAACCAGGCCACGTCGGTAATCAAATCTCAAGGCAGTACAACAAGGTTGTGTTAGTGTGTGACATTTTTTGGCCAGGCAGCAAGTGTAGAATGTGCACAGTCACATTCATGGCCACAAATATGTTGACAAATTTATGACAAAGGGTCCATAGAAATGTCAATAAATTTATGTACATATAATTTTAACAGTGTGGAAACCAAGCAATACATATTAACTTATTAAGTAAGGAAAAGCAACGCACACAAACAGGAAAATATAGAAAAAATAGAAAATTTATTTACAACATGGGGAAGGGAAGGGAACATGCCAAGGATGGCAGACTGCCCAACAGGGGCATAAACAATACAAACAAACATAGTGTAGTGGAAATAGACTGGAAGATGGCCGCCATTGTAAGCCAGGCGAACATCTTGTTCAGAATATTGGTTCACTTGAGATACTTACTGGCATTTGAGGAGATGTTGGAGCTGGTCCGCATCTTTGATTACAAAGATTATGACTGCCGTAAGGGCCCTTACGGCAGGAAGAATAACACCCGCAAGGATCGTATCCTTGACAAGCTACGCACCACCATCCTGGAGCTGTTCGGGAAGGACCGGACGAAGGACCAGCTCCGAAAACGCTGGTCCGACCTCAAGGCACGTGAGCAGGAGCAGCTGAGGCACATCCGTCTCGTCATAGCCAAACGTAAGTGTCATGTTATATTGTAAAGCGCTGCGCAAACTGTTGGCGCTATATAAATCCGGTATAATAATAATAATGTGCTTGCATGTGCTAATGTGCACAGAAATATGTTGATTGATCTAGTCCTTTTTTCATGCAATGTGATTGTGTATTAGGCAGTTTTTAGCTGAAATTAGAAGCAGGCATACATAGAAACTTAGGAATGTGCTGAGATTGGAAGAAAAACAATCAAAGCGCTGAGAAAGGTCTCTGCTGTTTTCGACACAGAGAAAGGATACATCAAGGTTGTTGGGGCCCGCAGAAATACAAAGGAGTATAGAGATCAGACCAGGTGCCTTTTGTAACAAATGAGTGAAGACGCTAGGGAACGGGGCGCAGCCCGGAACAGTGGGAGCAACTAATTATGATTCACTGAAACTAACATGAAGTTTGCCAATTTACAGCCAAATTAATGAAATGTCTTTTGTATTAGCCAAAGGGAGGTACTAACCCACGTGGGGTGGGATAGCGTAACCGGGAGGTGGGCTAATTGGGATGTACCTAATCATGTATTTTGAGGTATAAAATCTCATGTCACTGTGAAAATCGCTGCTCATTCTTTGCGATTGAATCCTGTTTGAGCATCTGTTGTGATATCACAATAAAGTTTGCCTTTCCTGAAGAGACTCGTGTTCAGACAATCCTTGCTCGTGTCCGGTCCGGCCTCGTCTTGAGTAAACCTGCAGATTCCGGTTACATTTCGGGAGGAGGCTGGTC
This sequence comes from Leptobrachium leishanense, assembly GCA_009667805.1. Taxonomy (NCBI): domain Eukaryota; kingdom Metazoa; phylum Chordata; class Amphibia; order Anura; family Megophryidae; genus Leptobrachium; species Leptobrachium leishanense. Next base: position 73,342,827 of record CM019065.1, read on the forward strand.
TCACTGCCGCTCCAGGATGTCAGCGGCATTGCTTATATGCTCCCGCAATTCCTGGAGCAGTTCCTGGATGGAATCAATAGTTGTAACAGCAAGGCGTAGCTCGCCGATCGCCATCCGGTTAATTTGCCTAATGTTGGATGATGTGTCCGGTCTGGCTTCTCCTTCTATATATCCAATAAATGAAAGAAGGAAAATACAGTAAGTAAAGCAGGTTTCTATTTTTGACTGAAAGTCTTGAAAAAATATAACAGTAGTATATACCAGTGCTGGCGGCCTCCTGAGGCTCCGATTCCTCCTCCGACTCCTCCTCCTCCACCACCACTGTCAGCATATCCGGTGCTATATCTAAGAAATTAAAGAAATAAAAAATACAGTAAACAACAAAACTGATTTATTTTTGAACAAAAGTCGATGCAAAATACAACAGTAAAAAAAAAACCTGGACTCGCGACCTCCTGCTGCGGCTCCAGCTCCCTCTCTCCAACATCGCCATGCTCCTCCTCTTCCTCCTCCTGCTCCTCTTGTGCTATACATAAAAAAATTAAATTAAAATACAGTAAACAAAAAATGTTTCTGTTTTTGACCAAAAGTCGTTGCAAAATAAAACAGTATATACCAGCGCTGGTGGTCACCCGTGGCTCCTCCTCCACTGGGGCACTGGTGCCCGCCGGGGCAGATGCTGCCTTCTTCCTGTCTTCTGCCAAACCCAAAAAATAACACGTAAATAATGCAGACTGGAAAAAATGTTATATCTATACAATATATTGCCGAAAGTATTGCGACACCCCTCCACTACCCCACTACCAGCTTGACCCACCACTACTCCCATCTCATAGGTCTAAAGTCACAAAATATTTATTTATTTCCCCTGCACATAGACATATATTACCGTTCAATTATATATTTTTTTCAGAAGTAAACATTACGTTTATTCAATAAAAACTATTATTTGTGTTGTGTGCATACAAAACACATTGTGCGACTGCTTTTAGTTATTTTATAGAAGGCCTCAGCCTCAGTTTCACTTTCAGTTTCTGCTAATAAAACTGGATATTGCAGAAACAACAGAAATCCGCCATTTTGTTTTGAAATTTGCATCTAAAGCGTTCAATAATGACACTGCTGCAGCAAACTGAATTGCTGCGCTGCAACAATTCAGCAGCTGCTGAGGATGTATTGAACGCGGCTCTGTTTGGATGCACTTTCAAAAGAACTACATGTCCCATCCTACCACTTAGCAGAGACGCAGAGATTTTTATTGATGCGCAGGTGGGAGGCAATATTGGGCAAGCTGCGGGTCATCTCGTATGCATCACTCAATCACAACAACCTCCCCCCCAACACACTACAGTACACACAGTGCCAAAAGAAATCCAGCATTGTAACTCCATCTATATACATCAAATGTCACAATTTTCACGAATACGTAAAATCACAAAAAGGCAGAGCTATGGCAAAAATGCATGTATGACGAGTCGTGAAAACGCAAAGCTATACACAATCACATTGCATGAAAAAAGGACTAGATAAATCAACGTATTTCTGTGCACATTAGCACATGCAAGCACATTATTATTATTATATTATACAGGATTTATATAGCGCCAACAGTTTGCGCAGCGCTTTACAATATAACATGACACTTTCGTTTGGCTATGACACGCCGGATGTGCCTCAGCTGCTCCTCCTCGCGTACCTTGAGGTCGGACCAGCGTTTTCGGAGCTGGTCCTTCGTCCGGTCCTTCCCGAACAGCTCCAGGATGGTGGTGCGAACCTTATCGAGGATACGGTCCTTTCTTGCGTTATTCTTCCTGCCGTAAGGGCCCTTACGGCAGTCGTAATCTCGTCTATCAAAGATCCGGACCAGCTCGAGCATCTCCTCAAATGCCATGTTGCTGGCCCGCTTCTTCCTGGGTGGTGGTGTTTCATGGGTGCAAGACGATGAGGAGGTGTCTGAATGGCACTCGTCTCTTGCAGCCATGATGAATTGAATAATAAAAACAATATTTTTTGGCCTGTCCACAAAGTTGTCAAAAAACTGTCTCAATAAAGTTACGACATCCGCGCGCGCATGCGCGACCCGCGGACGAATCGGATCCAACCCGATTACGAAGGAATTATCGTATCGACAGAATTATCGGATCATTGGAAACAAAAAAAACAAGTGATACGCATTTACAAATACAAAATTTACAGAATCAGCGATATAACCGATAATAGTTAAATATACAATGTCCAGAATTACCGAAATGGAACCGAAATCACGAATGGAAGCGAAATCATGAATAGAGCGAAAATAAATTTCGATTTGACACATTTCAAGTCCATTCGAAAATTCCGAAAATATTTTGTTTCGGCTCGGAAAACTTTTCGGATCTGCCATTTTCGGATCTAAAAATTTTCTGAAAATCGGCCGCATCCAAAAACATGAATCGGGAAATTTCGTGAAAATTCCGAAATTCCGAAACCCGAAACGCACATCCCTACTAACCGCGGACTTTCATCAGGATACAAAAATACAATGAAGAACATACAGGGCTCCAGTCGAGCGGGAACGCGCGGGAACGGCGTTCCCGCACTTCTCCCACAGCGGGAACGCTGCGGGAACCCAGCGTTCCTGCTGTGGCCCGAGCCCGAACGCCGCCGCCGCACATTGCCGGCGGCCGCGTGCATTCTGTTAGAACGGCCCGCTGACCGGAAGTGGAGCCGCTCGGCTTCACTTCCTGTCAGCGGCGTTGAAGCAGGAACCACGCGGCCACCTGCAATGTGCGGCGGCGGCAGCGGCAGCAGCCACAGAAGAAGCAGAGGTGAGCTGGGGACAATATCCATGACACTGGGGGACAATATCCATGACACGGGGAGCAATATCCATGAGACCTGGGGGCACAATCAATGAGACCTAGGGGCAATTTCCATGAGACCTGGGGGCAATTTCCATGAGACCTGGGGGGCAATATCCATGAGACCTGGGGGCAATATACATGAGACCTGGGGGGCAATTTCCATGAGACCTGGGGGCAATTTCCATGAGACCTGGGGGGCAATATCCATGAGACCTGGGGGCAATATGCATGAGACCTGGGGGGCAATATCCATGAGACCTGGGGCAATATGCATGAGACCTGGGGGCAATTTCCATGAGACCTGGGGGCACAATCAATGAGACCTGGGGGCAATTTCCATGTAGACCTGGGGGCAATTTCCATGAGACCTGGGGGGCAATTTCCATGAGACCTGGGGGGCAATTTCCATGAGACCTGGGGGCAATATCCATGAGACCTGGGGGGCAATATCCATGAGACCTGGGGCAATATGCATGAGTCCTGGGGGGCAATTTCCATGAGACCTGGGGGCAATAGCCATGAGACCTGGGGGCAATAGCCATGAGACCTGGGGGTGGGCAATATCCATGAGACCTGGGGGGGGCAATATCCATGAGACCTGGGGGGCAATATCCATGAGACCTGGGGGGCATTATCCATGAGACCTGGGGGAATTATCCATGAGAGCTGGGGGGCATTATCCCTGATAGCGGGGGGGCATTATCCATGAGACCTGGGGGCATTATCCATACGAGCTGGGGGCAATATATACCCATATGAGCGGGGGGCAATTATATCCATGTGAACTGGGGAAAATATATCCATATAACCAGTGCTGTGCATATTATTCTGGGGGCTCAGTGCTGTGTATATTATCCTGGGGGCTCAGTGCTGTGTATGTTATTCTGGGGATTCAGCGCTGTGTATATAATTCTGGGGGGGGGTCTGTGCCTGGAGATATAGATATATATAGATATATATATATATATATAAAATGCGTTAGTCCAGTTGCCACAATCACGAGTATACCTGTACGTAGTGATACCTTTCACTGATCGGTATAGTTTCCAATTTACACTCTTGAAAGCTTGTCTTTTAAATGTAATGCTAACCCAATAAAAATGGTATCACCACGTATTGCTATACTCATAATATATATATATTTTCTTCAGGTAATAGGGGTTGTGGAATTCGTGGGTGAGATCCCTCACTTTTTTTCCCAGGACTTGACCCCTGAGAACATACATATATATATAATAAAAACACTACTCACCAATTAGTGGGTCAAACTACCCATGCTGCACAGACGCCGTCTCAATCAGATGACGTCAGCAAACCAGCAACCCAAAGTGACCCGCCCATCACCATGGCAACCGAATGCTGTCCTGAGCAAGAAACACTAGAGATAAAGAGGGCGCAGGGAAATTCTCAATGCATGTCAAAAAACATAACCAACATGTCTGTATTCCATACCATTAACTCAAGAGAAAAGTCTCACACGCCTGCACAACCACCCTCCTCCAAATGCGTCCCCATAGGACCAAGGAAAAATTCGTAATAAGATTGAATCGGTTCTCCTTCGGGGGTTGACCATGTCATGCATAACTCAAGATCTGTATAATTTTCTCTTACCTATCCATCCGCGTACACCTATACTGTACACATTGCCCAAAATTCATAAAAACGCCACCCACCTTCCGGGTCGCCCTATTGTGTCGGCTTGTGGTGGATTACTGGAACCACTATCTAAATGGTTAGATTTCCTGGTGACGGAGTCGGTGATGGGCTTGGACACCTGTCTTAAAGACATCCCCCAGCTGATCACTGATTTGCGAGACATTGTCTTACCGGAGACGGAGGTAGTATTTATGACGTGTGATGTGAAGAGTCTTTACACCATCATACCTACTTACCTGGGAATTTAGGCGATGCGGGAAGTTTTGGCATCGTCGAGGTCCTACTCGGGACCCCCAATTGAGTTTGTCCTAGAATTGTTAGAGTTGGTACTGACCTGTAACTATTTTCGGTTTGAATCGATGTGGTACCAACAGATCACCGGGACCTCCATGGGGTCGGCGGTTGCGCCGATGTATGCCAATGCTTTTATGCATTGGTTTGAACATCATGAGATTATTGCTAAATTTGGTGCCAAGATATTGTATTATAAGCGGTTCATTGATGATATGATCATCATCATGGATGACACGGTACAGAGAGCAGAATCAATGGTTGATCAGATCAATAATCTAGACTCTCCTATAAAGATTATGGCGGTTGTCAGCCTGCAATCTGTTGATTTTTTGGACCTTCGGATTTCTCATAGGGACAGGCACATTGAATACACACTTTTTCAGAAACTCACAGACCGTAATACACTACTTCACATGAGTAGCTCACACCCTTCTCACCTCAAGCGGTCATTACCTTACACCCAGTTCTTAAGGGTGTTTAGGAATAATTCCGATCAGGAGCAGGCACAAACTCAGATCCAGGAGATGTGGTCCCGTTTTTTAGATAGAGGTTATCCCACTAGTATTCTGAGGAATGCCTTAGCCCGTTGTAAGAGTGAAGTCAGGGACAGGGCTGGTAAAGACTCCACAATTGTTTTTTCCACCGTGCATACTCCTAGATCTGATGATATTAATCACATCTTGAAACATAACTGGACAATACTTAAGGGTGATGAGACTCTACCGGAGGATTTTCAGAGACCACCTCTCTTTAGCCATCGGAGGTCACGTAATTTGAGGGACCTTTTAGTTCAGACAGATCCTATACATTCCTACTCCAATGAGACTGGTTCTCAACACCCGGGCTGGTTTAGGTGCCTGGGGTGTGTAACCTGTAGTCACATGATTTCTGGTGCTTCGTTCTCCCATCCCCATACTAGTAAAAAATATTGCATTAAACATCGCATCACTTGCACCACAGACCACGTGATTTATAAGTTCTCTTGCCCTTGTGGCTTACACTATGTTGGCAAGACTGATACCACCCTAAGGGAGAGAATCAGGGGACATCGATCCTCGATTCTGCTGGCTTATAGGGATGGTACAAGCGATAAACCGGTTGCTAGGCATTTTCTAGAGAAGGGTCATCAACTACCGTCTATGAAATTCATGGCTATTGACCATGTCCTGTGTCCCAGGAGAGGTGGAGATTGGAGTGGTCTCTTGTTACGAAGGGAAACATTTTGGATCAGAGAGTTAGATACTATCTACCCTAGGGGCCTTAATAAGAGACTCTCGTACCAATCCTTTATTTGATATCATGGATGCTTATTTGTTTTTACAGTGGTTTTTTTGTGATACTCTGCAGTCATTTCTCGCTCATATTTAACTAATAGGGGGTGCCTTTTTGGCTTCTCGTCTCTGTTGCGGGACACCTGAGCATGGGAGAGACCAGTTTTTTGTTTTAATAGATCAGTGGTGCTTTTTTATTGTTGTGGGCTACCCCTTTTTTTGGGATGGGGATGTGGCTATTGTGACATATAATTAATTCTAAATATACATATATTTTTGGTGTATACGGCTTGAGGTATTGATGTGACCAATATACCACAGTCTGGATTGGCCCCTCAAACGGTTTGTTCACCTCAAATGTTTTATTTTCTAATGCTTTACCTTTTAACATCTTGCCTTTTTGATGTCCTTTGCCTTAGCCTAACTGGTTCAGCCTTATTCGTTTTGGCCCACTTTGATCTGTATACTTGTTTTTCCCATGCTCGGGTGTTTACAGCTCTGTTTGCATTCTTTTTTTCTTTTTTTTTGCCTTCCCTAGGGGTGTACTGCCTGTGAATCGAGACTTTTTTTCATCTTTTTGTTGCTTATGATCTTTGGGGCTCATAATGAGTGCTTTGTCAGTTGTATATCATGGACATATGGAATAGTATTTTCCTCGACCCCTTACTCTGTATATTTGAATACTGGGCATCAGGCGCTTTCACTGATTCATCCATGTCAGTGTGCTTTTATTATTTTTTATTTTTTATTGGTCCTATGGGGACGCATTTGGAGGAGGGTGGTTGTGCAGGTGTGTGAGACTTTTCTCTTGAGTTAATGGTATGGAATACAGACATGTTGGTTATGTTTTTTGACATGCATTGAGAATTTGCCTGCGCCCTCTTTATCTCTAGTGTTTCTTGCTCAGGACGGCATTCGGTTGCCATGGTGATTTTTTTTTTTTGAGAAAGTATTTTACCAGGAAGATACATTGAGGTACGCAGGTGCATCTCAATAAATTAGAATGTCGTGGAAAAATTCATTTATTTCATTAATTCAACTCAAATTGTGAAACTTGTGTATTAAATAAATTCTGCAGTGTGCAAATTCATATACTGCATTAATTATTCTGCAGAGAAGCGCTTGCCAGCAGTGTGTGGATTCATATGCTGCATTGAAACCTATGGGTTAAAAAGCCTTGTTTCTTTAACCCCTTCGCTGCATTTCATGTCTGTGTACTGAGCTAATATTTACCGCTTTTGCACATTGTGTTTAAACGCGATTTGAAGCCACATTTTTTTATATGACACAGACATATTAAATATCGTTTTTCCGGCAGACTCCGCAGATTCATAATATATCATTATTATATGTATACATCATGTCCTACCTGTATATTATAACAAAAAAATTAATTAAATTAGAATTTTTAATCATCTACAGCGTGTAAAGTGTTTTTTTTCACATTTTATCATCCGAGCCTTGGCGTTTATATTTTCTATGGGGTGCGCGATGACGTCAGGTGCCGAGGGGGGACCCAGAGGTGGAGCCACCATCCAAGATGGTGGCCCCCTTCGGAGCTAGGCCGCGATCCGGCGCCGAATGGCACCGGATTGCGGCCCGGTACTTCAGGGGTTAAAGACAGGCATCGCTTGAAAGGGCAGACACTGTCCTTCAAAGCGATGTCTGTCTTTATCTTGTAGACCCTCTTGATCAGGAGGGAGAGGGATCCCTCCTCCCTTCAGGCGATCTCCTGGCTTTGCCGGGGAGTCGCCTGGAAATGACATCATCGTGTCGGACGCAATGACCTCATTACGGCGGGGGGCTCTATAAAAGCGGCGTCTGACTTCTAGGAAGTCAGAATGCTGCGGGATCCCGGACCAGAGAGGTGAGTATCTCTCTGGCTCCCGCCGGGCTGAAGACGTGTGGGGAATGTCCTCCGCATACAGCGTGAGTCAATGAGGACGTTCCCCACACGTCTTCTGCAGGGAAAGGGTTAAAAAAAAGTTAGGAAACCTTAAAATTTCACCAAAAAAAGCCTAAAAAATCCTAAAAGAATTATTAAGTAATCTACTTCCCATTCTTTAATAAGCAATAAAAAACGAAATAACTCATAAAAAAGCAAAAAACCAACTGATCTGAAGTGAACCGAATCGCCAAAAAGATCTGAATCGCCGAAATTATCCGAATCACCGAATCAATACAAATCACTGAATCGAAATGATCCAAAACGAAAGAAAAACACCCGGAAAAAAAGAAACAAAACAAAAAAAAAGGAATGTACATCCCTACTACAAATGTGTCTTTTAACTTCTATTCCCCACAACCTTAGAAAATAACATTTCATGTAATGGAGCCATCACAGAAACAATGTTGCATGATTGTATGGGTACTCTTGCAGATTTGTCCCATGGTCAAAGTTTGACGTGCAGAGGTTTACATCACAAATATATAGTGTAACATAATTGTACTGCACATGTATATTTAAGAGAACATAAGCATACAGTATTCAATTATAGTCTAGAAAACTTTATAAATTGCTTGTTGTAGATATGGATTTCTACGATAACTATAAACATAAAAAGATAAACAACTTTTTTTAGTGATGTAAACTTTGGACTTCTGTGTAAGGCCTGAGCCTTATGGCACTTTAATGAATAGCTCAACTTTGTATCATTATAAAAGGATATAAAAAGGGAAGTAGGTCAAAGTGCTAACTTACTAAACCCTGAGTCCTTTCCCTCCGTGTGCTGAGCTTATTTTCACCATTCTTGTTCATCTCATTTAAATGCTAGTTGAAGTCATGTTTAACCCCTTCAATACCGATATTATTATTATTATTCTTTATTTATAAAGCGCCAGCATATTCTGCAGCGCTGTACAATAGGCACAGTATAGACAGGGTTACAATACAATACATTGAACAACATTTGACAAACAGTACAGGAGGAGATGAGGGCCCTATTCCCATAGATATCAAGATACCTAGAGCTTCAAAGGCATCATATGGTGCCCCGTTTTTCAAAACATCTTGGTATGCTGATCTGCAGCCCAAAAGCAAATGAAAAATGTTTGGTGCAAATGAATTTCGTTTGCTTTTGGGCTGCAGAAGGCGCCCTCAAAGTTTCAGCCCTGTGGGCATAAAACCCAAAGAGCTAAACCTGTAAAATCAGCTGCTCAAAGCTCTGAAATATCAGGCTTTCTTTCAGCAGCCGATGCAGGGAGAAATAAAAGAAAATAGACCAGCCACTAAAACCTCTAACTCAGTTTGGCAGTGACGCCATCTACTGGCCAAAAATAGTTTATTTACAGTAAGACATAAAATAGGTATAAACGCAATTATTTCTTACTGTAATCTACATCTAATACTAAGGGGTTAAAATAGATTTAAAAAAAGCTTTTTCAAAAAAACACTGGTTTCTGACAATGTTTTTTTGGTAAATCAATAGGTATTGAAGGGGATAATTGTAGGATTCTGACAAATTATATATTGTTGCTTTCAGCGGACTCTGCAGATTCAAAATATATCATTACTAGGTGTATACGTTATATCATGTCAGAATGCTAAAAAAATCTAAATATTTTACTTTCTATTCAAAATTAAATCATTTACAGCGTGTAAAATTAGTTGTCCACATTATCACCCGAATCTTTGTGATTATATATTCTATGGGTTACTCTTTTAAAAAACTAATCAGAAATGGAGAACCTGTAACTGCATTTTTCTAAGGAAATACAAATTTTTTAATCAAAATCGAGAGAAAACATACATTTGTTTCTTGTATTTTGGCACAATGCATTTCATAAATAATATGACTATATATAAAATTGTACTTGCTCCCTGCATGGGAAATGAAAATGTGAGTAACAGCATTGGCAAGATTCGCTGTATACGAGTAAATACAACCATGTCATTGCCTTGGAAATAATTTTTATATTTATTCTTTTTTTTTATTTTACAGATAATATGGTCATGTTCGGTATAATTGGAAAGGTCAGACCTGCCACGTTTAACACCTCACTTGACCTTGTGGGGTGTATAGAGTAGAGATTCTATACACCCTACCTTTCACCAGTGCAGCAGTGATCTCCTCCACATTTGCTCCTGGTGTGGGAGAAAAATTATTGAGTTATTGTATGGCACTGTTCACTGTATAAGAAAGAAAAACAAAGTCACTCCTTCGGAACGAAAAGAAAAAAAACAGGAAATTTGGTATTTAGTTATTTATTAATTTTAGGGTTGTTGCTATTTTGTTTTACACATTACGTAGTCATGTTTCGTATCATTGGAAAGGCCAGGCCTTGACATGTCCAGTGACATTTCACTTGACCTTGTGGGGATTACAGTGTGGAGATACAGGGGTAAAAATTACACCTGCCTCTCCTCGTAGTGGTGCAATGGCTTACATTTTACAAGAAACAGTGCATACTTGCATCTCACGTGGAAAATGAGAAGTGATTTACTACAGCAGCATCGTTCACTTTGTAAGTGAAAAGTGGACATTTCTGCTGCTGTAGAGCAAAAAAAATAAATTTTTGTATTTTTTTTTAACCCTTTCGCTGCTGAGGCTTTTCCCGCCTCTGTGCTGAGGTCATCTTTACCGGTTTTGCTCATCATGTTTAAACGTCTTTTTAAGGCTTATTTTAGTATATGACCCAGACATATTATATATCGTTCTTTCCGTCAGACTCGGCAGATTCATAATATGTCATTATTATATGTATACGTCATGACCTGTCTGTATATTATAACAAAAAATACAATAAAATATGAATTTTCAATAATTTACAACGTGTAAAGTGTTTTTTTTTCACATTTTAACATGCGAGCAATTGCGGTTATATTTTGTATGGAGTGCGCTTGTTAAAAAAATTAGAGATGGGGTTTCGTTACTTTTTTGGGGGAAAATTACACGATTTTTAACAAACGCACCGCATACAAAAATCGTTAGTGCAGCATCATTGTTCACATTATAATTGAAATGGGAACAATATTGCTGCATTAACAAACCAAAAAAAAGAAAAAGAACTTGTTTATTTTTTTTTTCTAATTTTTTTTTTTAAATATTTTTTTATTTTTAATTTTTTTTTACAAACTATTTTTATACTCATGTTTGGTATCGTTGGAAAGGTCATGCTCTGGCCGATCCAACAATACCAAACATTAACCCCTAACTGCCACGGATCGGGAGATAGAGGGTTCATTGGAACCCCCTATCTCCACCATTGGTAGCAGTTAGGGGTTAACTCCAGGACTGGCGTCATCGTGCTATACACGATGATGCCAGTCCTCAGGGGGCATTCCCGGAAGCTTGGCCAACATCCAAGATGTCGGCCAGCTCCGGGAAAGGATCACGAACCGGCGCTTTTCAGCGCGGATTCGTGATCCGGCCCCCATGGGGTTAATGCCAGGTACCATTTGGAAGGGCAGGCTGTGCCCTTCCAAACGGTGCCTGGGTTAACCCCCGCAACGCCGCCGATCGGGAGGGAGAGAGGTCCGAAGGACCTCCCCCCTCCCTGTCAGGCGCCTCCTCCGCACATGCGGGGGGGGCGGCTGAATTAGGTGTCATCGCGCCCCCGCGATGACACCTAATTACTCCGGCGGCAGTTCCGGATGCTGGGCTGACATCGAGGATGTCAGCCCGCACCGGGGGGCCAGCAATCGGCTGGAACCTGGCCGAACGCTGACCCCAAAGAGAGAACGCGCTCAGCGCGTCCACCGCATGGAACGTGACATGCGGTTGGACACGCTGAGCGCGTCCTTAGCAGCGAAGCAGTTAAAGAATATTTCTACACATTACATGGCCTTTCCAATGACACCTTAGTTGATCTTGTGGGGTGTACTGTATTGGAGATATGATCCCTGCATCTAATGTAATAGCAACAATTTTTTCTCCCTTACCGGCTCCCTTTTACTGGAAAGAGTGGAATAGGGCCCACAAAGAATTGTTGAGGTGAAAAAGAGCAACGTGCACCATGCCATTGTGTATGGAGAAAGGGTGATAATCAGCACTACGCACCAAGACTTGAGCCTTAGGATCTAAATGTAAGTCTTTGACAGTGGTTAATAAATCAGGGGCAGTTTCATATGTTCTAGTAGGCAAAATAGGTAATGCCAACAAATCCTGTCTAACATCTTCTCCGTATCTAGATAGAAGAGGTGCTTTCTGAGTTTCTGCCAACCATAGTAGATCTAAGAACTCTTTAACTCTTACTTTTCATGCCCTATCCATACCATTAGCAGTTTATGTATAATGCTAATGTCACGGTGGCCCATGTCCAGGGAAGTGTTGTGCCTTCGGCCCATGTCCGGGGAAGTGTTGCGCCTTCGGCCCATGTCCGGGGAAGTGTTGCGCCTTCGGCCCATGTCCGGGGAGATGTTGCGGTCGTCACAGCAGCTGATATACAGAAAGCCTTATTCCCGGGTACTGTGTACTATTGGACAGGGAATGGTGCCACCCGCGAATCAGACGCCGCATGCAGGAAGGACAACCAATCACAGCACATGACTGGCGATCCTATAGCAGAGCAGGGTGTCTCCTCTGAGCACCAATAGGAAGTGCTGTGGCTCCATTTAAAGGGCTTCAGTTCTCATAGCAAATTGCCCTAGCGTGGTTCCATTTACGCCTAGTGCCTTGTTGTTATTGCTGCATTCCTATCTGACTGATTTCCTGGTTATTACGATCCCGGCTTGTCTCGATTTCCCTGAATTCTGGCACCCTGAATTTTGGCATAGTATAAACGGACCTCTATTCCTTAACCCCTACCTAAGTGTGTTTTTGTTTGTCTGCTTTGCTTAACCCAGCCATTAGTAAGGGCCGGCTAGCTAGAGCACTGTGGGTTACTTCATTCAGCAGGTTGTTTTACTTTGCACTCCGCCACTTTCTTTGTGTTCATCGTTCTCAGTATTACTGACCATAACCCAGCCATTACTAAGGACCTGTTGGTCTGGGTCTGTTGGCTTATCGTCTGCAAGCGGGGTTACCCGATCCTGACAGCTAATATTAATGTTTTTTGAAACATGAAAAACATACCTATATTTTTTTTTTTTTTAAATGAAAATAATGAGATTTTTCGGTTTTGTACACTAGGGGATTTACTAAACAAATGTATCCTGTCTGCATCCTCTTCCTGTTTTAAATGCATGCTGCACTGCTATTCGTCCTCTTATCCTTCCTATCTCAACTTCCACCTGCACTGACACAGCCACCGATCTCTACAACCCTGTTCTATACCACATCCCTTGAGAAACTCACTCCTACCTCCCTTCGTCCAACACACAGGTACAAACACCAACCATGGCAGACTAAATACACAAGCTATCTTCAGCAGTATTCCAGGACAGTTAATCATGGCTGGAGGAAGTCTCTACCCTTCGACCGTGGAGAAGCAATTTAAAATACCATTCAGCACATCCCGCCAATACAACTGTGAAGAAGTCTCAACTTTACAAGAAGCGGTTTAAACCTAACCACCAGGTCGCTGCTCTACAATCATGGAAAAACGATCCAATCCCACTCAGGAAACACCACCAGCGAGTGTCCTAGGACAAGACACCTAACGATATGGATGCGCCTACATCACAAAAATCCTTGTACATCTCATAAATTATAAGTTCCATTGGGAACAGGGACCCTATGAATCAGGCCGGGTTTGGGTCAAAATCCCTACAAGCAGGTTCCCTAATGCCAAAATCCCGACAGCCAACTTCCCTACACGGTCAACTTCCCTACACGGTCAACTTCCCTACACGGCCAACTTCCCTACACAGACAACTCCCTGATGGCCAACTTCCAGACATCCAAAATCCCAGCGGCTAACACTAACCCTACTCCCTAAACCTAGCCCTAACCCCCTAAACCTAGCCCTAACCCTAACCCCAACCCCCTAAACCTAACCCTAACCCCCTAAACCTAACCCTCCCTAAACCTGGCCCTAACCCCCTAAGCCTAACCCTAACCTCCCTAAACCTAGCTCTAACCCACTAAACCTAGCCCTAACCCCCAAAACCTAGCCCTAACCCTAACCCCCTAAACCTAGCCATAACCCCCCTAAAACTTAGCCCTAACCCCCGTAAACCTAGCCCTAACCCCAACCCCTAAACCTAACCCTAACCCCCTAAACCTAACCCTCCCTAAACCTAGCCCTAACCCCCTAAGCCTAACCCTAACCTCCCTAAACCTAGCTCTAACCCACTAAACCTAGCCCTAACCCCCAAAACCTAGCCCTAACCCTAACCCCCTAAACCTAGCCATAACCCTAACACCCTAAGGGTTAGGGCTGGGATTATGGATGTCTGGAATTTGGCCGTGTAGGGAATTTGGTATGTCTGGCACTTGTTCAGTCTGGAAGCTGGCCGTCGGGATGTTGGCATTAGGGAACCTGGCTGTAGGGATTTTGTCCAGCACCCAATCAGGCCATATCATCCGTGTGTGGTATTCTAATGTATCAACCCCTTGTACACTGATCTTGTAAAGCGCTGCGGAATTAGTTAGTTTGGTCCAGCCCCATTTCCTGCCTCAGCAAGATCCCAATCCCCCAATCTACCATAGAGGCATGTGAGTAAAAATCCTGTCCTGTACTGGGGTTCCAGAATAGACTTGAATGCACATCTAAAAGTACATAGCAGTGTAAATCTGGAAAACATGTTTAGAAATCGAGCAATATGTCTGGTGCATTGGGAAAAAAAAAGTAAAGGTTCTTATTTGTAAAGGTCCCCTGACATACTGTAAGAAACCAGGACTAGGGATGAGCGCGTTCGGTTCGGATCTGTTCGGAGTTCGAATCAAACATCGGCCGTTCAAAACATCGCCAAAAGTTCAATTTTTTTTTTTAAAAAAAAAAAAAAAAGGATAAAAAATCCTTAAAAAATACTAAAAAATCTAGAAATAAAGAGACTCTTTACTGCAGAATATTATAAGCAACGGTTTATTAGATATTGAATTAAAACGGGAATATTTTTAACATTGAAGCCTATGGGATAAAACATTCTTGTTACTAAAACATAAGGCAGACATGGCCCTCTAATCAGGCACTGTAGAGGGCAGCCTGCCGGGCCTCCCAAGGATCCCCTTGAGGAGCATGCGGCTGCCGGATGACAGAGCTGCGTCTGTGCGGGCTAGCCACCCGGGCGATGTGGCAGAGACAGGTGGCGCAGGGAGGGAGCCACTGCACCTGCGGCCACGGACAGGGCCACCATCAGGGCTTTACGCCCCATGCTGCCATAAGGGGCCCTGGCCCCCCTCGGCAGCAGCGTCGCCCTTTTACAGCTCCGGTATCGGACTCAAGGTGTCCGAATCCGGAGCTGTGTCTCTGCAGCAGGAGCCGGAGGAGACACTTTGTCTCCTCCGGCTCCTGGCAGCTTCACTGGCTGACTGGGCGGGGCCAAGCAGCATGTGGGGGCCTCCCAAGCACGTTACTTTGGCTCTGCCCCCTCCACTCAGTGAAGCTGCGCGCCTGAGCTGGAGGGCCCGGGCTGAAGACAAGAAGAAGAGAAGCAAAGAAGATAGAAGAAAAGGAGAAGATTGAAGAAAAGGAGAAGAAAAGAAGAGCTGAAGGAAGGAAGACAGCGGAGTGGTGAGCCAGGGCCCAGACCCCAAGGCCCAGACCCCAGACCCCAAGGTCCAGACCCAGGGCCCAGACCCCAAGGTTCAGACCCAAAGGCCCAGACCCCAGGGCCCAGACCCAGACCCCAGGCCCAGACCCCAAGACCCAGGCCCAGACCCCGGGCCCAGACCTCCAGGCCCAGACCCCAGGGCCCAGACCTCAGGGCCCAGACCCCAAGGCCCAGACCCAGGGCCCAGACCCCAAGGCCCAGAGCCCAAGGCTCAGATCCCAGGGTCCAGACCCCATGGCCCAGACCCCAAGGCCCAGGGCACAGACCCTGGGCCCAGACCCCAAGGGCCAGGGCCCAGACCCCAAGGCCCAGACCCTGGGACCAGACCCCAAGGCCCAGACCCTGAGCCCAGACCCCAAGGCCCAAACCCTGGGCCCAGACCCCAAGTCCCAGGGCCCAGACCCCAAGGCCCAGACCCAGGGACCAGACCCCAAGGCCCAGACCCCAAGGCCCAGGCCCCAAGGCCCAGGCCCAGACCCCAAGGCCCAGGGCCCAGACCCAGGGCCCAGACCCCAGGCCCAGACCCAGGGCCCAGACCCCAGGGCTCAGACCCAGGGCTCAGACCCCAAGGCCCAGACCCCAGGGCCCAGACCTCAAGGCCCAGACACCAAGGCCCAGACCCCAAGGCCCAGACCCCAAGGCCCAGACCCAGGGCCCAGACCCCAAGGCCCAGACCCAGGGCCCAGACCCCAGGGCCCAGACCCAGGGCCCAGACCCCAAGGGCCAGACTCAGGGCCCAGACCCCAAGGCCCAAACCCCAGGGTCCAGACCCCAGGCCCAGACCCCAGGCCCAGACCCCAAGGCCCAGACCCAGGGCCCAGACCCCAAGGCCCAGATGCCAAGGCCCAGACCCCATGGCCCAGACCCCAAGGCCCAGACCCAATGGCCCAGACCCAGGGCCCAGACCCCAAGGCCCAGACTCCAGGGCCCAGACCCAAGGCCCAGAAGCAAAAGGCCCAGATACCAGGGCCCAGGCCAGACCCAGGGCCCAGACCCAGGGACCAGACCCAGAGCCCAGACCCTTAGGCCCAGACCCAGGGATCAGGCCCCAGACCCCAAGACCCAGGCCCCAGACCCCAGGGCCCAGACCCCAAGGCCCAGACGCCAAGGCCCAGACCCAGGGCCCAGACCCCAAGGCCCAGACCCCAGGGCCCAGATCCCAAGGTCCAGACCCCAGGGCCCAGACCCCATGGCCCAGACCTCAAGGCCCAGACCAGGGACCAGGCCCCAGACCCCAAGGCCCAGACCCAGGGTCCAGACCCCAGGGACCAGGCCCAGCCCAATGGCCCAGACCCAGGGCCCAGACCCCAAGACCCCAAGGCCCAGACCCAAGGCCCAGACCCCAAGGCCCAGATCCCAGGGCCCAGGCCAGACCCAGGGCCCAGACCCAGGGCCCAGACACAGGGCCCAGACCCAGGGACCAGACCCAGAGCCAGGGTCCAGACCCCAGACCCCAGGCCCAGCCTAGACCCAGACCCCAGAAACCATGGACCAGGCCCCAAGGCCAGCCCCATGGACCAGACCCCAAGGCCCAGACCAAGGGACCAGGGCCCAGACCCCAGGCCAGACTCAGGGCCCAGACCCCAGACCAGACTCGGGGACCAGGGACCAGACCCCAAGGCCCAGTCCCAGGGACCAGACCCCAGGGCCCAGACCCAGGGCCTAGACCCAGGGCCCAGACCCCAGGCCCAGGGCCCAAGGCCCAGGGCCCAGACCCCAGGGCCCAAGGCCCAGACCCCAGGGCCCAGGCACAGGGCCCAGACCCCAAGGCCCAGACCCCCAGGCACAGACCCAGGGCCCAGACCACAGACCCCAAGTCCCAGACCTCAGGGCCCAGACCCCATGGCCCAGACCCCAAGGCCCAGACCCAGGGCCCAGACCCCAGGGCTCAGACCCAGGACCCAGACCCCCGGGCTCAGACCCAGGACCCAGACCCCCAAGGCCCAGACCCCAAGGCCCAGACCCCAGACCCCAGACCCTGGGCCCAGACCCCAAGGCCGAGGGCCCAGACCCCAAGGCCCAGACCCAAAGGCCCAGGGCCCAGACCCCAAGGCCCAGACCCAGGGCCCAGACCCCAAGGCCCAGACCCTGGGCCCAGACCCCAAGGCCCAGACCCCAAGGCCCAGACCCCAGGGCCCAGACCCCAGGGACCAGACCCCAAGGCCCAGACCCAGGGCCCAGACCCCAAGGCCCAGACCCCAAGGCCCAGACCCCACGGCCCAGACTGCAAGGCCCAGACCCCAGGCCCCATGGCCCAGGCCCCATGTCCCAGACCCAATTGGCCAGACCCAGGGCCCAGCCCCCAGGGCCCATACCCCAGGGCCCAAGGCCCAGATCCCAGGGTCAAGACCCCAGGGCCCAGACCCCAAGGCCTAGGGCCCAAGGCCCAGACCCAGGTCCCAGGCCAGACCCAGGGCCCAGACCCAGGGACCAGACCCAGACCCCGAGGCCCAGACCCCAAGGCCCAGACCCAGGGTCCAGACCCCAGGGACCAGACCCCAAGGTGCAGACCAAGGGACCAGAGCCCAGACCCAGGGACCAGGGCCCAGACCCCAGGCCAGACTCAGGGCCCAGACCCCAGACCAGACTCAGGGCCCAGACCCCAGGGACCAGACCCCAAGGCCCAGTCCCAGGGACCAGACCCAGAGCCCAGACCCTGAGGCCCAGACCCAGGGACCAGGCCCCAGACCCAGGGTCCAGACCCCAGGGACCAGGCCCAGCCTAGACCCAGGGCCCAGACCCCAGGGACCAGGCCCCAAGGCCCAGCCCCATGGACCAGACCCCAAGGCCCAGACCAAGGGACCAGAGCCCAGACCCAGGGTACAGACCAGACTCAGGGTCCAGACCCCAGGGCCCTGACCCCAAGGCCCAGTCCAGACCCCAAGGCCCAGGCCCAGCCCAGACCCCAAGGCCCAGAGCACAAACCCCAAGGCCCAGGGCCCAGACCCCAAGGCCCAAACCAGACCCAGGGAAGAGGCCCAGACCCAGAGGCCATCATATACAGCCCGTTACTGTGAGATTTATTGCTGTGGATTCTGTGATACGTTCATACACACCGCACATTACTGTGAGTTTTATTGCTGTGGATTCTGTGATACGCTCATACGCACTGCACATTACTGGGAGTTTTATTGCTGTGGTGCTATGTTATGTCCTTTTTTTGAAGGGGGAGTAAAGCTGTTAGAGGTTGAGGGAGTGCCGGGGGGCCCCGGGGAGGCCCCATCGTGAGGTTTAGTAAGGGGCCCATCATTTCTGATGGCTGCCATGGCCACGGCAGACCCCCCCCCACAACCAGGATCCAAGGAGCCCCCACTGACCACCAGGCTAAGGTAAGGCGACATATTTCTAAAAAAAATTAAATCCGAGGACATTTTTAAATGTCCCCGGGAACGTAAAATAAAACCTTTTTTTTTTTTCTTTCTCTACCTGGCTGAATGTATTTAATTATATATATATTAGATACATTCAGCCAGGTAGAGGGGGGTGGCATGTGGGCTGCGCGGGGTCTCAGGCAGTGGGGTTTTTTTGTGTGTATATTTTTAGCAAATTTATAGGGGAAGGTAAGGGCAGGTATGATATATATATATATAAATAAGATATATATCTATATTATTATAAATATATATATCCAGACTTGTATTACACACACATTTTGGCAACTAATTGCCCCCCCCCCATTTGACTGATCCCTCCAGAAGAAATGTTGAACCCGACAGAGCAGAGAATAATATATATATTCTCTGCTCTGTCGGGTTCAACATTTCTTCTGGAGGAATCAGCCAAATGGGGGGGCGCATTTAGTTGAGATTGACCACATGCAACCCCCCCATGTGCGTATGTGTATATATGGTCTGAGGTCTGTGGGTGGGTGGGTGTATATATATATCTGCGTGTTGATATATACGTATATATAGGTCTGCATGTTGATATATACATATATGTCTGTGTGTGGTATCAATGCATCCCTACGCTATACACAGCGCTCCGTGTCCCTATAATATATATGATCAGGCGTTACCTTTTTTTTATATTTTTATACTATTCCTATTAAATTAACAGTAATTTTTGATGTATTTTATTCAGTAGAAACTTTTTTTGCCTATATAACTTGTGCTTTGTGAAAATAAAACGGTTTTGTGTGTACATTTTAATTTAGTTAGTGGATTCCTGTCCAGTGCGGTGAGAAGCAAACGTAATGCAGTGTAGACACGCTGCGAGGCAGAGTGGAGTGAAGTCAAGCCTGCAAAATGTTTGCTTCTCTTCGCTTCGCTATGCTGTGCGTCGCTACACGCTCAGTGTGTCTCAGCCTTTATTCCCGCATCGCTAGCCTACCGAATCAGTTTGTATACTTGTTACTGACCCTGCTTGTTCTGAGGACCCGATCTGTTGCCGACTTTGCCTGCCATTTGACTATTCTCTCTGTGTATTACCTGCCTGTTATGTTTGCTTCCTGTTGCTACTGGTGTAAGCCAATTCTTACCATATACAGTAGCGCAGTACAAGTGCCTAAACATTGCTGACCCGGTTTTGTTATAGCTGCCGATGTAACTGAATAGATCGGGGATCTCTTCTGCATTACCAAAACCTCCACCACTGCGGTGTGAAGGCACTTGCAGCCACCAAAGGCAAAATATTTGGGAGCACTGCCACTGACGCCTATACCAGATTCATAGCATTAAATTAGGCTTGTGCACCAATTTTTTTTTCGGTTCGATTCGGTTTGATTTTTAAACTTTTCGATTCGGCTCGTTTCGACCGATTTCTGTTTCGATTCGGTTCGGCTCGATTCGTTTTTCGTGTACATTTTTTTTTGGAATATCGACCATTTTTCGTATTTTCGTGTCACTTTGCTCGTTTTTTGTATCGACTTTTCGTAATTTCAGAAATTTTCGTTTTTCGGAATTGTACGTTTTCGGAATATCGACCATTTTTCGTATTTTCGTGTCACTTTGCTCGTTTTTTGTATCGACTTTTCGTAATTTCGGAAACTTTCGTTTTTCGGAATTGTACATGTTTTCGGAATATTGACCGTTTTTCGTATTTTTGTGTCACTTTGCTCGTTTTTTGTATCGACTTTTCGTAAGTTCGGAAATTTTCGTTTTTTCAAAACGTCTGTTCTCCTCGTTTCAAAGCAATAAATTTTGATTTGACACATTTCAAGTCCATTCGAAAATTCCGAAAGTATTTCGTTTCGGCTCGAAAAACTTTTCGGATCTGTCATTTTCGGATCTAAAAATTTTCGGAAATTCGGCCGCATCCGAAAACACGAATCGGGAAATTTTGTGAAAATTCCGAAATTCCGAAATCGAAACGCACATCCCTACATTTTAATATTGGACCGCAGGGTCCACCATTGCACTCTTCCACAATACCACAGAGGGGTTACGGTGTGAAGGCACTTGCTGCCACCAAAGGCAAAATATTTGGGTGCACTGACGCCTTTACCAGATTCATATCATTTTAATATTTGACCACAGGGTCCAACCCTGCACTTTTCCACAATACCACAGAGGGGTTACGGTGTGACGGCACTGTTGCCGACACTAAAGGCCCAATTTTAAAGCACCTATTGTTACTTTCATCCAAAGCCTGCATAAGTTTCACCATAATTTTGCCAAAAAATCACTAAACTTGTTCTGCGTGTCCTAAAATGTCTCCTCTCTTCATACAGGCTGCCGCCCCAAGCAGTTGTTTATGAATAGATTAAAGGAAAAACATTTACCATCATTTGAAATGTCATTTTTTTGTTTTTAAATGTTTCTATACATCCTACAAATCCGCCACTTCACGGGCAGGTTATGGGGACCTCCTAGGCATGATATTTTATGGAATTTTTTGTTTTTATTCTTAACCTTTATTTCATGGAAAACTCACTGTTCCTTTAAAAATGGTTTTTTTAAACTTTTTGTCCTTGTTTTCTGTCCCCCAGGGCACTACCCGGACCCCCATACACCTTTTATGGCAAATATCTTGCATGTATGCCCTCTTGGAGGGCACTCTAAAATTCGAACGTTCGAGTCCCATTGACTTGCATTGAGCTCAAATCGTGTTCGGGTTCGAACCCAAACTTTTGAAATTGTTCGAGTTCGAATGCGAACCGAACACGGGGGTGTTCGGCTCATCCCTAACCGGGACATTCTTGAAAAATAGAGAAATCTCATTGTATTAGACATGTGCATTTGTTTTAGAACTAAAACGATTTAGTCCGAATTTTGGGATAATTTAGTTTTCGTATGACTCAAGAGATACGAAACTGCTCAGTACAAAAAACGAAAGAAACTAAAATAAAATGCACTACATTTTAGTTTCAGTCCTTTTTGTGATATTACATTGATGAGTGAAGGAGACCAGCAATGAAGAGTGCAACATCGCAAAGCTACAGAAAAGGTTTGTATGAGTAATCCTTCCCGACACCTACCCGAAATTCTGACAGTGATATAGCTCCAGAATACTCAATCGCAGCACAGACAGCCAGAACAGGAGAGGAAATCTTTATTTAATCCTTGCATTTCTATGAGGCAGACAAGATGATAAAAGCAGCTGGAGAAGGAAAACATTCAAATAAATCACACTGAAAGCTACTGACAGAGTATAACCGGGAGGGCTGGATAGTAAAAAAAACCTTAATAACAAGCAGTGCTGGGAGAAAAGAGGGACTTTATAAAACGCGTGTTATCTCCCCTCCTGCTCTGCATAATAGGGGCTTAGGTCTGATACATTTTTTATTATCCAGGAGCACTATCCACCTTTCCTTATCTATAATACACGTTTTATATAAAGTCCCTCTCCTCTCCCAGTGCTGCTTGTTATAAAGGGTTTTTTACATCTCATACATTTAGTATCCAGCTCTCCCATTTACTCTGTCATTATGAGCCTTCAGTGTGATTTATTTAATTGTTTTCTCTGGATTTAAAGTGCTTTATTTTATTATAAAAATAAATTTGCACCAGTCATCTCTTCTCTGAGTTTCAGACGGATTTACATTAATATTTTCCCTCTTCCCTGCTTTTATATTCCTGTGTCTCCCCCACAGAGATACATAGTTTAAGTAAAAGTTCCCTCTCCTGTGCTGGATAAGCATTGCATTCCGAAGTTCTGCACACTCCACATGCCAATGCAGTAGGATGTTCTATACAGAGAGGGGCGTTAATTAATGCAGGAGGATGTTCTATACATTATACAGAGAGGGGTATTAATGCAGGAGGATGTTATATATATTATACAGAGAAAGGTTAAAATTGAGGAGGATGTTCTATACAGAGAGGGACATTAATTAATTCAAGAGGCTGTTCCATACATTATACAGAGAGGGGTATTAATTAATGCAGGAGGATGTTATCTACATTATACAGAGAGGGGTATTAATTAATGCAGGAGGATGTTCTATACAGTATACAGAGAGGAGCCTTTTTTTTTTAGCCCTTTAAATCCAGTGGCTGTGAGCACTGAGATCGGCTGCTTGTTATATTATCTCTCAGTACAATGTATCAGGCTCAGCTGTTACAGTAATTGACTGTAACAACGTTCAGAGTTTCAGTAATACAAGGAAATAATATTGTTCTAACCTCTTATATATAAAAATATTATTTACTAGTTTTACTGAAACTCTGAGCGCTGTGATGAGCAGCAGTCAGTAACTGTAAAAGCTTTGCCTGACACATTGTTCTGAGAGTATGAGAGAAACTGTAACAAGCAGCGATCTCAGCCCTCTGAGGAGCCATTACAATAGTAATTGTATCCACTGGTTTTCGGATGAATGAATTTAGTTTTCATACTAAAGAACTGAAAACTAATTTCTTTAGCAACTAAATAAATTGCATTTTAGGACTAATTCATTAGTTCAAAACGAAATTTTGTGCTGTGCACATGTCTACATTGTATCCTTCTTGGTAAAATACTGTGCAAATAAATAAATAATAACCACTATAATGAAAATAGCAATAGGCCAAAGTCTAGACCTGTCAAACTCTGGCCCCCAGATATCCTACAATTCCCAGTATCCTTTCAATGCAGTGGAAGGCCAGGGAATCATGGAAGTTGTAGTTCGGATGGGCTGAAGTTTGACAGCTCCGGTCTAGACATTACTGATTACAATTCTAGCCAAAGACGTATAATATAACAAAAAATATATATAAATAGCCGCTGAGGTCACTGTCTGCTGTTTTGCATTTTGTTTCACATGTTAATTAAGGTTAATCCCTAGATTCCCCTATAGAGTTGACGGGGAATCAAGATTATAAATAAAGACACGGAGGCGAATATTATGCTTTACTCTTCTTTACTGTAACATCTGCAGCAAAGAAATACACAAATAAAGTTTTTTAAATTTGATAAAAGAAAAAAGTTTCACATATACAGTTAACAATAGTGGAACCAATCAGAATAGGGCAGTCCAACTTGGGCCAATCACCATCCACCATCGGGTATATATTCAGCCAGCTGCGCCACATTCGACCTCTTTTCTTTAGGTGCAATCGTTTTGAACTTTATAACAGGAAACCGAAATCCAATGGAATTCGTAGAGGAGAACACCTCTGATGCTATGAACCTGAAACAACAAAGGACACGAATCTCCGGATTAGAACCGTGAATCGAAAGATTTTAACGGAAACATCAGGCATGAACACCATAACTTCCAACATGGTAATAGGTATGAAACATTTACATGTCATGGGTAGGGATACTATGATTAGAGTCATACTTCGGGTGGGATAATATTCGCCTCCGTGTCTTTATTTACAATCTTGATTCCCCGTCAACTCTATAGGGGAATCTAGGGATTATACACCAAGACACGGAGGCTTCATATTATGCTCGTTGAAAGCTAATTAATAATGGAATGAGCAAAATGAACGATAGGTTTAAAATAAAATTCTTTAAAGGTGGAATCGTTAGACCAATTAGCAGTTTTAAGAATATATTCCAATCTACAACCTTGAGACACGGCCGCAGATGCTGCCGCACTCTGAGAGGAATGGGCCCCAAAAACGGAGGTGTCTATACCTGCCTCAGCCATAATCCATTTAACCCACCTAGCTAGGGAAGTAGATGAGGCTATGTGATACGGTTTGGTCATGGTTAAGAACAACCGATCAAAGGAAGGAAGACGATATGGGGCAGTGACCCGTTCATACTCCTGTAAACATAACACTGGGCATAAGTTCGGTTTTTGAGGAAAGGCCGGATAAAATACCTGGGAAATGGCCATTTTAGTACGTCTGGATACAGAAAATAAGACCCCCAAAGGCGTAAATGAGCGCCCTGACAGGACCAGAGCACGGACGTCAGAGACTCTTTTACACGAGATCAAACAAAAAAGCATGGTTAATTTACCAGACAGCTGCTTAATTGATAGTTCAGTATTAGGAGGCCACGGATCTAAAAAATCTAAGACTATATTAACATCCCAAGTAAATGAATACCGTGATCTAGGAGGACGTTTCAAACGAATTCCTTTAAGTAATCGACAGACTAATCTGTGCTGACCTACTGGGAGTCCCTCAATGCTAGGGTGATATGCCGAAAGAGCTGATCTAAAGTTGTTAATCGTACGATAAGCCCTGCCTTCCTCATATAGAGAGGTGAGAAACTGGAGGATGTCCTCTATAGGGGCTGAAAAGGAATCAATTTGTCTGCCCAGACACCAAGAAACCCAGCAGTTCCAGTAATAAAGGTATCGCTTTCTAGTACCTGGTGCCCAAGCGCTGGAGAGTAGCTCGGAAGTAGTTTCCGAAAGTCTACCGTGAGTGAGAGGATGCCTAACAGCCTCCAAGCCACAAGGCGGAATGAGGGGACTGACAGGACATTCTGCAGAGTATTCTCCGGATCCTCCAGAAGCACAGGGTTCGGCCGGAGGATCCGGGGAGCATCTATCGCTAATTCTAGTAGCTGAGGGAACCATGGTTGAGTCGTCCACCATGGAGTGATCAGAACCAGAGTCGATCGATTGGATCGAATCAATCGAAGGACCCTGGAACTCAGGATAAATGGAGGAAACGCATACAGGATCCCCGTCGGCCAGGACTGGCATAATGCATCTGTTCCCGATGCGTCTGGGTCTGGTCTCCAGCTGAAATACTGAGGGACTTGAGCATCCAAACGAGAAGCGAATAAATCTACACTGAAGGGACCCCATAGGGATGATAAAGATTGGAATATTGCCCTGTCTAATCTCCAGTCGCTGGGATCTATCAAAAATCTGGAGTTCCAATCCGCTACAATGTTGCATAAATCCGGAATGAACTGGGCCTTCACTGTAACATTGTGGGATAGGCAAAAGTCCCAAAAGAGTTTGGAGACCTCCGACAACTGCTTCGACCTGGGACCCCCCAGATGGTTGATGTGCCTCACCGCGGAAAAATTGTCCATACGAAGTAGCACTGAGTTGAAGGATCTGTTCTTTAGAAAACTTCGAATAGCGAAGAAACCAGCCAGGAGCTTGAGAACGTTTATGTGTAATGAAGCTTCCTCCAAAGCCCATCTGCCTCCTGTGGATATAGGACCTAAACGCGCGCCCCAACCAAAGCTGCTGGTGTCGGATTCTATAACCACCTCTGGTTGCGGCAGGAAAAAGGAATGGCCGTTCCATGTTTCGATGTGGTCTTTCCACCACTGTAATTCCTCCCGGGAATCGTCATCTAGGGACACTAAATCTGAATACTGAAGACCCTGACGAAGGTAGGATGCCTTTAGTCGTTGAAGGGCCCGATAATATAGAGGTGCCAGGAAAATGGCCTGAATCGACGCCGACAACATTCCCAATAAGCGAGCGAGAGCTCTCAACGTGAATGTTGGCCGTGTGGACAACCTCCTTACTTCCTTCCTGATCTGACAGACCTTCTGAGTCGGGAGACTGAGGGACATCTGGGCTGAGTCCACTTGAAAACCTAGAAATTCCATAATCCTGGCAGGTTCCAGACTGGACTTTTCCTGATTGATCATGAATCCCAGGTTTGTTAAGAGATTTACTGTCCAGTCTCGATGCCGAATAATCAAGGAAACTTCCTGAGCCATTAGAAGTATATCGTCTAGATATACGACCAAACGAACTCCTTTGGATCTCAACAACGCAACCACTGGTTTCATGATCTTGGTGAAGCATCGGGGGGCTGACGAGAGGCCGAATGGCAGAGACTTGAACCTCCACAGCTCGTCCTTCCACAGAAACTGAAGGTAATCCCTGTCGCGGAGGGCAATTGGAATGGTCAGATAGGCGTCTTTGAGGTCTATCTTGACTATCCAATCCCCTGGGCATAGGTTGTCTTTCAATGATGGGATTCCTTCCATCTTGAAAGTTTGATACTGAACGTGGTAATTCAGGTTTTTAAAATTTATCACTGGGCGGAATTCGCCGTTTTTTTTTTAACTAAAAATACATTGCTCACGTAACCCAATAGTGGAGGAACCCCGTTTTCTATGGCATTCTTGTGGAATAGATCCAGAACCTCTTGAGATATCATCTGATGGTGTTCTGGGGCCATAAACAGAGGTTGAGGCAAATGATGTTGAACTGGTAGAGACACAAACTCTATCTCGTAGCCCATAATCGCGTTTATTACCCATGGATCCGATGTGATCTGATGCCAATATCGAAAAAAAAGATGGACCCTGTCCCCTATAGGAGCATGAAAAGAAGGTTGGTGTATCAACGTACTCACCAGAATACGCTGCTCTGCGATATCCATGGAAAGGCCTCGATCGTCTGGGCCTGGACCTCTGGCGGAAGAAAGTCGGTTGCTAGACCATCTGTGACTGACCCGATTGAGAGGAGTGGGTGAAGCCTCTGGTATGGAATTGAGAGTTCCGGCCGGGAAAACGGCCTCTACTTTTCACGGCCCTGTTGAAAACCCTATTCGGGAATGTGTTTCTCATGGTCACTTGGACCTTCTTTATGGAACTGAAAGAATTTGCACGAGAACCCATCTGCTTGATGAAGTCATCCGCAAATAGGTTGCCTTTGGCCAGTGGGCCAGGTTCTTTATTGGCCATAGAGACCAATTTTGGCTCTACCTTAAGGAGAATGGAACGTCTGCACTTGGTGGAAATGGCCGTGTTAGCATTTCCCAAGATGCAGACCATTCTTTGAACCCAGCCCCGATATTCAAAAATATCAGGTTTGGTATTCCCCAAAAGGGATTGTTCGATAGCGTTAAACATTCTGGTTAAGGGACCCAGAAGGTCCAAAAGTTTCTCTTGACAGACCTTAAGGGTTGCGTCAAGACCTTTTTTTGGAGTCCAACCAGTCTTACTGAGGAACTCCACAATGTCGTAGTTCACCTCCGGGGCAGAGGCAATTTCATTAGCCAGTGTCGGCCGTGGGCATTCAGCCCTTATTTTATTGCGGGTTTTCTTATCCATCGGTGTACGTATGCGAGCCTCAATATAACTGGCCACATGATCCAATGGAGCCCATTCAGATGAGCGTGGATGCTTTGGTATCTCTGGGACGAACATAGCCTGCCCCAGCGCATCTAGCGGGGTGGAATCGTCTCTTGGTCTACGGGAATGGAAAGAACGTGAGGAGACTGAATCCGAAATCCCCTCAGATTCATTCGGAACCTAGTCTGTATCACTCGTATCCGAGTCCTCAGTGTCTTTGTCAGTCTCTGAGAGGGTAACCTCCGAGCTGGTATAACTGGACTCGTCAGGCCTGGCCCTTTTCCAACCGCGTTTTTTGGCCTTGCGGAGAGGCCTCTTTTTCAGTGATTTGCCACTCTTATGTGGCGATTTCAGTAACTCCATCTCTTTTACGGGAGTTCCTTCTGTACCTGTTTTTTTGGGGAGACAGTGAACTCCCTTATTTAGGGTAATGGGTACCCCACCATCTTGGGCCAACCAGTACCTGTCGGATGTGGAAGGCATGACTGCAGTCGGATTTTTAATCAAAGTCCTATCAGTGTGCTGAGCCGCAAGCACTTTAAGTAAGGTATTTTCAAAATTCGTGGACATCAGGGTAATAGCAGAGACAACCTCCGCCGAAACGGAGGGTATCTGAGCATTATCCATGGCTATCGCCGGTGAGTCTGAGCCTGACATGATGTGAACCGCGAAAAATACCTCAGCGCGACACTCTGAGGAGACCGCACGCGCAGGGAAACAAGCAACCGCCTAGAAATGCAAATGGCGGGAAGCCGCGCCCGCTATGCAAATGGTGGAGGCTGCACTAACCAGCCTTGCCTGACCCAGTACACTCCCCCCGCCCTAAGCGGAGACAAAGGAAAGTATTTCCTTCGCAATTAAGACCGCGCAGAGCACTCGGTCTCTCTTGAGGGAGCTGAAAAGGGGTTTAAAAGTTGTAACAGAACGGCGAAAATTGCGCCAGCAAATACAAACGTTTAACTAATAAACAGAATAAATATGCAACTTGCAAATAGGATAAGAGACAAAATGCATAAGTGAGAGAAATAAAGTATACTTAGCTGATGATAGCAGCAAAGAAAAGAGGTCGAATGTGGCGCAGCTGGCTGAATATATACTCGATGGTGGATGGTGATTGGCCCAAGTTGGACTGCCCTATTCTGATTGGTTCCACTATTGTTAACTGTATATGTGAAACTTTTTTCTTTTATCAAATTTAAAAAACTTTATTTGTGTATTTCTTTGCTGCTGATGTTACAGTAAAGAAGAGTAAAGCATAATATGAAGCCTCCGTGTCTTGGTGTATAATCCCTTAACCTTTATCATGTGACATACTATTGAACTTTTAAGAGGGTGCTAACTGAATTCTTTACGAGATATACCGTGACATTCCTCCCGGGCTCTTTTAAAAAAAGAAAAAATTAATTAAGCAAACACCAATGACGCATAGGCATTGAATCACGCAGATAGCATAGCAGGGTTTAATCCACAATATAAAAGAATTCTAGATTAGTATGATCAAAAGGAAATGAAATGGGAAACACCTTGGCATAATAATGAGGGCAGTATCAGCTTTAGAGGAAGAATGTATCACAATTAAGTTAATGTTTAAGATGGTGTTTAAGCTATCCACTAAACTGCTATCTCTGTTTTAATGACAAATGATAACCATGGACGTGAGCGCAGACAATGAGACATTTTATCTGCAGGCTGCCCTGAATACACTGCTACTGAATTATTATTTTTATATATATAAATATAAACAAACCACGGAGAGAGCACTCCAGACAAACACATTCAAAAACCTGCAACAGCTCCATGCATGGGTGCATAATACCAGCTTTTACCACACAGTGAAAATTTCTTAACTCTGAGCTTTGTTGAATAAAATTGTGGAAATTTGGTTCGCAATGAACGGCCGTGAATTGTTTAAGCCTGCCAACAGCGTCAATGTAATCCACCCTCTGGCAGGACTCGCCCTTATAGAGGTGCCTTGATGTTGGCGGGCGAGCTTAGTCTTATAATGGCCATTGATTATAAACCAAACCTCTTATTGTGTTTAGTTTCACACAGTATAATGGGAATAAGCGCAAATGAATTTTTTTTCTTTGTTATGTTTCACACATGTTTTTGGGCTGGATGCATTTGGTGGTTGCAGCCGCCCCATTGGGGAATAGGCGCGACCCCACCCCTCCTGCACTATGTATGTTTCAATGTACTTCCAGCCAGGTCATTCCTGCAGCAAGATCCCGCTCCGTGTCTTTGTTTTCGATCCCAAAGTGGATTTTGTTTCTGGGGGAGCATAAATAAAGGCCCACCAGTCTACCTCATGTCTGACAAGCAGCGTGAGCAGGTATGGTTTGCTATAAAGCAGCCTGTGGTTTCATTTTGGATAGGACTCGCCCTTATAGAGGTGCCTTGATGTTGGCGGGCGAGCTTAGTCTTATAATGGCCATTGATAAGAAACCAAACCTCTAATTGTGTTTAGTTTCACACTGTATAATGGGAATAAGCACAGATGACATTTTTTTCTTTGTTATGTATCATTATTATATGTATGCGTCATGTCCTGTATTATATTATAACAAAAAATGCAATAAAATTAGAATTTTCAATAATTTACAATGT
Source organism: Leptobrachium leishanense (assembly GCA_009667805.1). Lineage (NCBI taxonomy): Eukaryota > Metazoa > Chordata > Amphibia > Anura > Megophryidae > Leptobrachium > Leptobrachium leishanense. The sequence continues at coordinate 73,373,471 of CM019065.1, forward strand.
GTAAAGTGTTTTTTTTCACATTTTAACATGCGAGCATTTGCAGTTATATTAAAACTTTATTTGTGTATTTCTTTGCTGCTGATGTTACAGTAAAGAAGAGTAAAGCATAATATGAAGCCTCCGTGTCTTGGTGTATAATCCCTTAACCTTTATCATGTGACATATTATTGATCTTTTAAGAGGGTGTGAGGGGAACGGGACCACCACGCTCCTTGCACTGACCGGTAGCAAGATATATGCATTTATTTGGTAGAATTTAATATGGGCTATATATCCAGAGTCCTTAGCAATAGTTTTTCGTTTCTTTGTAAGTTGAAAGCAGAAGTACCGTTTCCTGTCTAGGGTGCATGATCTCTATCTAAACTGCAAGACAGTTCCGTTTCCCTGGGCAACCGCCTGAAGATCTTTAGTGAAATAATATGTGAAATATTACTGAATTCCCCGAAGTGATGTTTGCACACATCATGGGACTTTTCGTGAACGCCCTTGTCTGACCCAATCGCTGACGGACAACGCTCATGCTTCTGTATCGTCGTATGTATAAATAAAGTGGCATTTCCGTGACAAGATCAGAAATGTACTTTGAATGACCATAAGCCTTTTTGTGCATTATTTGTCATTGAGATACTTTCTCCCAATGCTGAAGAAATTTTAATCCAAGGTGTCAGCTCGAGACAGGGTTTCGGGATAAGAGAAAGGACGGACAGGAGACCATTTATTCTCAACAGATTTGGAGGCACTGCTGAAGATGACCAGTCACTCCTCGTCCTGGTGAGTATTTTCCTTGTCTGGACGAGGGCTCTGACCTCGGTCATTCCACGAACTAAATTTGTCCGTGCCCTTTTAATGTATCTGGGATACAAACATAGTTAAGAAGGAACAAGAGTTCCTGTACGGGAGTATATGTCAGGGACTGCTCCCCTCTAGGGTATCGGGGATACCCAACACAACCTTGGATTAACATTTATATTTGTTTTGTCTTTATTTGTCTGTTTGTAAATTAATAGTAAATAAGTATATATATTATTATAGAGTGATAAGTTAATTGGGTAAAAAAAAAAAAATCTGTAAGGTAAGGCAGACTTTTGCCCCGTTGTATACTGATGGTACTGTATATATATATATATATATATATAAGAGCTGACTGGTTAAACATTGTTTGCTGAGAATTGCATGTTGTATTAAGCAGAAATGTTTATTAACCATTTGTGTATTAGTTACTAACTGATAAGGTAAATGATATTAATCATATATGCAGTTACTAACCGGAGATACATATATTGTGAAGCTAGTTTTTATATGCTGATGGATTGTGGTTTATAAATTTTTGTTTATGATATAAGGGAATTATATAACTACAAAATAAAAAAGTAAAAGATTAGAAGTTTGATTCTCGAGATTAGGGGAGGATTCACTAAATAAGTTTTTATTACTTATCCTTAAATTAGCTTATTTTTTGTTGATCCATGTAGCATAGAGATATATATATATATATAGTAAGAATTTAAGTTGTTTTTCTTTTCGAGCACTCTTAAGACAGTATTGGTCATGCCTGTCTGATCCGGTTAAGCCCGTAGTTACTCGGGCCAGTGACTTTTTCACGTTTTGGGAAGACGTGCAGATTTATCTGTGGCAGTCGAGCACTGTGAAGAGCCTCTCTTTTTTTTCTTTCTTTCTCTATTTTACCTGCTTGATTATTCAATTGTACAACTAACCATGGGTACTCAAAATAGAAAGGTTAAAGAATATCCTCTACCATTAGTAGGGGAATTCTGTAAAGATTATGTAGCAAGAGTAGGAGGGACAGACTACTACCTTATTAATCCTTGGGTGGATAATATGGCGGGATGGACGGAGGCAGTTGGTAGCTTTATCCCATTCCCCAGACAAGGTGATAACAGTCCTTTCCACATGGACATGGTAAAGGGGTTATGCCTTGATGACACCGAGGCATGGCCCTATTACCAGGGAGACCCTCAGTGGGACATGCAGTACATGAAACTGGGAGGAGAACAGTGGTTAATTGTGGCAGGTCATTGGTTTAATAGACAGACTAAACAATGCAAAAAGGCCCCCGCAACAAAGTCTGATTGTTCCAGAGAACATAAAATAGAACAAAGTATACCACGCAATAAACAGGAAGTGCCTCGCGCCAACTGGGGACCTCGACCCCCTCCTTCTTATAAGCAGTCAACATACCCTTCCCTAGTGGGGTTCTCTGACACTGAGATATTGGGCGCGGTGGGAGCAATGGAGGACTACAAATCCTCAGCCCCCACCAAGTCTGATGATACTAAACAGGAGAACACACAAAAAACCCTGAACCAAGTGTCCCTCTTACAGCAAATCCAGTTGAAATAACGCAAGTAACAACTCGTACACAAGACGGAACCCCGATCAATCCACCAAAGAAATATGAAGATGAGCAGACCCACTTTCCCTTTATGACTGTCGGCGATAAATTACTAAAAAAAGCTATGGATATAGAAGATATTAATAAAATTTTAACACACTGTCCAAAGCCAAGAGAGACCCCTTTGGGCACACTCAACTATTTAAAAAAGGCTTGTAATGGCCGCAATTTTACACAGGAAGACATGAGACTAATTATAGACGCTATTATAGATAAACAATCAGGTTGGAAATGGGAACAAGTCCCGTCAATATCAGAAGTAGAAAAAAAACCAACAGCCGAGAGTTACCCCTTAAACACAGAACACGGAGTTAGGAGAATGTGGCAAGAATTAGAACATCAAATGTCCATAGTATTTAAATCACGTTCTTCCTTGCCCATTGCAGTTGCTTGTAAACAGAAAACAGGGGAGGGAGTGATAGAGTTCTGGCGCAGATTTCTGTCCTGCTGGACTGAGGAAGCTGGTCTTCAGAAAGATAATGCGGACAGTCTGCTTATCTCTACATTTATGAGTAACTTGAGCCCTAGTATAAGCTTAACTGTACGCCAGGCAGTATCTACATGGCCATCAGATACTATTGATGATTTTGAGAGACATTTACACGAAAAAGAGGCTGCCGGGTGCTTTGAACTTGAAACAAAACCCACACATAATGTACAACGCCAGGGTTATGACAAACATAGAGGCGGTAATAGTACACAACAAAAGGAGTATAAAAATAATAATGCCCAGCAGAAAAGAGTCTACACAGCAGAGAAAGATTCTAAGTGTTATAGGTGCGGTAGAATGGGTCATTGGGCGCGCAATTGTCAAGCCACAGAGGAAGAAGCAGATAGGTACCAGCGCAGCCGGGATAATGGCCGCTGCGCACCATCACAGTCCCAGAACACTCAACAGGCCGACATGCATGACAACTCACCCCGATTCCCTATCGACTGGGACAGGAACAACAAATGAAGGGGCCCGGGGGATGATACCCTGACTTTCCCCCAGCTCACAGGGGGGTGGCAAGATGATCCAATGTTGACTTTACATATTGAGGGTAAACCCATCAGCTTTCTCATTGACACAGGAGCAACCACAAGCACAATAGAAAGCAAACATTACACTGGACCACTTGCCGCGTCAGAACCTTCCATGGGTATTAACGGGCTATCCACCAAAACATTTTCCACCCGCCCTTTAGCGCTCACCACTCCCGACAGTAAGCCGCTTTTACATCATGCGTTCACTATTATAGAGGACTGTCCCATTAGCCTTCTGGGGAGGGATCTCCTTGGAAAACTAGAAATCACAATATATTCCAGAACAGGGGGTCTTATTATTGACTCACCAGCACTCCCCCTCTTTTTAGACATGCACCACCATTTTTTACTGACTACAGAAATGCTACCCACTGAACTCCGGGACTTGGACCAGTTGTGGTCCAACGGTCCCTATGACACCGGACTGATTAGCTGCACTCCATATAAAGCCAGACTACATGACAATTGCAACCCTGTCTATCAGAAACAGTATCCTTTGTCTAAAGAAAAAGAGGACGGATTGCGCCCCATGATTGACCAATTCCTAAAGGACGGCATTTTAAAACCAGTAGTATCTCCATACAGCACCCCAATCAACCCCGTGAACAAAGCTGACGGGACTGTCAGGTTCGTTCAAGACTTGCGCGCAGTTAATTCCCTAGTGATTCCAATAGCACCAATTGTTCCAGATGTTACATCACTCCTGTCATCCATACCGGCAGCACACACACATTTTTCAGTGATTGATCTCAAGAATGCATTTTTTAGCATCCCTATGCACCCTGACACGGCACTACTTTTTGCATTTTCATTCGAAGGCACGCAGCTTACCTGGTCTAGAATGCCCCAGGGGTACGTTGATTCCCCGGTGGTCTATAGCATTGTGTTACAGGCCACTCTGAAATCCTGGCACCCCAGCCATGGTTCTGTCCTGCTGCAGTACGTGGATGATCTCCTCGTGTGCAGTCCTTCGGAGGAGGCCAGCTGGGAGGATGGTGTATCTCTATTAAAATGGTTACAAGAATGTGGGCACAAGGTCTCTCTACAAAAAATGCAGTGGTGTAAAAAGCAAGTCGAATATTTAGGGTTTGTTCTCAGACAGGGGGAACAGAGCATCAGTCAGAAGCAGGGCCGGACTGGGGATAAAAGCCAGCCCTGGAAATAATTTCATACCAGCCCCAGTAATGTGCGTTGTGTATGAGGGTATCACAGAGCTATACAATAATGTGCGGTGTGTTTTGAGGGTATCGCAGACCTATACAGTAATGTGCGGGGTGTTTTGAGGGTTTCGCAGACCCATACAGTAATGTGCGGGGTGTTTTGAGGGTATCGCAGACCTATACAGTAATGTGCGGTGTGTTTTGAGGGTATCGCAGACCTATACAGTAATGTGCGGGGTGTTTTGAGGGTATCAGACCTAGTCTGTGTGTGTGTGTCTCTCTCTCTTACACACCTGGTCTGTGTGTCTCACACACCTAGTCTGTGTGTGTCTCTCTCACACACCTGGTCTGTGTGTGTCTCTCTCACACACCTGGTCTGTGTGTGTCTCTCTCACACACCTGGTCTGTGTGTGTCTCTCTCACACACCTGGTCTGTGTGTGTCTCTCTCACACACCTGGTCTGTGTGTGTCTCTCTCACACACCTGGTCTGTGTGTGTCTCTCTCACACACCTGGTCTGTGTGTGTCTCACACACCTGGTCTGTGTGTGTCTCACACACCTGGTCTGTGTGTGTCTCACACACCTGGTCTGTGTGTGTCTCACACACCTGGTCTGTGTGTGTCTCACACACCTGGTCTGTGTGTCTCTCACACACCTGGTCTGTGTGTCTCTCACACACCTGGTCTGTGTGTCTCTCACACACCTGGTCTGTGTGTGTCTCACACACCTGGTCTGTGTGTGTCTCACACACCTGGTCTGTGTGTGTCTCACACACCTGGTCTGTGTGTGTCTCACACACCCGGTCTGTGTGTCTCTCTCTCTCTCACACACCTGGTCTGTGTGTCTCTCTCTCTCACACACCTGGTCTGTGTGTCTCTCTCACACACCTGGTCTGTGTGTGTGTCTCACTCACCCGGTCTGTGTGTGTGTCTCACTCACCCGGTCTGTGTGTGTGTCTCACTCACCCGGTCTGTGTGTGTGTCTCACTCACCTGGTCTGTGTCTCACACACCTGGTCTGTGTCTCACACACCTGGTCTGTGTGTGTGTGTCTCTCTCACCTGGTCTGTGTGTGTCTCTCTCTCACCTGGTCTGTGTGTGTGTGTCTCTCCCTCACCTGGTCTGTGATGTCTCTCCCTCACCTGGTCTGTGATGTCTCTCCCTCACCTGGTCTGTGAGGTCTCTCCCTCACCTGGTCTGTGATGTCTCTCCCTCACCTGGTCTGTGATGTCTCTCCCTCACCTGGTCTGTGATGTCTCTCCCTCTCACACCTGGTCTCTTACTCTGTGCAGCAGCAGCCAAAGGAGCACTGGGTACATCCCCCTGTGCTGCTCCTCCTCCTGTGAGGCCCCAGCACTCAGGATGGCTGCCCGGGGAATGCCTGATTTACACTGGTTAAAACCAGCACCAAATTGCCTGGCCTGTACACAACAACAGGCAAACAACTCTGAATGCCCGGTCACAGAGAGTGCTGGGGGAAAGATGGAGGGACAGAGCCAGCACTCGGCAACGTGTCTGGCAGGAGATCGGGCAGCTGGCCCTGTGTGGGAGACAAGGGGAAATATCCTCCCATATGCCCTTTCTCTGTTAAAAGTGCGCCGCAGGTTGGTGACTCTGCTTACCCTCTGGGAGGTTTGCTGCAGGACATTCTGCTCCACGGTCATGGCCCAGCGCCGCCTCCTGTAGCTCAGACCCCAAGCTCAGCGAGGTGACGCGGCTGTCAGGGAAGTGCAGAGGGATCATTGAGTGCCAGAAAGCACGGTGACCTTTGGACTGGGGCTTTCAAACTACCTCTCTCCTCTGCGGCATTCACGTTATGGTGGAGCCACGTGCTAGGAGGAAGTGACGTTATAGGATCACTTCCTCCGAGCGCAGAGACAGGAGCTGCACGTGCTAGTGGAGGCACTGCACGTGACAACGGAGGCCCTGGCTGCAACGCTTGGCGGCAGGGATTTAAAAAAACCGACGGGTGTTGGGTCCCACTGAGCGGTGGGGCACTTTTCGGCCTAGGCCAAAATACACTAGTGCCTGCGCGTCTACACGGCCCATCACATGGTTAGTGAAGGGGCGGCGCCAATACAGCGTACGTGCCGTTCCCAGCCTTGTGAAGGCATGTACGCTGCAGGGGCTGTCAGCCCTCCTCAATCACACACCGTAGCCGGCCCCAGCCCGCTACCAACCTGCGGGCCGCGTCCGCTGGTTGTCAGTCCCAATGAAAAAAAAAAGGAAAAAAATAAAACCGGCCCCAAAGTTAAAGCAGCCTACCGGGATGCCTCCCGGTATCCCGGTAGGCCAGTCCGGCACTGGTCAGAAGCGAGTCCAGTCTGTCACGGGCCTGGTCAACCCGAAAACCAAGAAGGACATGCTGTCATTCTTGGGTATGATAAATTATTGTCGACAGTGGATCCCTGACTGCTCCTATTACGATAACATTCTGAGACAAGCCACCCTGTTGGGTCAATCCAATATGATAAAATGGTCAAACGAAATGTTAAATGCCTTTAGGGTTCTCAGAAATGCAATGATGACAAGCCCCGCGCTTGGCCTCCCCGATTATGTTCTTCCATTTTATTTGTTTGCAAGGGACAACTGTAAAACCATGGCCGGGGTACTGACGCAAGAACACGGTGGCCGATTGCACCCAGTCGCTTTTTTTTCCAAAATACTGCCAGTCACAGTACAAGGGATGCCGGCATGTCTGAGGGCTCTAGCTGCATGCGCAATGGCTGTCAGTATGGCAGGCCAGTACACTTTAGGATGCAAAACTTATCTACACACAACACATGATGTCCTGGCTTTACTTAGAGGCATACACACCCAGCACATGACTTCCCAGCGTTTCAGCGGCTATGAGGTCACTCTGCTCAGCAACCCTGCCTTACACATAGAGTACAGCTCCAGTATTGCAGGCCCGGCTCCCATTCTTAATGCAATACTAGGCCTTAAAGAACCCTCTGACTCATTACCTGAGGCCCATGACTGTATTTTAAGTATTGAGTCTGAGACAGCACCCCGCTCTGACCTTCTGTCCATTCCAGTACCAGACGCTGACGTAGTGTTTGTTGACGGATCCTGCATGCGACCAAATGACCAGACATACCATGCCAGATATGCAGTAGTCCAACTCCCTGATAGGATACTCGAAGCAAACTCTGTACCCTACCAATCAGCCCAGGCAGTGGAACTCATAGCCCTTACTAGAGTTTGCCAACTGTATGAAGGAAAGCCTGTCACTATTTACACAGACTCCAAATATGCCTATGGGGTGGTCCATGACCATGGAACGATATGGGAAAAGAGGGGATTTATGGCAGCAGATGGAAAGAAGATTTCCCATTCGTCCCTGGTCATGGATTTACTGGCAAGTATTCTTCTGCCCTCACAGGTAGCTGTCCTACACTGCAGAGCACATACAGGGTCAACTGATCCAGTAGCAAGGGGCAATCACTTAGTTGACCAAGCGGCAAAGAGAGCTGCGCAGGCCTCAACCGCTAACTTAATGATGCCTGTCCTAAAACCCCCAATGTTGGAAGATGCTCACCTGTTCTCTACCCTGCAGAAACATGCATCCACAGAGGAAATCAAGGATTGGTGCTATCCCATTTTTTTAGCGCACCTTTTTTTTATATAGACTATTTTTATGGGATAGGTCACAACAGTATCTCCACCACCTGTTCACTAATTAGTCAGTATTTTTACATTACACACTTTCGTAGTTAATAGTACTCCCAATTGTTCTGGCAGAAATCAGGATGTCAGTAAATAGGAACACAGACTACTCCCCCTTTGAGATACTGATGGGGTGCCCTTTTCCCCTGCCATGGTCTCGGAGACCCCTGGCACTGGAAGCGGGGGACCTGGAACAGATGAGGGATGAGTATGTTAGGCAGTTAATAACAACCCTCGAGGAAATCAGAGACGAAGTTACTTTTAAGTCTCCTTCTCTTTCAGATAAGCCAACTCACCCGTTTAACCCAGGAGACAAGGTCCTGGTAAAGAAGCTGCAGAAAGGAAAAAGGCCGGAGGACTTCACGTATGGACCAGAGACCACGGTGGTAGCCATTACCCGCACAGCCGTGCTGACAGAGGATAGCCCGGTCTGGATCCACGCATCTCGGATCAAGAAGATTCCAGGAGGGGTACTAACGGGGGCAGACAGCCCTGACTTCCAACAAGGAGAAGATGACGACCAAGGGTCCCTTCCAAAGAATGTGGAACCTCATGCTGGGAAAGAAAAAGACTGAAACAATATGTTTACCACCCTTGCTAAAGCCGTCCCAGCCTCTGTTGCCCCACACCCCACATCTTAAGCGGCCTCAACTTTATTATTTCTTTGTTTTTACCATATTGGGGCTAGGGGAGAGATTCCAAGGGGTGGCCACTCCCCTAGACGTGGCAATTACCCGTAAAGAAGGGGTAACGATTTTCTGACATAAACATATGGCTAGAATGGGTCAGATTTACCGCCATTGATAACAACCAGACTGACTGTTATGTATGCGGAGCCGCACGGCCCCATTTAGGAACTGTCCTATTTAATATTCCCCGAGATATAGAAGAATGCTTTCTTAGTCTGTATACTAACACCTCTAATAGCCAGGATCTATGTAAATATTGGAAGAGTAGATACCCCATACTAACTCGCCTTCCTCAGCCAGGAGAAGGGATATATATTTACCCTGGGGAATATATGCTACCGATCTGCTGAGAGGGGTAGGAACCTTACCTTCTTCCCTGAGGGGTATTGCGCTACTTACAGTACTAAGTTACAGAATCAGGTTTTCCTAATTGGGGATCTCTACTGGATATGTGGAGACCTCAAGATTAGGGCGCGCCTGCCCCTTCAGTGGTCGGTGAGTGTGCCTATCCAAAGCAGTTATGGGATTCTATATTGTTTCAGACCCCGAGGAAATCCCATCCTTTTCCACTCAGCGCGTAAAGCGAGAGGCTCCGAACCCCCAGGGAAGTCTTGACCCACACGTCTATATTGACGCAATTGGGTTCCAAGGGGGGTCCCTAATGAGTTTAAAGCAAGGGACCAAGTCAAGGCGGGCTTTGAGTCCTTCCTAGCCCCCTTGTTACTATTAACAAAAATGTCGATTGGATTAATTATTTGTACTATAATCAGCAGCGTTTTGTTAATTATACACGAGATGCCCTACGGGGTCTTGCGGAGCAGTTACAATCGGCCTCTATCATGACCTTCCAGAATCGGATGGCTCTGGACATGATATTAGCCGAAAAAGGGTGTGTGTGTAAGATGATCGAAGGGACGGGTACATGCTGCCCCTACATCCCTGATAATGTAGGCCCCAATGGCAAGGTTACTCGCGCCATAAAGAAATTGACAGAGCTTTCCGAAGAAATGAAACGTAACTCAGGGGTTGACAATCCCTGGGACCAATATTTTGGATGGTTCAAGGGATGGCGCCAGGCCCTAACCCAACTAGGCATTATTCTACTGTTAATTATCCTTTGCATTGCCATCATTGTTTATTGTCTAATGCCCTGTTTAAAACAGATGGCAAATAAAGCCACCTTATCCAATATGATGCTTAGTCTTCCCTCTAACACCCCTGAGGACTATACTCAGTATGTGCAGCTGCGTTGCATAACCCATAATAGGCAAAGAAATGGGATCCTATGAGGACAGTAGCGAAGGCTGGAATTGGGAGACTGTCATGTGTTTTCCGTTCCGTGACAGGTACTACCCCCTGGTTCTAAAGCTTCTCGTGTGAGTACTGAGGGATTTGTTCCCCTGCTCACACTGTCCTCAAGGACTGCTCGAAGAATCATATGTTGAAACAGAATGATTCTAAGAGGGGATTGAGGGGAACGGGACCACCACGCTCCTTGCACTAACCGGTAGCAAGATATATGCATTTATTTGGTAGAATTTTATATGGGCTATATATCCAGAGTCCTTAGCAATAGTTTTTCGTTTCTTTGTAAGTTGAAAGCAGAAGTACCGTTTCCTGTCTAGGGTGCATGATCTCTATCTAAACTGCAAGACAGTTCCGTTTCCCTGGGCAACCGCCTGAAGATCTTTTGTGAAATAATATGTGAAATATTACTGAATTCCCCGAAGTGATGTTTGCACACATCATGGGACTTTTCGTGAACGCCCTTGTCTGACCCAATCGCTGACGGACAACGCTCATGCTTCTGTATCGTCGTATGTATAAATAAAGTGGCATTTCCGTGACAAGTTCAGAAATGTACTTTGAATGACCATAAGCCTTTTTGTGCATTATTTGTCATTGAGATATTTTCTCCCAGCGCTGAAGAAATTTTAATCCAAGGTGTCAGCTCGAGACAGGGTTTCGGGATAAGAGAAAGGACGGACAGGAGACCATTTATTCTCAACAGGGTGCTAACTGAATTATTTACGAATATACCGTGACATTCCTCCTGGGCTCTTTTAACAAAAAAAATTAATTAAGCAAACACCAATGACGCATAGGCATTGAATCACGCAGATAGCATAGCAGGGTTTAATCCACAATATAAAAGAATTCTAGATTAGTATGATCAAAAGGAAATGAAATGGGAAACACCTTGGCATAATAATGAGGGCAGTATCATCTTTAGAGGAAGAATGTATCACAATTAAGTTAATGTTTAAGATGGTGTTTAAGCTATCCACTAAACTGCTATCTCTGTTTTAATGACAAATGATAACCATGGACGTGAGCGCAGACAATGAGACATTTTATCTGCAGGCTGCCCTGAATACACTGCTACTGAATTATTATTTATATATATAAATATAACAAACCACGGAGAGAGCACTCCAGACAAACACATTCAAAACCCTGCAACAACAGCTCCATGCATGGATGAGTATGTTAGGCAGTTAATAACAACCCTCGAGGAAATCAGAGACGAAGTTACTTTTAAGTCTCCTTCTCTTTCAGATAAGCCAACTCACCCGTTTAACCCAGGAGACAAGGTCCTGGTAAAGAAGCTGCAGAAAGGAAAAAGGCCGGAGGACTTCACGTATGGACCAGAGACCACGGTGGTAGCCATTACCCGCACAGCCGTGCTGACAGAGGATAGCCCGGTCTGGATCCACGCATCTCGGATCAAGAAGATTCCAGGAGGGGTACTAACGGGGGCAGACAGCCCTGACTTCCAACAAGGAGAAGATGACGACCAAGGGTCCCTTCCAAAGAATGTGGAACCTCATGCTGGGAAAGAAAAAGACTGAAACAATATGTTTACCACCCTTGCTAAAGCCGTCCCAGCCTCTGTTGCCCCACACCCCACATCTTAAGCGGCCTCAACTTTATTATTTCTTTGTTTTTACCATATTGGGGCTAGGGGAGAGATTCCAAGGGGTGGCCACTCCCCTAGACGTGGCAATTACCCGTAAAGAAGGGGTAACGATTTTCTGACATAAACATATGGCTAGAATGGGTCAGATTTACCGCCATTGATAACAACCAGACTGACTGTTATGTATGCGGAGCCGCACGGCCCCATTTAGGAACTGTCCTATTTAATATTCCCCGAGATATAGAAGAATGCTTTCTTAGTCTGTATACTAACACCTCTAATAGCCAGGATCTATGTAAATATTGGAAGAGTAGATACCCCATACTAACTCGCCTTCCTCAGCCAGGAGAAGGGATATATATTTACCCTGGGGAATATATGCTACCGATCTGCTGAGAGGGGTAGGAACCTTACCTTCTTCCCTGAGGGGTATTGCGCTACTTACAGTACTAAGTTACAGAATCAGGTTTTCCTAATTGGGGATCTCTACTGGATATGTGGAGACCTCAAGATTAGGGCGCGCCTGCCCCTTCAGTGGTCGGTGAGTGTGCCCTATCCAAAGCAGTTATGGGATTCTATATTGTTTCAGACCCCGAGGAAATCCCATCCTTTTCCACTCAGCGCGTAAAGCGAGAGGCTCCGAACCCCCAGGGAAGTCTTGACCCACACGTCTATATTGACGCAATTGGGGTTCCAAGGGGGGTCCCTAATGAGTTTAAAGCAAGGGACCAAGTCAAGGCGGGCTTTGAGTCCTTCCTAGCCCCCCTTGTTACTATTAACAAAAATGTCGATTGGATTAATTATTTGTACTATAATCAGCAGCGTTTTGTTAATTATACACGAGATGCCCTACGGGGTCTTGCGGAGCAGTTACAATCGGCCTCTATCATGACCTTCCAGAATCGGATGGCTCTGGACATGATATTAGCCGAAAAAGGGTGTGTGTGTAAGATGATCGAAGGGACGGGTACATGCTGCCCCTACATCCCTGATAATGTAGGCCCCAATGGCAAGGTTACTCGCGCCATAAAGAAATTGACAGAGCTTTCCGAAGAAATGAAACGTAACTCAGGGGTTGACAATCCCTGGGACCAATATTTTGGATGGTTCAAGGGATGGCGCCAGGCCCTAACCCAACTAGGCATTATTCTACTGTTAATTATCCTTTGCATTGCCATCATTGTTTATTGTCTAATGCCCTGTTTAAAACAGATGGCAAATAAAGCCACCTTATCCAATATGATGCTTAGTCTTCCCTCTAACACCCCTGAGGACTATACTCAGTATGTGCAGCTGCGTTGCATAACCCATAATAGGCAAAGAAATGGGATCCTATGAGGACAGTAGCGAAGGCTGGAATTGGGAGACTGTCATGTGTTTTCCGTTCCGTGACAGGTACTACCCCCTGGTTCTAAAGCTTCTCGTGTGAGTACTGAGGGATTTGTTCCCCTGCTCACACTGTCCTCAAGGACTGCTCGAAGAATCATATGTTGAAACAGAATGATTCTAAGAGGGGATTGAGGGGAACGGGACCACCACGCTCCTTGCACTAACCGGTAGCAAGATATATGCATTTATTTGGTAGAATTTTATATGGGCTATATATCCAGAGTCCTTAGCAATAGTTTTTCGTTTCTTTGTAAGTTGAAAGCAGAAGTACCGTTTCCTGTCTAGGGTGCATGATCTCTATCTAAACTGCAAGACAGTTCCGTTTCCCTGGGCAACCGCCTGAAGATCTTTTGTGAAATAATATGTGAAATATTACTGAATTCCCCGAAGTGATGTTTGCACACATCATGGGACTTTTCGTGAACGCCCTTGTCTGACCCAATCGCTGACGGACAACGCTCATGCTTCTGTATCGTCGTATGTATAAATAAAGTGGCATTTCCGTGACAAGTTCAGAAATGTACTTTGAATGACCATAAGCCTTTTTGTGCATTATTTGTCATTGAGATATTTTCTCCCAGCGCTGAAGAAATTTTAATCCAAGGTGTCAGCTCGAGACAGGGTTTCGGGATAAGAGAAAGGACGGACAGGAGACCATTTATTCTCAACAGGGTGCTAACTGAATTATTTACGAGATATACCGTGACATTCCTCCTGGGCTCTTTTAACAAAAAAAATTAATTAAGCAAACACCAATGACGCATAGGCATTGAATCACGCAGATAGCATAGCAGGGTTTAATCCACAATATAAAAGAATTCTAGATTAGTATGATCAAAAGGAAATGAAATGGGAAACACCTTGGCATAATAATGAGGGCAGTATCATCTTTAGAGGAAGAATGTATCACAATTAAGTTAATGTTTAAGATGGTGTTTAAGCTATCCACTAAACTGCTATCTCTGTTTTAATGACAAATGATAACCATGGACGTGAGCGCAGACAATGAGACATTTTATCTGCAGGCTGCCCTGAATACACTGCTACTGAATTATTATTTTTATATATATAAATATAAACAAACCACGGAGAGAGCACTCCAGACAAACACATTCAAAACCCTGCAACAACAGCTCCATGCATGGGTGCATAATACCAGCTTTTACCACACGGTGAAAATTTCTTAACTCTGAGCTTTATTGAATAAAATTGTGGAAATTTGGTTCGCAATGAACGGCCGTGAATTGCTTAAGTCTGCCAACAGCGTCAATGTAATCCACCCTCTGGCAGGACTCGCCCTTATAGAGGTGCCTTGATGTTGGCGGGCGAGCTTAGTCTTATAATGGCCTTTGATTATAAACCAAACCTCTAATTGAGTTTAGTTTCACACGGTATAATGGGAATAAGCGCAAATTAATTTTTTTTCTTTATGTTTCACACATGTTTTTGGGCTGGATGCATTTGGTGGTTGCAGCCGCCCCATTGGGGAATAGGCGCGACCCCACCCCTCCTGCACTATGTATGTTTCAATTCCTGCAGCAATTTACAATGTGTAAAGTGTTTTTTTTCACATTTTAACATGCGAGCGTTTGCAGTTATATTTTATATGAGTTGCGCTTGTTAAAAAAATTAGAAATGGGGGACTTGTTACATTTTTTTGGGTGAAAATTACACTATTTTTAACAAACGCACCCCATACAAAAATCCTTAGTGCAGCATCATTGTTCACATTATAATTGAAATGGGAACAATATTGCTGCATTAACAAAACAAAGCAAAAAACCTGTTTATTTTTTTTATATTTTCTTTTTTTATAATTTTTCTTTTAAAGTAACATGGTCATGCTTGGAACTGTTGGAAAGGCCATGCTCTGGTCGATCCAACGATACCAAACATTAACCACTAGCTGCCTCGGATCGGGAGATAGGGGGTTCATTGGAACCCCTATCTCCACCATTGGTCGCAGTTAGGGGTTAACTCCAGAACTGACGTCATTGCGCTATGCACGATGACGCCAGTCGTCAGGGGGAGATCCCGGAAGTTTGGCCGACATCCAAGATGTCAGCCAGCTCTGGGAGAGGATCGTGACCTGACGCCTTTCTGTTCTGAATCAGGATCCGGCCCCCACCTGAGGGGCTCAGCAAATCGACCGGAATCCTGGTCGATTGCTGCCTCCTGTGCTAGGAACGCGCTCAGTGCGTCCATAGCACAGGAGGAGTGTGGCAGACTAGATCTGTATTTCTACCTATATAAGGGTCTGCCTGTATATATGTGTCTTACTGCCTGTTTATACATATCTCCTCCATATAGAGTTATATTCATATTTGTGTCTGGCCATTTGGTAAGTGTATCCCTGTGTTCACAGCTGAAATGTAATTAACATGGTTAGCTTTCTCCCCTGGGGGGAGGATATAACACGTAGCTGTAAAAAGGGAATTTCTTTTGTACACTGACATAGTAAATCACACCTTGGAAGCCAGCCCGGCACCAAGATGCAAACCAAGATTTGGACACAATCTTCAAAGACAGGAAGCACATCCTTGATCTCTAAGGGGGGTCTGGAGGGAAGAGGGACACCTTTGGGCAATTAAAGATTAATTGACATGCACTGTAGCAAAAGGCACTCTGGGAAATGTAGTCCAGGACACTGGGCCATTTGGGGTGGGCTGGAAAGATCAGGAAGTGTATAAATTCTGAAAACTGGCCATGTGCTGGGGCTGATCACTTGGGGTACGTTCTAAGAGGACTGGTCTGTCCATGCTCTATCTCCAGGCTCCAGGAGGCACCGATGCTAGCTACTGATTAGTCTGTCGTAAGTAAGACTCTGTGATTAACCCCTTTTCTTTTTATTTGCTGTGTAGTGTGTAATTAATTGATTTATTCTAGTTATAATTTTTTATGTGACAAAGCACTGTAATTTTTCTATCATAAATAAACAAAAAAGTATTTAAGTTTTGACTCTGGCTGATGAAATCCACGCTAACTAAGAGATTGGGAGAATTGCTATTTGCTTTAAGCTCGGTTATATATATAAGAAATTGCGAGTTGCGGTCGTCAGGAAACGGCAGGGAATTGTGGGATCTGTAGTCACTGTCCGAGTCTAGGATAGTGCGGCTGTTAAGCCCTGCGTCTCCTGTTGCGACACGCGTAGTGTCCATGAGGACTGGTGGCAGCGTTACTAATAGAATAAGAATGTGAGTTCCGGGATTGTGAGATTGTTAGTACGCGCTTCAGGAGAAGACTTGTACTGTGTTGCAATCCTGGGATCAGTATATCGCGCTCTACGTGCCTGTTGTGAAAAAAAGTGTGGCCGGGACGGGTAGAGAAGGGCGCGTGATTATCTGGGTCTAGGATAGATAGATAGTGAGCGGCTTAACCCGGCGTCTTTGCGCAGCAGCGCGCGTAGTGGTCGTGACAAGGAGCACTTGGCAGGACGCACTCAGCGCGTCCTTAGCAGCCAAGTGGTTAATGCAGCATATGAATCCGCACACTGCGGGGAAGCGCCTCTCTCTGCAGTATAATAAATGCAGCAAGGATCCTTAATGTTTACGACAGGCAGTAATGACGGACATCCAGGCACACTAACGAACGAACCGGATCCAAAACAAAATTTCAAAAATAAGGTTTAATCGTTAAGTCTATATGCTACATTTCAATCACTAAAAGTGTCCTCCCTTAGCCGTTTTCGATCGAGTTTATTTAAGACTTACATATGCGCTTAATGCAGTGACCATAGGCGTGCGCAGCCTATTGTATTAGGGTGTGCACCCAAAAGTTCAAACACACACAAATATATATATATTCACGCGCCCTTATACAAACATACACAGACACACACTCACGCATTCAGCCAAAATATATCATTACTATAGGGGTCATTCACAGAGCACCGAAATGTCGCTGACTGTTGTTCCCCGCACTTCGGGGAATCAAATTACCCCACCCTGTGATGAATTCACCATTCACCGCAGGGCCCCCAAAGAGCAGGGAATCAGCCACTCGCAACAGGAACCAGGATGCCGCGATCGGCCGGAGGTGACTGCGAGAGGATAGCGAGGGAGTGCAGGGACAGGTATGTAACAGCCCAGGTGTGGCTCGGGGTTACTGCTTTCAGCAATGAAATTTAACCCCGACTCACACTCGGGAAAACCGCCAGGGGGCTGTATAAATGCACCGATTTTGACATAAAAATGTCAAAATCAGACCGCCAGGGAGGTTAACCTTCTGCTGCCAAGCACCAATATTTAGTCTCCTACCTGTATCTCACGATGCTTTATTCACTATTCTTACTTTGTGGAGTGCAGGCAGAAGATATAGCGGCGATTCTAGGAGCAATACCAGCCTTTTGGATGCAGGGCAAAGGTCAATGCCGGGCTGAGACAAGGACACAGGTGCCGAATTTTACACACAGCAGCCTGTTTAAAGACAAATACATGCATTTACACACACAGCCATACAGTGCAGTCAACACAGAATCCACAGCAATAAAACCCCCAGCCATGTGCGGTGTGTATGAACGTATCACAGAATCCACAGCAATAAAACACACAGTAAGGTGCAGCGTATATGAGCATACCATAGAATCCACAGCAATAAATCCCCCAGCAATGTGCGGTGTGTATGAGCGTATCACAGAATCCACAGCAATAAAACCCCCAGCAAAGTGTGGTGTGTATGAGCTTATTACAGAATCCACAGCAATAAAACTCACAGTAATGTGTGGTGTGTATGAGCATATCACAGAGCTGCACAGCAGTAAAACTCACAGTAATGTGCGGTGTATATGAGCGTATCAAAGTCCACAGCAATAAAACCCACAGTAATGTGCAGTGTATGAGCATATCACAAAGTCCACAGCAATAAAACCCCAGTAATGTGCATTATATGAGTGTATCAAAGTCTACAGCAATAAAAACCCCAGTTTAAATACAAAAGTTGCCCCCTCTCCTGCTTTCCTTTCTTTTTGCAGGGAGGGGGTTGAGTATTGCTGGTCCAGAAGCAGGCCCGGACTGGGGATAAAAACCAGCCCTGGAAAAAATTTCATACCAGCCCCAGTAATATGTGGTGTGTTTGAGGGTATCACAGACCTGTACAGTAATAAGCAGCTCACATTTGATATATTGCCCCAGCTCACATGGATATATTGCCCCCGGCTCATATGGACATATTGCCCCCAGCTCACATGAATATATTGCCACCAGCTCACATAAATATATAGGTGCTCACATGAATATATTTGCCCCCCAGCAGCTCATACACGGATATATTTGCCCCCAGCAGCTCATACATGGCTATATTTGCCCCCAGCAGCTCATACTTGGCTATATTTTCCCCCAGCAGCTCATACATGGCTATATTTGCTCCAGCAGCTCATACATGGATATATTTGCCCCAAGCAGCTCATACATGGCTATATTTGTCCCAATGCTCATACATGGATATATTTGCCCCAAGCAGCTCAAACATGGCTATATTTGCCCCAAGCAGCTCATACATGGCTATATTTTCCCCCAGCAGCTCATACATGGCTATATTTAACCCCTGCAGCTGATACACGGCTATATCGCATGATAGCCGCCGGGATGGGACCCTTCACCCCCGCAGGTCTGGCTGCAGCCTCTGCTTCCCTGGTGGTCCAGGGGCTGTGGGGTGCTGCATTGTGATCTGTGCTTCGCGCACAGACCGCAGAGCACGTCCCACAGTGAGCGAGTGACTGGACACTAACGCCGGAGGTGACCTGTCACCTGACCGCCAGCGCTCTGACACAGTCATTGAGCGCCGGCGGTCAGGTGACAGGTCATCAGCGATCACCGGTGCTCGTGGCCAGTCACTCACTGTGGGACGTGCTCTGCGGTCTGTGCGTGAAGCACAGATCACAATGTAGCACCCCACAGCCACCGGACCACCAGGGAAGCAGAGGCTGCCGCCAGGCCTGCGGGAATGAAGGGTCCCGGCGGCTATCCATGGGATGCAGCCAGCCGGGACCCAAAGTGTTCTGCGGGCCGGCGGGGTGTGCCGGGGCCAGCATTAGGGTGTGGCAGTGGTCCAGAAGCAGGCCCGGACTGGGGATAAAAACCATCCCTGGAAAAAAATTCATACCAGCCCCAGTAATATGTGGTGTGTTTGAGGGTATCACAGAGCTGTACAGTAATAGGCACATTTGATACATTGCCCCCAGCTCACACGGATATATTGCCCCAGCTCATATGGACATATTGCCCCCAGCTCACATGAATATATTGCCCCAGGTCACATAAATATATAGGTGCTCATATGGATATATTTACCCCCAGCAGCTCATACACGGATATATTTGCCCCCAGCAGCTCATACATGGATATATTTGCCCCCAGCAGCTCATACATGGCTATATTTGCTCCAGCAGCTCATACATGGATATATTTGCCCCAAGCAGCTCATACATGGCTATATTTGCCCCAATGCTCATACATGGATATATTTGCCCCAAACAGCTTAAACATGGCTATATTTGCCCCAAGCAGCTCATACATGGCTATATTTGCCCCCAGCAGCTCATACATGGCTATATTTAACCCCTGCAGCTCATACATGGCTGTATTTGCCCCCTGCAGCTCATACACGGCTATATTTGCCCCCTGCAGCTCATACACAGATATATTTTCCCCCAGCAGCTCATACATGGCTATATTTGCCCCAAGCAGCTCATATATGGATATATTTGCCCCTAGCACCTCATACATGGCTAGATTTGCCCCAAGCAGCTCATACAGGGCTATATTTGCCCCCTGCAGCTCATACGGGGCTATATTTTCCCCCTGCAGCTCATACATGGATATATTTGCCCCTAGCAGCTCATACATGGATATATTTGCCCCTAGCAGCTCATACATGGCTATATTTTCCCCCAGCAGCTCATACATGGATATATTTTCCCCCAGCAGCTCATACATGGATATATTTGCCCCTAGCAGCTCATACACGGATATATTTGCCCCCAGCAGCTCATACATGGATATATTTGCCCCAGCAGCTCATACACAGATATATTTGCCCCTAGCAGCTCATACACGGATATATTTGCCCCCTGCAGCTCATACACAGATATATTTGCCCCCAGCAGCTCATACATGGATATATTTGCCCCCTGCAGCTCATACACAGATATATTTGCCCCCAGCAGCTCATACGCGGATATATTTGCCACCTGCAGCTCATACACGGATATATTTGCCACCTGCAGCTCATACATGGGTATATTTGCCCCTGGCCGCATCGCATGGATAGCTGCCGGGACAGGACCCTTCACCCCCGCAGGTCTGGCTGCAGCCTCTGCTTCCCTGGTGGTCCGGTGGCTGTGGGGTGCTGCATTGTGATCTGTGCTTCAGACCGCAGAGCACGTCCCACAGTGAGCGAGTGACTGGACACTAACGCCGGAGGTGACCTGTCACCTGACTGCCAGCACTCTGACACAGTCATTGAGTGCCGGCGGTCAGGTGACAGGTCATCAGCGATCGCCAGTGCTCGTGGCCAGTCACTCACTGTGGGACGTGCTCTGCGGTCTGTGCGCGAAGCACAGATCACAATGCAGCACCCCACAGCCACCGGACCACCAGGGAAGCAGAGGCTGCTGTCAGGCCTGCGGGAATGAAGGGTCCCGGCGGCTATCCATGGGATGCAGTCAGCCGGGACCCAAAGTGTTCTGCGGGCCGGCGGGGTATGCCGGGGCCGGCATTATAGTGTGCCCATGCACATCCGGCACACCCCGTGCACACGCCTATGGCAGTGACGTAACAATCACCATAGCTACCCAGGCATCCGCTATCGGGGCTCCAGGGCACAGGGGTGCCCAGCCAGGACATCCCGCTGATGCAATGCGGGCTGCCTGGGTCGCTATGGCATTTCAGGCTGCTGGCGTCACTGTTGGCTACGAGGAGAAACACGCCGCTATTCACATGTGCAGCGGCACGTTACTCCTTACAGCCGCTGCTGAGTCGGTGACAAACAGCAGTGATGGAGGAGGCGCTTCGGCCGCTTCCCAGTAGTAGTGAAAAAAAAAACACTCTAAACATTTTAAATTAATGAAAATTCTAATTTTATTGCATTTCTTGTTATATTATACAGCCAGGGCATGACGTATACATATAATAATGATGTATTATGAATCTGCCAGAAAGAACGATATATAACATGTCTGGGTCATATAATAAAATAAGGCTTCAAAACGCGTTTAAACATGATGAGCGAAACCGGTAAAAATGAGCTTAGCACACAGCGGTGAAATGCCCCAGCAGCGAAAGGGTTATTTTATTTTTTTTCCTTTTTTTTAAATCATTTTAGTTGTTCTTGTTTTTTTTTTCTTTCATAAAATTTTGAACAACATTTTTTCAGTTTTAAAACCTTTTGTTCTGCTTTTTATTTTTAAAGTCAGATCATTTTGGTTTGTTTTGGGTTTTTTAAATCATTTTGTTCATTTTTGTTCCTTTCATACCATTTTAATCTGATTAAATAAAGTTGTGCAATGCAAATTCATAAGAAAAAAAGGATCTTTATTTAATAAAAAAACGATAGAATCGGAAGAATTATCGTATCGACAGAATTATCATATCGACAGAATTATCGTATCGACAGACATATCGGATCATTGGGAATGATACAAAATTACAGAATCATCAATATAACCAAAAAATACGATGTCCGAAATTACCGAAAGGGAACCGAAATCAGGAATGGAGCCGAAATCACGAATGGAACGAAAATTAATTTTTGATTTTACACATTTCTAGTCCATTCGAAAATTTCAAACAGTTTTCGTTTCGGCTCGGAAATTTATTCGGATCTGCCGTTTTCGAATCCGAAAATTTTCGGAAAATCGTCCAAATCCGAATGCACGAATTGGGAAATTTTTGGAAAATTCCGAAACCTGAAACGCACATCCCTACCTAGCGGTATTAGTGTGGCTCGGGTTAACTTTCAATGCTGAATGCGGTATCCCCGAGCCAAACTTGGGCTGATACTTACATGTCCCTGCACCCCCTCACTGTCCCCTGCAATTACACTCCAGCCGATCGCGACGTAAAACTTCCTGGTTCACTCCTCGCGAGAAGGGAACCAGACAGTGTGACGTCACGATCGGCTGGAGGAGAATGCGGAGGTCAGCGAGGTAGCGCAGGGGCATGTAAGTATCAGCCCGAGTGTGGCTCGAAGATACCGCTTTTGGTACAAAAAGTTAACCCGAGTCACTCGGGAAAACCGTCAGGGGGTTAATCCTTGTCCAAGGGTCCACATGTGTTGCCTGACTTTCTTATTTCGCATCTGAATTTTGGGGCTATGTACCATTTTCTTTGAGTTAATGGACTGTGACCATATATAAAATTCCAAACGGAAAAAAGAATATACATTGCATATTCAAGTCCTGAGCCGATTGATTTGTGCTATGAAAACCAATGTGTAAGTGCAATGTTGGTACAATACGTCTGGACATGACAAGCTCAGATTCTGTAAGTAGATGTTTGTGTGTGTGTGCATTTGTGCCTCAATAGTAAAGAACTTTTTAGAACTTTCATATTCCTATTCTGTAAGGTAGCTTTTCCGCTGCAAGTGCATTTTCCCAGAACCAACATGCAGTATAAGTTAGGGATGTGTACCGATTTTTTTTCCTTGATTCGTTTCGGTTCGGCTTGTTCGGGTTTTTAAAATTTTCGTTTCGGATCGTTTCGCCCGATTTTTGTTTCGGCTCGTTTTTCATATCGACTTTTTTTGTGATATCGGAAATTTTCGATCTTTTCGGATCATCTGTTCTCCTCGTTTCAAAGTGTCTATTTGTTGTGACTTAAACTAATGGTATTTCGGATGATCCGATATTTTGGTCGATATGGTAATTCTGCCGATTCTATCATTTTTTATTAAAGATCCTTTTTTTCTTATGAATATGCATTGCGCAACTTTATTTAATCATATTAAAATGGTATGAAAGGAAAAAAACAGAACAAAACGATTTAAAAAAACGCAAAAATACTGACCCAAATGGTCTGACTTTAAAAGTAAAAACCAGAACAAAATGTTTTAAAATGGAAAAAAAGCTGCACAAAATTATCTTAAACAAAAAAAAACCCAGAACAAATAAAATAATTTAAAGCGAAAAAAAATAAAAATTAATGCCGCATATGAATCCAAGAAATTAGGGTCCCTTTAGGCGCGAAAAATACACTATATTGCCAAAAGTATTCGCTCACCTGCCCAGCTCCTGATTTGGATGGGTGAGCGAATACTTTTGGCAATATAGTGTATCTGTAATAGTTTTCCAGTTAATTTTTCTTATAGGATGATCCTTACATGTAAATGGATAAAACATGAAAAAAGATTGATGTTTTTCTCTATCTTTTCACTATTTGTGTTATTCAACCTTTTTACAAAGATTGGATTTGCAGCATTGAACTGGAAGACGGATGTTTCAAAACAAGAGATAAGTATTGCAAAAAACAGCCAATATATAGACATATAGGGACATTCCCATCTGCGGAATGTATACAGCCTGATAGTACAGATAATCTTTAACTGTGATCAGTAGATAAGTACATGTAAAGCAAAGAAAGAAATAGTGACGAAAGGGAGCAATATTGGAACTTCAATAAATCATACGTATTGTCCAAGTCTTCAAAAACTGATCGTGGAGTGGACGATGGGTTTAAGTACTTAGTTTCTTCCTGGATGGTCCCAGTGCTTCCCCTGAAGTCGTGTTCAAACTCAGCTTTCCGTAGGGGTCGAGCTGTACGCTGAGAGCCTGGGCGTCCTACAGGAGGTACAAAGGACAGGGAAACGATTGCGCAGTACACGGTGGTACCGGCCCCTATCTATCCCTTGTGGGGTACTTACGAAGTGCAGAGAACGTGAACTGGCTCTGAGGGGATCTCGCATGCATTAAATAATGGCAACCCTCTGCCCTCTTCGAGATATTCCGCCAACCCAAACCAATAACTCAATGGTGGAATAAAGGAAAACTAAAATCCACCCTGTTAGGGTTAAAAGGCGATATTTATTAAAATAAAAATCAAATTATTATATAAAACACACAATGTGCGTGAACTGAGACGCGTTTCGTCGAACATGCGGCTTCATCACTTCAGTAATGTGTATACATTTCATTTTCTTTTAATATAGTCCATCTCATTTGTGCATCTGCCTCGATCTGAGTTGGCGTGCGTTCCACTGCAGCTGTTTCCGCGTTCCATGGATCAAATGTATTCGCTGGCAGCCTGCTTCCATTCCAAGAACTTTAAAAAGAGTTTATTACTGTAAAAGTTGCTTAATCATAGATATTGACATAAAACGTAAAGATAGTGGAACATATGTTCATTAAATAAACTTTTTAGCCCTAACAGGCTTTATGTGGACTCTAGCTCTCACAGGTTTGTTAACCCCTTCACTGCCGAGACATTTCACCACTGTGTGCTGAGCTCATTTTTACCGGTTTCGCTCATCATGTTTAAATGTGATTTGAAGCCACATTTTATTATATGACCCAGATATATTATTTATCGTTCTTTCCGGCAGACTCGGCAGATTCATAACATATCATTTTTATATGTATACGTCATGTCCTGCCTGTATATTATAACAAAATTAAATTTTTAATCATCTACAGCATGTAACATGTTTTTTTTTCACATTTTATCACATGAGCATTTGTGGTGTCCCATTTTCTATGGGATGCGCTTGTACAAAAATTAGAAATTGGAACTTGTTACATTTTTTGTGGGGATTACGTAATTTTTAGCAAACGCACCCCAAGAAAATCATTAGTGCAGCATCATTGTTCACATTAGATTTTTTTTTCTTTTCTTTTTACTTTAAACATGGTACAGTGGCAAGAAAAAGTATGTGAACCCTTTGGGATTACGTGGAGTTTTGCATGAATTGGTCATAAAATGTGCTCTGATCTTCAGCTAAGTCACAACAATTTGAAAAACACAGTCTGCTTAAAATAACACAACACAAACATTATATGTTTTCATGTGTTTATTCAACAGAACATGTAAACATTCACAGTGCAGGGTGGAAAAAGTATGTGAACCCCTAGCCTAATGACTTCTCCAAGAGCTAATTGGAGCTAGGAGTGAGCCAACCTTGAGTCCAATCAGTGTGATATTATTGGATGTGTTGCTGAAAGCTGTCCTGTCCTTTAAAAACACACACCAGTTTTGAGTTTACTGGTTTCAAGAAGCACTGCCTGATGTCAACCATGCCTCGCAGAAAAGAGCTCTCAGAAGACCTACGATCAAGAATTGTTGACTTGCATGAAGCTGGAAATGGTTACAAAAGTATCTCCAAAAGCCTTGATGTTCATGTGTCCACGGTAAGACAGACTATCTACAAATGGAGAAAATTCAGCACTGTTGCTACTCTCCCTAGGCGTGGTGGTCCTGTAAAGATGACTGCAAGAGCACAGCGCAGAATGCTTAATGAGGTAAAGAAGAATCCTAGAGTGTCAGCTAAAGACTTACAGAAATCTCTGGCACATGCTAACATTTTTGGTGACACATCTACAATAAGGAAAACATTAAACAAGAATAGAGTACATGGGAGGACACCACGGAGGAAGCCATTGCTGTCCAAAAAGAATATTGCAGCACGTTTGAAGTTTGCAAACGAGCACCTGGATGTTCCACAGCACTACTGGCAAAATATTCTGTGGACAGATGAAACCAAAATTGAGTTGTTTGGAAAAAACACACAACACTGTGTGTGGAGAAAAAAAGGCACAGCACACCAACATCAAAACCTCATCCCCACTGTAAAACATGGCGGAGGGAGCATCATGGTTTGGGGCTGCTTTGCTGCCTCAGGGCCTGGATGGATTGTTGTCATTGATGGAAAAATGAATTCCAGAGTTTATCAAGACATTTTGCAGGAAAACGTAAGACCATCTGTCCGCCAACTGAATTTCTGCAGAGGATGGGTGATGCAACAGGACAATGACCCAAAGCATACAAGTAATTCAACAAAAGAATGGCTTCGACAAAACAAAACAAAATACGCCTTCTGGAGTGGCCCAGTCAGAGTCCTGACCTCAACCCGATTGAAATGCTGTGGCATGACCTTAAGAGAGCGATTCACACCAGACATCCCAAGAATATTGCTACACTGAAACAGTTTTGTGTAGAGGAGTGGTCCAAAATTACTCCAGATCATTGTGCAGGTCTGATCTGCAACTACAGGAAACGTTTGGTTGAGGTTATTGCTGCCAAAGGAGGGTCAACCAGTTATTAAGTCCAAAGGTTCACATACTTTTTCCACCCTGCACTGTGAATGTTTACATGTTCTGTTCAATAAAAACATGAAAACATATAATGTTTGTGTTGTATTATTTTAAGCAGACTGTGTTTTTCAAAGTTGTTGTGACTTGATGAAGATCAGAGCACATTTTATGACCAATTCATGCAAAACTCCACATAATCCCAAAGGGTTCACAAACTTTTTCTTGCCACTATATATATACATGGTACAAATATATATTTGCTCAGGCCTTTCAAATGACACCCTCTATGACCCCCCTAGCTGCCACGGTTCTGGAGATATCAGGGGGTTCCTTTGAACCCTATCTCCATGAGAGGATTTCCAAGATGGCGGCCCCCACCGGAGCTAGGCCGCAATTTGACACCGCAAGGCACTGAATCGCAACCCATTGTCTGAGGAGTTAAAGGCAGACACCGCTTAAAAGGGGAGACTCTTCCCTTTTAAGCGGTGCCTGGCTTGTGGTGCTGCTCCATCCCGATCGGGAGGGAGAGGGATCTGAACGGACCCCCCTCACTTTCAGGCGATCTCCCGGGGGGTCGCCTGGATATGACGTTATTGCGCATGGCGCGATGATGTCATTGACGTCGGGAGGCGCTTAACTTCAGCGTCTGAGGACGCTGAAGCCAGAAGGCCGCGGGACCCCGGACAGAGAGGTGAGTATCTATGCTGGGACTTCCGCTTGCGGATGACATGTGGGGAACGTTCTCCGCATATAGCGAGAGTCAATGAGGACGTTCCCCACACGTCATCCACAGTGAAGGGGTTAAAAAATCATGTTAAACCTTATTACCATAAATTCTATTTGTTGATTCCTGCGAGTGCATTTAATTAAATGTTACATATGGATTCCTCTGTAACCTTTTAATATAATATAAAGCAACACTTCTAAACAAGGTCGCTCATTTGATCTTTACAGAGAAATATGTCCGTTATTTCCCATGATACTTTCTTTACTTTACAAACAAAGTCAGCGGAATTTTTTTTCCCCTCTACCTCAATAGATAAGTGGTCTAATATTCATATGTCACAACCTTTTATTTGGAATCACCTTTTGTGACTAATAGACTAATAAGGGTTCAAGGTGATATATATGTTAGATGGTTGGCGTGGCACCCTAAGGATTACAGGATAAGGTTAGGTATTGACAGGAATAGGGGTATTTCAAATAATATTAAATGTGTAAAAAACAATAAGGGGTATACTCAATAGACATATTTAATGAATTAATAATTACAGATACCTCTATAGTCCTTTAATATAATGTAAGAATTAATTCAAGACAGGGTAACTATTTTCGTCTTTACAGGGAATAATATCTATTAATTCCCATGATTTTTCCTCTGTCTAATAGAGGTAGGGAAAAGTAATAAATGACTAGCCTAGGAGTCTGGGGATTGGTTGATAAACTTAGATACTGACACGAATAGAAGTAATGGGAAACATATTGCTGTTAAAGGTATATGAATTATATCCGTAGGGATAACTAGATGTACAATATTGAATGAATCTAAACAGAATAGAGGGTGGGAGTGGTTGAAAACATTAGGTTTTTAAAAAATGGATTAGTTCAAAGTCAGAATTGAGACCAGATGGGGCTAAGGTGTTAAATTCATAGATCATCTTCATCTCTTCCATACCTATCTTCTTCTTGTAGTCTCCACCCCTCCAATTTTTTTTTACTTTTTTATACCCATAAATTTGAGGCCCTCTGGGTTTCTATTGTGTATCTTCTTAAAATGCATGGGAACACTATGATTTTTGACCCCATTTCTGATGTTCCTCACGTGTTCCTGTATCCTTTTGTTTAGAGGTCGTATAGTGCGTCCTACATACATCAAGCCACATGGGCAAATTAATAAGTATATCACATGGCTCGTGAAATACATGATAACATCTCTGATCTTGTACACTCTCTTATTAACCTCAAATTCTTTAATGATTTGTTAATGATTTTTTGTTTTTCTACAATTAAGACAATTTCCGCTGGCATGAAAACCATTGCAGATACCAAACATGTTCTTTTTTGTTGTGGTAGCAGAATTACTGCTAATTAGTTCTGTTCTCAAGTTATTTCCTCCTCGACATATGATTGTTAGTATCTCGGGGAGGATTTCTTCTAAAGCTGGATCCTTCCTAAGGATAGGCACAAAATTTTCGAATTATCCCGCAAATTTTAGAGTTTTGGGCATTAAAAATAAAAATAAAAGGGACTCCTTTTATATGTTTTTCCGATTTCGTCTTATATTTCAAGAGGTCCTTCCGATCCATATTGGTTACCTTTTGTTTTGTTTCCATCAATCTATCTCGATCATAGTCTTTTCTTTCAAAATCTTCTGTCAGTTTCGTTGTTTGTTCTTCAAATTTGGTGTCTTCTGTGCAGTTTCTTCTCAATCGTATAAATTGGCTTTTTGGTATACTCTCCAGCCATTGTGAGAGGTGGCAGCTGTCTTTGCCTATAAAGCTATTTACAGTTACTTTTTGAAAGAATGTTTTAGATTTTATATTCTGATTCTCGATATAGATGGTTAAATCCAAAAATGTTACTTCTTCTTTGCTATAACTAGTCTCCAATAATATATTTCTATTGTTCGCATTTAAAGTTTCCGAAAAGTTACAAAGTAAAATCTTACCCTCCCCTCCATATAAAGAAAATATCATCTATATAGCGTTTGTAGATGACCAAGTGTTCTTTCCACTCAGAATGCCAAGAACTTTCCCAATCCGCCATAAATAGATTAGCGTAGCTAGGGGCGAATTTTGTCCCCATAGCCATAACTTCTATTTGTAAATAATAGGTGTCCTTGAACCAGAAAAAATAGTTTTCTAATAATAGTTTAATACAAGTTAAACTAAATTCGATTTGTTCGAGTAGGAATAATTGAGAAGTCTCTAGAAAAGAGCGAGCAGTTTCAATGCCTATTTGATGTGGGATGATACTATAAAGAGATCTGACGTCACACGTAACTAAATAATAATCATCTTGCCATAGTGTTTCTTCTAAAATCTGTAAAATTTTGATTGTGTCCTTCAAATATGCTTGTGTTTGGACAACTAAAGGTTGTAATTGGTGATTGATGTACTCTGAAATTCGGCTGGAAACAGAATTAATACCGGAAATGATTGGGCGTCCTGGAGGTTTCTCCTGGTTCTTATGGATTTTTGGTAAGAAGTAGAACAATGGAAGTTGTGGATGTGCGATGTTAAGGTACTCGTATTCCTTTGAATCCAAAATCCCAAGTTCATTTCCTTGGTTAAGGTTACATAGTTACATAGTTACATAGGCTGAAAAAAGACATGCGTCCATCGGGTTCAGCCTCTCCCACATCACCTACTGCTGTTGATCCAAAAGAAGGAAAAAACCCAGTCTGAAGCGCTCGCCAATATGCAACAAACTGGGGAAAAATTCTTCTTGACCCCAGAATGGCAGTCAGATTTCTCCATGGATCAAGACGCTTTTACCCACATATTAAATATTATAACCCTTAATATTCTGTGTCTGCAGGAATTCATCCAGTCGCTTTTTAAAAGTCTGTACAGTCTCTGACCCAACCTCCACAACAGGCAGAGAATTCCACAGCTTTATTGTTCTCACCATAAAATAACCCTTCCTATGCTTTAGGCTGAATTTTCTTTCTTCCAGTCTAAATAGGTGACCCTGTGTCCTGTGTATAGTCCTGTTAATGAATAGGTTTCCAGACAATGGTTTATAATGGCCCCATATATATTTATATAAGGTTATCAGATCCCCTCTAAGGCACCGTTTCTCTAAACTAAACAGGTTTAAGCTTGTTAGTCTTTCCTCATATCTTAACCCTTCCATTCCCCTTATTAATTTAGTTGCCCGTCTCTGCACTTTTTCTAGTGCTATAATATCCTTTTTTAAGACAGGTGCCAAAATTGCACGGCATACTCAAGGTGCGGTCTGACCATTGATTTATACAGAGGCAAAATTACGTTTTCATCCCAAGAGTGAACTCCCCTTTTAATGCATGCCAATACTTTGCTGGCCTTGGTGGCTGCTGTTTGTCATTGCACATTGTTACTTAGTTTGAAGTCTATGATTATTCCCAAATTCTTCTCCTGCTTGGATTTCCCTAACTCCATACCATTTAGGGTATAAGTTGATTGTGTGGTCTTCACTCGAAAGTGCATAACTTTGCATTTATCTACATTAAATTTCATCTGCCATTTAAGTGCCCAGTCCTCCAATCTATCTAAATCCCTCTGCAGCGAAGTAACATCCTGCTCACATTGTATTACTTTTCCTAGTTTTGTTTCATCTGCAAACACTGATACATTGCTTTCAATGCCTATCTCAAGGTCATTTATAAATAAATTGAATAGTATTGGTCCTATAACAGACCCCTGAGGGACACCGCTTACCACTGATGTCCATCTTTAAAATGTACCGTTTATGACCACTCTCTGTACCCTATCTTTTAGTCGGTTTTCTATCCAAGAACAAGTATTTTCATCTAGACCAATTTTTCTTAATTTAAATAGTAACCTTTTGTGTGGAACTGTGTCGAAAGCTTTGGCAAAATCCAAGTAAATCACATCCACTGCGACCCCCTGATCTATACTTCTACTTACTTCCTCATAGAACTTAATTAGGTTAGTCTGACATGATCTGTGTTTCATGAAACCATGCTGAATTTTGCCAAATTACATTATACCTCCCAATAAATTCCTGAATATTATCCCTTAGTAACCCCTCAAATACTTTCCCAAACACAGATGTTAAGCTCACAGGTCTATAATTCCCAGGCACAAATTTTAAACCTTTCTTAAATATAGGGACCACATTAGCGTTTCCCCAATCCTCTGGTACGATTCCTGAAAGAAAAGAATCTTGAAAGATTAAGAACAGAAGTTTACATATTTCAACACATAGCTCCCTCAGTACTCGCGGGTGAATTCCATCTGACCCTGGGGCTTTATTCACATTCACATTGTTTAATTGCTGCAAAACCTTGTCCTGAGTCAACCAGTCACTTTGTATTAGTAAGTTTTTAAAAATTTCTGCCTTATCTTGATCTTTAGTTGACAATACCCCTGACCCAGATTTTAGTGAACCTACATTTTCACTCTTGGGTTCTTTAGAATTTATGTACCTAAAGAATCTTTTCTTGATCTTGCTCTCTTTGACTATTTGTTTTTCATTTTCTAATTTAACCCATCTAATCGCTTTTTTACATGCTTTATTGGCTGCCCTATATGCTTTATAGGATGCCTCCGATTTATCAATTTTAAAAGCTTTAAATGCCTTCTTTTTATTTTTCATTTCCTTAGTTACCTTCTACTAAGCCACATTGGTTTCAGTCTGTTTCTTTTATATTTATTAACCAGTGGAATATATTGTGACATGTACTTTTCTAGTGTTAGTTTAAAGATATTCCACTTATCGTCAGTGTTTTTCCCATGAAAGAGTTTCTGCTAGTCAATGACATTGAGAGCTTCCTTTATTTTAATAAAGTTGGCCTTTTTAAAATTATATGTTTTAGCATGCCCCCTATGAATGTTTTTTTTGTTTATTTCAAAAGACACCACTGTTTCCCAACTGTTCCCTTACATTAATATTTGAGAAAAGATCCACATTATTTGTTATAACCAGGTCCAGACAGTTATCCTCTCTAGTTGGTGTTTCTACCAGTTGTGTCATGAAGGTATCATTTAAAAGGTTCAGAAACCGGATTCCCTTCACTGAATTACTAGTCCCACTATCCCAATTAATGTCCAGGTAATTAACATCTCCAATAATTAAAGAGCTACCACGATGTGCAGCCTTCCTAATTTTCTCTAACGGTTGTTCTTCCTCATCATTATCTATATTAGGTGGTTTATAGCATATGCCAACCAATAGTTGACTTCCCTGTTTATTCCCCAAAGAAATATTTACCCATAAGGATTCCACATTTTCCTCATCGCTTTCCAGTCGTGTAATATGTGGCTTTAAATCCTGATTTACCTATTAACATACTCCACCTCCTTTCTTATGTTTCCTATCCCTTCTAAACAATGCATAACCATTTAAGTTTACAGCCCAGTCATGCGTTTCATTAAATTTATTCCCAATCTCTTCTCTTGGATCTTTATTTAATATTTTATATGTATTGGGATCATTGAGTATCCTTCCAGCTTCCTCTTCATAATATTCTCTACTCATAATCACAACGCCTCCCCCTTTATCAGCCGGCTTAATGATCCAATCTGGATTGGTCTTCAAATTGTGTAAGGCTGCTTTTTCTTGTTTCGTCATATTACCTCCTGTTTTGGGGATTTTTAATTTCTCCATTTCAGTCAGTACCATCTTCTCAAAACAATTGATTTCATTCGAAATCATTGATTTAGGGTAAAAAGTTGATTTTTCTTTAAGTTGTGTGTGTCTATACAACCTGATATTTTCTGCCCTTACATACGGAATTTTAAGAAAATACCTTTTCATACATAGTGACCTTTTAAATTTCTGAATATCAATATATGTTTTGAAACAATTCAAATTACTAGTGGGTACGAATTTTAGTCCTTTCTGTAGGACTGTTACCTCTTCATTGGTCAATGGTTTAGTAGTGAGGTTGAATATTCCCGTCTCGTCGCATACCTTCCCCTTTTTCTTTCTCTTTTTTCATTGCACTCCTGCTCTACATCCTCTTCTTCGTTATAGATTCTTTTTCATGGAGTTTTCCACTCTTGCCAATCTTCTTTTATATGGTCTTCCAGTCCTCTCTGGTCCTCCTGAAAAACCTCATCAATGTGATTTGCCAACGCTTGGAATCTGTTCTTTAAAGGCATTCCTTGTGCTCTTCCTAGATCTTGATGATTGGGATTTTGTATAGGATGTGCTGTTTGTGATGGCTTCTCATCGTTTCTGATTTGCCTTCTTTGTTGATCAAATGGGTGACAGAAATTTCTTTCACTCCTTATCCTTATTTTAGGAGGTGTCCTTCTTGACTATGGATGCCTCTGTGCATGATACTCATCCCTCCGTGATGGAGATCTCCATTGTTGGGCTGGTCTTTCCTCATATCCATTCCCTAGAGTGTTTCTATTCCTTCTATAATGGAGGTATCTGGCTGCGCTTTGTGGTTCATACGTATCTTCTTCATACCGATAGTGCGGTATGGATCTGAGTTAGTTTTCATTGATGGTAGTTCCTGAATGTGCGTCCTCCATTGTAGGTAACCTGTCTTTGGCTGGGGGCTTCTTGATAGGTGACATGTTTTAACACCCATTTCATTCATTCCCCAGTCTGTTTGATTTTTGAAGGTTTTTTTATCATCTTTTTCCCACGACCATATATTCTTGGTTTCATAATCCCGCTTATCCCGTTCAAATTTCCTCCGCTTATTATCCATTACTTCTTGTTCAAGTCTTTCAAGGTTGACTTCCACTGTTTTCATAAACGATTGTAGTATTTCGTTCTCTAGTATATCAGCTATTTCAGCATACTGTTTCTTTATGGAAATATCTAATGCCATTAGATGTTCCTTTCTTCTTTCTATAACAGTAGTTATGGTGCTAATTGAAAAACTCTCAAGCATTTTCTTCAGCCTAGGGCTGAGGTAGGGAAAAGTAATAAATGACTAGCCTAGCATTCTGGGATTGGTTGATAAACTTAGATACTGACATAAATAGAAGTAATGAGAAACATATTGCTGTTAAAGGTATATGAATTATATCCGTAGGGATAACTAGATGTACAATATCGAATTAATCTAAACAGAATAGAGGATGGGAGTGGTTGAAATCATTAGGTTTTTAAAAAATGGATTAGCTCAAAGTCAGAATTGTGACCATATGGGGCTAAGGTGTTAAATTCATAGATCATCTTCATCTCTTCCATACCTATCTTCTTCTCGTAGTCTCCACCCCTCCAATTTTTTCTAACTTTTTTATACCCATAAATTTGAGGCCCTCTGGGTTTCTATTGTGTATCTTCTTAAAATGCATGGGAACACTATGATTTTTGACCCCATTTCTGATGTTCCTCACGTGTTCCTGTATCCTTTTGTTTAGAGGTCGTATAGCGCGTCTTACATACATCAAGCCGCATGGGCAAATTAATAGGTATATCACATGGCTCGTGAAAAACGTGATAACATCTCTGATCTTGCACACCCTTTTATTAACCTCAAATTCTTTAATGATTTGTTAGATTTTTTGTATTTCTACAATTTAGACAATTTCCGCAGGCATGAAAACCATTGCAGATACCAAACATGTTATTTATTGTTGTGGTACAGCCCTCAGCCCTGTAAAGACGAAAATAGTAACCCTGTCTTGAATTAATTTTTACATTATATTAAAGGACTATAGAAACATAGAAACATAGAAAAATGTAAGCAGATAAGAACCTTTTCGGCCCATCTAGTCTGCCCAATTACATGGATACTTAACCTGGATTTATCTTTTGTTTAGGATAGCCTTATGCCTATCCCATGCTTGCTTAAATTCAATTACTGTTTTGGCCTCTACCACTTCAACTGGAAGGCTGTTCCATGTATCCACCACCCTCTCAGTAAAATAATGCTTCCTGATGTTACTTTTAAACCTTTGCCCCTCTATTCTAAGACTATGTCCTCTTGTTTTGCTACTTTGTTTCCTTTTAAATATACTCCCTTCCTCTACCTTGTGGATTCCCTTTACGTATTTAAATGTTTCTATCATATCTCCTCTGTCTCGTCTTTTTTCCAAGCTGTACATGTTAAGATCATTAAGCCTTTCCTGGTAACTTTTCTCCTTCAAGCCGTACACCATTTTAGTAGCCCTTCTCTGAACTCTCTCTAAGATGTCTATATCCTTCTGGAGATACGGTCTCCAGTACTGCACACAGTACTCCAAGTGAGGTCTCACCAGTGCTCTGTACAGTGGCATGAGCACTTCCCTTTTCCTACTGCTAATACCTCTCCCTACACAACCAAGCATTCTGCTAGCATTTCCTGCTGCTCTATTACATTGACTACTTACCCTTAGATCCTCTGAAATGATAACCCCTAAATCCCTTTCCTCAGATGTTGAGGTTAGGACTGTATCAAATATTCTATATTCAGCCCTTGGGTTTTTACGTCCCAGGTGCATTATCTTGCACTTATCCACATTAAAACTCAATTGCCACAGCTCCGACCATTTTTTCAGTTTACCTAAATCATTTGTCATTTGGCTGATCCCTCCAGGAACGTCAACCCTGTTGCAAATCTTTGTGTCATCAGCAAAAAGACATTCTTTTCCATTAATACCTTCTGCAATATCACTAATAAAAATATTAAAGAGAATGGGTCCAAGTACTGACCCCTGAGGTACCCCACTGGTAACAAGACCTTGCGCCGAATAAACTCCATTTACCACAACCCTCTGTTGCCTGTCACTCAGCCACTGCCTAATCCATTCAACAATATTGGAATCCAAGCTCAAAGATTGCAATTTATTGATAAGCCTTCTATGCGGAACAGTATCAAAAGCCTTACTGAAATCTAAGTAAGCAATGTCTACTGCACCACCTGTGTCTATTATTTTTGTTACCCAATCAAAAAAATCAATAAGATTAGTTTGGCATGATCTCCCTGAGGTAAACCCATGTTGTTTCTGATCCTGTAATCTATGGGGGTTATTCAAAGAGATTCGAATTGCTTGAGAAAGGTAACCGAACGCTGAAAATCAGCGTTCGGTTCCCTTCCCTGGCCATTCGGCTATCCAGAGAGCAGGCAATTCGCCAAATCCTGGCGAATTGCCTGCACATACGGTGCCTGTTCGGTGCCTGTTCGAGGGCAGTGAAATCCCCATGAAAAAGCACTGCTTCAGCTATTCAGAGAACACAAACCAGCAGTGAAAGATTCCCCTAATGCCCTGCCATTCGGTGGTTTAATTCGGCAAATTAATTCAGGAGAATCCCATAGGCTTCAATGTTAAATATATTCCTGTTTTAATTCAATATCTAATAAACCGTTCATTATAAAATTCTGCAGCAAAAAGTCTCTTTATGCATTGATTTTTTAGGATACTTTAAGCATTTTTTTTTTTTTTTTTTTTTTTTAAAAAGTCCGATTTTTTTTTTTTATTTTTTTTCAGTTTGCTTATTTTTTTGCAACAGCCCTCTTTATTATCATTCCCTGGACCTCCTGTGAAAATTTCAGACATTTTCGCTCAGTAGTTTCTTTGCAAACAGCGTTTCTTTTTCCCAGATTCATACAAATAGTTTTTCTAATTTATTCACTGCCTCCTCTATGTCACAGCTGCTTCGGCTCTGTGTGATTCGGCTCCTGTTCGGCTCCTGTTCGGCTTTTTCGAAGGTTAATCCAGATGTTTTTGCTTGTTTTCAGCGTGCATTCGGTTAGTTTTCGTCAGGTTTGCGGCAGCCTTTCCCTGCAATTCGGGGACCCTGTGGTGTTTGCTGAATACACCGCAGGGTCACCGAAATGCAATCAGCAAAAGGAACCGAATTGAAGAGAACGAAAAGTCACCGAACGTGCGGTGACTTTTCGAATCTCTTTGGATAACCCTGTATGTGTTTTTAGATGTTCAGCAATACTTTCCTTTAACATGGTTTCCATTAATTTCCCCACTACTGACGTAAGACTAACTGGCCTATAGTTCCGCGATTCCTCCCTTCTACCCTTCTTGTAAATGGGCACAACATTTGCTAATTTTCAGTCTTCTGGGACGACTCCCGTTAACGGTTTTGCTATTACATCACTGAGCTCTTTTAATAATTTAGGGTGGATCCCATCAGGCCCCATTGACTTATTTGTCTTTACTTTAGACAGCTGCTGTAGAACTCCTCCTCTGTAAACTCATATGTAAATGTCTCGTTAGTGTTTCCTCCTAACTGAGGTCCCTTTCCTTCCTTTTCTTCTGCAAAGACTGAACAAAAATATTCATTGAGTCAGTCAGCGAGACTTTTATCCTCTTCTACATACCTTCCTTCCTTTGTTTTTAATCTAACTAATCCTTGTTTTACTTTTCTTTTCTCGTTTATGTATCTAAAAAATGTTTTGTCCCCTTTTTTACTGACTGAGCTATTTTCTCTTCTGCGTGTGCTTTGGAAGCTCTTATAAATTGCTTTGCCTCTTTCTGCCTAATCTTATAGGTTTGCCTATCTTCTTCACTCTGAGTTTTTTTATAATTATTGAATGCTGTCTTTTTGTTCTTCACTATTTTGGCCACTTCTGCAGAGTACCACAGTGGTTTCTTCCCTTTTTTGTTTTTGCTAACAAGCCTAATGCAATTGCCTGTGGCCTTCAATAATGCTTCCTTTAAATAATCCCATTTCTCCTGGACTCCCTTTAAACTCCTCCAGTCTGATAATGACTCCTTCACACAAAATCTCATATTAGAAAAATCTGTTTTTTTAAAGTCTAAACCTTTTGTTTTTGTGTGGTGCGGCTCCATCCCTGTTCTTATATTAAACCATACTGACTGGTGATCACTAGATCCCAAATTTTCACCTACAACAACGTCCGATACCAAACCTCCATTTGTGAGTATTAAATCCAATATGGCCTCTTTACGGGTCGGCTCCTCAACTCCTTGTGTTAGAGATAATCCCAGTAGGGAGTTTAGAATATTTGTACTCCTGGTGCACCCAGCTGTTTTGGTTTTCCAGTTCACATCAGTAAGATTAAAGTCCCCCATGATAATAACTTCCCCCTTCATTGCCATTTTGGCTATTTCCTCAAACAGTAGATTATCTAGCTCTTCTACTTGTCCAGGGGATCTATAGATCACACCTACATGAGCTACTGTATGATTGCCAAATGTTAGCGTAACCCAAACTGACTCTATGTTCACCTCGCTCACTTTTATTTGGTTCGTTTTTATGTTGTTTTTCACATATAGAGGTATCTGTAATTAATAATTCATTAAATATGTCTATTGAGTATACCCCTTATTGTTTTTTACACATTTAATAATATTTGAAATACCCCTATTCCTGTCAATACCTAACCTTATCCTGTAATCCTTAGGGTGCCACGCC
This sequence comes from Leptobrachium leishanense, assembly GCA_009667805.1. Taxonomy (NCBI): domain Eukaryota; kingdom Metazoa; phylum Chordata; class Amphibia; order Anura; family Megophryidae; genus Leptobrachium; species Leptobrachium leishanense. Next base: position 73,411,981 of record CM019065.1, read on the forward strand.
AACCATCTAACATGTATATCACCTTGAACCCTTATTAGTCACAAAAGGTGATTCCAAATAAAAGGTTGTGACATATGAATATTAGACCATTTATCAATCCAGGTAAAGTATCCATGTAATTGGGCAGACTAGATGGGCCGAAAGGTTCTTATCTGCCGACATTTTTCTATTTTTCTATGTTTCTATGTTTCTAATCAATTGAGGTAGAGGAAAAAAAAATAATTCCGCTGACTTTGTGTATAAAGTAAAGAAAATATCATGGGAAATAACGGACATATTTCTCTGTAACGATCAAATGAGCGACCTTGTTTAGAAGTGATGCTTTATATTATATTAAAAGGTTACAGAGGAATCCATATGTAACATTTAAATAAATGCACTCGCAGGAATCAACAAATAGAATTTATGGTAATAAATTTTAACATGATTTTTTAACAAACCTGTGAGAGCAAGAGCCCACAAACAGCCTGTTAGGGCTAAAAAGTTTATTTAATGAACATATGTTCCACTATCTTTACGTTTTCTTTTAATATCTATGATTAAAATGTCATGCAGCTTTTACAGTAAAAAACTCTTTTTAAAGTTCTTGGAATGGAAGCAGGCTGCCAGCGAATACATTTGATCCATGGAACGCGGAAACAACTGCAGTGGAACGCACGCCAACTCAGATCGAGGCAGATGCACAAATGAGATGGACTATATTAAAAGGAAATGAAATGTATACACATTACTGAGTGATGAAGCCGCATGTTCGGCGAAACGCATCTCAGTTCACACACATTGTTTGTTTTATATAATAAAATGATTTTTATTTTAATAAAAATCGACTTTTAACCCTAACAGGGTGGATTTTAGTTTTCCTTTTTTCCACCATTGAGTTACTGGTTTGGGTTGGCGGAATATCTCGAAGAGGGCAGAGGCTTGCCATTGAATACCCTGCATGCGAGATCCCCTCAGAGCCAGTTCACGGACTCTGCACTTCGTAAGTACCCCACAGGGGATAGATAGGGGCCGGTACATGAACCCATCGACCACTCCACGATCAGTTTTTGAGGACTGGGACAATACGTATGATTTATTGAAGTTCCAATATTGCTCCCTTTCGTCACTATTTCTTTCTTTGCTTTACATGTACTTATCTACTGATCACAGTTAAAGATTATCTGTACTATCAGGCTGTATACATTCCGCAGATGGGAATGTCCCTATATGTCTATATATTGGCTGTTTTTTGCAATACTTATCTCTTGTTTTGAAACATCCGTCTTCCAGTTTGGGCTGGGGTCAGACGAGCGTAGTGTTCACGTCCGTGATTGCGCCTAAAAGTACGTCCGTGATAGCATGACAGAAAGCCCATTGGAGCCTGACACATGAAGTACGTCCTCACTGAACTGCGGACGCACAACGGCCGCGGCCCACGGACGCAAGGCAGGCAAGAACGTACAACCCCTAGAACGGCCGCACAAAGTGCGCTGCGTCCTCAACGTCTGCATAGCTTTGTGTGTGAGTGATGGAACGTGGTCAGACGGACTGCATTTATACGTCCAGCATTTTTCACGGACAAAATGGTTTTGCTTTTTAATTTATTTTCCCTCCTACATCCGTCCAAATATACGTCAGTGAATAAACGGACTGTGTGGCCACTACTGTGTCTTCCGTACTGACGTACGTCCGTGTGCACGGACGTACAGTCTGTAGAAATCACGCTCGTCTGACCCTAGCCTTAATGCTGCAAATCCAATCTTTGTATAAAGGTTGAATGACACAAATAGTGAAAAGATAGAGGAATACATCAATATTTATTCATATTTTATCCATTTACATGTAAGGATCATCTTATAAGAAAAATTAACTTGAAAACTATTACAGATATTTTTCGCGCCTAAAGGGACCCTTTTTTCTTGTACTCTATCCTCTGTGTTTTTGGGTGTCAAACATACCCTTTCGGGTCGCATGTGTCATACATATTAATTCTATTTTTATAGTCGTAGCGCCATTAGTCCCCACACCTCCATTACAGCATATGAATCCGCACACTGTGGGGCAGCACCTCTACAGTATAATTAATGCAGCATATGAATCCGCACACTGTGGGGCAGCAATCTACAGTATAATTAATGCAGCATATGAATCCGCACACTGTGGGGCAGCAATCTACAGTATAATTAATGCAGCATATGAATCCGCACACTGTGGGGCAGCAATCTACAGTATAATTAATGCATTATATGAATCCGCACACTGTGGGGCAGCAATCTACAGTATAATTAATGCAGCATATAAATCCACACACTGCGGGGCAGCACTCTACAGTATAATTAATGCAGCATATGAATCCGCACACTGCGGGACAGCACCTCTACACCATAATTAATGCAGCATATTAATCCGCACACTGCCGAGTAGCTCCTCTACAGTATAATAATGCAGCATATGATTCCGCACTGCCGGAATCCAGCTGAAGAGGCCACAACGGCGAAACGCGTTCTGGACAATCCCACCATTGATTTTACCCTATTTACTTTAATTTACTTGTAAAAATAAAAACCCCTTTTTTTACTTTTTACCCCGTATCCTGTGACTTTCTGCGCAGCGTTTACCAACCTTTGGGTAGCTTCCAGGGCGCATTCCAGGAGGACTCCCGCTTGGTCCGGGGGAAGCCTTTCCACAACCTCTGCTGCATGTCACTAAAACCCCAAAATATATAGAATATATGAAATATTCAACAATGTATGATGAACGGATGAGATCATATATCTATTGTCAGGCTTCTGAACCATGCCTGGGCAGCCCCCTTCAAGTCTTCAAGTCCTGTTTTATTTCTAGTCCTGTTAATTTCCAGTGCTGTGATCCAGCACCCAAACAGTTAAAACACACACTAGACCACTTGACTCACCTGAAATAAACGTACTACACCTCCCTCTCCTCCTGGCTCCAGCTTTAGTAATCTGCTTCCAGAAAGAGAGTATCTATGCTGTGGCTCTCTTTTGTTTTCCAGAACCCCAAATCCTGCCAGTGCTACCAACCTTCCCTGTGTCTCCACACCCTCCGGTATCCTGTGTGTGTCCAAGATCCTATTGTCCTGATTTGTTTCCTGCTTCCCCTTCATCAAGCCCTCTACGTGTCCTGTCTCTCTGCTCCAAAACAATTGTTTTTGCTCCCTCCTGCAGCAACTCACCACAGACCCCTGTACTGGTGTGTCACCGCATCCCGGGCTCCGTATCATGTCACCTCTGTACCACCCCGGTACAATCCCTGACACTCTTACTATAGAGGATGATAGTGTGTGTGTCCGCACACTGCGTAGAATTGCACAATAATAGAAATGTTAAATCGAATCGTTATGACAGAAAATGTACTTAGTTTTCTTTGCTTATTAATACCGTTTTATAGTGTGTGTGGGTCCCAATAAATACAGTAGATGTTGTATTTAATATCCCAAATTCCAAGGATGATGTGTGTAAAGACAGAAAAGTGATGTAATTTCTCCTTTAATGTGATTTACTTGTTTTGTACCGTTTTGATTTCTAATTAGTGTTGGGTATTGGGTTACTCTATATAAATCATGATGCAAAATTAATTGCATGTATGGTTTTGTTGCCTTGATCGAGGACAGAACAATTACTCTTATTTGATTAAAAATGTAATGACTCAAATTCTGAATTCACACCAATGGCAAGTCTACAGTAAACGGATTGTATTCTAAAAAAAGGCTAGCATGTTCTTTCACAGGTATGTGAACATGGGTGGACTGACCGGTCGGGCCCTCGGGCACTGCCCAAGGGCCCGCGGGTTGTTGGGGCCCGGTTTTCGCCCGACACAGTGAGTGGGCCCCGCCGATTTTAGGCTAGGGTCAGACGAGCGCAGTTAGCACGTCCGTGTTGCTGCACATTTGTACGTCCGTGGCAGCATAGCATTCTGACCAATGGAGCCCCACATACGAAGTACGTCCGCACAGAAGTGCGGATGCATGGCGGACGCGGCAAACGGATGCAGGTTAGGCAAGAACGTAATACTGCTAGAACGGACGTGCGGAGTGCGCCACGTCCGCAACGTCCGTGTAGCTTTGTATGTGAGTGATGAAACGAGGTCAGATGGACTGCATTTATACGTCCGGCATTTTTGACGGACAGAGTGTCTTTTCATTTTAATTTATTTTCCCAGCTATATCAGTCAAAAAATCCTTCAGTGAAAAAAATGGACTGTTTGGCCACTACCTTGTTGTCAGTCAGTAAGTACGTCCGTACTGCACGGACGAACAGTCCGTACAAAATGCGCTCATCTGACCCTAGCCTAAATGTCCTCCTGGCTACCTCCGAGTCCTGGTTAGAAGTGCCGAAGCACCTGTGTCTGCCAACGGGGCTCTGCCGCTGCGGCGCACGCCACTCTGTAACTGCGGCACCGCCGCAGCGTGCCTGCCTGCTTTCGGCTTCGTTAGACTGAGTAGACTCCTGAGTCCCACACGTGACACGCGTGCGCCACAGCATTCTGTATGGCGCCGCCCACTCACGTGATGCATGCAGGACACTCTGCGCGTAGACAGAGCCTGAGGTCTGGTAAATAAGGAGGAGGAGCCAGGAGGGTGCAGTGCGGTGCGGAGCAGCGGAGCTAGCAAGCTTGAGGAGCCTGCCTGCCACACATTTTTGTCAGTCCGGCTAGCATATATCAGTTAATAATGGCACTGGCACAGACAGTTTATTAACCACTTATGGTCCACTGCCATTATAAGTGATATGCTGGTGGGAGGTGTTAATAAACTGTGCCACTGCCAGTGCCATTATTAATTGATATGCTAGCGGAAGGGTGATGAACTGCTATGGGGGTGATGAACTGCTACTGCTATGGGGGGTGATGAACCGCTACTGCTATGGGGATGATGAACTGCTAATGCTATGGGGGGGAGTTGATGAACTCCTATGCTATGGGGTGAACTTGTTGAACTCCTATGCTATGGGGGTAGTTGATAAACTCCATTGCTATGGGGGGAGTTGATGAACTCCTATGCAATGGGGGGAGTTGTTGAACTCCTATGCTATAGGGTGGAGTTGATGTACTCCTATGCTATGGGGGTAGTTGATAAACTCCATTGCTATGGGGTGGAGTTGATGAACTCCATTGCTATGGGGGAGTTGATGAACTCCTATGCTATGGGGGGGGGAGTTGATGAACTCCTATGTTATGGGGGAGTTGATGAACTCCTATGCTATGGGGGTGATGAACTCCTAAGCTATAGGGGGAGAGTTGATGAACTCCTATGCTATGGGGGGGAGTTGATTAAGTCCTATGCTATGGGGGAGTTGATGAGCTCCTATGCTATGGGGGGGGGGTTCATGAACTCCTATGCTATGGAGGGGGTGATGAACTGATATGCTGGTAAGCAGGGGTGAGTAACATGACAATTTATATCCTGGAAGGGGGGGCGATGAATAACATGACAACTGATATGCTGGGGGGTTGAATAAGTCAGTACGTTACATTACTGTGTTATTGCTGTGGAGCTCTGTGATACGCTCAAACACACTGCACATTATTGTGAGTTTTATTGCTGTGGAGCTCTGTGATGCACTCATACACCGCACATTACTGTGAGTTTTATTGCTGTGGAACTCCGTAATGTGTAGTGTGACAGTGATGTACAGACAGTATCTTTTAACCCTTTCGCTGCTGAGGCTTTTCCAGCCCCTGTGCTGAGGTCATTTTTACCGGTTTTGCTCATCATGTTTAAACGTGTTTTGAAGCTTATTTTAGTATATGACCCAGACATATTATATATCGTTCTTTCCGTCAGACTCGGTAGATTCATAATATGTCATTATTATATGTATACGTTATGTCATGTCTGTATATTATAACAAAAAATGCAATAAAATATGTATTTTCAATAATTTACAATGTGTAAAGTGTTTTTTTTTTCACATTTTAACATGCGAGCAATTGTGGTTATATTTTGTATGGGGTGCGCTTGTTAAAAAAATTAGAGATGGGGTCTCGTTACATTTTTTTTGGGGAAAATTACACTATTTTTAACAAACGCACCGCATACAAAAATCGTTAGTGCAGCATCATTGTTCACATTATAATTGAAATGGAAACAATATTGCTGCATTAACAAACCAAAAAAAATAAAAAAAAAGTGTTTATTTTTTTTTTTCTAATCTTTTTTTTAAATTTTTTTTTATTTTTATTTTTCATTTTTTTACAACATTTTTCACTTTCATGTTTGGTATTGTTGGAACGGCCATGCTCTGGCCGATCCAACCATACCAAAATTTAACCCCTAACTGCCACGGATCGGGAGATAGGGAGTTCATTGGAACTCCCTATCTCCACCGTTGGTGGCAGTTAAGGGTTAAGTCCAGGACTGGCGTCATCGTGCTACGCACGATGACGCCAGTCCTCAGGGGGAGTTCCTGGAGGCTTGGCCGACATCCAAGATGTCGGCCAGCTCCGGGAAAGGATCGCGAACCGGCGCTTTTCAGCGCCGATTCGCGATCCAGCTCCCCAGGGGTTAATGCCAGGCATCATTTGGAAGGGCAGGCTGTGCCCTTCCAAATGATGCCTGGGTTAACCCCCGCAGAGCCGCCGATCGGGAGGGAGAGAGGTCCGAAGGACCTCCCCCCCTCCCTTTCAGGCGCCTCCTCCACACATGCGGGGGGGCGCCTGAATTAGGTGTCATCGCGCTGCCGCGATGACACCTAATTCTGGCGGCTGTGGTCCCGGATGCGCGGCTGACATCCAGGATGTCAGCCCGCACCGGGGGGGGCCAGCGATCAGCCGGAACCCGGCCGAACGCTGACCCCAATGGGAGGACGCGCTCAGCGCGTCCTCCGCATACCAGTGGGAATGCTGAGGACGCGCTAAGCGCGTCCTCAGCATCCAAGTGGTTAAAGTGGTCGTCTGTTTCCCACATTTGCCACAGGGACATTCTGTGCCATGGTGCAGTCTTAGCTGCAATGGCTGCTGCAGTAGAGCGATGGCTATCTGTAAGTCTGAAGTGGGCACATTGGATTCCTCCAATTTGCTGTTTGGTCCAAGTTGGTGTTTTTCTTCACACAATTTTCAAAAATATTATCTTAATGAGTTCAGAAATAACTTGTTTAGCACAACAATGTACATGTGGGTTTTGCGTTGTAGGGGTGGGGTTTTGTATGGGTGTGGTGTACTGTGGGTGCGGCACACGGGGCCCCATGATCTCTAACTGCCCGGGGGCCCCATTAGTTGTCAGTCCACCCCTGTATGTGAACCAATATTTATATATTGCTATACAGTCAGGTCCAGAAATATTGGGACATCGACACAATTCTAACATTTTTGGCTCTATACACCACCACAATGGAGTTGGAATGAAACAAACACAATGTGCTTTAACTGCAGACTGTCAGCTTTAATTTGAGGGTATGTACATCCAACTCAGGTGAACGGTGTAGGACTTACAGCAGTTTGCAGATGTCCCTCCCACTTGTTAAGGGACCAAAGGCCATGGGACAGAATAATAATCATAAATCAAACTTTCCCTTCTTAATACTTGGTTGCAAATCCTTTGCAGTCAATCACAGCCTGAAGTCTGGAACGCATAGACATCACCAGACGCTGGGTTTCATCCCTGGTGATGCTCTGCCAGGCCTCTACTGCAACTGTCTTCAGTTCCTACTTGTTCTTGGGGCATTTTCCCTTCAGTTTTGTCTTCAGCAAGTGAAATGCATGCTCAATGGGATTCAGGTCAGGTGATTGACTTGGCCATTGCATAACATTCCACTTCTGTCCCTTCAAAAACTCTTTGGTTGCTTTTGCAGTATGCTTTGGGTCATTGTCCATCTGCACTGTGAAGCGCCGTCCAATGAGTTCTGCAGCATTTGGCTGAATGTGAGCAGATAATATTACCCGAAACACTTCAGAATTCATCCTGCTGCTTTTGTCAGCAGTCACATCATCAATAAATACACGAGAACCAGTTCCATTCCTTCTCCATACTCCTCTCTTCCCATCACTCTGGTACAAGTTGATCTTGGACTCATCTGTCCATAGGATCTTGTTCCAGAACTCTGAAGGCTTTGTTAGGTGTTGTTTGGCAAACTCTAATCTGGCCTTCCTGTTTTTGAGGCTCACCAATGGTTTACATCTGATGGTGAACCCTCTGTATTCACTCTGGTGAAGTCTAACTGGACAGATTTTAAGAATTCCCCTGGGGAAATGCAGACTGAATCCTGCAATCACTGAGCAGCAAATCATATCACATGTGCTGTGCATCTGATATCTGGCAAACCTATTACTCCCTGAGGACCGGTTTGGGAAACATTAAATACAGTAGTTATTTATTTTTTTAAATATAGAGGACATTTTTTGGGTTACCAAAGCGGGATGTATAGTCTAAAGCAGGGATGTCAAACTCCTGCCCACGATGTCGATGACCTACAATTCCCATAATTCAGTTTTAATGCAATTGATGGCCAGAGAATCATGGGAATTGTAGTTCTGCATCTGGGGTAGGGGGGCAGATTTTGACATCCCTGGTCTAAAGGCTTTCATAAATGGTCAAGATACCACTTGACTTCAGAACACATTCAATTCATAACTGAATGTTATGTGGTTATGTGGGAGAGGCTGAACCCGATGGACGCATGTCTTTTTTCAGCCTATATAACTATGTAACTATGTAATGCTATGAAAGATGGAAATCTTGTACACCGCTGTGTAAACCCAAGTAGGGATGAGCTGTTCGGGTTCGGACGGTTCGGAGTTCGGCCCGAACTTTGGCAGTTCGAAAGTTTGCGAACTTCGAACTTTTTTGGTGTTATCAGTTCGAGTTCGAAAAATAAAAGAAATTTTGAAAAAAGTGTAGAAAATGCTTAAAAAAATACTAAAAAATCTAGAAATAAAGAGACTCTTTACTGCAGAATATTATAAGCAATGGTTTATTAGATATTGAATTAAAAACTAATGTGCATGTGGAAAGATTCTCAACTCTGAATGACCTCTGTTCACAAACGGGCATAACACCAGGTGTTTTTAGTCTGGTAATCAATTTGATACATTGTACACTATACTGAGGTACTGAGGGGGTGGGGTAGTGTCTACTTCTGGTTGAGATTTGAGAATTAATTTCCCTCGTAAAACTTTGTAATATGCTGCATTTAACTGGTGTTTGAAAAAAATACAAATAACATCTAAAGCAATGTTATTTTTCACCTCGGGATTAAACATTCACAGGGTTATTCAGAGAGCGGTGAAAAGCAGGAGAATAACTGGAGAAGTGAAAATTCTAGGTCAAAATAGCCAAACCAGAAAAATTCTCCCATTTAACTCACTTTCCAAATTGGCTATTTGGTCTAGATTGTTCTCTTCTCCTGCCAGTTCTCCTGGCTTTCACCTCTCTCTCAGGGTTGTTCAGAGAAAGGTGAAAACCAGGAGAATGGCAGGAAAAGAGAACAATCTGGACCAAATAGCCGATTTGGAAAGTGAGATAAGGCTAGGGTCAGACTAACGCATTTTTCGCAGCGACCGTCAAAAAGTGCGTCCGAACGCATTGCCGTATTTTTTCACAGAATGCGTGAAAACGGTCTTATGATGTGCATTTTTGTGCGTGATTTTTTACGGATCCAAACCAGGAACCTTTGAGTGTCTGGACGTTATGTTGGCGGACATGAGCAAGGTCTGACGTCTCCAAATCACGCACACACGCCGCTAGTGGACGCAGCGCACTCTGTACGTCCGTACTAGCGGTTCTGCATTCTCGAAAAAATGCATTCATTTTCCACTTGCGTTGCGCAGCCGGACTTTCGTGTCACCGTACTTCGTATATTGGCTGTCATTGCCCGTCATTTGCTGCTAGTGCGGCCGTGATTAAGAGCGCCTAAACGCACGTTAAAAATTCGCTAGTCTGACCCTAGCCTAAATGGGAGAATTTTTCTGGTTTGGCTATTTTGACCTAGAATTTTCCATTCTCCAATCATTCTCCTGCTCTTCACCGCTCTCTGAATAACCCTGATAGGGTTAGTCAGAGAAAGGTGAAACTCAAGAGAATGACTGAAGAGAAAATTTTAGGTCAAAATAGCCAAACCAGAAAAATTCTCCCATTTATCTCACTTTCCAAATCGGCTATTTGGTCTAGAATTTTCCATTCTCCAGTCATTCTCCTGCTTTTCACTGCCAAAAAATCATTAAACTTTTTCTGCGTGTCCGAAAATGTCTCCTCTTTTCATACAGACTGCCGCCCCAAGCAGTTGTTTATGGATAGATTAAAAGGAAAAGCATGTACCGTCATTTGAAATGTCATTTTTTGGTTTTTACATATTTCTATACATCCTAGAAATCCGCCACTTCACGGGCAGGTTATGGGGACCTCCTAGGCACGATATTTGAAGGAATTTTTCGTTTTTATTTTTAACCCTTATTTCATGGAAAACTCACTGTCCCTTTAAAAACGTTTTTTTTTTTTACTTTTTTCCTTGTTTCCTGTCCCCCAGGGCACTACCCGGACCCCCATACACCTTTTATGGCAAATATCTAGCATATATGCCCTCTTGGAGGGCACTCTAAAAACCGAATTTTCAGCCCCATTGACTTGTATTGAGTTCGAGTTCGGGTTCGGGTTCAGATACGAACATTTGGGAAGTTCGGGTTTGGCTCCGAACCGAACTCAGGGAGTGTTCGGCTCATCCCTAAACCGAAGAACACATCTACTTTATGAGGAATACTCCAAAACATCATAATATACAGTATAACATACAGTAAAAGGGTTTATTCACTAAGTGCCGGTAGAAAACCAACTAATCCCAAAGGGTTCACATACTTTTCCATTGTATTAGATCACTATAGGGGTTACTAAGAGAGAGAGACGATCTGGCCCCAAAATGTCACCGAAAGAGGAATTTCCAAGTACGGGGACATTTCGGGGACATTCGGCTATTCAGAGAGCAGGCAGTTTGCCAAATTTTGGCGAATTGCCAGCCAGTACGGTGAATGTTCAAAGACAGTGAAATCCCCCATAGAGAAGCAATGGTTAATGTATTCAGAGAACACTGAACAGCAGTGAAAAGTTGCCGAAATGCCCTATTCGGTGGTTTAATTCGGCAGGTTTATTCAGGCGAACCCCATAGGCTTCAATGTTAAAAATAGTCCCGTTATTTTTTAAATCAATATCTAATAAACAATTTATTTTAATCTGCAGTAAGAAGTCTTTTTATTTCTAGATTTTTTTGGGGGAAATTTTTTTCCTTTTTTTTTTTCAATAGCGGTTTTTCTTTTTTCTGTAACTGCCCTTTTTATTAACATTCATAGGATCTTATATGTAAATTCCAGGCATTTCCGTTCAGTAGTTTTTTTGCAAACAGCATTTCAATTTTGACACTTTCAAGCGTACTGTTTTTTTGTTTTGTTTTGTTTGTGTTTTTACCCTGTTCGTCAGCTTGTCGGCTTTTTCCGGTGGCTGCTCTGTGCTGTGATTGGTGGCTTGTCGGCTTTTCCGGTGGGTTTTTGGTGGGTTATCGGCGGGATTGTGGTTGGTTTTCCCTGCAATCCGGGCGGGGACCCTGCGGTGAATGCTGAATTTCGACATTTCGGTGCTCTCTGAATAACCCCTTCTATTTGTAGATGACATGTAGTTTACTAGATTTGTAGATGCCATTATAGATAACTATATTTGTTTTACTTTCTTTATTTTTAGTTTCTCTTTAACACCCATTTGCCATTCTACACACTGGTCAAAAAAACGCCTTTTTATTGGTACAATAAATGTCTTTTTGAACAGTATGGCACGCAGAGCTCTTTTTTTATTATTTACTTGGCATCATTTTAAAGTGACGTCAATGCAATTTTAATTTTACTTCTAACAAATAATTCTGATTGTTTTCTGTATAATCCACACTGTGTACACACAAAGGACAGTATTACATAGCCCCCGCTAAAACGGGGACGCTAGCAGCTTGAGGATATTTGAGGCAGCACTAATGTGCGCCCCGAGTATTCCCTCCTCTAGTACATAGGACTCCATTTAGGCTTCGACTGCCGGGTCATATGACCTGCAGGATCTCGCCTTTCGTGAGATCCGGCAGGTCAGTGGAGTGATCGCAGAGGGAGACTGGGGACTTTTTCCCCCCAGTCATACTCTGCTCCCAGCAGCCAGAAGAGGCGGATCATGATGTCGTTCTCGACACAGGATGAGAGGGGAGTAATGAGAATGTGATTTTTGGGGGGATTTGTAGCTGGATTTTTAACCCGTTAGCGTTCGGAATGTAATATGGTTGGCCCGTGCAAGGGCCACTTAACCTAACGTTAACACTCACACAGCTGGGCGCTATCGTTAGCTTTAAGAATGCAATATTGACCAAAATATGTAAGATTTGCTAAAGTATCAAATTATCAATGCACCGACACACACCTGTTACGCAATGTATTAAGAACTATTTTCTTGCTTTCTGTTTTGAGTGACAAGAGCATTATAATCGTGTGAAACAGCTTTCTCCTTCAGAGATCTCCAAAGTAAATATCAAACTGTTCATCTTTGACCAAACACAATTTCCTAGCTATCTTTCATATTAAAAAATATTCACCTACAGTGACTGTCTAGCAATTATTGAACCTATATCTAGTCAGAATGTTAAAAAAATATTTACATCCATTATTTATTAACCCATTTCCCGTCTGACCTCAGCACCTGCTTGTTATGTACATCCCAGGATGACTCCTGCTTTAGTCGGCACTGCTATGCGTTTCACGTAGCAAATACAATGCAATAGCTGGAGTTGGCCATAGGGAGGGGCAGTTGGACAGTCGGGCAAAATAGGCAGCCGCCTAAGGTCCCCCTTAAAAGAAGCTTTGTATGATGGATGTTATATGAAATGTCAGTTTGCAAATGCCATTCAAGAGCCTACTGATATTAGACACAAATACACTCCTACATTCACATACTCCCACCTACAAAGAGAGTGAAACCTTCATTAATTAATTTATCAGGGATATTTCTGCATATGGCTTCAAAAACTCTAGAGCAAAAGGGACTTACCCTGGGTTCACACCACGGCGTTGCGCTGAGTCGTGCAACGCGCGCGTTTTTTTTTTACGTGCATTCGCGCATACAAAAAACGCGCGATCGTGCATTGCAGCGCGTTTGCGGCTATGATATGACCGCGAACGCGCTGCTGTATGCCCGAAAATTTGCTCCTGAACTTCTTTTCGGGTCGGCCGTTTTAAAGCACGTTCCTGCGCGCTTTAAAACGCTTAGGTCTGAACGGGGCCCATGGCAAAGCATGGGATTTCCCCGTTCATGCGTTTTAAAGCCCGCACGAATGTGCTTTAAAATGGCTAGGTGTGAACGGGGCCTTAAGGGGTTACTCAGAGAGCACGAAATGTCGCAGACATTTTTCGGTGCTCTCTCATTCCTCGCAGTTCCCTGCACTTTGGGGAATCAAAGCTCCCCACCCTGCGTTGAAATCAGCAGGGAAAACCTGCTGAAAAAGCTCCGAACACCCACCGAAATTCCACCGGAACTGCCGCAAAATACACGACGAACATGTCGGAAAAATCCGACGAGCTGTCAAAAACAACGCAGACCAGCTGCCGGAAAAAGTTGACAAGCTGACAAACAGGGTAAAAAAATGCCTGGAATTTACATATAAGATCCTATGAATGATAATGAAAAGGTCTGTTACAGAAAAAAAAAAAACCTTTTTTTAACAAAAAACATTTTAACATAAAAAATGCCTAATATTGTCTAAAAGATCCTAAAAAAAAATCAATAGACTTTTTACTGCAGCTTACATTAATAAACAGTTTGTTAGATATTGTATAAAAACAAGAATATTTTTAACATTAAAGCCTATGGTATTCGCCTGAATAAACCTGGTGAATGAAACCACCGAACAGCAGGGCATTTCGGCAACGTTTCACTGCTGTTCGGTGTCCACTGAATAGATTAACCATTGCTTCTCTATGGGGGATTCACTGCCTTCGAACAGGCACCGTACTTGCTGGCAGTTCGCAGTTTAGGCTAGGGTCAGACGAACGTATTTTTCGCGTTGTCCGTGAAAAAGAGCGTTCGAACGAATGGATGTATTTTTTCACGGAATACGCGATAGCGGTCATACGATGCGCATTTTCGTCCGTGATTTCGTACGGATCATCAATAAAACCCTTTTTGCGTCTGGACGTTATGTTGGCCGGACATTAGCAGCGTCTGACATCTCCTAATCACGCACACACGCCGCTAGCGGACGCAGCGCACTCTGTACATCAGTACTAGCGGTATCACGTTCTAGAAAAAATGCGTTTGTTTGCCGCTTGCGTTGCCCGTCGTATATTGCCCGTCATTGGCTGTCATTTGCTGCTACTACGGCCGTGATAATGTGCGGCTGCATATGCGTTTGCACTGCGTTCGTCTGACCCTAGCCTAAGTTGGCAAGTACAGGGCCTTCACTACCAAGGACTTTTTCTTAAAAAAAAAAATGTTATCATGCCATTTATTTGAAATATGGGTAGTTAACATTTAATATAGGGTACATTTGCAATTTTGCGTAGAGATGGTTATTCCAAAATATATCAAATATTAAAACAATGTAAATTTGCTCATTTTAAATTTTTCATGCATTTTTTTTTGTCCTTTACCAAAATATTGCCAGGATGAAACGTTCTAAACTCTAGATGGTATCCCTTATCTTACACAAGTTCACATTATCAGCATACAGACAGAAATGGCCCTTGTGTCAAATACAATAAATGTGATGAAGACAGATAATAAAATATTCAGATCTCCTGTTTATGGAGATTTATAGTGATCATAATGAGATTATTTGCAATGCAGCTCCCAGAAAATACCAATATCTGTATGTGGCATAATTACTGCATGTGGAAATTACAGTAACACCTTGTATCTGTACTGTACAGGGATTTTCAGCAATTATAACCCACTGATGAGAAATCACTGATAAGGGTGTTGCTCTGCAGGGAACATGCTAAATCTTGCATTAAAAACATATGTAGCAAGGGCTTTATATGCACATTTTCACAGAGGACGAAGCCCATTGACTTCTCTTTCAAATAGGAATAACTCGCTAAAGGCAAAAGGATGTAAATTGAAAAAAATGCATGATTTAATGCGCTGAAGTAGTTTATAATTAGCAGTGCATGTGTGTGTGTTGTGCAAGGTTATCTATACTAGAACCCACTGGTTTCACTTCTTTATCTGAATGTCACAGCCAAAGAAAAAGAATTCCAAACACACATTGAAATGCTGCATTAGCCCATTCATCAATCAACGTGACAACTACTTCTCACTGCTTCTCACATCGCAGCAGATAAATCTCAGAAAAATGTAATAATGAGTAGATACACGATATAAAGGAGCTCAGTCCAATGCGTTCTCTAAATATGGTCGCTCGTGCATCACTTCTTTGTCACTTGGAACTTGCCTAAAACTAAACTTTCTATACACTGTGCCATCTTTCGTGGTATAAACTACATCGCAATCATCCAAGCTGTCTTCCTCAATGTCCGAATCTCTCCTCAGAGTTATTCGTTCCTCATCATGGTCATAGAAGGAGACTGTTTGTGAACAACCACTCAGCCTTTCATAACTTTGCTTCCAACATAGCATCTTCTTAGATTTGACCTTCTGCGCAATATAGGCAACGACAGCTGTGATCAGAAGAAACAGAACCAGAGCAGGGGCCACTGCAGAATAGTGGGAAACCACACGAGAAGATTCCAAGCTCTGCTTCAGGTTCTTCAAGGCCACTTGTTCTGCTTCAATCTGGAGGTGCTTCACACATAAAACTGCAACGTGAATGGAAACATGAATGCATGGCATTAATTGTTAGAAAGAGTAACATCAGGTTTACATTTAATTTCAAAGACTAAAGAAGTCCTGATTTGTGTGAAGAAAAAAAAGGGGGGGATCCAGGCACTCCAACAGCGATACAAGTGCAGCTTTTCTTGGATGATCTGTGGTGGCAGTGGAAAGGTTTCGGCCAAGAATGACCTTTGTCTGGGCTTGACAAAGATCATTCGTGGGTGAAACCTTGCCACTGCCACCATTGTTCACCCAATAATAGCTGCACCTGTACCGCTGTTGGAGTGCCCGGATTCCCTTCTTTTGACATAAATCAGTATCGCAACTGGCCAAGTAGGATTCTGATGGAGAATCCTTATGTTAGGCACATAAATCCATTGAAGTTGTGAGTGGGTTCAGAGTGTCTTGCCTCCTTGTTTTTGTAAAAGAAGTCCTGATGTTCTAATGTTATCCAAAAGGTGTAAGAAATAAATTGTTGAAAATAGAGTTTCTGATTTCTATGTAATGAATCACTACACGAGAGTAGTGTTGTGTAACCAGGATGATCAAGACAAAAACTATTTATTAGACCATTGGCAGTCACAGGAGAAGCAGGGATTCGACCCTAATCAATATGTACATGCTGGGCCACCACAACGAGTGGACCACTTTTTCTACCTGAAGACGTATAGAAAGAAGTGAAAAAACATAAATGACTGAAATAAAACGTAACTTTTATTGTCTTTCAATAAAAATTGAATAAAAGACCTGGTCCAGATCAAGATCCACAAACAAAGACCTAACTAAATTGAGTGCCACTGTATAAATTCCTATGTTATTATGCCAAACCTGATACTTTTGTAGCCGGTATTAATCATGCCCAAATGGACAAAAAAAGAGCGGAGGAAACCAGTGGAAGAAAAGGAGATTCAGTGGAATTTACTCCACCCATTTAAAGATCACTCCAAACTGAGTGTATTTATATATTCATTCACCGTAACAGAAGACCAGAACTTCTCCCCACTAGGAGAATAAACCATTTATATGGCACGATATGGCAATATTTGTCCTTATTTAAACAAGTGATTTTAACATGTGATCATATACACCGTTCCTGGCACTAATAATACTAATAATACTAATATTCAATTTGGTAAACTGCTGGGGTGAAGAATTTGGGAATCTCCTTCCCAAATTCTTCACCCCAGCAGTTTACCAAATTGAATATTTTTGTCTAAGGTCATGATATCGGCATCTCTTGTTGCAAATTATTATTCAGCTTGTGCTGTGAAGTGGTTTAGGATTTCTCTAAAATATATTGACATGTGAGCAATTCAAATTTAGTGCCAGGAACGATGTATATGATCACATGTTAAAATCACATGTCTTCGTTACTCTGCAAGCACGTCCCAGCTAGACAACTCCGTTCAGCTTCTATGGCCCCACCATTCCCAAACCACTGTCACTAATGATCCTGTTACCTAGTGCAATTCCTCTTGTTTTCCTCAACCCCAATTCCTCTAGACTGTAAGCTCCTATGAGCAGGGCCCTCTACACCTCTTGTTTCCATCTTATGTCCGTTTATATGAATTTCGTTCCCTTTGGTTATTGTAAAGCGCTGCGGAGACTGTTGGCGCTATATAAATGATGACAATACTAATAATAATCACTTGTTTAACCCCTTAAGGACCGAGGACGTACCATGTACGTCATTGCAGCGGGTCTCTCTTAGACCCGCTGACGTACATGGTACGTTCCTGCCGTTTTTGAGCGCTGGAAGCGATCGGATCGCTTCCAGCAGCTCAAACGCCATTGCAGGCTGCCTGGGAGTCCAGGCAGCCGTGCAATGGCGGTTAGAAGTGCCGGGCACCATGTGATCGCTCCCCGGAGCGATCAACATCCGGTTTCACCGGAGAGGTGCCCGGCACTTCTAGAGAGCGCTGGAAGCGATCGGTATCGCTTCCAGCTGCTCTGAGTATATTACAAGGATGCCTCGACATCGAGGCATCCTTGCAATATGCTTACCTGCGCCGTCGTCCGTGATCGCTCCCCCCGAGCGATCACTTCCGGTAGCGGCAGGAAGTACTGAGTGCCACGAGGTATCGTGGCACTCAGTACAAAACGATCACATCAGTGATCAGGTGCTCTGCTCTGTGCCTCGAGGGATCAAGGCACCCAGCAGAGTAAAAAAAAGTGTAAAAAAAAGTAAAATAAAAAGTAAAATAAAAATAAAAATAAATAAAATAAACTGACGGTTAGGGTTAGGGTTAGGGTTAGGGTTAGGGGTAGGGTTAGGGTTAGGGGTAGGGTTAGGGGTAGGGTTAGGGGTAGGGGTAGGGTTAGGGGTAGGGGTAGGGTTAGGGTTAGGGTTAGGGTTAGGGGTAGGGTTAGGGTTAGGGTTAGGGTTAGAGTTAGGGGTAGGGTTAGGGGTAGGGGTAGGGTTAGGGGTAGGGTTAGGGTTAGGGGTAGGGTTAGGGTTAGGGGTAGGGGTAGGGGTAGGGTTAGGGTTAGGGGTAGGGGTAGGGTTAGGGTTAGGGGTAGGGTTAGGGTTAGGGGTAGGGCTAGGGTTAGGGTTCTAAGGGCAGGGTCATCTTGGGGCTGAGTGGGATGTTCCTAGCCTGCCTCATCAGAGAGGCAGGCTAGCAACATCCAATCAGAAGTTAGAAAAAATCAAAATAAAATTTCTAATTTGTCAGGTCAGGTCAATATTTTGTAAATATTGGCTCTGACCTCTGTGATTCTCCCTCCCTCTCCTCACTTGTGTTTTGGTGAGCGAGAGAGAGAGATCAGATTTGACAGGTTAGAGATTTTAGTGAGAGTTAGTGAGATTAGAAAAATTGAGGCAGATTTAGAGAGATTTTAGGGAGATTTAGAAGAATTGAGGCAGGTTTAGAGGGATTTAGAGAGATTTAGGTGTTTATTTGTATTTTCTTGTGAACCCAACGGTTCTTCTAAGAACCAACAATCCGCTTATATATATATAATATTATTAAAAATTTTATAATCTATTATATATAATGTCTGAGAGGGTGTACAGCGCCGAGGAGGCATATGCCATCCTGGCGTCAGAATCTGAGGCATCTGCGTCAGACTCAGACCCTCATTTTGACCCCGCTAACTGCTCAGAGACGTCGCTAGATACATTATCTACGCTGGCTGATGTATCTAGTGATGTTTCTGATGCAGATCCTGGTCACCACCTGCCAGCAGGAGACGCACAGCTCCAGCTGAGGAGTGGGTAGTGCCTCATCGCCAGAGGCCAGATATCCCTCCTTTCACGGCAAATCCTGGCATCAATATTGATGTTGCAGGATTTACCGCCACACAGTTTTTGCAGGTGTTTATGGGGGATGATTTGTTGGGCCACATCGTGGCCCAATCAAATCTGTATGCCATCAGCATTATGCTGCGAAGCCAGACTCCTACTTGGCAAGGCAGCAATGGACCCCGCTAGATGTGCCAGAATTTCTGAAATTCTGGGCACTTACTATGCTGAGGGCATCATAAAGAAGCCCTCAATTCGCTCCTACTGGAGCAGTAGCCCCATCTGCTCTACCCCCATTTACCCCCAATCAATGTCACGTAGAAGGTATGAAAACATTTTGCGTTTCATTCACTTCAGTGACAACAGCCTGTGCCCCCCTAGAGAGCATCCCCAGTTTGATAGGCACCAGACTTTTACATTTTATTCGTACATTTTTATGTTCTACAATTGGTGCTGTATTTTGCCAAAATCTTTGCACACCTATGCATGGGGGGCATGGGTGTACTCAGGAGATCTTGCAGAAAACAACCTGGAGAGTTTTCATGCAGTAACAAACAACAGTGTCTCCTAAATCACAGTCCAAAACTACTGTGGGCGTAAAAATCTGAAAATTGAAAAATTACACCACACACCTTCTCAAATGTTTTGGGCTAAAACCGTTGCATCCATGTCATCAAAGCACTCCATATGCAATACCTTAGGGTGTCAACATAACAAATATAACAATTTTCTGGCAATAATTCAAACTGGGGTATGCGGTAGACCCAAAACCAAAGATAGGCCTAGCTGAAGAAATAATCTCAATTCAACTCTAATGACAAAGTCATAAAAATTGTATTTGAACCTTCCCAAAATCCTGGCAAACCTATGCATGGGGGGCATGGGTGTACTCAGGAGATCTTGCAGAAAACAACCTGGAGAGTTTTCATGCAGTACAAAAAACAACAGTGTCTCCTAAATCACAGTCCAAAACTACTGTGGGCGTAAAAATCTGAAAATTGAAAAATTACACCACACACCTTCTCAAATGTTTTGGGCTAAAACCGTTGCATCCATGGCATCAAAGCACTCCATATGCAATACCTTGGGGTCAACATAACAAAATAAAACAATTTTCTGGCAATAATTCAAACTGGGGTATGCGGTAGACCCAAAACCAAAGATAGGCCTAGCTGAAGAAATAATCTCAATTTCAACTCCAATGACAAAGTCATAAAAATTGTATTTGAACCTTCCCAAAATCCTGGCAAACCTATGCATGGGGGGCATGGGTGTACTCAGGAGACCTTGCAGAAAACAACCTGGAGAGTTTTCATGCAGTAACAAACAACAGTGTCTCCTAAATCACAGTCCAAAACTACTGTGGGCGTAAAAATCTGAAAATTGAAAAATTACACCACACACCTTCTCAAATGTTTTGGGCTAAAACCGTTGCATCCATGGCATCAAAGCACTCCATATGCAATACCTTGGGGTGTCAACATAACAAATATAAACAATTTTTGGCAATAATTCAAACTGGGGTATGCGGTAGACCCAAAACCAAAGATAGGCCTAGCTGAAGAAATAATCTCAATTTCAACTCCAATGACAAAGTCATAAAAATTGTATTTGAACCTTCCCAAAATCCTGGCAAACCTATGCATGGGGGGCATGGGTGTACTCAGGAGACCTTGCAGAAAACAACCTGGAGAGTTTTCATGCAGTAACAAACAACAGTGTCTCCTAAATCACAGTCCAAAACTACTGTGGGCGTAAAAATCTGAAAATTGAAAAATTACACCACACACCTTCTCAAATGTTTTGGGCTAAAACCGTTGCATCCATGGCATCAAAGCACTCCATATGCAATACCTTAGGGTGCCAACATAACAAATATAAACAATTTTCTGGCAATAATTCAAACTGGGGTATGCGGTAGACCAAAACCAAAGATAGGCCTAGTTGAAGAAATAATCTCAATTTCAACTCCAATGACAAAGTCATAAAAATTGTATTTGAACCTTCCCAAAATCCTGGCAAACCTATGCATGGGGGGCATGGGTGTACTCAGGAGACCTTGCAGAAAACAACCTGGAGAGTTTTCATGCAGTAACAAACAACAGTGTCTCCTAAATCACAGTCCAAAACTGATGTGGGTGTGAAAATGAAAAATGACCACCAAACTTATCCAATTTGTTTGGAGCAAACGGATGCATCCATAGCATAAAAACACTCCATTTACAATACTTTGGGGTGTTAGCTTACCAAATATATGCACGTTCATAAAACTGGGGTATGTAAAAAGGCCCCTAAAAAGAAGATAAGCAAAGAAGATACTGTATGTCAAATTAGAAAATTGACAAGCACATGTCAAAGATTGGCGTAGCACCCCAAAAACAACAGAACAAATCTATATATGGGTGGTATCAATTTACTCAGAGATGTTGCTGAACATATTTTGGGGTGTTTTTTGGCAGTAACCCATAACTGGATTTGACAATTCATGCCTAAAGTACAATGTGTGTGAAAAAATAACCCAAAAAGTGACTACCTGAAAGTTTGACATAGAGCTAGTGCATGGAAAGTGTTAAAATACAACTCTTTGAAGCACCCTAGGGTGTGCCCTTTCTAAAAATATATGGTTTGATGGGGGTAAATTACTTTGGCCGGCTTCAAAAATGTCCCAAATAGGACATGGGTGCATGATGACGAAATGTGAAAATTCCAAGTTGAAAACTGAAATGCGCACCCCCCAAATAAGGCCTATTAGCCCCCAAATGACCCGACATACCTATACATGGGTGGTATCAATTTACTCAGAAGATGTTGCTGAACATATTTTGGGGTGTTTTTTGGCAGTAACCCATAACTGGATTTGACAATTCATGCCTAAAGTACAATGTGTGTGAAAAAATAACCCAAAAAGTGACTACCTGAAAGTTTGACATAAGAGCTAGTGCATGGAAAGTGTTAAAATACAACTCTTTGAAGCACCCTAGGGTGTGCCCTTTCTAAAAATATATGGTTTGATGGGGGTAAATTACTTTGGCCGGCTTCAAAAATGTCCCAAATAGGACATGGGTGCATGATGACGAAATGTGAAAATTCCAAGTTGGAAAACTGAAATGCGCACCCCCAAATAAGGCCTATTATCCCCAAATGACCCGACATACCTATACATGGGTGGTATCAATTTACTCAGAAGATGTTGCTGAACATATTTTGGGGTGTTTTTTGGCAGTAACCCATAACTGGATTTGACAATTCATGCCTAAAGTACAATGTGTGTGAAAAAATAACCCAAAAAGTGACTACCTGAAAGTTTGACATAGAGCTAGTGCATGGAAAGTGTTAAAATACAACTCTTTGAAGCACCCTAGGGTGTGCCCTTTCTAAAAATATATGGTTTGATGGGGGTAAATTACTTGGCCGGCTTCAAAAATGTCCCAAATAGGACATGGGTGCATGATGACGAAATGTGAAAATTCCAAGTTGGAAAACTGAAATGCGCACCCCCCAAATAAGGCCTATAGCCCCCAAATGACCCGACATACCTATACATGGGTGGTATCAATTTACTCAGAAGATGTTGCTGAACATATTTTGGGGTGTTTTTTGGCAGTAACCCATAACTGGATTTGACAATTCATGCCTAAAGTACAATGTGTGTGAAAAAATAACCCAAAAAGTGACTACCTGAAAGTTTGACATAGAGCTAGTGCATGGAAAGTGTTAAAATACAACTCTTTGAAGCACCCTAGGGTGTGCCCTTTCTAAAAATATATGGTTTGATGGGGGTAAATTACTTTGGCCGGCTTCAAAAATGTCCCAAATAGGACATGGGTGCATGATGACGAAATGTGAAAATTCCAAGTTGAAAAACTGAAATGCGCACCCCCCAAATAAGGCCTATTAGCCCCCAAATGACCCGACATACCTATACATGGGTGGTATCAATTTACTCAGAAGATGTTGCTGAACATATTTTGGGGTGTTTTTTGGCAGTAACCCATAACTGGATTTGACAATTCATGCCTAAAGTACAATGTGTGTGTGAAAAAATAACACAAAAAGTGACTACCTGAAAGTTTGACATAGAGCTAGTGCATGGAAAGTGTTAAAATACAACTCTTTGAAGCACCCTAGGGTGTGCCCTTTCTAAAAATATATGGTTTGATGGGGGTAAATTACTTTGGCCGGCTTCAAAAATGTCCCAAATAGGACATGGGTGCATGATGACGAAATGTGAAAATTCCAAGTTGGAAAACTGAAATGCGCACCCCCAAATAAGGCCTATTAGCCCCCAAATGACCCGACATACCTATACATGGGTGGTATCAATTTACTCAGAAGATGTTGCTGAACATATTTTGGGGTGTTTTTTGGCAGTAACCCATAACTGGATTTGACAATTCATGCCTAAAGTACAATGTGTGTGAAAAAATAACACAAAAAGTGACTACCTGAAAGTTTGACATAGAGCTAGTGCATGGAAAGTGTTAAAATACAACTCTTTGAAGCACCCCAGGGTGTGCCCTTTCTAAAAATATATGGTTTGATGGGGGTAAATTACTTTGGCCGGCTTCAAAAATGTCCCAAATAGGACATGGGTGCATGATGACGAAATGTGAAAATTCCAAGTTGGAAAACTGAAATGCGCACCCCCCAAATAAGGCCTATTAGCCCCCAAATGACCCGACATACCTATACATGGGTGGTATATAATTTACTCAGAAGATGTTGCTGAACATATTTTGGGGTGTTTTTTGGCAGTAACCCATAACTGGATTTGACAATTCATGCCTAAAGTACAATGTGTGTAAAAAAAATAACACAAAAAGTGACTAC
This sequence comes from Leptobrachium leishanense, assembly GCA_009667805.1. NCBI lineage: Eukaryota > Metazoa > Chordata > Amphibia > Anura > Megophryidae > Leptobrachium > Leptobrachium leishanense. The sequence goes on from CM019065.1 coordinate 73,435,836, forward strand.
CTGAAAGTTTGACATAGAGCTAGTGCATGGAAAGTGTTAAAATACAACTCTTTGAAGCACCCCAGGGTGTGCCCTTTCTAAAAATATATGGTTTGATGGGGGTAAATTACTTTGGCCGGCTTCAAAAATGTCCCAAATAGGACATGGGTGCATGATGACGAAATGTGAAAATTCCAAGTTGGAAAACTGAAATGCGCACCCCCCAAATAAGGCCTTTTAGCCCCCAAATGACCCGACATACCTATACTTGGGTGGTATCAATTTACTCAGAAGATGTTGCTGAACATATTTTGGGGTGCTTTTTGGCAGTAAACCTTAAAGTTCACAGTACATGTATTCTTAAATTGCGTTCAAAAAAAAAAAATCACCAAATTTTTTTTTTTTCTCAAACTTTGGCATAGATTTGTGGTAAAATGGTTTGCATGGAAAGAGTCAAAATACCCCAAGTTTAATACCTTGATTTGTGTACTTTAAAAAAATATGTATATGTGGAGGGTTATTCAGGAATTAGTGACAGATATCAGTGTTACAATGTCACTATCACTAGTTTTGAAATAAACTCTTTGGAAATGGCAAAGTGCTACTTGCACTTATTGTTGCATAAAATAAGGAAAAAAGCGAGGAATATGTAAACATTGGGTATTGCTAAACTCAGTACTAAATTTAGAAACTACTAAAGAATTAATTTTTTTTGACGGTTGTTGATACATAAGAAATTTTGGGGGTCAAAGTTCGAAAAAGTGGTGTTTTTCAATTTTTGTGTCATATTTCACAATATTTTTTATAGTAAATTATATGAAATGATGAAAAAAATGGTATCTTTATAAAGTCCATTTAGTGACGAGAAAAACAGTGTAAAATATGTGTGGGTTACATAAACGAGTAAGAGGAAAATTTGACGTAAACACTAAGAGCGCAGAAACGTAAAAACAGCAGCGGTCACGAACGGACGGATTCGTGTAAAACCGCCCGGTCACTAAGGGGTTAAATAAGGACAAATATTGCCATATCATGCCATATAAATTTTATATCATGCCATATAAAGTTTATTCTCCTAGTGGGGAGAAGTTCTGGTCTTCTGTTATGGTGAATATATACGTAAATACACTCACAGGGTTATTCAAAGAGATCCGAATTGCTTGAGAAAGGTAACCGAACGTTGAAAATCAGCATTCAGTTACCTTTCTTGGCCATTCGGCTACCCAGAGAGCAGGCAATTCGCCAAATCCTGGCGAATTGCCTGAACATACGGTGCCTGTTCGGTGCCTGTTCGAGGGCAGTGAAAACCTATGAAAAGCACTGCTTCGCTATTCAGAGAACACAAACCAGCAGTGAAAGTTCCCGAAATGCCCTGCCATTCGGTGGTTTTTAATTCGGCAAATTTATTCAGGAGAATCCCATAGGTTTCAATGTTAAAAATATTCCCGTTTTAATTCAATATCTAAAATCGTTCATATATATAAAATTCTGCAGCAAAAGTCTCTTTATTTATAGATTTTTTAGGATATTTTAAGCATTTTTCATATTTTTTCTTTTAAGTTTACTTATTTTTTCTGTAACAGCCCTCTTTATTATCATTCCCTGGACCCATATGTAAATTTCAGACATTTTCGCTCAGTAGTTCTCTGCAAACAGCGTTTCACTTTTCAATCATTCATACAAACTGTTTTCCTAATTTATTCACTGCCTTTCTGCTGTGTCGAAGGCTGCGATCGGCTCCTCTGTTTGTTTTTCTGTGGTTTTCGGCAGGTTAATCCAGATTTTTTGAGGTTTTCGGCATGCATTCGCTGGGTTTTGCGGTTAGTTTTCGTCAGGTTTGCGGTAGCTTTTCCCTGCAATTCGGGGACCCTGTGGTGCTTGCTGAATACACCGCAGGGTCACCGAAATGGGATCGGCAAAACAAACCGAAATGAAGAGAACGAAAAGTCACCGAACGTGCGGTGACTTTTCGAATCTCTTTGAATAACCCTGTCAGTTTGGAGTGATCTTTAACTGGGTGGAGTAAATTCCACTGAATCTCCTTTTCTTCCACTGGTTTCCTCCTCTCTTTTTTTGTGATTAATACTGGCCACAAAAGTATCAGGTTTGGCATAATAACATAGGAGTTTATACAGTGGCACTCATTTTAGTTATGTCTTTGTTTGTGGATCTTGATCTGAACCAGGTCTTTTATTCAATTTTTATTGAAAGATAATAAAAGTTACGTTTTATATCTGTCATTTACATGTTTTTTCACTTCTTTCTATACGTCTTCAGGTAGAAAAAGTGGTCCATTCGTTGTGGTGGCCCAGCATCTATCTCTATGTATTTCTTTTGAGTAACACAATCTATTTTGGATATAAGGACATTCCAGTCACCGATAACGTGTCTTATTTTTAGTTAGATCTGCGTCAAAATCTTGTACCCAATTATTAGGTTTCCAGTCTTGTAACACTGACAGAGGGATGAAATTTTGAAGTATGGGTAAGTAAAAACATATCTTTATAAATTTCCAGTCCAAAAAGAAAGAAAGCCAATGTTCTTACATGTTGGAAGGAAGCTGGGCTTATGACGGCCGCCAAAGTCTTCATCCTCCTGTGTGTTAAGCATTTGTAAAACTGTTCCTCATAACTAAAGCCTCAAAATTTGCAAATAGTCCAATAACGTCTACATGATAAATCTTTTGCCACCGAGCAAAAATGTTATTCCTCGGTGGTATAGTTGTCTCATTGTACTCTTGCATAAACCATATGGCAGTAAAATATTTTTATAGAGAGCCGCATGATCTGTAAACATGCCTGTTCTTCCACAAAGTAATAAAATGGTAGAATAAGGAACTATAATGTCATTTAACAAAAACATACGGTGTATAGCTGTAACTAAGTTATTGAATTATTTGACATATTGTTCTCATGCGCACAGTATCATAATGTTTTTTATTGCTGCGCTGTAGGCGCATTAAATACACAATAACTTCGCCTGTGTTAAAACTTTGTGACTGAGAGGTGCGGGCGCTCCTTTGGATGGTTTCCCAACAATATCCTAACATATTTATTAGATTAACACGCATGCTTGGCTACTTGTTATGATCTTAGCAGGAATATTGAGTATGTGGACAGTGGTATGTCATAATTGCTGGATGTGGTAAGTGAGCCTCGTGTCCCTTTTATATAACTTTAACAAGGAAAAACAAAATCAGTCTACACAGTGTAAGCCAAATGGTCAGAAAATATATAGGCAGGGGTTTAGCCCTAAACAAAAGTGTGGAACTCTCCAAGATATCCACTTCTCATTTACCCAATGACATGTCACATTCAACCCACTACTCCACATGGAAATTTCATATCATTGTTTAAACATAAAGATGGACTAGGTTTTAGGGAATCCTTATGATACTGCTCTTTCCTTCACCCCCCACATCAAGTCTCCTTTCCTCCTCCTGCCGATACCAACTGCGTAATATTTCCAGAATTCGGCCATTTCTTACCGCTGTCACCACAAAACAACTCATACACGCCCTGGTAATCTCCCGACTCGACTATTGCAATAATCTCTTATCTGGCCTCCCTCTGTCCCGCCTCTCCGCCCTACAAGCCATCCTGAACGCCTCCGCCAGGCTAATTCACCTCACCCGCCGCTCTGTCTCTGCCGCTCCCCTCTGCAAGTCCCTTCACTGGCTCCCCATCCACTGCAAAATTAAGTTCAAAATCCTTATCCTTACCTACAAAACCCTCACTAACTCAGCGCCCCACTACCTGTCCTCACTAGTCACCAAATACACCCCAGCCCGCTCCCTAAGGTCAAACAGTGACCTGCGCCTAGCTTCTCCCCGCATCACCTCTTCCCATAATATAGACTGCAGGATTTCTCATGCGCAGCCCCCACTCTCTGGAACGCTATCCCTCGTACTGTCAGACTTTCCCCTAACTTCTCTTCCTTCAAACGCTCCCTTAAAACGTTCCTATTTAGGGAAGCCTACCACCCAACTCACTGACACAACCATCAATCACTCTCACCTTACAGTCCTCTCCTCCTGTTTCCAACCCCTACCCTCCCAGATTGTGATTTCCTACGGGAATAGGGCCCTCATCTCCTCCTGTACTGTTTGTCAAATGTTGTTCAATGTATTGTAACCCTGTCTATACTGTGCTTATTGTACAGCGCTGCGGAATATGCTGATGCTTTATAAATAAAGAATAATAATAATAATAATAATCGCAATACATAACATATATTTCAGGTGACCTAATAAGGAAACATATGTTTGGAACCCAATTAAAGCTTCTCAGTATATGGGCCAATAGGGAACTCCGTTTCCTCTGAGAAAATGTGTGTCGCCCATCGGGAGGGGGTTATTGACAGCGAGGCGTACAAGTATGCCTCGCCGCCAGGCAATGCCACACGCCTCTGATTTGGTCTGCCCACACAGCCGACGTGCGGCGTGCATCAATGGCTGTTATCCATCCGTGATAACATGATAGGGGGTTCCAACTGGCGCTGACTGATTCTGCAGAAGAGGAATCAGTTTGCACCAGCTTGGAGCTGTAGCTAACTTTTCAGTTACCCGCAGCGGTGCGTAATTAGTGTTAGGACTTTGTGATCCTAACGCTAACTACTCTTTGCTTACTCTTTGTACTCCCCATGAAAAGCACAGGGAGAGCAAAGTACAGTAGGCTCGCGCTAGAAAGCGCTATTACCGATGCGCTAACAGATTTTTTAACCCGTTAGCATTCAGGATCTGATCTGGCCAGCCTGTGGTCACCTCTTAATGTAGCGCTAACACTCACATATGGTGGGGTAGGTGTGAGAGAACAATGGTTACATGTGGGCTAGAAATGATAGTGATTTCTCACATTAATTTCACAGGTCTACAATGAAATTATGTTTTGCAAGGTGTTACCTGGATTTAATGTAGTTTAGGCTGTTAGAATTCGAAAATCACAATAAAAATGTCATATCACGCAAATGTTTCAAAGTACTGATCTTTGCTACCTACAGTGTTTTCAATGGTTTTCTGCTTTGATATCAGCCAATTAAAGTATTTGTAATGTCTGTTAGAAGACATTCGCCTCTCTTTCTCTTTTTAGGATTCTGAAAGGCCAGACTTCTTGGGCCCTATCAGCTGCCTACAGCTAAAACGGGAATGCTAAGGGGAAACATTGCGTTCACTAATCTCCCCCTAGTGCCCCTGTTTTACAAGTAGATTAAAAGGCAGGTGCAGAGTCCAGCAGCCTGCCCCGTAGCAGCCGCTAGGGGAGCATCCCTATTGACTGGCAGAATCTTCCCTCTCGTGAGATCCTGCAGGTTGGCAGACTGATTGCAGAGGGTGACTGGAAACTTTTTCCCCCAGTCTCACTCTGGTCCCAGCGACCAGAAGCGGTGGATCTAGCCGCTGTTCTTGTCGCGGGATGAGCAGTGTGTATTTCGTTTTTGGGGGGGTTTCAGCTGGTGCTAATTGATTTTGCAGCAGCTGAATCAGTTTGCACCAGCTCTAAGCTGTAGCAAACCTTTTTAGTTAGCGACAGCTCTTTGTAATTAGCGTTAGGACTTTTTGATCCTAACTCTAGTTACTCTGTGCTTACTCTTTGCGCTCCCCATGTTAAGTATTGGGAGTGCAAAGTACAGTAAGCTCCGTTAAAAAGCACTAAGGCTAATGTCAGACGAGCGCACTGTGCGTCTGTGCACAACAGACGGGCGTACTGACGGAAGATACTGCAGACACCACACGATTCATCTTTGTTGACAGACGTAGAAAAAAAAGGGAATTATGGGAAACAAAATTAATATGAAAAAATGATAAAAATTTGAAAAGGATATGAAAAGCCATTTAGTGCGTCAAGGTGCTGGACGTCGCAAATGCAGTCTGACTTCATTCCATCACACACACACACAACACTACGCGGACGTGGTGCACTCTGCGCGTCCGTTCTAGCGGTTTTATGTTCTTGCAAAACTTGCGTCCGTTTGCCATCTGCATTGTGCCTGAGCAGTTCTGTGCGGACGCACTTCGTGTGTGGGTCTCTATTGATCATAATTGTATGCTACCACAGACGTTAAAATGTGCGGCAACACGGACGTGATCACTGCGTTCATCTGACACGGGCCTTATACCGATTCGCTACTGGGTTTTTTAATTCGGGTTTTTTGATTCAGGTGGCACTCTGTCACCTCATTTATGTGAGCGCTAGCACTAGCGGTAATGAGGTGATAGAGCCTCTTGTGCTCTGCGTACTGTAGTCAAGTGGGAAACATTTGGGTTCATCATGACTCATGAGCATAGAGCGATGGGATAAAGTGAGAGGAAGGCCCTTTTTTCATTGCGAAAATTGAATTTTAGAATGGGAGTATGCAAGCCAATTTATGGCCAAGTGATCTTAGGAACATTGAAACATAGAAAAATGTCGGCAGATAAGAACCTTACGGCCCATCTAGTCTGCCCAATTACATGGATACTTTACCTGGATTTATCTTTTGTTTAGGATAGCCTTATGCCTATCCCATGCCTGCTTAAATTCAATTACTGTTTTGGCCTCTACCACTTCAACTGGAAGACTGTTCCATGTATCCACCACCCTCTCAGTAAAATAATGCTTCCTGATGTTACTTTTAAACCTTTGCCCCTTTACACCAAAAAGAAGACCTACTTAGGTCTGATCGCATCATGCCAGAACATCTGCTGGTACGTATGCAGTATACATTGCACCTTTTACAGCTTTAGGTTTCATTTATATTGTTTGTTTTTAACCCCTTCACTGCCAATTGACTTCACAAATATCTACTGTCAGGAATCAGTGGTTTTTGAAAAATAATTTTTAATTAATGATACAGTAAGAAATATTTGAGAATATTCTCAGTGTATTTATTACTATAAGAATCTTTTTGGCACGCACCTGCTGACCAACAAGAGTTACTGCATTGAGAAATACGGCTGGTAGCTCCGTGCCTTGTCAGTTTGAGGAGGTCCAATTCACTGATTTTAACCAGTTTTAGCACCTTGCAGGGTTATTCAGAGAAAGGTGAAAGAGAACTGGCAAGAGAAGAGAACAATCTAGACCAAATAGCCAATTTGGAAAATGAGATAAATGGAAGAATTTTTCTGGTTTGACTATTTTGACCTAGAATTTTCACTTCTCCAGTCATTTTCCTGAGCTTCACCTTTCTTTGAATAAACCTGTTAATTTTTTAAGACTTGACCCCTGGTTCTACACTTTTGTATAATGGGAGACGTCACAGATAAAAGAAGATCTGTGTAGGACTATCGCAATCTCCCTGTTTATTTTCTCATTGTGAAACATGACCATGTGGATGTGTCAGCCGTCCAGATAATCAACCTGTATGTTTCTTGAACATAAATCTAATCAGAACTGGTTGCATTTGGAATATTATTCTCTGTAAGGCCGGTGCCAGATGAGCACACTAGGTGCACCCATACTGACATGCCTACCGGTGTCCGTTGCAGCGTTGTGAAGCTGCAATGGGGCCGGTCACACGCTTGAACACACGCACGAAATGCGCGCGCAACAATCGTCTGTGCACAAAGCCTCCCCATCGAAACGCTAGACGCACGTCGACGGGGCTACAAAGCGCAATCCTCCATAGGAGGATCGAGCTTTGCAGCGCTGAGTGCACTGACTGCGGTTGGCCAGACGGGTGTCGAGTAGAAGGAGCGTCCACTCTCACGGATGCTCCTTCCACTCTGAAGTGCGCTCGCCTGACCCAGGCCTAAGGGCACCATCTAGCTAAAACCTTGTGAGACTTGAGCAGTGCCCCTCTTTAGGGCAGGTCATTAGTGCTGTTGATCATTCTCCTTGTTTTTGGCCACAGAATAGATTTCATCTGGTAATTGTGCAATACTAATTTCATTTGGTCTCACAATCCAACATAAGAATGTCAGAAGCCAGCAGTGAAAAAAAACTACTTGTTGGAGCAAACCTGAAGTAATTTTTGCATTGAGTGCTCTAAAAATCACATAAAACCACAGTAAATTTTGAATAACGTTTTATGACCCTCAGATTCACAGACCTGTGCTCTTTCAGGATCCCTCCTAATAAATATATTCTATTTTACTCTTTATTTATTTCCGAGCCAGCAGGTGTGACCTGTGATATGTGTCATTGCAATGCATACCTGAATTAAAGTCACAAAAGCAACAATCATCCTGGTCAGTCTGAGAGTCACAGCACTTTATACACTTCATTTCTGTTGGAGACCAAGCTGTGTTCATCTTACATGATATACAATGATTGGGCCCCGGCCCGGAGCAGTGCCTACATGATGGATGACAGAGTTGACAGACACCCTGCAAGAATAAAAGCAAACAGAATATTAGGGCAGTACCACAGGAGTTGCACTTCAAAATTCCTTTATGGCGACGAGTCTTTAACACTATAGAGGTTATTCAGAGAGAGCCGATCTGGCCCCAAAATGTCACCGAACAGAGAATTTCCCCATACAGTGAAAATTTGGGGCCATTCGGCTATTCAGAGAGCAGGCAGTTCGCCAAATTTTGAGTTGCCTTTTCGAAGACCAGAGAATCATGGGAATTGTAGTTGTGCATCTGGGGTAGGGGGGAAGATTTTGACATCCCTGGTCTAAAGGCTTTCATAAATGGCCAAGATACCACTTGACTTCAGAACACATTCAATTCATAACTGAATGCTATGAAAGATGGAAATCTTGTACACCGCTGTGTAAACCCAAGAACACATCTACTTTATGATGAATACTCCAAAACATCATAATATACAGTATAACATAACATACAGTATAAGGGTTTATTCACTAAATGCAGGTAGAAAACCAACTAATCCCAAAGGGTTCACATACTTTTCCTTTCCATTGAATTAGATCACTATAGGGGTTATTAAGAGAGAGAGATGATCTGGCCCCAAAATTTCACCGAAAGGGGAATTTCCTTGTACGGGGACATTTCGGGGACATTCGGCTATTCAGAGAGCAGGCAGTTTGCCAAATTTTGGCGAATTGCCAGCCAGTACGGTGAATGTTCGAAGACAGTGAAATCCCCCATAGAGAAGCAATGGTTTGTCTATTCAGAGAACACCGAACAGTAGTGAAAAGTTGCCGAAGTGACCTGCTGTTCGGTGGTTTTCATTCGGCAGGTTTATTCAGGCGAACCCCATAGGCTTCAATGTTAAAAATATTCCCTTTTTGATAGAATATCTAATAAACCGTTTATTATTTTAATTTGCAGCAAAAACTCTCTTTTTTTATAGATTTTTTTAGAATCTTATAAGCATTTTTCAGCAAACTTTTTTCTGTTTGTTTTGTTAAAAGTGTTTTTTTTCTGTAAAAGACCTCTTTATTATCATTCATAGGACCCTATATGTAAATTTCAGGCATTTTCATTAAGTAGTTTTTTGCAAACAATGTATTAATTTTGACACTTTCAAGTGTTTTTTTTTTTTTTTTACTCCGTTCATCAGCTTGTCGGTTTTTCTGGCGGCTGTTCTGTGCTGTGATTGGCAGCTCGTTGGCTTTTTCTGACTAGGGATGAGCCGAACACACCCGAACAATTTCAAAAGTTCAAGTTCGAACGCGAACACGAACTGAACTCAATGCAAGTCAATGGGACTCGAAAGTTCGATTTTTAGAGTGCCCTCCAAGAGGGCATATATGCAAGATATTTGCCATAAAAGGTGTATGGGGGTCCGGGTAGTGCCCTGGGGGACAGGAAACAAGGACAAAAAGTAAAAAAAAAAACATTTATAAAGGAACTGTGAGTTTTCCATGAAATAAGGGTTAAAAATAAAAACGAAAAATTCCTTCAAATATCGTGCCTAGGAGGTCCCCATAACCTGCCCGTGAAGTGGCAGATTTATAGGATGTATAGAAACACTTAAAAACAAAAAAATGACATTTCAAATGACTGATATCTGACTGTCAGTGACTGAGAAGACACGGATTACAATTCACAGTAATTTTATGGAAGTATGTGACACCCCCTGATAGCTGACTGTCAGTGACTGAGAAGACACACTTTCCACCACCAATTCCCAGATATCTGCAACAAGTGAGACCCCCAAATTGCTGCTGTCACTGACTGAGAAGACACACTTTCCACCAATTCCCAGATATCTGCAACAAGTGAGACCCCCCCAATAGCTGTCACTGGCAGTGAGACGACACACAAACAGAACAATCTCCATTCACTCCTGCAGAAAAACACGTGCTGGCTGGGCTCAAGCCTTATATAGTGTGCTGGGGGTGTGCTGACTAGAGCAGCCTGAGAATAGTCAGTATTGGCTACTGTCTCCTTAAGAGACAGCTTTATAATGTTTAAGAGCTATCCCTTTAAGGGCAATGTCTCAGGGAAATGTAGTTCTGTGACATGTGACCAGTTCTATGTGTCTGATTGGTGCTGAGGTGCTTTGCATGCTGGTAAGAAGAAAGCCCTCCATTAGGAATTCAATTCTCCAGAAGAGCAGCTTCTCACACTCTCTCAGCATGGGAGTGAAGTTACCCTCTTCTCACACCGTATGAAGGGACAGACTGAGTAATCCGGATGAATCTTTTCAACACTGTAAGTGTTTGTTTAGGATGCCTGGAAATAAAGAATCTGTATGTATAATACCCCTTTATCGGAGTTATCACTGCTGTTTTCTGCAAAGCTACCGTGGGAACAGAACAGTGAGAAGAGGCTGGATAGATTCATTCCCAAGCTCCATTTGATTGTTAACCCTTTGAAACAACGAAAGACTGTTTGGCCTTCACTTTATGCAGCTGCATCTAAAAGCCAGCTTCCTAAAGGACATTTTTCTTTGCATTTAAAGCTAAATGAGTCCGTCTGGCTGCTCCCCTCCTTTTTTCTCACCTCATGGAAAGGCAGCTTAACTTCAGCAATTGAGAAAACAAGTTTGTGAAGTTTATATCAAAGTAAAGGTTCCAAGGCATGTGGCTTAAAAGGCAAGAAACTGCGCAGAATGAGTTATTAATTCAGCTGTTAGCTTAACTACTGTTGAAAGAGAAAATACACTGGAAAGGAAAATCACCCTCAGGTGTGCAGGCCTGGTAAAGCCCAAAACAGAGACTCAAGGCAAGGCCCTTAGGAGATCTATAATTGGAAATTCCAGCTCTGCAAATCTCATCCAGGGTAAAACTCCCTAGCCCAGTAATCTCTCACATTAGTTACACTCAGCGTCCTTTGGTGACTTCCTCTGCAAACTACAGGCCAGCATTAAGCCAAGCAAACCGCGCCAGCTGCAACGCACTCCAGCAGCGCTCCCCAGAGACCGCAAGGTAAACCGCGCCAGCTGCAACGCACTCCAGCAGCGCTCCCCAGAGACCACAAGCAAACGGCGCCAGCTGCAACGCACTCCAGCAGCGCTCCCCAGAGACCACAAGCAAACCGCGCCAGCTGCAACGCACTCCAGCAGCGCTCCCCAGAGACCACAAGGTAAACCGCGCCAGCTGCAACGCACTCCAGCAGCGCTCCCCAGAGACCGCAAGGTAAACCGCGCCAGCTGCAACGCACTCCAGCAGCGCTCCCCAGAGACCACAAGCAAACCGCGCCAGCTGCAACGCACTCCAGCAGCGCTCCCCAGAGACCGCAAGGTAAACCGCGCCAGCTGCAACGCACTCCAGCAGCGCTCCCCAGAGACCACAAGCAAACCGCGCCAGCTGCAACGCACTCCAGCAGCGCTCCCCAGAGAGACCGCAAGGTAAACCGCGCCAGCTGCAACGCACTCCAGCAGCGCTCCCCAGAGACCACAAGCAAACCGCGCCAGCTGCAACGCACTCCAGCAGCGCTCCCCAGAGACCGCAAGGTAAACCGCGCCAGCTGCAACGCACTCCAGCAGCGCTCCCAGAGACCACAAGCAAACCGCGCCAGCTGCAACGCACTCCAGCAGCGCTCCCCAGAGACCACAAGCAAACCGCGCCAGCTGCAACGCACTCCAGCAGCGCTCCCCAGAGACCACAAGCAAACCGCGCCAGCTGCAACGCACTCCAGCAGCGCTCCCCAGAGACCGCAAGGTAAACCGCGCCAGCTGCAACGCACTCCAGCAGCGCTCCCCAGAGACCACAAGCAAACCGCGCCAGCTGCAACGCACTCCAGCAGCGCTCCCCAGAGACCGCAAGGCGAACCGCGCCTACGTCTACAACAGTTTGCGTAACGCACCCAAGTGGGCAAATAGTGAACTGCATTGACATTTCTAAAAAGTGTTTTAGCAATTTCTTGAGTCTCCTCAATCATGGCAGAAGGCTGTGACGTGCCAAAAGAGTTGGGCCTACTAATCGACCCCGACTCAAATGAAGAGTGTGTCCTCCGAAATTCAGAAGATGCAAAGGCAACTCAGAGACAATATGAAACGAGGGCGCATAGGGAGCTCACCAAGGAAATGCGATCGTATCTGATGGTTGAGTGGGACAGGTATTACAAAAGCTACACTAATTCCCGAGATAAATTAATAGAGCTCTGCAATAAACCTAAAGGAGAGCTCTCTCCTGGTCGCATCACAATTGAGAACGAACGCATGAGGAAGACGCATCTAAAGTCAAAGGATAGCGAACGCCACCTCATTTTCATCCAGTCACAGTTGGAAGACCCAAGTCTCCAAGCGGACTTACAAAGCATCCAGGCGTTTAACATACAGCATGCGAATCTCCTTTCAAACTGTGATGACTCTCAGACAAATCTGCAAGCAAAGGACTCAAGCAACGAGAAGGCCGAGTCAGAGTCATCCCATCGCTCGTACAGGGCCTCTTCTCATGCTTCAAAGAAAGCCTCGTCCTTTCACCCCAAACCGGCACGGTCTCACTCAGGTAGCAACGTTTCACAGCAATCTTATATCACAGGCTCTAACCATTCTTCCAAAGCATCCTCTCATCACAGCCGTTCGTCCCGTGCCTCGAGTAAAGAGAGTCTCGCCGCCCTAGCGATATTAGCACAAATCGAGGCTGATGAAGCTGCTGTAGATCTGCAAGTGGCAGATGAAGAGCGATTACAAGAGGAAGAAGTGGCCAAAGCCATAGCTCAAGCCAACCGTACGTATCTTCAGCATAAACGGGAGGCTGCAAAAAAGGCCGTACGGGCAACAGCTTTACGGGCGGAAGCTGCCAATGATTCCCTCAACTTCAATCCTACACAGCTGGAAGGAGAGAACTTGCAGAACCGTGTCGAAGCCTACGTGAACAACCAGAACTCATTACGGCAGGGACAAGGAGGAGAATCTCAACCACTAGTTTCGCGAACTATTCAGAATGCTGACACCGCCAAATTCGTACAAGTCGAAACCCTCCTAGAAGCTGAAAAATTTACTCCAACAAGCCAAGACACAAGAGGTAACCAGATTGTTCCATCAGCATTAGTGAAGGATACTCAGCAGGCAGACACAAGAGTAGCCGCGAGCCACAACCTCAACGTAGAGGCAGCAGTGTTCCAGCCACAGCCTCAAGGCAACTCATGGACGGACGTGAAGCCCATCAAACACGATCGACCTGCCCAGCGGCGAAAGGAACAACCATCACATGTGTCATGGCAAGATGTAATAATCAACAAGTATTCTGCAGACACAGAACAGCTGTCCTTAGCTTCCGCTCCTGATCCTAGGGACTATGCTTACCAGGACCCACGGGAAACCCCTGATCCTGCTTTCACCAATTCCATATGGTTCAGCTTACCATCTCCTCCCAAATACAAGCCCCATACAGCCCAGATGGACTTTGCGACACCCAGGGAAAGAAACACAGAATGCCCACCTCGACAAGGGAAGGTGGATTTGGCTTCAAGAGGAGCACAGAAGTTTTCTGACAAGCCAGGCAGAGACTATTTACTATGGAAGCACATCTTCTTACATACCGTTAGTGACGAGAGGTTACGGCCAATCGAGGAGATCATACATCTGATGGCTTGGCTAGGACCAGAATCTACACGAGTAGTAAAGGATATTTATTCATCTCATCTCGGTGACCCAGTCATCGCCCTCAAACAAGCCTGGGAAGTGCTCGATCAACGGTTTGGTGCATCCACGTTGACGGAGTCCTCGTTGTTAGAACATGTGTTAGCGATTTCCCAGTCATCCGCACTAACGAACCTCACAGGTTATGGGACTTCTCTATTCTCCTTACACAGTTGCGAGCAGTCAAAGAAGATCCTAACCTAACGGGACTGACATGTCTCGACCAGCATAGAACACAGAAGCCTATCGTTAGAAAATTACCTACACAGTTAATCGAAAAGTGGATCGAATTATCAGATGCCTATAGAGAGCGCAACCTAGACAGAGACCCTCCCTTCGCCGCTCTTCAAGAATTTGTTGCCTACCAAACAAAACGGTGCAACGATCCTCGAAATCGAAGCTTCAGAGAAACGGAGTTCCCTACCACCAAAAGGGCCAACTATAACTCCGACTTCAAGCGAACAACACAAATGGCGAGGGAAAGGACCATTGTGTCTGTCCACAAAACACAGGTCGCTGCCTCATCCACAAGCAAGTCAGATGAGCATCCGTCGAAGAGAGCACTACCTAAAACCCTAAGCACAAATAAAGATCCTTTCTGTCCACTCCACAAGTCCTCGCACTCTCTGAACAAGTGCAGAAACTTTGGAAAGAAGCCCCTAGAAGAAAGGAAAGCCTTGATCAGGGAGTACAGACTTTGCTTCAAGTGTTGTGAGTCTACAGAGCACATGGCCAAAGCTTGCACAAGTAAGGTACAATGTCACCTATGCGGTAGTGACAGACACCCTGGTGCACTGCATCCAGATTCCGAGCCAACACAATGGACAACACCTACCCCTCCTTTGCCTAAGGAGTCACAGGACAATACTGAAGCGCATCGAGAGGCAACCGCAAGTATCAACTGCACGACAGTATGTGGTGGCTCAGCATTCCCTCGCTTATGCCACGAGATCTACCTAACCAAAGTCTACCCAACCGGACACCCTGAAGAAGCTGTGAAGATGTATGTGATGCTGGACGGACAAAGCAATCAATTGTTAGCCAGGTCAGCATTCTTCGACCTCTTTAACGTCCGAACCGATGACACATCATTCACTATTTCCACGTGCACCGGTTCCCAGCGCACGGCGGGGAGGAAAGTCACTGGATTCTGCATAGAATCAATAGATGGAAGTGCAAAACTGAAACTGCCACCATTGCTAGAATGGGATGCTTTGCCAGATGATCGCAACCAGATAGCGACACCAGAGGTAGCAAGCAATATACCTCACCTGAAACACATGGCTAGCCTCTTCCCTGCCCTAGACCCCGAAGCTGAAATCCTTCTCTTGTTGGGATTAGACGCCTCCGAAGCTTTCCTTCAACATGACCAGGTTAGAGGCCCAGCAGGTTCTCCGTTTGCCCGTAAGTCTGCACTCGGATGGGCCATCTTAGGAACAGTTTGTATCGATCGGCTGCAGGCCCCAACCCAAGTCAACGTTTTCGCAACCTCCATTCTCAGTAATGGGAGAGCATCACACTTCAAACAATGTCACGAGCACTTCACGACTTCAACAAACAATCCCGTTTTAGGAGCAACGGTGTTCGAGACCAGCAAAGAAGATAATGACCTGGCCTGGTCAATAGAAGACAAAGACTTTTTGCAGCTCATGGATAAAGAACTTCAACAGGACGCCTCCGGGAGCTGGGTAGCCCCATTACCCTTCCGTACACCCAGACAGCGCCTGCCAAACAACCATGAACAAGCTCTCTTGCGCCTCTTCAGTCTGAGACGACTCATGAACAAGAAACCGCCAATGAGAGATCATCTAGTGGCGTTCATAGATAAGATGCTCCAGAACAGACATGCTGAGCTTGCCCCACCTCTGGAAGAAGGTGAAGAATGCTGGTACCTGCCATTCTTTGGAGTGTACCACCCACAAAAGCCAGGCCAGATTCGGGTAGTCTTCGATGCGAGTGCAAAATTCCAAGGCTTCTCCCTGAATAAAGCCCTTCTCACAGGACCGGATCTCATCAACAGCCTCCTAGGCGTGCTCATTCGTTTCAGAAAGGAAGCCGTAGCCTTTATGGCCGACATCCAGCAGATGTTTTACTCATTCCTAGTCAGAGAAGACCACCGCAATTACCTACGTTTCCTGTGGTTCAGTGACGAACAGCGCAACCAGCAGATAACGGAGTACAGAATGCGAGTGCACGTTTTTGGGAACGGTTCTTCCCCGGCAATTGCCAACTACGGCCTGCAACGCACCGCTCGCATCGGCGAAACCAAATACGGCACAGATGCCAGACGATTCGTGGAACGAGATTTCTATGTAAATGATGGTCTAAAATCTGTAGCCACACCAGCAGAAGCTATAGACCTACTGAACAGAACACGCCAGATGCTAGCAGTAGCCAACCTCACATTGCACAAAATCGCGTCCAACAGTGAGGAAGTGCTTGAAGCCTTCAGTCCTGAAGATCATGCCAAGGGACTACAGGACCTAGATTTTACAACAGACATGCCTCTTATCCAACGTAGTCTCGGTCTATGTTGGGACTTGAAGAAGGACGCCTTCACCTTTAGAGTTCCAGCCCAGAAGTCCAATTTCACAAGGAGAGGAATTCTGTCAACGGTGAACAGCCTTTTTGATCCTCTAGGATTTGCCGCGCCTGTAACGATCCAAGGGAGGCTCCTTCTACGTACGCTATCCCAAAACACCAAAGATTGGGATGAGCCACTTCCACCAGACCAGAAGCAAGAATGGGAGAAATGGTGTGCCTCCCTGAGATGTCTCCAAAACGTTAGTGTTCAGCGCACATACGTTCCCGTTTCACCCGCAGCTGCACTGAAAAAAGAACTGCACGTCTTTTCAGATGCATCGACTAAGGCAATAGCAGCTGTAGGATACGTCAGAGTCTACGGCCGGGAGAACAATACTCACATCGGTTTCGTAATGGGAAAGGCGAAGATAGCACCACAACAAGGTCACACAGTACCAAGGTTAGAACTGTGCGGCGCCGTATTGGCCGTGGAGCTTGCTGACCTGATAAAGAAAACTATAGACCTTGAGCTACAAACCACCGTCTTCTACACGGACAGCAAGGTGGTGCTGGGCTACATTCACAACCAAAGCAGACGCTTTTATGTCTATGTGAGCAATAGAGTCGACAGGATCAGAAAATCTTCAGAACCTGAGCAGTGGCGACATGTGCCAACAGACCAGAACCCAGCGGATCATGCTACACGGTCCATCCCTGCTTCCCAGTTGGCAGAGTCAACCTGGATAAAGGGTCCTGAGTTCTTGACCTGTCAAGACACCTCGACGTTACCGGGACCGGAACACCATGAACTTATAAACCCAGTCAAGGTGTTTAGATCCGACCGCGGAACAAACTTTGTAGGAGCATGCAAGGAGTTGCAGATAGATGAAAGCATTCGCCCGGATTCAGCAATTGACAAATACCTAAAGGCTCATGATTGTGAATGGACATTTAATCCTCCCCACACATCCCACATGGGAGGATCATGGGAGCGAATGATCGGGATAGCCCGTAAAATCCTGGACTCCATATTTTGAAGGTACATATGCTGACCCATGAAACTCTTACCACCCTCATGGCAGAAGTAGCAGCCATCATTAGCGCCCGACCTTTGGGCCCAGTTTCTACAGACCCGAGAATCCAAGTATCCTCGCCCCAGCCACCTTGCTCACCTACAAAACAGGTGATTGGCCGGCTCCAGTAGGGAACTTCGTTCCCAAGGACATGTACAGACAACAATGGAGACAAGTGCAATGGCTTGCCAACACCTTCTGGAAGCGATGGAAGCAAGAGTACTTACCTACCCTACAGGAACGTCGCAAATGGCAGAACAAAGAACCAAATCTCGAAGACGGAGACCTTGTTCTTTTGAAAGATAAGGAAGCGCACCGTAACTCATGGCCTATGGGACTTGTGCACCAAGTCTTACCCAGCAAAGATGGATTAGTACGCCAGGTTGCAGTGCAGATCGTGAAGCCAAAGGAGTCCGGTGGCAACCAGCAGACTTTCACCAAGAAACTATATACCAGGCCAATTACCGACCTGGTCCTGCTGCTGAGGAAGACCGAGCTGGAAGATTGAACCTCCAAGCTTTGCATGCTTTGTGTATACTCATTGTTTGCATGTTTGATAATATGCCTTGATTATCTTCGTTAACAGTTTAGTTAGTAAGTAGTGGAATTTATAATTCCAGGCGGGGAGTGTGCTGACTAGAGCAGCCTGAGAATAGTCAGTATTGGCTACTGTCTCCTTAAGAGACAGCTTTATAATGTTTAAGAGCTATCCCTTTAAGGGCAATGTCTTCAGGGAAATGTAGTTCTGTGACATGTGACCAGTTCTATGTGTCTGATTGGTGCTGAGGTGCTTTGCATGCTGGTAAGAAGAAAGCCCTCCATTAGGAATTCCAATTCTCCAGAAGGGCAGCTTCTCACACTCTCTCAGCATGGGAGTGAAGTTACCCTCTTCTCACACCGTATGAAGGGACAGACTGAGTAATCCGGATGAATCTTTTCAACACTGTAAGTGTTTGTTTAGGATGCCTGGAAATAAAGAATCTGTATGTATAATACCCCTTTATCGGAGTTATCACTGCTGTTTTCTGCAAAGCTACCGTGGGAACAGAACAGGGGGACTTAGCTCTGCGAAAAAATTTGCCCAGTCAGGACTCTGAGCCGTGATTGGCATAGTCTTGCACCTGTCTTGCACCTAAACTGTGGTCAGGTGCAAGGCTGTAGCCAATTACAAGCTTCAGGCCAGTGGAAAAGTGCATTGTGGTCCATTGTGATGCATTGTGGACGAACATGCAGCGAACACGCGGAAATGTTCGTAGTTCGCGAACATGTGAACGGGCGATGTTCGAATCGAACTCCGAACACAGCGAACCGAACAGCTCATCCCTATTTCTGACGTGTTCGGCGTGTTTTTTGAGGCAGTTTCCAGTGGGTTATCATCGCGATTGCGGCGGGTTTTCTTTCCCTGCACTCCGGGGCCCTTGCGGTGAATGCTGAATTCACCACAGGGTGGGGGAACTTTGATTCCCAGAAGTGCGGGGAACGAGAGCACCAAAATGTCGGTGACATTTCGGTGCTCTCTGAATAACCCTCTATATTTCCAGCTCTAAAAGATATATCAGCTATCAGTTATTTGAAAGAGGTGCAGTTTAGAAAGAAAATGTTAATTCTACATGAAATAAAATGGAATTACATTTGCTTTAAAGAAAATCATGAAGATGGCATATGAAGAAAGCGCAGGGAAGTAAGTGGAACACAGAATTCAGAAAATGGACTGCACGCTGAGCGACACACTCCCGCCATGCAAGGAGAACTTAATCTTATTTAACCTCTTGACTACCATGCAATTTTTGTTAAAAAAAAATTATCACCACATTTATTTGAAATGTGGGATGCAAAGTTAACAATTAAATAGAGGGTAAAATAAAAATTCTGCAGAGATTGTTGTGTTGAGATTTAAAAATTCTAGATAATGTAAATTCGCTCATTTTAAATTTTTCTTGCATTCATTTGTCCATTACAATAACATTGTTGAAATGAAAGATTCTGAACTCTGGAATGTGTCCTTTATCTTACACGGTGTCACAGGGGGTCTGCATTATCAGCATACAGGCAGAAATGGCCTTTTTGTCAAATTCTGTAACTGTGATAAAGATAAATAATAAAATGGTGAGGTCTCCTGCATAAGATGTAGTGATCATAAAGATATTATTAGCAATGCAGCTTCCAAAAAATACCAAAAGAATATAAAAATAATATCTCTATGTGACATAATGCCTGTGTATGGAAATTACAGCAACACCTTGTATATGTACGGTACAGTAATTTTCAGTCATTTCAGCACCCTGACTCATATTCCTGGACAGCAGTGACTGACCCAGGGCTCTCCCTGTATTTTGCTCTGTCCCTGGCTGCTATAATACAACAGTAATGTGTTTGAATTGTTTGTTACAGTGAGGTTTGGGGCTGCTGTATGCAGCTTATTTTATCTCTGCGGGGTGCTTGGAGATAGATAACACAGTGGAATTCATTTCTCCACAGGGGACACACTAATCCTGCTTTAAAAAAAGTGTGAAAATTGGTATTTGATATGCTAATGAGTGCTTTTCCAAGTATTACAATGTAAAATCGAGGTAACTCGACTTTGGGAGTGAAGGGTTTAAACAGAGAAGACAGGGAACGAGCACAATGACTGATGAAGTCAGATATACCACCAGCTAAACTCTCAGTTCTCTTTTTTACTTTCACATATTTGATTTTACCATTTTATTTCCTTGTAATATTTTTACCAATAAATCCATTAATTTTACTCATTGAAACTGGCGCTTTCGAATTTCATCTGGCAGAAGGTTATGGGGTTGCCTGGAATAACCCCAAAGGCAAATTTCCTAAGAGCCTAGGTATAGGCTCTGTACATTATTGACCACTGTAAGCTAGAAGTGAATATAACCAATTAAACCACCTGATCATTTGAAGTACATAGGAGCAGAAACTCCATGATCAATATACGAAATTGAGACATCACGGTGATATGAAAGAAATGTAATAAATTAATGCGCTCATTGAGGAATATATGTTTTTTTTCTTAGAAGAAATTCAGATTAAAAAAATTCAGTGCAATACAGAGGCTCAAACTCAAAATACTTTAAGAAAAAATAACTGGGAAAAAAAATATATTGATAATGAATTGATATAATCTGAAAATTGAAACATTGTGCGCAAAAAATCTACAGAATGTTTTAAAATCATGTAACTTTTTGCTATAAAATTCCAATACTAATTTTGAATAGAAAGCATAAGAGAAACCTTTTTTTTTTCTAGACGTTCACTGTAAATTCACTTTCCGTAACAGGATATAAAGAGAAGAGCTATTAAATAGCAAACAAAAAGTAAAAACACCTCAAAATTAATTTGCAATATAGCACAATTATCAGGAAGAAGAGAGTCTCTGTGTTGGTAATGCTTTTGAATATCGAGCATTTTTAATTCTTCAGTACTAGGGAAGCCTCTCTATGTGACACGTTTCTGTATGTTGCCAAAAAGGAAACTTTTTTTTCAATGCCACGTTACACCAGAGAAACGTCCCCTAACACCCCCATACTGGGCCATATCTAAAGAATTAGTTCCATCTTCCAGCCAGCTGGTTCTTAATAGTGTAAGAACTATTGTGGTAAAGGCATTGCATACTGATATATGACTGTGAAAACTGAACTTTTTTTCCTAATCTACAAAATATCTGTGCTGCAGAACAATGACACACAATGGACCATTGTTCTTGTAGCAGTGATTTGTGTGGGGGGAAGTCACTGATAAGGTTGTGCAGAAAAATTCCATTTTATAACTCTCACATGCTAATTGCACACATTAATTCGCTCTATATAGTCATAAATTGCAAGGCGAGCCATGAACGAATGAGTACCACAGAATAACAATCTCTTTGCAGAATAGCCATTTTACACTGCATCTGGTTGCCACTATACAGAGTGTCCATAAAGTCTCTTTACAATTTCAAATGTTTATTACAAAGGCAAATGAAAAGACAGATAAGTGAAAAATATTACAAAATGAGACGTATATATAAATATTTTTTTGCCTCATTTAACACACCTCTATATGGGCACCATTAGTTGCACGAAGCACATCAAGACGGTGCTCGATTTCTTGCCATGTTCGCTGTAGCAAACCCTCATCAATGGTGACAATGGCATCAGTGATCCTCTGCTTTAGATTAGTGACGTCCTGTACCTTTGTTCCATACACCATATCTTTAACATAACCCCATAGAAAGAAGTCGAGCGGAGTGACCGAGGTGGCCAGTGAATTGGGTCACCCCTTTCAATCCACCGATCTTGAAATGTTTCATTTAGGAACCCACGAACATGCAGTTCCCAATGTGGTGATGCACCATCTTGCTGGAAAATTATGGTTGGTTGAAGGTCATGTAGTTGTGGTGCCACGTATTCAGTCAAAAGGGCAAAGGTAAACATTTGCAGTAATTGATGTCTCACCGAAGAAAAACGGACCAATGATTCGATTGCACATGATCCCACATCACACATTCATCTAAAGCAGAGGACCGCTGATACCATTGTCACCATTGAGGAGATGCTACAGCGAACATGGCATGAAATCGAGTACCGTCTTGATGTGCTTCGTGCAACTAATGGTGCCCGTATAGAGGTGTATTAAATTAAGCAAAAAAACCTAAAATATATACGTCTCATTTTGTAATAATTTTCACTTATCTGTCTTTCATTTTCCTTTGTAATACATTTTTGAAATTGTAAAGAGACTTTATGGACACCCTGTATAACTGAGAACATCCAAAAAAGAAAGAAATATAAGAAATAAATGCATAAAATCATATTTCTGTTTTGATAACTCCTCTGGTTTCATTATGGAAACCAGCATATTTAAATCCAAGAATTGTGTGACGTGTGATAACATTGTGATAGCCTGTGCTACACGACAACATTATTAGGGCTATTCTGCCTCCCTAGCAAAGCTGTGAGGCGTGGGTGCTTGAGACTAACTAAGTCTGTATTGACCAGTACTCACACGATGGAAGTTCAGCAGACAGTGTCAACCCAGCAAAGCTGACACGTAGAAAGATGAATCCAGTTGAAAACTTTAATGATCAGACTGACAATCTTTGTAATAGTGTACAGCAATGCAGGTGAAAAGACAATAGTTTTGTCCAGCATTGAGCAATGATGGCTGCTAGGTGTCCAGTAAGTACCTCAGAACTAGACAGAACAAAAAGGGGTGGAGCTAGCTGGATACAGCAAGGCTAAGGAAACCCAGCAGGATCAAAATAGCTCTGAAACAATTGTTGTAAGCAGCAAAAGGCAGATTCAACACATAACATTATAATATACAAATAAACCCTGAATCATGGGGCATGACACTCCCCGTCTGAAATCTTTAGATTTCAAAATAAACTAACACTATAACTTTAAATCTCCTCCTGGAAACCCAATGCAGAGACCTGAAAAACAAAAGGTAAAGCATTCAATAATACAACTTTAAACATTATAGCCAGTAGCTAAGTCAACAATCTTAACCACTTCAATGCGGTGGACGCGCTGAGCGCGTCCAACCGCATTGCTACTTGGCTGCGGAGGACGCGCTGAGCGCGTCCTCCCTTTGCAGCCGCGATCAGCCGGTATTCCGGCTGACCGCTCGGCCCCCCGGTGTGGGCTGACATCATCGATGTCAGCCCAACCTCCGGGACCCCGGCGGGCACGATAGGCGTCATCGCGCATGCGCGATGACGTCTATTTCAGGCACCCCCCCCCGCCATTGCAGGGAAGGTGCTGAATGGGAGGGGGGGAGGTCCTTCGGACCTCTCCCCCTCCCCATCCGTGCATGCCAGCGGTTAAAGGCAGGCACCGCCTGGAAGGGCACAGCCTGCCCTTCCAAGCGGCGGCTGTCTTTAACCCCTACGGGGCTGGATCGCGATATGGCGCCAACATGCGCCGTATCGCTGTCCCCTCCCGGAGCTGGCCGACATCTTGGATGTCGGCCAAGCTTCCGGGATATCCCCCTAATGACTGGCGTCATCGCGCAGAGTGTGATGGCGCCAGTTTTCAAATTAACCCCTTGCTGCCACCTATAGTGGCGATAGGGGGTTCCAATGAACCCCCTATCTCCCGATCCGTGACAGCTAGGGGTTAATGTTTACTATCATTGGAACGGCCAGAGCGTGGCCGTTCCAATGATACCAAACATGACCTTGTAAACTGTAAAAAAAAAAAAAAATTATAAAAAAAAAAAAAAGGTTTTTTTTTTTTTTTAGATTTATTAGTGCAACAATATTGTTCCCATTTCAATTATAATGTGAACAATGATGCTGCACTAACGATTTTTTCTATGGGGGGCGTTTGCTAAAAAACACGTAATTTCCCCCAAAAAAAGTAACGATTCCTCATTTCTAATTTTTTTAACAAGCGCACCCCATAGAAAATATAACCGCAAACGATCGCATTTTAAAATGTGAAAAAAAACACTTTACACATTGTAAATTATTGAAAATTCTAATTTTATTGCATATTTTGTTATAATATACAGACATGACATAACGTATACATATAATAATGACATATTATGAATCTGCACAGTCTGCCGGAAAGAACGATATATAATATGTCTGGGTCATATATTAAAATAAGGCTTCAAAACGCGGTTAAACATGATGAGCGAAACCGGTAAAAATTACCTCAACACAGAGGCGGGAAAAGGCTCAGCAGCGAAAGGGTTAAAGGTAGGCCATAGTTCCAGATGCGAGGAGTAAACGTAACAAGTTAACCCATCTTCGCGCTGGGGAAGTTGCTTCAGGCCATAACCTCCACCAACGCAATTGCAATCCAACTGGCTGTTTGTGGAAAGGCTTCTGCCGAGAGCAGAAACTCTTAACTGACCTTTTTCCTTGCAGAAGGAGTATCAGTTTCTTCTGGTCAATCACTGAACTATGTACAACACCTCCTTTAGTCACCTTGACCTTCACTTTTTGGATTTTTCCATTGTCACTGGGCATAACCTGAGTGATAAGACCCATTGGCAGGAGTTGGGAATCCACAAACCTCTGATCGGCTTTGCTCTGTTGTGTGACTGTGTATTTTTCCTTCTCTGTTTCAAAGATCTCTCCCTCCTGGTGCTTGGGTTTGCACAGCCTCTTCTTGAAGTAAGCATCAGTCAGGTGGTTTGGAACCTTGACACTTGAGATATTGACTTTTGTGGAAGTGGCGATAACAAATTTCTGGTGAGCTCTACGCAGGGACACCCGGTTGATAACCAGTGGTCCTGTTACCAGCATAAGGCCAGACTGGAGCTGCTTCCGAAAAAACACATGCTTCACCCTGTGGCATCCATTGAGGAGGATAAGTACAGTCCCAGGAGTGATGTAAGAGCGCAGGTTGCATTTGTGCTGGCTGAACGGCTTCTTGCCATGGCTTAACAGCTTCCTTGGAACATCTTCAGTGAGATAATAGCGAGGCATTTTACGCAGCTTGACTACACGTGTGCCGCCATTCTTATCCCCACCGACTGTCTTTGATACGGTAGCTCTAGCCTTCTCCTTTTTCTTCCTTTCAATCTTTGTTTCTGGGGCTTTGTACTTGTGCTTGTAGAGGGCTTTCCTGGCATACATGGCAGAACGGGAATATTTTCAGATTCCGCGGACTAGCACTGGATTCCGGCTGGCGTGTGCCGGTTCACCTTCTTCACAGCCTCGGTTTTCTTCTTCAAGGTGCGCTTTAAAGAGGCAAATCGAGCACCTGCTTGCTGTAGATTGTTAGGTAGCTTTTCTCTAGGTGTACGAAAGGGTAAGGGTGCTACCCAGCTATTGGCATCATCCAGAGCGAATTCTTTATCCATCATCTTGAGAAATTCCCTATCTTCTCTTGCCAGTCGTAATTTGTTGTCATCATTGGTACAATTGAACACTGTGGCTACAAAGGTGTTATCCCAGGACTGAAAGACATTTAATTTATTTTGGTCATCATGCTGCCATTCGTTGCTGTTCAATTTCTCCTTCACTATGTAATGGTATGGGCACGGTTCCAGATAGGTGTTGCGACCATTTGGCAAGATGTGTGTTTTGAAGGAATCAATCTTGATAGGCACCTTCATTTTCCTTATACAAACATTGCATATGATAACCCAACCTAGATCAAGGCATTGAGCAAATGGAGCATCATGTGGACCATTAATTTGTTGCCATACCTTATGTACTCTGAGGATATCTTTGAGAATTAGGATATCTGCATTCTTGTCTGGTATTTCGTTAGCTATAGCCTTCAGATGAGGATGGTGTAGGGCAGCTTCTGGTGTAGGGATCTCTTGCTTGTTAGATGTGATCTGGTTGCACTCGACAAGTGTGGGTAACGGTAATTCCAGATTGCCCCCAGGAGAAGCTACTATGAATCCACTGGCTCTTCTTCCAGAGACCTCTGTAATGCCACTACATGTACCTAAAGTATAAGGGTAGGAGGGTAGGAATCTCCTTTTAAGTTGAAAAGATCAAAGATTTTCGTTCTTGCAAGGGACCGATTCCTCTGATCGTCCAGGATGGCATATACTTTAACAGACTTTCCTGGGTGATCCTTGTGATATATGTTAACTAAGCATATTTTAGTACAAGACTTGTCGCAAAGATCTTCACCACATACTGCTGTACAAGAAGAGGACACTATGATAACTTCCTGATCTGTAGTCTCCCCGCCGTGCTTTGACACAGGAGGGGAGTCTGTTGATGTTGCAGGCATGTACTGAGATAGATGTAGCGCTTTAGGGCTGCCATAGCTTTGATCAAGTCTTTGCCAAGCAGCGTCAAGGCCCAACATTGGATTATTGATGTGGACATCTCTGAATCTCTTGACACGTTCTGTAGACTGTGGACCAATCCATCTGATCAGCAGGTCCAGTTCCTCAGCAGAAGTAATGCCAAGATCACTAATTGCAGTTGTGAAGGCACCCTTCCAGCTTCTGTAATTTCTAGGCTGGTCATCAAACTTTGAAAGGCTTGTCTTGGTGAGTTCACAGCGAACCATGTATCTAGCAAACTCAGACAAGTCTGTTTTCTCTGACATTGGGCAGTGAAATCTAGTTTGAAAAGCGTTTGCAGTAATCTGATTAAGTGACATAGGGTAGTATGCGGTTGCATCTGTATTTAGCCCTGGAGTAATTTTAGCGTCCATAGACTCAGGCAGGCATGGTTTTATAGCTGTATGGTTGCTAGGATTTTGATGAATTGCTGGGGGGTAGAATTGCATCTGAGAGTTAATGCATTGGGATTGCTGTTGCACTAGGGCATATGAAGAAAGGTCAGGGTCATTAGCTAGTAGAGTATTGTACTGACCTTGAATGCAGGGTACTGCTAAAGAGTCTTCTCCCTGTTTTGGAAGGTTGTCACAACTGTCAGGAACATTTGATGTTATGAGAGGTTCACTGTTTTGCTTTAGTACAAAGTCTCTGGTGCATTTAAGGGTATCTTCCTTATCCACGTTGCTTAAGCTAATGCTGTCTCTTTCACTTCCCCTGGCAGCTTGTTCTAGAACCCTTAGTGTTGCCACGGCTGTGGCATGCTCACACTGTTTCTCTACGGCTTCTATTTCCGCTCTTTGCGAGCTTCTTCCGTTTCCATAGCTGCTTTTTTGCGAGCGGTGTCCATTTCCATTTCTGCTTTGCTTACTGCTTTTTTGCGAGCGATATGCGTTTCCATTTCTGCTTTCCTTTTTGCAAAGGCCACCTGTATCTTGGTAGTCTCTGCTTTTGCCCAGGCTTGGATAAACTGAAGACTGATTGATGAACTCTTTGAATATTGTGAGGATTTTAACCTTGAGAGATGTGAGCTATTTGAATGCTTGCTAGATTCTGAAATGTGAGAAGCAGTCTTTGGAGTTGGGCAATTCTCTCTTCCGCCTTTACTCTCGCCTGATGTACTAAATTGTCTTTTCTGAATTAAGACATTTTAATTCATCTATTTCTTGTAAAGCCTGTTATAAATTTATCTGCTCTAAATTAGGGACATAAATGTGACAGTGGGCAAGATATTGAGCATGAGCTGTACAGAGCTGTCCTAAAACTCCTTCTATTGAGGATGCATCACGAACAGGGTGTGTGATGGTGGAGACATAACTAATCACCTGTTCCCAAAGCCATGACATTTGCTGTGATGTCTCATAGTTTATGTCCATAGGTGTTTCAGTAATCTTCCATGTAGGCTCTGTGTTGCGTTTGCTTCTGATTGGATTGATATTCATTACTTCCACATCTGAAACAAGTTGCCTTTCCTGTGATGTTAAAAGGCTTATTCTGTCTGCCATGTTTACACAGATGAGAATAATAAGAAGGTGTCACGTCTCGGCCTTGCCCCCTGGTGGTGAAGGGTGTTCATGTTTGTTTTTCCCCTATGGTGTGTCTGGCTGTGCTGTTTAGGGCTGATCTGGGGTTCTGTTGTGATCTCCTGGTCTGGGGTCACATGGCCCAATCACACAGACCCACTCCCTATATATTCCCAGCAGCACAGAGCCTCATTGACTGTTTGTGGAGTTTGATGGTGGTTCTGTCTGGTTCGTGTTTCCTGAGTTGCTGCAAAGCATTCCTGTTCAAGTGTTTTCTGGTTCTGACCTCGGCTTTATTTTTGACTATCCCTTCTACTCCCCCCTGGTACCGTATATTTCTGATCTGTTGCCAACCTCTGCCTGATTGACGATTCTTGTATGTTTCATGTTTTATGTACCTTGTCTGTCTTAGTTTAGTATTATATTCAGAGGCCGCTTATAAGGACCTCTTTTAGTATAGTCTGTCTGTTTTGTTTACTGTCCTGCAGCCTGCTCCCTTCACGGATTGTCAAGTGTATCTTTGTGTTTCTGAGTGTCCTAAGTTGTCGGTCGGTCTTGAAGCCATCGGAGCTTAGTGGCAATTCTGTTCTGTTTTTTGGTGCTCCTTGGTTTTTGAGAAATCCGTCTGTCCTTGTGTCCAGTCAGTTACTCACCTGCCTTAAGGGCTTCATCTCATGTTCCAAGCCACCACGATGGCCCAAGCAGGGGCTAACCGTTACAGAAAGGAGCAGTAGAGTACTCAGCTGTCTGGTTAGCAGGCACTGTGTGGCAAAGTTTTACATAGGCCCACACGTTGCAGCTGTAGGCAGACTCTGTGGGATGCAGTACTATCTGCTCTCTGGTTCACTGAAGGCTGCTTACTTGATGCTAACTGCCGTTAATGTTTTTTCACTAATCCTGGCAGCTTAATGTCTTTTCACTATTCTGCCTCCTTAGCAAAGTTGTGAGGCGTGGGTGCTTGAGACTAGCTAAGTCTATATTGACCAGTACTCACACGATGGAAGTTCAGCAGACAGTGTTAACTCAGCAAAACTGACACGTAGAAAGATGAATCCAGCTGAAAACTTTAATGATCAGACTGACAATCTTTGTAATAGTGTACAGCAATGCAGGTGAAAAGACATTAGTTCTGTCCAGCATTGAGCAAAGATGGCTGCTAGGTGAGTGTGGCACTCTGTGTATTAAATCGGTATTAAAGTCATTGCACCCCAAAAGAGTACTGTAAATAGGACTAAGTAGAAAGCATTTTGTTTTGGTATTATTGAAATTTACCAGAACATAGTTCTGTTGCTGCTGTTCTGACCTCCTACCAGCGGGTGTCACTGCTGTGTCCTCAGCCACAGAAACTGTACTTAATACCATGTGGTTGTCTCAGTGATTCAGTAATCCTGAAGTTACCACTGGATGCAGTTAAGAGAGAGTGTGCACAGTGCATCCAGAGTAAAAACAGAATCTTTTATCTGTTTCAGGTAGGCAGAAAAGTATCTAAAGTCTAACAGTTAATGAGAAAGGTTATTAGAGATTTTATGTAAATAGGAGTTTGGTCAGACAGACCCCTGCAGACTGATTGCTGTGACAGGCCTGGTGTAATATGCATTGTAAACTGCAGTAGCTGTATTAATGTCTGTATAGTTGTTCTCTCCTTTAACATGGAGAATGTCATTTAACAGAATGAAGGAAGCATCAGTGTTTTATGCTGTTAAATCGGTCTGGTTACACAGGTTGCTAAATGGATTCACTGCAGCCACGTGTTGTAATCAACATGGCTGAATTAGGAAAGCATGCTAGTATAGTAAAAAGAAGCCTTATGTACGAGTAACTCCAGTTCCCAGAATCAGTTTTAAGTAGGTTTTATTTCTGAGAAAATGTGCAGAATGTTATTACTTGTGTATGATATTTGTTCTGTGCAATCTCCAACAGAGATTGAAAGTGAAACCAGATTATATTTTGTTGCTAGGTAGATTTGTTTAATTCTAGATATGTTTGTACCAATTGTTATTTAAGATAGACTGTATAATAGATTAGGATTTTATGTTATATAGATTCAGTAATCCTGACGTTACCACTGGATGCAGTTAAGAGAGAGTGTGCACAGTGCATCCAGAGTAAAAACAGAATCTTTTATCTGTTTCAGGTGAACTCATAAAATAAATGTGTTGTACCAGAACAAGCTCCGTCTCTTATTCTAAAGAGTGCAACATGAGCAGTAAGTACCTCAGAACTAGACAGAACAAAAAGGGTGGAGCTAGCTGTATACAGCAAGGCTAAGGAAACCTAGCAGAATCAAAATAGCTATGAAACAATAGCTGTAAGAAGCAAAAGGCAGATTCAACACATAACATTAACATATACAAATAAACCATGAATCATGGGGCATGACAAGGGCAATATGTACAACACAAAGGAAATGAAAATAAAACTGACAAAAATGGCCAAGAAAGTGCACGGCACAGGGATATTCACTGTTTGGCACAATTTCAGGGCCAGAACAGCTCTCTGAATATATGTATGTTTACAAGGAAAGAATATTGCAAAAAAAGGTTTTCTCCTGGCAGGTCCACATTAAAGACACTGGACAGTACACACTGCTTACACTATGGTCCAGATAACGTCGTTCCTCACAATGTGGGTAACAGACTCCTTCTTTGAGGTCACCTCCTCTGTCACACGTCAGGCAGCCTTGAACCATTGAATCTACACAAAACACAAAAATTTGTACTACAATGTCATTTTTTTTAATAAAATGGCATAGCATTTTTTCCTCTTAGTAATTTAAAAGCAAATGATGCATGAGAACAAGCAAACTAGATCCAACATTAAAGTGCCCAGGAATGTAGATATTATTGGCAAAAATCCTACTTGAGGTTTCTAGAACTCTGGGGTTTAAGTTCTTAACCAAAATTTAAAAAAGGAAGAAACTATAACAAAATTTTGTTGTTTCGCATATTATCATGACACAAGACATTGTTAATTATATCACTAGCATCCAGCAGATCGGAAAATTATATTTTCTAAAAGGTATAAATCATTAACAGCCACATTTTTATT
Source organism: Leptobrachium leishanense (assembly GCA_009667805.1). Taxonomy (NCBI): domain Eukaryota; kingdom Metazoa; phylum Chordata; class Amphibia; order Anura; family Megophryidae; genus Leptobrachium; species Leptobrachium leishanense. The sequence goes on from CM019065.1 coordinate 73,466,655, forward strand.
GAGAAAGGGCTATTTTACAATCTTCGTGCAAAAACCCTCGCACAAAGCTAAAATTTTTGCGCCAAGCGTTAAACGTTTGAGCGCGCAAATCACCGCTGGAATTACAATACTTTTTTCTTCCGCCGATCAATTGCTTGCGCAAACAGTAAGCACAAAAATGAAGGCTCAGTGCCGTCTGACGCAAAAATCTTTGCGCGTGCAGTTTTTTGCACCCATTCAGCCAATCAAAATGAAGAAACACACCTATCAAACGCAACTGTATTGCGCCTGCCAGAGGCATCGGAGACGGGTTCTGCGTCTATGATGCAAAATGAGAACATATGCTACAGTAATAATACACACACACCTGCCATCATCCTTTATATTGTTGCTGCATTCCTTTTTAGGTGCTGTTTTTTTTTTTTTGGTGTTAGCCAGGTTGTTCAGATATGCCGTTAGCACCAGCTTTTTGGAGTTGCTAAAATTATGCACGCAAATGCTATGCGGTAATTACCGCAAAATAGATTGTAATACCATCCGCGTACCAGCACACATTTGCATTTGCACTCACAATGTTAAGTATAGGATGCACGAAGTACAGTATGCTCACGAAGTGTTCTCGCAGGTTCTCCCGCGGTAGACGATTGCGTGGACTATGTAATATGGGATTAGGTGCAAATGGTGTTACCCCGCGCGTTAATGTTTTTTTGCGCCGGCGCAAACGTTTGCGTGAAGATTGTAATTTAGCCCAAAGTATTATACCAGGAAGGACACATTGATATTTCTCTTGTTCTCAAGTATGTCCTGGGTGGCGAGTATGTACCTTTGGGTGCCCAAGGACACTTACTGGAGAGGTACTCTTGCCAGGATTCAAACCCGTGTTTGCAAGGTCTCCACAGTCATAGAGCAGAGATCATAGGCGTGCACACGGGGTGTGCCGGGTGTGCCTGGGCACACCCTAATCAGGCACGTTTTGTTTTTTTCGCGGCAGCCGCTTGATTTGAACCTGCAGCTAAAGCTCTCATCGCTGACAGCTGCTCCAGAGGACTCTGTAACGCTGCTGGATCAGCAGCAGACACGCCCCTGCCTGTGTGTCTTTTGAAATCCCCAGTGAGATGCAGGGGCAGGCTTGGCAGCTGCTCTGGGGAGAACTCAGGGGCTTTTGAATGCCCAGTGACAGGCAGTAGCGGCTGGCGGGTACCTCCTTCCCTGCTTGCTATTTCCCATCTTCCTGCACGCTCCTGCGTGCTGGGGGGGAAATAGTACAGCGAGGAGGGAGAAGGAGACAGGAAGCAGCAGAATCAACTTTACAGGGTCGGCAGGAGATGCAGCAGTCGGCCCTGTGTCATTGAGGGTAGTGATGAACCTTTTTTATATATATTATGCCACTGCCAGTAAAATAGTGAAGCCTGGCTGCTTCCCATCAAGGACAGCTCAGACCCTCAGATCACTGGCAGCAGGTGGAAAGAGAGTGTAAACACACACAGAGAGATAGAAAGAATACAGAGTGAGATAGAGAGAATGAATTCAAAAAGATCACAAAGAGTAAAATAATGTAGAAAGAAGAGATGTAGAGAATAAAATTCAGAGAGAGCAAGACTTCAGAGAGAAAAATACAAAAATAATGTGTAAAGAAAGAGGGAAAATACAGAGAGAAAGAAAGCAAGGAGGGAGAAATACAGAGAATGAATGAATACAGAGAGAAAGAAAGGAAGGGGGAGAAATACAGAGAATGAATGAATACAGAGAGAAAGAAAGAAAGAAAGAAAGAAAGGAGGGAGAAATACAGAGAGGAAAAAAAGCAAGGAGGAAGAAATACAGAGAATGAATGAATACAGTGGGAGAGAAAGCAAGCAAGGAGGGAGAAATTACAGAGAGAAAGAAAGCAAGGGGGAAGAAATACAGAAATGATTGAATACCGAGAGAAAGAAAGCAAGGGGGAAGAAATACAGAGAATGAATGAATACGAGAGAAAGCAAGGGGGAGAAATACAGAGAATGAATGAATACAGAGAGAAAGAAAGCAAAGGGAGAAATACAGAGAAAGAAAGCAAGGGGAAGAAATACAGAGAATAAATGAATACAGAGAGAAAGAAAGCAAGGAGGGAGAAATACAGAGAGAAAGAAAGCAAGGGGGAAGAAATACAGAGAATGAATGAATACAGAGAGAAAGAAAGGAAGGGGAGAAATACAGAGAATGAATGAATACAGAGAGAAAGAAAGAAAGGAGGGAGAAATACAGAGAGGAAAAAAAGCAAGGAGGAAGAAATACAGAGAATGAATGAATACAGTGGGAGAGAAAGCAATCAAGGAGGGAGAAATACAGAGAGAAAGAAAGCAAGGGGGAAGAAATACAGAGAATGATTGAATACCGAGAGAAAGAAAGCAAGGGGGAAGAAATACAGAGAATGAATGAATACCGAGAGAAAGAAAGCAAGGGGGAGAAATACAGAGAATGAATGAATACAGAGAGAAAGAAAGCAAGGGGGAGAAATGCAGAGAATGAATGAATACAGAGTGAAAGAAAGCAAGGAGGGAGAAATACAGAGAATGAATGAATACAGAGGGTGAGAAAGCAAGCAAGGAGGGAGAAATACAGAGAAAGAAAGCAAGGGGAAGAAATACAGAGAATAAATGAATACAGAGAGAAAGAAAGCAAGGAGGGAGAAATACAGAGAGAAAGAAAGCAAGGGGGAAGAAATACAGAGAATGAATGAATACCGAGAGAAAGAAAGCAAGGGGGAGAAATACAGACAGGGTTATCCAAAGAGATCCGAATTGCTTGAGAAAGGTAACCGAACGCTGAAAATCAGCGTTCGGTTACCTTTCCTGGCCATTCGGCTATCCAGAGAGCAGGCAATTCGCCAAATACTGGCGAATTGCCTGCACATACGGTGCCTGTTCGGTGCCTGTTCGAGGGCAGTGAAATCCCCATAAAAAAGCACTGCTTCGGCTATTCAGAGAACACAAACCAGCAGTGAAAGGTTCCCGAAATGCCCTGCCATTCGGTGGTTTAATTCGGCAAAATTTATTCAGAGAATCCCATAGGCTTCAATGTTAAAATATTCCTGTTTTAATTCAATATCTAATAAACCGTTCATTCTAAAATTCTGCAGCAAAAAGTCTCTTTATTTATAGATTTTTTAGGATACTTTAAGCATTTTTCTGATTTTTTTTTTTTTTTATTAAAAGTCCGATTTTTTTTATTTTTTTTCAGTTTGCTTATTTTTTTGTAACAGCCCTCTTTATTATCATTCCCTGGACCTCCTGTGAAAATTTCAGACATTTTCGCTCAGTAGTTTCTTTGCAAACAGCGTTTCTTTTTCCCAGATTCATACAAATGGTTTTTCTAATTTATTCACTGCCTCCTCTACGTCACAGCTGCTTCGGCTCTGTGTGATTCGGCTCATGTTCGGCTCCTGTTCGGCTCCTGTTCCTCTTTTTCAAAGGTTAATCCAGATGTTTTTGCTTGTTTTCAGCGTGCATTCGGTTAGTTTTCGGTGGATTACGGCAGCTTTTCCCTGCAATTCGGGGACCCTGTGGTGTTTGCTGAATACACCGCAGGGTCACCGAAATGCAATCGGCAAAAGGAACCGAATTGAAGAGAACGAAAAGTCACCGAACGTGCGGTGACTTTTCGAATCTCTTTGGATAACCCTGAGAGAATGAATGAATACAGAGAGAAAGAGAGTAAGGAGGGAGAAATACAGAGAATGAATGAATACAGAACGAAAGAAAGCAAGGGGAAGAAATACAGAGAATGAATGAATACAGAGAGAAGGAAAGCAAGGAGGAAGAAATACAGAGAGAAAAAAGCAAGGAGGAAGAAATACAGAGAATGAATGAATACAGAGAGAAAGCAAGCAAGGAGGGAGAAATACAGAGAGAAAGAAAGCAAGGAGGAAGAAATACAGAGAATGAATGAATACAAAGAGAAAGTAAGCAAGGAGGGAGAAATACAGAGAGAAAGAAAGCAAGGAGGAATAAATAAAGAGAATGAATGAATACAGAGGGAGAGAAAGCAAGCAAGGAGGGATAAATACAGAGAGAAAAAAGCAAGGAGGAAGAAATACAGAGGTAAAGTAAGCAAGGAGGGAGAAATACAGAGAGAAAGAAAGCAAGGAGGAAGAAATACAGAGAATGAATGAATACAGAGGGAGAGAAAGCAAGCAAGGAGGGAGAAATACAGAGAGAAAGAAAGCAAGCGGGAAGAAATACAGAGAATGAATACTGAGAGAAAGAAGGCAAGGGGAGAAATACAGAGAATGAATGAATACAGAGGGAGAGAAAGCAAGCAAGGAGGGAGAAATACAGAGAGAAAGAAAGCAAGCGGGAAGAAATACAGAGAATGAATACTGAGAGAAAGAAGCAAGGGGGAGAAATACAGAGAATGAATGAATACAGAGAGAAAGAAAGCAAGGAGGGAGAAATACAGAGAATGAATGAATAGAGAGCGAAAGAAAAGGAGGGAGAAATACAGAGAATGAATGAATGCAGAACGAAAGAAAGCAAGGAGGGAGAAATACAGAGGAGGAATGAATATGAGTACTTCCGAATAACGAATCGATATGATACGAATTTGAAACAAAACAAAATGGTATATAACGAATTTATTTTGTTTTACACTGTGTCATCATCATAAAAGAAAAATTTGAATAATCAATATCAACTATCGAATTTGAAATGAACTATCAAATTGATAGCACCTATTGAATTGATCTTAACTTACAATACAAGTAATAGTCAGCAAAGGACTTTAGGAAACAAATTAAGTTTTTTTCACTGTTTAATTTGACTCAAATACTAAATCTGTGACACTGCTTAAAATTTAACCCTAGTTTTTCTTTAAACAGCAAAATTTGATTAATTGGGGTTTTATCTACGATCCAAAATTCTAATTGATATCAGCTATTGAATTAATATATGAAATTCGAATCGATTTGAAATTTCAAATCGATCCAAAACAAAACGAAATACTAAAAAAAAATTGTTGCGAAATTCCGAAAACGAAATTATTTCAAAACGTAACGAAACTAAACTAAAAAAAATTTCAGCCATGCACATCCCTAATATTTGCTGCGTATAAAATGTTTAAAAATGTAGTGTAAATTCATCCATATTGAAAAAGTGCCTTTTCCCCAGGGTCAATTTTTCTATGCAAGCTAATGTTATAATCGCATAATTTTTTCTGATGAGCATGAGTATGATGTGTATAGAGCAAAAAGGACCATAGATTTAGAGTTAGTGTTAGTATTTGTGCTTGGTTTAGGCCGGGGGCGCACTAGGCGGTTTTTTCTGCGCACTATCGCGCGTTAAAATGCCCTTCCGGAACGGCATACACTCGACGCCCGACGCCCCCCCTCAGCGCTGCAAAGCGCGATCCTCGCGGTTTGCAGCCCCGTCGACGCGCATCCTTGTGCATCGACGGGGAGGATCTCTAGACACACGCATGCTATGCGCGCGCGTAGTGCGCGTGCACAAGCATGTGACCGGCCCCGTCGCAGCATCACAACCCTGCGACGGACGCTGGTAAGTGCGTTTCAATGAGCGCTATTGCACAGAAGAATCTGCCTAATGTGCACCCAGCCTTAGTGTTGAGGTTTTGGATATTTTTAGGGTTAAGGGTACTTGTAATCAGGGCCACCATCAGGGCTTTACAGCTCATGATGTGTTCAGGGACGCACCAGCAGGGGAGGGGGTCTGCCATTGGAAGGGTCCATTCCTGATCACGGCACACTCAGGACCCGGCTAACCACATCCTGTCAGGACAGCGTTCGGGCCCTGAAGCCATTCTGGTGTCCTCCTTTCCTGCTCCATCCCTGGTGGTCCGGTGGCCCTGGGAGCTCTATGCAACATGTGCTTTCACTGAGCGCAGATCGGATAGCATTTCTCTCAAGCTATGTCCCACACTCCAACCGTCCATCAGACAGAGAGTAGGCTGCACTCTAATGAGGTATCACAGAGCCAGCTATCTTTGGGGACAAAACTGAGTAAGGTCCTGAAAGGGTGTTACATCTCTTGTCATGATTTTTTCCAGCTGGTAACAGCCAGCAATTCCTGGGGGAAAAAAATGTAAACACACTATCTTGATAGTTGTTTTGGAGGACTTCACAGGGATGCTGCCTGACCTGTTATATGCTGGAAATATCAGCAGATGACAGGAGCAGAGGGTGTATAACTCTTGCAGGACCTTATTCCCAGTGTGAGAGCTCAGGGAAACAGCAGGTGAAGGAGCTCATGTTTATCACACCAGGGATATCTCCCACTGGGCCAAAGAATCCCCCCCAAGCACAAAAGGTACACAGGTGAGGGGGGCTACATGTCTTTTTAGATAATACAAATATACAGGGTTATTCAAAGAGATCCGAATGGCTGGAGAAAGGTAACCGAACGCTGAAAATCGCTGAAAAGAAAGTTACCTGTCTTGGCCATTCAGCTATCCAGAGAGCAGGCAATTCGCCAAATCCTGGCGAATTGCCTGCACATACGGTGCCTGTTCGAGGGCAGTGAAATCCCCATAAAAAAGCACTGCTTCGGCTATTCAGAGAACACAAACCAGCAGTGAAAGGTTCCCGAAATGCCCTGCCATTTGGTGATTTCATGCGGCAGATTTATTCAGGCGAATCCCATAGGCTTCAATGTTAAAAATATTCCCGTTTTAATTCAATATCTAATAAACCGTTCATTATAAAATTCTGCAGTAAATAATCTCTTTATTTATAGATTTTTTTAGGATATTTTAAGCATTTTTCGGGATTTTTTTTTAAAAAAAGTCAGATTTTTTTTTAAGTTTACTTATTTTTTCTGTAACAGCCTTTTTATTATCATTCATTGGATCTTATATGTAAATTTCAGACATTTTCGCGTTTCACTTTTCATACATTCAAGCAAACTGTTTTCCTAATTTATTCACTTCACTCGTCTGTGGTCTCGGCTTTTTCCAGCGGCTTCGCTGCATGTGATCGGCTCCTGCTCGGCTTTTTCCAGCGGGTTAATCCAGATTTTCTTTTGCAGGTTTCGGCGTGCATTCGCTGGGTTTTTGCGGTGAGTTTTCGGCAGCTTTTCGGCAGCTTTTCCCTGCACTTCGACGGCCCTGTGGTGCTTGCTGAATACATCGCAGGGTCGGCGAAATGGGATCGGCAAAACGAACCGAATTGAAGAGAACGAAAAGTCACCGAACGTGCGGTGACTTTTCGATTCTCTTTGAATTACCCTGATAGTAAAATAAATTAATATGTTTGTTGAAAGGGATGTTCTATTGAAAAATAGAGCTCCGTTTTTGCCCTTATATAATTTGGCAGCAGCTGCTGACAGCCCTCCGCCCAAGCATTTTTTTTCTCCTTTTAGTTTTTTTACTCACCTTTTTGTCCCCTGCTCCTCCTCTTCGACTCAGGGACTCCTGAACGCAGAAGTCCCTGAAGCTATTGAATGCAGTTTTCGCTCTTGCACAACATGCGCAGCGTAGGAACCATACATTACGCACCGCCACAGGAGTGCGCACTTGACTTACTTAGTTCTGTAGTGCCTGTGCAGAACGATGCATGCTGCATGATACATGCACATGCACAGATCCAATCGTTGGCTGCCTCTATGAGAATGCTCGCTACGACACTACATCACTTGGTCTCAGAGGGTGACATCGGCATGCTTTCTGTTTGAAATCACCAGTGATCAATCTAGTGACCGGCAGCCAGGAAATTCAAAATCCTGGCTACTGGGGACGCTGGGTGGGGTGGATGAAACTCTTCCATTTTACACAGCTTTTTCTCCAGATCTTGGGAGCTGGGGGGGGGCACTTGTCGCATCCTGACCATTTTATAACTGTAAAGTGGTCTGGATGAGTAGAGTGTCAGTTTAAGATAATTAATTATATATATTTTTTATAATATTAACCTGATATGGGCAAAACACAAAAATTTAATTAAAAAAGGGGGGGAAATGGAAATATTTTAGAAGGACTATCACGCTCTTTTCAGTTATATATGTCAACACCAATAATGCTGATCATATACAGTGGCAAGAAAAAGTATGTGAACCCTTTGGGATTACGTGGAGTTTTGCATGAATTGGTCATAAAATGTGCTCTGATCTTCATCTAAGTCACAACAATTTGAAAAACACAGTCTGCTTAAAATAATACAACACAAACATTATATATTTTCATGTTTTTATTGAACAGAACATGTAAACATTCACAGTGCAGGGTGGAAAAAGTATGTGAACCTTTGGACTTAATAACTGGTTGACCCTCCTTTAGCAGCAATAACCTCAACCAAACGTTTCCTGTAGTTGCAGATCAGACCTGCACGACGATCTGGAGTAATTTTGGACCACTCCTCTTCACAAAACTGTTTCAGGGTAGCAATATTCTTGGGATGTCTGGTGTGAATCGCTCTCTTAAGGTCATGTCACAGCATTTCAATCGGGTTGAGGTCAGGACTCTGACTGGGCCACTCCAGAAGGCGTATTTTGTTTTGTTGAAGCCATTCTTTTGTTGAATTACTTGTATGCTTTGGGTCATTGTCCTGTTGCATCACCCATCCTCTGCGGAGCTTCAGTTGGCGGATAGATGGTCTTACGTTTTCCTGCAAAATGTCTTGATAAACTCTGGAATTCATTTTTCCATCAATGACAACAATCCGTCCAGGCCCTGTGGCAGCAAAGCAGCCCCAAACCATGATGCTCCCTCCGCCATGTTTTACAGTGGGGATGAGGTTTTGATTTTGGTGTGCTTTGCCTTTTTTTCTCCACACATAGTGTTGTGTGTTTTTTCCAAACAACTCAATTTTGGTTTCATCTGTCCACAGAATATTTTGCCAGTAGTGCTGTGGAACATCCAGGTGCTCTTTTGCAAACTTCAAATATGCTGCAATATTCTTTTTGGACAGCAATGGCTTCCACCGTGGTGTCCTCCCATGTACTCCATTCTTGTTTAATGTTTTCCTTATTGTAGATGTGTCAACAAAAATGTTAGCATGTGCCAGAGATTTCTGTAAATCTTTAGCTGACACTCTAGGATTCTTCTTTACCTCATTAAGCATTCTGCACTGTGCTCTTGCAGTCATCTTTACAGGACGAGCACGCCTAGGGAGAGTAGCAACAGTGCTGAACTTTCTCCATTTGTAGACAGTGTCTTACCATGGACACATGAACATCAAGACTTTTGGAGATACTTTTGTAACCCTTTCCAGCTTCATACAAGTCAACAATTCTTGATCGTAGGTCTTCTGAGAGCTATTTGCTGAGAGGCATGGTTCACATCAGGCAGTGCTTCTTGAAACCAGTAAACCCAAAACTGGTGTGTGTTTTTAAAGGGCAGGACAGCTTTCAGCAACACATCCAATAATATCACACTGATTGGACTCAAATTTGGCTCACTCCTGGCTCCAATTAGCTCTTGGAGAAGTCATTAAGCTAGGGGTTCACATACTTTTTCCACCCTGCACTGTGAATGTTTACATGTTATGTTCAATAAACACATGAAAACATATAATGTTTGTGTGGTATTATTTTAAGCAGACTGTGTTTTTCAAATTGTTGTGACTTAGATGAAGATCAGAGCACATTTATGACCAATTCATGCAAAACTCCACGTAATCCCAAAGGGTTCATATACTTTTTCTTGCCACTGTATACAGAGAGTGCCTGCCAAATGGGAAAATGTGTTTGTCTGTAACAGGTTCTCTTTAATAAATATCTTATACACCACCCATTACTGTAAGTTGTATTCCTGTGGAGCTCTGTAATACACTTTTTGTATTTTGGATGGGTAGAAAATGGAGTTCTTAAGGGTGGAGGGAAAGCATGAGGGGGCCCTGTCACGATCCTCCTGGATAACTAATATACTGATCCCTATACGCAGCACAGCTATCCTACTCTTCCAATCCTTAGGATGGTCTGCATGGCTGCCTATAACCAAAAACCAAAGGAGTATGCTTACAAATACACACACACATGGGGTTAACAGCAAGGGTGCTTGTGAGCCTGAGACCAGGATGCTCATAAGCCAGGAAACATGGGGTTAAATGACACAACAAACCAGCAGGAGTTAACAACAGAGTATTCACAGGAATGCCAAGGGTCTTATCACCAGAGTAGTGTGTCAGCTGTATGCCAGAGTGTCTTATTGCCAGAGAGAAAGTCAGAACAGGAGCCAGGGAGTTAATAGCCCGGAGAGTAAGTCAGACAAGCAGGGGTCGGTAACAAGTAATCAGCAATGAATATCAGGTCCGAGCATTGAGAGGAGGTAAAACCACGTCAGCGCAACGAGCATGTAATCAGTCTACTGGATTTAAACCTGCCGAGTGCCGCGTCATCATGCCGCGCCCCACCCTGGCCACATCACGTGATTGCGGCCGGACGCTTCTTCGCTCGGTGGCTGGCCAGCGAGCAGCTTGGAAGTGGAAGACGCTGCCAGCCACCGAGCAACGCAGACAGCATGGGACATGACAGGCCCATCATGAGCTTCAGTAAGGACTGCAAGATTTCTGATGGCTGTCTTGCTTGTAACCAGTTACAGTTACAGATACTTAAATAGCGCCAACAGAATCCGTAGCGCTTTACAATGAGGGAGTGCAGACATGTGACATACTAAAACACATAAGGGACAGGCTCCCTGCCCATAGGATAATTGCCCTACTGATACAGCACTTTATACAAGTGCTCAGCCAGACATCCCGTGAGTTTACAATCTAAAGGACAGAGGTAGGTGAAACAAAAGGGGAGCAGGGGAGTGTGGATCTGGTGGCTAGAGAAAAAATACTATTACTTTTCAAATAACTTTTTAATTTGCATACCATATGGTCTATTTTTATATGAATTTATATGAATAAATTTTTGAATATAGTAGCTTATTGTCCTGCTGCATATTTATTACTTTAGCACCTGTCTATATAAGGTTTGCTCCCTCCCCTCCCTGGAATTTATATAGCACCTCCATATACCATCGAATGAGCTAATGAATAAACGAGTCACCATTGGGTGAAAAAAAAGCTAACTCCAGAGGATTTGCCAAGGAGGAAAGGAGGAAGATAAAGATACCATCATTACTAATATAAGTATTCTGATTTCTCTATTTTTTTGAATTTGTTTGAATTTTTTGAGTGTTTTTAGTGTTAGGAGGAAAAAAAAAAAAACACAAAAAAAAAACCATACTCAATATTTTTTACCCACTGTTCACTTACAATTGTATCATACATATTATATTCTAAAACAATGTTCTAATATACAAGGTGCGCCAGGAATTTATGTTTTGTTCCTTTTATATATGCAATAGAAGATATTTAGTTGTTAAATGTTGCTGTTTCGGATTGAAGGTTTCCCAGATCAGAGTAATAGGTCTGGCCTGCATTGGTTTTAATTTTCAGTTTTATCTGTAGTTGCTGCTGCTATATGTCCATTTATTATGGAGACCTCTAATTGTTGCATTAACCTGCTGAGTAGCTAATGTATAATATACTAGCAGTATCTGTTTGGTTCTATATTGCAGTATGCAGATGGTTTTGTGAGTTCTATGGTTACGGTGCTGATCCCTGACTTGCATTATGCAGCAGGCTGACGTGCTCACAAGTCTGTTTGGTGTTATGTCTTAATTGCAGTCACTATTTGTGTGTGCACATATGTTCTGTCCATTTTGTCTTGATAAAAGTCCCGAGTGGACTGAAATGTCGACTCTTGGTCTATGGATTAAATATTTATTGTTTTTGCAACAAAATCTGAGTACATTCATTAATTTGGTAATTACAGTCAGGTCCAGAAATATTGGGACATCGACACAATTCTAACATCTTTGGCTCTATACACCACCACAATGGAGATGGAATGAAACAAACACAATGTGCTTTAACTGCAGACTGTCAGCTTTAATTGGAGGGTATGTACATCTAAGTCAGGTGAACGGTGTAGGACTTACAGCAGTTTGCAGATGTGCCTCCCACTTGTTAAGGGACCAAAAGTAATGGAACAGAATAATAATCATAAATCAAACTTTCCCTTCTTAATACTTAGTTACAAATCCTTTGCAGTCAATCACAGCCTGAAGTCTGGAACACATAGACATCACCAGACGCTGGGTTTCATCCCTGGTGATGCTCTGCCAGGCCTCTACCAGGGGCGGATCCAGGGGGGGGCAACGGGGCAATTGCCCCCCCCCCCGAGATTTGAGCCGGGGACCCAGATGCCGGGCAGCGCGGGAGTGCCTGCCCGGTCCTGAAGAGTCCGTCCTGTTAAAGGGAAGCGGCTGCGTGCAGGCGCAGTCGGTCACGTGGTCCGGCTAATCAGGTGGTACTGAGTCTCTGTACCACCTGACTGGCCGGACCGCGTGACCTGCGCACGCACGCAGCCGCATCACCTTCAACAGGATGGACTCTTCAGGACCGGGCAGGCACTCCCGCGCTGCCCGGCATCTGGGTCCCCTCAACCCCTGAACACCGGAGCTGGAGCAATATCCAGGTGAGAGCTGGGCAAATCCATGTGTAAGCTGGGCAAATCCATGAGCTGGGGGCAAATCCATGAGCTGGGGGCAAATCCATGACTGGGGCAAATCCATGAGCTGGGGGCAAATCCATGAGCTGGGGCAAATCCATGAGCTGGGGGCAAATCCATGAGCTCTGGGCAAATCCATGTGTGAGCTGGGGGCAAATCCATGTGTGAGCTGGGGCAAATCCATGAGCTGGGGCAAATCCATGTGTGAGCTGGGGCAAATCCATGTGTGAGCTGGGGCAAATCCATGAGCTGGGGCAAATCCATGAGCTGGGGCAAATCCATGAGCTGGGGGCAAATCCCTGTGTGAGCTGGGGGCTCTCTGCTCCTCTAGATTGTAAAATCCGGGGTGCCCTCTGCTCCTCTAGATTGTAAACTCCTGGGTGTCCTCTGCTCCTCTAGATTGTAAGCTCCTGGGTGCCCTCTGCTCCTCTAGATTGTAAGCTCCTGGGTGCCCTCTGCTCTTCTAGATTGTAAGCTCCTGTGAGCCGGGCCCTCTGCTCCTCTAGATTGTAAGCTCCTGTGAGCCGGGCCCTCTGTAATTCTCGTGAGTCGGGCTCTCTGCTAAAACACCTTATTTTCTGTCAGTGCCCCTCCCGAGACTAGTCTCTGGATCCGCCCCTGGCCTCTACTGCAACTGTCTTCAGTTCCTGCTTGTTCTTGGGGCATTTTCCCTTCAGTTTTGTCTTCAGCAAGTGAAATGCATGCTCAATGGGATTCAGGTCAGGTGATTGACTTGGCCATTGCATAACATTCCACTTCTGTCCCTTCAAAAACTCTTTGGTTGCTTTTGCAGTATGCTTTGGGTCATTGTCCATCTGCACTGTGAAGCGCCGTCCAATGAGTTCTGCAGCATTTGGCTGAATGTGAGCAGATAAAATTGCCCGATACACTTCAGAATTCATCCTGCTGCTTTTGTCAGCAGTCACATCATCAATAAATACAAGAGAACCAGTTCCATTGGCAGCCATACATGCCCACGCCATGACACTACCACCATCATGCTTCACTGATGAGGTGGTATGCTTAGGATCATGAGCAGATCCTTTCCTTCTCCATACTCTCCTCTTCCCATCACTCTGGTACAAGTTGATCTTGGTCTCATCTGTCCATAGGATCTTGTTCCAGAACTGTGAAGGCTTTGTTAGGTGCCGTTTGGCAAACTCTAATCTGGCCTTCCTGTTTTTGAGGCTCACCAATGGTTTACATCTTGTGGTGAACCCTCTGTATTCACTCTGGTGAAGTCTTTTCTTGATTGTTGACTTTGACACACATACACCTACCTCCTGGAGAGTGTTCTTGATCTGGCCAACTGTTGTGAAGGGTGTTTTCTTCACCAGGGAAATAATTCTTCGGTCATCCACCACAGTTGTTTTCCGTGGTCTCCCGGGTCTTTTGGTGTTGCTGAGCTCACCGGTGCGTTCCTTCTTTTTGAGAATGTTCCAAAGAGTTGTTTTGGCCACGCCTAATGTTCTTGCTATCTCTCTGTTGGGTTTATTTTGTTTCTTCAGCCTAATGATGGCTTGCTTCACCGATAGTGACAGCTCTTTGGATCTCATCTTGAGAGTTGACAGCAACAGATTCCAAATGCAAATAGCACACTTGAAATTAACTCTGGGCCTTTTATCTGCTCATCGTAATTGGGGTAATGAGGGAATATCACACACCTGGCCATGGAACAGCTGAGAAGTCAATTGTCCCATTACCTTTGGCCCCTTAACAAGTGGGAGGCACATCTGCAAACTGCTGTAAGTCCTACACCATTCACCTGAGTTGGATGTACATACCCTCAAATTAAAGCTGACAGTCTGCAGTTAAAGCACACTGTGTTTGTTTCATTCCAACTCCATTGTGGTGGTGTATAGAGCCAAAGATGTTAGAATTGTGTCGATGTCTCAATATTTCTGGACCTGACTGTATATCCTCTACGGCTCTGGACATCCCCGGAGCAATGAACTTGCTGTATGGTGTGGAACGGGGGCTACCTGTGTTACTATATTACTATAGTTAGTAATTAGGTAGGAAGGGAAGTACACCATATATTTACATTTGTATTAGATACTATTAGGATATGTATAGCCACTTTTAGTAGGTTTACCAAGGTATATCTTATTCATTATATAAAATTTATATTACATATAGTTACTATTATATAGATTTTGGATATGACACATTAAATATGAAGTTCATTCACTATATTAGATACATTATTTATTAGTGGGTATTATATATATTTTACAGCATTTTTATATATTAAAATTACACTAAGCGTGACTAATAAGGAATGATATAATTTATTTAATATTGAGTATATTACATATTTATTGCACTAGATATATTATATATTAGGGTATTATATATTATTATATTTTATTTCTAGATAACACAAATAGTTGGGGATTAGGAAGATTTTTACACATCTATCACATATATAGGTTAGGATTTTTGTATATAGTTTTATTAGGGTTATTAAGAGAAAGGTGAAAATCAGGAGAATTGGCAGGAGAAGAGAACAATTAGACCAAATAGCCGATTTGGAAAGTGAGGTAAATGGGAGAATTTTTTTGGTCTGGCTATTGTGACTTACAGGGTAATTCAAAGAGAATCAAAAAGTCACCGCACATTCGGTGACTTTTCGTTCTCTTCAATTTGGTGCAATTTGTTGATCCCATTTCGGCAACCCTGCGGTGTATTCAGCAAGCACCACAGGGCCGTCATAGTGCAGGGAAAAGTCGCCGCAAACCCGCCAAAAACTCAATGCAAAACCAGGGCGTACGCACACCAAAACCCCACAAAAACATCTTGTTTAACCCCGCTGAACACACCGGAGAAACCCGAGCAGCCGCCAATCACAGCGCAGAGCAGCCACCGGAAAAAGCCAACACCACAGACGAAAGGAGTGAGAAAAAAAAAGTTTGCTTGAATGTTTGAAAAGTGAAACGCTGCTTGCAAAGAAACTACAGAATGAAAATGTCTGAAATTTACATATGAGGTCCAATGAATGATAATAAAAAGGGCTGTTACAGAAAAAAGAAAAAACAATTAAAAAAATAAAACAGAAAAAAAATGTTTGCAAAAAAATCCCAAAAAATGCCTAAGAGATCCTAAAAAATCTAAAAATAAAGAGACTTTTTACTGCAGAATATTATAATGAACGGTTTATTCGACATTGAATTAAATCGGGAATATTTGTATCATTGAAGCCTATGGGATTCGCCTGAATAAACCTGTCGAATTAAAACACCGAACAGCAGGGCAATTCGGCAACTTTTCAATGCTGGTTTTTGTTCTGAATAGACAAAGCATTGCTTCTCTATGGGGATTTCACTGCCCTCAAACAGGCAGCGAACAGGCACCGTATGTGCAGGCAATTCGCCAACATTTGGCGAACTGCCTGCTCTCTGAATAGCCGAATGGCCAGGAAAGGTAACCGAATGCTGAATTTCACTGTTCGGTTACCTTTTGCCAGCATTTCGGATCTCTTTGAATAACCCTGTTAGAATTTTCACTTCTCCAGTCATTCTCCTGAGTTTCATCTTTCTCTGAATAGATGAATAGACCTGTGTAAGTTTGATGTGAAGGTTTTTACTTGGTGATTGAGCCTCTGGCTCCCTCTGCTGGCTGCTCCTCTCCATAGCAATGATTCTCCCTAGCTGCCAGCACAGCAAACCAGTAATCCATGCTGCCAATATTCTTTAAGCTTTAGACATACAGGGTTATCCAAAGAGCTCCGAATTGCTTGAGAAAGGTAACCGAATGCTGAAAATCAGCGTTCGGTTACCTTTCCTGGCCATTCGGCTATCCAGAGAGCAGGCAATTCGCCAAATCCTGGCGAATTGTCTGCACATACGGTGCCTGTTCGGTTCCTGTTCGAGGGCAGTGAAATCCCCATGAAAAAGCACTGCTTCGGCTATTCAGAGAACACAAACCAGCAGTGAAAGGTTCCCCTAATGCCCTGCCATTCGGTGGTTTAATTCGGCAAATTTATTCAGGAGAATCCCATAGACTTCAATGTTAAAAATATTCCCGTTTTAATTCAATATCTAATAAACCGTTCATTATAAAATTCTGCAGCAAAAAGTCTCTGTACTTATAGATTTTTTAGGATACTTTAAGCATTTTTCAGATTTTTTTTTTTTTTTAAAAAGTCCGATTTTTTTTTGATTTTTTTTTTCAGTTTACTTATTTTTTCTGTAACAACCTCTTTATTATCATTCCTGACCTCCTGTGAAAATTTCAGACATTTTCGCTCAGTAGTTCTTTGCAAACAGCGTTTCTTTTCCCAGATTCATACAAATGGTTTTTTCTAATTTATTCACTGCCTCCTCTACGTCACCAGCTGCTTCGGCTCTGTGTGATTCGGCTCATGTTCGGCTCCTGTTCGCTCCTGTTCGGCTTTTTCGAAGGTTAATCCAGATGTTTTTGCTTGTTTTCAGCATGCATTCGGTTAGTTTTCGTCAGGTTTTCGCCAGCTTTTCCCTGCAATTCGGGGACCCTGTGGTGTTTGCTGAATACACTGCAGGGTCACCGAAATGCAATCGGCAAAAGGAACCGAATTGAAGAGAACGAAAAGTCACCGAACGTGCGGTGACTTTTCGAATCTCTTTGGATAACCCTGATAGTTTATGGGCACATTTGCTAAATAAATTTATTTGCAGTTATTAAAATGAATTTGCAAATGTGCAGTTTATTGCAAAATTGTGAACATGTGATTTTGCCTCTTGTTAAAATCCTTGGGAAGTCAGGTATACACGACAGTGGTAAATGAGGGGTTAAAAACAGATTATACAGTTTGTTGTCCTTGCTGGTTGCATCGCAATGGAAACGTCTCTAGTAAACCTGTAGCTGGAGAACAAAAAACAGGTCTATGTGAGAATTTCCGCTCAGGTCTCATAACGTATTCGCCTGTTGGTGCCATTACAGAGGAATCTAGACTATCAGGGTTATCCAAAGAGATCCGAATTGCTTGAGAAAGGTAACCGAACGCTGAAAATCAGCGTTCAGTTACCTTTTGGCCATTCGGCTATCCAGAGAGCAGGCAATTCGCCAAATCCTGGCGAATTGCCTGAACATACGGTGCCTGTTCGGTGCCTGTTCGAGGCAGTGAAATCCCCATGAAAAAGCACTGCTTCGGCTATTCAGAGAACACAAACCAGCAGTGAAAGGTTCCCCTAATGCCCTGCCATTCGGTGGTTTAATTCGGCAAATTTATTCAGGGAGATCCCATAGGCTTCAATGTTAAAAATATTCCAGTTTTAATTCAATATCTAATAAACCGTTCATAATAAAATTCTGCAGCAGCAAAAAGTCTCTTTATTATATCGATTTTTTTAGGATACTTTAAGCATTTTTCAGAATTTTTAAAAAAAAAATTAAATCCGATTTTTTATTTTTTATTTTTTTCAGTTTGCTTATTTATTTTGTAACAGCCCTCTTTATTATCATTCCCTGGACCTCCTGTGAAAATTTCAGACATTTTCGCTTAGTAGTTTCTTTGCAAACAGCGTTTCATTTTCCCAGATTCATACAAATGTTTTTCTAATTTATTCCACTGCCTCCTCTACATCACAGCTGCTTCGGCTCTGTGTGATTCGGCTCCTGTTCGGCTCCTGTTCGCTCTTCGAAGGTTAATCCAGATGTTTTTGCTTGTTTTCAGCGTGCATTCGGTTAGTTTTCGTCAGGTTGCGGAAGCTTTTCCCTGCAATTCGGGGACCCTGTGGTGCTTGCTGAATACACCGCAGGGTCACCGAAATGCAATCGGCAAAAGGAACCGAATTGAAGAGAACGAAAAGTCACCGAACGTGCGGTGACTTTTCGAATCTCTTTGGATAACCCTGTATGTAAAAATTGACCTGGAAACATCCAAAACAGTAGCCAAGCCAAACTATCAAGGAAGTCTCCTCTCTATGACATATACAGCAACTTATGCTGATCACTGTGCCTCACCAGGTAAGTTACAGTTCTGTAGCGCTGTACAGTGGGAGGCAGAACAACAAATAAACATACAAGTTAAACACACAGCACAGTAGGTGAGAGGTTCCTGCTCAAGATCTTGCAATTTAAGAGGAGAGGCGTGGCACACTAGGTGAGGGTGAATAGAGAATGTGAAATAGCGGGGCGCATGTGGGCTGTGTGGGAAGATGCAGAAGATGAACGGAGGGAAATCATGGAGTGAGCCGATAGGCTTCTCTAAACTAATGCGTTTTCAAAGACTTCTTGAAGGACTGGAGAGACGGGGAGAGTCTGATGTTCGCGGGGGAGGGAGTTCCATAGAAAGGAGGGCAGCCCGGGAGAAGTCTTGAAGGCGGGAGTTGAGGGTGTGGGTACGTGAAGCTGATGGCATCAGATCATTGAAAGTGTGAAGTGGTCGGGATGGGATGTACCTGCTAATAAGGGAGGAGATGTAGGCAGGGGCGCGGTTATGGAGAGCTTTGTATGTGAATGTGAGTGCCAGTATTTTGAATTGGATTCTATAGGTGCCAGGGAGCCAGTGTAGAGACTGACAAAAGGGAGAGGTGCGGAAGGTGAGATGTATGAGCCTAGCACAGCATTCATAACAGACTGCAGAGGGAGAATCTGGGGTATCTCTTAATGCCAGAGAGAAGGAGGTTACAGTAGTCAAGGCGGGAGATAATAAGTGCTTGGATGAGCATTTTAGCAGAGTCTTGATTAAGAAAGGGACGGACGCGTGCAATGTTTTTTAGGTGGAAGTAGCAGGATTTGGTTAGTGACTGAATGTGAGGAGTAAAGGAGAGATCAGAGTCTAGGAGGACACCGAGTGGAGGTAATACCGCTCTGGCACCATTAGCAAAGGGTCCACATCTAGATTACCCTGGAAGCTATGACATCTGTGAAATCCCCAAGAAAGGCATAATCACCCATGTCCTGCCCTATGGTGAATCCCTGCTCATGTATCGTAGCTTTTTAGTCTCCTGTTGCTATTACACTGGAAAATTCTAAATGTGCAAATTGACCTGACACACAAAAGAGTGAAACGCCAAGGAAGTCTCCACAGAATGAGAGAGATTCCAGCAACCCTGGACAATCATTTCGACCTTGGGTGAGTCCAATCACAAAGGTGGAGCTGAAGCCACAAACAAGGTATCTATGTCTGGATTACCCTAGAAGCATACGGTAAACAAAAGGAGGTGTAAGAGAACACTGAACAAACATCAGGCTTGGGCCGGTCCTACAGTAAAAACCCAGCCAGGTCTCAATGCGTTTTAGTCCTTTGGTGTTGTACCTCTTAGGCCCTGTTCACACTGTGCGATTTGGAAACCGCACGTTTTTCCACACGATTTTAATATTCGCAACATAGAGCAATAATGTCGCACAATGTCGCGGTTTTGCGCGATTTTGCAAAACACCACCAATGCAAATTGCAAAATCACAAATCGCAAATTGCAAAAAAAGGGTCATGTAAGAGCGACATGCTACAGCGACGCGCAACATGCGACATTGCGCGACGTTGCGCAGCAAGATGTGAACAGCTCCATTGAAATGCCTTGGAGAAGCTACATAGCGCGACATTGCGCGGATTTTAACGATAAATCGCACAGTGTGAACGGGGCCTTAAGTAGAGACCTCCTTGGCATTTCTGTTCGGGATTTTGGGTAAAATCAGGTCTATCTGCATATGGGGTAGTCTCTTCTACAACGGCACCAGTTCTCTAAAACTTTGTTGTGAGATCTGATTTGGTAACCGCCGAAAGACAGGCCTCTAATGTCTTTGCACATTTCCAGTGCTCTCATAAACCTATTTTTTATTCTCCATAATTTAAAAGGACAAACAAGATGTGTACACCTTGCTCGCGGTGCCTAGAGAAGGTATGAGCTACTCCATCTTGGTGAGGCCCACCACAGGCCAAAACAATTGAGATCAGGCTCCTCTTATGTGTGGAAGCAGGCTGACCTGAGTGGCCGCAAATGCAGTTGTCCATTCTCAGTGCTATTGTAAGTTCATTTTCTCTTCTCCATAATTGTAAACTGGGAAAAGTTACATTGATGTAACGAATTATGCTATTAATTGTCTGTATCCGTTTCTCCAAATGGTCTACCCCTCCGTGTTGCGGACAATTTCTATCAGGGTTATTAAAAGAGATTCGAAAAGTCACCGCACGTTCGGTGTCTTTTCGTTCTCTTCAATTCGGTTCCTTTTGCCGATCCCATTTCGGTGACCCTGCGGTGTATTCAGCAAACACCACAGGGTCCCCGAATTGCAGGGAAAAGCTGCCGCAAACCTGAAGAAAACTAACCGCAAAACCCACCGAATGCACGCCGAAAACCCTCAAAAACATCTGGATTAACCTGCCGAAAACCACGGAAAAAGCCCGAGCAGGAGCCGATCGCACACAGCAGAAGCAGCTGAGACCACAGACGAGGGAGGTGAATAAATTAGCAAAATAGTTTGTGTGAATCTGTGAAAATGAAACGCTGTTTGCAAAGAAACTACTGAGCGAAAATGTCTGAAGTTTACATATGAGGTCCAGGGAATGATAATAAAGAGTGCTGTTACAGAAAAAATAAGTAAACTTTAAAAAAAAAAAAAAATCGGACTTTTAAAAAAAAAAAATCTGAAAAATGCTTGAAGTATCCTAAAAAAATCAATAAATAAAGAGACTCTTTACTGCAGAATATTATAATGAATGGTTTATTAGATATTGAATTAAAACGGGAATATTTTTAACATTGAAGCCTATGGGATTCTCCTGAATTAACTTGCCGAATTAAACCACCGAATGGCAGGGCATTTCGGGAACCTTTCACTGCTGGTTTGTGTTCTCTGAATAGCCGAAGCATTGCTTCAATATGGGGATTTCACTGCCCTCGAACAGGCACCGAACAGGCACCGTATGTGCAGGCAATTCGCCAGGATTTGGCGAACTGCCTGCTCTCTGGATAGCCCAATGGCCGGGAAAGGTAACCGAACGCTGATTTTCAGCGTTCGGTTACCTTTCTCAAACAATTCGGATCTCTTTGGATAACCCTGTATGTGAAAATTACATAGCAAAGGATCACTTGACCTGCAATTTTTTAGATTTTGAAAACCATATCTGATCGTCATAAACATAACAAGCTCTTTTCCTTCTCCGGGACTTGCCTTTTAATCAATTTATATCCCTTAGTAGCTCCCTTTTTAGGAGTAAAGGCTAGATTTACTTCAGCCCAATATCCAAAGCAGGGTCTTTTTCGGCCAATTTCTAGCCATTTTTAGGTTCAAGCTATTCAAATGTGATTTTACCGGCATTCCAATTCCTAGTAAAAATTCGGATTAAATATCAGCTCTCCAGTTTTTTTTAAATTTAAAGTTTTATTAAGTAAACAAAAGGTCACACACCATCCAGCATAACTGGCCTTGCAGGGCCAAATAGACATAAAATATACGTATAATAGGGGGGGGTCTCAAAAAATACAGCAGATAATCCAAAAATAAGCACAGTCTCGTAGAAAATCATACAAAAGAAAAAGGGAAATGGGGGGGAGCAGGAACAAAAATTGTTTCAAAAACACATCAAAAAAATCAAAGTCCTCAAAAATAAAAAGGAAAAATATATAGGAGCGACATAATCCCCATCTAGGGAGCAGCGGTGAAAAAGTCCGCAGAGTCCTTTCATAAAGGGGGTCACGACAAAGAGAGAAATTTTCAGTCAAATGGGGAGAGGGAGAGAAGAAGATCCGCGGATCGGCAATGAAGTGATGAGGCAGAGAATAATAGAGGGCAGCGGTCAGCCAGTGTCCCGGAACAACGGCAATTGTTGGGCAGGCAGTGCTAGGAAAAGCAGACGACGCCTGCCAGCTAAGACCAAGGCAGACAAGTCCGAAAAGCCCGTACCCATGCCCCCACAGCAGCATTGCAGGGCATTCCCCAGGGCTGTAGGCAGCAAAAGGAAATCAGGCGGCATCCATATCGCGGACTCGAGGGTACCCTCGGCCTCCGCCAGGCACCGGTCGGCTCCAGCGGGTGCCTCCAGCACACCCGTCGACTCCTTCCAGTCGAGGAACTCTCGGCAGATTGGCACCACTAAATCGTGCCCCGGAAACACAATCTCGTCGTCCTGCTGTTCTTCAGCCTCCACACTCCCAGGCATCCAAACTGCGTTCCGCATCACCGCAGTCCATCCACTCTCGGGAACGCTGTCACACTCCGCATCCTCCGCATCACGAGCACCTGAACACCGGGTATCCGTGGTTCTCCAGCCCCATCTCCACTCACCGCAGGGGCAGTATTCTCCATCTCCTCCTCATTCAAATCCACAGGTGCCCAACCAGTCCGCACCGCAGCCATCAGTCGCCTCCTTGAGCCAAGAGGTAACGGGTGCTCATCCTCCTCCTGCAGCTGCGCCAAGCAGGCCTCGAGGGCCGCAAACGCAGCCTCCATGCCACGTGCAGGGGAGTGCGCTCCGGGCTCCGCTGCTCCGTCCGCTCCCTCGATAGCAATTTCATTGGTGCTGCAGATACGACTGGAGGACAGGGATCCTCCATCCTCACGATCCGTTGCCACCCAAGCACTCAATCTAACTCTCTGCTGGGGAAGCAGGGGGAAGGACGGCCGTCCGGATGCAGAGGAGTAGGCCGCAAGATGGCCGACACGCAACAGGCCAGTCGGGCAAAAACTCAGCTGGGCTGCGGGTGGGGGAACAAAACGGTGCCCGGAGCAATCCCCGTTATGGCCAGTCCTCCAGAGACCTCAATAGGGAGTAACAAAAGGAGAAGCCCCAGCCTAAAACCACCGTTATCTAACAGAATCTGGCAGAGCTCCATCGAGGCACATACTCTCTCCTTCATAGCTAGCCACGCCACCCTCGCAGCTTTAATTTTAATGGAAATATCAGCTTTTTTTGCGAAGGTGCTGTTAATGGATTTTCAGGCATGGACTGAAATGTTTTTTAAACAGTGGATTTTTTTTTAATAGTCATGTTTAAAGACATAAATCTGTAGGACGCTGCCTGAAAAATATGCTTTTACAGGCCAACTTTTTTTTCGGACCAGAGACACTTTTTTTGAATATCGACTGCAGACAATATTTTTCAAAAGAATCAGCCTATATTTTAAAACCAATATCAGCAGAGGTTTTTTAGAAAAAAAAATCCGATATAATTAAATTGAGCTCTAAATCAGACTAGTGGCCTTACTGTTTAGCGTAGACGTAGACTAAAATTCAATGGAAACCTATCTTCTTACACTGACTTTGATGAAGGGCAAAGTGTATCATAATCCAGTATCTGTTTGCTTCAGTTACTTATTGTGTGGAATGCTTTTAAAACTCTAGAAAGTCACTCTTATCTAGTCCTTATATCAATGCAAAGATAACATGGCTTATAGAATTGCAATAATGTATTTGTTGACCCATTTGCAGTCTCGGGTTTGTGAATAGAGCGGTGTGGTGATTAAAATGAATATATAAAAACATACAAATGTCAAATATAATTAATGTGGCTATCATTTCAGCCCTTTTATGTAAACTAGAATGACTATATAAGTAAAAAGAATATTTCATGAAATTCCACTATGCTGTATACAACAAAACATAAAAGTTAAGCCTACGTGATATCTCTTTGTTTTATGTTAGGGAAGTAGAACATTAAAGAAAGGGTTATGATATATACACAGAGATAACAAACTCACAGCAATCCATGACCTCTTCCTTTCAAACTCCTTCAACCTCCTAGCTTTAACTGAAACCTGGCTAACTCCCTCTGACACGGCCTCCGTTGCTGCTCTCTCACATGGCGGTCTACACTTGAGCCATACCCCCAGACCGGGTGACGGTGGCGGTGTCATAATTCACGAGTGGCGGTGTCGGAATCCTGCTCTCTCCCACCTGCACCTACCAGCATCTCCCTCCACCCCCATCCCTCTCCTTCTCCTCCTTCGAGACACACTGCATCCGCCTGTTCTCTCCTCTGGCCCTCAGGGTGGCAGTCATCTACCGCCCACCGGGACCAACTTCCCAGTTCTTTGACCACTTTGCTACCTGGCTTTCTCACTTCCTGTCTTCTAATCTTCCATGCCTAATTCTCAGGGACTTCAACATTCCCATTGATGATCCTTCTGCCCCTGCTGCCTCCAAACTTCTTTCACTCACGTCCTCCCTTGGACTCACACAATCCTCCCTCCTCACCGCGATGGTCACGCTATTGACCTTGTCTTTTCCAACCTCTGCTCCATTTCTGAGTTCAACTGTCGCCCTTTCCCCATCTCTGACCACCACCTTCTCTCTTTCAACCTATCTGGACTTCCTAAACACCCTGCTCCCCCACCCCGCACACACACTCGCAGAAATCTACATGCTGTGGATCCCCATCAATTCTCCAATCTACTTCACCACCTCCCTCACACCTCATCCTTCACCTGCCCTGATGCTGCCACTAATCACTACAACACTACTCTTATCTCTGCTCTAGACACTCTTGCTCCTCTTCGACTCTGTAAGGCCCCACGCCGCCAACTTCAGCCCTGGCACACCCTCCAAACTCGCTACCTGCAAAGATGCTCCTGCACTGCAGAGCGTGCCTGGAGGAAATCTCGCTCTGAAGCTGATTTTGTTCACTTCAAGTTTATTCTCCGGTCATACACCTCTGCCCTCCACTTGGCCAAACAATCCTTCTCATCTCTTATATCTACGCTGTCCTCCAACCCTAAACGGCTCTGGTCCACCTTCAACACCCTCCTCTACCCACCTGCACCTCCCCCCTCAGCTGCCTTCAGCGCTCAAGACCTGGCAGACTACTTCCTCAGTAAAACTCTAACTATCAGAAGCAACATCCCAACACAAGATAGTTATCTGCCACCTCCACTCCCACAGGTCCCCTCTGCCACCCTCTGCCGCTTCCTCCCAGCCACTGAGGAGGAAGTCAATTCCTTATTGTCCTCCTCACATCTCACCACGTGCCCGCTCGACCCCATTCCCTCACATCTAATTCCTCCCCTCTCCTCCTCCCTCACCCCTGCTCTCACACACATCTTCAACCTATCTCTCTCCACTGGCTCCTTTCCATCCGCCTTCAAACACGCGCTAGTTACCCCTTTACTAAAGAAACCATCCCTCGATCCCAACTCTCCATCCAACTACCGCCCTGTATCCCTGCTTCCCTTTACCTCTAAGCTCTTAGAAAAAACTAGTCTTCAACCGCCTCTCCCTCTTCCTGTCCTCCAATTCCCTACTTGACCCCCTGCAATCTGGCTTCCGTCCCCTACACTCAACTGAAACTGCCCTCACCAAAGTCACGAACGACCTCCTAACTGCTAAAAAACACGGCCACTATTCTATTCTCATCCTGCTTGACTTCTCGGCTGCTTTTGACACTGTTGACCACCCCCTCCTTCTACAGACCCTCAACTCTCTGGGTCTCGGTGACACTGCACTTGCTTGGGTTGACTCCTATTTATCCAACAGGTCCTTCTGTGTGTCCTTTGCTGGTAACTCCTCCTCTTCATTGCCTCTATCTGTTGGTGTACCTCAAGGCTCTGTCCTTGGTCCTCTGCTCTTTTCCATATACACCTCCTCCCTGGGCAAAATCATCAACAGCTTTGGCTTTAATTACCACCTCTACGCTGATGACACTCAGATCTACCTCTCTACCCCTGATCTCTCTCCCCCTGTCCTTGCAAAAGTCAGTGACTGTTTATCTGGCATCTCCTCCTGGATGGCCTCCCACCACCTAAAGATCAACATGTCAAAGACTGAGCTCCTACTTATTCCTCCCTCCAATGCCTCCCCACCTCCTGACTTCTCTATCACGGTGGAGGGTATCACCATCTCCCCATCAAACCAAGTTCGCTGTCTTGGAGTTACACTTGACTCTGCTCTTTCCTTCATCCCCCACATCAAGTCTCTTTCCTCCTCCTGCCGATACCAACTGCGTAATATTTCCAGAATTTGCCATTTCTTACCGCTGTCACCACAAAACAACTCATATACCCCTGGTAATCTCCCGACTCGACTGTTGCAATAATCTCTTATCTGGCCTCCCTCTGTCCTGCCTCTCCCCCCTACAATCCATCCTGAACGCCTCCGCCAGGCTAATTTACCTCACCCACCGCTGTGTCTCTGTGAGTCCCTTCACTGGCTCCCCATCCACTGCAAATTAAGTTCAAAATCCTTATCCTTACCTACAAAACCCTCACTAACTCAGTTCCCCACTAACTGTCCTCACTAATCACCAAATACACCCCAGCCCGCTCCCTAAGGTCAAACAGAGACCTGCGCCTAGCTTCTCCCCGCATCACCTCTTCCCATGATAGACTGCAGAATTTCTCACGTGCAGCCCCCACCTCTCGGAACGCTCTCCCTCGTACTGTCAGACTTTCCCCTAACTTCTCTTCCTTCAAACCTCCCTTAAAACGTTCCTATTTAGGAAGCCTACCACCCAACTCACTGACGCAACCATCAATCACTCTCACCTTACAGTCCTCTCCTCCTGTTTCCAACCCCAACCCTCCTAGATTGTGAGTTCCTACGGGAATAGGGCCCTCATCTCCTCCTGTACTGTTTGTCAAATGTTGTTCAATGTATTGTATTGTAACCCTGTCTATACTGTGCCTATTGTACAGCGCTGTGGAATATGCTGGCGCTTTATAAATAAAGAATAATGATAATAATAATAACATACCATTGCATGTTTTACAGCTTGAGTGACACTTTTTACATTGTTTCTTATGCAGGTAAAACCTCTCAGGACATTGGGTCAAGCAGTGGGTTGTGCCTTCCACTTGTACGGTGTTGGACGGACATTCTAGGCATCTCTCCAAGCCAGGTCCATCACACAGCTGGCAGCCGGGGTCACATTTTCCACATTGGTTGTTGGATTTATAATATCTGCCGACAAATAAAATTAAATATATATTGGTCTGTGTCAAAACTGGCAGTCTGATGCCATGACAGAACAGCAACATTATAGTCTGAAAATACGGGAGTGCCCATGCAAGAAAGGCAGATCTGGTGCTGCCCCACCTTGAATTCACCTTGGTAGTGCTTGAAAGGTGCTGCCTTACTGAGAACTGGCTCCACTGCAAGTTGTAGCAGACTCAGGTGCACATAATCTATGGCACTGCTTTCCTACGTAATGAAGCCGCACCCTTCCCAGGATGCTTCAGCATTGTTCAGTAGTGTCACGTTCTAGCCCGGCCTCCCGGTGGTGGTTAGAGTGATCCGGGCCGGTTCTCGCATTGTCTGCGCTACTACTAGCCATTCCTTCCTCTCCTCTCATGCGCTACCATGTCCCCTATAAATATGCAAGCGCCGCATTTTCTCCTTGCTCTTCCTTTGGTCATTGCTCCCTGTGATTATGGTACTGATTTCTATGTCCTGTGATTCCTGTGTATGATCTTGGCCTGGTTCTGACTATTCTACCGTGAAATTGCTGTATTGCTTCTCTGTGTACTGAACCTGGCAAATCTGATAATCCTCTCTGTGTACCGAACCTGCAATGTCTTCTAACTCTCTCTCCCTTATTCAGATAAGGCTGAGAACCATTCTGTGTTCTTGTTCAGTGTATCACCCAACAGCATTCTATTCCGAAGTATAGAAGGAAATTCAATATCTCAACCTTATCTCAGATCAGGGTTTCCTTGTGTGTGCTGCTGGGTGCCAGTATCTTGTTGTTCTTTTCCCCTTTAACCCTCACCCTTCCTGTTTGTCACGGTGGCCCATGTCCAGGGAAATGTTGCACCTTCGCCCCATGTCCGGGGAAATGTTGCACCTTCGCCCCATGTTCAGGGAAATGTTGCACCTTCGCCCCATGTTCAGGGAAATGTTGCACCTTCGCCCCATGTCCAGGGAAATGTTGCACCTTCGCCCCATGTCCGGGGAAATGTTGCGGCCGTCACAGCAGCTGATATCCAGAAAGCCTTATTCCAGGGTACTGTGTACTACAGGACAGAGAATGGTGCTGCCCGCGAATCAGATGCAACATGCAGGAAGGACAACCAATCGCAGCACATGACCAGCTATCCTATAGCAGAGCAGGGCGTCTCCTCTGAGCACCAATAGGTAGTGCTGTGGCTCTATTTAAAGGGCTTCCTTTCTCTTAGCAAGTTGCCCTAGCGTGGTTCCTGTTACTCCTAGTGCCTTGTTGTTATTTCTTAATTCCTATTCTGACTGATTTCCTGGTTTATACGATCCCGGCTTGTCTCGACTTCCCTGTATTCTGGCGCCCTGATTTCTGGCATAGCATAAAGGACCTCTATTTCCTTAACCCCTGCCTATGTGTGTTTTGTTGGTTTGCCCTGCTTAACCCGGCCATTATTAAGGACCGGCTAGCTAGAGCATTGTGGGTTACTTTATTCCGCAGGTTGTTTTTCTTTGCACTCCACCACTTTATTTGTGTTCGTCATTCTCAGTATTACTGACCATAACCCGGCCATTTCTAAGGACCGGTTGGTCAGGGTCTGTTGGCTTACAGTCTGCAAGCGGGGTTACCCGATCCTGACATTACGCTAGGGTCATGGACCCTGCAGACGTAGGTCAGCAGCTCGCTGCATGTGCCTCTCGTGTCGATGAATTAGACCACCGCATGGATGCCTTTGCTCAGGCTATACAAACTATTCTTGTCCGTACTGCCTATTTGCAGCCTGAACCACAGGTGGCGACCTCTGCCCCGGTCCTGCAATCCCACACACCTGAGGTTGCTTTACCTGCCTCCCATGTATCCATGACTTCTCCAATTCGTTTTGGTGGGGAACAGACTGGGTGTCGTGGCTTTTTGACTCAGGTCAGCATTCATTTTGAACTAAACCCTAGAATGTATGTTTCAGATCGTGCCCGTGTGGGATTTATGATAAATCATTTGTCTGGTAGAGCCTTAGCATGGGCTAACCCATTGTAGGAAAATGATGATGCCGTGGTCTAGAACTACCACAACTTTGTACGTGCTCTCAGATGCACCTTTGATCCTCCTGGTCGTTCCAAGAGGGCTGGGAGATCCCTGCTCAGAATTAAGCAAGGTTCCAGGTCTGTTGCAGATTATGCCATAGACTTCAAAACCCTAGTAGCAGAGGTTGATTGGACTAATGATTGCCTTGTATTGCTTTTCCAGGAGGGCCTTTCTGATACTATCCTAGATGAGATAGCAGCTAAGAATTTGCCTGAGGAGTTAGAGGATTTGATCGATTACGTGATTGATATTGATAACAGAATCAGGGATAGAGCTAAACACAGAGAGAGACCCAGGAAAAGCGTTGCTAGGGTTCCTACACGAGGTTCCGTTAGCCCACCATCTCGCACTTCACAGGTCTCTGATACCGAACCCATGCAATTGGGTCACACCAAATTGACAGAAGAGAAATCCTATAGGCGTAGAGAGGGTCTTTGCCTATATTGCGGACTTGGGGGGCACCAACGCCTTAAGTGCCCATCACGCCCGGAAAACGCTCGCACCTAAGTCCTAGGAGGGGACCGGCCTTAGGTGTTCTTACTTTGTGTCCCAAACCGACCTCACTACGATTACTTCTTCCTGTCTGTCTAACATGGGGTTCTGTCAAATTCGATTGTGATGCATTGCTGGATTTAGGGGCTGCTGATAATCTTATGGATGTGTCCTTTGCCTCAGGTCATCTTGTTCCTCTGTCCCCTAGATCCAAACCCTTAATGGTACAGGCCATTGATGGTAGGCCCCTTGCCTCTCCTGTTATAACCCAAGAGACTAAAGCTATTTCCATGTGTCTTGGGGATCATCATGACGAATCCATAGTGTTTCAAATCATATCATCACCGTCTTGTTCAGTCATTTTAGGTCTCACATGTTTACAAAAGCATAATCCTCACATTGACTGGGTAAAGGGAAAGGTCGTCGCATGGGGTTCCACCTGTTCCTCCTCTTGTTTTCCCTCTATGTTACCTATCAGGTTACTCAATACTCCTACTGCAAAACCTTTGTCTTCTACCGTTCCGGAGCAATATCTGTCTGTTAAACAAGTGTTTGACAAAAAAGAGGCCGATAAGCTACCCCCGCACCGTCCGTATGACTGTGCTATCAAGTTATACCCAGGTACCATTCCCCCTAAAGGGAGAATTTATCCACTGTCCCCAAAGGAACATAGTATCATGGAGGAATATATCCAGGAATCGCTGGAGAAGGGTTTCATACGAAGATCTTCTTCCCCAGCTGGGGCAGGGTTCTTCTTTGTAGCCAAAAAAGAGGGTGACCTCCGTCCGTGCATAGATTATAGAGGGTTGAATCGTATCACCATCAAGAATGCCTACCCTATTCCTCTAATCTCTGACCTCTTTGACCGTCTTAGAGGTTCCACGGTGTTTTCTAAATTGGATCTTAGGGGTGCATACAACCTGGTACGCATAAAGGAGGGAGATGAGTGGATGACTGCATTCAACACCCATAGCGGCCACTACGAATATCTGGTCATGCCATTTGGGTTGTGCAACGCCCCTGCAGTTTTTCAGGATTTTATAAATGACATCCTTCGGGACTACCTCTCCTCATGTGTCATAGTCTATCTAGATGACATTCTGGTGCACTCTCCTGACCTACATACACATTATGATCACATGCGTTTTGTTCTCGGCACTCTGTTACGAAGTGGTTTATATTGTAAGCTAGAAAAATGCATATTCCATGTGACACAGGTTCCGTTTCTGGGGTACATCGTGTCGTCCAAGGGTTTTTTAATGGATCCCAAAAAACTGGAATCCATCCTATCTTGGCCTCTACCCAAAGGGTTGAAACCTATCCAGAGATTTATTGGATTCGCCAATTATTACTGGAAAGTTTATCCCACACTTTTCTTCTGTAATTGCTCCTATCACCTCTATGACCAAGAAAGGGGCCAATACAACCAACTGGTCTCCCGCTGCCCTTAAAGCCTTTGAGGATTTAAAAACGGCCTTTGCCTCTGCACCGATTCTAGCACATCCTAACCCTTCTAAACCATTTATAATGGAGGTCGACGCATCAGAATCTGGTATAGGGGCAGTACTTTCCCAGAGAGACACCTGGGATGCCCCACTTCACCCTTGTGCCTACTTCTCCCAGAATTTGTCCGACTCAGAGAGAAACTATGACATTGGCAACAGAGAACTCTTGGCTATTATAATGGCTTTAAAAGAATGGAGACATCTGTTGGAGGGTTCGCAAATTCCAGTGATCATTCTAACTGACCACAAGAACCTAGCCTACCTGGCAGACGTGAAGCGACTGTCCCCCCGCCAGGCCAGATGGTCGTTGTTCCTAAGTCACTTCAATTATTTGATCACCTACCACCCAGGGTCAAGTAATACCAAGGCGGATGCTCTTTCCAGACAGTTTGAGGAAGAGGAACTGCCTCACACCGAACCGGTTTCTCTCATACCCAGTACTCATATAATCGCCACTGTGTGTATGCAAGTGTCTTCTCAGTTGATCGAGCGCATTCTGTCCTATCAGAATGCCGCCCCTAGCTCTCTACCTCCAGAAAGATTGTATGTAGGAGAGAACGAGAGAAGGGAGTTATTACAAGTTATGCATGCATCAAAGGTTGCAGGTCACCCAGGAGTCAATAAGACCATTCTCGCCGTTTCTCGTCTATATTGGTGGCCCACTCTTTGTGTTGATATCCGAGAGTTTATTGCATCCTGTAACGTGTGTGCCCAGAATAAGACCCCTGCTGATCTTCCAGTGGGTCTATTACAACCTCTCCCTGTTCCTTCGAGACCATGGACCCATTTATCCATGGACTTTATTGTGGACCTACCCCCATCTGAGGGTAATACCACCATTCTCACTGTTATTGACCGTTTTTCTAAAATGGCCCATTTTGTTCCACTGAAGAAACTTCCTTCTTCAGAACAGCTAGCCGGTATATTTGCTAAGGAGGTGGTACGGTTACATGGGATACCGCAGGAAATAGTCTCAGATCGTGGTACTCAGTTCATTTCCCGATTCTGGAGATCCTTCTGTAAAGAAATGGGTATCAACTTATCCTTTTCTTCTGCCTACCACCCACAATCTAAAGGTGCTGCTGAACGTACCAACCAGTCCTTAGAACAATATTTACGGTTCTTCATCTCCCACCAACAAGATAATTGGAGTTCCTTATTACCTTGGGCTGAGTTGGCTAGGAATAACGTGGTACATGACAGCTCTGGTCATACCCCGTTCTTTGCGACCTATGGGTTCCATCCTGCTTTATTACCTGGCACTCCGTCTGAATCACCCATTCCTGCACTTAACGATCACTTACAACTCCTACGTCAGTCCTGGACGCAGATTCAATCCGCTTTGCACAAAGCTTCTTTAGCCCATAAGAAGTTTGCAGACCGCCACAGACGACCAGGACCTTCTTATGTCCCTGGTCAAAGGGTATGGCTCTCCACTCGGCATATCAAACTCCGGGTGCCCTCTCACAAATTGGCACCACGGTTTATCGGTCCGTACAGGGTCCTCCGACGCATTAATCCTGTCTCTTATGCCTTGGAGTTGCCTAAATCCTTGAGAATCCCCAACTCCTTCCATACCTCCCTACTCAAGCCCCTTGTCTGTAACCGGTATACCACTCCCGTGAACCAGCCTCCTCCTGTCCAAGTTCAGGGTCAGGAGGAATACGAGGTGCAGGCTCTCATCGATTCCAGGTGGTCTAGAGACGGATTGCAATATCTTGTGCATTGGAAGGGGTACGGCCTGGAGGAACGTTCCTGGGTTGCTGCCTCTGATGTTCATGCCCCGGGGCTGGTCTCCGCCTATCATTGCCGCTTCCCTTCTTGCCCTCGGGCCCGCCGTCAGGGGGGGGTGCTGTCACGTGGCCCATGTCCAGGGAAATGTTGCACCTTCGCCCCATGTCCGGGGAAATGTTGCACCTTCGCCCCATGTTCAGGGAAATGTTGCACCTTCGCCCCATGTTCAGGGAAATGTTGCACCTTCGCCCCATGTCCAGGGAAATGTTGCACCTTCGCCCCATGTCCGGGGAAATGTTGCGGCCGTCACAGCAGCTGATATCCAGAAAGCCTTATTCCAGGATACTGTGTACTACAGGACAGAGAATGGTGCTGCCCGCGAATCAGATGCACATGACCAGCTATCCTATAGCAGAGCAGGGCGTCTCCTATGAGCACCAATAGGTAGTGCTGTGGCTCTATTTAAAGGGCTTCCTTTCTCTTAGCAAGTTGCACTAGTGTGGTTCCTGTTACTCCTAGTGCCTTGTTGTTATTTCTTAATTCCTATTCTGACTGATTTCCTGGTTTATACGATCCCGGCTTGTCTCGACTTCCCTGTATTCTGGCGCCCTGATTTCTGGCATAGTATAACGGACCTCTATTTCCTTAACCCCTGCCTATGTGTGTTTTGTTGGTTTGCCCTGCTTAACCTGGCCATTATTAAGGACCGGCTAGCTAGAGCATTGTGGGTTACTTTATTCCGCAGGTTGTTTTTCTTTGCACTCCACCACTTTATTTGTGTTCGTCATTCTCAGTATTACTGACCATAACCCGGCCATTTCTAAGGACCAGTTGGTCAGGGTCTGTTGGCTTACAGTCTGCAAGCGGGGTTACCCGATCCTGACACTGTTCTCTTGTTCTGTGTATTCTTGTGAGGTTCCCTTCCGTAGATAGACAGCCACCCCAAGGATTGGTATCCAGAGTCAGGGTTCCCTTATTATTATTATTCTATTTTCTCTTGTACTCCTGCCCTTCCTGTTGTCCAGTTTTTTGTTATCTGTGAAGTGTTCTCTGTATATGCAGCAGCAGCAAACCTGCCTAAAGGGCAGAACAACCACGCCGGGTGCCCCATGACAAGAAGTCAGTTGTATCTTGCCAGCAAGGTAGCCTGATCTATACTCATTTGTGTACCAGACCATTGCTTGGATTACCAGATTCTGCTGCGCTCTGTATACACCTCGACCCTTGGCTTGCCACTGACTTCTCATCTGAATACCCCCTATTGGATACTTCGTCTGGAAACTCTTATTTGTTTGCTGAGACCCTTATTCATTATCAGAGACCACCATTCGTTTGCAGTTCCCTACCCTGCTGCCTGAGTTCATGGACTCCTACTCTCAGCCCCCTGGACTCCCACCTTCCATTCACCTGTACCCCCCTTTTTTTGGAAGGGGGAGAAAAGCTGTTAGAGGTTGTGGGAGTGCCGGGGGGCCCCATTGTGAGGTTCAGTAAGGGGCCCCATCATTTCTGATGGCTGCCCTGAGTGTGTCACTGCATCCCTGGGCTCGCCGTCCTGGGTTGGCTGACCCCTGACAGGGAGACTGTAACAATTGCTAAGCTGTGGATTCAGATGGCAGCAAAAGCCGACCAAGATCTTTCCCAGGAAATAAACCAAACATATACTTATTATTCTTAAACCCATAGGTACACCAATTCTACAGTAAATGTATTAACTTCCTTTTCTTGCTATTTCCCTACACAAAGAGTTAATTAACAAAGCAATTATTATATTGTTAACACATAATTAAGATAAATATGATGTACAAAAGGTTTTTGGAATGCCTCCACATCCAACAGGTTTTCTATAAAACCTTTGTCAGGACCCAGTGGTTTTATGGAAAATGACTTTCCATTGTCCCTCTGTATATGTTCATTGTCAGTATGCCCTGATAGGCAGAGGCCTCCCTCTGCTGGCAAAAAAGTGCTACTACATTTACATTATAGCTTGGGCTCCATCTCCTGTGCAGGAAAAAACAGATCTCAAATCTTTTCAAATAATTTCAACACAACAGCTGTCATGTTCGATGTGTTGGAATTTCAGGGGCATGTTCAAACGATCTTGTAAAGCCACTCTTGGTAGTGAAATGGGTACATTTTAATTTGGCATTTTAATGTACTTATCAAGTGGAAAAAAAAAACCACTGACGTAAAGATAACGTTTAAGTTTAAATAAACCAAGTCGTAAGTCTATTCTTTTGCTAGTGCAAAATGAGTGGAAAATTGTATTACCCAGGAGGACAGTGCAGAATGCAGAGATGAAGGAGCTTGTAGTATCCGGTGGCACATACATCACAGTGCTTCGCAGAGCCTCCGTTACACGTTGTGCATACTTGATGACAAGCAGAGCAGAATCCAAGCTTCAGGCCATCAGCGTCCTCAGTGAAATTGTACGTCCCTTTGGGGCAGTCAGGGATGCAGGAATTTTCTGTCAGCACAAAAGGTTAGAAAAAACAGAAATCACCAGATGCAGATTGCCGAGTAATTTATAAAACTATTCATAAGCTCAAAATTATTGAAAGGACTACCATATAGTAACAACATATTGCAACCATCCATGTCACTTCTCTCAAATATCTAGGTATGTGGTTAGACCCAAATCTATCCTTTGGCCCCCACATCGAAAAACTTTCATCTAAACTTTACCCCAAACTAGGTGCCCTGTACAGAAACAAATCCTGCCTGAGACCCGCGGTAAGAAAGCAGATTGTACAACAAATGCTTATGCCGGCTATTGAATACGGAGATGTAGTGTATGCAGAGGCCCTGCAAACACACCTTCAGAAACTTACTACATTGTATAACTCATTTTGTCGCTTTGTGCTACAATGTAACTACATGACCCACCATTGTGACATGTTAAAAGAACTAAACTGGCCGTCGCTGGAATCTAGACGCACCCTTCACCTTTCCAACCTGGTGTTTAAGAGCATTTCTGGGAAGCTACCACCGTACCTGAATAGACTGCTTCCCTCAGCAGTTCCCTCATCCTATAACTTCCGATCCAGGACCGGCACCTTACTTGCAATACCACAATACAAAAAGAAAGTGGCTCGATCCTCATTTTCCTACAGAGCATTACAATTATGGAATAACCTCCCAGACGCCATCAAATCTTCCCCCAGTCTAAAGTCCCTTAAGAGCTCCCTATTAACATACCTCAATACAGAATGCACCTGTAAACATGTAACATAGTGACTATATTTCCTACATATTTATTTTCTGTTAATCTGTATTTGTTTTGTGTTAATATCTTGCATTTTACTTCTTTGTATTTCTGTAACCACGTTCTTGAACCCAGGACATACTTGAAAACGAGAGAAATCTCAATGTATCCTTCCTGGTAAAATCCTTTATAAATAAATAAATAAAATAAATAAATATAAGGATTGCTGTGTGGGGGAGAATGTTTCTCCATTCTAAATGATTCAAATATATAAATAAACACCAATCTAACCTCTGTACTGCAAGTAAATCCCCAAAATTGAGATATGATAGTAAAGCAAACCTGTCATGTGTAACAAACAGTATGTCAAGCTCATTTGGCAGAGAATTACTTCTAGTCAGTGGCGCAACCCCCAGGGGGGCAGCCGGTGCGGGTGCCCCAGGTGCAGGTCTGAGGTGGGGCACCGGCCGCCGGCACCCCCCCCCCCCAGTTATTATGCCCACTGGCATTCCAGGGGGCAGACTGACCCATCGGCCCCGCAGGTCAGGAGGGGCCCGGTTTTGGCCTGCACTCCCTTACTCAGTGTTTGCCCCCAGCTCCGGAGCCATGACTGCGGCTCGGACACCATCAGCCAGCAGGAGGGCCCGGCGGCGCTGCAACGTGCTTCAGTGTCTCCTCTCCAGTAGAAGCACGGCATGCCGCCTTGACGCCGCCCCCTCACGTGATGCGCGTGGAGCACACAGGCACATCAGCAGAAGAGGAAGGAGCCAGCCAGCCTGACTTTTTTACCTGCGTTTGGGTGAGCGACCCGTCAAATGGGGGGGCTGGAATATCAATTTATTCACCCCCTCCCCGCTGCAATATTAAATTTATTTACCCCCTCCCCGCTGGTATATTAAGTTATTCACCCCCTCCCCAGGTGGGGGGTGAGGGGGTAAATAAATTAATATTGCAGCGGGGAGGGGTGAATAAATTGATATTGAAGCGGGGAGGGGGTGAATGAATTGATATTGTAGTGGGGAGGGGGTGAATAAATTGATATTGTAGCGGGGAGGGGGTGAATGAATTGACATTGTAGCGGGGAGGGGGTGAATAAATTGATATTTTAGTGGGGAGGGGTGAATAAATTGATATCGTAGCGGGGAGGGGGTAAATAAATTGATATTTTAGTGGGGAGGGGGTGGATAAATTAATATTCCAGCAGGGAGGTGGTGAATGAATTAATATTGCAGCGGGGAAGGGGTGAATGAATTGATATTCCAGCGGGGAGGGGGTGAATGAATTAATATTGCAGCGGGGAAGGGGTGAATGAATTGATATTCCAGCGGGGAGGGGGTGAATGAATTAATATTGCAGCGGGGAAGGGGTGAATGAATTGATATTTCAGCGGGGAGGGGGTGAATGAAGTAATAAAGTGTTATCAGTACACTACTGTAAGTTTTATTGCTGTGGAGCTCTGTGATACGTTCATACACACTGCACATTGCTGTGAGTTTTATTGCTGTGGAGCACTGGGATACGCTCATACACACCGCACATTACTGCGAGTTTTCATTGCTGTGGAGCTCTGTGATACACTTATACACACTGCACATTGCTGTGAGTTTTATTGCTGTGGAGCTCTGTAATGTGCAGTGTGTCAGGATCGCACAGTATCTTCGTCGAATTGTCCTTACAACCAGAGTGGATGTTTACAGTATATAAGGGGGGAGCGAAAATAAATTCCTGCCCTGGGCGCCCATAACTCTGGTTACGCCACTGCTTCCAGTATATGATGGCATTATTTGCAAACCCATATAATTAAGAAAAGAGAGTAATTTGCTGTCAAAGTTTTAAAATTACTCCCTTCCATGCGGCATGCCACAGGGGGAGTGACAGTTCTGAGCAGAGAGCCATCCTACTGGGTGACCGTGGGACTGGTTGGCTGTTGGCACGCTGACTGACAAGCCACTGTGCTGAGGGCCAATCAAGCACCACTGCTTGACGATCATATTCAAACGCCACTCAGCAAACATGACACATCATGGTGCCCAACGTTAAAACCAAGTAAGTAGGGGCTGCAATATTTCCTAAAGGGTGGAGATATCTCAATACAATATCTATCCCTTGATGAGATATTGCGGACAATCATTTGCAGGTAAAACAACATTTACAATGTCAATCAGCTGACTATAGCAAGATGCCCCATTATATTAACCCTTTCTCTACCGATAGGGATATCTCAGGCTTCAAAGGCACCATCTGGGGCCCTGATATTGAGATATCTCAATACGCTGATCTGTACCCCAAAAGCAAATGAAATGAGTTTGCTGCAAACAAAAGATTCTGTGTGTCGTTTGTAGCCCATGTGTCATTTTTAGTCTATACGGCATTCCGTGCATCATTTCTAGCGTTTGCGGCATTCTGCGCATCATTTCTGTCCGTATGCAGCGTTTCGGAGCCCGTGCGTCATTCCGTGCCGTATTTCGGAGCTCTTCTAGCATAATTTCTGTGCATATGCATCAGTCTGTGCATTGTTTTTGAGCGTATTTGTATTCTTTGGTAATTTCAGAGCGATTATCGCGTCATTTCTGAGCCTATGCATCATTCAGTGTGTCCTTTCTGAGCCATTCTTATGTAATTGGTTAAAAATGTTGTAGTGCACTCTTTCATATTGTAATCCATCTTGCTTCCAAATTTTGTAAGCTTCTGATATTTCAAACTGAACTGATATCGAAATATGGAAGTTTCCGATATTCTGAATAAATGGATTCTAACTGTAAGGGGATCTGAAATTTTTGAATTGCGAAATATTCCAAACCCAAATTTTTGCCTGTGCACGTCTTATTCTTCTAGTGCAAACAAATCTATTTGCTCTAATCACCCAAAGAATGTAATTTTGACCTAAATGACTCGGAGAATTGGTTTTTTTTTACCCGTATTGTAGGGATTCACAAATTAAACTCTTACTCCAATTGGTACCAAGCCAGTGTACACGTTGACTGTAAACAAGCAGCAAATGATTATCTAGCACACTAAATGGATATGGGCTGATCAGAGTCTTTAACCCTTTCACTACCAACTTGGGTATACACAGTTTAGTACCGGAAATCATTAAAGCACGATTTCGCCAATGAAACCCAACTTACCTGCTTTTTAAAAGCTTTATTGATTTAATTTACCTCTCATTTCCGTCATTCAATGCATTTAATGCCCTGTAATCTTTTAACTTCTGACAAACAGCAATTATGTTTATTGGGAAAGTGATATAGTTGCACGCTGTATATCTTTTTTCAAAGGTATTATGTATTCGCTGTGCTTGAGGGAGTGAAATCCAGATGAATGGTACTGTTGATTGTGCAGGCAGAACTGCAAGATTTTCTGCGAATGAATGCCAGACAAACCCCCCAGCAGAATTCCATTCACATATATTCTTATCCTGCTATTTTAATTAGAGGCTTAAGACAATACTGCCCTCTCTTGGTAGCTGTAAGGAAATGTTGGTCCTGCTCAATTCAAATGTTAAATTTTTAGGCAATTTACTGCATTTCAGTGATCTTTCTGTGAAAATTATATATTCTTCCCATTCTATCTATATATATAATCTGAATAGACATACAGATAAGTGATAAACTCCGATTTATCGTTATCCTTTCTAGGAACTCCTACTGATGTGGCAATGTACAAGTGTTTGGCAAATCCTGGGCCCTTCTCAGGGTGGCACCAGGCATGAGCCGAGGAGGGACCCTTATAAAGAATTAAAGGCCCAAAGAGCAGGAGACCCCACTGACTGAATGCAAACAAACCGTATAGACGCTGACAGGAGTGAAGATACCGCTAGGCTGGTCAGCGACTTTCTGCACAAAAACAGCCAAAATAAAGAAATCCCTCTCTAGGCGTTGCCCCTGTTCCTTCCGCGTTTGTTTTTTCAAGACCTAGACTCTCTGTTCCTCACCTTTGTGTGTTCTTAAGGCCGTCCGAGGGTGCGACTCCACCTTCTCCGCCGCCCCAAGTCGGCAGGCGGCTTGGCCTTAACGGATGTGAAATTGTATTTCTATGCAGCACAACTAACGCGGCTTCTTGACTGGATGCTAGATCGATCTGACAAACTTTGGTTGGATCTTGAGGAGCGCCGGCCCCTGTGGACTGCTCTGTGGCTGCCCTCTCTGCTTTTACGACCCGAGCTGCCCTCCTCTGGCCTATACCGGGACAGGCTTCTGGTGTGGTGGAAGATCAGAGGACCGTTTGGCCTCTCACCCTCACTATCACCCCTCCTACCCTTCAGTACAACCCAGCATTTGACCCCAGACTGGGGCCCAGCCTCCATCGCCACTTCACGGATGGCTCTAGGCTGTTTCTGTTTCAGGTATTGCAAGATCATGTAGTGCGGTTGCTCGAATCTTCCGGTTCCGACGCTCACCTGCCCTTTGGGAATCACTTTGCCTTTTTCCAATTACGACACTATGTGGACTCCCTTCCCAGAGGATTCCACCCCCTACAACAACTCACGCCCTTTGAATCATTCTGTAAGATGGCCTTGCCGCTTTCTAGGGGCATTTCTACACTCCACGCCCTCCTTCAGAAAAATTACACTTCCCCGCCACCCTTCTGTGGTCGATGGGAGGCTTTACTGGAGCTTGACTTCACCCCTGAAGTGTGGTCTAAAACATTCGACCTTACACTGTGTGGCTCCCGGGCGTTCAGGGTGGTCGAAACTTCCTACAAACTCCTAACGTTCTGGTACTATACCCCTCAACAAACAGCTCACTTTTCACTTTCCTGCTACTCAGTTTGCTGGCGATGTGGGGTACAGACTGGCACGTACCTCCATGTATGGTGGTCCTGTGAGAGTCTCGCCCCTTTTGGTACTTGGTGATTGCTGAGGTTACAGGCCTAAACCTGCCCTTCTCACCGGAGGTATATCTTATCTTATACTTGCCTGGTGCACAACACGCTCTGTGCAACTCTGTGGCCCTCCACCTGATACTGGCTGCTAGACGTCTCATACCTGCTCACTGGCGGTCTCCAGACACCCCTTTGTTTGTTGAATGGGTAGATGCAATTGAATCCCTGAGAGCAGTGGATGACTTGGTGGCTCAGGGAGAGGAGCGGAACACAGAACACCTCCTGAAGTGGTTCTACTGGGACAGGTTCCACACCTTCTCTGCTTTCCGCCAGCACATGGCACCCAGTGTGGAGGCAGTGTAAGATTGCTGACGAGGCACCACGAGGGGAATGTGTCGGCTGGTTTAGATTCCCACATGTCTTTTGGGGGACCCGTTGCACCCGCTTACCTAGTTGTGTCTTGTGGAGAATGCAAGCTCCTTCTCCAGTGCCTCGCTACTGGGATTCGGCCTCTGTAGTACCTCCTCCTCGGCGGGCTGCCCCCTCCCCTCTGCCTAGCAACTGAACTTCTACTGTTCTCCTTGATCTTCTTTGTTCCCCCTCCCTTACCCACCTATATGTCCCCCCTTTTTTTTTCTCCTCTTTTCTTTTTCTCTCCTTTTATTCTCCCCTTCTGTCCTCTACGGTCTTTTGCTCCCCCCCCCTTTTGTTCTCAATTCTCCTGTTCCTCCTCCCCTCTCTCTTCTTCTTCAGTGGTTCTTTCTCTCCCGACCCATCGCTGGTATACCTACCTCCAGGAGAGGTTTATTTCTACTGACGCCTACGAGGTAATGTTCTTTCTTTGCTTGCCTTTTGGCGCATGTATTCGCGTGTTTATGAGTTTTCGACTGTTATAGACGAGTAGACCCCATAACGGGCTACCACAACTGCTCCCAATTGAACTGTATGCCCTTTGTCCTTATGCAATGTACCTTCGCTTTCTTTGAGATGTTTATGTCTATTGCTCTAATAAACGCTTTTGAATACAAAAAAAAAAGGAAATCCCTAATCTGACAAGCCAGTCCTTCAAGTGGCCGGATCTATACTAGGAAAATAAATAACGAAAGGTAACATGAGGTCGTGCAGGGTTCTGCAAAGGCAGAGGCAATAATAGCCAGGATAGGTGAACAGAGAGATCGTTATGTGGTAACACAAGTGTTAAACCCCAAATAAAGTCAATAGGAATAGCCAAAGTCAGTACACAGGGTGCATACAGCACAACAGAGGTTAAGTCAGGGGAACTAGTTATGGACGGTACACAGAATAATCAGCACAACAGGGGTTAATAGAGCAAAAAACAGAATCAAAATACAATGACCAGGGTCAGTACACAGAAACAGAATAATAGCCAAGTATGAACAAAAGCAGAAACCAGAACCGAGAATATTTAGCCAGAGGTCAACCCAAAGGATCAAGAACATAAAGATTCAGAAACAGGTCGAGGGATCTAATGGCATCCCCAACCGACCTAGAGACTCAATAACAGAGCACTGCACCATCGGAAAGACGTCCTTTATATAGGGAGTTGGTCAAGTGCTCTGACAGGTGGATTCAGGGCTGAAGGTTGCAAGAAACTCCTGGGCTGGATGCAGGAAGAGCAAGTCAAGACTAAGAGCTGGCCTAGATTGGCTCATGTCATGAGCAGGATATCCTTGCTTTCCTATTTGCTCCTGGGTTGGAAGCATAACAGCTCTATTCCAATCCTGTCGGTAAAAGGGAGCCACAGGGGGAGGGGAATCTGCCCGAGCCAATATCCTTTTATTGGTTCCTTCTTACCTGGTTTATTCTGAACCAGCTGAGGTATTAGCAGCTTGAAATGGAATACTTGGGAGCTGCAAATAGATACCGGCAGCACTGACACTGGTATTGGTTTCTGGAGTTCATCGGACACCATGGAGCCAAGTGTGACCCTGTTGCGAGCTCACATATGCGAGTTCACACAGGGATGACAAAAAACACTCTTAACGATTTGATTTGTTCCCAGTCTCTTCCACTGCTCATGGCCAGAGGTGAGATGGATTGGGCCACTGTCTGCACTGCATGCGAAGAGGTAAAGCATTTTTGTGGGTTTATTTTTACATGATGACTACTAATGACAAGTTTTGCTTCTTGTAGGACTTGGTTAGAGTTACTAGTAGGGTTAGGGTTGATATTAGCCACAGTAAGTAGGTGGCCCAACATGCAGAAAGCCTGTTCTAGAACTGGTCCTTAAATGCCGTGGTAACACTAAGGTAAATACAGTATATTCTTTCAAGAAAATAATCGGAAACCAGTGGGACACAATAACAACACAAAAGCCAAGGTCTGGGTTTGTAGAAGGTATGGTAAATCAAGTCAATCCAAGGTTTGGTATATTGTAAATACAAAATAACAGAGCACACTGAGGGTCATAGGAAAAAGCATGACAGTTGTGACAGAAAACGGGATGTTTTAAAAGATCCCATAATGGGTTCCAAGTGGTTGATGGAAGCGGTGTACCTAGTAAAATGCAGGAAACTTTGAGTTTTGGAAAATGACGCACGTACATGTGTCCAGTATGACGTGAGTTCAGTGCAGCATCTTTGGAATAATGTGAGCTCGGACTAACATCTTCAAAATGATGCAAATACCACCAAGCATCTTCGAAAGGTGCAAAATTGGGGAAGAGGCTTCAGAATGACACGTGGATGGGCAACTAATTTCAGACATCTGAGATAGATTCACAAATGAGACCTGCGTATTACAATGGGCCTTCTATGAGGAGTCATGACAGGATTAGGTTCAGAGTTAGGATTACTATTTCTGCTTGTTTTCAGATTCGGGTTACTTTCAAGGTTAGGATTAATAGTATGGTTCAGGTTAGTATTAGGGTTTGGGTCAGTATTAGGGTTGGGTTTACTATTTCAGCTTGGTTTTAGGATTAGGGTGGGGATTTTGAATAGCATAGCGACGCATCTGAATTTTCAGTCATCTGAATTTAAGGAATCAATGTGAATATTTTCAGAATACATTCCATTTGGATGCATTTCTCTTGTGAGATTTGGAATTTCAGATGCCTCTGAAAATCCGAGTTATCTGTTTTCAGCTGAATTGCCTGAAACGAGGGACCAAAACGAAAGTCTGAAGGTTAGATTAGAAACTATTTTGCTTAATTACCATTAATTTATATTGTGATCATACTTGCTTGTGCAGTTAGGCAATTTCTATTGTGAACATTATATTGTAATTTATTTATTGGTTCAATTGTGTAATTGCTATAGTAAACATTGCTTTGTTATGTTACAAATGTAATTGTATTTACAGTATTCATGCTATTGGCTAATTACTATAGTAAAATATTGCTTACTTTTTAATTAGATTTATA
Source organism: Leptobrachium leishanense (assembly GCA_009667805.1). Taxonomy (NCBI): domain Eukaryota; kingdom Metazoa; phylum Chordata; class Amphibia; order Anura; family Megophryidae; genus Leptobrachium; species Leptobrachium leishanense. Next base: position 73,511,125 of record CM019065.1, read on the forward strand.
TATGCATTCAGTTAATTGCTTTGTTGCTCTACTATATGTTACTTAATATAGTAACAGTATTTATTTGTGCAATTGGATTATTACTGTAGTGAATGCGGATTTATATTTTAATTGTATTAAATCTTCCAATTGGCCAATTCTTCTAGTTAATGTTACTTTAAAGTCAATCCATTGTAAAAATGTATTTTCCTCACAATATTGCTCCAAGCCATGAATATAATATTGGCTATAAATATCAATGGTATGTTTAATAAATTAATCTCATAATATATCTATCTAAGCTTAGTTTAGTGATGAGTGATCATCCATACTGACAACCCCCTTAACCTCCTCCAACCCCTCCTAAATGACTGGCCAGTGGCCACACTTGGAAAATATGAGCCTCAACATTTTCTTTTTCTGTAAACAGACCTTTTATTATCATTCATTGGATGTTATATGTTAATTCCAGACATTTTCATGCAGTCGTTTTTTTTGCAAACAGCGTTTCAAATTTGACACTTTCAATCGTTTTGTTGTTTGTTTTTTTTAAACCCCGTTCGTCGGCTTGTTGGCTATTTCCAGCAGCTGGTCGACACTGTGTTCGGTGGATCGTTACTTTTTTCAGATGCATTCGGGTGGGTTTCGGCATATGATTGGCTTTTTTCGGATGCGTGCTGTATTTTTTTTGGCAGTTTTGCAGCTTTTTTCCGTTTGATGCAGCAGTTTTGCGGCGGATTTTCAGATGCGGTTGGCAGATTTTCCCTGCATTTCAGGGACCCTGCAGTAAATGCTGAATTCACCGCAGGGTCTGGGAATTTGATTCCACGAAGTGCGAAGAACGAGAGAGCACCAAAACGTCAGCGACATTTCGGTGCTCTCCGAATAGCCCTGTATATTTTATAAATACTAACTTATGGACGGTCATATTGTCATGTTCAAATTTTTTGGTAAACTATAATTAACGCTCTCATTTGTTGATATTCTGCAAATATTTTACTGGAAATGAAAAGGCATCACTTGGAATTGAGAGAAAGGAATTGTCAAGTAAGCCTAAACATAAATTTGATGAAAATGAAAAATAAATATAAAAAAAAGGTATTAATATTTGCTAAGTGAAAAAGGAGTAAGTCCTCTAGCAGGTAAATCATTATTGGCTGAAAATTCAAAGCCTGTGTCTTCTCTACGGAAAGAAATGTGTGTGTATGTGGAGCTGGGGGACAAAAGAACAGTAGAAGCAAAAATTGAGAAAGTACAGAATAAATAGTAAAAGCAGCAACAATCTCCTTAAATGATGTCGGCGTACGTTATATTCATATGTTGGGTTATTGTTATTCCTGCGGACCAGTTCTGAGGAGTTCAGTGAAAGGAGCAACCTTCATTCTATGTTAATTACCTTTCAAGTGTTTTTACATTGCTTTTTATAGACGAAGGCACATCAGAACTAGTATCATGTGAGTCATTATTGAATTGTCATTTGCTTTGGTTCACAGCAGCCCCAGGAATACTGTCCAGAAGCTGCTGATTGACATTATTCAGGGCAGAGGTGAAACCCCCAAATTAGCAATGGGCATTTTATTTGTCATAAGGATTTAGGATCATTACCGAAGCTGAACTATAAGCATAGGCCTGCGCACAGGGAGTGCCGAGGCAAACCGTAATGCTGGGTGAGATCTTCATCTTTGTCCCCCTACATTGATATTTTGGATGTTCCTTAACTGGTTCATGATAAATAGTATGTAAATTTACGGTACCATTGCATAAACATTAGTTACTACCAACTAAAAATAACTGTTCGTGCTAAATAATCTGGGCATGAATGTGCAATTAATAGATATTCCATGGGTGCCCACCCTAATGAAATGGGCTGCACATGTCATTGACTATAGGGGCTATTCAAAGAGCACTGAAATGTCGCCAACATTTCGGTGCTCTCTCGTTCCCCGCACTTCGGGGAATCAAAGTTCCCCACCCTGTGGTGAATTCAGCATTCACCGCAGGGTCCCCAGAGTACAGAGAAAACCCGGCGCAAGCCCACCGAAAAAACCCACTGAGCACGTCAGAAAAAGCCGATGAGCCGCCAATCACAGGGCAGACCAGCCGCCGGAAAAAGTCGACAAGCTGACGAACAGGGTAAAAAAAAAAACCAATTCACTTGAAAGTGTCAAAATGTAAACGCTGTTTGCAAAAAAACTACTGAACGTAAATGTCTGGAATTTACATATACGATCCTATGAATGATAATAAAAAGGTCTGTTACAGAAAAAAAAGAAAAAACGCTTTAAAAAAAAAAGGAAAACTATTTTTGCCGAACAAATCCTGGAAAATGCCTAAAAGATCCTAAAAAAAAATCAATAAATAAATAGACTTTTTACTGCAGATTAAGAGAATAAACAGTTTTAGATATTGAACAAAAACAGGAATATTTTTTAACATTTTAGCCTATAGGGTTCACCTGAATATACCTGCTGAAATGAAATCACCGAACAGCAGGGCACTTCGGCAACTTTTCACTGCTGTTTGGTGTTCTCTGAATAGATCGACCATTACTTCTCTATGGGGGATTTCACTGTCCTCGAACAGGCACCGTACTGGCTGGCAGTTTGCTAAAATTTGCTCTCTGAATAGCTGAATGGCCCTGAATTCCCTGTTCGGTGACATTTCGGTGCCAGATCGGCTCTCTCTGAATAACCCCTTTTAAGTCATTATTAAGCTGGCACAGGATTGTACCGAGTGGTCTTTATTTCATTTGCTTCAATGCTTCTGAAGAAGCATTAGGTGGCAGTGTTCATGGATGTCAGGAATGTTCAGATTGAAAAGACTGCTAAAATTTTAAGACAGAAAGGACCATAATCATAAATCATTTATACTATGAAACATTCTTTTAGCTTAGCATGGCAAATACTTTATAGTCTCCTTAAAAGCAAATAGTAAAAATTTAAATATGCAATCCATAATGTAAGGACAAGCTCTCAAAAAAAAAATGTTCTGTTATGGTAGAACAATAGAAAGATGGGCATACAATAAGAAAACCCAAAAAAGATGTATCTCTACGTAATTAAAACAACCTCTATTGAAATTAGCCAAAAGAACACTTAGAACACAATAAAGAAGGTTACATAAATAATAGTGGGGCAGCCAACATCTCACATGCTTTGAATGTAGCAAACAACTCCTGTCACTCAGGGAAGAATGAACAAATAAAAAACAAATGTTGAAAAAGTTTCACATCTATTAGTAAGGCAAATAGAAATAACATGGTAATTAGGGGAATCTCCATACTGTTTGTTACGGGATTGAGAAAAAATGCTTCAATGGACGAAAGTTACAAATATAGCGGCTGGTAGCAGACTTTTGGCAGCGTGCCAGGGAAAAATTTACTTGTTCTAGTTACATGTATCACATTATGCCAAAAACTCAGCAGCGTGACATTACTGAACCGCAACAAATAAGCTCTGCTGAGAGGAACTAGAAACAAAACAGATGTGATTCTATCTTTGAACTGAGAAATGGACCTTCGTGGGTGAGGGCAAATAGAAAAACGTAACACACTATTCACTAACCATTGTTCTGTTATTGAAATGATTGTTTTACTTTAGTGACGAATGGTGGAAAAGGTGCGGCCAAACTATAGTGAATTTCATATTTAGGGCAGTGTTTATCATACCTGTCCTCAGGTACCCCTACTAGGTCAGGTTTTAAGGATTCTCTTGGGGAAATTCAGCCTGAATCCTGCAATCACTGAGCAGCAAATCAGATCACCTGTGCTGTGCTTCACATATCTGCAAACCTGGCCTGTTAGTGAGTCCTGAGGACCAGCGTTGGGGGACCACTGATTTAGGAAACTGCTATTGCAGTTTTGCCATACTTTTCACTGTTCTTTCCACATAAGTCTCTCCTGAAGTCCTTAAGCGTAGTTCTCATAGTTGGTTTAAATGGAGTTACCACTTTAGTTTCCACCCATATTTCAGTTGGTTGTCCAGTCTTGTTTTCTACCGCTGTTGTTTTCATGGTTTCAGTTTATATAGAAGGTCTAGGGAGATATCCCCACTTTAAGATCATCTAAATATATTCATCTGTGTTGCAATTTTGCTCCTGTTGCAGCTGGCAGCAAGTCAGCGAAACACGTGTTGAGCGTGAGATATTCCTGTTTATGATTATGTGTTGGTCTTTTGTATTCTTGTAGGGAAAGTGCAGAAATCTTGAGACTATAAGGGTCAGTCTTGGTCTATTTTCGCATAGAAACATAGAAAAATGTCGGCAGATAAGAACCTTTCGGCCCATCTAGTCTGCCCAATTACATGGATACTTTACCTGGATTTATCTTTTGTTTAGGATAGCCTTATGCCTATCACATGCCTGCTTAAATTCAATTACTGTTTTGGCCTCTACCACTTCTACTGGAAGGCTGTTCCATGTATCCACCACCCTCTCAGTAAAATAATGCTTTCTGATGTTACTTTTAAACCTTTGCCCCTCTAATCTAAGACTATGTCCTCTTGTTTTGCTACTTTGTTTCCTTTTAAATATACTCCCTTCCTCTACCTTGTGGATTCCCTTTACGTATTTAAATGTTTCTATCATATCTCCTCTGTCTCGTCTTTTTTCCAAGCTGTACATGTTAAGATCATTAAGCCTTTCCTGGTAACTTTTCTCCTTCAAGCCGTACACCATTTTAGTAGCCCTTCTCTGAACTCTCTCTAAGATGTCTATATCCTTCTGGAGATAGTGATAGTGATAGTGATCTCATGCTTTGGATCACTGGATGCACACCTGTATATGCAGCGGCATATCAGTAATTATGGCAATGGCTTTGTATTATTGATGTGCTTCTGTGATGGCATATGTTGTGCCTTAGACACTTTTTGAACGAGGTTAATATTAAGACCTATGTCTCCCATCAAGATTGATCAAGAATTTTCCCATGTGTCTTTTTGATTTTATAATTTTCTGGTGTTCACGATGAATGTCTTATTTATACCAATAAAGTATTTACTGATTTCTCCGGCAATCCTGTACTTTGAGGTGTATCCCTTAGTCAGGGGTCCCTCATTTTTTGTTTTTTTGTTTAGTTTTCAGAATTTTATTAAACAACAACTGTTGAAAAGAAACTGCAAAATAACTTAAATAGCTTTACAGAACACATAAAAACTATAAATATCACACACTAAACATCACTACTAGAAAGCAAAACAATATTTTGGGTTAAGGAATCACAGCACTCAGTGTGAGGGTTAAAATAATAAAACTCCCAGTAATGTGTGCTGTGTATGAGCGTATTGCAGAGCTCCACATCAGTAAAACTCACACTCAGAGCATATTACTGTGAGTTATATTGCCGTGCAGCTCTGTCATACGCTCATACACACCGCACATTCCTGTGAGTTTTATTGCTGTGGCGCCCTGATACACTCATACACAGCGCACATTACTGTATCAGGGCGCCACAGCAATAAAACTCGCAGGAATGTGCGGTGTGTATGAGCGTATCATGGAGCTCCACATTGCAGAATCATTGTTCACTTTATAATTGTGAGTAATAGTGCTACAATTTATTATATATTTTTTTATATGTTACACTTCTGGATATAGCTATGGTTAACTTTCTTTTGATGAGTTAGGCACCGGTTGGATTGTAATTGGCACAACTGAAGAGTTGAGTCTGGATCGGAGGCCCTTAAAAATTGTGAGGATAAGCTGACGATTCCCAATTATTCACCAAATTGAAATCTGTGCTAATTGAGGAGTTGAAAATTAAATTGAAAAAAAATAAAGACATTAAATTATATTCTTTGTACAGCCCCAGTGGCCTAATGGTAAAGGCAATGGCCTCCTAAATCAGGGATTATGGTTTTGAGAAGAGAGAAGTTTGTGAGGGTCCTGTGAACAAGCAACGGCACTAGTGACCTGCTTTACGGTGGGTCCCGCCCAGGTCTCACAAGGTTTTAGCTTGATTGTGCCATTACAGGGACAACTGCCCCATATGCAAATCAGACTGCTACACCCAGAAAGGGTGACCACTACTGAATGCCAAGGACGTCATCCCTGCACAAGAGGTGCAGCAACCCCCGACGATCCTTTCGGCCTTATTAGGCCTCGTCAGGACGGAAAAGCTGACAACACGCTAGGCACATCAAGCAAGGGGTCCACGTCTGGATAACCCTGTAAACTTATAGTGAGAAGAGGGAAGATTGTGAGGGTCCTGAGAACAAGCAACAGCTTATTATGGTTTTGAGTTCTGTCTGGGGTGATCATTAAAAAACGGGGATAATACCTTGATGCCATGTTTGTATAACATTAAACGTAAGCGACACACTCAAGAGCGCAAAACCATCAGCGCTGTTTTCAAATATAGTATTGAAATAAATCACACCAGTGCAAGTGGCTTGTCTCAATGATCTTGATGAGTATTTATAACTATAATGTAAAAATGATATATATATATAAATTCTATATAATGCTTTGCTCCTAAAAAATAACTTTTTCTATATGTGTTCTTGTGAAAAATTTGTGCAAAAATAGCAAGACTTAAAATGACATCTGTGGGAATCTGTATACCTATATCTTCAATCAAGGAAGCAATAGTACTGAGGGGAAAGTAAAAAAAAAGCCACATGTGCTCTTTTGGACAATGCTGTGCTAAAAGTCAGCAAAGCATGAAACACATAAGGAAACACACCTGTATATCCAAGTAAAGTGCATAAAGTGCTAGAAACATACAACATAGGAAAATGTATAAGCAGTGTATGCACAATATATCATAGAATATATATGTTCTTCTATGTTTGTATAATGGCAGGAGTTTAATTCTTCCACCGCTTTTAAATGCAATTTGTCAGTCAAATAACCTGCCACAAACTGCTCAACTACGTTATCAGGTGACAGAAATACAAATAAACAGCTACTTTATGTGCTGTTACTGTCCCAAGATGTTCGACAGGACAATTAATGCATTCTACAGCATTACTTAAAGATATTAATGTAATGCTATTGTATGTAGAGTTCTTTGGTGTGGCAAACATCCCTCTAGCAGCTTTTACAACATCTCACAAAGAGTACACAAATAGATGTCTCTTTGGAGTCTATGCATTAAATGTCAAGATAAAGTCAAGTTAGTACAACTCCATCATTATAACGGAGTATCACTTGCTTGGTTCATTTATTCAAGAAACAAAAACTCTGCTAATTCAACCAATTTGCAACAAGGCACTCATTCAACATAATTAACCGAGTTTTCCATTTGTCATCAAAAAGAACCACAACTTTCTGCGGTTCAGACTTTAACCAATAGCAGAACAGGTCTTGTTTCCTTTGTTTGCGTTGCAGCTGTATCATTAGCTCTTTCAATATATTATGTACACATTGTGTAATACCGTCAGACCCAGTAAAAAGATTCTTAAAAAAAAAATTAAAGTGTTATTGGAGTATTCTGCCCTTATTGAGTGTGTATATTATTATGTACTTACTTTGCAAGTAATAAGGCACAGCGCATGTAAGGCAGTTTACAGGAGAAGGTCCATCGCATGATTGACAGGTGGGATCACAAGTGCTGCATGTAAATAAATCATCTTCAAGGAAAGTCCTCGGAGGGCAGTTGGCATCTCCTTCCACCCCACACATCCTGCTGTCCTGGTCCATAGTTAGCGTTCTTTGGCATTGGATGCAGTCGGTTGGCAATGGACCAGAACAAGTTGCACAAGTCCTATGGCACTCTGTGAAAAGAGAAATAGATACAACTGCATCATTTGAAGGCACAAAAGTATTGGATTTATTCATTATCGCAAAATATCAAAAGACCAGAGACAAGGCTATTCCGATACATTTTGGATGGCTTTATTGGATAGCCACCATATTAAATAAAACTATAGAGTCCGATTCTAGTGAGGTCGTTAACATTAACCAGTGAGCTGGTGAATCAAATGGCCCTACTCTTGCAAATGTTTATGACTCCTCTGCTATTGAATCCAAACAGGAACTCCTGTTCCAGCCATCTTGTCAGTATTTTGTAAACATGTGCATGACTGAAAAATTCTATTTGGTTTGCAAAAATCAGCAATTCCGATTTTTCAGATCTGTGAATATTCAGAATTGCTGAAAATGGTTAAATGCAAATGGTATTTCCAGGACTTCTGAAGATTCGGATGCACACACAATTCACTCTCAACATATGAAATACCGAAGGGCATCATTTTTCAAGTATTATTTTTGCTTGTTTAAGGGTTAGGGTTGCGACTAGTGCTTGCTTTAGGATTAGACCTACGGTTACATTTCAGTGGAAGGTTACTGTTAGTATTAGGTTTAGGGTTCCTATTCTACTTGTCATAGGATTAGGGTTAGGGTTTCTTTAGGTTTGGGTTACTGGTTCTACTTGCTTTAAAATTAGAGTTCTGGTTATTTTACGGTTAGAGTTAATATTAGACTTACTATTTCCAATTGTTTTAGGATTAGGGTTACTATTAGGGTTAGGATTAGAGTAGTATTAGGCTGGGGTCAGACAAGCATTTTTAAGAGCGGAAGGAACATCCATGAGAGTGGACATTCCTTCCACTCTGACGCCTGTCTACCCACCTCGCTGAGCGCAGTTAGTGTGCTCAGCTGCAAGGCTCGATCCTCCTATGGAGGATCGCACTTTGCAGCCCCATCGAACGCACGTACTAGCGCTTCGATGGGGAGGCTGTCTAAAAATGGATGCAGCACGCTTGCTGTTGTGCGTGCAATTCATGCGAACACTACAGCGTGTGGCAGCATAATAGCAGCATTATAATAATATTAGGATTAGTGAGCAAATAAAACAATTTATGTTTTTTTTTTTAAAAAAAGGTGCTATGTACTTACTAATCCTAATATTATAATGCTGCTATTATTTATAATATAACTTTCTAATAATAGCATTATAAAGATGTATAAAAGGGACAGAGAGAAAATATATATAAAAAATTATGGCCACACAGGGAATCAAGCCAGGAACCTTGTGCTTATCAAACAGTGGCTTAACAGACTGAGCCACCAACTTAGGACTGTAAGGCAGTGGTTTTTCAGGGTTCTTAACACTGCCCTGCAGCCGGCCAGGGAGAGTTGAGGTGGGAGGGCTCGGCGAGGAGAGGCTGGGTGTCTTTAGCGTGCACACGCAGAAGGACAAGATCATCCCCACGATCTGCTAAATCGTTCGCACAAGTTCATTTTTTTTCTCCTCCTGACACCAGAAGGGCTCCGTAAAAAGAAAATAAATTTGTCTAAAAAAATTCAAAAAATGCCTAAAAAATAAATAAATAGACTTTTTGCTGCAGATTAAAAGAATAGATGGTTTAATAAATATTCAATATTTTGTGCATTTTCGGGGCCTGGTTCTCTTTGAATAACCCCTATAGCTCTTTTCCAGTCTTTGGTATACTCCTCCTAAGTGAGCTGTTCACTTGAGAAAGTACACCTGCGTTTGTTTGCTTTGAATTGGAGTTCAGCCCAATCCAAAGCACATGTGTCTAGTATTTGGCAATCAAAACAGCTTGTGCCAATATTTAGTCTATTTTGACTCACCTGGTAAGAGGAAGAAGCAGTTTAGTAGAACAATCAATTTCCAACAATATTAACTAACGATTAAAAATACTATGTTATTTATAGCTCTGCTATACAGTAGCATGAAATAGATTTATGGTGCCCCTAAAAAAGGGAATTGGAATGGAAACCATATTTTTGACACAAATAAGGGCTGTCCTCTTATTTAGAAGCATTGTGAGGTGTGTACATCGCTTATCCAAGCTCAGCTGCCTTATTAATGTCATACAAAACTGCCTTTGCCAATTACTCAAAGATAACATCCCGTAAATATCAATAATTTGTACACATGAAAAACCAATGTGGCATTATAACATATATAGTTCTGATGTCCTTCTCCACCATAACCCTTCAAACTCTTTAATGGAGTATCATGAATGATACCCACCTCCACAATAAACCCAGAATATGTGTTTATGAGCCCAACTACCAGAAACAGGGTGTGTGGGTATACCATTAATACAAAATAAAGAGCAAATTGTATCTGGATTAATAATATATTACATAAGAACTTCAAACATTTTTGATTTTTTCAGATCTCACTATAAAAGGTGTAACATGCAAATATTTACCCCGTTCTGGACCAGTGTTGTTTGTCAAATACATGGTTATAATGACAGCTATGATATGTTTATGTTCCTGCATGGGACAGACAGACAGACGTCACTCCTAATTGCGAGAGGTGAACTAAACAGCAGAAAGCTGTGCCTGCTATTTGTGATGTGAATTAATTGGTTTTGCCAGTCGTCTTTTCACACACTAGCAATTCTTTTGTGCCCAGGTGCCCGTTTGGAATTTTGGGGAGGGAAAATAAATCTAGCATTTTATCCGCCACTGCAAAATCTTTTATTATTTGCTTTTGATGACCCACTTCCCTCTGCTTCCCACTCTATTAGTTCCTCTGAAACGGAACTCCTGAAAGGCCTATTCATCAAGTCTCAATGCACGGCTGCCCCCCCCCTTTAACCCGAGACTAGATATCCTGGCCACGAGTCTATAGCCGCTTTATGCGCCAGATAAGAAGTTCAAGGAAGTGAGAGTTTCCTTCCGAGAGCCTTTTATTAGTCTTTCTTTCAAGAGAATTTTTGACCTTCCAATGATGTTTTTTTTGCTATTTTTCTTTAAATTCTCACCATGTTTCCAAAAAGTGCTAAATTGCTTTTGCGGTATATATTACTGAAAGGTACTTGGGATATGAAGGAATTTATTAATCACAACTGCCAGGGTTTGGAATATTCGCCAAGTCTTTACTTGCAGTTAGTGGAGAACAAAATATTATATATAACTGGCATTTTGGTAAAAGAATATTTTAAAATAAAAATATATTTTTTAACTTTCTCTGATGTATAGATTGTCAGTCATTCTCGTTTTACCAAATGTTGAGGGATGAGACCCCCCCCCCAGGACATACTTGAAAACAATAGAAATCTCAATGTATCATTCCTGGTAAAATACTTTATAAACAAATAAATAGATTTATATAAAAGGTATAGAATATTCTAAATCAAAAATTATGAAGAAAGTAACAAATTTTTAACCACTACAAAATCACCCTCTGGTTGGCACATGGGCAATCAGTGCATGAGTTGGCCATGTGCCAGCATCGAGAGAAGACCCACACAGTGAATAGACGTATGCCAGAGAGCACATTTAAAGTGGTGAGATAGGGTTAATGCTCCTTGCATCCTGTTTTAATGCTATCTGGTCACCTCTGCAGTCTTTCTCCTGTTTTAACCATTTAGATAGTTTTAAGGCTTACCTATATTCCGGCGCCTGGCTGCCTTGGCATTGGTTTGCAAGTGCCATGCTGCAGGGTTCCTGTGAGCGCCCAGCCAATCCAATGACTCTCATTGCCAAGTCCATACCTGAAAAGGGTCTTGCTCCTGGGTCTCAATCCCTTATGCTCGCACTCGCTGACCTGAGCTTTGAGGAGGAGCTAAACCCCGGCATTCTGAGGGTTGAATCAACCCTCTAAACTAGAAGGGGGGGAGAGGGGCGAGGGCAATCAGGTCACTGTGATCACTCTAGTTAAATAGAGTGGTCACAGTGCCTTGAGTGTGCCTTTAAGTGCATTTTAAAAAATTGCCTTCACAGGGCATTCACACCAAAACACTATACCCTATTTAATTATGGCATGCCATCTTTGTACTAGAAAGACCCTTTAAGCTCTTTCAAGGTACCAAAGAGGAATAAACGCAAGCTGCTATTACTCTGCACACTGTTATTGTAATGCTTCTTCCCCTCAACACATTCTGCACTTATATTTCCTATCAGATGATTTTAAGTTATCTTTGAAATATCCATTCTCTGCAAAAATCCTTTTTCCATTGACCTCTCCCACTGCTCTAATTATGTTGTGTGATAAATCAGCGGGTCTCACGCTGGCGCCAGGACCTTGATAACTTCCCTGAAGGAGAGTTTGTGTGAGGACAAAATGTGCAACGCAGCATTGCCAGGGTCCAGAGGAAAAAAAACCTCAACTGTTTGATTTGTGTCAGCTGAGACACCAAAAGATGAGCGTCTCTTTAGTGCCTCTGTATTGTTAAAATGTTATATTTGTGTCCACATGCCAGCGGGCTCTTCTTCGATTTTGCCCTAATAACATTCCATTCCTTCCATTCAAAGTCTCTAGACCAGAGCAACCAAGCCCACTGCAGAGTACAATCAGAAGCAGCTGGCACACCATGCGGCTATGTCCACAGAAACAAGGGAAGGAAGAATAAATCAGCTGAGAAGAGCATTAATTAGCTGCATTAATTGTCACAACCTCTTGAAAAGATCACTAACCAATAACATAGCAGTTCTGTATAGACGCAGATTCTCCTGACGTTCTATGATGACACAAATGCCAGTGGATTAGAGAGACATAGACATTCCGGAGAGGCCATATCACAATCGTTGACTTTTTTTATCACAAACGTGCTTTGATTGGACAGTGTGCACACCAGGCCAAGGGTCCTCAAACCACCCATCTAGGTCATGTAAGGTTACGTTGATGGGAGGTCAAAGATTTCCTTAACCAAGCAACGGCAATGCTGGGAAGAAGAAAGACGTTGCAGCATGAATCAGAGCACTGGTTCTTGCAGAACTGACCAGACCCTTCAGTTATGGACCACTTTCACTATTAAATCCATGGGGCCTGGTCCTGGAACCAGCCCACCCATCAACCTGTACCAGTGTAGTCACAAGGGGGGTGCGTGGTGTGAGTTTTATTGCTGTGGAGCTCTGTGATACGGTCATACACACTGCACATTACTGTGAATTTTGTTGCTGTGGAGCTCTGTGATACAGTCATAAACACTGCACATTACTGTGAGTTTTATTGCTGTGGAGCTCTGTGATACGGTCATACACAATGCATTCCTGTGAGTTATATGGCTGTGGGTAGTGGTGCACCGAAATGAAAATTTCTGGCCGATACCAAAACTGAAATTTATTTTAAGTTTTTTTTGTATAATTGTATTAATACGATAAACAATGATAATAATGTCTTTGAAGGCAGCCTGGCTGTGATGTGACAGTCTCACATTAAGCCCCCCCCCCTCTTGTTCTCAGAGCAGACACAGCACAGCTGGCAGGAGGTCAGTGATAAATCACTTGTCACTGGAGAGGCCAGAGGTTACTGCTTGCTCTGATAGTTGCAGCAGCTCCAAGCACATAGTTAATCCTTTGGGTGCAGAAATAAGAATGTGTAGCAGCTCCTGCCTCTTTCCAATTACAATTCTCTCCAGCTAAGCAGCATTGAAAGAGTGCTCGCTCAGTGTCAGCTGGGATCAGGAATTTTCAGCTGACCTTTTCAACTGGTGTTTTTCTTTCGGGCAAAAACCGATAACCCCATTTTCGGCAGATATGTATCGGTGGCCGAAATTCCCGGTGCATCACTAGCTGTGGGGCCCTGATTCACTCATATACTCGGCACATTCCTGTCGCGACGTTGAGAGTCGGGGTAACTGACGCACATAATTTTGATTATGAACATTGTAATGATTCCCCCGGTGTAAATGTACAACTCTGTGCTAGTATCTAATTGATATATATATATATACAGGGCTCAAAATTTCAAGTCCCAAGCTACTAGCCAGGCCTTAAGAGTTACTCGCCACTAGTTGCCCCACCTAACCCCTTATCCTGCCCTGCCTCTGCATTCCCACTCGCCCTCATGTAATTTCCACTCGCCAAATGCGAGCAGGCGAGTGGAAATTTTGAGGCCTGTATATATATATATATCTACAAGGGTTGTAGTGGAGGACAAAAAGTGAGATAAAAGGCACACACTTTATATATATATACACACATAAACACTAGGTGGGAGTTCTGATTTCTGAGTACAGTAGTTAAAAAATAGTAGTAAAACTCGGGGGAGGGGGTGACACCATGAGTTACCACACTGGGTGACACCATCCCTAGTGACACCACTGACCAGTACTTAGCCTCACCTGTTAAGTAACCCATATTCTCTACAAAACCAAAAGGTGGCCCTAGTCTAGACCTGGATACAACATTTCATGGCTCAAAGGCATGCTTTTAGCCATACCTCCCAACATTTGGCGGTATGAGGTCAAGATGTGGGAGGGTGGGTCTAGGGGAGGAATGTCAGTAACCCATCGGGAACCCATCTGGAAAGGGTCATGTCAGTCCTCCAGGTATCAATACAAGGGGCTTGCTCACCTAGAAAACAGGTGTATATGTGCCCCAAAAGGACAGATTCATCCATAAAAGAGTGTGCTTTGTTGCCTTGCCTGCGAAGCAAGGCAGATTGCCATCTCTACGTGACAGTAGCCAAAACTTTGAACTGTCCCACCTAAGTCGGGACAGTTGGCAGCTATGCTTTTAGTGTCTATATACCAGTTTAGGTTTGTGAGTTTTATTTTTTCCAAATGTTTGGCATTTGTACAAGGTTTGCAATATTTACTATTACAGTGACAGTATAAAAGCTGTGATGGTGCATGTAAATTAAACTGTAATTATTCTTATCCCATATGATAAATAGAATTGCCACAGGTGCACATGATTGGTGGAACCATTTATGTAAATACCATGCCTTACACCAATAATAAATTCAAGCTTACCTATTAGTTACATACAAGTATATGAAGCAATGTATCCATATACAGTATACTCTTGTATCCTTACAGTTTAAAATAAAGTAGCGGAGTCCTCCATGGCAGCCTCACAATGTGTTCTTTTTTCCCCATCCTCACTACTCGTGTTCCTTTATATAGTTGAGATATGTCACTCACCTTGGCATTCCCTGAGCATTGAGTTATAAAAGGTCCCAGTGGAACATTCTCTCAGGCATCTCCCTTGATAGAGTTTAGGATTCACTGAGGGACATGACTCGCAATCATCAACCGAGGTCCCAGAACACGTCTCACAGCTGATGTGGCAAGGAATACACTTTCCACCATCCAGATCTTCATAGTAACCATCAGGACAAGTAGCTTTGCAGGTATCATTCAACAGTAGGTACAAGTAGCTGCATTCTGTTAAAGGAACACAAAATCCATACGAATCTGATTCATTTCATGATTGATGGTATAAAGTGGACATACTGTTATTTTTTTTTTGGGGGGGTTATCTTCTGTTTTCCTGACATCTGTGCTATATATTTCAGGAGCCTTGTGAATTGTAACCCTTTAAAGCTGTTGAAACGTTTTTGTTTACATTCTAGACAAATAGAGGTGATTTAATGTTGCTTTTTTTTTTAGGTAGTTAGTAGTTACGTTTTTAAAGGGATATTCCACACACCCTGACCACTTCAGCTGTTTAAAGTGGTCAGGGTATGTGGAGTATCCCCCTCTCCCTCCTCCCAGGTCCCCTGACCTGATTAAAATGTTACCAACAGCCTCTGCCCAATTATTTAAGGGGAAAAAAAAGAGAACTCTAGTTTTTAATAGTATTCCTTTAACTAAAAAGCGTGCACGTTATATAAGACATTTAAATGATATAAATGAAGAGGTTAGTTATTCCATAACGCCATTAAACACTATTATAAGGTAAGAGGGGTGTATTTGCACCTCAGCCAATTAGATTAGGGGGGCAGCAGTTTTCATAATATTTACTGAATAAGACAAACAGTTAGACAAACTTAAAAAAATACTTCCAAGCCAATGCAGATACATTTTACTGCCCACCTTCCCACGCTAACTTATTACTTCAACAAAACATATACAGGGTTATTCAAAGAGATACGAATGGCTGGAGAAAGGTAACCGAACGCTGAAATTCAGCGTTCGGTTACCTTTCTTGGCCATTCGGCTATCCAGAGAGCAGGCAATACGCCAAATCTGGCGAACTGCCTGCTGTCACGGATCCCTCTGGTTACCAAGATGGTGGTCCCTTTACGCAGACCGCTCACTACCCTTCCGATCCTTAGAGTGGTCGGCACGTCTAGACAGATACAGTATACGTCAAGATAGGTATACACAAAGAACGATACTAGGAGGGTACACAAGACCTTAGAATGGTTGGCTCTTCCCAGGACCTAAATAATAGAAGAGGTAGTCTGATGCGTGCTTAGGATGCCACACAGACTGACCTCAATACCAAGATAGAAGAGTAAACGCCAATACCAGGGGTTATGCACAGAATAGTTCGTTTGCCAATGCCAGGGGTCGGTACACAGAATGGTTCGTTTGCCAATGCCAGGGGTCGGTACACAGAATGGTTCGTTTGCCAATGCCAGGGGTCGGTACACAGAATGGTCAGTTTGCCAAATGCCAAGGGTCAATACACAGAATAGCCAATAATTATCAACAGAATACAAGAGCTCTGCGGGAAGTAACTACCACGTCAGGGCACCAGTGAGAATGTGAAGCCGGGTTTTAAACTCGGCGGGTCCGCGTCATGCGCCTGGCCCCGCCCCCCGGCGTCCCACGTGTGCGGAAGCGTTCCGCGATATCACTCGGCGCCTGGCCAGCGAGCAGCGAGGAAGCCGCTGCCAGGCGCCGGGGGGGGGGGCCGCGGACACCGTGACAGCACCCCCCCCTCTACGGGCGGCCACTGGACGACCCCCAGGGGCACAGGGATGAGCCAAATAGAAGGCCTTCACCAGGCGAGGGGCATGAACCTCAGTAGCCGGAAGCCAAGAGCGGTCCTCCGGACCGTAGCCCACCCAGTCCACTAAGTACTGAAGGACCCCCCTAGAAACCCTGGCGTCCAGAATGGCCTTAACTTCAAACTCCTCCTCGCCCTCCACAGAGACCGGAGGAGGGCGGACACGGGCCCTGGTGTACCGATTACACAAAAGCGGTTTTAAAAGGCTCACGTGGAACACGTTGTGTATCCTGATATGGGAGGGCAGTGCCAAGGCATAGGAGACCGGGTTGAGTCGCCGCAGTATCTTGTAAGGGCCTATGTATCTGGGGGCTAGTTTCATCGATGGCACTAAGAGCTTAATGTTTCGCGACGAAAGCCAAACCCTGTCCCCGACTTGATACACAGGTGCTGGTCCCCTACGTCTATCGGCCTTCGTTTTCTGGACAATACTGCTCCTCTCCAGTGCCTGTTTAACCCTCCCCCAGGTCTCAGTCAATGACGCCAAGTGCTCATCCAGAGCAGGAATTGCGGTATCAGGAAATGCAGTGGGAAGCACGGGAGGATCAAATCCGTAAACCGTGAAGAAAGGGGAATGACCACTGGCTTCACTCACGGCACTGTTTAGGGCATACTCGGCCCAAGGTAGCAGGTCTGACCAATTATCCTGTCGTTCAGATATGAAACACCTGAGATACTTCTCAACATTTTGATTGGCCCTTTCTGCTGCTCCGTTCGTTTGGGGGTGATAGGCCGAGGAGAAGGACAGGTCTATTCCCACATTCTTGCAGAACCCCCTCCAGAATCTGGAGACAAACTGGGTCCCCCTATCAGAAACAATCCCAAGAGGGATACCGTGTATGCGGACCACGTTGGCGATGAAAATGGGCACCAGCTCGGCTGCTGACGGTAGCTTCCGAAGAGGAACATAGTGACCCATTTTGGAAAAGCGATCTATAATCGTGAGTACAACAGTATTCCCTTTGGACTCGGGTAACTCTACTATAAAATCCATGGCTATCTGCGACCATGGTCGTTCGGGGATAGGCAGGGGCTGGAGTAAACCAATGGGCGCTGTCTTAGGACTCTTATTTCTTGTGCATACCTCGCACACGGCTATGTAATCTTTAATATCCCGGCGCATCGTGGGCCACCATAGCAGTTTTCGGATGCTAGCCACTGTTTTGGTGATCCCATGTGCCCAGAGGTTTTATTGTCATGGTAAATCTTAAGGACTTCTTCTCTTTCCTTCTCAGGTACAAAGAGCTTCGCGGGAGGTCTCCCCCCGGAGCCTTATCTTGGACAGTTTGCAATCGGATCATCAGAGGGGATGAGACACTAATCGTGGTAGAGGCTATAATCCTCTCCTGAGGTACAATGGGATGTTGGCCCTGACGTAATGTCACGGATCCCTCTGGTTACCAAGATGGTGGTCCCTTTACGCAGACCGCTCACTACCCTTCCGATCCTTAGAGTGGTCGGCACGTCTAGACAGATACAGTATACGTCAAGATAGGTATACACAAAGAACGATACTAGGAGGGTACACAAGACCTTAGAATGGTTGGCTCTTCCCAGGACCTAAATAATAGAAGAGGTAGTCTGATGCGTGCTTAGGATGCCACACAGACTGACCTCAATACCAAGATAGAAGAGTAAACGCCAATACCAGGGGTTATGCACAGAATAGTTCGTTTGCCAATGCCAGGGGTCGGTACACAGAATGGTTCGTTTGCCAATGCCAGGGGTCGGTACACAGAATGGTTCGTTTGCCAATGCCAGGGGTCGGTACACAGAATGGTCAGTTTGCCAAATGCCAAGGGTCAATACACAGAATAGCCAATAATTATCAACAGAATACAAGAGCTCTGCGGGAAGTAACTACCACGTCAGGGCACCAGTGAGAATGTGAAGCCGGGTTTTAAACTCGGCGGGTCCGCGTCATGCGCCTGGCCCCGCCCCCCGGCGTCCCACGTGTGCGGAAGCGTTCCGCGATATCACTCGGCGCCTGGCCAGCGAGCAGCGAGGAAGCCGCTGCCAGGCGCCGGGGGGGGGGGCCGCGGACACCGTGACACCTGCACATACGGTGCCTGTTCGAGGGCAGTGAAATCCCCATAAAAAAGTACTGCTTCGGCTATTCAGAGAACACAAACCAGCAGTGAAAGGTTCCTTTAATGCCCTGCCATTCGGTGGTTTAATTTGGCAGGTTTATTAAGGCGAATCCCATAGGCTTCAATGTTAAAAATATTCCCATACAACGATATAGCGGAAGTGAAAACTTCCAAAGGTAGGGGATAACCCAAAAATTCAATTTAGAAAAAACGGAAAAAAACAACTTTATTTTAAACAATAATGTAAACAATTCACACAACAATACAAAACAATGTTAAAATACACAAATAGAATGGTGAGGTATACGTTATGGTATATCTGGGATAAGCTTATAAAGAAGCATGTCCGGTAGGACCACAACATGCACCACTAATACAATTATTAAAGTTAATGAAACAAATTAGTAATGGTACATGCGGATGAAGGTGTCACGAAAAGGGAGGACTCAACCTGTAGCCACAGGTACGTATATTAAGTGATCAGGGTGATCAAGGTGGAGGAAGTGTCTACTTAATTAGCAAATGAATGAAAATGTACACCCACATAAGGGAGCCCAACGGGGATTCCCGAAGTGGAATACCAATTTGTATTCGTATAGCAACTTGTGCCCCAGCGAAAAAACTTTATCTCTGGATTATTTCTGAGGAACGCTTTGTTCATGCGTATCTACATGCAGCTCAACAAAAAAATCATATGTATAAATGGCACGCTGCTGATCTCGTCAGTACGTATATACAGTTGTGTTCAAAATTATTCAACCCCCCTGAAATTGAGTGTTTTGGCCAGTTTGACATTGATTTTGATCATTCAGTCATCTTGCTTACAATTAAATCAAAGAGGCACGTGTAGGTCAGACAAATATAACATAACATTTATAATGAAATAACCACAAATGTCTTTTCTGTGCTCACATCATTGTCAGTTTTATTCAACCCCCAAGTGACATTCAATCTTAGTACTTAGTACAACATCCTTTTACAGTTATAACAGCTTTTAAACGTGAAGCATAGCTTGACACAAGTGTCTTGCAGCGATCTACGGGTATCTTCGCCCATTCGTCATGGGCAAAAGCCTCCAGTTCAGTCACATTCTTAGGCTTGCGCACTGCAACTGCTTTCTTTAAGTCCCACCAGAGGTTCTCAATCGGATTTAAGTCAGGTGACTGTGATGGCCACTCCAAAATGTTCCAGCCTTTAATCTGCAACCATGCTCTAGTGGACTTGGAGGTATGCTTGGGATCATTGTCCTGTTGAAAGGTCCAACGTCTCCCAAACCTCAGGTTTGTGACGGACTGCATCACATTGTCATCCAATATCTCCTGGTACTGAAGAGAATTCATGGTACCTTGCACACGCTGAAGCTTCCCTGTACCTGCAGAAGCAAAACAGCCCCAAAGCATGATTGACCCCCCGCCATGCTTTACAGTAGGCAAGGTGTTCTTTTCTTCATAGGCCTTGTTCTTCCTCCTCCAAACATAGCGTTGATCCATGGGCCCAAACAGTTCTAATTTTGTTTCATCAGTCCACAGAACACTATCCCAAAACTTCTGTGGTTTGTCCACATGACTTTTGGCATACTGCAGTCGACTCTTCTTATTCTTTGGAGACAGCAAGGGGGTGCGCCTGGGAGTTCTGGCATGGATGCCTTCATTACGCAGTGTGCGCCGTATTGTCTGAGCTGAAACTTCAGTACCCACATCTGACAAATCTTTTCTCAGTTCCTCAGCAGTCACACGGGGAATTTTCTCCACTCTACGCTTCAGGTAGCGCACAGCAGTCGAAGTCAGCATCTTCTTTCTGCCACGACCAGGTAGCGTTTCAACAGTGTCCTTTGCCTTGAATTTGCGAATGATGCTTCCTATGGTCTCTTTTGGTATGTTTAACATCTTTGCAAACTTCTTATAGCCATTGCCCTTCCTGTGAAGAGTAATCACCTCTTCTCTTGTCTTCCTGGACCATTCTCTTGACTTCACCATGTTTGTAACCACACCAGTAAATGTCTAGAAGGAGCTTAGTATCACAGTCATTTTAAAGCTGCCTAATTGGTGCTTATTATACTTTATTGCTGCTCCATGACATCCACAGGTGTTTTCAATACCTGATTGAAAACACTTGAATGAACCTCTGTTCTTCAGAGTGGTAGTCTTTAAGGGGTTGAATAATTGTGTCAATGAAGAATTCACAAAAGAAACATTTACTACTGTATTACAAAACCAATTGATGTCATTTTAGTTGCATATGGTTCTTTAAAAAGTCCTTGTAGGATTTCATTCTGAATACAATTACAAATGTACACTAACTTCCCTAAAACCCTTTACAGCATTGGGGGTTGAATAATTTTGAACACAACTGTAGCTGTGTTGATTCCAAAAAGTGGAATACCAATATGTATTCATATAGCAACTTAGTGCCCCAACGAAAAAAACTTATCCTTAGGATTTAGTTCTGAGAGACGCTTTGTTGTGTGTGTCTACATGCGGCCCAGCAAAAAAAAAAAATCATTTGTATAGATGGCACGCTGTTGGTCTCGTCAGTACGTATATATATAGCCGTGTGGGTTCAGACATACACAGATATTTGGCACTTGAACATATAAAAGACCCCACCAAAGCGACTTCAAAACATTAGTTTTGGTCATATAGCTGATTTATCCAGATCATACAGAGATAGTCCACACGTGAACATATAAAACGAGACCTCACCTATTCACTAATATGACGACATAATGCCCCAGCTGAAAAACTTCATTTAATTAACTCGGGAATACGTTTTGATCTTACGTATCTATAAGCAACCCAGCCAGAGAATCATTTATATAAATAGTACGCTTTTAGTCATGCATATCAACAAGCAGCCTAACTGAATAAATATATTTGTTGGGTAGTACGCTGTTGGTTTATTCAATACGTATATGGCCGTGTTGAATCAAATCATACGTAGATAGTCTGCATTTAAACATATGAAAACGAGGCTCCAATTATTCATCAATATAGCAACTTAATGTCCCAGCAGGAGAAACTTAATTTGTTTCTGGCAAACGCTTTTATCATGCGTGTCTACAGACAGCCCAACGAAAAAATCATTTATATAGATAGCACACTGCTGATCTCGTCGATAGCCGTGTTAATTCAGACATACAAAAATGCTTTGCACTTAAATGATATAAATGAAGAGGTTAGTTATTCCATAACGCCATTAAACACTATTATAAGGTAAGAGGGGTGTATTTGCACCTCAGCCAATTAGATTAGGGGGGCAGCAGTTTTCATAATATTTACTGAATAAGACAAACAGTTAGACAAACTTAAAAAAATACTTCCAAGCCAATGCAGATACATTTTACTGCCCACCTTCCCACGCTAACTTATTACTTCAACAAAACATATACAGGGTCATTCAAAGAGATACGAATGGCTGGAGAAAGGTAACCGAACGCTGAAATTCAGCGTTCGGTTACCTTTCTTGGCCATTCGGCTATCCAGAGAGCAGGCAATACGCCAAATCTGGCGAACTGCCTGCACATACGGTGCCTGTTCGAGGGCAGTGAAATCCCCATAAAAAAGTACTGCTTCGGCTATTCAGAGAACACAAACCAGCAGTGAAAGGTTCCCGAAATGCCCTGCCATTCGGTGGTTTAATTTGGCAGGTTTATTCAGGCGAATCCCATAGGCTTCAATGTTAAAAATATTCCCGTTTTAATTCAATATCTAATAAACCGTTCATTATAATATTCTGCAGTAAAGAGTCTCTTTATGTATAGATTTTTTAGGAAATGTTAAGCATTTTTCTGGATTTTCTATTTTTTATTTTAAAAAGTCAGATTTTTTTATTTTATTAAGTTTACTTACTTTATCTGCAACAGCCCTTTTTATTATCATTCCCTGGACCTCATATGTAAATTTCAGACATTTTCGCTCATTAGTTTCTTTGCAAACAGCGTTTCACTTTTCAAACATTCATGCAAACTGTTTTGCTAATTTATTCACTTCACTCGTCTACGGTGTCGGCTTTTTCCGGAGGCTGCGCTGCGTGTGATTGGCTCCTGCTCGGGTTTTTCCGGCGTCTTCGGCGGGTCAATCCAGATGTTTTTGCGGGTTTAGGCGTGCATTCGCCGGGTTTTTGCGGTGACTTTTCGTCGGGTTTGCGGCAGCTTTTCTCTGCACTGTGGTGCTTGCTGAATACACCGCAGGGTCGCCGAAATGGGATTGCCGAATCGGCCCGAATTGAAGAGAACGAAAAGTCACCGAACATGCAGTGACTTTTCGATTCTCTTTGAATAACCCTGATAATATTTCTGTTCCATTTCCATACACGTAAGGCTAGCTCATAACTAGCCCGTTAAGCTAACAGACAGAGCTTATAGATATATCGGCTTGAGTCCTGCTGATATTACAACCAAGCTCTCTGCTTGGCTGTTTCATCAGGTTACTGTACGTTACCAACTCCTTTATGATGTTCTATATTTTGTATTTCATGTAAATTCCATCTATGGGCTGCTGATTGTGAGAAACACCAGAACTCCAAGTGCATCACTTTGCACTGTACCAGATATGTACATTCCTATAATTTGTATTGGAGCCATTAATTTGCACGTAAAAGGTGAAGAACAAGCTATTGCAACATAGCTCAGTCTTCTCCTATGGAGCTGGTATGTAAAAAAAAATATATATATATATATATATATATATATATAGTAGAAAATACAAATGGAGGAAGCACTCAATCTTAAAGATTAGAAGATGTAGGTGGCCCGGGTGCTGCACAATGAGCGCATATAGATGACATGAAACTTTCTTTCACAACCTCACCTTGGTAGCAGAGTTTGGCTATTCCTCATACAGCTTTAAGCCTCCTACACAGCTGTTTCTGTTTCAGTTCATGACTGGGTTTCAAACTACGTGTGACATTGATGATCATTAGCACTGTCATGGAGCTGATGTAACGCTCCATGCTTCAAACCCCAAGAGACTTTATGTTCAATCTATATCGTGTGTTTTTAAATATATATTACATCGTTTGGTTTTAGTTTAAATTAGTTTAGTGTAAAATGGCGTAGCTTTAGTTTTAAATACTTATATTCCTGTAGGTAAATGTGTTTCTGTATAGCCAGTAAACAAGCTTTACTGCTGTGTAATTTATGCAACAGGGCTTTCCCCCTTATCTGGCTGCATGTTTAATTCAAGGGATCTGTGATAGTGTTTGTCTTTAATCTGATGTGTTAGAACAATGGATTATGCAAATGTTGTATGAGCTAAAGGCTAAAGAATATAAAGAATGTTTATTGTAAATATCTAACTGACATAATGTAATTAGCATATTGGTAGGACGAGGTGCGTCATTTATGCAAATTATGACTGGTGGATTTCAGCATAAATGGTGGCGTTTTTGTTCATTAAAGGTCAGAACTCTCAGAGCTCAGAGAGAGAGAGAATCCTGTTTTAAAACATACAGCCGCGTCTGGTGTTTTATTTCAAACTACGCTACACTCCACATTCAACCTCAGAAGGCAGAGAGCGGCCTTCTGGAAATTCCTAATGGCTCCAGGGCAGAGGAACAGAAGCAGGCGGGTCAAGCTGCTCGAGGCGCTGAGGACAGCGCTCCCAGTAGCCGGGCTGACCGCAACGAAAGGGTGTCTGGAGAGTCAGGACAGGCGGAAGAGAACGGTTCCGTCACAAGCACCTGTTTGGTATAATTGGTTGATCATACACCTGACTATAATCCTACAAAATCCCTGACTCTGTGCAAGTGTACCTATGAGAATTGATGCTGGTTTGAAGGGAAAAGGTAGTAACACCAGATATTGATTTGATTTAGATTTTTCTTTTGTTCGCTCACTTTGCATGTTGAAAATTGACAAATATAAACAATCATTATTTATATTTCTGAAAGCATTCTTTGTTTACAGCATTTTTTAACACCTGTCTAAAACTTTTGCACAGTACTGTGTATATATAAATATATAAATATATATATATATATATTATATATATATATAGATATATAATACCAGTTTTCAAAAGATGGCGTTAAGTGGTTTTGAAAATACAAAATTACCTAACACTTATATCTAAGGGGATTGAAAAAGCCCTTACCTTAGATCCCACTGTGCAGAGGGCAGCGCGATCCGTCGCTTCTTCTGGCCACAAGTAGAAGAAGACTGGGACCAAGTAATTCCCGGTGTTCTTCTATGTATCCTGTGTGTTCCTTCCGAAGCAAGCTCATTCGGAGCTCGTGGAGGGCTGCTATGAACTCCAAGAGCTGATATCCACGGCAGCATGTGGTGCCACAGCAGGTATCCATCAGCGGCTGGAAAATATTCCAGCTCAGGCTGTTGATACAGCATCTCGACTGGAATGAAACGGCTCAAATGGAAAAATGATTCCACAGCTTTTTTCCCTTTTGCAGCTCCCCGTTAACAGATTAGTTGTGATCTAGTCCCTAATGTATTTTTTCCATTATCTACCTCTCCTGTCTCACTTTCACCTGATAACCCTACCAATCGAGATGTCATTCTCCAATTTATCTATCACAATGTATTTTCCTTACTTTCCCTCAGTCTATAGGTTTTTGCTCACCCAAAGGGCTCTATCACCTCCTTCAAGCTAACACTAGCGTCAGCCTTAACGTTAGCTTAAAGGAGGTCATAGCGCTGTTCTTACATCGCTTTCAAATCGCTAATGGGTTAAAGAACCCATTAGCACTCGTTAATTTGCAATTCGTGGCACGCGTTTAAAGTACTATGCGCTCCCTATACCTAACATGGGGAGCGCAAAGTTGCAAGCGCAGATTAACTAGCGTTAGGATCACTTGGTCCTAACACTAGTTAATAATAAGAGCTGGCACTAATGAAAAAGTTACCACCAACTCAGAGTTGTAGGTAACGGTTTGCGCTGCTGCAGAATCTGTTACCTGCAGCTCAAAACCCCACAAAAATCTGATATTCACCTCTCTTCTCACAGCGAGAACGGTAGCCTGATCCGCTGCTTCTGCCCATCGGGAGCAGAGGGAGACTGGGGAAGAAAGTCCCCTGTCTCTCTCTGTGATCACTTCACCGACCAGCAGGATCTCGCGAGAGGCGAAACTCCAAAAATGGGCTGGACAAAATTCTTGGCACCCTTAACTTAATATTTGGTTGCACACCCTTTGGAAAAAATAACTGAAATTAGTCGCTTCCTACAAACATCAATATGCTTCTTACACCTCTCACCCGGAATTTTGGACCACTCTTCCTTTGCAAACTGGTCCAGGTCTCTCTTCTAGGAAGGGCGCCTTTCAGGGGTCAAGTCCTGGGAAAAAAAGTGAGGGAACTCACCCACGAATTCCACAACCCCTATTACCTGAAGAAAAAATATATATATCACGAGTATAGCAGTGCGTGGTGATACCATTTTTATTGGGTTAACATTACATTTAAAAGACAAGCTTTCAAGAGTGTAAACTGGAAACTATACTGATCAGTGAAAGGTATCACTACGTACAGGTATTCTCGCGATTTTGGCAACTGGACTAACGCGTTTTATATATAATCTATATATATATCCAGGCACAGACCCCCCAGAATTATATACACAGCACTGGACCCCCAGAATAATATACACGGCACTGGTTATATGGATATATTTTCCCAGTTCACATGGATATAATTGCCCCAGCTCTCATGGATAATGCAACCAGCTCTCATGGATAATGCCCCCAGGTCTCATGGATATTGCCCCCAGGTCTCATGGATAATGCCTCCAGGTCTCATGGATAATGCCCCCAGGTCTCATGGATAATGCCCCAGGTCTCATGGATAATGCCCCCAGGTCTCATGGATATTGCCCCAGGTCTCATGGATATTGCCCCAGGTCTCATGGATAATGCCCCCAGGTCTCATGGATAATGCCCCAGCTCTCATGGATAATGCCCCAGCTCTCATGGATAATGCCCCGGCTCTCATGGATAATGCCCCGGCTCTCATGGATAATGCCCCAGCTCTCATGGATAATGCCCCAGGTCTCATGGATACTGCCCCAGCTCTCATGGATAATGCCCCAGGTCTCATGGATATATGCCCCAGCTCTCATGGATAATGCCCCAGCTCTCATGGAGAATGCCCCAGGTCTCATGGATATATGCCCCAGCTCTCATGGATAATGCCCCAGGTCTCATGGATACTGCCCCAGGTCTCATGGATAATGCCCCAGGTCTCATGGATATATGCCCCAGCTCTCATGGATAATGCCCCAGGTCTCATGGATATATGCCCCAGGTCTCATGGATATATGCCCCAGATTTCATGATATATGCCCCAGGTCTCATGGATACTGCCCCAGGTCTCATGGATATATGCCCCAGGTCTCATGGATAATGCCCCAGCTCTCATGGATAATGCCCCCAGGTCTCATGGATAATGCCCCAGGTCTCATGGATAATGCCCCCAGGTCTCATGGATATTGCCCCCAGCTCTCATGGATACTGCCCCAGGTCTCATGGATATATGCCCCAGCTCTCACGGATAATGCCCCCAGGTCTCATGGATAATGCCCCAGCTCTCATGGATATATGCCCCAGGTCTCATGGATATATGCCCCAGGTCTCATGGAAAATGCCCCAGGTCTCATGGATATATGCCCCAGGTCTCATGGATATATGCCCCAGCTCTCATGGATAATGCCCTAGGTCTCATGGATAATGCCCCAGCTCTCATGGATAATGCCCCAGGTCTCACGGATATATGCCCCAGCTCTCATGGATAATGCCCCAGCTCTCATGGATAATGCCCCAGCTCTCATGGATACTGCCCCCAGCGTTTCATGGATACTGCCCCAGGTCTCAAGGATATATGCCCCAGCTCTCATGGATAATACCCCAGGTCTCATGGATATATGCCCCAGGTCTCATGGATAATGCCCCAGGTCTCATGGATAATGCCCCAGGTCTCATGGATATATGCCCCAGGTCTCATGGATAATGCCCCAGCTCTCATGGATACTGCCCCCCAGCGTTTCATGGATACTGCTCCCAGCTCACCTCTCTGCGACCGGCGGCCGCGTGTTTCCTGTTAGAACGGCCGCTGACAGGAAGTGCAGCCGCTCGCCTGGGATCGATGAAACAGCCAGGCGAGCGGCTCCACTTTCTGTCAGCGGCCGTTCTAACAGGAAGCACGCGGCTGCCGGCAATGTGCGGCGGCCGCCTGCTCCAGCCTTTCGGGCTCGGGCCACAGCGGGAACGCTGCGTTCCCGCAGCGTTCCCGCTGTGGGAGAAGTGCAGGAACGCCGTTCCCATGCGTTCCCGCTCGACTCGAGCCCTGGCGCCTTTTTCCAACAGCAATTTTAAGATCTCTCCACAGGTGTTCAATGGGATTTAGATCTGGACTCATTGCTGGCCACGTCAGAACTCTCCAGCGCTTTGTTGCCATCCATTTCTGGGTGCTTTTTGATGTATGTTTGGGGTCATTGTCCTGCTGGAAGACCCAAGATCTCGGTCGCAAACCCAGTTTTCTGACACTGGGCTCTACAGTGCGACCCAAAATCCTTTGGTAATCCTCAGATTTCATGATGCGTTGCACACATTCAAGTGCCAGAGGCAGCAAAACAACCCCAAAACATCATTGAACCTCCACCATATTTCACTGTGTTCTTTCTTTGTAGGCCTCATTTCGTTTTCGGTAAACAGTAGAATGATGTGCTTTACCAAAAAGCTCTATCTTGGTTTCATCTATCCACAAGACGTTTTCTCAGAAGGATTTTGGCTTACTCAAGTACATTTTGGCAAGCTGTAGTCTTGCTTTTTTATGTCTCTGTGTCAGCAGTTGGGTCCTCCTGGGTCTCCTGCCATAGCGTTTCATTTCATTTAAATGTCGACGGATAGTTTGCGCTGACACTGATGCTCCCTGAGCCTGCAGGACAGCTTGAATTTCTTTGGAACTTGTTTGGGGCTGCTTATCCACCATCTGGACTATCCTGCATTGCAACCTTTTATCAATTTTTCTCTTCCGTCCACCCACAGAGAGATTAGCTACAGTGCCATGGGTTGCAAACTTCTTGATAATGTTGCGCACTGTGGACAAAAGCAAATCTAGATCTCTGGAGATGGACTTGTAACCTTGACATTGTTGATATTTTTACACAATTTTGGTTCTTAAGTCCTCAGACAGTTCTCTTCTCCTCTTTCGGTTGTCCATGCTTAGTTGGCACACACAGACACACAATGCAAAGACTAACAGGGTTATTCAGAGAGCGTGAAAAGCAGGCGAATGACTGGAGAATGATTGGAGAATGAAAAATTCTAGGTCAAAATAGCCAAACCAGAAAAATTCTCCCTTTCATCTCACTTTCCAAATCGACTATTTTGACCTAGAATTTTTCATTCTCCAGTCATTCTCCAGTCATTCTCCTGCTTTTCACGCTCTCTGAATAACCCTGCATGTGAACTGCTCTCCTTTTTATCTGCTTTCAGGTGTGATTTTTATATTGCCCACACCTTTTACTTGCCCCAGGTGAGTTTACAGGAGCATCACATGCTTGAAACAATCTTATTTATCCACAATTTTGAAAGGGTGCCAAGAATTTTGTCCAGCCCATTTTTGGAGTTTTGTGTGACATTTTGTCCAAGTTGCTTTTTTTCCTTCCTTTTTTTGTTTTGTTCCAATACACACAAAGGGAATAAACATGTGTATAGCAAAACATGTGTTACTGCAATGCTTTTCTGTGAGAAATACTTGATTTTATGGAAAAATGTCTGGGGTGCCAACAATCTCGGCCATGACTGTAGGGTACTAGGTGCACCTAGATAAGTCTCTCATATGGGATACAAACAGACAAACAACCTAAATTCTGTCAACTCCTATCAAAGTAAAGAAACAGGCCTTTGTGGGTCCGCACAATAGGACAGAGAGAAGTCTGCTATAGAGAGAGTTCCCAATAGGATGAGTGGCAAATGAAATTGCATTAGGTAGAGGAAAGGTGGAGGCCCAAAATCAATGCTGGGAGCACTACCAGCTTGGAGCCAACCCACCCCAAGATTAACACCAAGCCACAGAGACTAAACAAATATTAAAATCAAAAACACAATTTGCATGGGAGTAAGCACTCCATCACTCAACGCGTTTCGCGATAAACACTGGCATCCTCAGGAGCATGCAGGAGGTAATGCTCAGTCTGGCAGCATAACAAGAAATAAGCAGACGAGGTCCTGGTGGAGCAGGCTCTTTATATACTGAAGTAATGCAATCAATTACCTTGAGGCAGGTGTGGGACAGGGGTGGTCCCATGTATGTGAACACTTCGCTACAGATAGGGGGTAGAGAGATAGTAGCATATGATTGATGTATGATGCACCAATACACATGTGCATCCTATGTCTACTGAAACCAAGTAATACTGTCCCCTGTTTCAATTGCTACAGGCAAAAAAAAAAAGCTGTCCCCTTCTAGATGCTGGTTTTAATGGACACATGCTTGGAGAGAACTGGATCAACAAAAAGCATAAATAAATAAGCAAAAAGAGGTCCTGGTGAAGCAGGCTCTTTATATAGTGGAGAAATAAAAGCAAATACCATTTGGCTGGTGTAGGACGGGGTGGTCCCATGTATGTTGTAGCAGCTTGAAACTGATTCACATCCTGCACAAAACTGCATATGGGTGTGCCATGTTTGGTGCTATAACACTACATAAAAGGTACATGTGCGAGAAAACCCCCTTCGTACAGAAGAGTAGGACACCATTGAAAAATCCATGTTCAATATAAGGTTATTAATCTGTGTGCATCTAATAACACACTTTACTGTATCATTAAGACACTGCGCTCGAGTGAGTATTCTGGAGCTCTATCACTGTCAGATTTTCGGGTAGGGGTCGGGAAGGATTACACATACAAACTTTTTCTGTAGCTTTGCGATGTTGCGCTCCTCATTGCTGGTCTCCTTCACTCATCAGTGTAATATTACAAGAAGTATTGAAACTAAATGTAATGCATTTTCCTTTTGTTTCTTTTGTTTTTTGGACTGAGCAGTTTCGTATCTCTTGAGTCATACGAAAACTAAATTATCCCGAAATTTGGACTAAATCGTTTTAGTACTAAAACAAATGCACATGTCTAATATGCATGTGGTTTCTTAGGTGACTTTGGATGAGGTCCCACCAGGACATTTATGGAGACTGATGACCTTCACACAAATCGCTTTGAAGAACAATGCATAGCCATCTTTAATTGCAAACTAATTTGGAAGCCTGTCCGGCGTGCCACGTCAAGCGTGAGAGAAAAAAACCCTAAATGATGCTTCCTTGAAACCCCACGGATATCTACTTCAACCTGAGCTTTATGGATCAGTCGTGACTGGTGTTTACAGAAGCTGAAGAGACACATAAAAGCCATAAATGCTGAATATGATAACACAGCATTTCATGCATAAACAGATTATCCACCGGCTGTGTATTAATTGGACTCCTTAATAAAACAGATCTATAATTGACAGCTTGATCTAAACTCATATGTACTCGTTTTCAGTAAGTGCTCAGTTGTGCCAATACTAGATTTAATTAAAACTCAGTAGTTTGAGGCCACTAATGTTCTGTATATGTAATGTTAGAATATGGTTGGCAAATGGCATCCCTGGCATTTTACAAACTTGCATCTATGACATTCAAATGATTTAAGAAAGCTTTTGTTCTCTTAACTTTTTTTATTTGCTGTTAACAGGATTTTAATTAAAATCAATTGTTTATGTGTTGGGAAACTAGGGGCCCTATTTCATTAGTGGTTATTCAGAGAGATCTGAAAAGTCAAAACACGTTCGGTGACCTTTCGTTCCCTGCACTTCAGAGCGATTCTAGTTCACCGACTCTGCGGTGTATTCAGCAAGCACCGCAGGGCCCCCAGTAGTGCAGGGAAAACTTGCCGCAAACCCGCCGAACACTCACCGAACAGTCACCAAAAACACGCAAAAACCCCTCCGAACACGGCGGAAAAACCAGACGAGCCGCCGTTCACAGCGCAGAGCAACTCGACATTAAACACTGTTTGCAAAAAAACCTACTGAACGAAAATGCCTGGAATTTACATATAAGATCCAATGAATGATAATAAAAAGGTCTGTTACAGAAAAAAGAAAAAACAGAAAAATAATTTTGCCGGAAAAATCCCGAAAAAATGCTTCAAGATCCTAAAAATTCTATAAATAAAGAGACTTTTTACTGCAGAATAAAATAATAAACGGTTTGTAAGATATTGAATTAAAAAGGGAATATTTTTTATCATAGAAGCCTATGGGATTCCCCTGAATAAACCTGTCGAATGAAACCACCAAACAACAGGGCATTTTGGCAACTTTTCACTGCTGTTCGGTGTTCTCTGAATAGATGAACAATTCCTTTTTATGGGGGATTTCACTGCCTTCGAACAGCACCGTACGTGCAGGCAAGTCGCCACAATTTGGCGAATTGCCTGCTCTCTGAATAGCCTAATGGCCCCAAAATGTCACCGTTCGCTGTATTTCAGTGTCCGGTTACATGTCGGTGACATTTCGGATCTCTCTGAATAACCCCTATTGTTGTCGATAAGATAACTATAAGAGATGATACACATAACGGCTCCCGTAGTTATCTTATCAAGTCCTGCGGACTCCACGAGCCAATACTCGCGGCAGCACACTGCACTGCTGCTGGTGTCTGGTAGCCTTGTGCTTCGTTCGAGGGCCAGGTGCTACCAAAACGCCTACTCTGGAATACGCTTGGTAAAATGGAATGCTTACTGTCTCCTATTTACCGAAAAGTGTGTAATAAGGCCCTAGGACATTATAATCATGCATGAGCAAGAGCAGTAAATTTATCCATCTCCATATAGTTAAACATTTTGGGCCTATCCCAAACGTACTATTTTAACATCCCACCTGCCAGTGAACAAATCAGTCACCGATGATGTCAGCATGCCCTACATACATACATTATGCATTGCGTGCGCTGTATAATTTGAATAAGTATGCAACTTGCATTAGGTAACTGCAGGGACGTCCACATTTTGAAGGCCTGAGCTGAAGAAGAGGAGCAGTGCGCACCAGGGAGAAAAGGTGATTATTTACATAGTGCCATATTACATTCTCTGCGAAATTGCACTCGCGCAGCGCATTTTTTTTGCGCACGAAAAAAAGTTATTGCGCGAAAATTAACGTGGTATTCCGATCAGAGCGCATTTTTTCTTACTCCAAGATTTTTCGTGCGCAAATCCGACACGCAAAGCCGTTCGCAAATGAACGTTGCATGCAGGAATCGGTGGGCAGACTGTTTTGTCACGGGATTTGTCACGGGATTCAGCCAACATCAATCACCCATTTCCAATAAAATATTTACAAACTAAAAAAAGAGGAAAAAAAAAATTAACAACCACCAGCCAAAAAAAGAAAAAATTAACAATGACACGATTCATAAATTTTAATGTTTGGGTATGTGTAGAATGTGTAACTGTACTGTGCTGTATTTTTTTTCTCCTGCTAGTGTATTTTGTTTAGCCCAGAACGATCACATTTACAGTTACCACCTGCTTTTCAAAGACGGTACGAAAATGTGCTCAAACTTTCGTTGCGCGAAGATTGTAATACCATCCGTGTACCAGCGCACTAACACATTGGCACTCACAATGTTAAGTATGGGATGCGCGCACGAACTTGCGCTCGCGCTGGGTTCGTGCAGGGTCACTCGCGTTAGACATTAACGTGCATTTTGTGCGCGAACGTCAGAATACGACGTTCAGCGCAAAGGCTTTTTCCCCTTGCGTTAATGCGTTTTTGCGCACGCGTTAACAAGTGCGCATAGAATGTAATAGGGCCTATGGTATTTAAAAAAAAAAAAAAATTGGCTTCACTATCTCACTATCAAACCAGACTCGCTGTCTCTGAGTTAAGCTTGACTCCTCGCTCTCCATCCTCTTACACAGCCATTCTCTCTTTTCCTCCTGCCGCAACCAGTTAGGAAATATTTCTAACATTTGACCATTTCTTACCACTGACACCCCCAATTGCTTTAATAATAATGTAGTAGTCTTCTAGCTGGCCTCCCTCTCTCCTGCCTCTCCCTCCTACAATCCATTCTGATTGCTGCTGCCAGGCTCCTCCACCTCACCCGTCGCTCTGTCTCTGCCGCTCCCCTCTGCGAGTCCCTTCACTGGCTCCCCATCCACTGCAGAATTAAATTCAAAATCCTTACCCTGACCTACAAAGCTCTCACTAACTCAGCTCCCCACTACCTGTCCTCACTAATCACCAAATACACCCCAGCCCGCTCCCTAAGATCAAACAGTGACCTGCACTTAGCTTCTCCCCACATCACTTCTTCCCATGCTGGACTGCAGAACTTCTAACGTGCAGCCCTCATCTTCTGGAATGCCCTCCCTTGTGTCAAACTTTCTCCTAATTTCCCTGACTTCAAACATTCCCTAAAGACATTCCAATTCAGAGAAGCCTACCACCCAACTCACTAATACACTTCACTTCCCCAAACAGTTCATCACTTTGACCTTGCAGCCCTCTCCTCCTGTTTCTCACCTTCCAACCCTTCTAGATTCTAAGTTCTCATGGGAATTGGGCCCTCATTTTCTCCTGTGTTGGTTTGTCAAATGGTGTTCATTCTCAATGTATTGTAACACTCATTGTTCAGCACTACGGAATATGTTGGAGCAATATAAATAAATATTATTAATAATAATGCTGTCAGCAGAATCTGCCTAATTATTTCAGACATTAAGAGCTGGGTGGTAAACTTTTAATAGAATGTCCCTTTAATTAATCCTGAAATATTTCACATGAAAATCACTAAGGGCCATATTACAATGTTGGTGCTAACTTAACCAGAGCTGTTGTAAACTTAAAACCTCCATAGGCTATAATGGCTCTGGGAAGTATACAACAGCTCTGGTTAAGTTAGCACCAACTAAGTCGGTGTGATAGTTTTAAAATAATAGAGTTGAAAAGATGTCTCATAATACTGGCTACAATTAAAAAAAAAAATCATATATAACGAATCCCTAACTCATCTCATGGGAATAGTGACTTTACCAGGTCCCATATGCCAAACATTCAATATGATTAAAAACTGCAAAAATATAGAAAAATCATCTATGTCTAAATCTGAATGCAATAACCAAGACTTTAATTACTTGTGTGACAATTGTCATCCAAAAACTGTTTGTTGGCAGGCCACATTTTATTTTTACCTATTTTATTTATTTGCCACGGAACCCTTTAAATATGTTGAAATAAATTAATCACATGCATTGTCACAAGATGGTTAGTAACATTTGGGCTTTTGCCATATTTTATGTTTATGGAGACTCAGCCATGTATTTCATTATGATGATATAGCTCTCTGAGTGACATTTACAGCACAGACAAAAGCAATAACGTTGGGAGTAATTGTCAATTCCATTAGCAGTATGCTGCTATGTACAGCAACATTGATCAACAACTGATGGGGATCTGCAACTTCCATGATGCTATCATCATCATCACCACAGGATATGCAGCTCCACAGCTATGACTGGAGTGACTGGTGACCCCTGATGTACAGCTTGGTGTCCTCAATGTCATGGGAATTATTCTCACACAAATAGAACTTCATATATCTAAGACAATTTGACTTTATATAAAGTATTTCATGAACGTGACTAACTCACTAAGAAGATACGTCCCAGAAGCACGAGTTGGGTCAATTCATTTAATCAGCAAGGCATAAAAACCCAGAAATGGCAAAAGGTAAATGTATATTTTGAATAATGGTCTTAGCATTAATTCATGCAAATTACAGCTTCCTGAAAGCTTTCAGTGTTTTTAACAAATGAATCATTTATCGTAGGGCCTTTGTCGTCCCTCGGTAAGTAATGAAATTGGCTTGGTGGCCATTGCTAGAAGCATTTGATCAATTCAGGCTGCAGTATGTCAATGACCGATAGGCGTGGTAAGAGTTGGTGCGTCTTTATACGCACGTAAAGAAATCGATCTTTGTTAGTGATTTCTGTTGGCAGTCGATCACCAGAAAATCAGCAGTGGAACAGAGTCATATTGTCACGTCCAACTCCATCCTGGGGACCCAGTGACCAACAGCGCCTTCCTCGCTGCTCGTTTTGCTGCCTGCCAAGTGAAGTGCTGGTCAATTGTGGTCACGGGTCGAGAAATGCAGGCAGGGTGTGGCGTTATGACGCAGCACCTGCCGAGTTTAAATTCATACGCCTAGGCCTGGTTCCTTGTCCTGATGTGGTTCTCACTCCTCTCTTGCGTTATTACTTGATTATGTATGACTTCTGGCTTGTCTGATGATTTCTCCTAACTGTTAACCCCTTGGCTCCTGATTTACGACCCTCTAACTACCGGATCTGGCACATGACCCCTGGCAATCCTCTGACTACCCAATCTGGCATACGACCTCTGGCAATTCTCTGACTACCTGTTCTGGCATAACAAACCCTGGCATATCTCTGACGACCCCTGGTATTTACCCCTGCTATCTGTCACGTACCTCTGGTGCCCAGCAGCATCCTCCGTGCTGTCCACTGTCCGAGTGCCAGATAAAACACAAGCTGGCACAGGCCACGTGACAAGCGGAGGGGCAGGGTGCGGAGCTATGACGCGGCGCCATCGGGTTTATATACCTTGCAGTCAGCGGTGATCGGCGCGCTGACGGGGTTACATTTTCCCACGGTGCTACCTAGCATTTGAGATAACATATCTATTACGTGTATGACCCTTGGCTTTGGCGATTGACGATTCTGGTATCTGAGCCTCTGACTTTGGCAATTAACGATTCTGGTATCTGACCCCCTGGATTTGGCACTTATCGATTCTAGTATTCTGAACCCCTGGCTCTGGCAATTAACTACTCTGGTATCTGACCCTCTGGCTTTAGCAATTTACGATTCTGATATCTGCCCCCTGGTTTATTGGCAGTCCACGTTTACTACAGATATATAGCTTCTGACAAACCGACCACTCTAAGGATCGAAAAGGTTAGGGCGGTAACTCTGCATACAGAGACCGGTTTTCTATACTCCTGGGGAATTCGCGACAGTAGCCGGCTCACAAGCAAATCTGGCATTAATCCCTGGTATCTGTTATTCTTTTTATGTGTGCATACCCTTGGTACTGTCTGTGTATGGTAATTCATTCTGGACACTTCAAGAACTGGCAGTGTAGGTTAGCCCATCTGCGTTCAGGGATTAGACATTATATACAGTATCTAGGAGGTGCATGACACATAAAAGAGCTTGACAATCAATGAAATTGTAAAAAGAGTCACATTTTTTAAATAACGGAGAGCATACTGTAATCCTTTGGTTGGCATCACCTACTAGAGGAATCGGGCATGAACAACCAGGAGGAATAGATGGAGAGTGATCTAGTTGCATCTGGTTATGATTCAATTGCAGCCAATCCTGTAGCCATTGTAGACCAAATCTTTCTGCTCATCCCATTCAACAAAAGAGGTGAAAGGAGTAACAGTCACATTAAGAGCAAGACAGCTGATTACATTTTGGCTCTACAATCGAGTCTTTATCAAGCATGATCACTACGACTTGATAAAGTCTAGTTTGTAGAGGCAAAACATTGTAAACTGTCTTGCTCGTCCTAAATCAACGCTTCATGATCCCTTCAGTGTGACTAGCTCTCCTTTTACTTCTATCTATATCTTGGATGCATTACTGTGAAGAACCAGATGAAGTTTGGCTTGTACCCCCTACATTATATATTATATTTCTAAAGGCATTCCACTCAAAAAATTAGAGCTCTTTGGCCATAAAAATCTGGATGGCGAATGCCCATCAGTGTTTTTCCCCTCTGAAAATATGGGAGCAGAACAATATAGGTTCAGCTTTAACAACATGATACCAGTAGAGCACTCCTTATCCAAATTGCTCGTTGCCAAGTGCATTTCAGGATTTTCCTGAATACCTGTATTCCAAAAACAGCAAAGACATCTTGAGTAGGCGTGGGGAAGGTGTAGGGGCCTCAAATATGGGGCCTCTCATTGACAGGATTGAGAAATTAAGATTAGGGGTTGAAGGCTGTGAAGCACGAAGACAATAGATGGCTTGGAGGCAGATCGCAGAGGGTGAGGATGCCTTCTGGTCTCTGTGTGCTGACGATGTTGCAGCCCAGGCTTATCTTGAGGCTTCACAACTCTAAATTGCATATTACAACCAAAAGGGTGCTCCAAAAATTTGTTTGAGCAAGGGGTGCTCAACTTGTATATGAATTAACTCCTCCATATCAAAATGTACGTGCCGCGTCATTCTTGTTTATAAGAATTTAAGCTATATCAAATCAGAAAACAATCAGGCTACAAAAGAACTTTTGGTTTCCAGTATCAATGAATGCAACAGCACCATTGATATGTTAACATTTATACTTGCAGCAGTTTCTGCAGACACAAAAAATACAGTTTTTAAGTTAAGCCATCTACAGCAGGCATTATAATTCCAGGACTGTCTATTGAGTGTGCCAAGTAGTAAGAGATAATATATAATTTCATATGATCTACTTGTTATTTTAAGAAGCACATTGTGGTTTTAAACCCTGCGATTCGTGGGAAACACATAATCCTAGCATATTATCTGGAATCTTTTGAATCCACTCATCACATCCATTGTCTGTTGGGGTCTCGGGATGAAATGGGATTTACTATTCTCAGTACAAAGATGCCAGTTATCCTACCATTTAAATGATAAAGGAGAAAAACAGATCAATTATGCCTTTCACTAACTAAAACTCGTTTACACATTAGTGCATTTAAAAACCAATTTAAAAAAATGAAAAATAGCGTTTAAAACCTGTTTGCAAACCTATTTAATGCAGGATTAATGTTTTTCCAAGGGAAAAAAATCTCACTCCTGTCAACCTGTATTATTGTAAAAAAGCTATAAGGACCAGCTCCCACCCTCACTGTAAGATAAAGGTTCAACAAACTCTACTGCTGCATTACGACAGCCAGGGAAAGTAAAGAACAAAAGAACACAGGGAGAGCTCTGGGGTCACTTCCGGCTGTACGGGATAGGTTTCAGGGGGTTATAATTGCTGAAAATCCCTGTACAATAAAAGAAGATACAAGGTGTTACTGTATTTCCATATACAGGCATTATGCCACATACAGATATTTTTATATTCTGTTGGTATTCTTTGGAAGCTGCTTTGCTAATAATCTCATTATGATCACTACAAATCCCCTTAAATCAGGAAATCTAACAATTTTTCTTATCAATCTTTATCACATTTTCTGGATCTGAGACTAAGGGCCATATTACGATCGTAACGCTAAAACGTGGTCGCAAAAGAGAAAAACCTGCTCCTGCAGGCTTCTCCTTTGCTTCCCTGTTTTAGCGTGATATTACTATGCAGGCGCTAAAAAAGCAACCTGTATCGTAACCCGGCGCTAAGCCTTGGGATGCACGCGGCAGCGCTAAGGCTAGGGTCAGAAGAACGCATTTTTCCCATCGTCCTTAAAAAAGTGCGTCCAAACGCATTGACGTATTTTTTCACAGAAGACGCGAAAGCGGTCATACGATGCGTATTTTCGTGTGTGATTTTTGACGGAGCTATAAAAAACAAATGGGCGTGATGTTGGCCGGACATGTGCCGCGTCTGACGTCTCCTAATCACGCACACACGCCGCTATCCCAACAAAGCGCACTGTGCTCTGTGAGTCAGTACTAGCAGTTCTACTTTCTCTAAAAAATGCTTTCGTTTGCCGCTTGCGTTGCACGGCCGAACTTTCGTGCGGTGGCCGCCCATCAGAGCTGGCTGGCACCTGCCCCTTCACGCAAACGGAGCAGCGCCTGCCCCTTCACGTGAGCAGGCTGACGCCTGCGCCCTTGCCTCGACACAGCGCTACACACACCTACAGACAGCGCTTTAGACCTCGACCAGGCCATCAAGCGAGCAGGAGTCCGACTGCATCCACCAAGTACTCCAGCTGCATGTGTGTGTGTCTGTGTCTCTGCATGTGTGTGTGTGTGTCTGTATGTGTGTGTTGGTAAGTGTGTGTTTCTGTATGTGTGTGTCTGTCTCTGTATGTGTGTGTGTCTGTGTGTCTGTGTCTGTCTGTGTCTCTGTATATGTGTGTGTCAGTGTCTGTGTCTCTGTATGTGTGTGTCTGTGTCTCTGTGTGTGTGTCTGTGTCTCTGTGTGTGTGTCTGTGTGTGTGTGTGTGTGTGGGTAAGTGTGTGTTTTTGTATGTGTGTGTGGGTAAGTTTGTGTGTCTGTATCTGGATGTGTGACAGTGGGCCTGGAATATGTGGCGCTCTGTGATACGCTCATACACATTGCACATTACTGAGTTTTATTGCTGTGGGGCTCTGTGATACGTTCATACACACCGCACATTACTGTGAGTTTTATTGCCATGGAGCTCTGATACGCTCATACAAGTCACATGTTTTTTTGGGGGGGCAGCATGTCAGTCGGATGGTAGTATGGTGCGCCCGTGCTAGGGCCACCAATGCTAACATTAACGCTCAGGTGAGCACTAACGTTAGTGTTTTAAATGTAATATTGCCCCAAGGGGGTTATTCAGACAGAACCAAAATATCACCGAATTTTCGTTGCTTTCTCATTCGGAGCATTTTGGCGAGTTCAAATCGCCTACCTTGCAGTCAATTCAGTATTCACTGCAGGGTCCCCGAAGTGCACTGAAGGTGGCCCGCCGAACACTGCCCCAAACTGCCGAATGCAGCCAGCAATCACCAAATGCCTCCGATCACTCGTCAACCGCTGCAGAAAAAAAGCCAATCAGCCGCCGAACAGGGGTAATATAGAAGGTAGGGGTAGTAGGTAGGGGAGTATAAAAAAAAATAATGCATGAATATGCATGGAAATAATAGATAAGGTCCTATGAATACTAATAAAAAGGTCTGTTACAGAATGAAAAAAGCCCACCTTTAAAAAAAATTAAATTAAATTAAAAATATAGCTGAAAAAGCTAGAAAATGCCTAAAAATAAATAAATAAAAAGGCTTTCTGCTGCAACTAAAAAGAGTAATCTGTTGAATAAAGAAAATTGTGAAAACTTTGTTTCCCCCCTTGAAACCTATGGGATTCCCCTGTTTAAACCTGTTGAACAGAAGCACTGAAAATCTGGGCATTTCACCAAAGTTTTGCGACTATTCGGTGTTTTTTGAATAGATTAACCCCTTCGCTACCAAGTGATTTTCCAAAAAAAACATTGTCAGAAACCAGTGTTTTTTTGTAAAATCATTTTTAATTAGTTTTAAAGCAAGAAATATTTGAGTTTATACCCATTGTATTTATTACTGTAAATAACCTATTTTTGGCCAGTAGATGGCGCCATCTACTGTCAAATTGAGTTAGAGGTTTGAGCTGCTGGTCTATATTCATCTATTTCTCCCTGTATTGGCTCCTGACAGCCCGATATTTCAGGGCTTTGAGCAGCTGATTTTATAGTTTTAGCTCTTTGGGTGCACCATCTGCAGCCCAAAAGCAAACAAAATTCGTTTGCAGCAAACAAATTTCATTTGCTTTCGGGCTGCAGATCAGCAAACCGAGATATCTCGATATCGGAGCACCAGATGGTGCTTTTGAAGCCCGAGATATCTCAATATCGGTAGTGAAGGGGTTAACCATTACTTCTCTATGCGGAATTTCACTGCCGCCAAAGGTTTGCGAATTGCACTGTATTTCAGCATTTCACTGGCAATTTGCCAATATTTGGTGAATTGTCAGCTTTCTCAATAGCCGAATTTCCACAAAATTGCACAGTGCGGTGCAATTCGGTGGCAAGGTCGGCGCTTATTGAATAACCCCTAAGGCTAGGGTCAGACGAACGCATTTTCGCGTTGTCTGTGAAAAAGTGCGTTCGAACGAATGGACGCATTTTTTCACGGAGTACGCGATAACGGTCATACGATGCGCATTTGTGTTCGTGATTTTGTACGGATCATCAATAAAGCACTTTTGCATCTGGACGTTATGTTGGCCGGACATTAGCAGTGTCTGACATCTCCAAATCACGCAAACACGCCGCTAGCGGACGCAGCGCACTCTGTACGTCCGTACTAGTGGTTTCACGTTCTCGACAAAATGCGTTCGTTTGCCACTTGCGTTGCGCAGCCGGACTTTCATGCGACCGTACTTCGTATATTGGCCGTCATTGCCCGTCATTTGCTGCTAGTGCGGCCGTAATTAAGTGTGCCTAAACGCACGTTTAAAGTGCGCTAGTCTGACCCTAGCCTAAAAGGTCATTTCTGCCTGTATGCTGATAATACAGACCCTGTGTGAAATTGTGCAAGATAAAGGACACCATCTAGAGTTCAGAATCTTTCACTACAGCAATAGTTTTGTAAAGGATAAACAAATACATGAAAAATTTCAAATGAGCAAATTTATGTTATTTTAATCTTTTATCAAACTCACAATAACAATCTATATGGAGAATAGTTATTTTACTCTATAACGAATAAATCTTTCACCCTATATCAGTGTTGACTGCACATCCCTTTCTTCATTTAAATTCTATGATAATGCGTTTTCAACAAAAAGAGCTAGCTAGTGAATTCTGCAAAAAATGACATTATATGTATGTACACACCCACGCGTGCGTGCACACACACAATATATACTTTAATATATGTATGGTTTATTGCTTTGCGCTGGCAGAGACATGTATATACATAATTTAAATACTTTTGCTCAGCAGTTATTTAAAATAGAAAATAAATAGTTCATTGAGATAGCATTTATTTGTTTAAATCTCAATGGTTGAAAGCCGTGGCGGCACCGCAGAGTCACTGTTTACACGATGACCTCATGACTCCGACAAAGCTTCAAAAAATGATTTACAGTATTTTCATGTAGTTATATGATCTGTTAGGAGGTATATGAACTGAAAAATGTTGTGTGGATGTTTTACCGAGACAGTTGCTTTGATCTGTACAGATATTACAGTGAGCCAGACATCGCTTGCAGGTGCCCTCTTCATCTGGATAATACCTCAAGGAGCAATTAGGAAGACACTTGTTATTTTCCAAGTAGAGGCCATCCACGCACGACAAGCATTTGTGCTTATTTTCATCACAAGTCCAACACGAACCATCGCAAGCTTCGCAGGATCCTTCTGTGTTTTCAAAGTAACCACTAGAAGAAACAAAGCAAAGCTTATCAGGAATTTCAAAAATCTACCATTTGTTCCTCAAAATTAAGATGAATGCTTACAGGGTTATTCAAAGAGCTCCGAATTGCTGGCGAAAGGTAACTGAACAGTGAAATTCAGCGTTCGGTTACCTTTCCTGGCCATTCGGCTATCCAGAGAGCAGGCAATTTGCCAAATTGTGGCGAATTGCCTGCAGGTACGGTGCTGTTCGAAGGCAGTGAAATCCCCCATAGAGAAACAATGGTTCATCTATTCAGTGAACACCAAACAGCTGTGAAAGGTTGCCGAAATGCCTTGCCATTCGGTGGTTTCATTTGACAGGTTTATTCGGGAGAATCCCATAGGCTTCAATGTTAAAAATATTCCCATTTTAATTCAATATCTAATAAACCATTGATTATAATATTCTGCAGTAAAAAGTCTCTTTATTTATAGATTTTTTAGGATCTTTTAGGCATTTTTCGGGATTTTTTTAATCGTCTTTTCTTTTCTTTGTAACAGCCCTTTATATTATCATTCATTGGATCTTATATGTAAATTTCAGACATTTTCACTCAGTAGTTTCTTTGCAAACAGTGTTTCAATTTTCAAACATTCAAGCGTACTGGATTTTTTTTCACTCCATTCGTCTGCAGTGTCCGGTTTTTCCGGCGGCTGCTCGGGTTTCTCCGGCGTGGTTAATCCAGATGTTTTTGCGGGTTTCGGTGTGCATTTGCTGGGTTTTGCGGTGAGTGTTCGTTGGGTTTGCGGCGACTTTTACCTGCACTACGACAGCCCTGTGGTGCTTGCTGAATACACCGCAGGGTCGCCGAAATGGAATCGCCGAATCGCACCGAATTGAAGGGAACTAAGGCTAGGGACAGATGAGCGCATTTTCTGCAGCCACCGTCAAAATGTACGTCGATGCGTGCGCACGCATTTTTTCACGGAATACGCTTAAGTGGTCAGACGATGCGCAATTCTGGACGTATTTCATGACGGTGGGGTAAAAAGAAGTCTAGGGAAATCCGGCTGTTTGAGC
Organism: Leptobrachium leishanense; assembly: GCA_009667805.1. Taxonomy (NCBI): domain Eukaryota; kingdom Metazoa; phylum Chordata; class Amphibia; order Anura; family Megophryidae; genus Leptobrachium; species Leptobrachium leishanense. The sequence goes on from CM019065.1 coordinate 73,554,944, forward strand.
GTTATGTTGGCCGCACACTAGCAGCGTCTGACGTCTCCTAATCACGCACACACGCTGCCATGCGGCTGCAGCACACTTTGTACGTCAGTAGCAGCGGTTTCACGTTCTGAGAAAAATGCGTTCATTTGCTGGTTGCGTGGTGTCGGCGCACTTTCGTACGCACGTACTGCGTATATTGGCCGTCATTGGCCGTTATGTGCTGCTACTGCCGCCGTGATTTAGTGCGCCTGCACGCGCGTTCCGACTGCCCCACTCTGACCCTAGCCTTAAAGTCACCGAACATGCGGTGACTTTACGATTCTCTTTGAATAACCCTGTTAGAATGTTCTCAAAGGGATGGAACAAGATCAAGCTTCAATTGGAGATGGTTATGCTGAAGAATAATCTTTTTTTATCCATCTTTTGTTGTAACTCTCCCTGTTACATGAGACAGCATATGAAGCAAAGTATGACGCAATGTGATTGGGGCAAAGTGTTGTTTCTGGCATTGTGCAACCATCTTATATATTAGTTTGGATGTAATTAATGCTTATTTGAGGGAATTATGATATCTGGGAAAAAGTGATACGTAGGGCTGCCATCAGAAATCTCAGGGCCTCTTACTACTGGTTGGGGCCCCTTCCCTCACCTGCTCATTTCAGCAACGAAATTAAAAATAACACTTTGGTTCCTCATCCTTCCTGACCTCCCTTTTTTCGTTTCTTTTTCTGTGCCTTCAGCATTTTTAATTTTTTCTTTTTCATTTTTCGTTGTTTTATAGATCTATAAGCAGTTTATGTATGCCTACTGTTTATGTGCTGGCCCTGCGCTGCCTATTTTCTAACGTGGAAAAACTTTTTTTAAAAAATTCTTTATTTCTGCCTCCTGGTCTCTCCTTACCTTATTTTCAAGGGAACTGGCTAAATCCGTAGTGGCCCAGCAAGGAGATAACAAATGTACCCTGGTGGGTGTATGCATCTCTCTATCTTCTGCAGACCATACCTAATCGCTCCATCAGTGATGAGTCAGAATGCTGTTATCAGTATCAGTCCCAGATGCCACAACCCACTGCGAGATTTGTTGGTATCCCAGTGGGCCTGTCCTGTGTGGCATGGAATACCCTTGCAACTGTGGCACTTACAGGTCTATTCAAAGAAAGGTGAACCTAGGGAAAATGACTGGAGAAGTGAAAATTCTAGGTCAAAATAGCCAAAGCAGAAAAATTCTCCCGTTTATCTCATTTTCCAAATCGGCTATTTGGTCTAGATTGTTCATTTCTCCCGCCACTTCTCCTGGTTATCACCTTTCTCTGAATAACCCTGTTTGACAAGTTGTGGATGGCTTAGTAAGTCCCCTGGAACCACTACGCCTCTGAACATAGCATTTGCTGTCACCCGTGATGGAGGCCCTGGCCCCGATGGTGGCCCTGGTGGAACATATCCTTTTGGCAACTCACCACTATTTAAAAATCCTTATAAGCTGCAAAGAACAGGAGTTATAATGACTGAAAATCATTGTACAGTACAGATACAAGGTGTTCCTGTAATTTCCATACACAGGCATTATGCCACAAAATATTATTTTTATTTTCTTTTGGTATTTTTTGGAAGCTGCATTGCTAATAATCTCATTATGATACAAATCCCCATAAGCAGGAGATCTGACCATTTTATTATCTATCTTTATCATATATACTATATTTGACACAAAGGCCATTTTTGCCTGTATGTTAATAATGCAGAGACCCTTGTATGAAATTGTGCAAGATAAGAGACACAATCTAGAGTTTAGAACCTTTTACCCCAGCAATATTTCTGAAAAGGAAAAAATTAATACATGAAAAATTAAAAAGGAGCAAATTTACATTATTTTAATTGTTTCACTATCTCAATATAACAATCTCTTTGCAAATTCACCATTTTCCCCTACATTTAAATGTACAGAAATCTACAGAAAAAATGTTACGAATCGATAATGTATTTTTCAAGAAAGAAAGGGTTACGGGTGTCTGTTACTTACTCGGGACAGTCCTCAAGGCAATTTCCTTCATGAAGAAACCTACTTTGTTCATTCTGTTTACATTTCAAACAATTTTCGCTTGCCCCCATACATCTCTCACAGGTGGCCGAGCACTTCTCGCAGGTTTGGCTGAACTGGTCTCCAAAGAATCCTGTCGGGCAAGCGCCAACGCATTGATTGTCTTCGTCCAGGAAGTAACCTAGAAGAAAAGAACATCATAATGTGCTGATATCTGGTAAATCTGTCATTTTCGAAAGGCATATTTGTCATCCAACTCTTAGATCAGTGTTTCTCAACCCTGGTCCTCAGGGCCTCCTAACAGGCCAGGTTTGCCAGATATCTGAAGCACAGCACAGGTGATATGATTTGCTGCTCAGTGATTGCAGGAATCAAAGCCACTGACTTGAGAGGATAAATACCTATCAGGTTGACATGGACATCTGATTTAATACTATAACATTTGTCACAATCATTGATAAAATTTCACCACAAAGGAGACTATTCTATACTGTGTAATAAAGTATGCACATATTAAATGTTGATCTCAGGTGAAATACCAAGTGGGAATTTTCGCTAGGGATGGGCGTTCGGTTCGATGCGTTCGAGAGTTCGCATCGAACATCGCATGTTCGATAGTTCGCGAACTGCGAACATTTCCGCGTGTTCGTCTCGAGTTCGCCCACAATGCACCACTATGGACCACAATGCAGTTTTTCACTTCCCTGAAGCTTGTAATTGGCTAGAGCCTCGGACCTGACCACAAGACAGGTGCAAGACTATGCCAATCACAGCTCAGAGTCCTGATTGGGCAAATTTTGCCCAATCATGGGCTCACAGAGCTAAGTCCCGCAGCACACTATATAAGGCTTTCAGCCCAGCCCAGCCAGCATGTGTTTTTCTGCAGGAGTGTGAGGAGATTGTTCTGTTAGTGTGTCGTCTCACTGCCAGTGACAGCTATTGGGGGGGTCTCACTTGTTGCAGATATCTGGGAATTGGTGGAAAGTGTGTCTTCTCATTCAGTGACAGCAGCAATTTGGGGTCTCACTCGTTGCAGATATCTGGGAATTGGTGGTGGAAAGTGTGTCTTCTCAGTCAGTGACAGCAGCAATTTGGGGGGCTCACTTGTTGCAGATATCTGGGAATTGGTGGAAAGTGTGTCTTCTCATTCAGTGACAGCAGCAATTTGGGGGGCTCACTTGTTGCCAATATCTGGGATTTGGTGGTGGAAAGTGTGTCTTCTCAGTCAATGACAGCAGCAATTTGGGGGGGCTCACTTGTTGCAGATATCTGGGAATTGGTGGTGGAAAGTGTGTCTTCTCAGTCAGTGACAGCAGCAATTTGGGGGGGGCTCACTTGTTGCAGATATCTGGGAATTGGTGGAAAGTGTGTCTTCTCAGTCAGTGACAGCAGCAATTTGGTGGGCTCACTTGTTGCAGATATCTGGGAATTGGTGGTGGAAAGTGTGTCTTCTCAGTCACTGACAGTCAGCTATCAGGGGGTGTCACATACTTCCATAAAATTACTGTGAAATGTAATCCGTCTCTTCTCAGTCACTGACAGTCAGACATCAGGGGGTGCACATACTTCCATAAAATTTCTGGGAATTGTAATCTGTGTCTTCTCAGTGCCAGCTATTGGGGTCTCACTTCTAGCAGATATCTGGGAATTGTTGTATTCTGTGTCTTGTCACTGCTGCCAGCTATCAGGGTGTCTCACTGAGTTATAGCAGAATTCTGCATATCTCCAATCTTTATAGCAGAGTTGAAACAGAGTTCTGTATATCTTTAATCTATATATCATTCACCATGTCAAAAAGACCAAAAAGGACAGGCAGACGCTCCCAGACACAGATAAGAGGGCAAGCAGCCTCTGTGTCGGAAGGCAGTGCCCCTGGTTGTCATCGACGTGGTGCATCCTCTGCAGGGGCACTCTTGTCCTTTCTAACTGGTGCTGGCCGTATTATGCAGCAGCAACATACAGAGGATTTGGTGGATTGGCTAACCAAGCCATCCGAGTCCTCCGAGTCCTCTGCCAGCCAGGCTTGTAGTGGTTCACAGTCCACCTCAGCTGCCAAAGCATCTAATGCAGCCTCCATGTCCACAGTTACTCCTGCCATAGCCTCACCACCATACACGGAGGAGTCAGCTGAATTGTTTGACTACAATGACATTGACATGCTGCATGAGGATGCGCAGCAACTCCAGTGCTCTGATTCAAACTCTGGTTGAGGAAGGGAGTTAAATCAGCCTAGAGGGAGGGGGTGCCAGTGACACACAAAGAACTGGTACTCATGTTGCCCCAGCAGCTGCAGCATACTGCCAGGTTGGCTCCAGTGACAAGGAGATAGGGGGTGATGACGATGACGAGGTCACAGACTCCACCTGGGTGCCTGATCGAACAGAGGAGTCAAGTGAGGAGGAGGAGGAAGCACAACAAAAACGAGGCACAACGACCTGTATGACCAACCGTAGCCAGTCCAAGGCATCAGATGTCAGAGCTGCTCAGGTGCAGAGTGCTGTTGTCTCGCAGCACACGTCCGGGTACTCTCCTGTCTGGGAGTTCTTCACGAAATGTGCAGCAAACCGCAGCGTTGCTATTTGTAAGCTATGTGAGAAGAGGGTCAAGCGTGGGAAAGACACCGGACGCTTGGGTACCACGTGCTTGAGGCGACATATGACCACCTGCCACGCATCCCATTGGTGCAAAACTTTGCATAGGTCCTCCTCACCTGTCTCTACCCCCACTATATGTCCTGCCATGTCATTGACTCCTACCTCCACTGACAGGGATGATGCTACAGTAATGGGTGTACCAGGTCCTCCCTCAGAATGTGACAGCATCCCATCACCAGCTGCAGATTTATGCACTCAGATTTCATTGCCCCAGCTGCTGCAGCGTAAGAAAAAATATAGTCCCAACCATCCCCATGCAAAGCGTCTAAATGCCAGTTTAGCAAAATTACTCGCATTACAGCTGCGGCCTTTCCAGCTGGTGGACTCTGCCTCTTTCCGTGAATATGCAGAATGTGCTGTACCACAGTGGCACGTTCCGAAACGCCAGTACTTTTCACGGAAGGCCATTCCAGCACTATACCAGCACGTTGAAGACAATGTTATGGAGTCATTGGGAAAGGCAGTCAGCAACAAGGTGCATATCACTTTAGACACGTGGTCCAGCAAGCATGGACAGGGCTGTTACATTTCCTTCACGGCACACTGGGTAACTCTGCTTGAAGCTGGGAGGGATCCAGGATGGAGCTCTGTGCTGGAGCTTGCTCATCCACCACGCCTCCAGAAAGCTGCTTGTATGAGGTCTGTCTGCTCCACCACCTCTTCCTCCTCCTCCTCCTTCTCTCTGGCGAAGTGGCAGTTAAACCGACACGTGGCAGGGGCTACGCAATTGCTCAAGCAAAAAGATGCCATACTGTGCTTGAGCTGGATTGTTTAGGGGACAGGAGCCACACCGGGCCAGAAATTCTGTCAGCTCTGCAGGGGCGGGTGCAGAGATGGTTAACACCACGCCAGCTTCAGCTGGGAATGGTCGTCTGTGATAATGGCAGTAACCTTCTCTCCGCCATACGCCTGGGTAAGTTGACGCATGTACCATGCCTAGCACATGTCCCAAATCTGGTGGTACAGCGTTTCCTAACCAGGTACCTGGGGCTGGCAGAGCTTCTCAGCCAGGCCAGAAAAGTCTGCAGCCACTTCAGATGGTCATTCCCAGCAAGTGATCGCCTGGCAGAAATTCAAAGAGAATTCCACCTTCCCACAAACCGTCTGATCTGTGACATGCCCACCAGGTGGAACTCGACATTAGCAATGCTGCAGCATCTGCACAAGCAGCAGAGGGCCATCAATGAGTACCTGTGTGAGTATGGCACAAGGACAGGTTCAGGTCAACTTGTTCCCCTCGCAGTGGCTGTACTGTCACCATTTGAGGAGGCAACGAGGATGGTGAGCAGGGACAGTGCATGCATCAGTGACACAATTCCTTTAGTGTTCCTGTTGGAGCGTACTCTGCGGGGAATTTTATAGATGTGGCACTAGAAGCAGAGCAGCGGGAGGAAGAGGAGGACTTCCCTAGCTCTCTAGGCCCCAGTCTTTACGCAGACAGAATTCCTGTGGGTCCTCAGATCAGACAGGAGGAGGATGAGGAGGAGGAATATTTAAGTAGTGGGGGCATTGAAGGTGGGGATTCCTCAAGGGAGGGTTTTGTGTGCCCAGAAACCCAAGGACTAGTACGTGGCTGGGAGGAAGTGCACGATGGGGTCATCCTCATTGACCAGGAAGACTCGGAAGCTAATGCCACCTCCAACCTACGCTGCATGGGCTCCCTTATCCTGCAAAGCCTGCTAAAGGACCCCAGGATTGCTGCTATCAAGGAGAGGGATCATTACTGGTTGGCAACCCTTCTTGATCCACGATACAAGGGTAAAGTTGCAGAGCTCATCCTACCCGCACAGAGGGAGGACAGGATGAAACAACTTTAGTACGCTCTAAAGCGACATTTGTGTAACACCTTTCCAGGCACTGGTAGGTTACCAAGTGATGACACAGGTGCTTCTGAGGCTGCGGATGATCAAAGGAAGAGCGGTGAAGGCAGGGGCCGCTTGACTGATGCCTTTTTAAAAAATTTTAGTCCACGACGCCTAGGGACGTCAAATGTAGGCACCCATTGCCAGCGTCTTCACCATATGGTGCAGGACTACCTAGGGGCAAGGGCAGACCTGGATACCTTTACAGCACATGATCCACTGGCTTACTGGGTGTTGAGATTGGATCACTGGCCAGAACTTAGCCAATATGCTATGCAGCTACTAGGTTGCCCTTCATCCAGCGTGCTTTCTGAAAGGACGTTCAGTGGCGCTGGAGGTTTTGTCACAGACAAAAGAGTGCGTCTGTCCACCGACTGTAGACTGGCTGACATTTATAAAAATGAATCAGTCCTGGATCAGCAGCTATCAATCCCCTGATGCTGACGTAACTGAATAGATCGGGGATCTCTTCTGCATTCCCAAAACCTCCACCACTGCACTCTTCCACAATACCACAGAGGGGTTACTTACGGTGTGAAGGAACTTGCTGCCACCAAAGGCAAAATATTTGGGTGCACTGACGCCTGTACCAGATTCATATCATTTTAATATTTGGCCGCAGGGTCCAACCCTGCACTCTTCCACAATACCACAGAGGGGTTACTTATGGTGCGAAGGCACTTGCTGCCACCAAAGGCACAATATTTGGGTGCACTGCCACTGACGCCTATATTACCAGACTCATATCATTTTAATATTGGACCGCAGGGTCCAACCCTGCACTCTTCCACAATACCACAGAGGGGTTATGGTGTGACAGCACTGTTGCCGACACTAAAGGCCCAATTTTAAAGCACCTAGTGTTACTTTCATCCAAAGCCTGCATAAATTTCACCATAATTTAGCCAAAAAAATCACTAAACTTGTTCTGCATGTCCTAAAATGTATCCTCTTTTCATACAGACTGCCGCCCCAAGCAATATGCTATGCAGCTACTAGGTTGCCCTTAATCCAGCGTGCTTTCTGAAAGGACGATCAGTGCCGCTGGAGGTTTTATCACAGACAAAGAGCGCGTCTGTCCACAGACTCTGTAGATCGGCTGACATTTAAAAAAAGGAATCAGTCCTAGATCAGCAGCTATCACTCCCCTGATGCTGAATGCTGACGTAACTGAATAGATCGGGGATCTCTTCTACATTCCCAAAACCTCCACCACTGCACTCTTCCACAATACCACAGAGGGGTTACTGTATAATGGCAATTGCTGGCCTGGCACCAAAGGCACAATATTTGGGTGCACTGACGCCTTTACCAGATTCATATCTTTTTAATATAGGACTGCATGGTCCACCCCTGCACTCTTCCACAATACCACAGAGGGGTTGCTGTATGATGGCACTTGCTGGCCTGCCACCAAAGGCACAATATTTGGGTGCACTGCCACTAACGCCTGTACCAGATTCATATCCTCAGAGGGGTTACTGTGTGACGGCACTGTTGCCGACTCTAAAGGCCCAATTTTAAAGAACCTATTGTTACTTTCATCCAAAGCCTGCATAAGTTTCACAATAATTTAGCCAAAAAAATCACTAAACTTATTCTGCGTGTCCTAAAATGTCTCCTCTTTTCATACAGACTGCCGCCCCAAGCAGTTGTTTATGGATAGATTAAAGGAAAACCATTTACAGTCATTTGAAATGTCATTTTTTGTTTTTTACATATTTCTATACATCCGAAAAATCCGCCACTTCACGGGCAGGTTATGGGGACCTCCTAGGCACGATATTTGTAGGAATTTTTCGTTTTTATTTTTAAACCTTATTTCATGGAAAACTCACTGATCCTTTAACCCTTTCGCTGCTGAGGCTTTTCCCGCCCCTGTGCTGAGGTCATTTTTACCGGTTTTGCTCATCATGTTTAAACGTGTTTTGAAGGCTTATTTTAGTATATGACCCAGACTTATTATATATCGTTCTTTCCGTCAGACTCGGTAGATTCATAATATGTCATTATTATATGTATACGTTATGTCATGTCTGTATATTATAACAAAAAATGCAATAAAATATGTATTTTCAATAATTTACAATGTGTAAAGTGTTTTTTTTCACATTTTAACATGCGAGCAATTGCGGTTATATTTTGTATGGGGTGCGCTTGTTAAAAAAATTAGAGATGGGGTCTCGTTACATTTTTTTTTGGGGAAAATTACACTATTTTTAACAAACGCACCGCATACAAAAATCGTTAGTGCAGCATCATTGTTCACATTATAATTGAAATGGGAACAATATTGCTGCATTAACAAACCAAAAAAAAGAAAAAAAAAGTGTTTATTTTTTTTTTATAATTTGTCTTTTAATTTTTTTTATTTTTATTTTTCATTTTTTTTTTTTTACAAACTTTTTCACAGTAGTGTTTGGTATCGTTGGAATGGCCATGCTCTGGCCGATCCAACCATACCAAACTTTAACCCCTAGCTGCCACGGATCGGGAGATAGGGAGTTCCAATGAACTCCCTATCTCCACCATTGGTGGCAGTTAGGGGTTAAGTCCAGGACTGGCGTCATCGTGCTACGCACGATGACGCCAGTCCTCAGGGGGAGTTCCCGGAGGCTTGGCCGACATCCGAGACATCGACATCAGCTCCGGGAAAGGATCGCGAACCGGCGCTTTTCAGCACCGATTCGCGATCCAGCTCCCCAGGGGTTAATGCCAGGCACCATTTGGAAGGGCAGGCTGTGCCCTTCCAAATGATGCCTGGGTTAACCCCCGCAGAGCCGCCGATCGGGAGGGAGAGAGGTCCGAAGGACCTCCCCCCTCCCTTTCAGGCGCCTCCTCCGCACATGCGGGGGGGGGCGCCTGAATTAGGTGTCATTGCGCTGCCGCGATGACACCTAATACCAGCGGCTGCGGTTCCGGATGCGCGGCTGACATCGAGGATGTCAGCCCGCACCGGAGGGGCCAGCGATCGGCCGGAACCCGGCCGAACGCTGACCCCAATGGGAGGACGCGCTCAGCGCGTCCTCCGCATACCAGCGGTAATGCGGAGGACGCGCTGAGCGCATCCTCCGCATTGAAGTGGTTAAAAAACTCTTTTTTAATTCTTTTTTTCCTTGTTTCCTGTCCCCCAGGGCTCTACCCGGACCCCCCATACACCTTTTATGGCAAATATCTTGCATATATGCCCTCTTGGAGGGCACTCTAAAAAACGAACGTTTGAGTCCCATTGACTTGCATTGGATTCGAACTATGATCGCACGCGAACGCAAACTTTGGGTATTGATCGGGTTCGACGGCAAACCGAACTCGAGCGAGTTCGGCCCATCCCTAATTGTCGCATGGTTCAACCTTTTTTGATTTGTGCTGCTTAAAATTTATTAGTTCATGCTTAATTATAAGAATTTAATATTAGATCTGTGAATCTGGCTATTGTGGGGTCTTTACACAATCTGTAAATATCCTGCCATATTCCCCACCTAAAAAGGATTGCTGCAGTCCTATTGCCATGATATCGACAGACCCTGTATTTAGGATACTAAGGGATGGTAAGTATGTCATTCTGATGATAAATCTAATGATGTACATATCTTTAGCCTAGAGAGGTAAACATCATACATTATTGATTACTCCACTTATGAGCTTTTACTCTTTGTAAAAGTCATCAGGCAAATACGTCCTATCCCAGGATCCTAACCAGGTATGTACTGTTAAAGTTGATTTGAAAAGAGTGGGTTAAATGATATATGATTAATTTTAATTATTAATTACCATATTAATTTTCAGTTTTTGTGGGTATATATGTTACGGTTAAAGCCCGAAGTGCGGTTAATCCTAGGATTACCCGGGTAATCCTAGCATTACCCAGGCCTCATTAGCAAAAGTCCGAAGTGAAATGAAATTTCGGACTTTACCCGGGTAATCTGCAAAGTATCCAGAGGCCTCTGGTTACCCTGCTTTTCTGCTCTATTTTAACCGGGTAATTCGCAGATTACCTTAGTGTTGCTGGATAAAGTGTCATTTGCAACGAAACATCGCACTTTATCCGGGTAATCTGCAAAGTATCCAAACGCCTCTGGCTACTCCGCTTTTCTTGGGTTTTCAGCAGGTTACAGATGACTGAATTCCGAGGATTACCCGGGTAAAGCTGCAAACTGTTATCTGACCGATAACAAAATAGTGTTTGTTTTGTTAATTTTTAATGAATTTGTATCCACAGCCACAAACCCCACTAAATAACCATAAGGCTGCTCTATGCATTAATTGTTTGAAAATTAATTTATGAAGATTAAAGATCTTACATAAAGAGTAACCTGATGGTTATTATGTTTTATAAATGGTATACAGTATAAGCACATATGTCACATAATAAAGATCATGTACCTCTTTCACATTGATATAAGAAACATATCCTGTTACTCTGTATAATCATTATATCTGCCATACATTTTACTGTTTGTCTTTTGCCATTTTCGTTGATAATATCCCTTGATAATAGCAAAATTCACTGTTACCCAAGCGGGGTTGGATGCTCTGCAGATTACCCAGGTGAAGCCGTGGATAGTCCTCAAATAACCCGGGTGAAGCTTCAGACTTGCACATTATCCGGGTAAAGTGCGAATTTTTCAGCTCTTCCAGACCGTTACCCAAGGGCAGTTGGTTAGTCCTAAAATTACCCGGGTAAAGTCCGAAATTTTCATTTTTTTGCAGCTTTACCCAGCGGTTTTGGGTAATGTCAGGATTACCCGGGTAATCCTAGGATTAACCGCACTTCGAGCTTTACCCGTAACATATACACTATATTGTCAAAAGTATTCGCTCACCGGCCTTGACTCGCATATGAATTTAAGTGACATCCCATTCCTAATCCATAGGGTTCAATATGACGTCGGTCCACCCTTTTGCAGCTATAACAGCTTCAACTCTTCTGGGAAGGCTGTCCACAAGGTTTAGGAGTGTGTTTATGGGAATTTTTGACCATTCTTCCAGAAGCGCATTTGTGAGGTCATACACTGATGTTGGATGAGAAGACCTGGCTCTCAGTCTCCGCTCTAATTCATCCCAAAGGTGTTCTATCGGGTTGAGGTCAGGACTCTGTGCAGGCCAGTCAAGTTCATCCACACCAGACTCTGTCACCCATGTCTTTATGGACCTTGCTTTGTGCACTGGTGCACAGTCATGTTGGAAGAGGAAGGGGCCAGCTCCAAACTGTTGGGAGCATGGAATTGTCCAACATGTCTTGGTATGCTGAAGCATTCAGAGTTCCTTTCACTGGAACTAAGGGGCCAAGCCCAGCTCCTGAAAAACAGCCTCACACCGTAATCCCTCCTCAACCAAACTTTACACTTAGCACAATGCAGTCAGACAAGTACCGTTCTCCTGGCTACTGACAAACCCAGACTCGTCCATCAGATTGCCAGATGGAGAAGCGGGATTCGTCACTCCAGAGAACGCGTCTCCACTGCTCTAGAGTCCAGTGGCGGCATGCTTTACACCACTGCATCCAACGCTTTGCATTGCACTTGGTGATGTATGGCTTGGATGCAGCTGCTCGGCCATGGAAACCCATTCCATGAAGCTCTCTGCGCACTGTTCTTGAGCTAATCTGAAAGCCACATGAAGTCTGGAGGTCTGTAGCGATTGACTCTGGAGAAAGTTGGTGACCTCTTCGCACTATGCGCCTCACCATCCGCTAACCCCGCTCCGTCAGTTTCCCTGGCCTACCACTTCGTGGCTGAGTTGCTGTCGTTCCCAAACACTTCCACGTTCTTATAATACAGCTGACAGTTGACTGTGGAATATTTAGGAGCGAGGAAATCTCACGACTGGATTTGTTGCACAGGTGGCATCCTATCACAGTTCCACGCTGGAATTCACTGAGCTCCTGAGAGTGACCCATTCTTTCACAAATGTTTGTAAAAACAGTCTGCATGCCTAGGTGCTTGATTTTATATACCTGTGGCCATGGAAGTGATTGGAACACCTGATTCTGATTATTTGGATGGGTGAACGAATACTTTTGGCAATATAGTGTATGTATCTGATCAAATGCTTTTATATAGGCTTGAAAAAAGCTCATGTAGAGGCTAAACGTTGGCAGTAATTCAGGGTACTGGCTGGTACCTGGACATACTGCTTTGTTTTTGGACCATGTTGTGAGAGTTGTAATCCTGCTGCTGATGCACCTGCTCACCGTTTCATTACCTTTCATGGCTTTGCCAGGTGAGACATCTGTTTAGTACCCTCGATTTGAGAAAGAACAAGAAATGTGGAAATTACCTTTCTAGGGAAATAATTGCTTCCAATATATGAGTTACAATATATGAGTTACAGCCTGACCACTTTATTGATTAAAAGTGGTCAGTATGTGAGGGGTACACCCCTCCCCATCACAGCTCCCTCTATCTGGAGATATCGCTGGGTGATGTGGAGGCGTTTCCTCTACCCCATGGTAGACCCGTCGCCGCCGAGGCAAGAAGGCCGAAGCTGGTACTACACCATCATGAATGTGACTGATAGCCCTTCTACTGCATAACCCTGGTCCAGCACAGGTCATGGAAAGACCTGACCATTTCCCCCAGATCCTGGTTCCAGCCCTGGTCTACCCTGCCTAGGTCACAGGTGTACCCCATCCCACTTGATTAGAAGATCTTAAAAGGAAGCCTCGCCCTCCATGCTCCAGTATTCGATTCTGCTCGCCAACCAAATACCTGCTTCCTATTTCCTCTTGAACCATACTTCTGTACCAGACCCTCGGCATTCCTACTGACTCTGCTTACTCTCCGGCTGCCCATGACCTCTGGCTTGTTCCTGGACTCTCTATTGGTATCACCCTCTGGACACCACGCCTAAATACTCCCGTTGTGCCTATCTGCAAACCTGAACATACAGCTATACCAGCCATGCTTACTGGACTCCTACTCCCAGCACTCCTGGGCGCTGTCCTTCAGTGATCTCTGTAACCTGTGTACCGTTATCTGGCCCTTGTGTATTCTGCCTTCCAAGTGTGTCCAGTAAGTCTCCTTGTCTTTGTTTTGTTTTCCCGTGTCCAACTCCATTCATGCTTCACCCCTCGTCAGTGCTTCCCTGTGTATTCTTGCAATAAACCCCGCTGGAACTTAACTACTACTGTGTACTGCTACTTCACTGCATACTAGGGTTCAGACACCGTTGTTGCCCCGGCGAGTCGTGACAGAGACCACCCACTGTAGCGAGCAAACTCAGAGAGGCAGTCAATTGATCGGATCTCCACATGCACCCAGCTCAGAACTATCGTTCAGAGTAAGGGTTACCGAACTTGCGTACATAAATTGTGCAAGTCCTGTAGAGATGGACAGGATTCCTAGTCTACAATAGTTACATGGGAGTGTAAATTGCTCAGGAAAGCTTCATGGACTTCCAGGTTTCAGGAGTCCCTGACCCGAAGAGGAGGGCCAAAAGGTGAGTAAAATCATCAAAAATAAAAAATAATTGGGCAGAGGCTGTCTGCAAGATCTGCCCAATGTAAGGGCAAAAAAAGGGGCTCTATGTTTTAATAGAGTATCCCTTTATTTATTCTCTTGATACTGTCGTCTAGAAGGGGTTGAGATTTACAGAAGCTCTGGTAACAATTCTGAGATGTTTGTAAATGCTCTTTGATTTTTATTAATCTTCAGATAAATGGAGGTTGCAGTTTGAGTGATTATACACTTCTTATGACAACTATGTGTCAAAATGTACTTATATTCAGTACCACGGACAGAGGAAGTGCAAATAACTACTAATGCATCACATTTACAGGCTGTCACTATAAAAGGAGCACAGATGCTACATTATTAGAGATAATATTACTGTGTATTCCCATCTCATACAACCCACTAAAAGTGTTGTATGTTCTATTTCTGTGTATTATGTTAATATGCTAACAATTCTTTATAAGAATGCAAAACTATATCACTTTATTTTTTCGGCACACGATGGAAGTTCAAACAAAAAAAAGAAGAAAACAATACTCTTAATCAGCGACTAATGAATCTGTGGGTCTAAAAATAAAAATATTACCGCTGACAATTTTTTGGAAGAAAATATAAAATGTAATAAAATATAATTTCTACAGTTGTCGGTTTTAATTATTGACTTTGATAATTAACTTTTATATCAACCAACTTCAGTATCTTTTTCTAGTCCCCAAACACGTAATACTACGCTCAGGATCCAGACAGGAAATCACAGTGGTGGCCCTGGGTGCGTCAAAGCAAAAAGGATAGTCCTGAGTGATGTCAAATAACAGATCAAGGGTCAAGGCAGGTAGAAAACAGGCAAAGTTATATCCTAGCAACATGCTATGCACTGGGTGATCACATTCAAGAATACTGCACTAAAACTACACTATCCATGGGGAATGCTGGTTTAAATAGTCCAAGTGTCAGATATAAAAGGAAACATGGACTAGTTCAGGTAGGAGCCAGGAGAGGATTGATACCAGTTGAATAAGCCACGGATGATAGGAGGCGAAACGCGTTCTGGTAGTTATAGCTGCATTTTAATAGTTTTTAAGCTAAACAAACACTTTTTATTTACTTGCTGCTGTCCCTGTGGAAAAGGGTTTAATGGGTTCCCTGATAAAAACCCATGTGCGCATAAAAGGCAGCCTGATGTGGCTCAGACCCATGTAAGTCAGCATTTGGCATGTATATTGTTGAGAAATACCTTTTATATTCAGAGCTATGGTAGGAGAATTCCCCGGTGTATATTTATATCTTAAGGTCACCAGGAACCCACTACACAATGGGAGTCTAAGGTGAATGGGCACCTGTGAATAGTGAAAACAAGACCCATAAGGCGATACATCCTAGAGCCGGGTGAGGTCTCAGAAAATTGTGAGTTATATTCCATTCATGTGATGACTGTGTAATATATACACAACAGACATACTGCGCAATAATTTCTCTCTGCTTTATTCCAGTTGATCCACATAATCTCCAGAAGCAAGGTTAACAGACTGTACAATAGAGATGTGCATTCATTTCGGAAAAATTCGGAATTTGCTAATTCGTAGTTCGGAAGTACTTCTGAACTATGAATCGATACGATACGACTTCGAAACGAAACAAAATGGTATATAACTAATTTATTTCGTTTTACACGGTGTCATCATCATAAAAGAAAAATTTGAATAATTGATATCAACTATTGAATTTGAAATGAACTATCAAATTGATATCAATTATCGAATTGATCTTAACATACAATACAAGTAATAGTCAGCAAAGGACCTTATGAAACAAATTAATTTTGTTTCACTGTTTAGTTTGACTCAAATACTAAATCTGTGACACAGCTTAAAATTTAACCCTAGCTTTTCTTTTAACAGCAAAATTTGATTAATTGGGGTTTTATTTAGTGATCCAAAATTCCAATTCATATCAACTATCAAATTGATATATTAAATTCTAAATTTCAAATCGATTCGAGAATTTCAAATCGATCCAAAACTAAAGGAAACAAAATACGAAACAAAATTAATTAGATTCCGAAAACAAAATTATATAAAAACGTAACGAGACTAAACTAAACAAATTTTGCAGCCATGCACATCCCTACTGTACAAGAATATCTGTGACCTACTGGGCCCTTTGGCAATATAATATGTGATGTGTGTTGTATATGGACCCCTATACTCTGGTTAACCTTAAATGGTTGGCGCTACGCTTCATATCCATTTGTACAGTATATTGTTGTGCATGGTAAATAGAGAAATCCCCAATTTATGTGTTGAGCGATTGGGGATACCATATATTTTCTGTGGGCACTTCACCTCAACATTTCTATAACTCCTGGCATATCACTGACCCCTATCAGACTACGCCACCGTCTACTAATCTAGCGGATGTGTTGACACATCTTTAATTTTATATTTTTGTTTGCAAATTTGATTAGATATCATATCTGGTGCAACTTAACCAGAGCTGACGTAAATTTACCAACTCCGTAACCTTTCATGGCTATGATAACTTTATAACGGCTCCGGTTGAGTTTCCATCTGGCTCTTAATCTAGCCCCTGGTATTTTTATTTAAAGCCAGAAAGGTCACACTCAACCTGAACACATATTTTTACAGTGCTTCCGAGACAGTACAGTGCTTCAGAGACCAATGAACACAACATAGTTACCAAATTCAGAACACTCCACTTTGATTTAGTTTTAAAGAATGTAACACCTGATTTTAAGAATAGATGTTTGGGATTTGGTTACAAAACATGATCAAACATTGCATATGCCTGCCAAATATGCCCCAGTAATTCAGTCAATCTCAAACAGTCATTGGGTTAGAAAGGATAGGACCTGTTGCAATGGAGTACATTGATGTTGCAGTAGACTTGTGTGATGTAAGATCATAATTTTTACCAAATGTCCTTCATTTATTTCTATATTAGGTGTTTTTAAAATTCTAACAGTTCTTCAAAACTGAATTACAGTGGGGTGCTCTGAATTTGGCATGCAGTACTTGGTATTTTTTATTTTAATATGTCATACAGTAATATTTAAATATTGTACTGTTCTAGCAGTACATCACTTAAATCAGAGGTGCTCAACCTTGACCTTCCAGATGTTTAGGAGCTACATTTCCCATGAGGCTCTATCACCGCAACATCTAGGGCCTATTCCTTAATTGGCGCTAAAATGGGGATGCTAACAGATAAAAACTGTGCCTGCGGTTTTCCCCGAAGCATCCCCATTTTAGCACCGTATACCTGCTGAACTGGCACCTGCCCCAGAACGCAGTTACTGGGGGATACTGGCGCTTCCATGCCGCCTTCAGTATCACTTACTGGAATCCATTTTGGTCACGTAACCTGACGCTTACTCACCCAAACGTTACAGTTAGCGTTCACTAAGGAATAGGGCCCCTAGTGGGCCAAGGTTGAGCATCCCTGAATGTAAGGTGAACTTTTCTCAACCAGACTCAGTTTAGCTTGTTTGATAAGGACTTTAGCCAGGAAAATGAATAGGTAGAGTTAAACAGTTAACTAGGCACAACAAGCACTTTGACAGATAAGAATTAGAGAGCAATCCCGGGTCTGTCTGCGACTTTGAGACACCCATGGACTGCCAACGAACTAGCAAAGAAGCCATCTGCACTCCTCAGGCTAGCAGCATATGTAGCTAGAGGTTGCGGTTTGCTAGCTCTCATTAAGTAATGGCTTATTACATTGACCAACAGGAATAAAGCCACAAACATCACTTAGCGAGAATTAGCAATGACAGGTTCACTTTAATTTCCTTCAGTATATGTATTACTAGTGATAAGGTTTACAGAGCTGAATACAGCATTTCAGGGATGGTCCACACAGCCCTCTGCTAAGGGAAAGACAAAAGTACCTTACCAGAATCACAGGAGAAACAGTCCAGCGCTTGGGGTCCAAAACATGTTTGACAAGAGGAATCACAGTTGTAACATTTGCCATCTGCCACTAGGAAAAGAAGAAAAAAATGCAATTTGGTTCGCGCAGTAGGGTATGTGAACAACACTTAGGATTGCATTCATAGAATCCTGTTTAAATGTAGACTTTCAAGAATTTTTAAACACCTCTGCGATACTGAAATTACCTCACTGCTAAATATTCCACAGTCAACTCTAAGTGGTGTAATTGAAAAGTGGAAGCGTTTACAAACAGCAGCAACTCAGCCACGAAGCGGAAGACCACATAAAGTCACAGAGCAGGGTCACCGAGGTGCATGGAGCGTAAAGTCACCAATGCTTTGCTGATTGCGAAGCTGAAGAGTTCCAAGCTCCACTGGCATTAATACCAGCACAAACTGCTTCTACCTTCCTTTCCTCTGGTAAACAGCGTTACGGTATTGCTCACACAGTAGTGACTGACAGAGGGTAGGATTCACTAAGCATTGATCTGATGAGCATGATATGCCGTGATCGACACAAAGCTTTTTGTCTTGTACACAAAGCACCTGGATAATGTTACAGCATAGTGCAGTCCGTGCACCGCACCTTGGGTTGTTCCAGTTTAGAAAGACAGGGTATGCTAGTTCTACGAGGCTGGGGTCGTGTTACATCACAGCGAACTCAACAGTCACGTTGTAATGCGAACCAGTTCTGAATATCAGCACAGCCCACCTGCTCACCACCCAAAAACCCATAGGCTCTAAGAACAAAAACAACCCGAAGGTGATTCATATTTGCCATTGCAGATTCATGCAAATTAGAAGGTGCTGTGAACCTTAATTCACAATCAGGAATAACAACCAGGAACAGATATACAAAGGCAAAGTAGGTAGGTGCCTACAGTTGCCTACCACACGGAGGCGCCTTGCTCTGTAAAAAAAATACAATTTAAAATTATTTGGACCCCAATATCTCCAGAACCTTAGAAGCTAGAGGGTAATTTGAGGTATTGTTGGAAAGGTCAGGGTATGGCTTTTCCAATAACAACAAATTTACAGGGTTATTCAGGGAGCGGTGAAAACCAGGAGAATGACTGGAGAAGTGAAAATTCTAGGTCAAAATAGCCAAACCAGAAAAATTCTCCCATTTATCTCACTTTCCAAATCGGCTATTTTGACCTAGAATTTTCTCTTCTCCAGTCATTCTCCTGGTTTTCACATCTCTCTGAATAACCCTGTTAGTATTATGTAAACATAAAAACCTACAAGAGAATACATTTTTTTTCTCTCTAAAGCAGCACTTTTGTTGGGGTGTGGCTCTCCACATATCTGTTCCTACAGGCTCTTGAGATGTAATGGCTCTTGGGAATGACAGGTCTCGTTCTCCTTTTAGAAAAGCGGGACATGGGGTTGATTGAATATTACTACAAAGTATGTTTGTTTTTGTATGATGAAAAGTTTATAATTACAAGCACATCTGTTTGAACATTTCTTTTTATACGTAAAGGGCTATTTATAAATGGCTCTGCACTTTTAATAAGCGGTAATGTGACTTGGCAGTCAAGTTAATGATGCAGAAATACCTCAGACTGCACTGAATAAAATGCACAGTCTGCCAGTGCTTTACACCAATTATAGAGACCATAGGACACTGCTCTGTGATATCCTATGAATAGCAGAAGTGAGAAAATATCCTGACATCATAAAGGTCTGTAGGTTTAATAACTTCTTACCCAGGGGTTAAGTCTTAAAAAAATTAAGTGTGGGAACTCACCAAGATTTCTATTCCCCAATTTAGCAATTATCATCTTGCACTTAACAAATATAAACACATTTAGACCTGATATATTTAAATTTATATTTGGATTTTACCAAAAATATATGATAAATTCTATATTCATTGCGCCTTAACAGGGAAAGGTATGATTGAACACTTGAATACAAGACTTATAGTGTATGGGTCCTAAAGGAACTCAGTTCTCTCTGCAAAAATAGCAGAGGAACTGCGTTCCCACACCTTCCCCCTGGACTTGACCCCTGTTCTTACCGATATCTTGACCACCACTGCAAACTGTGAGTTTTTATTGAAGGCCGGTTTTTGTTCTGATCTGCGGAGGATTGGACTTTCAAGTTCCGATTGCGACCCCCTAGAGTTAATGGTCACATGGGTAGGACCTGCGTGTCTCTTACCACCTCCTGTGGGCCTGCGGGCCCAATGCCTGGTTGCATATTGGGTACATGCGAACCTACCTCCGGTCCTAGAAGTTTTTTCCACCCTCTTTTTCGGTTTTCTTTCTCAGACGGACTTATGAGTTTTCCCTCCCTCCCCCACCCACCTTTCATAGTTTATAGGCACCCTACTGGCACCACTTTCACATTCCAGTGTACCCTTTGTTGATTTTAACATATAGTGAATTAATTACAGTGCAATGTTAGACATGTATTGGATATGTCCCTATGTGACTGAGCAGCCTGACCTGCGTGCCGGACATGTTAAAAAGTTTTGTCGCTTACCTTATGCACTGAAACCAAATAAAAATATGTTTACAAAAAAAAGGCCAGTTTTTGCCAATATGGTTGTCAAACTTGCCCACTGTGTCCATTATTTTTACATAAAAAAAAATAATTTTGCTGGTTGAAGAGGTTTATTTTAGATATGAATAAATCCTTACAATGCATTCCATTTTTATTTTTTGCTTATTCGAATTTTTCTTATTCACAATTTACTGATTTCCTCCTTTCACTTACCATTATCCGCTTTTCGCTACACTTATCAGAAATTACCTAGTCGTTTTTATTATGTATTTGGGGATGACATGTGCTGCCTATTTTGTATATATACACTAATATTTTTTGATTATATTATTGTCCTGATGAAAATCCCATAAATAGGGTTTTAAACTTGATGTAAAATGTCATACATAGAAAAATTGTATTAGTAGCGTGTGTGTGTGTGTGTGTAGACAAAATACAAACGTTTATATGGTTATGCTATAGAAAAATGATTGTAGATATCTAAATGCGTAGACATTGGTGTCTATAATTGGAACACACCTCTAAAATCATCTATTTTTTTGTTCTAAATTCTGGGAGGGTAAAGTCAGACAGGAGGAAGTGATTACGTGTAGAATTGAGAAAATGCATTATCAAGCACTCCTGGGATTTACTAAAAGCTTGGAAGGTTTCACTGGTTCAGCACATTGCCATTTTCCCAGCAGGAGGCCTACAGTAGAAGAGGATTAATGACATTACACCTAGCTAACTTGCATCAGCACACGTGTCTTACTCTTTGCACAGTCTGCTGCGAAGCCCAAGCCTTCATTTCGTGACGACTGAAATTACTTTTTTTTAATGCTTTCTTAACTAGGTAAAGTATCCGGTAACTGGAATTATTATTCCAATATTTGGGGAATATCAGGGACTTCAACTTCTGCCCCCCCCCCCATACATAATAATTACCAACATATACCTCAACATATAATATTCACAACCCATAAAGGCAATTTAGGTCAATAAATACGTAATTAAGAACAAAGTGAAATATCTTATTTAGACAGTGTGAATTCTAACATTTATTATGGTTTTAGAGACTCATTTCTGGAGGGTTTATGGCTTTGTGACTCTGTTATACACCTACACCTCATGCATATCAGACCTCTAAAAGAAAAAAACATTAGAAAAAGTACTTCACTCCTGCAAACTGCAGCCCGGGCCTTGCCAGCGTATATAAGCATAAACCCCTGCGAAATGTATTGTGTAAAAATAACACAAGTGATATAGAAAGCACAAGCATTCTGTAACAATCATTTTATGTCACTATTTGATCCATTTTTACATGTAGAAGTTCATCTTGGGCCCTATTACAATCTTCGCGCAAACGTCAGCACGTGCGCAAAAACGCATTAACGCGAGGGGCAAAACCCTTTGCGCTGATCGTCGTATTACAATCTCAGCGCAACAAACGCGTGTATCATCTACCGCGGGTGAACCTGCGCGAACGCTGCGCGAGCTTACTGTACTTCGCGCGTCCTATACTTAACATTGTGAGTGCAAATGTGTTTGTGCGCTGGTACGCGGATGGTATTACAATCTATGCGCAGTTTGTAATGCACAGCCTTTGCGCGCAAAATTTTAGCAACTCCTAAAAGCTGGTGTTAATGGCAAATCTGAACAACCTGGCCGAAACCAAATACTCCAGCCCAAAATAAAATACGCAGCAAAGTATAGTTACACATTGTACACATACCAAACCAATAAAATGGAGAAGTTGTGCGTGCATTTTTTATTGATGCAGCATATATGCGCAGATTGACTTTGACAGGCGCAAAAACTTAACGTGAGACAATTGTGGTTCTTAATTCTGATTGGCTGAATCGCGTGGAAAAAACTGTCCGCATACTGATTTCTGCACGCAGCAAAATGCGTTATACGCACGGTATTTTTTGACGGATGAAAAGAAGCGCAAGGATTGTAATACCAGCGTTGTTTTACGTGCGTTTAAGCATCGCTCAAAAATTAACACGTTCTGCGTGCGTTTTTGCGTGAAGAATGTAATAGGAACCCTTGTGTGTAGATTTAACAGACACATGTATTCAATAAGAAAGAAATGTGGAACATAAATGTGGTAAACTGTTTCTTTAAGAAAGGGCACTCTGGAATGGGCTAGGAACTCTATGGTCAGGGGCCATCTTAAAGGGACAGTACCACTTACATAAGCTGTAACTAGGTTACTTGTGCATTGCAAACAAAACCACTTTATAAAACATATGATGCTGTTTTTTTTTTTCTTTGTTTGAAGTAACTGCAACAGGAAAACAGGAAAAAATAAAGTATGGGTTTGATCTCGTTTCCATTTTGTGTATTTTTCCCATAATGCAACATTTACAAAAACTTTGCTTTGTGGCTCTTGTATATTTAATCTTCATTATTTAACAGATAAGGCTGCAGGGGGTCTAGTGTTCACCAGGCTACCTGAGATAAGAGATGGCATCTGAATGAGATAAAACAAGGAGCTTAAAAGACTTGTGTAAGATGTATTCAAAGTACATCACATAATATAATGATGTGAGTCAGTGATCGGCCAATAGACTCCATTCTATGGCCATTGCCACAGATTGAGGACCAATGGATGTAAAGATATGGTGGAAGGGGGCAGTATACAACGTAAAATATCACACAATGGATGTACCCAGTGACACATACGGAGTAAAATATTTTCTTCACTAAACATACAAGAACAAACAAAGCACATGTAAGGTATCAGCAACATAAAATAAACACAATAAATACATTTCGGGCTGTATTACAAGGTTGGTGTTAACTTAACCAGAGCTGTTGTAAACTTAACAACCTCATAGACTATGAGCTACATTACATTAATCGCGCTAAAACGGGGGCGCAAAGGAGAAAAACCTGCGCTTGCAGGTTTCTCCTTTGCGCCCCTGTTTTAGTGCAACATTACAATGCAGGTGCTTAAAAAGCTGCCTGCATTGTTATCAGGGGCTAAGCCCTGGGATGCGCGCGGCAGCGCTAAATGCTGCCGCTGGCATCCACTCGATGGAGTCCATAAGACTCCATTGAATCAGACAGCGCCGGTCACATGACCTGCCAGATCTTGCATCGCGAGAACCAGCAGGTCGGCGTAGTGATCCGCAGGGGGAGACTGGGGGACTTTTCCCCCCCAGTCTCTCCCTGCTCCCGCCGGATGGAAGAGGCGGATGGAGCCGCGGTCCTTGCTGTGGGATAGAAGGTGAGTATCTGATTAATTTGGGGGGGGTTGCTGCTGGTGCTGACGGATTCTGCAGCAGCGGCACAAAGTCCTGGCTGTGGTTAACTTTTTGCTAACCGCAGCCGGACGTGAGTTTGCGTTAGTATATTGTAATACTAACGCAAATTAACACTTTGCGCTCCCTATACTTAACATGGGGTGTGCAAAGTACAGTAACCTCACACAGTACAGTGCAAGACACCAAACGGTAACGGGTTTCGTAACCCGTTAGTGTTTGGATTGTAATATGGTGTGCCCGCGTTAGGGCCATCAGGGCTAACGTTAACGCTAACGTTAGCAACAAGTATTAATGTAGCCCTTTAATGGCTCTGCTAAGTTTACAACAGCTCTGGTTAAGTTAGCACCAACTTTGTAATATAGCCCTTTTCATGTTTTGGTAGTAGTGGCTCTTTAAGGGCAGTATTACAATGTTGGTGTTAACTTAACCAGAGCTGTTGTAAACTGAAAACCTCCATAGGCTATAATGGCTCTGGGAAGTTTACAACAGCTCTGGTTAAGTTAGGGCCATATTACATAGTTGGTGCTAAGTGTCAGTAGTGTAAGCCTGATTCACTTGTGTTGTTGCTGAGCGGAATAACGTCCTTCGTGTACACTACCCACTATCAAGTAGTGCTCACTCCTGCTCTCCATGACAAATACACACCCAGAGGATATTACAATTAGTGATGAGCCGACACCCCCGTGTTCGGTTCGCATTCGAACTCGAACAATTTCAAAAGTTCGAGTTCGAACTCGAACACGAACCGAACTCAATGCAAGTCAATGGGACTCGAAAGTCCGATTTTTAGAGTGCCCTCCAAGAGGGCATATATGCAAGATATTTGCCATAAAAGGTGTATGGGGGTCCGGGTAGAGCCCTGGGGGACAGGAAACAAGGACAAAAAGTTAAAAAAAAAACGTTTTTAAAGGAACAGTGAGTTTCCATGAAATAAAGGTTAAGAATAAAAACGAAAAAATTCCTTCAAATATCGTGCCTAGGACGTCCCCATAACCTGCCCGTGAAGTGGCGGATTTGTAGGATGTATAGAAACATTTAAAAACAAAAAAATTACATTTCAAATGACGGTAAATGGTTTTCCTTTAATCTATTCATAAACAACTGCTTGGGGCGGCAGCCTGTATGAAAAGAGGAGACATTTTAGGACACGCAGAACAAGTTTAGTGATTATTTGGCTAAATTATGGTAAAACTTATGCAGGCTTTGGATGAAAGTAACGATAGGTGCTTTAAAATTGGGCCTTTAGTGTCGGCAACAGTGCCGTCACACCGTAACCCCTCTGTTGTATTGTGGAAGAGTGCAGGGTTGGACCCTGCGGTCCAATATTAAAATGATATGAATCTGGTATAGGCGTCAGTGCACCCAAATATTGTGCCTTTGGTGACAGCAAGTGCCTTCACACCGTAAGTAACCCCTCTGTGGTATAGTGGAAGAGTGCAGGGTTGGACCCTGAGGTCCAGTATTAAAATTCTATGAATCTGGTATAGGCGTCAGTGCACCCAAATATTGTGCCTTTGGTGGCAGCAAGTGCCTTCACACCGTAACCCCTTTGTGGTATTGTGGAAGAGTGCAGTGGTGGAGGTTTTTGGAATTCATAAGAGATCCCCGATCTATTCAGTTACGTCAGCATCAGGGGATTGATAGCTGCTGATCCAGGACTGATTCATTTTTATAAATGTCAGCCGATCTACAGAGTCGGTGGACAGACGCACTCTTTTGTCTATGACAAAACCTCCAGCGGCACTAAATGTCCTTTCAGAAAGCACGCTGGATGAAGGGCAACCTAGTAGCTGCATAGCATATTGGCTAAGTTCTGGCCAGTGATCCAATCTCAACACCCAGTAAGACAGTGGATGATCTGCTGTAAAGGTATCCAGGTCTGCCCTTGCCCCTAGGTAGTCTTGCACCATACGGTGACAGACACTGGCAATGGGTGCCTACATTTGACGTCCCTGGGCGTCGTGGACTAAAAAAAAATAAAAAGGCATCAGTCAAGTGGCCCCGGCCTTCACCGCTCTTCCTCTGATCATCCGCAGCCTCAGAAGCACCTGTGTCATCACTTGGTAACCTACCAGTGCCTGGAAAGGTGTTACACAAGTGTCGGTTTGAGCGTACTCAAGTTGTTTCATCCGGTCCTCCCTCTGTGCCCTCTGTGCGGGCAGGATGAGCTCTGCAACTTTACCCTTGTATCGTGGATCAAGAAGGCTTGCCAATCAGTAATGATTCCTCTCCTTGATAGCACGAATCCTGGGGTCCTTTAGCAGGCTTTGCAGGATAAGGGAGCCCATGCAGCGTAGGTTGGAGGTGGCATTAGCTTCTGAGTCTTTTTTGGTCAATGAGGATGACCCCATCGTGCATTTCCTCCTTCCAGCCACGTACTAGTCCTTGGGTTTCTGGGCACACAAAACCCTCCATTGAGGAATCCCCACCTTCAATGCCCCCTCTACAATATTCTTCCTCCTCCTCATCCTCCTCCTGTCTGATCTGAGGACCCGCAGGAATGCTGTCTGCGTAAAGACTGGGGCCTTTAGAGCTAGGGAAGGCCTCCTCTTCCTCCCGCTGCTCTGCCTCTAGTGCCACATCTATAATTCCCTGCAGAGTGCGCTCCAGCAGGAACACTAAAGAAATTGTGTCACTGATGCATGCACTGTCCCTGCTCACCATCCTCATTGCCTCCTCAAATGGTGACAGTACAGTGCATGCATCCTTGATCATCAGCCACTGCGGGGGGGAACCAAGTTGACCTGAACCTGTCCTTGTGTCATACTCACACAGGTACTCATTGATGGCCCTCTGCTGCTTGTGCAGACGCTGCAGCATTGCTAATGTCGAGTTCCACCTGGTGGGCATTTCACAGATCAGACGGTTTGTGGGAAGGTGGAATTCTCTTTGAATTTCTGCCAGGCGAACACTTGCTGGGAATGACCATCTGAAGTGGCTGCAGACTTTTCTGGCCTGGCTGAGAAGCTCTGCCAGCCCTGGGTACCTGGTTAGGAAACTCTGTACCACCAGATTTAGGATGTGTGCTAGGCATGGTACATGCGTCAACTTACCCTGGTGTAGGGCAGAGAGAAGGTTGCTGCCACTATCACAGACGACCATTCCCAGCTGAAGCTGGCGTGGTGTTAACCATCTCTGCACCTGCCCCTGCAGAGCTGACAGATTTTCTGGCCAGGTGTGGCTCCTGTCCCCTTCACAAACCAGCTCAAGCACAGTATGGCATCTTTTAGATTGAGCCATTGCGTAGCCCCTGCCACGTGTCAGTTTAACTGCCACTTCACCAGAGACAGAGAAGGAGGGGGAGGAAGAGGTGGTGGAGCAGACAGACCTCATACAAGCGGCTTTCTGGAGGCGTGGTGGATGAACAAGCTCCAGCACAGAGCCCCGTCCTGGATCCCTCCCAGCTGCAATCAGAGTTACCCAGTGTGCCGTAAAGGAAATGTAACGGCCCTGTCCATGTTTGCTGGACCATATGTCTAAAGTCATGTGCACCTTGTTGTTGACTGCCTTTCCCAATGACTCCATAACATTGTGTTCCACATGCTGGTATAGTGCTGGAATGGCCTTCCGTGAAAAGTAATGGCGTTTTGGAACCTGCCACTGTGGTACAGCACATTCAGCAAATTCACCGAAGGAAGCAGAGTCCACCAGCTGGAAAGGCAGCAGCTGTAATGCGAGTAATTTTGCTAAGCTGGCATTTAGACGCTGTGCTTGGGGATGGTTGGGACTATATTTTTTCTTACGCTGCAGCAGCTGGGGCAACATAATCTGACTGCGTAAATCTGCAGCTGATGGGATGCTGTCACATTCTGAGGAAGGACCTGGTACACCCATTACTGTAGCATCATCCCTGTCAGTGGAGGTTGTAGGCAATGACATGGCAGAACATATAGTGGTGGTAGAGACAGATGAGGAGGAGGAGGACCTTTGCAAAGTGTTTTGCCAATGGGATGCGTGGCAGGTGGTCATATGTCACCTCAAGCACGTGGTACCCAAGCGTGGGATGTCTTTCCCACGCTTGATCCTCATCTGACATAGATTACAAATAGCAACGGTGCGGTCTGCTGCACATTTCTTAAAGAACTCCCAGACAGCAGACTTCCTGTACATGTGCTTTGAGACACAACACTCTGCACCTGAGCAGCTGTGACTTCTGATGCCTTGGACTGGCTACGGTTGGTCATAGAGGACGTTCTGCCTCATTTTTGTTGTGCCTCCTCCTCCTCCCTTGACTCCTCTGTTCGATCAGGCACCCAGGTGGAGTCAGTGACCTCATCATCGTCATCACCCCCTATCTCCTCATCACTGGAGCCAACTTGGCAGTATGCTGCAGCTGCTGGGGCAACATGAGTGCCAGTTATTTGTGTGTCACTGGCACCCCCTTCCTCTAGGTTGATTATACTCCCTTCCTCAACCTCAGAGTTTGAATCAGAGCACTGTAGTTGCTGCACATCCTCAAGCAGCATGTCACTGTCATTGTAGTCAAACAATTCAGCTGACTCCTCCGTGTGTGATAGTGAGTGAGGCTACGGCAGGAGTAGCTGTGGACATGGAGGCTGAATTAGATGTTTTGGCAGCTGAGGTGGACTGTAAAGCACTACAAGCCTGGCTGGCAGAGGACTCGAAGGATGAGGATGGCCTGGTTAGCCAATCCACCAAATCCTCTGTATGTTGCTGCTGCTTAAGACGGCCAGCATCAGTTAGACAGGACAAGCATGCCCCTGCAGAGGATGCACCATGTCCACGACGACCAGAGGCACTGCCTCCCGACACAGAGGCTGCTTGCCCTCTTATCTGTGTATGGGAGCGTCTGCCTGTCCTTTTTGGTCTTTCTGACATGGTGAGTGATATATAGATTAAAGAGATACAGAACTCTATAAAAATTTGAGATATGCAGAACTCTGATTCAACTATGTTATCTAGATTAAAGATTTCCAGAACTCTGGTATAACTCACTGAGACACCCTGATAGCTGGCAGCCAGTGACAAGACAGATTAAAATTCCCAGAAACCACCTATAGCTCAGTGAGACCCCCTGATGGGTGGCAGTGACAAGACACAGGTTATAATTCCCAGATATCTGCTACAAGTCTTTGAGACCCCCTGATGGGTGGCAGTGACAAGACACAAATTACAATTCCCAAGAACCTCCTATAAATCAGTGAGACCCCCTGATGGGTGGCAGTGACAAGACACAAATTACAATTCCCAGGAACCTCCTATAAATCAGTGAGACCCCCTGATGGGTGGCAGTGACAAGACACAAATTACAATTACAAGCTTCAGGACAGTGGAAAAGTGCATTGTGGCCCATTGTGGTGCATTGTGGGCGAACTCGAACCGAACACGCGGAAATGTTCAGAGTTCGCGAACAGCCGAACGGCCGATGTTCGATGCGAACTCCGAACAGATCGAACCGAACAGCTTATCCCTAATTACAATAAACAAAAAATCAATTATAGTGTTTCCAAGGAATATAATTATTTACTGTCAAATAGCTGCATTAAACAGTATTTTCAAACAATATGACTCTGAAAGGGTTAACATATGTTACACTTGCAGCTGTTTACTAGGAAATACATTTGTATGAAGAAGTAAAGCTTATTTCTTACAGTTGCCATAACCCCTGACTGTGTTTATACCCTTGAATAGCAAAAAATCGGAGCATTTGTCAGAAAGCAAAATCAGCTTTCTGTCAGTTTCCAACATGGGTATTCATTAACTGCAAGTTAGTAGCGTTTGTGTTAAACTCTACACAATCTCTGAGGATTAGGGGTTACTTGCAGTCTTAATTCTACAGATTTAATGGGAAAGATGTAATTCGATGCCGAGCTTATTAAGTCGTTAACTGAATTACAATTTTTTTTCAATTATCTAAGGGGGATATTCAAAGAGCGCCGGTGTTTGCCAAAGTTGCAAACACAGGCGTAAATCGTTTCTAGGTGCAACGGAGACAAATGCCAACGTTTCACGAAAGAGAAATCCAAATTGGTGCTGGAGAAGCTTCACAGCGTAGCCCACCCTGATATTGATATAATTTTCCTTTTGTGAAACACTGGTATTTGTCAAAGTCCCAAACACCGGCGACAAGACAAACAATGGCTCTTTGAATAACCTCCAGACTGTAGGACATACTGAAGTTTGGTTTAAAAAAAAAAAAAGGAATTTTGTCCTAAAATTTGAAATTCCATTGCATTTCTCCAATAACTTGGAAAATAATCCTTAATGCTGCTTCAAGTGAATGTTCTATTTAAACCAATGACCAATCCCCAAAAGCTGGGAGTCCCTGCCCCCTGGAGGAACATAAAAACTCCTCAGTGATCAGACTCATCGTATCAGATGGCATGATTATTATTATTGATATAGCAATTGGTGGCAAGTTTATGAGTTTATTTTTTCGTATTTTTAAGGCGATGTAGTTTTGGAGATTATTATTTTTCCTACTTAACTGTTTTCCTCTAAACATGTTTTTCCTTTGATTTTGGTGAGCAGGCTCATCTGACGGGTAAAATAACATAAAACCAAAGTATGTAATTGATAACATTCTACAGATTGTCCTACCATGCATTTAGAGCCAAGCATAAATTGGAATTATACGACCAGGCAAGATTATTATTATCAATAGAAAGATCAATGTGAAAGATAATTGTTTCTCTTTTATCTTTGAAAAGCAGATACAGCTCTAAGGAGACAGTCATCCATGCAATATATTGTTATGACAAAATGAGGACCACCAGGTAGAGTTTTTATCTAAGCTACAATGCACCCAGGCTATGAAACATCTAATACAGAGACTCTGGATAAGTATTGGAAAGAGTATGCAGAACACCCACCTCTGAATTTGAAAATTGTAAAAAATATTTTTAAAACCTCTCATGGAATGTTTCACTTAAAAGTCCTTTACCCGAGGCAGGCAGGGCACATGCTCCACTCAATCCTTTCACCAGGTGCCACATGGAACAGGTGACCCAGGTTCCAAACAGCATAGAAGAAGAATGAATGAATCGGGCACTCAGGCACTCAGGTAGAGATCTTGGGAGCCGCTATTTAACCCTTTCAATGCTGAGGACGTGTGGGGAACGTCCTTATTGACTCCTAAGGAAAGATAGGGGTGGAGATCAGAGTTCCTTTGAACCCAGATATCTCCCGACTGTTTCCAGCTAGCAGGGTCATGTTTGGTATCATTAGAAAGGCCAGAGCATGGCCTTTCCAATGATACCAAACATGACCATGTTTAAAGTAAAGAAACAAAATAATAACATAATAATACAGAAAAGTTTTTTTTTAAGACGTGAAATGGCTCGGCAGTGAAGGGGTTAAGACGTCATTTTGGCTCAATACAGCCGAAATGTGTCCAAACTGACAGCACCCAAGATCTCTAAGTGCCCAGTTCCTATTTTCCTTTTTAAAAATTATAATTATCCTTTATTTATACAGCGCCACAAATTCCGCAGCTCTTTACAAGATCAGTGTACATTAGTTGATACATTAGAATACCACACATGGATGGTGACTTGATTCAGGGGGTCCCTGTTCCCAAGGGAATTTACAATCTATGAGAAGTATTTTGTGAGGTAGGCGCATCCATATTGATAGGTGTCTTGCCCAAGGACACTCGCTGGTGGCGTCTTCTGAGTGTTATCGGGCAGTGGCGTAGCGTGGGGGGTGCCTCGGGGGCGGTCGCCCCAGGCGCAAATTTCTTAGGGGGCGCAAAATTTCAAAAGAAATTTGAACCACTAATATTTTCCAGCAGGGATCAGCAAGGTGTCCGCCAGTTTTGCTACGCTGACGGTGACTTAGCACTCAGCGTCCAGAAGGGAGGACCAGGACATAAAATTCTGGTCCTGTCCTGACTCCTTAACACTGACATGAGTCACATGAAGCAGCGCAGCATTATTCAACGGAACACCCTGTACCACATTTGTCAGCCCCCCTTGAAGCCCTGTTCCAGCACCCCGCCGCTGGCAGCCCTGCAGCCGCTGAACAGAAAGGAAGGAGGGAGGCGCCTGCCCTGCAGCACATTTAAAATCCGGTCTCCACTAAGCCCCCTGGACAGCTCCCCCCCCGGGCCACCAGCAACGCCATGCAGATAGGCAATACTGTATGACACAAAAGCAGCGTGACCACCACACAGTGAGGGGGTACAGGGAGAGGGTCACTGGAGGTTCAGGGAGAGAATGATTGGGGTTACTGGGAGAGAGTGACTGGGGATATTGGATAGAGAGAGAGATTGACTGGGGGTACTGGGAGAGAGTGACTTGGGGTACTGGGAGAGAGTGTGACTGGGGGTACTGGGAGAGAGTAAGTGACTGGGGTACTGGGAGAGAGTGTGACGGGGTACTGGGAGAGAGTGTGAGTGGGGGTACTGGGAGAGAGTGAGGGACTGGGGGTACTGGGAGAGAGTGTGACTGGGGTACTGGGAGAGAGTGAGTGATTGGGGTACTGGGAGAGAGTGAGTGACTGGGGGTACTGGGAGAGAGAGTGACTGGGTACTTGAGAGAGAGAGACTGGGGGTACTGGGAATACGTGGGGTACTGGGAGGAAGTGACTGGGGGTATTTGGAGAAAGTGAGGGTACTGAGAGTGACTGGGGGTACTTGGAGGGAGAGGGTGACTGGGGGTACTGGGAGAGAGTGACTGGGTATAGTGTGAGAGTGGAACTATGATAGGGTGTACTGGGACAGGGTGACTGGTAGCAGTGGCGTAGCGTGGGGGGCATGTGTGCTTAATTTTTTTATTATATCAGTATTTTGTTAATATACAATACATGTGCTTGTGGGGTAAGGGGGTCAATACTCTACTAGTGTCAGGTAATCATGGTGTGTTACCATGTCCACAGGTTGGGGGGGCACACAATTCTTGCCCTGCCCTGGGTGCTGACAACCCACGCTACGCCGCTGGTATCGGGTCATCTTTCCATGATTGTAGAGCAGCGACCTGGTGGTTAGGTTGAACCCTCTTCTCCACAGTTGTATTTGAGGGATGTGCTGAATGGTATTTTTACATGCTTCTCCATGGTCGAAGGGACTCCACAGCCTATATTGTGTGGTAGGCAATTGTGTACCTTTAGGTGTCTTGCCCAAGGACACTTACTGGAGAGGTGCTCTGGTCAGGATTCGAACCTGGGTCTCCATGGTAATAGAGCAGTGATGTTACCTCTACTCCATCCAGCCAGTAAAAATCCTATAAATCCCACCTATAAATTGTGTACATGTCTTCTCAAAAATGTTGTTAATGCCGCTGACTCCCTCGAATGTAACTATTTTACTAGCTAAACCTGGGAGAGACCCTCAACATCTTTCCTCCTGTAAATTGATATCTAGATTGTAAATTCCCACGGGAATAGGGCCCTTGCGTTCTCCCGTATCTGCTGGCAGCAATACTGACCTTCTCCAGTATGTATTGTTGAATTGTCCTGTCTTTACCCTTTGCACCTTGTACAGCACTGTGGAATGTGTTGGCGCTTAATAAATAATAAATAATAAAATAATCTTTGATCATCATATATTTAACGCAGCTTATGAAAATGTTGGCCTCTATTGAACAATCCAACTTTCCAGACATATTAACCCCGACTCAAATAGGCTTTAAGCATGGCCGCCATGCTGTCATTGGTATTTGCTGAGCGTTGGCGGCAGTCTCCCCCTCTAATGTTGCATT
Organism: Leptobrachium leishanense; assembly: GCA_009667805.1. NCBI lineage: Eukaryota > Metazoa > Chordata > Amphibia > Anura > Megophryidae > Leptobrachium > Leptobrachium leishanense. The sequence continues at coordinate 73,588,303 of CM019065.1, forward strand.
GATAACATAACTTGGCAATGCCTCATTGAAATTGAGATATTTTGGTAATATTTTTGTCTACATCATGAATTTTTTATCTAACGCACATACAGCAGTTACTACCGAGACTGATGTTTCAAGGTTCATGTTGTTTGGGTTTGCATCACCCATCTAGGGGGTCTCTTTGTTGGGGGTCTCTTTGTCTGTATTTGTCTCAGGGGTTATGCCCCAGTCCTGGGTGTGACCCAACTTTTCAGGACTTTCAGGGTAATTCAAAGAGATCCGAATTGCTTGAGAAAGGTAACCGAACGCTGAAAATCAGCGTTCGGTTACCTTTCTTGGCCATTCGGCTATCCAGAGAGCAGGCAATTCGCCAAATCCTGACGAATTACCTGCACATACGGTGCCTGTTCAGTGTCTGTTCGAGAGCAGTGAAATCCCCATAGAGAAGCAACGCTTCGTCTATTCAGAGAACAAAAACCAGCAGTGAAAGGTTCCCGAAATGCCCTGCCATTCGGTGGTTTCATGCGGCAGATTTATTCAGGCGAATCCCATAGACTTAAATTTTAAAAATATTCCAGTTTTAATTCAATATCTAATAAACCGTTCATTATAAAATTCTGCAGTAAAGAGTCTCTTTATTTATAGATTTTTTATGATATTTTAAGCATTTTGTTTTTAAAAAAAGTCCGATCTTTTTTTTTTAAGTTTACTTATTCTTTCTGTAACAGCCCTTCTTATTATCATTCATCGGATCTCATATGTAAATTTCAGACATTTTCGCTTCTTTGCAAACAGTAGCTTCTTTGCAAACAGTGTTTCACTTTTCAAACATTCAAGCAAACTGTTTTTCTAATTTATTCACTGCATTCGTCTGCGGTGTCGGCTTTTTCCGGCGGCTTCGCTGCGGGTGATCGGCTCCTGCTCGGGTTTTTCCATGGTTTTTGAGCGTTTTCGGCGTGCATTCGCTGGATTTTGCGGTTAGTTTTCATCGGATTTGCGGCAGCTTTTCCCTGCAATTCGGGGACCCTGTGGTGCTTGCTGAATACACTGCAGGGTCACCGAAATGGGATCGGCAAAAGGAACCGAATTGAAGAGAATGAAAAGTCACCAAACATGCGGTGACTTTTTGATTTTCTTTGAATTACCCTGATAGTGTATGTATATTTATTTGTTTCTTGGTTCTCCTTTGTCCTCTGTTGAGGAGATTTGTTGGTTACCACTGCAGGTCCTTCGATTAGTTGGCAAAAAACGACAGCACTCACAGCATTCACATACTATCCTCCTATTGTGTGATGTTCCCCTTACCTGAGCCTCTATGGATCCTAAATATTTGGGGTCTATATTCCTAGGAGCCTGCACCTGTTATACAAATTATGGGCTATATTCCAAGCCTGAGAATAAAAGGGAGCCACTAACAAAGTTAAAAAAAGGATCCCTCAGCAGATCCATGCTAACAGGTCTATTCCGACTATATTAGCAAATGTATTAGCAGCTCAAGTCAAAATATTTGGGAGCCTCAAATAGATACCAGCAGTGGAACCAAAGGTGGTATCGACTCTTGAAGTCAACAGGACTCCATGGACCCAAGAGCAACCCTGTCATTAGTACTGCACCAGTTCATGTGCGCAAGGTTGTGAAAGGACATTGGAAGAACACAGGAAACTATGCATGGATTGGGCCACCCTTTGGTAGGTTTAAGAAAAGTGTTACGTGATGTTAAGGGATTTTTTGGTGGTTTTATGAAAAGTGTTAAGAGATTTTACAATGATTAGAGGATTGAGAACCATTGGGAGGCGCTGGTTCCCAAAAGGATGGTGGGAATCTCACCCCAGGTTTTGGGCAGGACTAAGACCCTGCACTCAGAGGGCTGAATTAGATGTCTGAGAGCCCCCCATAGGGGTGAGAGAGCTGAGGATGTTCAGTGCACTGTTAACCCTCTCAAATAACATTGGGTGCACACAGCACACACAATGTCCCTTTAACCCCTTCAAACCCAAATTGTGAAATTGTCTCGATTTTGCATTGTAATGCATTGAAAAGCAATCATTAGCGTATAAAAACCCAATTTTCATACCTTTTTAAAGCCAGATTAGTGTGCCCCCTGTGGAGAAACAAATTCCACTGTCTTATCTCTCTAGGCAGCCTGCAGAGATAACATAAACTGCATATAGCAGTCCCAAACTTCACTGTAACAAAAAAGTCCAAACACATTACTGGTTCAGTACAACAGTCAGGAAGAGGGTAGAATACAGGAAGAGCTCTAGGTCACTCACTGCTGTGCAGGGATAATATTCAAGGGGTTTAACAGGGTTATTCAGAGAGCGGTGAAAAGCAGGAGAATGACTGGAGAATGGAAAATTCTAGGTCAAAATAGCCGATTTGGAAAGTGAGATAAATGGTAGAATTTTTCTGGTTTGGCTATTTTGACCTAGAATTTTCCATTCTCCAGTCATTCTCCTGCTTTTCACCGCTCTCTGAATAACCTTGATAGTGACTGAAAACCCTATACAGTACAGATACGAGGTGTTGCTGTAATTTACATATACAGGCATTATGACATATACAGAGATCATTTTTATATTATATTAGTATTTTTTTGGAAAGTGCATTGCTGAAAATCTCACTATGATCTCTACAAATCCCCATAAGCAGGAGATCTGAACATTTTTATTGTTTATCTTTATCACGGTTAGAGTATTTGACACAAATGCCATTTCTGCCTGTATGCTGAAAATGCAGACCATGTGTGACATTGTACAAGATAAGGGACACCATCCTGAGTTCAGAATCTTTCATTCCAACAACATTTCCGTATTGGATAAACGAATACATGAAAAATTAAAATTTTCAACCTATATTTAATTGTTAACTTTGCATCCCGTGTGTCAAATAAATGTTATGATAATTTTTTTCAACAAGTAGTGAAGGGGTTAATAAGACTATACACATCTTTTTTGTTTCCTGTTTATGACCATGATTGCAAGTATAAAACCTGCCTATCGAGAGAGAAAAGTTACGTTTTATAACAAGGACTAATTTCATCCTAAAGAACACATAAAACAGCACTGAGAACTGAAATCAGCTATGAAATATGGACAAGGTTGGCTGGCGTTAGGAAAAGAGGTTGTATGCTGTGCATAGTAAGTGTTAGCTATAATCAGAGCAGTTAAGACACAGTATACACAGCATAAATAATCAAGGTTATTCATTAAATAAGGGAAAAATAGAAGAGTTAGAGATTTCTTCCTAATTTACCAGAGAAATAGCAGAAGTATCTGTCATTACTTATTACTTCTTGCACGCTGAAAAGAACACTTTTCTAAACAAGAAGTCAGTAACAATACTAGAATTACAATAATTACTTATACTATAGAGCAGGGGTCTTAAACTTTGCCCCCCCCCCGATGTTTCTGAATCACAACTCCCATGATTCTCTGGCCATCTTTTGCATTCAAAGAATTCTGGGGATTTTAAGTCGTCAACATGTGGGGGGTGCCGAGTTTGTCATTCCTCGTTCACAAATGTCTTATCTACTCAATAAAGGAAACCATGCCTCAGATTATAAAATGTGTGGTATCATAGATATTATATATATTATAAATAAGGCATTCATATTTATTGTAAACATTTATTGACATGCTAGAATCCAGTAGTTGAGCATGTAACTCTCAAATGAATTTGCCCTCTTATTAGTGTATTAGATTAGAGTTAGAAATTGGAATTGTCTTGAAGAAATGACTACAAGCCAGTAACATGTACCAAAGTCATTTGGTCTTGTAGACCCCTAGAGCCATATACCTGGACTAATTGGACATACCATTGAGATATTGACCATCCGAACAAGTCACGAGGTGACACATGCCATATGCTGGTTCCTTTCCATCAGAGCACAAGTCACAATCCCGTAGTGAAGAGCCATGGCAGGTTTGACAGGTCTTGTGGCAGTCGTCACATTGCTGTCTGTCTGCATTTTGAAATGTACCATCTGGGCATTTAAGTAAGCAACCTCCATCTGGAATTTAGAATATTAATATCGTTTAGAAGCAATATTGTTATATGAGTTATATAAACTAAAAGGGCCAACTTTACACGGCATACCGACTTTTTAACATATTGCAAAATAATAGAAGAGAATTCATGAAGCTCTGTGTTTGTGATTATTGTGTCTTGTACAGATGGGACTGGCCATTAGCAGTCAGCTTGCCGTTCCATCTCAGTCCAAACTCAGGAAGAATTTCCAGTTGAAAAGTGTCTGCCGATTAATTTAGGAATTGAAAGCATCCTACGTGGCTCCGTCTAAATGTTACATCATTCGTCCATCTTAAATCTAGGAATATATTAGTGCACTATGTGATTCACACTGTGACTCCCAGATCTGCCTGAAACAAAGTTTCGAATCGAATCCAATTTCTGAAATGCTGATATTAACATTAAATCTATAGATATTTCACTTTGTCACACAATAGAGACTCGCCATTAAAAACCTATAATAATAATAATAAAACTAAAGCACAGACAGTGGCATTAATACATCAGCTCTTCTATTTACAGTATGTTCTACAGGTCAGTCTCCAACACCTGATGTGACGTACATTTTTGGGTTTGTGAAATTGTAAATGGTTGCAAGATGTAACTGGTTTTGCCAATCCACCCAGATAGTTTACCAATACACAATATAACCACCACCTGAGGGTTATTTGAATTTAAGCCATTTAAATCCCAAAGCCAAGCTCAAGATCACCATGGTACGATTTCTAACTTTAAACCTAGACCCAATTGCTAAACCTAAAAGTAAAGTTCTATAACATACTCACCTTATGGGCTGCCATGATTATCTGTCTCTTCTGATCTCACCTAGGGATGTGCGTTTCGGGTTTCGGAATTTCGGAATTTTCACGAAATTTCCCGATTCGTGTTTTCGGATGCGGCCGATTTTCCGAAAATTTTTAGATCTGAAAATGGCAGATCCGAAAAGTTTTCCGAGCCGAAACGAAATATTTTCGGAATTTTCAAATGTACTTGAAATGTGTCAAATCGAAATTTATTGCTTTGAAACGAGGAGAACAGACGTTCCGAAAAAACGAAAATTTCCGAAAATACGAAAAGTCGATACAAAAAAACGAGCTGACACGAAAATACGAAAAATGGTCGATATTCCGAAACCATTTACAATTCCGAAAAACGAAAATTTCCGAAAATACGAAAAGCCGATACAAAAAACGCGCAAAGTGACACGAAAATACGAAAAATGGTCGAAATTCCAAAAAAAAAATGTACACGAAAAACGAGTCGAGCCGAACCGAATCGAAACAGAAATCGGTCGAAACAAGCCGAATCGAAAAGTTTAAAAATCCGAAAAATCAAATCGAACCGAGAAAAAAAAAATCGGTGCACAAGCCTAATCTCACCTGACAGATATCATCCATGAATAATGTACTTCACGTCTCCACCAAAAAGGCTGGATATTCCAATCCCTCATAAAAAAAACGTAAAGTAAGGAAAGTAAAAACTGAACTACAAGACCTACACGGTTATTCAGAGAGATCCGAAAAGTCACCGCACGTTCAGTGACCTTTCGTTCCCCGCACTTCGGGGCGATCTGGCGATTCCTAGTTCGCTGACCCTGCGGTGTATTCAGCAAGCACCACAGGGCCCCCGTAGTGCAGGGAATACTCGCCGCAAAACCCGCAGAACACTCGTCGAACACTCACGAACACTCACAAACTGTCAGAAACCGCCACAAAAACCCTGCCGAACACACCAGAAAAACCCGATGGGCCGCCAATCACAGCACAGAACAGCCACCGGAAAAACCCAACAAGCAGACGAACGTGGTGAAAAAAAACAGTACGCTTGAAAGTTTCAAAATTGAATTGCTGTTTGCAAAAAAACTACTGAACGAAAATGTCTGGAATTTACATATAAGATCCAATGAATGATAATAAAAAGGTCTGTTACAGAAAAAAGAAAAAACTATTTAAAAAAAAAATGGAAAAAAATTTGCTGAAAAAATCCCGAAAAATGCCTAAAAGATCCTAAAAAAAAATATCTATAAATAAAGAGACTTTTTACAGCAGAATAAAATAATAAACGGTTTATTAGATATTGGTTTAAAACGGGGATATTTTTAACATTGAAGCCTATAGGGTTCGCCTGAATAAACCTGCCGAATGCAACCACCGAACAGTAGGGCACTTCACTGACTTCACTGACATTGGGGGATTTCACTGCCCTCGAACAGCACCATACGTGCAGGCAATTCGCCAAAATTTGGCGAATTGCCTGTTCTCTGAATAGCCAAATGGCCCCGAAATGTCCCCGTTCGCTGTAATTCAGTGTCTGGTTACATTTCGGATCTCTCTAGGGGGTTCTAGATGGCACTGAAAATGAAAATGCAGAGATGGTAGAACAAAAAACATCCCCTCCGTGCAGAAACATGCTGCCCCATAAATTCAATTAAGCCATGCAAAAGATTGGGGCCAAGGTTCCTCCCAAGGATGCTTTCAGGGGCAGAAAATGGTGGAACCCATCGAGCCCCTTATAGGTTCACCATGAGTGGGTTAGGTACAGCCTCTATTGAGATATGGCCCACTTAAGTGAGTTATGAAAGGCAGGATGTTAGAGCAGGATGTGGGCAGGTTTAGGGTTCCATTGTAGACCCGGCCAACAGCCATTGTGGCCCAGTAGGCATTTGCCTAGTGTGCCTAACTGCTAGTCCAGGTCTGTCTATGTCCAATAATTTTCAAACCATATATAGTGTCATAGGGTATTTATAATCATCAACATCCTTTTTCAAATACTGTTGTATCCCCAATAGGAAGAGAAAAGTAATTCAGCTGAAATTCTGACCATGTTAAAACCTAATCAAGTCTTTTTACGTAAAACAAAGCCTGCAGTAAATTTTATATTGTTCAGTACGACTCAACACTATACTATTTGTATCTGAAATTAAGTTAAAAAGTTATATGTTATGGGTTATGAATAAAATTCTGTATTTCTGTTGAATTATGTTATTTACAGATGGTTACATAGAAACTAGTGGGTCTAATCACGAATCACTAAAATTGTGTGCAATTTCGGTCCTTTGCCTTTCGCAGCATTACGTCTCACTGTGGCGATTCCATTCCGTCAAAAATACGGTGAATAAAATGTGTCCAAATAATAAAGAAGTTCCTTTAAAAGTAATAAAAATGTCTGTTACAAAAATAAATTTTTTAAGTCTTTTAAAAAATATTTCTTTTTAATTTTTTTGTTTTTAAATTGTCAAAAAACTACAAAAATACAAAAAAGGTGTTTTGAAAAATAAGAAAGGATTTTTTTTCCAAAAATGAAAATAATAAGCTGTCTTTAAAATATAAATAAAGATATTCATTTTTTTTACATTGAAACCTATTGGATTCGCCCATTAAAACCTGTCAAATTGAAACACTGAATATCAGGGCCTTTCAACACAATTTCAGTGCAATTCTGCATTCTTCTATGGAACAATTTCAGTGCCGTCGAATTGTGACGAACTGCACGGTATTTTGCTGTCATTTTGCCTGTATTTCGTGAATTGACAGCTTTGTGAATAGATGAATTGCCCCAAAATTTGCACTGAATGGTGAAATTCACCGTTCAGTGCAATTTTGGAGCCAATTTGGAGATCAGTGTGTAGCGCTCACTCCCAGAGGAGCCGCTGAATTTGAACCTCGGGTCAGTCTCCCCGCACTAGGGAATAAATATACTCCAGCACCGTCGTGGATTTTATAAATTATATAGTTTACTGAATAAACTGGCATATAATGAGTAACACGGTATATATATATATTTACAGTACTTCGTAGTGCGGGAAACGCGCAGCGGAAAAGAAATACAATGCTTCGTAATGCGAGAAACGCGCAGCGGAAAAGGGAAAAATATATCTTTAACCCCCTTTGTGGTTGGGGAGTGAGTCCCGTACAGGTTATGTCCCAAAGAATGTATGTGTATGTGTGTATTGGTACCCGGGTACAATATTCAACTGGCCAGTGAATTATTTATGAGGTATCTTCGACTAGTCACGTTGGGGCCCAGTGGGTTTTGAAACAAACTGCAGCGTGCTTTAGATTTTCACAACGGCCTGGAAGGCCTCTCACCCATCCGCCAGATACGCTGTGCTCCACTCGACCCAGGACGTCTCTCCGCTCTATTTTGACTGGGGTTCTCTGTGTCACCGGATCCGCTGTCTTGCTTGTCTGTATCTGCCACAAGATGTCCAGCTCACCGCCTGCACTCCCTGTTAGATAGATCTGCGGTTCTCCTAACTCGGGGTCCTCCAGCTCACTCTGTATCAGCTCGGGTTACTGCGGTGGATCACTGGGTCTTCGTATAATAAGGCGGAAAGACCCGGTCTCCAGCTCTGTCAGGTCGCACCTGCGCTCCGGCCTGGTCACAATCACGTTCAGCTACACTGCATCTTGCTCCTCTCACTCCTAGGCGCGCTCTGCCAGCTCTGTCCACGAGGCTCAGGATGTCAGCGTCTCTCTCCCACCCACTTCCTGTTCCCGCCCGCAAAGCATGCTGGAAAATGTAGTCCCAATGTTCAGTGTCTTACATCGCGCTTGTCTCCCTCCGGTGGCCAAAAACAAGTACTACAACGACAGGGGATTTAAAACCAGCGCTACACTCTCCCCCTCCTAGAACTCTTGGGTCTCTCCAAGGAGGTACAACAGTTGCATTACAATTTCCACATATATTAGGCAACATATACAGGCTCAGCAGCAAGCATACAATGGGTTAGATACACTTCCTCAAGTTGACTCATGCTTTGGACTACCTCAGCTAACATAGTAGACACTTCGGGCAACCTTCACACTGTGGTGACAGCCTCTTCAGTGCTATGTCCTGGTGAGTCGTAGGTGAGTCGCTGGGGCGGTCGAACAGAGCGTTTTGGTTCAATCAGTTCCTCTTCAGGTGGAAGTACTATAGGCGCGGGCTCAGTTCTTCTTTCTACCACTGGAGCAGACATCTCTTCGGAGTATGATCCTTCCAGTGAAGGCATAGAACTGTAGTCATAAGATTCGGCTTCAGGAGCTACAGGGATTTTAATAGTCTCGCGGACTTCTAACTGAAATTCAGGAGCCTCAGGCCTCAAATTACTTTCCGACCGTTCAGGAACCGAGATAACCTCTTCAGGCTCCGGTGAGCGCATCCAGTCCAGACAAAAACTTTCTTCCTCACTGTTCCTTTTGCTCTCTTTGATAGCCCGGGTCTGCTGAGACCGAGTAACGGGAGGCGAACGTGGAGCAGGCAGATTCGGCAGAGAAAGTTCCTCCCCAACTGGTATCCTCACAGCCTCTCTCAAAGGTAGTAAATGATTCCGGTGCCAGTTCTTAAGAGGCCCAGCCTTTCCATCAGGCTGGATTTGATACACCAGCAGACCCGGCAGTTGCTTGCAGACAATGTAGACCTGAGAACTCCATCTATCCGCTAACTTGTGTCTTGCCGCAGCACCCAAGTTTTTCAACAAAACCCTATTACCTGGTTGTAGATCCTGTATCCGAACTTTCAAGTCATAGTTCGGTTTATTCCTTTGTTCCCTGTTTCCTGAGGTCAAACAGGCCTGTTCAAACGCAGAGGCCAGATTCTTTTGAAGTCTATCCACGTAATTTCTATGGGAAGCTACCGACGTCTGGTCCAGAGATTGCCCAAACGCCAAATCAACCGGCAGTCGAGCTTCTCTTCCGAACATAAGATGGTACGGTGAGTATCCAGTAGCGTCACTCTCCGTACTGTTATATGCATGCACTAGCGTAGCTATGTGACGACTCCAGCTCTGCTTCTCTGTGTTTGACAGCATCCCCAGCATATTTAGCAGCGTGCGATTGAACCTTTCGGGTTGAGCATCACCTTGAGGGTGATATGGTGTAGTTCGGGTCTTTTGGATTTCCAGCAGTTCCAGTAATTTCCCAACAAGCTGGCTTTCAAAGTCTCTACCCTGATCAGAGTGTATTCTCCTTGGTAGGCCGTAGTGAACAAAGAACTTTTCCATCAGAACTTTCGCCACTGTCGGAGCGCGTTGGTCTTTTGTAGAAAAGGCTTGGGCGTAACGTGTGAAGTGATCAGTCACTATTAGAATATTTCCCTGCCCACTAGCATCCGGCTCTAAGCACAGGAAGTCAATGCACACCAAATCCATGGGTCCTTGACTTTGCAGATGGCTCATTGGAGCGGTTCGGGTCGGTAGGGTCTTCCTTTTAATGCACCTCAGACATGAATGGCAGTAACTTTCCACTTCAGCTCTCATGCAAGGCCAATAGAACCTGTCTCGCACCAGCTTAAAAGTCCATTCTGCGCCCAAATGTCCATGCTCATCATGTAGCGATCGCAGTACACTCTCCCTATGTTTAGTGGGAAGGAACAACTGTTGGGTCTCTTCAGCATTGGTAGAGGGGCCCCTTCGGTAGACCACCCCATCCAACATCTTCAACCGTTCCCACTCTTTGTAGACCAATCTGGCTCCATCTGGGGAATTGGTCAGCAAAATTTCCCGCTGGTTCGCAGTTAGGGCCTTTATGGTTAATGCAATTAAAGGGTCTCTAGCCTGGTCAGCTTTCAGATCCTGTTTTGAAAAGGTAGGCAGACTTTCATCCCTCAACTGCGTAGGGTTGCAGTAGAACTCCGGAACAGCCGCAGCCATGACTCCTATGGCCTCCGCTTCAATCCCTCCCTTGACCCGGCGCTCTGCTCCTTGACACAAAGCTTGTACCCCATCTGGAGTTAACTGAGTCCATTCTGTAGTGTAGGGTCTTCTCGACAAAGCATCAGCATCTCGATTATTCACCCCAGGGCGATATTTCAGGCTGAACCGAAACCCTGACAGAGCGGCCAACCACCGATGTCCCGTTGCGTCCAGTTTTGCAGTAGTAAGGACGTAGGTAAGAGGATTGTTATCCGTCTTTATCACAAACTCGGCCCCATACAGATAGTCCTTTAGCTTGTCTACCACTGCCCACTTTAAGGCTAGGAACTCCAACTTGTGGGTAGAATAGTTCTTTTCTGAAGGCGTAAGGCTCCGGCTCACATACGCTACAGGCCTCAGCAATCCACCATACTCTTGATACAGGACTCCTCCTAGACCTTCTCTGCTGGCATCCACATGTAACTCGTACGGCTTGTGAGGATCTGCATAGGCCAAGACAGGAGCTCGAGTTAAGCTCTCTTTCAGCTTCGTAAAAGCACCCTCACATTGACTAGTCCATTCTCCCTGGATAGACTCTCGAGCTTTCCTTGGCCCTGGAGCTGACGGATTTCGGTCAGAGACCTTGCAGCCTTCTTCGGTGCTTTCCTTCTGTAGGAGCTTGTTCAGTGGTTGAGCTATTTTTGCGAATCCTCCTACAAATCTTCGATAATAAGAGCAGAACCCCAAGAAAGATCTAAGTTCAGTAACGCTTCGGGGTCTAGGCCAAGAAGCTATGGCCTCCAACTTCCGAGGATCTGTCGAAACGCCTTCTGCTGAGACCACATGTCCCAGATACGTAACAGATGGTAAACAGAATTGACATTTCTCCAGAGATAGTTTCAATCCCTCTTCATGGAGCCTCTTCAAGACCTTCTCCAAACGTTGTTCATGTTCTTCCAGAGTCTTCCCGAACACAATTATGTCATCCAGGTACACTAATACTTCGATCAGATTCATGTCCCTGACTGTCTTCTCCATTAACCGTTGGAACGTGGCTAGAGCCCCCGTAAGGCCTTGAGGCATTCTGTTGAATTCGAAGAACCCCAATGGGCAGATGAACGCAGTCTTCTCTTTGTCTTCAGGATGCATTGGTATCTGGTGATACCTGCTTCGCAGGTCTAGTACACTAAACCATTTTGCTCCTGACAAACACTGTATGGCATCTTCTATCCGAGGAGTAGCATATTGATCTGGGATGGTTCTCCAATTCAGCGTGCGATAGTCTATGCATAGGCGGACAGAACCATTCTTCTTCCGGACCATTACTATTGGAGATGCATATGGACTCCTGGACTCTTGGATCACGTAGATCACGTAGATCACGTACGTTCTCGTAGATCATCCAGGTCTCCCACCGGAATTCGTCTTGACCTTTCACGAAACGGCTTGTCCTCTTGTAATCGAATGCGGTGCTCAGTACTTTTAGCTAGGCCTACGTCGAACTCATCTTTCGAGAGCAAGTCTCTCCACTTTAGAACTTGGGACTGAAGACGTTTCTTCCATTCAGGTGAAATGGGAGCGTCCTTGGGGTAGAACCTTTCATCTGGAATCTCTTTATCCACTCCCCCTCCTAAATCCGTAGGAGAGAGGGGCGTAGCGGACGCTACTTGCCCGATAGGCATTCGTGCTTTAAGGACTACTGGAGAATCAGACACATTGCACACGCTGACTGAGACTCTTCCTCGTGTTCTTTTCAAAGCTTTAGTGGAGATTATTTCAGGGATTACTTCTACTCCGGCTTCACTCCCATGATTAAAATCGGTTTCCAGTACCACATAGGGCCCTGGTTGTGATCCGTTCAACTTCACTGAAGCCAGGAAGCTCGCTACTTCTCCCGATTGCAGAACCTTTTCTGTTCCTTCTAATCTCCATAGGCGCCCCACTTCGGCAGGTGCCTTCTGTTCTTCGACCATTCTCTGATAGACTGGACGTAACATTGGGTGTACTCCTTCAGTAGAACCTTCTTCCAATACGATAGGTGTCAGGAGACGTCGCACCAAATCAGTATTTGTCCCCACTATCATGGAACTCCTGTTTGCCCCTGAAGGCCGAGGACACACAATGGCCAATGCATCACAACCTCCGGACTGTCCGATGACTTCGGATCCGATCTCCAACTTCACCTGTAGATACCCGTCATAAGGGAGTTTCTCAGGTCCGATACCCCAGATTTCCAGATCCTTCAATTTCTGTAGAGGGATGTGCTTCAAGTGTTTCTCATAGAAGTCTCGGTAGATCAATGTCACTTGAGCCCCTGAATCCAACAGGGCTTTAGTGTAGACTCCCTCCACTTGGATTGGCACAATAGGGGAAGGACCTATCAGCTGGTCAGGAAACTTGGTGGTGGCACCAGGACACTTAGACCCAGTTTGTTGTACCCTGGCCTTCTTCTTGTCCCGTGTAGGTTTTGGGTGTGCATTGCTTCCCCATGACGTAGGTCCGGATGCTAAGGGAGTGACTCTTTCAGTCCTGGCAGGCTCGGCAGTTGGCCAGACTTTGGGCCCTCTCGCCCTCTTAGTCCTGGCTTGATTTTTGGAGCGTGTTTCAACCTTCGGGCACCTAGGTTGCTCCTTCACTTGTGCCCTCTGGCGTTTCCCGCCGGTGAGGTAGATAACAGTCCTTCCAAAGCTTTCAAGAACTCCTCAACTCTATTTCCTTCAGGCTTTTGGCTTTTGCATTGTGCACGGAAGTGGCCCATTTCTCCACAACTGAAACATCTCTTCTTTGAAAGCGGAGACGCAGTCACCTGCTGTGATTCGGTTGAAGGACCCTGGCTAGACGCCACAGCAACTCCGGTTGTCTGCATGTCTGTAAGGAACTTCTGCATCTCTGTCTGTGTCTCTGTCACCTTCAACAATACTCGGCACAGTTACGCGTGCGCCTGTTGCAATTCAGCTTGAGCTTCTTGTACCTTCTTAACAGTTTTGTGCAACTCACCATGTGCAGAGAGGTTTTATTCTTTGACAGCCTTCTCTGTGGATTTAAAAGCGATCAGATGCTCTTGTTCGTCCACGTCGGATCCATAGGCATCCAACGAATCACTTTCAGGCTGCAAACATTCGTTATGCCTCACAGGTTGCGCGTAAGCTCTTTCTCCTCTCCTGAAGGATTTTTCTTCCAGTAAAGCCTCCTCCTCTCTGACAGCTCGGATCAGTTCCAGGTACTTCAGTTCTTGATTACCTTCCCTGCTTCTCAGCTGCAGCATCACTGGATCAAGAGGTTGAGCGCCCCTCAGGATCTGTTTTATTTGGATCTTATCTACTTCAGCCGGTTCGGCCCCTTTCTTGAGGAGTATCTGGTGCAGAATCTTATCTAGGCGCCTCATATATTCGGTCATTCTCTCACCTTTCCGCTGGTAGGTGTGTTCATACTGATATACGAGCTCTGCAGCCTTTTCCGTTCGCCCAAAAACTTCCTCCAGAACGTTTAAATAATCTAAGGCAGTGCAGTCTTTCTTACTCAATTTTAGGTTTCTTACAGCCTCTGACGCAGGTCCCTTTAAGCTCTCAGTGATCCTTTGCTTTTTCTGTGCTTCAGGGACGTCCCACTCATCCAGAGCCTGCATCGCCCGTTCCACCCATTCTTCGAAGGTTTCTTCTTCAGCCGGAGTTGGTACGTTTCCTGTAAAATTTCTCAACCGTCGATAACCAAAGTTAGTGTGCGGAGGGCTTGTTCTCTGACATTTAGCCAGCAAATCTCCAATAGCCACTATAAATTCAGGCCCGATCATGGCCAACGGACTGGGCGCGGGAACACTCGCAGATTCGCCACGTGGCGCACTTGGCTGAATCAGTTGGACTTCCACCTCATCGGTCAGCTTCACGCTTGCGCCCTGAAAACACACTGGAACACCCTTTCTCCACTCAAAAAGAACATACGTGTGAGAGGTATCTAGGTTCTCTTTAATGTCCAGGATTAACCCCCGATTATCTGGTGTCAGCGTGGCCACGGCCTGGCGAATCTGATCTTCGGCCCAAGTGTCTGCAGGAATATTCATGAATATACACAATTCTAACTGACTACTGTGCTCCTCACACCACTTGGCAGCAGTGTCTAGATCCATATTTAACCCTTTAAATGCGTTTTTTCCAGAGACTGGATTCCGGAAACAAGCCCCCACGTGTAGCGCTCACTCCCGGAGGATTGTCAAAAAACTACAAAAATACAAAAAGGTGTTTTGAAAAATAAGAAAGGATTTTTTTTCCAAAAATGAAAATAATAAGCTGTCTTTAAAAAATAAGTAAAGATATTCATTTTTTTTACATTGAAACCTATTGGATTCGCCCATTAAAACCTGTCAAATTGAAACACTGAATATCAGGGCCTTTCAACTCAATTTCAGTGCAATTCTGCATTCTTCTATGGAACAATTTCAGTGCCGTCGAATTGTGACGAACTGCATGGTATTTTGCTGTCATTTTGCCTGTATTTCGTGAATTGACAGCTTTGTGAATAGATGAATTGCCCCAAAATTTGCACTGAATGGTGAAATTCACAGTTCAGTGCAATTTTGGAGCCAATTTGGAGATTAGTGTGTAGCGCTCACTCCCGGAGGAGCCGCTGAATTTGAACCTCGGGTCAGTCTTCCCGCACTAGGGAATAAATATACTCCAGCACCGTCGTGGATTTTATAAATTATATAGTTTACTGAATAAAGTGGCATATAATGAGTAACACGGTATATATATATATTTACAGTACTTCATAGTGCGGGAAACGCGCAGCGGAAAAGAAATACAATGCTTCGTAATGCGAGAAACGCGCAGCGGAAAAGGGAAAAATATATCTTTAACCCCCTTTGTGGTTGGGGAGTGAGTCCCGTACAGGGTATGTCCCAAAGAATGTATGTGTATGTGTGTATTGGTACCCGGGTACAATATTCAACTGGCCTTTGTGGTTTTTAAAACCAGCGCTACAAGTGAATAACCCCTGCGGTCAGTACATGAATCTAGTAGCTACCTGTGCTCTCTCATGTATTGTAGCGTTTGTCTTTCTTTAACAAAATCGTAACTAAAGTTCAGGCACCCTTTATTCATAATTCGAACATACAGAAAACCAGATTTTTTTGAAAAGCAAACTCTGTGTTTCGGGGCTGTCCAGATTTTAGTGATTCCAAACCAGGGGTGCTCCATACAGGCGCTGCTGCTTGGAAGCTGAGTTGCAGCAGAACTCGGCATACACTGGGAGCCTCTGGGCAGCCCCAGCATGTGACATTTGAAATGTTAAAAAAAAAAACCAGTCATCTAAAAAATACAAAAAAATTCGAAAAGGTATTTTAAAAAAGATAAGAAAAGGCATTTTGCAAAAATAAAAAGAATAAACGGTCTTTAAAAAAAGTAAAAAGATATTCCTTTTATACATTGAAAACTATGGGATTCACCTGTTTAAACCTGTTGAATTGAAACATTGAAATTCAGGACATTTCGCCGGAATTTTGATGCAATTCAGCATTCTGAGAATAGTGAAGGCCTGAAGCACCTAAGGCGTAGGGCCCTTAAGTTGCCTCTGATGCCAGGACGCAGGGAGGATTTTTCTAGAACAGTTATAGCGCGTGTGGGGGTTTGAGCGGGAGATGTGGGGGTGGAGTTCCCAAGAGGGTACTTAAGGCGCGTGCAGGGAGGCTCTGCGCGCCTTTTTCTCCGGAGGTAGAGCTGGTTAAAATCCCCACCCTCCCACCCCTTTTCTATTTAGTTACGGGTTGGGTTGGTTTTAGTTAGGGTATTAGTTTTGTGGGGCCCCTTTTTGTCACGGTGGGGGCTTGTAGGCAGTGCTGGGTAGGGGTTCCTTTTATTTAGGTTATTTATGGATCAGATGGTTGGGAGATGGGAGGATTTTGTGGTTGGTTGTGTTGGAGGTTTGTGGTGGTTGTGTGGAGTCCCCCTTTCAGCACTGTTTTACTATGTTATTATGTTATATTTATTATGGCAATTTTTATGTCATGGTGGTGGGTTTATTGTGCGGAGTTTTTAGCTGTGGCCTATATATAATAAATATATATTATTCCACAGTTAAGTGTTCATGTATTTTTGTGTATTTCTTGTCTCCTTACGTATGACTCGGTCATCAGTAGGCGACTTAAAGGTATGATAGTCTCTGGGACAATTTCGGTGCAGCTGAACATCGCCAAATTGCACCGCATTTTGCTGTCAATCCGGAATGCTCGGGTCCTGAGTATTCTGGAGGAATAGGTTTGCTCATCCTTCCTGTGTACATTTTATCCTGACTTTGTCCACAATTAGAATGTAATAGAAATCTCAACAGTATTTTATGGGCTTTAATTTCAAGGGAAAAAAATAGAAAACTGAAATGAGTGATTCTTCTTACCCTTCAAATAATGTCCAGGCTGACAGGAGAAACAACGTGTTTCATTTTTACACTCAAGGCAACCTGATGGACAAACAAAGCACATCTTTCTCTCTTTGTCCCCATATGTCTTCTGTGGACAATGTCTTCGACACTGGTGGCGATACCTAAGACAAAGAATAACTGCTTCAAATAAAACATTTTAACACTGAAGCTCACCAGCACCATATATCATGTGCATATAAAGAGCAGACTGGCGTTTTAGATAGTAACAGCATTCATTTACGTAAAACACATTGATGCCTTACAGCTTAGATGCCACAGTTTCACTTGATCTAATCTGAAGAGCAGGCAGATATGAATAGCATCAATGGAAAGTACATATTTAAAGCTCGCAGCTAATTGACATTTAACTTGTGGTTGTAATATAAAGGTTTCCTGTTTAGGTGCACTACCTGCATATGTTAAAGTATAGTCTAGTAGTTTTGGAACTTTACCTTAACCAATTCAGTATATAAAAATAAGTATTTTCCTAACTCATATACACTATTTACTTTTTGGGCACACACATGATTATTATTCTCATCATTTATATAGCGCCAACAGTTTCAGCAGCGCTTACAATAACCAAAACAAAAATGGGGGAGATAATATGTAGGTCAATAAGGTATCCTAAGAAGGAAGACTTAACCCTCAAATTCACAATAGAAAAG
Organism: Leptobrachium leishanense; assembly: GCA_009667805.1. Lineage (NCBI taxonomy): Eukaryota > Metazoa > Chordata > Amphibia > Anura > Megophryidae > Leptobrachium > Leptobrachium leishanense. The sequence continues at coordinate 73,606,003 of CM019065.1, forward strand.
ACAAAAAAGGCAATGTAAGCCATGGACTGGTCCATCTAAGGCTAGGGTCAAACGAATGCATTATTCGCAGCGACCGTCAAAATGTGCGTCCAAACGCATTGACGTATTTTTTCACGGAATGCGCGAAAACGGTCATACAATGCGCATTTTCGTGCGTGATTTGTTACGGATCCAAACCAGGAAACTTTGGGTGTCTGGACGTTATGTTGGCCGGACATGAGCAGCGTCTGACGACTCCTAATGACGCATACACGCCGCTATGCTGCACATTCTGTACGTCAGTACTAGCGGTTCTGCGTTCTCAAAAAAATTTGTTCGTTTGCCGCTTGCGTTGTGCGGCCGCACTTTCGTGCGGGCATACTTCGCATATCGGCCGTCATTGCCCGTCATTTGCTGCTACTGTGGCCGTGATTAAGTGCGCCTAAACGCATGTTAAAAATGCGTTAGTCTGACCCCAGCCTTAGAAGGAAGCATTTCTCTTTCCCTGTAGGATTCACATGCTGCATGAAGTATACTGCAGAGAGGTGCTGCCCGGCAGTGTGTGGATTCATATGCTGAATTATACTGCAGAGAGGTGCTGCCCGGCAGTGTGTGGATTCATATGCTGCATTAATTATACCGCAGAGAGGTGCTTCCCAGCAGTGTGTGGATTCATATGCTGCATTAATTATACCGCAGAGAGGCGCTGCCCAGCAGTGTGTGGATTCTATGCTGCATTAATTATACCGCAGAGAGGCGCTTCCCAGCAGTGTATGGATTCATATGCTGCATTAATTATACCGCAGAGAGGCGCTTCCCAGCAGTGTATGGATTCATATGCTGCATTAATTATACCGCAGAGAGGCGCTGCCCAGCAGTGTGTGGATTCATATGCGGAATTAATTATACCGCAGAGAGGCGCTGCCCAGCAGTGTGCGGATTCTATGCTGCATTAATTATACTGCAGAGAGGCACTTCCCAGCATTGTATGGATTCATATGCTGCATTAATTATACCGCAGAGAGGCGCTTCCCAGCAGTGTATGGATTCATATGCTGCATTAATTATACCGCAGAGAGGCGCTTCCCAGCAGTGTATGGATTCATATGCTGCATTAATTATACCGCAGAGAGGCGCTGCCCAGCAGTGTGTGGATTCTATGCTGCATTAATTATACCGCAGAGAGGCGCTTCCCAGCAGTGTGTGGATTCTATGCTGCATTAATTATACCGCAGAGAGGCGCTGCCCAGCAGTGTGCGGATTCATATGCTGCATTAATTATACTGCAGAGAGGCGCTGCCCAGCAGTGTGTGGATTCTATGCTGCATTAATTATACCGCAGAGAGGCGCTTCCCAGCAGTGTGTGGATTCTATGCTGCATTAATTATACCGCAGAGAGGCGCTGCCCAGCAGTGTGTGGATTCATATGCTGCATTAATTATACTGCAGAGAGGCGCTGCCCAGCAGTGTGTGGATTCATATGCGGAATTAATTATACCGCAGAGAGGCGCTTCCCAGCAGTGTGTGGATTCATATGCTGAATTAATTATACTGCAGAGAGGCGCTTCCCCGCAGTGTGCGGAGTCATATGCTGCATTAATTATATTGCAGAGAGGCGCTTACCCGCAGTGTGTGGATTCATAAGCTGCATTAATTATACCGCAGAGAGGCGCTTACCCGCAGTGTGTGGATTCATATGCTGAATTAATTATACCATTTATGACAGTTCTGGCTGTTGAACCATCTGTTGACGCTTTCAGTAGATTACCCTGATCGGCCGACGGCGTTGTCCGTAGGCAATGCCAGTGGACGGCCAGCCTTAGCCCTCATGACAAAATAACTGGGAGAATTCTGCAGCTTTAGGGAGGTAAAATAAAGCATAAACTTCATCAATACTATAAATTCTCAATCTCAGCCACATAGGGTAACTATTTATACAAGGAAAACTGCGGATGATCTGTTCTCCTATACCATTGACAATGACCCAGGTTTTGGTCTCCACCATGGCACCTGGCCCACCGCCATTGAAGCCCATCATGGACATCACAACCACAGACCCCCCCCCCCATTTATGACACTTCTGGCAGTTGAACTATCTGCTGTCAAACATCTTGGTAACAGTTGCTCTCTAACAGGTAATATTTCAAAGTTAGAAGGATCATTATCTAACAGTATTTGGTTTGTGTCTATAGAATTTCCATGACCAAATAATTAAGTAATAGTCAAAAGGGGTAGTACAACCAAAATGACAATTTTTTGTACATCTTTCTTAATAGCCAGAAATGTGGCCTTCGACACGCCTCTTAAAATAACATTTTGCTGTTGTTATATCACTTCTGTGGTTGCTTTCCTACAATTACTAGATTTTATTACCCGCCGTTAAGAAAAACTTACAGAAAGTAACCTTCCAAGCAGCTGATGCAAACTTCAGGATCATCTGTAAAGGAGAATAAAAGTCCAGTTTTAATGTGAGCGATTTGAGGGCTTTTAAAACAATGGTTATTTAACCTGGAATAATACAATTCAGTAATTAATTCAGAAGAAACAGCCATTCTATTATTTGCTATTCCCCGGATATTTTGCAGGTTGGGATGTCTGTGTGTTCCAGTTCCAATAGTTATGGGTGATATATTGCAGCTACATTGGGAGGGCTTAAATTTTACATATTTGTCGATTTTCTCGCAGTGATGTAGCTGTGATTTATCACATTTATCAAAATGCAAAATTTATTTATTTATTTATAAAGTATTTTACCAGGAAGGATACATTGAGATTTCTCTCGTTTTCAAGTATGTCCTGGGTTCAAGAACATTGAAATGTAGTGAATCAACTCCTAGGAATACTGGAAACTGGTCAAATCTTACCATTCTAAAGGCCTGACTGAAAATGTTATTTACTGGTCTTTCATTTTAAATATATTGTTTCTTTTTTTCTCCCCCTGAAATGGAAAGATAAAGGTGACACTATTTTAAGATGACTTACTGATTGTGCACGTTTTACACCCTGATTCACAGTCCAGACACTCTCCGGTCTCCGGATCCTCCACCTGACCTAAAACACATATAAAATAACAAAGAAAATGTGCTCATTTCAATACACTCTAAAAATAGATATTGATTAAATTCTTTTCAGTAAGATATGAATTTGATTTAATATATTACTTTGAAATATACAACCTTGCAGAAATAAATCACTATCTTAACGAGGAACTCACCAACCAGTTATGGAATGGAGGCATTTGGGGCAATTCTGTGCACACAGATGTGTGTAACAGGAAAAAAATGTGTACAACCAAAAATTATGAGCACAACAACTACAACAATTAGGCTGGCCTTCCACTGGGTCTGTATTTGTGTGATGTTGCGATCATCCGATATTGTCTGAAGTCGTCCGACCGATCCAACAAAATGCAGGTGAATCAGCCCTCTTTCACTGCATCCGACCGTCTGACGATTTCAGATGATTTTTTCCGACTACAACAGACTAGCGAACTAAACGGTTTGAAGTGGATTTTGTCAGATGAAATCAGACGATCTGGTACAGTATACATTAAAAAAGATGAATTGTATAGTTAAACCACTATGCTGCGGCAGGGAAATTGCTCCATAGAGAAGTGATTCAGTGCGAAGCCCATAGGATTCAATACAGAAAATATGTTTGTTTTTATTCATTTTTTTATTCAACTTTTTTTTTTAATCCGCAGCAAAAGCCTTTTTATTTATTGATTTCTTTTTTGAATTTTTTAGACTTTAGGGTTCCGATTCTTTTTTAAAAGGATGAGGCTTTTTTCCCTCTCCGAATGTGTCTATTTAATTTCTCTTTGAGCCGGATGCATTCGGTATTGCTGTCCCTGGTGCTGAAACCTATTTCAGCACCAGGGACAAGGGGCTAATCCGCCCCTGCAACCTTCGGCGAGGATTTTATTTTTTCCCCAGCTTCAGCCGCACTGGACAGGGGCTGTCCATGGTGCTTAAACTCTGTTTCAGCTCCAAAGACAGTTTATTTTCTCCCAGCACCGGGGATTTTTTTTCCCCGCAGCGGGGTTTTTTTTTTTCATTCAGCGGCCTTTCCATTGGCCGACCTGGGTCGTTCACAGATGCTTCCAGGAGACAACCCTGATTGGCTGGTGACGTTGGCGGTAGTCAGGTGACCAAGTCGGTCGCCCGTCTACAGTGCCAGTGGACAGCCAGCCTTAGAGGAAACATTGGCCAAATCCCGCCAGGACACCTGGGGGGTGGGAGCACATTCTGTTGCCTATAGTGCCACATTAATTAATAAAATGTATGGATAACTTTCAGGAACACACAAAGTACAAATAACAACATTGTATAGTATTGGCAAAGATACCAACAGATTTATAACCAAAAATCTATATTTACCTGGAAATTTTCCATTTCAGGGACCTTATTCGAGTGGGGTTACGAACATTAAGGCTGGGGTCAGACCAGCGCATTTTTAACGTGCGTTCTGGCGCACATAATCACGGCCGCACTAGCAGCAAATGACGGGCAATGACGGCCAATATACGACGTACGGTCGCACGAAAGTCCGGCCGCGCAACGCAAGTGGAAAATGAACGCATTTTTTCGAGAACGCAGAACCTCTAGTACGGACGTACAGAGTGCGCTGCGTCCGCTAGCGGTGTGTGTGTGTGATTTGGAGACGTCAGACCCTGCTCATGTCCGGCCAACATAACGTCCAGACGCAAAAAGTTTCCTGGTTTGGATTCGTAAAACATCACGCACGAACATGCGCATCGTATGACCGTTTTCGCATATTCCGTGAAAAAATACATCAATGCGTTCGGACGCACTTTTTTACGTTCGCGTGTAAAACTACTTTCGTTTGACCCTAGCCTAAGGCTAACGCAGTCTGAGCGCACTCTGCGTGCGTGCATAACGGACGGACGTACTGACGGAAGATACTGTAGACACCACACGGTCCGTTTTTTTGACAGATTTAGAAAAAAAAAGGGAAATATGGGAATCAAAATTAATTAAAATTAAAAGACAGGTACAGTCAGCCAGACCAAAAAAACTTTGGAGCGTCAACGTGATGGACGTCGCATCATCCATACAATTATGAGCAATAGAGACCACACACGAAGTACGTCCGCACAGAAGTGCGGAAACACACAACGGACGCAGCAAACGGAGGCAAGTTAGGCAAGAACGTAAAACCGCTAGAACGGATGTAACGCAACGTCCGCAAAGTCCGCATAGGTTTGTGTGTGAGTGATGGAACGTAGTCAGACGGACTGCATTTTTGAAATCCAGCATTTTGACGGACAAAATGTTTTTCATATTATTTTATTTCCGTTCTACATCAGTCAAAACAAACGTCAGTCAGAAAAACGGACTGTGTGGCCACTACCTTGTCATCAGTCAGAAAGTACATCCGTTGAGCACGGACGCACATTCCGTACAAAATGCGTTCGTCTGACCCTAGCCTTAAGTGTAACAGCCCCACTCATTGATGTTAGCGGTTTCTGCATTATTCCAAGCCAAAATAAATCAGAAACAAATTATTCTCTGTGGGGAACAAGTCATGGCCTTTCCAATGATACTTTTAACCTGGTCATGTTTGTTAACAAATAAATAAATGAAAATCATAATAAAATCATAATAAAATAATAAATTAAAATAAAATATGTTTTTTTTTATTATTATTAATGCAGCACTTTTGTTCACACTTCAATTATAATGTGAACAATGATGCTGCACTAACGATTTTTTTGGGGGGGTTAGCTAAAATCACATAATTTCTCTGAAAAAAAGTAACAGGTTCCCAGTTCTAATTTTTTTTTAACAAGCCTACCCCATAGTATATATAACTGCTATGGCTTGGATGATAATATGTAAAAAAAATCATTTTACACACTGCAGATGGTTGGAAATTCTAATTTGATTGCATTTTTTGTTATAACATTCAGGCAGGGCATGACGTATTCATATAATGATATTTTAGGAATCTGCTGAGTCTGCCGTAAAAAAAGGATATATAAGTTTGTCTGGGTCGTATAATAAAATGTGACTTCAAATTCCATTTGAACATGATGAACAAAAACGGTAAAAATGAGCTTAGCACACAGAAGTGAAATGGCTCAGCAGTGAAGGGGTTAAATGCAATAGATGGACAAAGAATTATGGGAGTTGTAGTTTAGAAATATCTGGGGGGCCAGAGTTTGAGAGCCCTGCCTTAGAGGGTTTAACAAGAAAAAATATGTGGTTGAATTAACTCTTTGATTTTAAGTAATTTTAGGCTAGGGTCAGACGAACGCATTTTTCGCGTCGTCCGTGAAAAAGTGCGTTCGAACGAATGGACGTATTTTTTCACGGAATACGCGATAGCGGTCATACGATGCGCATTTTCGTCCGTGATTTTGTACGGATCATCAATAAAACCCTTTTTGCGTCTGGACGTTATGTTGGCCGGACATTAGCAGCGTCTGACCTCTCCTAATCACGCACACACGCCGCTAGCGGACGCAGCGAACTCTGTACGTCAGTACTAGCTGTATCACATTCTCAAAAAAATGCGTTCGTTTGCCGCTTGCATTGACTGGCTGAACTTTTGTGCGGCCGTACTTCGTATAATGCCCGTCATTGGCCGTCATTTGCTGCTACTACGGCCGTGATAAAGTGCGGCTGCACGCGTGTTCGCACTGCGTTCGTCTGACCCCAGCCTTAAAAGTTGAGCATGCCAAATAAGTCAAAGTAAAACTGACCGGTCTTATTTAAGGCTAGGGTCAGACAAACGCATTTTGTATGGACTGTGCGTCCGTGCAGTGCAGACGCAAGTTCTGACGGAAGACGAGGTAGTCCCACACAGTCCGATTTTGTGACTGACGTTTATATTGATATGAAGAACATTTTGGCCGACAAAATGCTGGACATCAAAAATGCAGCCCGTCTGACTACGTTCCATCACCCACACACAAAGCTATGCGGACGTTGTGGACGTGGCGCACTCCGCATGTCCATTCTAGCGGTTTGACGTTCTTGCCTAAATTGCGTCCGTGCCACGTGCGTTGTGTGTGCGCAGTTCGGTGCGGACGTACTTCGCGTGTGGGTCTCTTTTGATCATGATTGTATGCTACCACGGACGTTAAAATGTGCGGCAACACGGACGTGAACACTGCGCTCATCTAATCCCAGCCTTAATTGGCAAGACATCACAAAAGCTCCAAGTGCATGGTCTTGAAGAAAAAAAGAAAAACTACAAAAGCATGAGTAATTTATAGCAATAATGGTATAATAATTGGTTTATGAAAAGGCAGAAATAGAAACAGTTATTGATCTTTCACGTATCCTATAAAAGAGAAGGAAACACAAGGAAAGGCCTCATAAAGGGGAAAAAACACATTTGTTGTGTACTAGGGTTGCTAGATTGGCCATGTTTTCCTGGACACATATTATTTATTCATGTTGAATGTTGATGGGTAGTGCATGAAAGAATGCCACCCAGCAACATGTATAATCCATACGTTGCAGATAAGAGATCAAAAAGGAAGCCCAGGTGAACTGCCTTTAGTTCCTTCCTAGAATATATGAATTATATATGTTGCAGGGCAGCAGGTTTCCCTGTGCTCCCCTCTGCATGAAGTAGTAATATATGTCCAGGAAAACATGGCCGACCTGGCTACCCTATTGTGTACACTGTAACTACAAAATGCCATAAAATAGCAGCGTTTTGTAATACTTTAATATAACTGTTGTCCCTAAAAAAGACAAAAATGTTTTTTTAAAAGGCATGTTTAATGCATATCTCCTTTTATAGCCTGAAATCCTTTAAATGCTTCGCACCAGCATCGTCAAAGCTCTGAGGCTTACAGAAGGAATCATGTGGTGATACATTGTGTTTAAAATTCATTGTTCAGCATAAATCTTTAATCACTGTGGAGACTTTACAGATGCATCAAAAATTGCCTTTTATCAATTCAATTAATAACATTTGTTTGCAGATCAGCCTCTGTTTGTGATCCTACAGAGAAAAGGCAGTAGTAATGGCGATAGATTAATTATTTCCGTGTTTAATGGTTGTCGGGACGCACAGGGAGAACTCCAGGGCGATTAGATCCTCGTTTAAATAGCAAAAAATATGCTCGTGCCATGCAATCTACGTTTTCCCAGCCCTTACAAAAAAATGCTGTTTGATATAAGAAAATTTAAAGATTTAACATGTCTCCTGTGTGTTCAGTGCCCTTTCAATGTGTATTGCACAGATAACAGGCAGAAGGGATGAATAACTGTTTATTACACAGCCTGTCCACCTGTGCACTCTTATCTTTGTGGTGCAGCGCTCAAAGCCTCACTCTTATTTTTATTTATTTTTTTAAACAAAAATAAAACTTTGAAAATCAAATGTACTTTAAAGAATTTTACATAAGAATTCAAATATGTAATTTTTCCTGCAGCGTTTATTGATTTTTATTTATTGCATATAAGATTGCATGGATAGTCTAGAGCAGGGCCATCAAACTCATGGTCCCCAGGGGTTGATGCCAACAATTCCCAGAATTCCTTCAATGCAACAGATGGCCAGGGAATCATGGGGGTTGTATTGAGAAACATCTGAGGGGCCAGGGTTTTACAGCCCTGGCCTAAAAAGTTCCACTGAAGGCTGTTGTTTTGGAGCTGTGGACGCCAGCTGCTTGATGCCTTACAGTGATTGTGAGATTCATCCATAGATATGCTATGTGCTACTGACAGCCTCTGCCCAGTTATTTTTTATTTATTTTTCTTATTGTCAGTGAATTTACTCACCTTTTGCCCCTCAAAGCGCACCGCTCCTCCACTTCGTGTCACGGGGCAGCGAGGGTACAAGAACAATATGCAGTGATACACAGGAGAAAGCCAAGATACGGTGCAAAAACAAGGGGTTTATTGTATAAGAATACACAGGGATGACTAAACGAGGGGCAATGCAGGAACAGGGCGGACTTGGGATGCTATTGGCTGGATAACTAACAGAGGCAGAACTCAGAACAGAAACAGTGAACTCGTCTGACACCAGCCTTACACAAGATACCAGACAGACGGAACAGCAAGGTGAGACTATGGCAACTGGAGTCTTGGCACAGCAGAAGTCTGTGGTATAGCAAGAGTCTTGGCACAGCAGGAGTCTATGGTAAAGCCAATGGAGTCTGTGGCAAAGCAGAAATATCCAGAAGAGTATCCAATAACTGATTTTGGGGTGGGGGGTGAGATTGCATACACATACTCACCTACATCCACATACTTCGGCCCTGGACTCCAGCGGTCTTCATGCACGTCCCCCTGCACCGGGCCACTGGTTCCAGTTCCCGCGCACCGTCAGATGTCAGTTGCAGAGTTCATGTCAGGGGGACAGAAGCCTTTGACCCTGCAGATGGCCGGATCAGTGACCGTTTTGCCACTGGTTGGAGGCTTCCCCCCAGGCTAGTGATTAGCCGCAGCGATGCCTCTCTTTTCTTTTAATTCAATACTGATCAAGAGAGGACCTACCCCCTTCTTTTCTTTTTCAAGCACTCTCCCGGCTCTGCCGGGGGGGGGTATGCCTGAGCCAGATGTCATCACGCGCCAGCGTGGTGACATCAGTGGGCCAGCCGAGGTGCCAGAGACAGGGCTGACATGAAAGATGTCAGCCCGCACTGGGAGACCACAGTGATCGGCTGAAATAATGGCCGATCGCTGGCTGCAATGCAGGGGCGGACTGACCCAACGGGCGCCGCCCAACGGCCCGGATGGGGGGCCCCGGATTGGCCCTGTAGTCCAGGCAGGAGTCTGGCCCTGGGTCTCCCACAAAACTCCCACAAGCTGCGCAGGAAATGAAGGCCCTACCGGGGGAAGAGAAGGAGGAGGAAGAGGCTGCGAGCCCAGCTGCTTACATGGGGACATGCTGGCTCTGCCCCTTCCTCCTCCACAGGATGCAGAGCCGTCTCCCCTGCTGTGCTGGAAGTGTCCAGCACGTGCAGGGAGGGGGAGAGGATGAAGACCTGCCAGGAGACAAAGGATTCTAACCTAGCCCGTAAGTAAATAACAGGCAAGTGATGTGTGTGTGAGAGCAGGGGGTGAGAGAGAGAGAGTGAGAGAGATGTGCCATTGCCTGCCTAAAAACAAAAAGGGGACACCTACCCAGTGGCGTCACTAGGGTTGGTGTCACCCGGTGCGGTAACTCATGGTGTCACCCCCCCCCCCCCCGAGTTTTGCGGTTTCTTTTTTTAGCTACTCTTACTCATAAATCAGTACTCCAAAATAACACTGAATGCTCATACACACAGCGCACATTAATGTGAGGTTTATTGCTGTGGAGCTCTCTCATATGCTCGCACACAAATTTTGGCCAACTGCCAGCAAGTACGGTGCCTGTTCGAAGGCAGTGAAAGTGAAGGCACACATGGATATATATTGCCCCCAGCAGCTCTGGATATATTGCCCCAGCTCACAATTATATATTGCCCCCAGCAGCTCACCGATGGATATATATTGCCCCAGCTCACATATGGATATATTGCCCCAGCTCACATATGGATATATTGCCCCCAGCTCACACGTGGATATATTGCCCCAGCTCACATATGGATATATTGCCCCAGACCAGCTCACACATGGAATATATTGCCCCAGACCAGCTCACACATGGAATAAATTGCCCTGACCAGCTCACACATGGAATATATTGCCCCGACCAGCTCACACATGGAATATATGGCCCCAGACCAGCTCACACATGGAATATATTGCCCCAGACCAGCTCACACATGGAATATATTGCCCCCAGACCAGCTCACACATGGAATATATTGCCCCAGACCAGCTCACACATGGAATATATTGCCCCAGACCAGCTCACACATGGAATATATTGCCCCCAGACCAGCTCACACATGGATATATTGCCCCCAGATCAGCTTACACATGGATATATTGCCCCCAGACCAGCTCACACATGGATGTATTGCCCCCAGACCTGCTCACACATGGATATATTGCCCCCAGACCAGCTCACACATGGATATATTGTCCCCCAGACCAGCTCACACATGGATATATTGCCCCAGCTCACACATGGCTATATTGCCCCAGCTCACACATGGATATATTGCCCCAGCTCACACATGGATATATTGTCCCAGCTCACATATGGATATATAGTGCCCCAGCTCACATATGGATATATAGTGCCCCAGCTCACATATGGATATATAGTGCCCCAGCTCACACATGGATATATTGCCCCCAGCTCACACATGCAATATATTGCCCCAGACCAGCTCACATGTGGAATATATTGCCCCAGTCTAGCTCACACGTGGAATATATTGCCCCAGTCCAGCTCACACATGGAATATATTGCCCCAGTCCAGCTCACACGTGGAATATATTGCCCCAGTCCAGCTCACACGTGGAATATATTGCCCCAGACCAACTCACACGTGGAATATATTGCCCCAAACCAGCTCACACGTGGAATATATTGCCCCAGACCAACTCACACGTGGAATATATTGCCCCAAACCAGCTCACACGTGGAATATATTGCCCCAGACCAAGTCACAGTTGGTTATATTTGCCCCCAGCTCATATGGGTATATTTGCCCGCCCAGCTCATATGGGTATATTTGCCCCCCCAGCTCGTATGGGTATATTTGCCCCCCAGCTCGTATGGGTATATTTGCCCCCCCAGCTCCTATGGGTATATATGCCCCCCAGCTCCTATGGGTATATTTGCCCCCCAGCTCTCACCTCCTGTCTGGTACACCAGGAGGCGGGAGGGTGCCTGTCTCACGGCTGGCTGGTGTATAGAACACCAGACGAGCGGCAGATATTCATGCTGGCGGCCGCACAAAAGATAAAAAAGCACGTGACCGCCGGCAGGATCTTCTTGGGGGGGAGCGCTTGGGTGCCCCCCCACTGGATGCTTGGCCCACCGCGTTTTGGTGTCACCCTTAGGGCGGGTGACACCTGGTGCGGGCCGCACCCCCCACCCCCACGTAGCGACGCCACTGCACCTACCTAGAAACAAAAAGGGGATACCTGCCTAGAAACAAAATGGTGACACCTGCCTGCCTAGAAACAAAAAGGGGACACCTACCTAAAAACAGAAAGGGGATACCTGCCTAGAAACAAAAAGGGGACATCTGCCTGCCTAGAAACAAAAAGGGGACACCTGTCTAGAAACAAAAAGGAGACACCTGTCTAGAAACAAAAAGGGGACATCTGCCTGCCTAAAAACAAAAAGGGGACACCTGTCTAGAAACAAAAAGGGGACACCTGCCTGCCTAAAAACAAAAAGGGGACACCTGCCTGCCTAAAAACAAAAAGGGGACACCTCCCTAGAAACAAAAAGGGGACACCTGCCTGCCTAAAAACAAAAGGGGGCACCTGCCTAAAACAAAAAGGGGACACCTGCATGCCTAAAAACAGAAAGGGGATACCTGCCTAAAAACAAAAAGGAGACACCTGCCTGCCTAAAAACAAAAAGGGGACACCTGTCTATAAACAAAAAGGGGACAACTGCCTGCCAAAAACAAAAAGGGGACACCTGCCTGCCTAAAAACAAAAAGGGGACACCTCCCTAGAAACAAAAAGGGGACACCTGCCTAAAACAAAAAGGGGACACCTGCCTGCCTAAAAACCGAAAGGGGATACCTGCCTAAAAACAAAAAGGAGACACCTGCCTGACTAAAAACAAAAAGGGAACACCTGCCTAGAAACAAAAAGGGGACACCTGCCTAGAAACAAAAAGGGGACACCTGCTTTCCTAAAAACAAAAGGGGACACCTGCCTAAAACAAAAAGGGGGCACCTGCCTAAAAACAAAAAGGGGACACCTGCCTAAAACAAAAAGGGGACACCTGCCTGCCTAAAAACAGAAAGGGGACACCTGCCTAAAAACAAAAAGGGGACACATGCCCGCCTAAAAACAGAAAGGGGACACCTGCCTAGAGAGAAAAAGGGGACACCGACCTAAAAACAAAAAAGGGGACACCTGCCTAAAAACAAAAAGGGGACACCTGCCTAGAAAGAAAAAGGGGACACCTGCCTAAAAACAAAAAGGGGACACCTTCCGAGATAAAAAAGGGGACCTGCCTATAAACAAAAACAGGACCAGCCTAGAAAAAGGGGACACCTGCCTAGAAGCAAAAATCAAGACCTGCCTAGAGAAAAAAGGGGACATCTACCTAGAAAAAAAGGGGACCTGCCTAGAAACAAAAAACAGGACCTGCCTAGCAACACAAAACAGGACCTGCCTAGATAAAAAGGGGGACCTGCCTAGATTAAAAGGGGGACCTACCTAGAAAAAAAGGGGACCTGCCTAGAAAAAAAGGGGACCTGCCTAGAAGAAAAAACAGGACCTGCCTAGAAAAAAAGGGGACCTGCCAAGCAACAAAAAACAGGACCTGCCTAGATAAAAAAGGGGACCTGCCTACAAACAAAAAACAGGACCTGCCTAGATAAAAAAGGGATGACCTGCCTAGATAAAAAGGGTGACCTGCCTAGAAAAAAAACAGGACCCGCCTAGAAAAAAGGGGGGGGTCTGCCTAGATAAAAAAAGGGAGGATCTGCCTAGAAAAAAAACAGGACCTGCCTAGATAAAAAAAAAGGGGATCTGCATAAAGATAATGGAGGTGCCATGGGGGGTGTAATGAAGAATGGGATTGGCGGGGGTGTGAAAAAGGCTGTGGAGCTCATACACACTATACATTATTACTGTGAGTTTTATTGCTGTGGAGCTCTGATACGCTCATACACACTGCACATTACTGTTAGTTTTATTGCTGTGGAGCTCTGATACGCTCATACACACTGCACATTATTACTGTGAAAGGGGATACCTGCCTAGAAACAAAAAGGGGACATCTGCCTGCCTAAAAACAAAAAGGGGACACCTGTCTAGAAACAAAAAGGGGACACCTGCCTGCCTAAAAACAGAAAGGGGACACCTGCCTGCCTAAAAACAAAAAGGGGACACCTGTCTAGAAACAAAAAGGGGACTCCTGCCTGCCTAGAAACAAAAAGGGGACACCTGCCTGCCTAAAAAAAAGGGACACACCAAAAGGGGCCTAAAACAAAAAGGGGAAACCTGCCTGCCTAAAAACAAAAAGGGGACACCGATCTAGAAACAAAAAGGGGACATCTGCCTGCCTAAAAACAAAAGGGGACACCTGTCTAGAAACAAAAAGGAGACACCCCTGCCTAGAAACAAAAAGGGGACACCTGTCTAGAAACAAAAAGGGGACACCTGCCTGCCTAAAAACAAAAAGGGGACACCTGTCTAGAAACAAAAAGGGGACACCTGCCTGCCTAAAAACAAAAAGGGGACACCTCCCTAGAAACAAAAAGGGGACACCTGCCTGCCTAAAAACAAAAGGGGGCACCTGCCTAAAACAAAAGGGGACACCTGCATGCCTAAAAACAGAAAGGGGATACTGCCTAAAAACAAAAAGGAGACACCTGCCTGCCTAAAAACAAAAAGGGGACACCTGTCTATAAACAAAAAGGGGACAACTGCCTGCCAAAAACAAAAAGGGGACACCTGCCTGCCTAAAACAAAAGGGGACACCTCCCTAGAAACAAAAAGGGGACACCTGCCTAAAACAAAAAGGGGACACCTGCCTGCCTAAAACAAAAAGGGAAACCTGCCTAGAAAAAAAGGGGACACCTGCCTAAAACAAAAAGGGGACACCTGCTTTCCTAAAAACAAAAAGGGGACACCTGCCTAAAACAAAAAGGGGGCACCTGCTAAAACAAAAAGGGGACACCTGCCTGCCTAAAAACAGAAAGGGGACACCTGCCTAAAAAAAAAGGGGACACATGCCTGCCTAAAAAGAAAGGGGACACCTGCCTAAAAACAAAAAGGGGACACATGCCTGCCTAAAAACAGAAAGGGGACACCTGCCTAGAGAGAAAAAGGGGACACCGACCTAAAAACAAAAAAGGGGACACCTGCCTAAAAACAAAAAGGGGACACCTGCCTAGAAAGAAAAAGGGGACACCTGCCTAAAAACAAAAAGGGACACCTTCCGAGATAAAAAAGGGGACCTGCCTATAAACAAAAACAGGACCAGCCTAGAAAAAGGGGACACCTGCCTAGAAGCAAAAATCAAGACCTGCCTAGAGAAAAAAGGGGACACCTACCTAGAAAAAAAAGGGGACCTGCCTAGAAACAAAAAACAGGACCTGCCTAGCAACACAAAACAGGACCTGCCTAGATAAAAAGGGGGACCTGCCTAGATTAAAAGGGGGACCTACCTAGAAAAAAAGGGGGACCTGCCTAGAAAAAAAGGGGGACCTGCCTAGAAGAAAAAACAGGACCTGCCTAGAAAAAAAGGGGACCTGCCAAGCAACAAAAACAGGACCTGCCTAGATAAAAAAGGGGACCTGCCTACAAACAAAAAACAGGACCTGCCTAGATAAAAAAGGGATGACCTGCCTAGAAAAAAAGGGTGACCTGCCTAGAAAAAAAACAGGACCCGCCTAGAAAAAAGGGGGGGTCTGCCTAGATAAAAAAAGGGAGGATCTGCCTAGAAAAAAAACAGGACCTGCCTAGATAAAAAAAAAAGGGGATCTGCATAAAGATAATGGAGGTGCCATGGGGGGTGTAATGAAGAATGGGATTGGCCGGGGGTGTGAAAAAGGCTGTGGAGCTCATACACACTATACATTATTACTGTGAGTTTTATTGCTGTGGAGCTCTGATACGCTCATACACACTGCACATTACTGTTAGTTTTATTGCTGTGGAGCTCTGATACGCTCATACACACTGCACATTATTACTGTGAAAGGGGATACCTGCCTAGAAACAAAAAGGGGACATCTGCCTGCCTAAAAACAAAAAGGGGACACCTGTCTAGAAACAAAAAGGGGACACCTGCCTGCCTAAAAACAAAAAGGGGACACCTGCCTAGAAACAAAAAGGGGACACCTGCCTGCCTAAAAACAAAAAGGGGACACCTGCCTAAAACAAAAAGGGGACACCTGCCTGCCTAAAAACAAAAAGGGGACACCGATCTAGAAACAAAAAGGGGACATCTGCCTGCCTAGAAACAAAAAGGGGACACCTGTCTAGAAACAAAAAGGAGACACCTGTCTAGAAACAAAAAGGGGACACCTGTCTAGAAACAAAAAGGGGACACCTGCCTGCCTAAAAACAAAAAGGGGACACCTGTCTAGAAACAAAAAGGGACACCTGCCTGCCTAAAACAAAAAGGGGACACCTGCCTGCCTAAAAACAAAAAGGGGACACCTGTCTAGAAACAAAAAGGGGACACCTGCCTGCCTAAAAACAAAAAGGGGACACCTGCCTGCCTAAAAACAAAAAGGGGACACCTCCCTAGAAACAAAAAGGGGACACCTGCATGCCTAAAAACAGAAAGGGGATACCTGCCTAAAAACAAAAAGGAGACACCTGCCTGCCTAAAAACAAAAAGGGGACACCTGTCTATAAACAAAAAGGGGACACCTGTCTGCCAAAAAACAAAAAGGGGACACCTGCCTGCCTAAAACAAAAAGGGGACACCTCCCTAGAAACAAAAAGGGACACCTGCCTGCCTAAACAAAAGGGGGCACCTGCCTAAAACAAAAAGGGGACACCTGCCTGCCTAAAAACAGAAAGGGGATACCTGCCTAAAAACAAAAAGGAGACATCTGCCTGCCTAAAAACAAAAAGGGGACACCTGTCTATAAACAAAAAGGGGACACCTGTCTGCCAAAAAACAAAAAGGGGACACCTGCCTGCCTAAAAACAAAAAGGGGACACCTCCCTAGAAACAAAAAGGGGACACCTGCCTGCCTAAACAAAAGGGGGCACCTGCCTAAAACAAAAAGGGGACACCTGCCTGCCTAAAAACAGAAAGGGGATACCTGCCTAAAAACAAAAAGGAGACATCTGCCTGCCTAAAAACAAAAAGGGAACACCTGCCTAGAAACAAAAAGGGGACACCTGCTTTCCTAAAAACAAAAGGGGACACCTGCCTAAAACAAAAAGGGGGCACCTGCCTAATAAAAAAAAGGGGACACCTGCCTAAAACAAAAAGGGGACACCTGCCTGCCTAAAAACAGAAAAGGAACACCTGCCTAAAAACAAAAAGGGGACACCTGCCTAAAACAAAAAGGGGGCACCTGCCTAATAAAAAAAAGGGGACACCTGCCTAAAACAAAAAGGGGACACCTGCCTGCCTAAAAACAGAAAAGGAACACCTGCCTAAAAACAAAAAGGGGACACATGCCTTCCTAAAAACAGAAAGGGGACACCTGCCTAGAGAGAAAAAGGGGACACCGACCTAAAAAAGGGGACACCTGCCTAAAAACAAAAAGGGGACACCTGCCTAGAAAGAAAAAGGGGACACCTGCCTAGAAAGAAAAAGGGGACACCTTCCGAGATAAAAAAGGGGACCTGCCTATAAACAAAAACAGGACCAGCCTAGAAAAAGGGGACACCTGCCTAGAAGCAAAAATCAAGACCTGCCTAGAGAAAAAAGGGGACACCTACCTAGAAAAAAAGGGGATACCTGCCTAGAAGCAAAAATCAAGACCTGCCTAGAGAAAAAAGGGGACACCTACCTAGATAAAAAGGGGGACCTGCCTAGATTAAAAGGGGGACCTACCTAGAAAAAAAGGGGGACCTGCCTAGAAGAAAAAACAGGACCTGCCTAGAAAAAAAGGGGACCTGCCAAGCAACAAAAAACAGGACCTGCCTAGATAAAGAACGGATGACCTGCCTAGAAAAAAAGGGGGGACCTGCCTAGAAAAAAAACAGGACCCGCCTAGAAAAAGGGGGTCTGCCTAGACAAAAAAAAGGGAGGATCTGCCTAGAAAAAAAAACAGGACCTGCCTAGATAAAAAAAAGGGGGATCTGCATAAAGATAATGGAGGGGCCATGGGGGGTGTAATAAAGAATGGGATTGGCCGGGGGTGTGAAAAAGGCTGTGGAGCTCATACACACTATACATTATTACTGTGAGTTTTATTGCTGTGGAGCTCTGATACGCTCATACACACTGCACATTACTGTGAGTTTTATTGCTGTGGAGCTCTGATACGCTCATACACACTGCACATTACTGTGACTTTTATTGCTGTGGAGCTCTGTAATGTGCAGTGTGTCAGTAATGTACAGTATCAGTTTCCCTCGTTTGCCACAGGGACATTCTGTACCATGGTGCAGGCTTAGCTGCAATGAGTGGGTGATGGCTGCTGTGGCAGAGTGCTGGCCATCTGTAAGTCTGGAGGGGACACAGTGGATTCAAATGGATTTTTTTTTACAAAATTTTCAAAAATATTATTTTAATGAGTTAAGAAATAAATTCTTTAGTACAATAATGTACATGTGGATGTTGTGTTGTATGGTTTTGTGTGGGTGTAGCACACGGGAGCCCCATGATCTCCAATTGTCCGGGGGCCCCATTAGTTGTCCGTCCGCCCCTGCTGCAATGTGAGGATACACTCAACACGTCGTCCGCATGCTGGGCCCATCCGAGACGACGTGTTGAGCGCTTCCACCACAGCCAAGTGGTTAAAAAAATTTAAAAGGTCTGTTACGAAATAAAAAGTCTTTTAAGAATTAAAAAATATATAAATTTAGTCTAAGAAATACAAAACTGTTTTCTAAAAATTAAAGAAATGAAAATGTTTTTTTGCAAAAAATTAAAAAGAATAAATGGCCCTTTAAAAAAAAAAACATATTACTTTTTCCATTGAATCCTATGGGATTCACCTGTTTAAACCTGTCGAATTGAAACACCAAAAATCAGGGCATTCAGAGTTCTGTGAATAGAAGACGCAACTTCTCTTCCCTCTTCCCCTAACTTCTCTTCCTTCAAACGCTCCCTTAAAACGTTCCTATTTAGGGAAGCCTACCACCCAACTCACTGACACAATCATCAATCACTCTCACCTTACAGTCCTCTCCTCCTGTTTCCAACCCCAACCCTCCTAGATTGTGAGTTCCTACGGGAATAGGGCCCTCATCTCCTCCTGTAATGTTTGTCAAATGTTGTTCAATGTATTGTAACCCTGTCTATACTGTACCTATTGTACAGCGCTGTGGAATATGCTGGCGCTATATAAATAAAGAATAATAATAATAATAATAGGGGGCAATTTCAGTGTCACCGAACCTCGCTGAATTGCGACGCATTGCACCATGTTTTGCGGTCAATTCCCAGCTACAGTATTTGGCGCATTGATAGCTTAGGCTGAGGTCAGACTAACGCATTTTTAACGTTCGTTTAGGCGCACTTAATCACGGCCGTAGTAGCAGCAAATGACGGGCAATGACGGCCAATATACGAAGTATGGCCGCACGAAAGTCCGGCCGCGCAACGCAAGTGGAAAATTAACGCATTTTTTTGAGAACGCAGAACCGCTAGTACTGACGTACAGAGTGCGCTGCGTCTGCTAGCGGCGTGTTTGCGTGATTAGGAGATGTCAGACGCTGCTAATGTCCAGCCAACATAACGTTAGACGCAAAAAGTGTTTTATTGACGATCCGTAAAAAATCACACACGAAAATGCGCATCGTATGACCATTTTCGCGCATTCCGTGAAAAAATACATTAATGCGTTCGGACGCACTTTTTGACGGTCGCTGCGAATAATGCGTTTGTTTGACCCTAGCCTTAGTGAATAGATGAATTAGCCTGAAATGGCACCGAATAGTAAAATTCTCCATCCGGTGCAATTTGGGGCCAAATCTGAGGTTACTAAATAACCTCTTTGAGCAGCTGATTTTAGTTTTAGCTCTTTTTGCATTATGCCCAGGGCTAAAACTTTGGGGGCACCTTCTGCAGACCAAAAGCAAACGAAATCCGTATGCAGCAAACTAATTTCATTTGCTTTTGGGCTACAGATCAGCATACCGAGATATATCGATATTGGGGCAACAGAAGGTGCCTTTGAAGCCCAAGATATCTCGATATCGCTAGTATCTATTTAAAAAGGAACTGACGTTCCCTTGGCGCGAATCCACCACTTTGAGACATTACAGATCCAGGTGTAGAATTAGCCATTTTGCACCAGTTTATAGTAATTTGTTTTGGTTGTGTACCTGGCAAGCATTGCATTAAATTGCACTCTCCATTCTGTATCTTGTAGTTGACCTTGCATTTCTGACAACTGTTGGCGTTGCTGCACAGCTCACAGTTTTCAGGGCATGACTCACACAGATAAGTGTCATGGTCTTCGGAAAAGCCTCGAGGGCAGTGAATCTTACATCGACTACGATGGAGAAATCGTTCCATTCCATCTTCACCTTAGGAAACAAATATTAGGTGTTTTTAATTTTTTTTAATAGCGCCTGCAGTTCCAGCATCTCTATACAGAATAGCTGTATTATATTTCATCCATATTAACACGTAACATTCATTTCACAATGGATAATAACATACAGACACAATTGCGCAATTGGATAATTCTCAAAGATGGATTTTTTTTTGCGTTCTTTTGGATAACCACCAGCTATAGAGATGTGTGAAAGGTTTAACTTGATGGACATTGGCCTTTTTTCAATCTGTATTACTATCAGGGTTATCCAAAGAGATCCGAATGACTGGGGAAAGGTAACCGAACGCTGAAATTCAGCGTTCAGTTACCTTTCCTGGCCATTTGGCTATCCAGAGAGCAGGCAATTCGCCAAGAAAGCAGATTGTACAACAAATGCTTATGCCGGCTATTGATTACGGAGATGTAGTGTACGCAGCCGCCCCACAAACACATCTTCAGAAACTTACTACATTGTATAACTCATTCTGCCGCTTTGCATTACAATGTAACTACATGACCCACCATTGTGACATGTTAAAAGAGCTAAACTGGCCATCGCTGGAGTCTAAACGCACCCTTCACCTTTCCAGCCTGGTGTTTAAGAGCTTTTCTGGGAAGCTGCCACCCTACCTGAATAGACTGCTTCCCCCAGCAGCTCCCTCATCCTATAACCTCCGATCCAGGACCAGCACCTTACTTGCAATACCACAATACAAAAAGACAGTGGCTCGATCCTCATTTTCCTACAGAGCACCGCAATTATGGAATAACCTCCCAGACACCATCAAATCTTCCACCAGTCTTAAGTCACTCAAGAGCTCCTTACTAACATACCTCAATACAGAATGCACCTGTAAACATGTAACATAATGACTATTTCCTACATATTTATTTTCTGTTAATCTGTATATTTGTGTTGTTAATATCTTACATTGTATTACTTTGTATTTCTGTAACTGTAACACTTCAATGTTCTTGAACCCAGGACATACTTGAAAACGAGAGAAATCTCAATGTATCCTTCCTTGTAAAATCCTTTATAAATAAATAAATAAATCCTGACGAATTGCCTGCACATACAGTGCCTGTTCGGTGCCTGTTCAAGGGCAGTTAATCCCCATAGAGAAGCACTGCTTCGGCTATTCAGAGAACACAAACCAGCAGTGAAAGGTTCCCGAAATGCCCTGCCATTTGGTGGTTTAATTCGGCAGGTTTATTCAGGCGAATCCCATAGGCTTCAATGTTAAAAATATTCCTGTTTTAATTCAATATCTAATAAACCATTGATTATAATATTCTGCAGTAAAGAGTCTCGTTATTTATAGACTTATGATATTATAAGTATTTTTCAGGATTTTTTTTTTAAATCCGATTTTTTTTTTAAAACTTTACTTATTTTTTCTGTAACAGCCCTCTTTATTATCATTCCCTGGATCTCATATGTAAATTTCAGACATTTTCGCTCAGTAGTTTCTTTGCAAACAGCGTTTCACGTTTCGAACATTCAAGCAAACTGTTTTTCTAATTTATTCACTGCCTTCGTCTGCGGTGTCGGCTTTTTCCGGCGGCTTCCCAGCGTGTGATTGGCTCCTGCTCGGGTTTTTCCGTCGTTTTCGGCCGGGTTAATCCAGATGTTTTTGCGGGTTTTCGGTGTGCATTTGCCGGGTTTTGCGGTGAGTTTTCAGCGGGTTTGCGGCGACTTTTCCTTGCAATTCGGGGACCCTGTGGTGCTTGCTGAATACACCGCAGGGTCGCCGAAATGGGATCGGCAAAACGAACCGAATTGAAGAGAACGAAAAGTCACCGAACGTGCGGTGACTTTTCGATTCTCTTTAAATTACCCTGTATGTAACTATGTTTAATAAAAGCAAAGCCTGCTATTTCAAGCTTAACCCTTTCACTACTGAGATCGAAATAGCTCGGGCTCTAAATGCACCATCCAGTTACCCAATATCGAGATGTGTCGATCTGCAGCCCAAAAGCAAATTCATTTTGTTTGCTTTTGGGCTGCAGAAGGTGCCCCGAAGGTTTTAGCCCTGTGGGGATAATGCCTAAAGAGCTAAAACTGTAAAATTGGCGGATGAATGCCTGAATATCGGGCATTCAGCAGCAGATGCAGTGGGGAAAACAAATAAGAAAAAAATGTATCTGCAGCTCAGACCGCTGTAACTCAATTTGGCAGTAGATGGCACCATCTACTGGCCAAATAGGTTATTTACAGTTAGAACTATTTCTTACTGTATAAGTTAATATTAATTAAAAATGATTTTTCCTAAAAAAATGATTTTTGACAAAGTTTTTTGGAAAATTACTTAGTAGTGAAGGGGTTAAAACATAATAACTTAATAAAAGCACGTTTTACTGACATGTTTGAAAGTTTTCATGTTTTGAATTCCAGGGGTCTAGTCCAAAAATAAGTGTGGGAGCTCTCCAAGATTTCTGCTCCCCAATTAACCATGATATGTTGCACTTAATCCCCCCAGCTCGCATTTGACATCAATGTTTAACCCTTTCTTTGCTGAGGCTTTTCACACCTCTGTGCTGAGGTCATTTTTACCGGTTTCGCTCATCATGTTTAACCGCGTTTTGAAGCCTTATTTTAATATATGACCCAGACATAATATATATTGTTCTTTCCGGCAGACTCGGCAGATTCATAAAATGTCATTATTATATGCATAGGTCATGTCCTGTCTGTATATTATTACAAAAAATGCAATAAAATTCGAATTTTCAATAATTTGCCGTGTGTAAAGTGTTTTTTTTCACATTTTAACATGCGAGCATTTGCGGTTATACTTTCTATGGGGTGCGCTTGTTAAGAGAATTAGAAATGGAGACTCGTTACATTTTGTTTTGGGGGAAAATTTCGTTATTTTTAACAAACGCACCGCATACAAAAATCATTAGTGCAGCATCATTGTTCACATTATAATTGAAATGGGAACAATATTGCTGCATTAACAAAACAAAAAAACAAAAAAAACTTGTTTATTTTTTTATAATTTAGTTTTAAAATATTTTTTTATTTTTATTTTAATTTTTTTTTAAAAAATAAAACTATTTACATGGTCATGTTTGGTATCGTTGGAAAGACCATGCTCTGGCCGATCCAACGATATCACATATTAACCCCTAGCTGCCACGGATCGGGAGATAGGGGGTTACAATGAACCCCCTATCTCCACCATTGCTGGCAGCTAGGGGTTAACTCCAGGACTGGCGTCATCGTGCTATGCACGGTGACGCCAGTCCTCAGGGGGAGTTCCCGGAGGCTTGGCTGACATCAAAGATGTCGGCCAGCTCCGGGAGAGGATCACGATACGGCGCTTTTCAGCGCCGAATCATGATCCGGCTCCCCAGGGGTTAATGTCAGCCACCGTTTGGAAGGGCAGGCTGTGCCCTTTCAAACGGTGCCTGCCTTAACCCTGTGGCCCCCGGCGATCGGGAGGGAGAGAGGTCCGAAGGACTCCCCCCTCCCTTTCAGGCGCCTCCTCTGCACACGCGGTGGGGCGCCTGAATTAGATGTCATCGCGCCGCCGCAATGACATCTAATGTCCCCGCCGGGGTCCCGGAGTGCTGGGCTGACATCCAAGATGTCAGCCCGCACCGGGGGGCGCAGCAATCGGCTGGAATCCGGCCGATTGCTGCCTCCTGTGCATGGACGCGCTCAGCGTGTCCATAGCACAGGAGAACTACTTGACTGGACGTGCTGAGCGCGTCCATAGCAGCCAAGTGGTTAAATACAATGATAGGCTGGATTTTAGAGAAACATTAGGATAATTGTAATAATTATCAACTATTTCTAGTGAAATAATCAGTCTGTGGGCCAACAGGGAACTCTGTCCCTCCTGAAAATATAGTGGAGGAACTGTGTTCCTAAGTGTTCCTGTTGGACTTGACTTCTGCTGCATTCATTCACTAATATAAGCTTTCTTATTTTGAGGAAGATTCATCTTTTTCTCAAGATAAATACAGAAAACTGTCTGCCCTATGCAGAATTCTCTGTATGCACAGAGGATGCAATTCATGGCATTAAGGTTTATATTTATGTTATAAAACAAATTGCAGCTTTAACCCCTTCACTACCAACATGGCTATTCAGAGAAAGGTGAAACTCTACAGAACGTTTGGAGAAGTAAAAATTCTAGGTCAAAATAGCAAAACCAGAAATATTCTCCCATGTATTTCACTTTCCAAAAGTTCTCCAGAGTTTCACCTTTCTCTGAATAACCCTGCAAGTGATTTTCCAAAAATCCACTGCAAGGAACCAGTGTTTTTTGAAAAACAATTTTAATTAATCATACAGTATGAAATAATTGGGAATATTCTCAATATATTCCTTACTGTAATAATCTACTTATCAGGCAGATGTCACCATCTGCTGGCTAAATGGAGTTAGTGCAGTTAGAACTGAAGCTCGTAGCTCTGTGCATGTGAGCTTGGGAAGGTCTGATAAGGGCATTCTTTAGCTGAATTTAAACAGTTTTAATTAGCACCCTGGGCATTGTGCCCACAGGGCTAAAACTTTGGGGGCACTTTCTGCAGCCCAAAAGCAAATGAAACTCATTTGCAACAAAGGAATTTCATTTGCAATCATACAGCATAGTCCCAGATTGTTTTAACACGGCTGCTGTATCTCCTACTACTGACGTGTATACACGATCACGGTAGAAAAGGGGTTAACTTTGCTTCCATACCAAATACGAACAAATTTTATAAAAAAAAGTTTCTGTGCAGTTGAGTTATATAGAGGGGGGTTGTCAATGATGTAAAAGCAACATATTGATGAAATCTCTATAAAATGAAGCACAGCCAGCCTCAAATATTTATTCTGTTCAAGACCAAATATAAAAATAAATTACTACACTGTCCTATAAATGTAGATTTATCCTACTGTGTTTCATCAAAGATTGCAACAGTATCCGTGATGCTAGTAAAATCTCATACAATGACTTTACAGAGAATCTATTTACTAACAAGAGTATTTGTACAGAATTGCACATCTTTGGACAAACAAATGGAAACTAATTTTTTTATTCTTTCACATCGCCATTATTCATTTCAATAAATTTGACTCAAAATGTGAAATGTCCTTGCATTTCTTGTTCCAAATCAGAGCTAGGTGAATAACCTCAACAGATAAATATACAGGTATATTCAAAGAAAGGTGAAAATCAGGAGAATTGTCAGGAGAAGAGAACAATCTAGACCAAATAGCCAATTTGGAAAGTGAGATAAATGGGAGAATTTTCCTGGTTTGGCTATTTTGACCTAGAATTTTCACTTCTCCAATCATTCTCCTGAGTTGTTTCACCTTTCTTTGAATAGACCTGATAGATAAACTATTTATTATAGTTGACAATAAGTTCTCACTTTCAAGTTCAATAGATAATACAGACAATTAATAAAAAAAATGAATTATACATTATTTGCAGATAACACATATGAGACCTATGGTAATATATACAGAGGTATAAATAGCGAACCATAAAGAACTGATCCACTTACCGATGCCACACTCAGTGCATTCGTATGGCTCTTGGCCAATGCATTCTTCGCAGCTAGAATGGCAATCCACACACTGGGCGTTGAGGGAAAATTGCCCGTTGGGGCACAATATACCACATACAGGATACAAACCATAGGCAAGAAATAGAAACAACCTGTATATTTTAGTTTCCTGGATTCTCATGTTGTTATCTTGTAGATTTGTTTCGAGGGAAGTCGATTAGGTAGCAGGAGCACCGTCACAATAGACTGGGAGTGAGGGCTTTTTATTTTTTTTTCATCCCTCAATAGAAATTCTGTTTAGAGTATGAAATCCGAGAGGCAGACTGGTCAAACCGGTCTGCGCTTCGGTCCCTTCAACGTTAGGATCGCATTCCTTTGATGAATATTCAAGGAAAGTGATATGGAGGGGAAAAAGGATGGAATGTTCCTGTTTGAGCTGCAACAATGTTACCTGCTTTGCTTTAATACACCTGCTGATCTTACAGGTAAACTAAAAGTGACACAGACACTCCGAGTACCAGAGCAAGGGCTGGACTGAGGCAAACAAATTAGTCCGGGTATATGGAGGCATAGTGGCTCATAGTTAATAAATATCAAAAATAACGAATAATTACAAACTAGTGTGACGAATAAAGGTATAAAGAACCTAAGTGTCTATCAAATGTATGTTCTCCTTTAACCAGTTTAATTTATGAAGTGATGGCATAACGTAAATAAATGATAATAGAATTTACAATTTATAATACAGCAGATGTGGGTGGAGAGGCCAAAAGATTGCCCCTACACATGGTATGCATGAAGTCGACAATGGCAGAGTCTGAGCTGACCAGAAGAAAGTTTTGCCTAGTCTGGGAGGGTTAACAGGCAGTCATGGCTAGTTCAGGCCTGAATTCACTCCCCTACCCTTACTTTGGGCTCTATCATCTGGTGTGAGCTAAAACGACAATGCTACAAGAAAAATCGAGCGCGAGTTGCTAAAAGGTAGCGCCGTCTGATAACCCACAGATCACCTTGTCCACGGTAGTCCGAGTACAAAATTCCTTAGCGCACGCTAGGGAAACGCTGAGACCCAGCACTAATGCAGTTGTGTACAGGATAGAACAGTTATTTCCAGTGCAGAGTGCCGGGCCATACCTATCCCCTGCCCTCACAAGCTTGTATAAGTATGAACACATCCAGTGAAGAGCCCTCACACCCCTGCATTATTAAAATCCTCCAAGGTGGCCGTATCATCCATGTTTATATACACACATATATTAATTAAGGCTGATGGGCATTGCATGATAAATGCCACCCAACAGCACGTAGAATCATTACAATGCATTTAATAAATCCAAAAGGAAGGCCAGGTGAGCGACAATTTCCCTGCTGCAGCATATAAATAATACATGTTTCAGGGCAAGACGTATCCATGTGTCCCTTTAAACATGGTCCACAAGGTCACCCTAATAATCAACCACTTACATACTATGAATAACCCCCAGCATAAAAGGTTTAAAATTAGCCAATATATTAGATTTAAGATACATGTCAATAAGGGATACATTTATAATATAGCCTACTTCAACAGCAGCGACATTGCTGACCAGATCCCTTACTATGGTGTATGAGGCCAAGAGAACACCTGTGTTGCATTCCTTTTAATTGCCTGTTAATTGGTGCAAAGACCTTTTTTTGCTTCTCTTTTAAAAAAAATTTTTTTTTTTGGAGAAAGGATTTTACTAGGAAGGATACATTTAGATTTCTCTCATTTTCAAGTATGTCCTGGGTGGCGAGTATGTACCATTAGGTGTCTTGCCCAAGGACACTTACTGGAGAGGTGCTCGTCGGGATCAAACCTGTATCTCCACAGTCTCTCTCTACGGTTATAGAGCAGTGATGTTACCTCTACTCCACCCAGCCGGTTTTAATTGCTTCTCTATGGGGACTTTCACTGCCGTCGAACAGGTACCGTATTTGCAGGCAATTCACCAGAATTTGGTGAACTGCCTGCTTTCTGAATAGCCGAATAACCACGAAAGTGCACCGTACGGGGAAATTCACTGTTCGGTGCCATTTCAGGGCCAGATAAGCTCTTTGTGAATAACCCTGTAATTATTTTTCGTGCTGTTTGCCTCCCACTGCATGCTCAGTAATTTGGACCACAACTACCTCTGTTCAGAAAAACACATTATTATCTTTCTGAATATAATATGAAGGAAGTACAAAAGGCACTGCTCATGCATCCACGGACAGGATCATTTCTTCCCTAGAGATGGTAACCAAAACCACTACACAGTTTGCATTTGTTCTGTGCTGGCAGCTGGTAATATTCAAAGTAGGTACATGAAAGATGCGCTAAATTAACTAAAAATAATATCATATTTGAATAAAACAATTAGTGACTGAATTGTCCTAAACATTAAACAAATGTAGAAACATACACCTTGATCTCTATTCTGACATAGGGCTGTATTTCCTCCTAACCAGAGCTGCTGTAATGTTAGCAACTCCATAGACTATGAGCGAGATCACACCTGACAAATCAGATCAAGACAATAGCTTAACAACTCCCTCCAATATTACTTTCGAGCGCTCGGATGTGTTGCAGGTTACTGTAAATGAATGGCTCCTATATTTTTTTCCTAGCACCTAGTAGGAGAAGAACCAACTGTTCCACCTTAGGTCATTTATTATTGTACTTTGGTGCCAATAAGGCTGGGGTCAGACGAGCGCAGTTATCACGTCCGTGTTGCCGCACATTTGTACGTCCGTGGCAGCATAGCATTCCGACCAATGGAGCCCCACACACCAAGTGCGTCCACACGGAAGTGCGGACGCATGATGGACATGGCAAACGGACACAGATTAGGCAAGAATGTAATCCAACTGAGGAAGCTTACAGTTTGGTAAGGGAAACGCGTTTCGGTGATTCCCACATGTATTAATTATTTTAATCCTTTTTAAATAAACCCTATTGTATTTAACCTCTCCACGCTCGATCATACATATATACATCTTCTGCCCATACGGTAGTTACCGAGTGAATATTTTACTGAGTGAATATGGCGAATTTATCCATCGGACCTTATCCAGCCAGAGGTTGAGACCCCCTGGAAAGTGGTCTATTGTCTTTAAACGGAACCACCTAAACAGGAGGTTCTTCAACATGTGAGTGCTTTTCCTCCCATTGTCTTTTTCCTTTGGCCACTTTAAAGGAATTATGCTATGATATTGTTTTCTTCTGAGGTACATACGAATTATCCATATTGTGAAGAATCCTCAATTTTTTCCAACTGGTGGGAGGAAGATTTTCTATGATTGGTGGGAGGAGTCCTCCATAGTGACTCAACTGCGTTCATACTCGAGCTTCATAGCTCCAGACTTGTGAGTTCTTCCACTATATGATTACACAGTCTATATGTATATGAACTACACGATATTGCCCAATTGGTTTTTTTCTCTCTCTATTCTTATCTCTCCATATGTGACCGGAAACAATTTTTGACCACCATTATGAGGATTTCTCCAGAGACTTTCACTATATAAAAGACTGGAAGTTTGTTCTACAATCACTGCGCTCCTGAATGTACTGTGGTACTTTTTTTGTGTGTGAATTTTATATGTGGATGAGGGATACGCCCAACGGTGAGCCGCATTATATATGCCCTTCTTTTGCCTATTTTCCTTTTATCGTGTGCTGTAACAATTATATTAGCGCCTATAACACTGTTGACCCGGTTCGGGCCATATTTGAGAATGTAATACTGCTAGAACGGACGTGCGGAGTGCGCCACGGCTGCAACGTCCGTGTAGTTCTGTGTGTGAGTGATGGAACGTAGTCAGACGGACTGCATTTATACGGCCAGCATTTTTGACGGACAAAATGTTTTTTCATTTCCCTTCTACTTCAGTCAAAAATAACGTCAGTCATAAAAACGGACTGTGTGGCCACTACCTTGTCGTCGGTCAGAAAGTACGTCTGTACTGCACGGACGCACAGTCCATACAAAATGCGCTCGTCTGACCCTAGCCTAAAGGGTTAAAAAAAACTTACTCATCCCACGGTGCTGGGTGCATGTGCTGGGTATTCATTTTTAAATACCTCCAACCCGCCGACATTGGAGGGCAGAAAGGGGGGATATACAAAGAGAATAGTGGATTCCAAAGAGGGAGGTGATATGAAATTCACTTCTAAAAAATTACTTTAATGAAACTAATCTTTGTGTCAATGCCACCTCTAGTCTGGGGCTTTTTTCAGGGTTTAATCAAGGAACCTTTGTTCCACAATATAAATCATATTGTGGAGAATTTGGTGCCTCCAGCTCTGAGGTAGCAGTTGGGGAAGGTCCGTCCTAGCTTGGGCATGACTGTGTCCCTGCACAGTGCATGGTCCATAACGAAATGGATTAACAGGTTGACGTAAAGAAATTAGAGTGGCTTTCACGTAGCAAAAGAACGGAAAAAGAAAAAAACTTTGTAGAGAGCCCTGGCCTCAACTTCAAATGAACATTTTTGGGTTGATTTGGAAAAAGATTGGAGCCTGATCTCAAACATGCCTGATTGGTTCTATGGGTACAAATCCCCACAGTCTCAATTCCAAATCTTACGTAAAGCCTTCCAAAAAGAGGGTTGGCTCTTGTGGCTGCAATGAGAGGAGGCATCGCAATATTACTTGGGTTTGGAATGGGATGTCCCATAAACATACTAACCAGACTTGTAGTGGGAAGATAAAGCAGGACTTCCATAGTGCTCATTAGTGTGGGACTGAATGGGTTGACAGGGGAGAGTGGGATTGCTATAGACTCTCCACCGTGTGTTCTAGTTCTCTTCTTTTTCAGAAGTATGATGGCAGAAATACAGACAAATAATGGAGAAAGCAGGGAGTACTCAAACGTTTTCCTTAACTTACAGGGATATTCAGAGAGAGGTGAAAACCTTGAGAATTGCCAGGAGAATTAACAATCCAGACAAAATAGCCAATTTGGAAAGTGAGATAAATGGGAGAATTTTTCTGGTTTGGCTATTTTGACCTAGAATTTTCAATTCTCCAGTCATTCAAGGTTTTCACTTCTTTCTGAATAGCCCTGTTAGGTTCTTGATTCTCCTTGGAGCTATGAGTTTTATCCCCAACAACATCCAATGCCGCTATGGACAGAAGGGATAGGTGATTCTGTCACATCTCACCCCAAATTCATAGAAGGGACAGTTCAGGTGTGGGTAGTTCACCAGGAGGATAGTGGTGATCATAGCGATGATTCAAGTCCATGTTATAAGTTACTTATTTACTTATTTTTAATGAAAAAGGAATAGGGTAAAAAATGTAGTACCTGAGTTCCCAATTAAATATTACAAGTGATAAAATCACAGGTTTAAATACAATTTCAAACAACTCTGAGCTTTTACACATTTATCAGAGAACTTAAGTACAAAAAAGGTCACTATGAGGGTTATTCAAAGAGCACCGGTGTTTGTAGAAGTTGCAAATACGGGTGACAATTGATAAACGGGGGCATTTCACAAAAGAAAAAATGAGAGAGTTCAGAGTGAAGCTTCGACTATTATTGCTTGAATTTTCTTTTTAATGATACGCTGGAATATGTCAACGTTCCAAAAATGACGATTTTCGTTGGTGTTTGCCACTTTGGCAAACACCGGCTCTCTTTAAATAACCTGTATATCCAATAGTCTAGCTTATATGTTTCCACGTGTCAGACGTTAATCAGACGTTCCAGCGGCTAGTGGACCTCGGCGCTCTGATCCTCCTGCTCGGGAGCTGGCTCATTCCCCCCTTATGTGTCGGGCTTACTCGTAGCAGGCCCCAGAGTTCCCCCCAACCCGCCCTACACCACATTCATTATTTCCACTTACATTAAAATAATATACGGACCTCCCAAAAAATTTACCCTGTAAGTGATTGGAACAATCTTGACTGCATTTTAACCTTTCCGGTTGAACTGGTGACATTTTCCTCCTTTTTGACAGCTAAAATACCTAATATTATGTAGGTGATAGGATTGGTCATGGCATACCCATGACATACTTGAAAACGAGAGAAATCTTACAGGGTTATTCAGAGAGCGTGAAAAGCAGGAGAATGACTGGAGAATGAAAAATTCTAGGTCAAGATAGCCAAACCAGAAAAATTCTCCCTTTCATCTCACTTTCCAAATCGTCTATTTTGACCTAGAATTTTTCATTCTCCAGTCATTCTCCAGTCATTCTCCTGCTTTTCACACTCTCTGAATAGCCCTGTCAATGTATCCTTCCTGGTAAAATACTTTATAAATAAATAAATCCGAAAGTCCAGACATGTAACAAGGGGCAAAATGGCACAAATAAAGCAGATTGCAATGTTTCTTTGTTCATGCAGACAGTGTGATTGCGTACAAGAGAAAAGGGATAAGGTTCTTCATAAGACCATTACCCTCCGAGAACAAACTGGGTACAGCTAATGGCGTGTGTTTTAGTTCTCCTGCAATGGCACAGATTGATTTACATTTAAATTTCCTTCTCCATGTGTAGTCAGGCAGGGCGAGGAGGGGGATAATCATTGAAGAATGTTATACAGTATCTCATGAATTGAACTTGCACAAAGGGACTGATGAAGCGTGATAGTCTTCCACTGTTACTCATTTCAAATTACAAAAGACCTCCTGTAAGGCATAGTTAAGTCACATAAGTCACAGACTCTGTCGGAGCAGGTCTGAATGTGAAGAAAATTCCTAGAAACCCTGCCAATTTCAAAATTGAATGGCGTCTACATCAAAAAGCCACATCGAAATTCTCAGGCACTAAAATTAAGGACTGATTTTTCTTATCTTATTTGCTGATTTTTTTTTTCCTTTTGTCAAAAAAGAAACTTTATGTGACTGGTGAACTGAAATGAGCATCCTGCTTTTTCATTAAAGATAATCTTTTTTTAGTGGCTGTGTAATCTTAAGTGATCAGAGAGGTTGCAGTGTGAACAATGCTTTGATTGAACCATCAATTTGATGAATATGTTATTCTAGCATTGAGGAGCAGAGCAGACATAAGCACTTTCAGTTGGAACTAATTAAAATATGTTTAAGTTTCAGTTTGTATGTCTTTGCTAGAAAATCTGGCAGCAATCAAATACATTTTTAATAAGCTGCAAAGAAATAAATAAAACCTAATTAATTTTCAATCATTGATCTACTTAGAGGTGTAAAACAATGGCAGAGCCTTTATGATGAGATGAATGACAGGAGAGAGCAGAGGCCTGTTCCGTTCCTCAGCAGCTGCTAAATTGCTACATTGAAGCAGTTCAGTTTGCTGCAGCCGTCTCACTGAACTCTTTGGCTGTAAATATTGAAGCAAAATGGCGGAGGATCGCTTAATGAAAGGTGCTGTTTCTGCAGTATCCACTGTCGTACTAGGAGAACTTGAGAGCCATCATCTATGATATGGCTATGAATGAAACAGAGATGTCGTTTTCTGACGAACATATAGAAAGCAATTTATTCATATGTATGGGGGGATAGAATTTTCATTATTTCAGTTCCGTTTAATTTTATGCATTATATTACTACTTTAGTGTTAATGTTTATCATGTTCCAATAAATATTTGGTGTTTTGGTCCACCAAAACCTCAAACTGAACATTTCCATATTGGATTGTTATTCGCTCCGTGGAGGCAGCCATCTTTCCCACGTCACACTCAGCTACTCTGCAGCACCTCTCTACTTAGCTGCAAGTGCTAACTTAGCAATGCTGAACGCTGAGGTGCGTTCAGTTCCTTAGCCACTGTAAGTGCTAAGTTAGCAGCTCGGCACTGAATGTTGTGCTGCAGTTCAGCGCTCAGCATTGCTAATGTAGCGCTCACTCCCGGAGGAGCCGCTGAAAATGAACCACGGGTCAGTCTCCCCGCACTAGGGAATAAATATACTCCAACACAGTTGTAAGTTTTTATATTTATATAGTTTACTAAAATATTTGAGCAGATGTTGAGACACGGTATTCACAAGTATTATTACAGTATTGTCGTATCCCGGTAAAACGCGTAGCGGAAAAGAAACGAAACACGAGGCTTCGTATTTCGGAAAATAAAATATTCGCAACCGAACATAAAAGCAATGCAATTTCCCGATAGTTCAGAAAAGGGGACCCGTAGTGAAAACCCCAAACATACAATCCCTTTCGTATTACGGCAAACGCGCAGCGGAAAAAGAGAAAAATGTATTCGGAACGTATCTTTGTCTTTTAACCCCCGTTCCGATTCGTAAAAGGAAATGAGTCCTATACAAGTTAAGTTCCAGAATGTAAGAAGCGTATCTGTGTGTGTGTGTGGTACCCGGGTACTGTTCAACTGGCCAGTGAATTTATTAAAGGAAAGTCTTCGACAAGTCAGTTGGGGCCCTGTAAACTTAAAAGAGAAAAACAGCAGAGCGTCCTTTAATCATACAAACAGCCTTGGAGGCCTCTCACCCATCTGATGACTGCTTTAGGCTCCGCTGACCCAGGACGTCTCTCCACCCGATTTTGACTGGGGATACTAGCGGCCGGATCCGTTGTCTACCTTCATGCAGCTTGTCCAGCTCCCCGCCTGCTCTCCGTTCGATTCCGCCGGTCTGCAGCTGTTGTCTGGGTACTGGCAAGTCTCCTTCTCCTCAGGTTGAGTGACCCAAATAGGAATTACAGGTCTCCCTCGGGCTTTGGCCTAGCTCCTCCAGCGGTCTCCTCAGTGCGTCTGCTTTCTCTCATCCCCTGGCGCGCTCTCTAACTTTCTCCACGAGGCAGAGGATGTAAGACTCCAGTCTCCACCCACTTCCTGGCTTCTTGCAAAGCATGCCAGTTATTGTAGTCCCAAAGTCCAGCATCTCTGATTGCGATAGTCTCCATCTTGTGGCCAAAAATAGGTACTGCCACAGCAAGATTTTTAGCACAGCGCTACACTAACTTAGCACTTGCAGCTAAGTAGAGAGGTGCTGCAGAGTAGCTGAGTATGACGTGGTAAAGATGGTCGCATCCACGGAGCAAATAATCCAATAAGGAAATGTTCAGTTTGAAGTTTCGGTGGACCAAAACACCAAATATTATTGCTACATGGTAAACTTTAACACTAAATAGGTAATAAAATAGACAACGGTGGATATTGCAGAGACAACACCTTTCTTTAAGCAATCCTCCGCCTTTTGCTTCAATATTCACAGCCAAATCGTTCAGTGAGACTGCTGCAGCAAACTGAAGTGTTTTCAAGGCCCCCGAGCCCCGAGAATGGCATAGAACATCCTATGGCAGTGTAAGGGACTCAGGCCAGAAATAGGCCGCCATGATGTGCCAGGCGGCCATCTTACTCAGGACTTTGGTTCACGTAAATGTACATAGCAGATATTGGCTCAATTAGGACTAGCTTGAATAGATTCTTTGAAATTTCCTAAATTAACAAGATCCGGGCAGACACTGGCAAGAAGTGACAGGATGGAAATTAGTTACATCAAGGTCAGAGAGCTAGGGCTAGAACAATAAAGGATGTGAAACCAGCTGGGGCTTTATTTGAAGTATACAATAAACAAGTTCCAGAGAGATAGTCAAAGGCAGGATCTGGGAGAGTAGTAAATTATCCGATTGTCAAAATACTGTGAAAGCTGTCAATTTACTGCCAATTTGTGGAATGTCTTTGTATTCTGAAAGGGGAAGGTACAGACCCACATGGGGTGGGATAGGGTCACCGTGGGGTGGGCTAATTGGGATGTACCTGATTATCTATTCATGTATAAAATGTTATGTTCAATGAGTTCACGTTACTCAGTCTTTGCGATTCAATCATGGCTGAGTGGTGACGTCACAATAAAGTTTGCCTTTCCTGAAGAGACTCGTGTCCAAGCAGTCATTGTCCGCGCTGGCCCGATGTTACTCCCGAGAGAACCAGGTGGATTCTGGTAACATTTTGGGGGGCTCGTCCGGGATCCAGAGTCTCTTCCGGATCGGTGGTGACTGCTGGACAGTAGCAATTGACTGCAGGCCTGAGGGGTCCCGAGGCTGGGTGTCCAT
Source organism: Leptobrachium leishanense (assembly GCA_009667805.1). Taxonomy (NCBI): domain Eukaryota; kingdom Metazoa; phylum Chordata; class Amphibia; order Anura; family Megophryidae; genus Leptobrachium; species Leptobrachium leishanense. Next base: position 73,641,737 of record CM019065.1, read on the forward strand.
TGAAGGTGAGCTGACATCTGCAGGCACCAAGCAGGATTTCCTGTTAAGTGGAGCTCGACTCGTCTCTAACGGACCCCCGACCTGGGAACACTGGGACCCAGTGAGTCCGAGGAAACAGCGTACAGCGCGACGATTGGTAAGGTACCATTTTTGTTTTGGAAACCGGAATAGAGTCAGACGCCCGGCCATAGTTGGGTAAGGGGACCCCCGCACACGGTCTCATTGGTATACCGGACCCGCCGCAGAAAGCACGGGAGCCAGGGAGTTGCACCTCAATGACTACGGGCTAGCGCGTGTCTGGACCTGGGGGCTGGATACCAATTTAGGTATTGGTTTAGTTGAATTGAGGTATTAGGTTGAAGAGGGTGGCCACGTGGCGAAGTGTTGATATTGTGAGTTGTGAACTGCTGCACGTGGGCAAAAGGAAGGAGGAGGGATTTCTGTGACTGGGCTGAGAGCCCTGTGTCAGTGCTATTGTGTATCTAGTTGAATAAGAGGCCGGTAAGAGAAGCTTAAGGCTTTGGGGCCAGTGGTAGCTTCAGAGGAGTGGTGCCTGACAGGAAGGAGTGCCCTTGGCAATTGGAATAGCAGGCGTGTTGATAAGGGACGAGATACACATAGCTAAAAGCAGAAGAGAGTTAGAAATCAGTAGCATAATGGCGACTGAACGGGTATAAGGTGCCTGCAGGGCGGAGTGCTCTTGGCAACAGAAAGAGTAGAAGTGTTGCTGAATGTATCTGGTATAGTACGTGCTGTGACTGCTGAGAGTGCTGTGAGTGAGTGTGCGCCTACTTGCTTAGCAAGGAAGCAAATCTGAGAGTGGACTCTGGCGGTACGTTTCCAGCTCAGGCGACTGCAGTTGGCTACCTAAGGAGAAAGCGAATACGTCACGATTGTACTGTTGATTGAAATACCAGACTGTCAATATAAATTGGTTTTGTTAACAGTGTTATTTGCATTGTGAAGAAGTTACTTTTGAAAAGAGTAAAAATGGGTAACGGGTCATCAAAACCCAAGAAAGCGAAGAATGGTGAAACACCCCTAGAGTATATGGTGCATAATTTTAAAGCACTGTACGAGACGCACCACTATGGTGTTGAATTAAGTAAAGAAAAATTGAAACTTTTGTGCACCATAGTATGGCCAATATTTGTCCCCGAGTGGCCAGAACAGGGATCTATGGATCCAGTGCTGATACAGAAGATGCACTCCCAGATCACCGGGAGATATAGACACCCAGACCAGTACCCATATATAGATATCTGGAAGTACTGTGTGAGAGATAAAAGCCATTTTGTTATGCTAGCAGGGCAAAATAAGAAAAAGGTGGTCCCAGCTGACGAGAAAATAGGGGCAGACCATAAACCGGTGTTGTCAGGACACCCTGAGGAATCCGACTCCCTTCCGCCGCCTTACCCGTCCTGCTATGGAGCGGCCCGGCAGGCTTTGGATGCTGTGGTTACACAGGCGGGGCTAGGGGGGCAGGCTGCTGCTAGTTCTTTGCCTGCGCCCTCAGCCCCGGCTGGTGGTGGTGGACTGGGGGAGGCTGCGGGTGGGGAAGATGATATCAGCACAGGTACATCCCAATTAGCCCACCCCACGGTGACACTATCCCACCCCACGTGGGTCTGTACCTTCCCCTTTCAGAATACAAAGACTTCGTGCCAGCGTCTGCCCGGATCTTGTTAATTTAATTGCTCTGCCTGTTAGTTTAGGAAATTCCAAAGAATCTATGCAAGCTAGTCCTATTTGAGCCAATATCTGCTATGTACATTTATGTGAACCAAGGTCCTGAGTAAGATGGCAGCCTGGCACATCATGGCGGCCTATTTCTGGCCTGAGTCCCTTATATTCCCCCCTTGGCTAGGGTTTCAGGTTCTCCTGCCTGAGACCCTTGGACACTACACTCCACTATCTCTATTCTCGAACACTTTGTACTTAGGGGGAATCACCTTCACTGGGAACAAATCTGGTGTGATCATCAAGGGTATCTTCTGTGTCTGTGTAGGTGTCAGAACCTTCTTGCACAATGGCCATAGGCATAACCCTATCCGGTATAGCACCACACCTACCACCAAGATCACTATCATCATCATTATCATAGATCCAATCCGTGAGATAAATCCCAGCATGGATCCAAACCAATCTCCAAATGACCTGAACCCTCGAAAAGGGTTCCAGCCTTCCGCCACAATCTGCCTAGCCTTGTTCTGTAGCTGGAAAACCTTTTTCTTGGTGATCCTGGATTACCTGGTGATAAACGGGAACTTCTTCAGTCAAATTTTGGATAAAAATACAACATTCATAATACATTGCCATTTCATGTAAACCATTTAAAACAGCATTAATTTGTTTCGAAATCATATCATTTTACAACTTTTGATGCTTACACACTTCAATATTATAGTAACAATAATGGGTTCACGGGCTACCCTCTGGGTTTCCCGGTTTTCCATCGTTGGCAGAAGAACCGGGAAAATATGGAGAAGACGGAGGGTTCCAGTTGGCAAGCAACCGAATAGTCCTACCTGCAACATTGGCACCTGAAATTGTCAGAGCACTCCATGTCAGCACTCATGGAGGAAGAGAAATGATGGAACAACAGTTAGAACCCCATTTCTATGTTCCTGGACTGTCAGTCATCTGCAAAACAGTAGCCCAGCAGTGTGTGACTTGTGTCAAGAACAACCCAAAGACGGGCCCATCACAGCCTCCAGGAAAGCAGCCTATCGGATTATCCCCAATGGCATCACTGCAGGTAGATTTCACAGTGCTACCACCCTGCAAAGGATACAAGTATCTCCTCGTGATGGTGGGCACCTTGATAGGATGGGTTGAGGCCCTTCCAACAAGGACGGAGAAGACAGCAGAAGTAGTGAGAAGCCTAATGAGAGTAATTATACCGCGCTAATGTCACGGTGGCCCCCCTCAGGAGCCAAAGGGGGGACCTTGTTGCTATGTTTATAGTTAAGCCCTTTAGGCCGGTATGTGTTTCTCTGCATTATGCAGAACCCTGGACACTGAATACAGAAATAACCAGACAAGACAAGACTGTACACACAGTCTATCTGAGTAGATATTGGCTCAATTAGGACTAGCTTGCATAGATTCTTTGGAATTTCCTAAACTAACAGGCAGAGCAATTAAATTAACAAGATCCGGGCAGACGCAGGCAAGAAGTGACAGGATGGAAATTAGTTACATCAAGGTCAGAGAGCTAGGGCTAGAACAATAAAGGATGTGAAACCAGCTGGGGCCTTATTTGAAGTATACAATAAACAAGTTCCAGAAAGATAGGCACAGGCAGGATCTGGGAGAGTGGTAAATTATCCGATTGTCAAAATACTGTGAAAGCTGCCAATTTACTGCCAATTTGTGGAATGTCTTTGTATTCTGAAAGGGGAAGGTACAGACCCACGTGGGGTGGGATAGTGTCACCGTGGGATGGGCTAATTGGGATGTACCTGATTATCTATTCATGTATAAAATGTTATGTTCAATGAGTTCACGTCACTCAGTCTTTGCGATTCAATCCTGGCTGAGTGGTGACGTCACAATAAAGTTCGCCTTTCCTGAGGAGACTCGTGTCCAAGCAGTCATTGTCCGCGCCGGCCCGAATTTACTCCCGAGAGAACCAGGTGGATTCCGGTAACAGCGGGAAGGGGATAAATAGTAACCTACACCTAAACATAACACAAGAACAAACAGTAACCCTAATCTTAAAAGTAATCCTAAAATTTATTCTATATTCAATAGTTTCAAAAAAATGCTCCAATTCAAATTTTATTGTTACCATTAATGTTTCTATTGCCCCAAAAAATGCTTCAATAAACAAACACGAGGTGTTGAATTAGGAAGCATTCAAATTGGAACCTTCTTTTCCGACTTGGAATCGTTTTTATGACATTGTTCTCAGACACATCCACAAGGTCACTACTTTACCATACGATACACGCATCAAGCTGTAGTGATAGCAACGACGACTGCATCACGAGAGTGTTAGAGTGTTGTGCACTGCTTGGAGATGCTATCCTATTATCATATTAAAGGAAGCTTTCCACTGTTGCAAAAAAATTTAGGATATTACACATACGGAGAGAACACAGTCAACATCAGAAACGAATTGACAAGATAATGGAACTATACCACACCACACACTGCTAAAAGTTTGGAATCAATGGTTTTAAGAAGGACCGTAGCCTTTTTCACTTGAATGCAATCTTACAGTCTGACTACTGTGACAGTATGATGAAAGGGATACTCTAGGCAACATGACCACCTAAGCTTTTTTAGTTGGTCATGATGTCCTAAGTATGCCCTTTTCCTCTGCTGCCCCCTCCGCTCAAACGATCAGCTGAAACAGCTGAGACATGCGGAGGACTTTACTCCGCCCTCCCAGCTGTCAGTCAGCAGAGCGGGATTCGTATTTCCCACTTCTGCCGACTATTGCCGAGTAGGAGACGTCATCGCGCATTCAGCGCGATGATGTCTCCAACTCGCAGCAGTAGCTGGTGGCAGCGGCTGAGATTAGTGTTGCGCGCATCCTTTGCGCGCAACACTAATCAAAGAAGATGGAGCCGGGAGGAAGCCTGCTGATTGGCTGGTTTACGTGAGAGGCGCGCATGCGCGCTTCTCACGTAAACCATTAGCCAAGTTGAAGATTTAACAGGACGGGAGCAGAAGAGGAGGGAGGTGAGTATATAAAAAAAGACGCAGTTGCAAACAAGTGGTTTTTAGGGTAAGTATTACATAAAAAAAAATACTGAATAACTAGGTAGGGCAATAGGTATAATATAATTTAAAAAAAGGGGGGTGATTTTTAGCTTAGAGTGTTCCTTTAAGGGCAGGGTAGTGGACCATAGGTTTAGCAGCAGGCTGTTGGAGGATTCCCTTTTTTCCCTATAGGGTTGACCCACAGCCGATGCCTAATTAGGACTACACTGCCCTTATAGGAGATGTTGTTGGATGCTTTAAGGAAGGAAGCTAAATCCTGAGTCCAGAAGAAAGGTACAATATATTTTGTCTCTCACATATTGGTAAGCGGCTTAGTCGCCCAATATGACAGGACTTCTGAAATGTTTATTTAGCCTCAGCATAAAGGAGTAGGTGTTTGTTTTATATTTGTTTATTTTTCTGTTCATCATGTACCCTGTGATGGCTGCACAATAAAGAGAAGCAGAAGCATCTATCAGGGTTATTCAGAGAGAGGTGAAACTCAGGAGAATGACTGGAGAAGTTAGATTCTAGGTCAAAAAGCCAAACCAGAAAAATTCTCCCATTTATCTCACTTTCCAAATCAGCTATTTTGACCTAGAATTTTCACTTCTCCAGCCATTCTCCTGGTTTTCACCTCTCTCTGAATAACCCTGATAGATGCTTCTGCTTCTCTTTATTGTGCAGCCATCACAGGGTACATATAACGCTGTATGTGTTCAGTGGCTCTATCACACTGTGCAAAGACACATTGCATTCTGTTACATATGTACTCTTTTTTTATCTGTTTGTGACGTGTCAGGGTTGCCATATTTGCAATGACCAATCATTTCTATGAAGTAGATTAAAAAAAATAATCAGGGTTATTCAGAGAGCGTGAAAAGCAGGAGAATGAATGGAGAATGAAAAATTCTAGGTCAAAATAGCCGATTTGGAAAGTGAGATGAAAGGGAGAATTTTTCTGGTTTGGCTATTTTGACCTAGAATTTTTCATTCTCCAGTCATTCTCCTGCTTTTCACGCTCTCTGAATAACCCTGAATGTTTCATTAAGATCATGTAGCGCTGTGTTTAATTCCTTATTGTGGCAGTACCTATTTTTGGCCACCGGAGGGAGACAAGCGCAATGTGAGACACTGAATATTACATTGGGACTACATTTCCCGGCATGCTTTGGGAACGGACACAGGAAGTGGGTGGGACACAGAGACTTACATCCTGAGCCTCGTGGGGAGAGCTGGCAGAGCGCGCCAGGGAGTGAGAGAGACAAGACACAGTGCTGCAGAACGTAACAGTGTCCAGGCCGGAGCGCAGGTGCGGCCTGACGGAGTTACAGATCGGGTTACTCAGCCTTACCAAAGGGAGACCCAGTGATCCACAAGATTACCCAAGCTGCTATTGTGGAAAGCCAGAGGACCCCGAGTTAGGAGTACCGCAGGTCGATCGGACTGGGAGAGCAGGCGGTAAGCTGGACAAGTCGTGGCAGGAGCAGAAAGCCAGACAGCAGATCCAGAAGCCAGGAGAACCCCAGTCAGTATGGAGCGGAGAGACGTCCTGGGTCAAGCGGAGCCTCAAGTTTCTGGCGGATGGGTGAGAGGCCTTCTAGGCCGTTGTAAAACCAAGAAAGCACGCTGCTGTTTGTTTCCAAAACCCACAGGGCCCCAACTTGACTAGTCGAAGATACCTCTTAAGAAATTCACTGGCCAGTTGAATAGTATACCCGACATGGTCACCCGACTACGGACAGGCCAGCCAACAATAAAAAAAAGGAAACCCCGTTATGGCGATGCTGTGGGGAGAGAAAAAAGGTCTTTGGTGCTAAAGTACAGCTGAATAAACTTCAGCAGCAGGGACAGCAACGCTGAATGCAGCCGACTCGCAAAGACAAAAAAAAAAACGTGATAAAAAAAGGATTTGCCTTTTAAAAAAAAAAATTAGAACCTAAAATTTTGTCTAAAAAAATCCAGAAAAACACCTAAAAATTTTGAAAAATTCAATAAATAAAAAGGCTTTTTGCTGTGGGTTAAAAAAATAAACTTACAGGGTTATTCAAAGAGAATCGAAAAGTCACGATCACCAGCCGACTCGGGTAAGCCGCACCACAGAGGTTAATCACCTCTACCTCTGCCCCACACGGTGCACCTGAGATCAGCACGCTACGACACCTCGTGCGGCGGCCTACATCCGCGGTACCACCGGAACTCCTGGGAGGCGGGAAGACACCCGACTCCCATCCACATCGGGCACCCGCCCCGGGGGGGGGGGAACGACGGAGTCTGGCTCCACTGTGACCCTTAAGGGCAGAACATCATCCATACACTGATACCCTGGTCGAGAGGGACCTGGTCCTGGCCTGCTTCTCATCCCACCCGGAGGCCTGACGCAGCGCCCACTCTAGCAGAGCCCAACTGAACACCCCCCCACAAAACATAAAAAAGTGAAAAGAGAGGAAGGAGAAAGGGAGAAGGAGGGGGATAAAAGAAAAAAAGAGAGGAAACAAAAAGAAAAAAAAAAGGAAGAAAAAACAAAATATATATATATAAAAAAAAAAAAAAAGTTTTTTTGGAAGACCTATCTCGGGCTACCTGCTAAATTTTTATTGGTGGACCTAGACGGGCCCACTGCCCCTGTGCTTCAATTTTTATTAAATTTATTTAAATTTTTATTAAATTGACGATTCTATTTTATTAAATTGACGATTAAATTTATTCTTACTTGACGACGGACCTCCATGGCTGCCTAGACTAGGAGCTTCCGCACACCTCCGACTTCTCTCCTGCACCAAAGTATTCTAAAAGGACTATGGGTCGTGGTAAAAGAACCTCCCAGGCACCAGAGGCTCCCGGACACGGTGGGGATCCTTCCACACCTGGTATCCGACAGTTTTTTGCTCCGCCGCCGGCCAGCCTGAGGCACCGGCCTCTCCCAACATGGAGCTGACCTCACCAGGCGGTTCCATGTCACCCTCACACTCAACGACAGACACATGGGAGGCCCCAGCAGACGTCCTTCAGCTCCTGCGCTCTCTCCCAACTAAGCAGGACCTGACAGTAGCAAACGCTGCCCTCCGTCAATCGCTGGCGGCAGATATCCAGCTGCTGCGAGATGATATCACAGGCCTTCGTGACCGCCTGGAGCGAGTGGAGAGCGATCACAGAGACCAGTCCACTTTAATCACAGAAACCTCAACACGTGTTGAAGTGCACCATCACCTATTACTCACGCTGACACGCCATGTGGAAGATCTCGAAAACCGTGGCCGCAGACAAAATATCAGAATCCGGGGCCTGCCTGAAGGGGAAGGGTCACCTGCGGAACTGGGTAGGATTTTGCTCCGCTTATTTAACACCATCCTCGGCCGTGATCACACCTCACATATCGACATAGAACGCTGTCACAGAGCATTACGACCAAAGGGGCCAGCAGATGCCCCGCCGAGGGATGTTATTTGTTTTTTTCTTCGCTTTGGCGTTAAAGAAGAGATCATGCGACGAGCATGTGAAAGGCCACATATCAAATTTGAGGGAGTCACTATCGCTCTGTTCCATGATGTCTCCCCTATCACACTGCACACCCGCAGAGCCTTGAGACCACTTACAATGGCGCTACAAAAGGAAAACCTACAATATCGCTGGCTGCACCCCTTCGGGATTCAGGTACGCACTCCACAGGGCCCGGTCACAGCCCGCAACGAATCTGATCTAAGAGGTTTTTTACGAGCCTTACACCTCCCGCCGACCACCCTGGTGTCCTGGCCGGACCCAACGGCAGCCTATGCACCCGAAATGCCCCTCCCGCAGCGTCACCCCAGACCAAAACACCCGCGACGGGAATCTCCTCAATCAGTCACTTTTACTCCCTCCAGTTCTTAGGAAGGATGAGATCGTCAATTTGACATTAAACCCACTAAGAAGGACACGATGCTCGTCAGCTAGTGACCACCTTCCATGCAAACCTTGCATACACCTAAGACTCATTCCTTTTTCTTTCACCCACCGCACACGGAGGTAGCGGAACCTCTGACTTACCTTTTACCCTTCTTACACTTGTGCTGACTTTGAGAAAGCTCAAAGTGCCCCACTGAGCTGCAACCCACCCCTGTCCTGGTGGTTCGTGTGGTCTCACCCAACACCTCGATGTGTGTTAGACAAACCCGTGGCACCTGAGTTGCGACAGCTCTGTTGATCTTTTTTCTGCTGTTTTACCTGTTTGATAGCTTTAAGTATTACTTCTGTACCTATTGATTAGTGCATCTTACGGTTCGTTATTAGTTAACCCTACCCTTGATTGATGGCATTCACCCCAGACACCCTTAGGGTGCTCACCCTGAATGCAGGAGGCTTAAACGTCCCCACGGAACGTCATATCGCCCTTCGGGAGTTTTTTAAGCTGCGTGCTTCTGTGGTCCTGGTACAGGAGACTCATTTCGCTCTTGACAATGCTCCGAGTTTTCGTAATCACCATTTCCCCACAGGTTATTTTGGGAATTGTAAAGATGGCAAAGTTCGCAGTACCGCCATACTGTTCTCCAGACATGTACCCTTTACGCTCCTGGACACTAAATACGATGAAGGAGGCAGATACACCTTGGTTAAGGGCTCCATAGGCTCCCAGACCTATACTTTCGCATCTGTCTACCTACCCAACAAGGGCCAACATCGAGCTCTGCGTGACGTACTCCGCACCATAATGTCATTCACCGAGGGGATACTCTTGCTAGGGGGCGATCTTAATATAGCGCTTGACCCCCGGGTGGATACCTCCCGAGGCACGTCTAGTGTGGCTCCCTCAGTACACCAACAGGCCCGACTCCATCTGCACGACAATAGACTGATAGACTGCTGGAGGGCTATGCACCCGACAGTCAGAGACTACACATACTACAGCACAATACATGACCGATACTCGCGAATCGACTATCTGCTCATCCCGTCTAACTTTGCGCACCTTATGCAGTCGGTCACCATAGGCACCACGGTTTGGGCAGACCATTGTCCGGTACTTATGACTCTTGCAACCTCACTCTACCGACCCAAATCCGCACATTGGTGGCTTAATGAGACACTTCTGAACGACCCTGACATATTAACGGGACTGTGCGACACGCTTCGACATTACTTCATCGAAAACACCTCCCGTGATTCTACGCCTCCGATAATTTGGGAAACGCACAAAGCAGTTGCAAGGGGATATCTGATTTCACAAGGCGTGCGCCTCAAAAGAGAAAGGACACAACGCAAGTCCGAACTACACACTCTTATCCGTGATCTAGAACTGACACACAAGACCACATTATCAGACCAGACCTATGCAGAACTCTTGGGGCACAAAGCTGAATTACACTCCCTGCTTAATATCAGTGCCTTAACCGCTATAAAACGCACCAAACAGCTTTTCTATGACCAGGGGAATAAATGCGGGAAACTCCTAGCTCATGCCCTACGTAAACGCAACCGGGCCATGTATATCCCTAGACTACGCACACCGACCCACGGGACTTGATGGACCTCTTACTTACGCACTTTACAGAGGCGTACAATATCCCTACCCCCTCTACCCCACTATTACAACCTGCTATTGAAGATTACTTACGGGCCCATCTTGACAAATCCCTCCCACCTGAGACTAGAAGATTACTGGAACAGCCGATCACGGGGACAGAGCTAACTGAAGCCATTAAACGGACCCCGGTGGGCAAGGCCCCCGGCCCAGACGGACTACCCCTCCTATATTACGAGACTCTCCGGGAAATTCTCGACCCGCAATGGCTTGTGGCCTTTAATTCCATAACGGATGGGGACCCACTGACAGCCCAGACCTTGATGGCCACAGTAACCCTTATCCCTAAGCCAGGCAAGGACACAGAGCACTGCGGCAATTATAGGCCTATTTCACTGTTAAACCAGGATGTAAAATTATTTGCCAAAATCCTTGCTACTCGTCTCAGTCCCCACATTCCACAGCTTATTCACACTGACCAATCGGGCTTCATCCCGGGAAGGGAGGGCAGGGCAAACACTGTGCGAGCAATTAACTTGATCCATTTAACATCCAACATTAAGAAGGACCCTATGTTACTTCTCTCCACCGACGTGGAAAAGGCCTTTGACCGCGTCAGCTGGCGCTTCCTTTTCAGCACATCACGCCGCACTGGTTTGGGTCGGAACATGTTGGCGTGGGTCGGATCGCTGTACTCCAACCCCTCTGCCAGACTTAATGTAAACAGGGCCCTTTCACCCCCCTTTCGCATTAATAACGGCACAAGGCAGGGTTGCCCCCTCTCCCCATTACTGTTTGCCCTCACCCTTGAGCCCTTCCTACAGGCGATCCGCTCGCACCCCCAATTACACGGAGTATTGGTGGCAGGGACGGAACATCGTGTTGCGGCATATGCAGACGATATGCTGTTCTTCGTCCGCAGACCGATGGAGTCCTTACAACATTTGATTAAACTCTTTGCCGATTACGGTACCATCAGCAACCTCCGTATTAATATGGAAAAATCGGAAATCTTACCCATAAATGCTCCTGCCGAACTACAGACAACTTTAAAACATATGTTCCCTTTCCGATGGTGTACTAGTGGCCTTAAATACTTAGGGATCACCCTCACTGAGACCTGTAAAGACCTATTCCATGCGAACTACAAACCTTTGTGTCACGGCTCACTGCAGGGGTTAAGGATTCGAGCCCAATATGCGGTTACTCAGATGAAGAGGCAGAAAGGGAAGGTTGTAATCCAGAACATAGGTTTATTAAATAAACAGAAGTAAACCAAGGAGGGGAATCTGAATAACTAATAACAATAGATAGGAGCTGGATGGGCAGGATAATGTATACAGGGGACAGGATATACTTAGCAGAAGGGGTAGTCAGGACAGGACACTGAATAGCACAATAGGGCTAACAGAACAGATACTGGACTCTGAATAAAGAATAAACACAGGTGGACAGGAACTGAACACTAAATAAAGAAGGAAATACAAATCAGGGCTGAACTGAACAAAAATGGAAACAGATACAAAAGAAAACACTTACTGGTACAGAGGGTAGAGGATCAAAAGATACAGAAGGCAAAAGACAACATAAGATCAGGCTTGGTATCAGAAGGGTTATGACTGGAGAGTGGTTAAATCAGGCTTAGGTCGGTGGCAGGCGGCTGGCATAGAAGTAGTCAGAGTCCAGAATCCAAGGTCATACACGGGTTGATCAATAGATAGGATGATGGGAGTTGCAAAGGGATCCAGAAAATGGGGAATGCAAGAAATGTCCAGGAAGGAGGGTAGCAGAGATAAGGGAGTCCTCAGGATACCAGAAGGAGGGTTTCTCAGGATACAGACCAGATGGAGGGGTTTCTCAGAGATACCAGAAGGAGGGTTTCTCAGGATACCAGATGGAGGGGTTTCTCAGGATACCAGATGGAGGGGTTTCTCAGGATACCAGATGGAGGGGTCTTCTCAGGATACCAGATGGAGGGGTTTCTCAGGATACCAGATGGAGGGGTTTCTCAGGATACCAGAAGGATGGGTTCTCAGGATACCAGATGAACATCAGGCAGGTCAGTGCATAGCACACAGGTCAGGCTAGCAATGAGTCGTTCTAAGGATAGAAAAGACGATGCAGAAGCCCTGATTCAGAGGTGAGGCTGGATTAAATTGGCAATGCAGGCCCAGCCCACACCTGAGGCTGGAGAAGTGGAGGAAAAATCAGGAACGGATCCCTGAGTACTAGGACACCAGTCCAGGCAATAGCAAAATCAGGACTGGAATGGCTTCATTTGCCCTTTTTACCGCGTCTGCGGCGCGAATCATGACACTTTGCTGACGGCCCTGACTGCAGACCTACGACAATGGTCCTTCCCGCACATCTCGTGGTTCGGACGAATTAATGCAGTGAAAATGAACATCCTACCTCGCGTCCTATACCTTTTTCAAGCGCTCCCTATTCTCTTACCTCCCTCGTTTTTGCGCAGCTCCGCACAATGATTTCCACGTACGTCTGGAACTCCAAAAACCACGCATTAGCCTGGCCTTACTGATGGCCCCTAAACAGTTAGGCGGCGTTGCACTGCCACAATTTTGGCACTACTACCTGGCCTCGCACCTACAACGCATAATGGAATGGTCCACCTGCTCACTGAATAGGTCATGGGTCGCGATAGAGCAAGGATCGGCGCGGTGCCCCCTGTCCTGCCTCCCCTGGCTACCAATCTCCGCGCAAAAGACCATGACCGACCCCCACCCCCTAATACACGCCACCCTAAAAGCCTGGCGATCTCTGAAGCCTTCAGCAGGCATAGCTCCCTTCCCCTCGCCGCTCCTCCGCTTGCAATGGCTGCCCGCTTTCTCTAGATCCCTGCTCCCGACGAACATGGACGGCCTGCCACTCCCTCCAAGACCTAAGCATTTTCTGAATGAATCAGGCCCAATCCCTTACGACCACTTACCCATCCCACACGCTAACTTATTCCTACTGCGGTTCCACCATCACCGACTCATTCAGTCATTACGATCCCTTGCCCCACTGTCAGACTATATCAGACCGCTCACGCAATACGAGATGTTGATAGAGTGAGGCCGATACCCATCACACTGCCTCTCTTTAATGTATAACATGCTCCAAGCCACGTCATCCCTGAATAGTCCCGCTCACTCTAACTGGGAACGCGAATTAAATTTAGCCTTTGAGGATCACCAATGGAGCGATATTTGCCAATTAGCACACTCCAGCTCCACAGCATTAAGGGTTCAAGAGGCCAACTACAAAGTGCTCACGAGATGGCACAAGACCCCCCAAATACTGAGCCATTATGCGGACGGGGAGGCCGGCAGATGCTGGAGATGTGATGCATCCAATGCCTCGGCTCTCCACATATGGTGGGACTGCCCGGTCCTCTCTGGATTTTGGCGCTCCGTCCACGACTGCCTTTGCGAAGTCACGGAACCGCCACCCCCATTTGCCCCGGAATATTGCCTACTTAACCACATTGAAGTTCCGCCCGAGGTATTTTGGAAATCGATCACCGTCAGACTTCTACACGCTGCACGCCTGGTTATACCGATGTTCTGGCGTAAACCCATTGCCCCACCTCTTACTGTATGGTTGCGTGAAGTGGAAAATATTCGATCGGCGGAAGAGGGGGCCGCCCTGTCTCTGAGTAAAGTTGCTGAACACTATCGCTCCTGGCATTATTGGCTAAATACCTGCCTGCCCCGGTTGGGTAGGAATGCCCCCCGATCTCATTGAGCTCACCCCATTTTCCCATATACCTCCCGCTGAGTTCCCCCCCCCACTCATTCCTTCCCGAAGCTACACCTACCACTATGAAGTTTACATTACCCGACCCTGGGCTTCTGTCTACTGTTCAGGTCCACCGATCTTGTATCCATACCGAATGCCACGTTTTGTACGATGTTTTAAGCTCTTCATTTATTTACTGCAATATTACACACTGTTGATATGTATGACTTTATAATTTCTCAATAAAGAACAATATGCTAAAAAAAAAAAAAAAAAACACGTTCGGTGACTTTTTGTACTCTTCAATTTGGCTTGATTTGGCGATCCCATTTTGGGGACCCTGCGGTGTATTCAGAAAGCACCACAGGGCCGTCGTAGTGCAGGGAAAAGCCGCCGCAAACCCGACGAACACTCACCGCAAAACCCAGGCGAATGCGCACCGAAACCCGCAAAAACATCTGGATTAACCCGCCAAAGACCCCGAAGAAACCCGAGCAGGAGCCGATCAGAGCGCAGAGCAGCCGCCGTAAAATCCCGCCACCGCAGACGAATGGAGTGAAAAAAAAAAACAGTACGCTTGAATGTTTGAAAGTTTGCCAAGAAACTACTGAGCGAAAATGTCTGAAATTTACATATGAGATCCAATGAATGATAATAAAAAGAGCTGTTACAGAAAAAAGAAAAAACATTTTTTTTTAAAAAAACGAAAAATATTTTTTGCAAAAAAATCCCGAAAAATGCTTAAAAGATCCTAAAAAATCTATAAATAACGAGACTTTTTACTGCAGAATATTATAATAAACGGCTTATTAGATATTGAATTAAAACGGGAATATTTTTAGCATTGAAGCCTATGGGATTCGCCTGAATAAACCTGTCGATTGAAGGAACCGAATGGCAGGGCATTTCGGCAACTTTTCACTGCTGGGTTTTGCTCTCTGAATAGACGAAGCATTGCTTCTCTATGGGGATTTCACTGCCCTCAAACAGGCACTGAACAGGCACTGTATGTGCAGGCAATTCGCCAACATTTGGCGAATTGCCTGCTCTCTGAATAGCCGAATGGCCAAGAAAGGTAACCGAACGCTGATTTTCAGCGTTCGGTTACCTTTCGGCAGCCATTCGGATCTCTTTGAATAACCCCTATAGAAAAGAAATATATGTACAGGCGCTATATAATATAATTATTAACAAACCTCCTTAGTTCAGCAGGGGGGGTAGTGTATGACATGCTGCTTCACTGGAACATTAAAAACAATAGAAATACTCTAAAAAACAGTTTGTGCCACATAAAGTTGTAGAGAGAGGGAATATTTCCAGATAGCGAAAAATCAATTGATATAAAATAAAGAATACAACTTTCTGATACAAATGTGTAGCAAATACAACTGTCACAAATGAATATTTGTTGTAATAAAGTATATCTCGTAACTTAGCATACAATAACTCATAATCTTTGCGGAGGGGCGAAAGGAGACGATGGGGGGGGAGGTACCGTAACGTTAATGTCCACACGCAAAAATATATTGTAGAGGAGATGGAAATAGATGTGTCCACTGCTCAGTCGCGGGTCCAGTAGGAGTCTCAAAAGACAAAAAGAGCAAAAAACATACAAAATATGTTGCAAAATCTCTATACCAGGTAAAAAAGTGTGGATCCTTGAAAGGATACACTCACATTTTAATGAGCCAACTAGGGCTGAAACAACTAATCGATTAATTGCCAACTAATCGATGATTAAAATAGTTGTCAACTATTTCCATTATCGATTAATCGGTGCCAACTAATCGATTATGAGAATAATCGTTACTTACAGCCCTAATCAGCAGTAATGAGAGCAGAATTGCGTAAATAAATAAATAAATAAATAAATACTGCAGACATTTGGACGAGTATAGCAATTGAGGCTTATCTTGGCATTACATGCCACTACATAGGTGATGATTGGATGAAGAAGTCGGTTTGCCTCACTACCAGGCCTCTGGAAGACCGGCATACAGCAGGAAACATTGCAGAATGGTTGGAGGAAGTTGTAGCAAAGTTTGAAGGTCCAGCTAAAAAAATAATTATCAATGACCAAGTGAGGAAAGAAGTGCAAGAATATTTCGTGGAGAGGCCCCTTGCTAAGGAGGAAAACCCTTTGAGCTGGTAGAAGGGTAACCAAGAAAAATACCCAACCTTGGCAAAACTAGCGAAATGCTACTTGTGTATCCCAGGCACCTCAACGCCACCAGAACGCCTCATTTCTCCGCTGCAGGCAACATTGCTAGCAAAAAGAGAGCCAGCCTCAGCCCTGAGCATGTGGATATGCTAACATTTTTACATTCAAATGCTAACTTTCTGGAACTGTGATAGTTTACCTCGTTTTCAGAATGTTTGGTTTTTGTTCTGCTGCTTTAACATTGTACAGTTTTGTAGTGTTAATGTAAAGTGTGTTTATTTTGAAGTTTGTTTATAAACACTCGTTTTGTTCACTAAATTATTTTAAATAAATGAAAAAAATGGTACTGAGTTTGTTGTTTTTTTTTTTATCCGATTAGTCGAAAAAATAATCGGTCAACCAATCGATTATCAAAATAATCGTTAGTTTCGGCCCTAGAGCCAACAGGTACGTTTAACACAGCTCTAGGCTTTACGGGCAGCTGGCCAACTTTATCAAGGGTGGCCCGGCCATCTCTGGTCTGGTTTTTCCTTCCCGTCTAGGTCATGCATGGAAGTGACTCAAAAGGCAAGGAGAAGACAGCACTCCCATAGCGTAATAAATCCTTACAACGATGAAACAAAGAAAAATAGCCAAATGTACACTTACCAATGTTGAAGCCTGTGCGTGATTAGGCTCATTTGCAGGGCATAAGTGTTATTTAGGCAAAACACCTGGAAAAGCCTCTTTGTTATCTGCCCAGCCTGTGTAGTTATCTGGGCTTAGCGGTCCAATTAATCAAGAGCCATTAAGAACAATCAATTAATCCCTTTAATATTAAAACAAATAAAACAAGTAGAAACGATAAAAATATTAAAATAACAACAGATCAAATATAGTAAGTTCCTGAGACGTGTTTTGGCCATCTAGGCCTTCACCAGTCAGTGCAGTTACTTTGGACTAATTTTGCACTGACTGATGAAGGCCTTATACATAGTCATATTATTCATAAAACACCATCCTCCATAACACAAGGGAAATATTTCATTTTTGGATTAAATTATAAATTTTCTCAGAAAAATGCCGTAACAGGCTCCCATTTCAAATCGTTTTTAACAAGAATTCCCTATAGAATATATAACCACAAAGGTTTGGATGATAAAATGTGAATAATTTTACATGTTTTAAATCATTGAAATCTGAATTAAAAATGAATCACACAGTATCTGCGTGGTTAGATATACCCATATCTGCACTATTAAATAACCTAAAATATGCTTTCATTTCACAAAATTCCAAAAAAAGCCCCCCAAAATATTTATCTCCAGGCCCATAAGGATCTTAATCTGGCCGGCCTGCATGTAACACTGAAAATGAATTGCTAGGATTGAACTATTGGGCCCTTACTGACCTGACTGTCAGACGAAATCAGTGATCAAGTCCGTGTTGCCGCACAGTTTAACGTCCGTCGTAGCATAGAATCATGATCTATAGAGTCCCACACACGAAGTACGTGCGCGCCGAACTGCGCACGCACAACACATGTGGCAAACGGATGCAAGTTAGGCAAGAACGTAAAACCGCTACCACGGACGCGCAGAGTGCGCCGTGTTCGCCTAGCGTTCTGTGTGAGTGATGAGATGTCAGACGCAGCGCATTTGCGACGTCCAGCACCTTGATACACAAAACGGCTTTTCATATCCTTTTCAATTTTTTATCATTTTTCATATTAATTTTGTTTCCCATAATTACCTTTTTTTTCCTATATCCGTCAACAAAAACGGACCGTGTGGTGTCTACAGTATCTTCCGTCAGTACGTCCGTCCGTTATGCACGCACACAGAGTGCGCTCAGACTGCGTTTGCCTAACATTTGCTTAAAACACTGACCTTGCTCCCAGCATGGCAAATAAAAAGGGGAGTAATGGCAGTGGTATTGCTCATTTTATACTTGACAAATGGACAATGCCATCACTTTGGAATGAAAAATAAAGTTAAACTAAATAATATTTTTTCTTTTCTTTTTAGATTTTACATGGTCATGTTTGGTATCAATGCAAAGGCCAGACTCTGACCTGTCCAATAATGCCTCACTTGACCTTGTGAGGTGTAAAGATTAGTGATGCAGGGTTCCAAAGTGCCCCCAGTGCACTTCACTGCAGTGTGGCGGTTTAGGTTTTTGATGTAACAATTCCTAACGATGGATTGTGTCATGACCTCCACACTTGTTGGTAACATGAGAAATGTGATGGTGAGTTAGAGCAGCATCATTGTTCACGTTATAATTGCAAAGTGAAAAATATTGCTGTGTTATATCAACTACCGGCTGGGTGGAGTAGAGGTTAAATCACTACTCTGCATGGAGAGTGCCTGTGGAGTTATGGGTTCAATCCCAGCGAGCAACCTCTCCAGTAAGTGTCCTTGGGCAAGACACCCAATGGTACATACTCGCCACCCAGGACATACTTGAAAACGAGAGAAATCTCAATGTATCCTTCCTGGTAAAATCCTTTTGAAAAAAACGAAAAATGTATTTTTATTGCATAAAACCAGGTGTTTAGTATCATTGGAAAGGTCATACTCTGGCCTTTCCATTGATACCTCAGATGGCCCTGTAGCTGCTATGTAGTTGGAGATACAGGGGTCCAAATGTCCATCAATGCAGACATACAGTAGTTCTCCTTTCTCTGGGCCTATTCTGGGGCATGGGCCTGGAGCTGCTGCTCCATCAGCCCCTATGTTATTCCGGCCCTGCATGCAGGTTGTGCAGCTTTTTTTTGCATTTTGAGACATTGTATAGATGGGGTCAGCAGCAACTGTTAATATAATACTTTTAAGGCCGGGGTCAGACAAGCGTTTTGCAGTGCGGAAGGATAGTCTGCGAGAGTGGATGTTAGTGCGCTCAGCGCTGCAAGGCTTGATCCTCCTACGGAGGATCGCGCTTTGCAGCTCCATCGAACACACGTCGTAGTGCTTCGACGGGAGGGCTTTCACCATGGCTGCAGCACGGCCACTGTAGCGTGCGCAATTCGTGCGTCCGCTACAACGTGTGGCCAGCCCCGTCAAAGTGTCACGACGCTGCGATGGACACCGAGAGGCACGTCAGTATGGGAACACATAGTGTGCTCGTCTGACCCCATCTTAATTCTGCCACAAGACAAAATCTACTAAAATAAGCAATTACCATGTTACCAACCCAAAAATGGCACGTGTGATGACCACTCTGCCCACCTGTCCTGGGTTACCAGGTCAGCCATGTTTTCCTGGACTATTTCGTGCAAAGGGGATGCACAGGGAATAGTGCTGCCCAGCAACATGTATAATTCATATGCTGCAAGATGGAAATCAAGGCAGCTCACCTGGGATTCCTCTTTGATCGCTTCATTGCAGCATATGGAGTCTACATGCTGCGGGGTGGCATTTTTCATGCACTGCCCATCACCATAAATACATTATAGGTCTACAAAAACATGTCTGATCTGGCAAAGGCTATCTGGCCCCCACATTGCAAAATCTATTGTCCTGTATTTATTATATGTTTAAAAGGCCTTTGGTTTGTCTTCACGTTAACAAGGGAAAAACTGTATTTGGCTAATTTCATAAAAACACCGGCCAAACTCAAGCCCTGCAGTTTGAGGATATTGTTATTCTGCACAACCCCCCCCCTCCTATTAGGCAAATAGATGCTCCCACCCCCCTCCCGGCCGGCTCCAGTGGCACCTGCTATCCCACCGCCTGAGGATGCTGCGCTCTTTCGCACTCAAGGACCAGCCGAGAGCCGAAGCGCATCGCGGGACAGCCAATAGGGGCCGAGCTTACAAACCCTCTCAACGCAAAACAACATCCCCGTTCCCCCGCTTGACTCCGCCCCCTTTGTATCCTCTCTCGCTCCTTGTTGCCATCTACTGGGCCGTCTTGAAAGGGCCGCGGCTGGCGTATGTGACGGACAGCTGGCTGAGCCAATCGCACGCAACCTCTCTCCTCCTGCCATTCGCCGCTCCCTCGGGTTCTGGAGCTACAGCGAGTGGGCGGGCGTAGGGTCCGTGACGTCACGCGTCTTGAAGACGGGGGGGCGGGCCGTGTGTTCTGCAGGGTGAAGTACCGAGGCTTCGGATGCTGCTGCTGCTGGCAGACACCGGGCGGGCACGGGTGGACGCGGGGCACAGCAGGTAAGCCCGGGCATGGCTGGGGAGGAGGTAGCCGTGTGCCTGTCACTCTGCATGGAGAGCTCACCTTCAGCCGCCGCTGCCCGGGGCATTGCAGTGTGTGCTGGGGGTCCTCCTGGCGTGACCTCCACTCTGTGCAGCACACACAGCCAGGTTGGGCATCATGGGAGATGTAGTCCCAGATTGTAGAGGCACCGGGGTCCTGGCTAATTGCGAGTCATATAGTGTCCGGTGTGTCTGGTCCCATGCTGACATCCCAGCCATCATACACCGCATCATCATGCTGACATCCCAGCCATCATACAGCTGTCACTGCATCATCATGCTGACATCACAGCCATCATACACCGCATCATCATGCTGACATCCCAGCCATCATACAGCTGTCACTGCATCATCATGCTGACATCACAGCCATTATACACCGCATCATCATGCTGACATCACAGCCATCATACACCGCATCATCATGCTGACATTCAGCCCGGCATCGTGATGTCATCAGGGCATTCCTTATGTCCTCAACATATCCTCATCATAGCCATCATACTCCAATTACAATACCATTTGTGGTCATTATGCTGCTGTTGTGATGTCATCAGGGTGTCATACCGTTAACATGATGTGTCATCACAATGTTAATGTGGCCCTCCTGCTGCTGTCACTACATCATCATGCTGACATTCTAGCCATTACACTGCCTTTACAATTTTGTTGTGACGTCAAGATGCCGCTGTGATGTCATCGTGCTGTCACCAGGGCCATCCTACAACTATCAAAGTGTCACCCTCAAAGATGTCACCATGGCTGGCATGCTGCTTTCACTATATCATACTGGTGTCATTACAGCCATGTTACTGTTGTCATGATGTCATCAGGGCTGCCGTGGCCATTGTGCTGATGTCATGATATTGCTGTAATCCTCCTGCTGTCAGACATACTTGTCCTGTTATCATTAGGGAAGCGATAGTGCCGTATAGACCATTCCAGACCACCGTTACGACCTCACGCCTGTCGTAGCCATCGTGTCGTCCTTGTGGTCACCCTGGCGTCTTTATGGTCGTTTGTAAGAAATCATATCCTCTGACACTCCATTCATAATTCATCCATGTGGGTTTATGCCATCAGCTGATGGGTTTGCATTATGAATGGAGCGTCAGACTGGATCCACATCTCCGGGTCCAAGAAATCAAACGCTCTGACGTAACTGCTGAGCACATCGGTTAAAGCTATTTGCTTGCATGTGGACTTTATGGTCGCTGAAGGTGATGTGGAGTCTCGGGTATTGTGAGCATCCTGCATGGCGTTTGTGGTGTCACAAGGTGTCAACGTGCAATCAGCCTCTTAACTGGTGTACACAGTGTGCGGCCTGGACCCTCGCCTGATGTGTGTGTGTGTGTGTGTGTACGCGCGTTGAGCCCTGATCGTATCTGCTCATCCTGTACAGTCTGTCTTGTCCCTCTTGGTGTGATGTTAGGCTGGCGTCAGACGAGCGCACCTTTTTGGCGTCCGTGGCAGCATTGAGATGCTGCAACGGGGCCGGGCATATGCTGTAGCGCACGCACGAATTGCGTGCACTACAGCGGCCGTGCTGCGTCCGTTCAGCAGCCCTCTCCTCCATAGGAGGACCGAGCCTTGCAGTGCTGAGTGCACTCAGCGAGGTGGCCAGACGGGCATCGAGTGGAAGTCCACTCTCACGGACGTTCCTTCCGCTCTTCAAATACGCTCGTCTGGCGCCAGCCTAAAGGGTTAAATCGTTCAGCCATGGGCACTGTGTAGATTGCAAGCTCCAGGGGCAAGGCCCTCTGCACATCTTGTCCCAGTTTCATGGGCTTGTTTTTCATTGTTAGCCAATTCTCCATTCTTTATTGTAAAGCGCTGCGGACGTCGTTGGCGCTATACAAGTGATCATCACAATATACTGACAGCGAGAGGATGTTCTGCTGATATGCGTTCCACTTAAGGCTAGGGTCAGACTAACGCATTTTTCACGTTGTCCGTGAAAATGTGCGTTCGAAGAATGGACGTATTTTTTCACGGAATACGCGATAGCGGTCATACGATGCGCAGTTTCATCCGTGATTTTGTACGGATCATCAATAAAACCCTTTTTGCATCTGGACGTGATGTTGGCCGGACATTAGCAGCGTCTGACATCTCCTAATCACGCACACACGCCTCTAGCCGACGCAGCGCACTCTGTACGTCAGTACTAGTGGTTTAACGTTCTCGAAAAAATGCGTTCATTTTCCACTTGCGTTGCGCAGCCGGACTTTTGTGCGACCGTACATCGTATATTGGCCGTCATTGCCTGTCATTTGCTGCTAGTGCGGCCGTGATTAAGTGCGCCTGCACGCGCGTTCGCACTGCCTCAGTCTGACCCTAGCCTAAAGCAGGGATCGAAGGCACTGGCCTCCCTGAGGATGGTGAACTACAACTCCCATGATTCTTTGGCCATCGTTTGCATTCAAAGAATTTTTGGAATTTGTAGATTACTTATATTCAGGGTACCAGAGTGTGAGCGGGGGGAGGAGTATCGAGACAGAAATGTAAGCGTTGAATTAAAAGCAAGGAGATCTGTGAAAAGCGACCTTAATTAAAGCTAAAAACAGGAGGAGTTAATTATTAACCCCTCATGCTCCCCTTTTATAGATCGGAGCAAGTTAGTCCTGTGTCCTCTAGCATTGTCCTCTTCTTTCCACAGGAGCTGGAGCACATCGGATGCTTCTCAATAAAAGTGCCTTGAGAGGTTTTGGCCTGTCGGCTTTTTTTTTTTTTTTTTTTTTGAGAAAGGATGTTACCAGGAAGGATCCCTTGAGATTTCTCTCGTTTTTCAAGTATGTCCTGGGTGGCGAGTATGTACCGTTTGGTGTCTTGCCCAAGGACACTTACTGGGGAGGTTTGCCTAGGCACTCCTAGTCCTGGAAGGCTCCTCCAGTCTGAACTGATGAAGCGCATTCTGCTTTAGCAGGCTGTCACAGCCCATGGGGGAGGGGCTACTTGCCCATCATGACCAATTAAATTCAGGAATCTCAAACTCTGGCCCCTCATATTTCTGGACTACACCTCCCTTGATTCTGTCCCTCTATTGCATTCAACGAGTTCTGGGAATTGTAGGCAACCAGCATCGGTGGGGACAGAGTTGCAGATCGTTGGTTTAGAACAGTGGTTCCCGAACCGCGGTCCTCAAGTACCCCCTAACAGACCAGGTTTGCCAGATATGTGAAGCACAGGTGATCTGATTTGCTGCTCAGTGATTGCAGGATTCAGTCTGCATTTCCCCAAGGTGATCCTTAAAATCTGGCCTGTTACGGGGTACTTGAGGACCACCGTTGGGAACCACTGGTTTAGAAGATCATGGTGCCCTTTTTTATACAGCGACTTGAGATGTAGAAGTTTTAAAATCCATAATCGGACTACTAGAACACCCCCAGCATAGGATAATAGCCGTGATGTCACAGGAAGCTGTGATGGAGAGTGTTGCCTTGCACACGGCTCCTCGGTGGTGTGATACACGGGGCGTCCTTAGTTCAGTGCCGTGACCTCTGCATAAACTCCAGCAGCGGCTTAAAATAAGTCTGTGGGCTGCTGCCGCTGAACTCTGTGACCGTGTGTGGCCATTTATTTATATATTTAATCATGTAATTTCCTGTGACCTCATTTAAACTGATTTCATCGGTTACATTGTATGAAGTGAAGTTTCCGTGCGGCGCGGCACAAAAGAACCCGCGCGGTCCGTGCAGAATCATCCGGACTCTAGTGTTTGGAGCATGTGATTTAAAAAAAATGTGTATTGCTGTAATTCTTCTGTACTTTCTCATTCGTCTATAAATTTGTCAATATCTTGTGTAAATAAATATTATTTGTTTTAATATAAGTATCTTTTATTAGTTCATACATGGTGATGTTTGTGTATAGGTGGCACGACGTACACAATGTAAACAGTGTCTTTTATTAGCAGTCTAGACTGCTCTAATTACAGGAGGGGAGGACCCGTTTGGGGGGTACTATGTGTAACGAGAAGCCGCGCTCCCCTCTGATACATACCTCCTGATATCTGATGACTATATAACCTCAGCAAATGACTAACCACACTTAAACCATCCTTGTATTTCACTCCCGCATACCCTGGCGCACTGCCTGCCAGGACACCGGAGGCTCCCCTGTCTCATAAATCACAGGCGCTCGCTCGGCCATGGCTTGTTATTTAAAGAAAATCATTTTAACAGTATCCTGGGCGCCGGCTATAGTGATATAGAGGCTATAGTGATATAGAGGCTATAGTGATATAGAGGCTATAGTGATATAGAGGCTATAGTGATATAGAGGCTATAGTGATATAGAGGCTATAGTGATGGCAGAATTGTGTTTGCCAGTCTCTAAGAAGGTGGCTTTAAGGTGAAATATGCCCCCATCCCTTCCTCCACACCAGCGGGAAATTCCCCACCGTTTTAATTCAAATTTTTTTTTTGAAGAAACGATCTTAAACCTTTTGTGAAAGCTGCAAAGAATTTTTTTTTTTTTTTTTTGTTATTCAGAAAGCCCCTATGTTTCGGTGCGCTCTCTCATTTGGCGCATTTCAGCGAGTTCAGGTTGTCGGCCTTGCAGTGAATTCAGCATTCCCCGCAGGGTCCCCAACAGGTGTTTAAAAAAAACACTCAACAAAAAAATGCCCGGAAATAATGTCCTATGAATTACAATGAATAATAAAAAAAAAAAAATTGGAATCAAAACGTTCGCTGAAAAATACCAAAAAAATAAAAATACTTTTTGCTGCAAATGAAAAGAATAAATGGTAAAATAATAAAAATGGGAATTTAAGGCTCCGTGCGGGGCCATAACGGTGTCCCATGTCTGCATAAATACCGTCATATTTGGCTCCATCTGACGTGTGTGTGTCTCATGCCCTGTAACCACTTCAAATAGGTGATATGGTCGTGACCGATGTGCAGATACTGGTGTTGCTGGTCCAGTAATGGGTCAGGTTGGTTGTAAATGATTTACAACAAGCCCAGGTTTATTACCAGACGATGGGGGGGTCAGTGTCTGCCGCTTAACAGAACATTCTGTGCACCATAACCACATCTGTTTCGAAGTGGTGTACCGTAGGAAATTGTAACTCTGTTCTCATGGCTTCTGGCCAGATGTTGATCTTCGCTGGATTGTGGGAATCGATGTACACACGAAGTGCATCTTCGATTTACATCTTGTAGATCTCAGATTGTGATACAGTTTGACCATGTGACATCTTGAGTCACTCTGACCAATGGATACAATGCCTATAAAGGTCTTTCCAACATATATTGTGGGAGCCGGTTGGGCATCATGAATCACAGATTGGGTAGCCACTGGCTCCTTGAGTTTGTGTTTTTGGCTCCTTGAGTTTGGCTGCATTTTTCTTGTCAAATAGGCCTCTCTCAAAAATAAACGGCAGCTTTATAGATTCTCTTCCTGGCTCAAATCTAACATTAGGTTATTAAGACCTGCTGTAACCACAGTGGATGTCAAGCCGATGTGTGGGTAAGACAGACCCCCCCCCCCACCCCTTGTAACTGTGGAACTCCAAATCACACAGTGCTTTGCCTTTTAATGCAACATTCGGCTGAAAGTAAAGAACTCATTTTTTTTTTTCTTTTGCCCTTAATATAAAGCTCAGTCCAATTATATAATAATAATATTATTATTATTATTATTATTATTATTATTATTATTATATCCTTTTGTCCCTCAACATGCGCAGCTCGGACCCGGAAGCCCCTGGGACGTTTCTGCACTGCGTGTAGCGTAGGAGCTGCAAATTGCGCACCGCAATGGGACTTGTGAGCTTTGCGTGCTGTAGCGCCTGTGCAGAATGACGGATTGAAGCTGTGCACATGCAGAGATCTGATAGACAGCTCGCTAACGCGAGTGCTGATGTCACTAGTAATCGGCACCAGGCAGCTCCAATTCCCTGGATGCTGGGTGGGCTGGCGGAAACTCTTCCACTTCACCCAGCTTTTTAGCCAGATCTGGGGAGCTGGGTGGGGGGCTGTTCTCCTGGCTGCTTTAAAAATCTAAAGTTGTAGGGTGTCCTTGTTAAATGGGGGGCGGGGGAGAAAGCAATCTAGGAATTCAACGGCTGTTCCTGCCCATAATATCATAAAATGTATTGGGCACCCCAGAACAATAGGTGGCTTTTTAATTATGCAAGACGCAACATTTCCGTCCTTTACCAGGACTTTTCTCAATCTGCTTGACATCCATTGTGTGTGTGTGTGTGTGTGTGTGTGTGTGTGTCCCTTGTATCCAATGAGTCTTGGCTGACCTTTTTTATTTTACATCTTTAACCTGCCTGGCGGTATTCCCGAGTGACTTGGGGTTAAATTTCTCTACCGCGATCAGTAACCCCGAGCCACACTCGGGCTGGATGCATACTCACCGCATCCTTCGCTCCCTCGCCGTCTCTGCAGTCACCTCCATGTGATCGCAGCAGCCGGCGACTTTGCTTCCTGGTTCCGCTCCTTTTGCGAGTCACACGACGCAGGGGGGCGGGACTACGTGGCAAATTCGAAAATTAAAAAAAAAAATTGCAGTAAACTTTTTTTTTTTTCTTCCAATAAATTTTGCAGTGCTGGGGATTCCTGTCCAGATATACACTCCTTTGCCAAAGTAATACAGGACACTGGGTACCAAAAAGAGTGTTTATTCTCAAAGCAGTTTTACAGAAATAAAAGCCAAATAAAAATAATTTCTAAAATGTAATAAAGCTTTGCAATAAAAGTTTCGCTGGTGCTTGCTCAGATCCAACAGCGAAACTTGTATTGCAAAGCCTTATTACATTTTAGAAATGATTTTTATTTGCCTTTTATTCCTGTAAAGCTGCTTTGAGAATAATTTTTTTTTTTTTTTTGTACCCCCGTGTCCTGTATATTTCATTGGCAAAGGATTGTACATCTGGACAGGAATCCCAGCACCTGGAGGAAAGAGGCATGTTTTTTGGTTTGATTTTATATTATTGAATATAATTTATTTCCATTATTTTTGGGATAATAAATTATTTTGTGTTTCAAACCTTCTGACTGCGTGTGTTTACTAGACTCTTGCTTGCACGGATTTCAGTGAGTTATTCCTACAGAATACAGGCTTACTATATAAAACAACACATTTCCTTTCCAAAAAAATTGAAACGCTTTTAGACACAAAATTTTGAAAAAATTAAACCGTTAATGCCCAGAGTTCCTCTTTTTAACACCTTCACTGCTGAGCCATTTCAGGGCCAAAAAAAACACATTTTTCTTTTTTGTATTATTAGTGTTATTTTTTTTCTTTACTTTAAACATGGTCATGTTTGGTATCATTGGAAAGGCCATGCTCTGCTAACATGACCCTGCTAGCTGAAAACAGTCGGGAGATATCAGGGTTCAAAGGAACCCTTATCTCCACCCCTATCTTTCCTTAGACAATGAGGACGTTCCCCATACGTCCTCAGCAGTGAAAGGGTTAAAGGTGATTGCAGGCACTCGATCAGCGTTCATACATAATAATAAAGCTTAAAGTGGGGTAGCTGGTATAGCTTTTATATACATAATGAATGTTCAGGTTTGGGCAGTGCCAGGAAAATCTGCTTCATCATCTACTTCCAACCTGGCACAGACTGCCAGAAGCTGGAGACCTACAGCGGTGATACAGGGACTCGGCAACGCTGGCCTGAAAGGTGTATGTGTGTGGGAAAGTGGGCTACATTGATGTTGTGATAACCATAACCTCGAACCACCAGGTTCTGCCTTTTTTTTTTTTCTTCCATAATCTTCACTAGAATTCTGTCATTCTCGTTTTATTTTTAGGCAATACATTCTGCCACATTTTAAAAAGTGCATCTTTTTACTATTTAGTTAGCATCCACAAGGTGGCAACCTGCCAATAGGATATCTCTATGGACCAGTGTGATCACATGACCAAATTTAATCTCTGTTTGGGATATCTGATAAAACAATAAAAAAAAAAATGATCATAATCTGTCTATATATTTCTAAAGTATTTTACCAGGAAGGATAGATTGAGATTTCTCTCGTTTTTAAAGTATGTCCTGTTTTTTTTTTTTTTTTTTAAGTCGTTACAGAAATGCAAAGTAATAAAATGGCAGTTAATAATAAAACACAAATATACAGATTAACACAGAAAATAAATATCTAGGAAATCTAGTCATTGTTACATGTTTACAGGTGCATTCCGTATTGAGGTATGTTAATAGGGAGCTCTTAAGTGACTTTAGACTGGGGGAAGATTTGATGGTGTCTGGGAGGTTATTCCATATTAGTGGTGCTCTGTAGGAAAATGAGGATCGAGCCACTTTCTTTTTGTATTGTGATTATTGCAAGTAAGGTGCTGGTCCTGGATCGGAGGTTATAGGATGAGGGAGCTGCTGGGGGAAGCGGCCTATTCAGGTAGGGTGGCAGCTTCCCAGAAAAGCTCTTAAACACCAGGTTGGAAAGGTGAGGGGTGCGCCTAGATTCCAGCAACTGCCTGTTTAGCTCTTTAAACATGTCACAATGGTGGGTCATGTAGTTACATTGTAGCGCGAAGCGGCAGAATGAGTAATACAATGTAGTAAGTTTAAGGGCAACTGCATACACTTAGGCCCCGTTCACACTGTGCGATTTTTATCGTGCAAATTTTGGCGCGACGTAAGCAAAGTCCGCACGACGTCGCGCTGTGTAGCTTCTCCATTGCATTTCAATGGAGCTGTTGACATCTTGCCGCACGATGACGCTGGTACATGACCCTTTTTTTGCGATTCGCATTAGTGGTGCTTTGCAAAAGTCGTGCAAAACCGCGACATTGTTGCGAATATGAAAATCGCGCTACTTACAAATTGCACAGTGTGAACAGGGCCTAAGGCTAGGGTCAGACGAATGCATTTTTCACGTCTACTGTCAAAAAGTGCTTTGGTGCGTCCGAACGCATTTTTTCACGGAAGACGCGATAGCGGTCATATGATGCGCAATGTCGGCTGTATTTTTTTTTTTTTTTTTTTTAGGCCTGCAGAAAGGTTTTATTTTTGCCGACCGCAGCACACTCTGTGCGTCAGTACTAGCGGTTCAATGTTCTCAGAAAAATGCATTCGTTTGCCGCTTGCGTTGCGCAGCCGAACTTTTGTGCGGCCGTATTTTGGCTGTCATTTGCTGCTACTACGGCCGTAATAAAGTACAGCTCAACGCATGTTGGCACTGCGTTCATCTGACCCCAGCCTAAATCTAACATCGCCCCATAGAGAAGTGATTCTGTGCGAAGCCCATAGGATTAATGTAAAATATATTTTTGTTTTTATTCAACCACTTATGTTTTAATCCACAGAAAAAAAGTTTTTGTTTTATATAAACAAAACCAGGGAGACAGCACTCCAGTCAAACACATTCAAAAAACCTGCAACAACAGCTCCATCCATGCATGGGTGCATAATACCAGCTTGTACCACACGGTGAAAAATTCTTAAATCTGAACTTTGTTGAATAAAATGGTGGAAATTTGGGTCGTAATGAACAGCCGTGAATTTCTTAAGCCTGCCAACAGCGTCAATGTAATCCGCCCTCTGACAGGTCATACTCTGCTAACCTAATGACTGCCCATCATGGGATAAACTCACGGAGGATCAGGTCCTTTCCTGGAGCTCCCCCAGATCAAGGTTAAATAGAACCTGGAGGAGGAGTACCTGTGGTACCTTGATCTGCGGCAGCTCCAGGAAAGGACCTGTTCCTCCGTGAGTTTATCCCATGATGGGCAGTCATTAGGTTTGCAGAGTACGACCTGCCAGAGGGCGGATTACATTGACGCTGTTGGCAGGCTTATGCAATTGACGGCCGTTCATTGTGAACCAAATTTCCACCATTTTATTCAACAAAGCTTAGATTTAAGAATTTTTTCACCATGTGGTAAAAGCTGGTATTATGCACCCATGCATGGAGCTGTTGTTGCAGGTTTTTTGAATGTGTTTAACCCTTTCGCTGCTGAGGCTTTTCACACCTCTGTGCTGAGGTCATTTTTACCGGTTTTGCTCATCATGTTTAAACGTGTTTTGAAGGCTTATTTTAGTATATGACCCAGACATATTATATATCGTTCTTTCCGTCAGACTCGGTAGATTCATAATATGTCATTATTATATGTATACGTTATGTCATGTCTGTATATTATAACAAAAAATGCAATAAAATCTGTATTTTCAATAATTTACAACGTGTAAAGTGTTTTTTTTCACATTTTAACATGCGAGCAATTGCGGTTATATTTTGTATGGGGTGCGCTTGTTAAAAAAAATTAGAGATGGGGTCTCGTTACATTTTTTTTGGGGGAAAATTACGCGATTTTTAACAAACGCACCGCATACAAAAATCGTTAGTGCAGCATCATTGTTCACATTATAATTGCAATGGGAACAATATTGCTACACTAACAAACCAAAAAAAAGAAAAAAAAATGTTTTATTTTTTTTTTTATAATTTTTTTTTAAAATATATTTTTTTAATTTTTTTTTTTTTTTTTTTTAAAACTTTTTTCACATTCAAGTTTGGCATTGTTGGAACGGCCATGCTCTGGCCGATCCAACCATACCAAACATTAACCCCTAACTGCCACGGATCGGGAGATAGGGAGTTCCAATGAACTCCCTATCTCCACCGTTGGTGGCAGTTAGGGGTTAACTCTAGGACTGGCGTCATCGTGCTACGCACGATGATGCCAGTCCTCAGGGGGAGTTCCCGGAGGCTTGGCCGACATCCAAGATGTCGGCCAGCTCCGGGAAAGGATCGCGAACCGGCGCTTTTCAGCGCCGATTCGCGATCCAGCTCCCCAGGGGTTAATGCCAGGCACCATTTGGAAGGGCAGGCTGTGCCCTTCCAAATGATGCCTGGGTTAACCCCGCAGAGCCGCTGATCGGGAGGGAGAGAGGTCCTGCCGCGATGACACCTAATTCTGGCGGCTGCGGTCCCGGATGCGCGGCTGACCTCGAGGATGTCAGCCCGCACCGGGGGGGCCAGCGATCGGCCGGAACCCAGCCGAACGCTGACCCCAATGGGAGGACGCGCTCAGCGCGTCCTCCGCACAGCAGCGGTAATGCGGAGGACGCGCTGAGCGCGTCCTCCGCATTGAAAGGGTTAAATATATTTTTTTTTTTATTTTTTTTTTTTTTTTAAACACTTTTTTCACAGTAGTGTTTGGTATTGTTGGAACGGCCATGCTCTGGCCGATCCAACCATACCAAACTTTAACCCCTAGCTGCCACGGATCGGGAGATAGGAAGTTCATTGGAACTCCCTATCTCCACCGTTGGTGGCAGTGAGGCTAGGGTCAGAGTGGGGCAGTCGGAACGCGCGTGCAGGCGCACTAAATCACGGCGGCAGTAGCAGCACATAACGGCCAATATACGCAGTACGTGCGTACAAAAGTGCGCCGACACCACGCAACCGGCAAATGAACGCATTTTTCTCAGAACGTGAAACCGCTGCTACAGACGTACAGAGTGCGCTGCGGCCGCATGGCAGCGTGTGTGCGTGATTAGGAGACGTCAGACGCTGCTAGTGTGCGGCCTACATAACGTTCAAACAGCCGGATTTCCCTAGAATTGCGTTGGTGAGTACCTGCGACTGTGGTCGTCTGACCACTTAAGCGTATTCCGTGAAAAAATGCGTGCGCACGCATCGACGTACATTTTGACGGTGGCCGCAGAAAATGCGCTCATCTGTCCCTAGCCTGAGGGGTTAACTCTAGGACTGGCGTCATCGTGCTTTTCAGCGCCGATTTGTGATCCGGCTCCCCAGGGGTTAATGCCAGGTACCATTTGGAAGGGCAGGCTGTGCCCTTCCAAATGGTGCCTGGGTTAACCCCCGCAACGCCGCCGATCGGGAGGGAGGTCCCCCCCCCCTCCCTTTCAGGCGCCTCCTCCGCACATGCGCCTGAATTAGGTGTCATCGCGCTGCTGCGATGACACCTAATTTCATCGGCGGCGGTTCCGGATGCTGGGCTGACATCGAGTATGTCAGCCCGCACCGGGGGGGCCAGCGATCGGCCGAACGCTGACCCCAAAGGGAGGACGCGCTCAGCACGTCCTCCGCACAGCAGGAGCCATGCGGAGGACACGCTGAGCGCGTCCTCCGCATGGAAGTGGTTAAACTGGAGTGCTCTCCTGGTTTTGTTTGTATTTTATTTTTGAGATGCACCCGCATTGAATGCTTAGTTTAGGTTGAGTGCTACCCCCCATGTTTTCTATAATATAATTTTTTTAAAAAAAAATAAAAAGACACGTATTTTCTCTAACTAGTTTTTTTTTTCCCCCCTTTCTCTGCAAGCCGGCTGCATTCAGTGTTGCTGTCCCTGGTGCTGAAACCCATTTCAATACCAGGGACAGTAGGTGAATTGCAGCCTTCGGGTACCCCCCCCCCCTGCTTCGGCTGTGCTCGTAGGGACTGTCCTTGGTGCTGAAATTCTGTTACAGCACCAGAGACAGACGTTGTTGTTGGTTTTTCGTTGGCCGGCCTGTCCATTGGCCAATCTGTGTCATCCACATACACTTCCAGTGGACGACCCTGATCAGCCGTTGACGTTATCCATAGTCGGTTAACCAAGTCGGTCGCCCGACAACGCCTTCTACAGTATGGCTCAAGCTTGGTGTCCAGGTTGGAACAGGGTTCCTGGTGTAAACCTTTTTCAGTGGCTTTATAGTCTATGGAGTTGCTAAGTTTACAACCACTTCGGTTTACCCCAGGGTTGTGCTCCTGAGATAAGTTACACCTGCTTTTTTTGGCCTGAAGCAATCTCTACATACGTAGAAAGAATCTGAAAATTGACCTTGATCTCTACTCAGTAAATGCAGTCTAGTAAACAACCAGCAAGACTCGTCCGCATTGGCTTGGGCAACTGAAAATGGAACGGATGACCTGGCCAATGTGTCTTCCACACAGCGGACGCAGACAAGTGCCACTCTCCAATTTCGGCTGAGTTCAGTAGTAGGCTGCAGGTTTGCATCCAATAAGTAGAACCCTGTGTGATGAACTAGATGATAAGGTACATCGAAAAAAGCAGCAGTGACAAGATAATGGGTTAAGAATACTGTGTGACGTATGTTTGCTAGATATTTGTTCATCCCAATGTATGGGTTAAATTGTATTGCCTAGGGAGCACACAGCCATTCATTATTTTGTGTAGTGGATCGATACATACGGACCATTATTTCTAGTACTGGATATGAACTTCACAGCCCTGATCTAGACCTTCAGATTCTGGATGCAGAGCCTCCAGTGGTGCAGGGGGTTAATGTAAATAGCATTTGGGTGATCGAACAGATCTGAGATTTTTTTTGTCTTCCCTTCTAGGGCTCTCATTGACACCCACTTCCATTTGTGAGGGTAAAATGCGTTCCCTAGTATTAAAGGGGTTGGCACCTTCTGCAAAGTACTGATAACATTGCACCTTTCAAACGCTGATTGGGAAATCCGCAGGATACCTAACTGCTGTTAAAGTTGTCTGGCGGATGCTCGATGTCATTGAATGGAAGCCAGGTCTGAGGTTGATTCACTTCTGATTTGATTTTTTTTTTTTTTTTTTTGTGTAGATGTTAAACCAAAACCACAAAATCTCTTCCAATCGCTTTTCACTACACTTGTCCTTTCTGCATCCTATATAGATGTACAGATAGAATAATAAAAATGATTTGGGTATATTTTTGGAAACTGCATGGCTTATCTTGTTATCCTCACTAAATCCCCACCCGGCTGGGTGGAGTAGAGGTAACATCACTGCTCTATAACTGTGGAGTCACCGGGTTCGATCCCGGCAAGAGCACCTCTCCAGTAAGTGTCCTTGGGCAAGCCACCTAACGCTACATACTCGCCACCCAGGACATACTTGAAAACGAGAAATCTCAATGTATCCTTCCTGGTAACCTCCTTTCTCCCCAAATTTTTTTTTAAAAAATATGCAGGAGATCTGACCATTTTATGTCTGCATCACTTTTAATGGATCTGACACAAATGCCATTCCTACCTATCCGCCCTATATGCTAATACTGCAAACCCTGTGTGACATTGTGCCAGATAAGGGACGCCATCTAGAGTTAAGAACCTTTCATATCATCAATATTTCTGTAAAGGATAAACGAATACATGAAGAAATTGATTATGAGCAAATTTACATATTTTTTTTTTTTTTTTTTGGATCACAGAACCACTGTTTTACAGTGTATCTTGGCATCCTGTGTTTCAGATCTAGGTTATGACTAAAATGTCAACAATCACTTGGTAGTGAAGGGGTTAAACACAAACCATTAGGCTGGGTTCACACCGCAGTGTTTTTTTTTTTACGTGCGCAATACACGCGCTGTTTACGTGCGGATCGTGCAAACGAAAAAGACGCGCGAACGTGCATTTTTAGCGCATTCACGGCCATGTCTATGGTCGCAAACGCACTGTACTACGCACCAAAGAAGCTCCCGTACTTCTTTGTGCGTAGGACGTTTGCAAGAGTGTTCCTGCGCGCTTTAAAATGCCCAGGTGTGAATGGGTCCCATAGGAAATCATGGGATTTCCCTGTTCATGCGTTTTATAGCGCGCAGGAACGTGCATTAAAACGCTTGGGTCAGAACGGGGCCTTACAGTCTTTCACTTTTTTTTTTTTTTTTTTTTAATCTTTATTTAGAGAATTATACATAACAAGAAATTCACGAAATCAAACGTAGAAAAAGACAGCCGTCTAGGGCTGGCCAAACTAACTACGGTCAGCCAGTCAGATAATGTAAGATGCAAGTAGTAACAGGTCAATAAGGGAATAATAAAAACAAAAAACAAAAAGCAATAAGTCCCAACCTCAGTGAAGGAAGAAAACACAAAAACACATAAGCATGTAGGACTATCAACGTAAATGCCATAAATTGTCCTGATAGATTATACTCAGAGCTTATCTATAGACCAGTGACACGTAAACATAGAAGAAAAAAGCTGGGGGGGGATAAACAATATCGCTCAGGTCTCAGTCTGGCTGAAGCTCCGGAGGGTCCGGCGAGATGCCCGCTGCTTCAAGGTCGGACCAGGCGGTTTCAGGATCAGTGATGGTGTAGGGGACATTATTATGTGTCACCACCAATGCTCCCGCCAAGCCCCACCGATAACGGATCCCCCTCCGACGAAGAACCGCAGTCACAGGACAGAACCGCCTGCGAGCAAGCAGAGTCTGGAATGGAAGGTCGTGATACAAAGCCAACGTGGAGCCCTCAAATTTCACTGGATCTCTTGCGCCAAGAGCAGACATAAGCTTGACCTTAAATGCTACGTCACGAAAGGCCACCACGACATCACGGGGTGTCCCCTTCGAAAGCGCCGCAGGTTTCCGAACCCTGAATACCGATCCGATCACATCTGGCTTGTCGGGAGGGAGTCCCGCCATCCGAAGGGCCAAACGAGACACATAAGCTGGGAGTTCATCCGACGACACAGAGTCCGGGATGCCTCTGACCCTGACGTTACGACGGCGGTGTCTTGTTTCCAGCATCTCCACAGAGCGGGACAAAAGCTCGACCTGGGATCTTAGACCAGCGACCTGTCCCAACAGGTGAGTATGTTCTGATAGCACTGTAGAGGTCGTCGCCTGCACTGCTGTCACCTGCGCACGGATTGTTGCAACCTCCTCCCGAACCGCCACCACTTCAGGTTTCCACACCCCCCGGATCTCCCGGAGTTCGTCCAGGATCCTCCGAAGGTCTCTCTTCGTAAGAGGAAGATCATCATCCTCCTCCTGCCGACTTTCCTCAGGCTGTGTCATACGGGTTTCGAATGAGGTCGCTCTCGTTTGTTGCGGTTGGGCACCCGGTCTCAAAACGTCCTGTCGTAATGAAGCCACACTACTGCTGGCTGAAAGCTGGTGTTCCTCGGCCGAATCCCCGTCAGAGAGGCCACCAGCAGTAAGTGAGGCACTCAAAGACGCCGTCAGCGCTGCTTTTCGTTTCTTTTGCGCCCTTTTTTTTTGCTGCTGCAGATAGTGGTTGGGAGTCTGGTGTACGAGATTGTGGGGAGATCCAGGTCATCGCAGAGCTACCACCCGAGTGCCAGGGGTCCTCTTCATCTTCCGAAAAGTCATAGCCCGGGGGGAGGGAGGAGGAGATCGCATCTCCCTTCGAAGTGGACCCACCTCTCATGGAGTCCCGAATGTCCCTCTGTCTGGACCGCAGCTTCTGTGAGCGACCGGTGGGCATGTCACCAAAAGCGCAGGCACAAGGAAGAGAAGAGCGGTAAAAGTTCTCAGAAATCTCCTTCCAGGCTTCTAAAATGGCCGCTAGTACTAGGCCCCGATTGTGCCGCGGGGGTTAATCCGCTCCGGAGCGTCAATTTCGGGGGTAAGGCAAACTCACCGAGTCCCCCAGTGCCCCCAGAGACCGTAGAGCGTTTCTCAAGTGCGAGCAAGCGGCGGAAATAACTTTAAAAACCGTGTTGATCACGGAGCTCCTTCAACATGCAGCCGCTCGCTTCCTCGGCTAGCTCCGCCCCCCAGTCTTTCACTTTTTATTTAACACATTCCATTAAAGATTCACAGTAAGTGACCACTTGGATTTAATAGCTAGTTTGAAGGATTTTGCGACACACTTCCATACAGAATTGCTTCAACTCGGCCATGTTTAGGATGTCTGGCGAACACTGCTCACTGAGGTCCACAGCATCTGCGTTGTAGGGCTGTGCTGTCACTGGACCACTTAAAAAGGTTTTCTTATTTTGAAGCCCTTCTGTGGTGATTTTACTTTGAGA
Source organism: Leptobrachium leishanense (assembly GCA_009667805.1). Classification (NCBI taxonomy): domain Eukaryota; kingdom Metazoa; phylum Chordata; class Amphibia; order Anura; family Megophryidae; genus Leptobrachium; species Leptobrachium leishanense. Next base: position 73,678,753 of record CM019065.1, read on the forward strand.
TCATTGTCCTGCTGCAGCACCCAACTTTGACTGAGCTTCAACCACCCTGACATTATGCTGTAGCACAGGGAGAGCAACTGTGGCCTTTCAGATGTTTTGGAAATGAGGCAGATTTTTAGTTCCAAAACATCTGGGGGGCCAAGGTTGCTGATCCGTTTTTGTAGGATATCTTGCTAAACCTGGGAGTTAATTTTTACCTTGGTGATTGAGAGTTGTTGATGCCCAAATCCTGATGCTCTCAACCGTATCTAACCATTTAGGATGTCGTTTTCCTGTTAGTATGTGCTGCCCTTTTTACTCAATGCTTAGTGCTGCCTGTTCTTCCCAAAGGCATCAACCTTGGTTTCAACAGTCCTCAAAGCATTTTCCTGGTAGCGCTTTTGGTGTGTCAGTGTGGTCTTTAGCAAACTGACCAGCTATGGTGTTTTTTGTTTTTTTTTCTTGTGTCCTGCCATGGACACCATACATGTTCATTGTTTGCCATATAGTAGACTCTTGAGCAGAGATGTTCTTCCCTGAACAACAGTTGGGTGTCACTCATCAGGTGTGGGTTAATGCCATTACGCATCGCTGCTGGGTGTCGCTCGAGCTGCTGATTTTTCGGCCCCCCTGCCGCCTCGCCACCGAAGTGCATCATTGGCTGCAGGGAGACTGCGGAGAGGCGCCGAGGCAGCCCATTGAAGTCAGTGGAGCGTATCTGTACACCCTGCGTTTTCAAAGCCCTCCTGCTGCAAGGACGGCCTGAACCTCCCGCTGCGGCAAGGGGATAACCAATTCCGATGATTTCAAGTTTTTCGCTGTCACACCAGGGTTCCTTTATTTTTATTTTTTTACCTCTTTGAGAAATGTGCAGTGTGCCCTTTGACTCCTCTTGACTGGATAGCCGCCTCCTAGGGCGCGTAGCCACATTACTAAATAGTCTCCCATTTGTAGACTGTCTCTTTAATCTCTTTAAGATAATTTTATCATTTTCCAGCTTCATGTGGCAACCAGTTGAGATTGTTGAACGTTTTGTTACCATAATAAGAGGTGATAGAAGTGAAATCTCAGAATTTCTCCACAGGGAGAGCACAATCTTACATTAGAAAGCAAATAAGCTTTTGTAACATTGAGTATACTAGTTTTTGGTGGTAGAAAGGTTAAGATCAAGGCTCATTGAAAACAAAGCTGCTCATTCCTCTGATTGTGTACTTTGTGCCGTCTTTTCGCTTTATGTTGATCTAGACATCCATCGGATGTTTTTCTATTGAGATTATCTTTTCGGAGAGATCTCTCTATCTCTCTCTATCTCTCTCTATCTCTCTCTATCTCTCTCTATCTCTCTCTATCTCTCTCTATCTCTCTCTATCTCTCTCTATCTCTCTCTATCTCTCTCTATCTCTCTCTATCTCTCTCTATCTCTCTCTATCTCTCTCTATCTCTCTCTATCTCTCTCTATCTCTCTCTATCTCTCTCTATCTCTCTCTATCTCTCTCTATCTCTCTCTATCTCTCTCTATCTCTCTCTATCTCTCTCTATCTCTCTCTATCTCTCTCTATCTCTCTCTATCTCTCTCATCATGTAATTACTGGCAGACTAGCCAGGGGACTCGAACCCATATGCTGTGTATCCAAGAGATGGAAGCCATGACTAGAACTAGCCTGTTTGCAACATAGCGTTCCTGGTTTGAACATTTAAGAATTGGTACCGGCTGGGTGGAGTAGAGTTAACATCACTGCTCTAACAGTGGAGACACAGGTTCGATCCCAGCAAGAGCTCCTCTCCAGGAAGTGTCCATAGGCAAGACACCTAATGGTACATACTCACCACCCAGGACATACAGAGAGATTTCTCTCGTTTTCAAGTATCCTTCCTGGTAAAATACTTTCTCAAAATCTGATTCGAAAGACCTAATCCATTGCATGGGTCAAGATCACCCCCCCCCCCCCTCAGTATTTTGTGTCCTATTGTCTTGCTAGATTGAGAAATATATTGTCGTGCTTTATATATTCTAGGAGACGTCCACTTAATAATAGTCCAGCGAAATACTACACACACACACACACACACACACACACACACACACACACACACACACACACACACACACACACACACACACACACTGCAATATATAGTAGACCTGTTCTTTAGCCAATTACACGCCTTTTTCTAGGTAGTGGTGCTCTCCGTCTGCAGTTTTCATTGTGCGGGTATAGAACGCAGCGTTAAGCACAATCTCCAGACATAATGTATTTTTGTCGGCAGACTCAAGGTTATAGATTGGGTCATACGCCCTTTCGAAGTGGCTTCTTAAATTAAATATTTGCCTTTCAACTGAATGGCCAATTTCATGCTATAAAAGCTACATCAGTGACTTTTTTTTTGTTTCTATTAACCCCTGTTGGTGTTTGGATCATACATGCAGACTTCTTCGTGTGTGTGTGTTCTTATTTGTCGTCACCGCAACGTTTCACTTTCTGTGATAATCCTCGTATTTATCCAGAATAAAGAATGTTAAAAGTATTGTCAATGATGCCTAATAATATAGATTTAAAGAAAGCCTTTTAACTTTGCCTCCCTTTTCTGCCAAAATCAAAGGGCCTTATTCCAAGGTTGGTGTAATGACAGCTCCATAAACTACAATGGCTCTGGTTAAATTGGCACCAACTGTGGAATATTGCCCCTTGTGTCCTTCTAGTGCAAAACGGCATTCTCTGCTTCTAAAGGGGTGCGTTAGTCAGCAAACAGGCATTGTAAATATGTATCACATGCCAGCAAGAGTATACACCAGACTCCGATTTAGCTGTGTATCTAACCTTGCATAAGGCTGGCCATCCACTGGGTCAGTATTTGTGCGTTCATCTGATATCGTCCGAACTCTGACCGATCCTACAACATGCAGCCCTCTTCCACTGCATCAGACCACCATCGGATGATTTCAGACTATTTTATGCGATTAGTGATCCTTTCTATTTTTTTTTCTTTCATGGGATTTGGTCGGATGAAACCGGACGATCTGGTACACTTTACATGAAAAAGATAAATTGTATAGTTAAACCGCCGTGTTGTGACAGGGAAATTGCCCCATAGAGAAGTGATTCAATGTAAAAAAATATTTTGTCTTTTTTATTTTTTAATCTGCAGCAAAAGGCCTTTTTACTTGACTTTTTGGTATTTTTCTGGATTTCTAGCCAAAATTTTGGGTTCTTCCTTCTTTTAAAAAAAAAAAAAAGGCAGGTTTCAGCACCAGCAACGCTGCATGCAGCCGGCTCGCAAAACCAATTTCACCATCGGGGGTTAATCACTCACTTTCTCCGCCCTCCCCTGCAGCCTTCCTTACTCTGCGACTTGTCCATCGGCAGATCGGGGTCATCCAGACGCTTCCAGTTGACAACCTTGATCAGCTGATGGTGTTGTCTGTAGTTGGGTGACCAAGTCGGTCGCACGACTACAGTGGCAGAGGACGGGCAGCTTTAAGGCTCATAAACAAACTCTCCACCTATCCATACCAGGATCCCGTACCATCCTTTGCTTCACTGTCTAGAGACTGTTTAATCTCTTCATCGCTGAGTTGTTTCACACCCATGGAGCTCATTTAACCAATCAGCTTCTCTTCTGGCCATATGCTGGATAACACTGAGAACAAATACATCCCAGTAGCCTGTGCATTTACCCCGATTATCACAATTTACTAGTTTTGTGATTGACCTGGATTATCCTTTTCTGAAAACCTGAAGGATCTGAATTTTATTTTTTCCTGATGAAGCATCTGTCTGACCATGAGCAGAGCCGGCGAGTCCTAGTACGTCGTGTCGCGCATGACTCCACGTGTTCATGAGGTTCCAAGAACCAATACGAGCGGCTCCCTATAATTCAGATTCAAGCTACTAGTACAACGGCTGGGTTGGAATGGAGTTGGTAACTGAGTGTCACTAAGGTTTTTATGAATTTTATTTTGTAACGAAGTCGGCCTATAAACAGACATAAGAAAGGCAGGGCCACCCAAAACCGTCAGCATAGGTACAACGTAAGAAAAGTAATAAACCTTCCCAGATAGGGGGGTCTCAGCAAAAAATGGCAAACAAGGGGGAGGGGTAGCACAGAAATCTAGGTAATCCCCACCGGGGATCATCAGGGCCCATACATATTAAGCTATAATGGCACAGCTTCAAGAAAGCAACAAACACAAGTAAAATGCCATCTAAAATAGAATGGCCTCGCAGAGCCAAGGAATGTCATCAGAATAAAGCACATCAAAGGGTAGTCATATATTAGCAATAAACATCTCCTAATAGGGGGGGGGTCTCGTCGGTGAATAAGCAACAAAAAAAAGGGAAAAGTTGGCTAAAGACATCTAGTATACTGAGGGAGGGGAAAGTGGGCAAGGGGTGTTGGCAGAGGCCATGACTGTGCCACCCCTGGTACATTCCTGCTAGTCCTTAGTACCACGGGAGGCCAGGGGGAGAAATTGGCACTTGGGGCGATACGGGCACCAGGCCACGCCGGTGCACCCGGCGATACCCATGAACGCGGGGGGGGAAAAAAAGACGTCTTCTGAAAAAAGTAAATCCGTAAAAAAGCGAAACCCAAAAAGTGTGCTGTGTGTCTCTTCTTCAGCCCGTGTCCCGAAATGGTAATAAACGTGAGGCAGGTAGCGCACTGCTTGCAAGATCAGAGCATCCAACCTCAGTGAGCCCGCAGCCACAAAGCTGACCCCCTCATCCGGACCCGAATTTCTCCGTGCCCTCCTGTCAGATGCTTGAGGTATTGCCGCACGTGTCTTCGGTGAGTACCTCGGCACCATCTTAACGGCCATCGGCAGGGGGTCAGTCTCCGCAGGTTTACGGCAGGGGTTTATTATTTTATTTATAAAGCGCCAGCATATTCCACAGCGCTGTACAATAGGCACAGTATAGACAGGTTTACAATACAATACATTGCACAACATTCGACAAACAGTACAGGAGGAGATGAGGGCCCTATTCCGTAGGAACTCACAATCTAGGAGGGTTGGGGTTGGGAACAGGAGGAGAGGACTGTAAGGTGAGAGTGATTGATGGTTGCGTCAGTGAGTTGGGTGGTAGGCTTCCCTAAATAGGAACGTTTTAAGGTTCATCAGCCCCGGCGATACCAGTGCCATCCAGACGTCGCGGGACACCAGCTCGCATCCTCCAAACAGCTCTGGGGTTAGTGCCCCAGTCAGGTCGCCGGTCCCGACGCACCTCTCCAGAGCATCAGCCACCTTCAAACAGGGTTCAGCAGGGCACAAGGTCGGATCATCCCCGAGAACAGCCACCTCCTGGTTCTCTGCCTCCCGGCAGCCACGTAGTGCAGCCATCACCCGGCTCCAAGCACTGCAGGTGAGAGGACCGTCAGCATCCCCCTCTGACAGTATCAGGCAGGCCTCGAGGCCTGAAACAAAAGCTCCCTCACCTCCAGCATGGGAAGGGGGTCTGCCCGCTGTCGACTCGCAGATCCAACTGCCTTGGCTGCAGTAATGACATCCAGAGTGGCTGGGGGACGTGGGCCCACCATCCCCACAGCCTGCAGCACCGATTCCGGAACGAAGCAGTCAGTCCAGCAAATCGAGGGAGGTGTGCAGAGCCAGAAGATAGGCCACAAGATGGCCGCCAGCAGAGTCCGGGCCACACACCAGCAGCTGCCGGGATAGTCTAAGGTCCGGAGGAGGGGCTGAGCGGGCTCTGGACAGCACAAGACCGGCAGCCGGCCTCTCGGGTAACTCAAATCCAAAAAATGCAGCGGGTAAAGTCAGCTAGAGGGCCCATAGAGAAGACATGTGGAGCTCCACCATTACACGTCCGTCTCCATGAGCGGCTGGCCATGCCCCCCCCCCCACTAAGATTTTAATGGTGGCTCCCTGTTACTGATAAATAAGGAGCCCGATTTCGACTTTTTCTCTTGTTTTGGCGCATTGCGTCATAGGAATAAAATTACTGGATAGGGCACTGAACATGCAATTGCAATTTTATTTTTATAAAGTTCAGAGTTTTAAAACCATGAAAGTTAAAGAATGTGTTTTGTGTTCTGTTTGATTTTTTTTAATACTTTTTAACAAACTTTTTTTTTGTTAGGACCATGTACAATATAAATAGAAACCATTTTTTTTGGCATCATTGGACAGATTCTGACCTTTCCGATGACCCTTCACTTCTGTAATTCCTAGGTCTGCCAGCAGCCTTTGCCCAATTGTTTAAGAGGGGGGGGGGGAACCACTATTAGCAATATATAGAGTATTTCTTTAAAACAGGACTTGACAAATTTGCTTTAAATCTAGGAGGCAGCTACAAAAGTTAGGAGCCAACGTTTCAGCGAGGATTTGCTTTTTATCAAGGTATACCTTGATAAAGGCGAATCCTGGCCGAATCGTTGGGAACCTTGCCTCTGCATCTGGGAGTTGGTTTGTGCTGACCCAAATTATGATTTTTAGCTGCTTCTATTTATTTATCACTTTGTTACCTGGTGCTTTTTGCTGTTAGGTATTATGTGCATGTGGTCTTTTTAGCTACTTTTTTGAGCCTAGAAGTGTAGACCATTGCTTCAAATATCAGTTTGGCCGCTCTGATATAGATATCTCGGAAATTTAAGAGCCAGGAGTAAAATTCTAGAAGCCAGTGGCTACCAGGCTTTGTCAAGCCCTGCTTTAAAACAAATATGCTCCTTATTTATATTCATGCTTTTTAGGGATGCACCAATACCACTTTTGTAAGACCGAGTACCGATACTTTTCTTTAATGTCATGTGACGCTTTCCAATAAGAACAGACCATATAAAAATGCCCCCAGCTCATATATATATTTTCATATTGCCCCAGCTCTCACATGGCTTTGCCCCCCCAGCTCTAACATGGATATCCCCCCCCCAGCTCTAACATGGATATCCCCCCCAGCTCTAACATGGATATCCCCCCCCAGCTCTCACATGGATATGCCCCCACAGCTCTCACATGGATATGCCCCCACAGCTCTCACATGGCTTTGCCCCCACAGCTCTCACATGGCTTTGCCCCCACAGCTCTCACATGGCTTTGCCCCCACAGCTCTCACATGGGTATGCCCCCACAGCTCTCACATGGGTATGCCCCCACAGCTCTCACATGGGTATGCCCCCACAGCTCTCACATGGGTATGCCCCCACAGCTCATGGATCCTCCCCGCGACGATACTTGCCTTCCTGAGCGACGCCGGGAATGTGTCTGCGCGTGCGCTCGTTGGAAGGACCCCAGCTGCGACCACGTGGGACCATGTGATCGCGGCTGGGGGATCGCGGCTGGGGTCCTTCCAACAAGCGCGGAAACTTTCCCGGCGTCGCTCAGGAAGGTAAGTATAAACACAGTGAGCAGCTGCAGGGCCTGTCCGAATGCAGATAGAGCATTCGGACAGGCCCATCTGCATTCGGACAGGCCCTGCAGCTGCTCACTGTGTTTATACTTACCTTCCTGAGCGACGCCGGGAAAGTTTCCGTGCTCGTTGGAAGGACCCCAGCCGCGATCACATGGTCCCACGTGGTCGCGGCTGGGGTCCTTCCAATGAGCGCACGCGCGGAGACATTCCCGGCGTCGCTCAGGAAGGTAACTATCGTAGCGGAGAGCTACAGGGGCGGCTGTCCGAATGCCGATAGAGCATTCGGACAGCTGCTGCAGCCCCTCGGATGCCGGCTCAATGATGGCTTCCGATATCGGGGGGTACTGCACGAGTACCAAGTACTCCTGCAGTACCCAGTATCGGCCCCGATACCGATACTAGTATCGGTATCGGTGCAACCCTAATGCTTTTTATTTGTCCTTGGCAGTGAATCCTATTTTCAGAAAAGTCCGCGGGCTTCTCCTTCTTGGCCAAACGCCTCAGTTTTTGTTTTTTTCCCCTTTTTTGTTGATGTACTTACAAATCTGAGCACAATCTGACGTTCCACCTGCTGCCTGCCTTTGTGTTGAAGATTTTGGGCACATAAAGTGTAAACTGTGCACGTGTCAATGGAAGTCACCGTACATTCTCTATCACTTTTTAAAACTAGCTGGAATTGTGTCTTCATGATATCTCCCCAGATAATCCTGTACAGAGACCAGAACTGCAGTAACTCCCTTTAGTCAGCAGGTGGCAACAAATGCAAAGTGGGTTATTACAGTACCCTTCTGTTCGGCTCTTAACAGGTCTAAAGGTGAAACTCCAGAACTAAAAAATCCAGTTCAAAGTGGCCAAACCAGAAAAAGTCTCCCCTTTTTTATCTCCCTTTCCAAATCTGCTATTTGGTCTAGATTGTTCTCTTCTCCTGGCAATTTTCCTGAGTTTCACCCTTTAGTGAATAGACCTATTAGTATTCAATTCTATGATTTTGATCGATTGCTTCCAGCCCTGAAGAGCTCTAATAATCACCAGAGTATAGTAAGAAATACATTGTGAACATTCCCAATTTTTTTTTTTTTTTTTTTAACTAATTTTCCACAATAACTGGTTGTCTGGGAAATCCCTTGGCAGGGAAGAGGTTTTAACCTTTTTTTTTTCTTTTTTTCTTTATTTTTCATAGATTTTGCTGTCTGTCATTGAGTTGGAGATTATCAGGGTTATTCAAAGAGATCCGAATGACTGCCGAAAGGGAACCAAACGCTGAAAATCAGCTGTCGGTTACCTTTCTTGGCCATTCGGCTATTCAGAGAGCAGGTGAATTGCCTGCACATACGGTGCCTGTTCGAGGGCAGTGAAATCCCTGCAGAGAAACAATGCTTCGGCTATTCAGAGAGCAAAACCCAGCAGTGAAAAGTTGCCGAATTTCCCTGCCATTCGATGGTTTAAATCAGCAGATGTATTCAGGCGAATCCCATAGGCTTCAATGTTAAAAATATTCCTGTTTTAATTCAATATCTAATAAACCGTTGATTATAATATTCTGCAGTAAAGGATTTTTTTCTGTAACAGCCCTTTTTATTATCATTCCCTGGACCTCATATGTAAATTTCAGACATTTTCGCTGAGTAGTTTCTTTGCAAACAGTGTTTCACTTTTCAAACCAAGCAAACTGTTTTGCTAATTTATTCACTGCATTCGTCTGCAGGGTCAGCTTTTTCTGGCAGCTGTGCTGCGTGTGATCGGCTCCTGCTTGAGTTTTTCTGGTGTTTTCGATGGGTTAATCCAGATGTTTTTGCGGGTTTCGGAGTGGGTTCGCCCTCGTTTTGCGGTGAGTTTTCAGTGACTTTTCCCTGCATTTCGGCGGCCCTGTGGTGCTTGCTGAATACACCGCAGGGTGGCCGAAATTGCATCGCCAAATCGAACTGCATTGAAGAGAAAGAAAAGTCATCGTACGTGCAGTCGCTTTCCGATTCGCTTTGAATAAATCTTTTTTGACCTATGTAATAGCCACATGGGGGGGGGGTGCATTGGTCGTGAGAACTGGCATCAGCTGTTCTGATCTCCAGATTTGTCCTCTAGAAGTGCTTGTGCATGCGTAGAATGACTTCTTCTGAGGAGGATGGGTAGCAACAGGCATACCGATTCCCACACCTCATAAAATGCTGCTTACGAGAGTGAGGAAAAATATGAGACTTGACAGCTGCCGAGTTTTGATGGCAATTCTTTCCATCATCTTTGAGACCAATAGTGAAACAACCTGGAGCAAAATCTTCAAAAGCAATTCTCGCTGGCCGAAGGCGAATTTGCCATGTTTCATGAACAGCTGGGATATTGTTAATAATCTGTAGAACTGGCTCATGCCGCTAAACACGACTTTATGTCCTGATCTGCCTGACAATGACGCTTCGTAATACACTATCTGTTAGATGTTATTTTCTGTGTTTTTTTTCTTTAGTGGTATTCAGTCATTGTCATCTATAAAAATTGCATCAATTTATTAGAAAATCCATTAGTAACACCACGCGGCTGATATCCCCTCCCCCACATCATAAATGTGTAGGCGTTCCCTGTTGTAGGTGACATCATGGCGCCATCGTTACACAGAACAAAAGTCTCTGCAAAGTTGCAGGTAAAGCATATAGATTTTTCTGTGTGAAACGCCAGCGATTGCAACAGTATTGGTATTAAAGATTGTTTTTGTTTTTTTTCCTCCCGCCTGCTAAAATGAGTGTTTCAGCACTTTCAAGCTTCTGAAGCCAGTTACTTCTTTACACCCTTTAAAGCTGGGATCGGCAAACTTGGCCCTCCAGATGTTTTTTTAACACTTTCACTGCTGGGCCGTTTCACCTCTGTGCACTGAACAATTTTTTTTTTTTACCATTTTTTGCTCATGTTTAGGCTGGGGTCAGATGAGCGCAGTGTTAACGTCCGTGTTGCCGCACATAAGTACGTCCGTGATAGCATACAATTGTGTTAAATGGAGCCCCACACACCAAGTACGTCCGCACAGAACTGCGGAGGCTGACGGACGCTGCAAACGGATGCAGGTTAGGCCCCCGGCACACGAGCGTATTTATGGCTCAAATGCGCCCGCAATTCCCTGCGTCCGTGCGTTTTTGACGGGGAAAGCCATCCACCGGACGTGAAAAACCTCTCCCCGTCAAAAAGCTAAACGGACGCTGAAAGGATACAAAGCGCATAGGAGGATCGCACTTTGTACGCTGAGCGCAAGGAACGCCCACTTTCACGGACGTTCCTTCCTCTCTCTGTTAACGCTCGTGTGCCGCCGGCCTTAGGCAAGAACGTAATACTGCTAGAACGGACGTGCGGAGTGCACAACGTCCGCATAGCTTTGTGTGTGAGTGATGCAACAAGGTCAGACGGACTGCATTTATGCGTCCAGCATTTTTGACGGACAGAATGTTCTTTCATTGTAATTTATTTTCCCTGCTACATCAGTCAAAAAATACGTCAGTGAAAAAAACGGACTGTGTGGCCACTACCTTGTTGTCAGTCAGTCAGTAAGTACGTCCTACTGCACGGACGCACAGTCCGTACAAAATGCACTCGTCTGACCCTAGCCTTAAACGCGCTTTAAAGTCCTATTGTATTATACAACCCAGACAAATTCTATTATGAATCTGCTGAAAAAAAAATATCACTATATATGTCATGCTTCATGCTTTGAATTACCAATCATCTATAGTGTGTAAAATGATTTTTTTTCACATTTTATCATCTGAGCCTTTGAGGTTATATATGATATGGGCGTACGCTTGTTTAAAAAAAAAAAAAACCAGTAAAAAATAGAAATGAGTGCTCGTTACGTTTAGCTAATAGAATTTGAATTGTGAACAATAGTGCTGCATTAACAAATAAAAGTGTTTTTTTTAACATGGTCATGTTTGGTATCCCTTTAAAGGCCACGCTGCAGCCTTCCCATTGATACCACACATGACCCTCTAGCTGCCACCGATCTGGAGATACAGAAGTCCAAAGGACCCTGCCAACTGACGTCTTTGTGCATATGGGGACGATGTCAGTGGGCGGGTGAGACCCTGGAGAGGGTGATGACTGCGATTTGCTGCCGGGAGGGGGGGTTTAAAGTGGGGCCAGACGTCCAGGAAGTCAGACCACCGCGGGACTCAGTAGACAGAGGTAAGTATAGGGAGGGATAACCCCGTTAACGGATGACATATGGGGAACGTCCTCTACATATGGCGGAATCCCCATGACGTTTCCCAAGCGTTGTCTGCATCCAAGGGGCTAAACTACATCTCCCATAATGCTCAGCAACTCATTATGACTGTGCATTGTGGGAGCTGTAGGTCCAAAACTTTGGGAGGGCCAAGGTTTCTGACTGCTGTTTCTAAAGAGGCACTCTACACACCCCGACTTTTTTTTTTTTTTTCTCTTCCCCCACTCCACCCCTATTTGGCTGAAACTAGGGATGCACCGATACCACTTTTTTAAGACCGAGTACGAGTACAGATACTTTTGTTCAAGTACTCACCGATACTTTTATTTTATGTCATGTGACGCTTTCCAAGAAGAACAGACCTTCTATAAAGCCCCCAGGTCTCATGGATATTGCCCCAGCTCATGGATATCCTGCCCCCCCAGCTCATGGATATCCTGCCCCCCCCAGCTCATGGATATCCTGCCCCCCCAGCTCATGGATATCCTGCCCCCCAGCTCATGGATATCCTGCCCCCCCAGCTCATGGATAATTGCCCCCAGCTCATGGATAATTGCCCCCCAGCTCATGGATATCCTGCCCCCCAGCTCATGGATATCCTGCCCCCCAGCTCATGGATATTCTGCCCCCCAGCTCATGGATACTGCCCCCTGCTCATGGATAATGCCCCCCTGCTCATGGATAGTGCCCCCCCTGCTCATGGATAGTGCCCCCCCTGCTCATGGATAGTGCCCCCCCTGCTCATGGATAGTGCCCCCCCTGCTCATGGATAGTGCCCCCCCTGCTCATGGATAGTGCCCCCCCTGCTCATGGATAGTGCCCCCCTGCTCATGGATGTGCCCCCCACTCTCCGCTCATACTTACCTTCCTTCAGCGCCGCCGGGAAAGTCTTCGCGCGCGCTCCTTGGAACGTCCCCAGCCGCGACCACGTGGGACCATGTGATCGAGGCTGGGGTCCTTCCAACGAGCGCACGCGGGGAAACTTTCCCGGCGTCGCTGAAGGAAGGTAAGTATGAGCGGAGAGCAGCTGCAGGGCCTGTCTGCATTCAGACAGGCCCTGCAGCTGCTCACTTTGTTTATACTTACCACCTTCCTTCAGCGACGCCGGAAAGTTTCCGTGCGTGCGCTCGTTGGAAGGACCCCAGCCTCGATCACATGGTCACGGCTGGGGACCTTCCAAGGAGCGCGCGCGCCTGAAGACTTTCCCGGCGTCGCTGAAGGAAGGAAGGTAAGTATAAACCAAGTTAGGAGAGGAGCTGCAGGGCCTGTCCGAATGCCGATAGAGCATTCGGACAGCCGCCGCAGCCCCTCGGATACCGGCAAGCCGGCTCAATGCCAGCTTCCGGTATCGGAAAAAAATATCGGGGGTACTGCACGAGTACCAAGTACTCCTGCAGTACCCGGTATCGGCACCGATATCGATACTAGTATCGGTATCGGTGCAACCCTAGCTGAAACTGACAGCCCACACAGCTGTCACTCAGTAACAAAGGGTTTGAATATCGTGTGTGTGCGCGTGTGTGTTTTCGTTGTAGACAGCTACTCACGATTATCAGTGCATGTGCAGTACTGATCATGTAACTTTGTGTGAAAGTAACGCAAGGTATGCAATCTTCGCAAGTATCTCCAGAGACGTCCGTTGTGGAAGCACTGGAGCCTAAAAGCAAGGTGAGCCCAATTATGCTGGATAAGGCTAGGGACAGATGAGCGCATTTTCTGCAGCCACCGTCAAAATGTACGTCGATGCGTGCGCACGCATTTTTTCACGGAATACGCTTAAGTGGTCAGACGATGCGCAATTCTGGACGTATTTCATGACGATGGGGTGAAAAGAAGTCTAGGGAAATCCGGCTGTTTGAACGTTATGTTGGCCGCACACTAGCAGCGTCTGACATCTCCTAATCACGCACACACGCTGCTATGCGGCCGCAGCGCACTTTGTACGTCAGTAGCAGCGGTTTAACGTTCTGATAAAAATGCGTTCATTTGCTGGTTGCGTGGTGTCGGCGCACTTTCGTACGCACGTACTGCGTATATTGGCCGTCATTGGCCGTTATGTGCTGCTACTGCCGCCGTGATTTAGTGCGTCTGCACGCGCGTTCCGACTGCCCCACTCTGACCCTAGCCTTAAAGGTTAAAATACTCACCTTAACTAAAAGAACTATTAAAAAAATAATTGTACAGATGTCAGAAGCTCCAGCACAATTAATGGGGTAAAGAGGATGGGGCACATGTTATGTAATGGCCCTTTTTAAATGTACTCATAAGCACTTCAGGAATCCTGTGACAATATTGCAAGTTATTCATGAAATCCTGTCCTAATGACCTCATTCATAATTTGCAGGTAAACGTTTGACACTCAGTTTGTACCAGCGCATGAATTCATGTAATCTTAAATAGAATGTGAAACCTTACACACACTGCATCTTATTTAAATGTATTCACAAATTCATCCTCAGATTTGTAAACTTCAACTTAATCGGGATTCATAATCTAAATTGATCTCCTGTGTTGACGTATAAGCTCTCATCGACGTGTGTCCTCTCTACATACAGACACAATAGGGCTTATTCACTAACCTGTGAATTTCACCATCAGGGGCAATTTGTCTAATTCATTTAGGCTGCGGTCAGACGAGCGCACTGACACGCCTCCCGACGGACGTTGTGATGTTTAGACGGGGCGGGCCACATGGTGTGATGTGCACACTACACCGGATGTGTTGAAACCCTTCCTGTCAAAGTTACGACGCAAGATCCTCCATAAGAGGATCGAGCCTTGAAGCGCTGTGAGCACTAAGGCCCCGTTCACACCTCAGCGTGTTACAGCGCTTTCCTGAGCCCTCTAAAACGCTCAACCCCGGAAATCCCATGATTTCCTATGGGGCTGGTTCACACCTGGTCGTTTTACAGTGCGCAGGAATGCACTGTAAAACGTCTGATGCCCAAAGAAGTACGGGACCTTCTTTGGGGCGTATAGCTGCGCGTTCGCGGCTATAGACATAGCCGCGAACGCACTGCAATGCACATTAAAAAAACACGTTTGAAAAACGCTGAGGTGTGAACCCAGCCTAACTGCGCTCAGCGAGGTGGCCAGACGGGCGTCGAGTGGAAGAAACGTCCACGCTCACGGATGTTCCTTCTGCTCTCAAGTGCGTTCGTCTGACACCAGCCTAAACTGTCAATTCGCCATATTGGCGAATTGACAGCACAATCTGGTGCAATTCGCTGGCACTAAAGCTTTGTTTTATTGTAACCGACCTTTTTTTAATTTTTTTTTTTTTTTTTTTTAAATGACCTTCCCGATTTATAGACGCACGTTTATTGCTTTAAACTCCAATTTAGAAAATAGGAGACCTTTTTTTATTTTTACCGTTTCAGACTGGGTTTTTTGCTTTCTTTTGGATCAAATGCAGTAGGTGATGTGTGAGAGGCTGAACCCGATGGACGCATGTCTTTTTTCAGTCTATGTAACTACGTATGTAACCGTTCGGTGGAATTCACTGATCCCAATTCAGCAGTTTTCGCACGACGTTCGATGACGGCTTCAACGACTCAAATTTCGGTGACAATTTGTTAAATGACAAATTCACTCTTTTTGGCGAAACGGAAACGCCGAAATATGGGGAAACTGTGTACCGAATGCTTTGTGAATAGACCCTTAGGTCTCCATTTCAGAACACTGTATATTTAAAAGCTTTCTTTTGCATCTGGAAGGAAAAATGATTTTTAACCATCCATGCCAAGACTAGTCGTTTGTTCTTTTTGTGCTAAAATGTGATTTGATGATTATCAGGTTTGCACCTTGGCAGCACTATCCATCCTGCTCGCAACCCTTTTACAAGATCGCAGATTTAACTAATTGGATAATAATTATAATAATTTTAATGTCATTTCTCCCGAGCTCTTTAAGATCTGCCAAGTGCTTGTACGCAAGATGGCTTTCTAGATCTCTGCGTTGGTTTGTTTGCATGATTTTCTGATGCTAAAGGACTGTCTATCTACTCGAACTTAGGAAATATTAAATTATAATAAAGAGGAACCGTCACTTCCCAGAAATCGTACGACTGCGTGAATCATAAAAAACTACCTGATCTCCTACAGATTTTCTTTTTTTCTTTTCTATGAAGCGTTTGTTTTCTTTCTAAAAGATTAAAGGAGTTATTCACAAAGCACAAGTGTTTGGCGTTTTGCAAATATTGGGCAGAAAAATCACCAGTGCTGAAGCGCCAACAAACACTGGCATTTCACAGGACTTAAACCCTATGTGGCAGAAGTCACTCTGAGCCCCAATTGTCCCTATAAAACAGTACATAGGTTTTGTAGTTAAGCTACATGACGTTTGTAGGAAAATGACTTGAAGGTACATAAACTAGGTATGTACCGATACTAGTATCGGTGCCGCTACCGGGGCCTGCACGAGTATTTGGTACTAGTGCAGAGGCCCCCGATATCTAAACCGATACTGGAAACCAGCGCTGGGTTGGCTTCCCGGACGGTTTCTTGGGGGCAGTGTTCAACGTCTTCTTTCTTCAAGCGGCCCCTGCACAGGTTGTAGCCCGGCCGCTCATTGGGAAACACTCACAGCCGCGATCTTGTGATCGTGAACTCCGGGATCTCGCGAGACTGCGGCTGTGCATAGTTCTGAACGGGCTACAACCTCTGCCAGCAGCCACTTGAAGAAAGACTGAGGAACTTGGCAGCGCGGGAGAAGCGATCGCCGTGTGAGCTGGGGGCAGTAATGTGAGGTCTGGTCCTAGTGAAAAGCGGTCACATGACTTTAAATAAAAGTATCGGTACTTGTACTCGGTCTTAAAAAAAATGGTATTGGTGCATCCCTAACATAAACTATATAATCGTACTAAACGGCTCAAATATGGAGGGATGCATGTCCAGAGCATCAATTAGCAGGGCTTAAAAGTAGGGATGCACCGATACCACTTTAAGACAGAGTACCGATACTTTTTAAAAGTACTCACCGATCCCGAGTACCGATACTTTTCTTTAATGTCATGTGATGCTTTCCAATAAGAACAGACCATATAAAACTGCCCCCAGCTCACATGTGTGTATATATGTATATATATATATATATATATATATATAATAGCCCCAGCTCGCACCTGGGTATACTGGCCCCAGCTCGCACATGGGTATTGCCCCCACAGCTCACACATGGGTATGCCCCCTAGCTCATGGACCCCCCCCGCGTCGATACTTACCTTCCTGGGCGACACCGGGAATGTCTCCGCGCATGCGCTCGTTGGAAGGACCCCAGCCGCGACCACGTGGAACCATGTGATCGCGGCTGGGGTCCTTCCAAGGAGCGTGCGCGCGGAAACTTTCCCGGCGTCGCCCAGGAAGGTAAGTATCATCGCGGAGAGCAGCTGCAGGGCCTGTCCGAATGCTCTATCAGCATTCGGACAGGCCCTGCAGCTGCTCACTGTGTTCATACATGCCTTCCTGAGCGACGCCGGGAAAGCTTCGCGCGCTCCTTGGAAGGACCCCAGCCGTGATCACATGGTCCCACGTGGTCGCGGCTGGGGTCCTTCCAACGAGCGCATGCGCGGAGACATTCCTGGCGTCGCTCAGGAAGGTAAGTATGCCAGAGAGCTCCGGGGCGGCTGTCCGAATGCCGATAGAGCATTTGGACAGCCGCCGCAGCCCCTCGGATGCCGGCAAGCCGGCTCAATGCCTGCTTCCGATATCGGGGGGTACTGTACGAGTACCAAGTACTCCTGCAGTACCCAGTATCGGCCCCGATACCGATACTAGTATCGGTATCGGTGCAACCCTACTTAAAAGGTAATTGAATTTTGAGTACGCGTACAGACACTTTGCAAGTACTCACCGATACTGAATACCGATACTTTTATTTAAAGTCATGTGACCGCATTCCAATAAATAATTTAGGATTTTTCTGAAAGCCTGTCCTGTTTAACATTGCAATGTATGGCCAGATGCCCCATTCACACACCCTGACCACACACCATACATGCATACATTCATATATACATACTCCCTCTGGTCTGGTGGGTATACATGTATCACACTACGCGCGATGACTCCAGTCGTTAGGGGGATATCCCGGAAGCTTGGCCGACATCCAAGATGTCGGCCAGCTCCCGGAGGGGACCGCGATAAGGCGCATGTTGGCGCCATATCGCGATCCAGCCCCCTAGGGGTTAAAGACAGCAGCTGCTTGGAAGGGCAGGCTGTGCCCTTCCAAGCGGTACCTGTCTTCAGTCGATGGCCCCCCTCCCCCTCCTTCAGGCACCTTCCCCGCAATGGCGGGGGTTGGTTGTGCCTGAAATAGACGTCATCGCGCATGCGCGTCTATCGTGTCCGCTGGGGTCCCGGAGGCTGGGCTGACATCGATGATGTCTGGGTTGTATAATAAAATGTGACTTCAAATCGCATTTTAAACATGAGCGAAACCAATAAAAATGAGCTCCGCACAGAGGCGTGAAAAGGCTCCGCAGCGAAATGGTTAAGAGTTGTTTGCATCTCTAAAGGGGTTAAATGTAGGAGCCACTGTTAAAATCTTTGTTCCAAGATACTAAAGGATAGGACTTAACGTTATGGCAGGCTTATGCAATGTGTGATCATGTCACCAAATACTAAAGTCAGGTGTTTATAATATCTATAAACCTATATTAACATGGAGTGTTTATATTTGGTTTGTTGTTCTCAGAAGCACCCTTAGGCCCCGTTAACACCTGGGCGTTTTACAGCACGTTCCTACGTGCTGTTAAACGCCCAAACACTGAAATCCCATGATTTCCTATGGGGCCTGTTCACACCTGGGCGTTTTACAGCACGTAGGAACGCGCTGAAAAACGCCCTACGCCCAAAGAAGTACATGAGCTTCTTTTGGGGTGTATTGCAGTGCGTTCGCAGCCATAGACTACAGCGTGAACGCGCTGCAATGCGCGTTTTTCATGTTTGCACGATACGCGCAAACAAAAAACGCGCATATGAAAAATGCTGAGGTGTGAACGGGGCCTTTCGCATAACACAAGTTCGGGTTGAGCGTAGCCATTCTGGTTACATATATATTCACAAGACCTAAATTTTTGGCTTAAGAATTATAAGCCAGTGTTTGGTCACCACTCACCTGTGAAGTGTCACGGTTGATCATCCAACAATCCAGAGTGTTGCATGGTTATTTATGTGTCTGAATTGCTGACGTCAAGATTTTGAATCCCTTAAACACGTGGCTCTTCCGTTCAGGCAGCTCCCTACAGTCTGACTGAGGTCAACACGATGGGAAGGGAGACAGGTCGGAGGAGGACCAGAGAGCTGCAAGGCGTGCTATGCCACCCTGCAGCGGTTAAGCCCACCTGCTGCGAGGACGACATTGTGGCATTAAGGGGATAGTCAAGTTTTTCAATGTTCTACGAACAAAACGGCCTCTTTGACGCTCCGTGGAATAACTCCCTAGGAGTCTTGCATATCTATAAGATCTTCTTTGCCTTTCTTTCTGACTAGCGCTCGCTCCTCTAATATTGAGTTTAATTGGACGCTGGTATATATGATTTGGCAGTACTTGGTTGTGTTATAATGGGAATTGCTTATTTGCTGCATTTTCTATTACTCTTACTTCATTCAACACACAGGATAATTGCATTTAGTTGCCAACAAAATCAATTCTAGGAAGTGTAAACCTTGTGTGCTCCTTGGAGTTTCACTTTGTAAGTACCTGGTACTGTTCATGTGAAGTGCACACATTAAACATTTACTCTTCAAGTGCTCTTCACGTCTGTTTGGATTATTTGTTATTTATAATTTAATGTTTACCAGCGTGTTATTCTATATAACGTTGGTGCATTAGTACACCACGCACCGCATAATTCACATGCTGTTTGGTGCGCAATATACATTCAAGGGTGATTGCAACAATATAACTCAGTAGTGCCTCCCATCCAGATTATTATTTTTGACGGGTATTGACTAGGCAAGGTTGGTGGGAACAAACCATAAGAGATTTTTATCTGTATATTCTGTCCATACATTCTTAAATCTATAAAGAATTCTTACAATATACGAACTATAGATTGGAGCTAGGGTTGCCAGATCGGTCAGGGTGCAATATTTATTCATTCTGTTCAGCATTGCATAAAAAAAATGCAACCGTACAGCATTTAGAATCCATACGCTGCATGTAAGTAATCAAACGGGGAAACTCGGGTGAGCGATCTTGATTTTTTATTTTTTTTCTTCCTTCCTGCAGCATATGAATTATACAGGTTTCAGGGCAGCACTTTTCCCTGTATTCCCCTCTGCAGTAATGTGTCCAGGAAAATATGGCAATGCTAATTTTAGTAGGATTTCTTGGCATTGTGTGCCTGGACTACAGGTCATCTTCTGGTGTTTTGACTCAATGTTTCAGCGACCATCCCTTTCCAGATTTTCGGTGCCTGTTCTAACAACTGCAGGAAGTTGGCCACCATACTGATGGGCATTTGTGCCAGAAGCATCGCAGCAGTTGAGTTGCTTGTTTGAACACTTATTCAAACAGGTGACTCTTCCTAAAACTGTGTGCAAAAAAATCCCAGAAAGCTATCCATCAGTGGGTAACACACAACACTTTAATTATTGGAGATTTTAATTACTCAGACATTTAATTGGGATAGTGGGATTAGTAATTCAACAAAGGGAATCCGGTTTCTGAATGGTAGTCATGTCACAACTGGCAGAAACCCCATCTAGAAAGGACACCTGTCTGGATCTGGTTATAACAATGTGGATCTTTTGTCAAATCTACAAGTAAGGGAGCACTTGGGAACCAGTCACCACAATATGGTGTTTTTTGAAATTACCTCAATAAAACCACATTTATAGGAGACATGCTAAAACCTATAATTTTAAACCGGACATCTTCACTAAGATGAGGGAAGCTCTCAATCTCCTTGAAAGGCAAAAACTCCGTCATGGGAAAAGCAGCAGATGAGTGGAATATCTAAAACTAACACTAGAAAAGTACACGTCCCAATATATTCCACTAGGTAATAAATATAAAAGAAACCAATGTGTCTCAGTAGGAAGGTAACCCAGGAAATAAAAAAAATAAAAAGGCATTTAAAGATTTTAAATTGGATAAATCGTCGTTCTATAAAGGTAGCCAATAAAGCATGTAAAAAGTGATTAGATGGGGTAAACTAGAAAATTAAAACCTGATGGCAAAAGATCCTTTTAAATGCATAAAATGCACCACAGTGGATTTGATTTTACTTGGATTTTGCCAAAGCGTTTGACACTGTTCCACACAAGGTTACGATTTAAATTAAAAAAATTGGTCTAGATGAAAATTCTTGTTCTTGGATAGAAAACTGGCTAAAAGATAGGGTACAGAGCAGTCCTAAATGGTAAATTTTCAAGAGGGACACCAGTGGTATCCCTCAGGGTTCTGTTATAGCACCAATTCTATTAAGTTTATTTATAAATTTCCTTGACACAGGCATCGACAGTCATGTGTCAGTGTTTGCAGATGACACAAAACTAGGAAAAGTAATGCAATGTGAACAGGATGTTACTTCGCTGCAGAGGGATTTAGATTGGGGGACTGGGCACTTAAATGGCAAATGAAGTTTAATGTAGATAAATGCAAGGTTATGCAGTTTGGCATGAATAACACACAAGCCACGTCTACCCTATATGGTAGAGATGGGGAAATACAAGCAGAAGGATTTGGGAATAATCAGACTCCAAACTCCAAAGGTAAATGTCAAACAGCAGTCGCCAAGGCCAGCAAGGTATTGACCTGCATTAAAAGGGAAATGCCGGTTGGGAACATAATTTTGCCTCTTTATAAATCAATGGGAAGACTGTACTTTTTCATATTCAAGGTGCGGAGACTGACAACTAAATTAATATGGGGAATGGAAGATTTAAGTTCTGATGAAAGGCTAACAAGTTTAAACCTGTTCAGAGAAACGGCACCTTAGAGGGGATCTGATAACTTTATATAAATATATATGGGGCCATTGTCTGGAAACCTATTCATTAATAGGACTATACACAGGACAGGAGATCATCCATCTAGACTGGAGGAAAGAAAATTCTGCCTAAAGCATAGGAAGGGTTATTTTACGGTGAGAACAATAAAGCTGTGGAATTCTCTGCCTGTTGAGGTGGTTGGGTCAGACTGTGTCACGGATAGGGGCCATGTCCTGGGATCACCTGGCAAAATATTCATAACCAGCGCCACAGAATACATTGGCATGTATGTAAATGTAAGAGTGTGTGCCTGCCTGGTTTAAAGGGACACTAACAAAAAATCACCCCCCCCCGTTTTTTTTAATCCTAACCTATCCCTATTCCTTTAAACACAAAAACAAAAAATAATTTATTAACTGTAATACTTGCCCTAAAATCCTCTTGTTTCCAGCGCTGTTTTTTTTTTTTTTATACTCCCCTCCCTCTTCCGCTCCCGTCCTTCTTCTATCCGACTTGCCTTCTGGTTTACGTGAGATGCGCGCCTCTCACGTAAGCCAGCCAATCAGCAGGCTTCCTCCCGGCTCCCTCTGAGGATTAGTGTTGCGCGCTAGAGGATGTGCGCAACACTAACCCTCAGAGGGAGCCGCCAGCTTCTGCGTTGAGTAGGAGACGTCATCGCGCTGAAAGCGCAATGAGGTCTCCTACTCGGCAAAAGTCGGCAGAAGCGGGAAATATGATTCCCGCTCTGCTGACTGACAGCTGGGAGGGCGGAGTAAAGTTCTCCGCCTCGCTCAGCTGTTTTCAGCATTTACAGCTAAACCGCTGAGCGGAGGGAGGGGGGACAGAGGGCAGGATACTCCGGGCATCATGACCACCTAAAATAGCTTATGTGGTCATGTTGCTTAGAGTGTCCCTTTTAAGTTATTAGCAGAGGAAATTGGAAGCCGGAAAAAAAAACTTTGTCACCGGGCAGGATCAAAGCTTCTTTTGAACTGCAGTGTGAAAGCCTTGGTACTGTGATCTGTGTGCACCTCTGTAGGGGGTGGACCAAGGCAAGTTGGATACCTTCATTTTGACTGCGTGGAGCCAGGATGCAAATCAAAGGAGCGGCTGTTTTTCGGAGTTGATCATAAAACACGATATTTACGTAGGTATCTGGAGAAAACGCACATTTTTATGCATTATTTCTTATTTTCCATTTAGTTTATACATTGGGTAAAATGTGCTCTGTGAGGACAAGGGTGCGGTCTAGACACTCCTGTGTGCATGAAATCTGAGCACCAGAAGAACTGTATAAATTTCAGACACACGTCTGGCCACGTGCTTATTTCTGCGGGTCCATGCAAGTGGGAGTAACTGGTGTTTTTCCAGAGCCCCCCCTGGGCAGAGATTCTAGCTTGATTTGTAAGTATATGGTTTTTGTTTGTTTTTTCCATGTTCATTTACGATCTCTATCTTTTTATACCATATATGAACTGACCTTTCCTTTCTCCTAATAAATGTTGTTTTTTTGGAAGTGCTTTAGACTGGGTTTTTTGCCTTCTTTTGGATCCACAGCAATAGGTGTGTGATCGGCCGAACTCGATAGGCTGAAAAGAAGTGCACCATGTAACAAATGACAGCCTTCAGGGCAGAAGCGAGACCTAACCTTTGAAACCTTGTCCCAGCAGGAAAGGACACCTAGGTGTGGTAGAAGGCTTCCAGAGGCCCACTTCCATGGCCATTTAAAGGGACACTACCACCAAAAAAATTAAGGGCACTATTCCCTTGGCGCTAAAATAGGGATAGTAACGTGGAGAACATAGCGTCCCCATTTTAGCACCATATTCAGAGGCACCTGACAATTTAGCAGCTTTCCCTGGAACGAAGAGCTGCTCTCAGGAACACTTGGGGCGAAGCTGAAGCACTACCGCAAGTATCATAGGACTCCATGGAGTGTTGTGCAGCCGTGGAAATATGCGAGATTTCGGAGTGTCCGTGGAGGGAGATTGGGACTATTTGTCCCCAGTCTCACTCTGTTCCTGGCGGACAGAAGCGTTGGATCGGGCCTTCGTTCATGCTGTGCGATGAGAGGTGAGTATCACATTTATTGGAGGGGGTTTAGGCTGGGGTCAGACCAGCGCACTTTTAACGTGCGTTCTGGCGCACATAATTACGGCCGCACTAGCAGCAGATGACGGGCAATGACGGCCAATATACGATGTACGGCCGCACAAAAGTCCGGCCGTGCAACGCAAGTGGAATTTGAACGCATTTTTTTGAGAACGCTCTGACGTACTGAGTGCGCAGCTGCGGCATAGCGGCGTGTTTGCGTGATTAGGAGATGTCAGACGCTGCTAATGTCCAGCCTACATAACGTCCAGACGCAAAAAGAGTTTTATTGACTATCCGTACAAAATCACGCCTGAAAATGCGTGTCGTCTGACTGTTTTTGCGCATTCCGTGAAAAAATACGTCAATGCGTTCGGACGCACTTTTTCACGTTCGCGGGGAAAAATGCTTTCGTCTGACCCTAGCCTCAGGGGGTGCTAAATGATTTTGCAATAACGGAAACACCAGCTTTTTGGTGCAAGTAAAAAAATCAATAAAAAAAAAAAAAATCTGTTAACCCATTGGTGTGGTAATCAGTGTTGGGATGCAAGGTATTACAAAGACCTAGCGCCAATTACTGTTTGCGCTACCCGTCTCAAGCATAGGATGCACATAGTACAGTAAACTCACATAATCACCGATGCACAGATCTGAGATTGTTGTTTTTTTTTGTTTTACTGTTTACGGTTTAGTGTTGGGTAATATGGGTGGCACGTGTTAAAGTCACTTACTCTAACATTAAGCTTGCATATCTGAATGCTACAGTTTGTGTTCACTAGGTAATAGTGCCCTAAATGATATCCTTCTGCTTATTTTATGTTGCTGATATCGTCCAAGTGCTTAGTTTTTTTTCTTGTATGTTAAAATATTTTACTCTACATGTGTCACCGGGTGCATCCATTTTTTTTGTGATCTTTTTGTTTTGTAATTCCCCCTCCACTGTGTGGAATTAAAGCCGTAGAATGCTTAATTGACTGTGCTCCATCCCTAAGATTTTAAGGCAGAGTGTAGCCCACAATAGGGTTAAAACTAAAAAAGTATACTATTGTCAAACACCTGAATTGATGGTTTTACTGGCCTGGCACCCCACTCCTCAATACCTAGCGATCTTTTGCCCCTCCCCCCTGCCTGATAGGTGAATGTCCCCCTGCATACCCCCCCTCCCCGTTGTTTCCCTTCCCTTTATTTGTGAGACACGCGCTGTT
Source organism: Leptobrachium leishanense (assembly GCA_009667805.1). Classification (NCBI taxonomy): domain Eukaryota; kingdom Metazoa; phylum Chordata; class Amphibia; order Anura; family Megophryidae; genus Leptobrachium; species Leptobrachium leishanense. Next base: position 73,703,528 of record CM019065.1, read on the forward strand.
TAGGAAAGGCTGTTGTAACTGTTTCCTAGCTGCTAATATATGCTAATGACTTTTTCAGTTGATTTTATATATCAGACATTGCTCGGGTTACGATCTTGCCTTTACGTCATGCACTGGCCGACTAGCCAGTAGTCCTCGTAGCCTGTCAGTGTTTTAATATGAGGTTTCATACCCTTTGTTACTGTACTGCTATCGTTTGCTTTCTTTTGTACACTGTAAAAAAAACTTAAAACTTTATTCTTTTTTTTCTTTAAATTGTAATCAGAAAATCCCTGCATGTCCTGGGTGAAAAGTACATCTCTTTGGCATGGGGTGGTTCCAGGCTAGAGAGCATGCATTGCCATCAAAGTCTTTTTGTGTAGGATACAGGAATTTGTGTTGTTTTTTTTTTATTTTTCTCTCTCAGAAGGTATGGACCTATTTAACCCCTTCACTGTCAAGAGATCTTCCAAAAGAAACACTGTAGTGAACCAATGCATTATTTTTTCATTATACAGTAAGAAATATCCAATATCCTATTTTGCAAATGGGTCACCTGCTGGCCAAATGGAGTTACTGCGCTTACAACTGCCGCTCGTGGCTCCATTTGTTTATCATATAAGAAAGGTCTGTTAGACACTTTCTTAGCAGGTTTTAGACCGTTTTTGGCACCTCAAAAAAAAAACTTTTTAGCACAGAAAACTTAGGTTGTCCTGTTCACCTTCCAGGTAACCCTTTCACGCCCTTGGTGCTTTTTATTTTTATTTAATAAAGATTAGAGTTAACTCGTTCTCAGAGGTGAAGGGGTTAAATTGCCCTGTATGCGTATACTCCCCTGATGAAAGTTATGTAATGTGTTTTTTTTTTTTTTTTTTCTTAAATTCTAAACGTGTTTTACAAGAATACCCCAGAAGTGTTCTCCCCCCCCCCCCCCTGGAGGTGTGTGTTTGTTTGTTTATCAGCTCGCGATAGCTTCCAAAATATTAGAGGAGCCTCAGTGCACAAAATCCTCAATGAATACACAAAGAAAAAAAGCAGGATGCACTGAAGGACTTGGGAAAGGAACCTTGAGAAAGGCTCTGAGTGAGCCGAAACGTCCGGCATGTTTTACAGGAATTTTTAATATGATCATTTAATAATATATATATTTTTTTTATCCAAGTCCTCCAGTGCCTCCTACTTTATTTGATAGGTTCTCTCCGTGGCCTATACTGTGGGCCATAAAATGCCGATTAACCATCAGCTGAATTTATTTCTACGTACACCCCTGTTAGATTTTGTCATGCATGAAGACCCTAGCTCTTCCATGTGCAGCGATGAGCAACATTCGATACATATTCAGGTTGAGGTCAAGTGTTCCATCTTCAGACACTGTAATTTCACTTGGCTTGTTCATTCTTCATTCAGCCCCGTAGTAATCCTGTAATGGAATCACATTCAGACAAGACTTCAATACAAATGTACTGGAATTTCTTGCTTTTAGCTAACATGGAGGCATCATCCATTTTAACCACTCTGGAGGAACGGAGAAAAAAATCCATTGTATTAAAATGGAATTTGTGAATCTTCTTCTTTTTTTTTTTTTTTTTGCATAGTAATTAAGATTACGGTAATCTAGCTTTGACAAGGCGCTGTCACGCATCCTGAACCACATCAGTGCAACGGTACCAGGAAGGTTCAGGAAAGTAGCGTATTTATGAATGATGTCCAGTTAATTAAATCCACACTCAATGTAGGTTGGTTTTACATTCTGTGCTGATCTTCCCTTTCATTCATTTTTTTTTTTTTTTCCCCCCCCCCCCTTTGCTTATTTTTCGCAAAACAATCCATGATTCCTCGGCGTCCTTTGTCAGGTGTTGCCTTGGAAATGTTTTGTGCTGAATCAATGAAATCCCTGGTAAGAGAAAGGCTAATAATATCTTCTGCTTATTGTGTGCCGAAAGAACTTTTTTGTTGATTCGTTATAATATCGTTTAAATGTATAGCATTTTTTTTTCCTCTCAAGTTCAAACTGAATGTGTAATAATATATGCAGATAGTTTTGTGTTTGTGAGCTTATTCCGACCCAGCCAAAGTATTTGCGGCTAGGATGGAAATAATTATGAGCCACAGGCAGACCCGTCATTAATATTGATTGGACCCTGGGCAAACATTTCCCCCCCCCCATAGCCCGCACACCGCATGATTTTTCTCTCCACTTCCAACATCCAAAAAACCCTCAAAACCAATACATCATGGACTTCTATATTATAACACTTATATATATTTACACACCTACACATAATGTATAGACTGGACAAAAAGGAAATTCAGCATAACGCATAGCTTTTTCTTTTACAGTAAGCGCAATAAAGCTGTTGAATTCTCTGCCTGTTGAGGTGGTTGGGTCAGAGTCTGTACAGACTTTCAAACAATGACAGTAATGTGCAGTGTGTGAGCATAACATCACAGAGCTCCACAGTAGGGCTGTGCAATTAATTGCAATCTCAATCGAATCGCGATTTCCGACCCTGCGATTTCTAAATCGCATAAGGCTGCGATTTTCGGCTGTTAACTTCCGGCGGCGGCATGGTGCTTTGGGCACTCGCAGGGGGAACCACGTGACGAGCCGCGTTCTCGCGGCTCGTCGCATGGTTCCCCCAGGCGAGAGCGCCCAAGCTCCATGTGCCGCCGGAAGTTAACAGGGAGCCGAACACGCGGTGCACAGAACAGAGGTGAGCTGCGGCGCAGTATCCCTGTGCTGGGGCAGTATATCCCTGTGCTGGGGCAGTATATCCCTGTGCTGGGGCAGTATATCCCTGTGCTGAATAGATTTAGAATGTATGTAGTATGTTTGAAAAAGCAAAAACAATTGGCTAAATCGCAAATAAAATCGCAATATTCATTCAAAAAATCGCAATATGATTATTTTGTCAATATTGCACAGCCCTACTCCACAGCTATAAAACTCACAGTAATGTGCGGTGTGTATGACCATATCACAGAGCTCCACAGCAATAAAATTCACAGTAATGTGTGCTGAGCATATCACAGATCTCCACAGCGGTAAAACTCACAGTAATGTGTGCTCTGAGCGTATCACAAAGCTCCACAGCAATAAAACTGAAAAAAATTATATATTCTAATTATATCATTACTAACTTTGAGAATTAATAGATCTCATTAAACAGAAGTATCTGTAAAACAGTTTAATCTTTATTAAATAGTAGAATACAAATGACACCACACTGGTCCTTATGCCTGGTGTCCTTTTCATTCTACATTTAATAATGATTATGCAATTTTATATACTTTCCTCATAGGTAAGAATGGCATATTCTAGAGATCAAATAGTTCTCAAATTTAGTCTGTATTCCTTGGATTACACATAATATCGTGGTGCCATTCACTATAGATTATCATTTCAAATTTCTAGACATTTTGGAGGTTCAATGCTTTTTTATTCTTCATTATATTTTCATACTTAATAAATTTATTTTAATTATATTAAAATGATTAAGTTTTTAAAATAATGATAAAATATTTATATTTAAATAATTATAAAATGTTAAAAAATGCATGTGAAAATCCATGTTTGCCCATTCCATGCAAACTGTGAACCTGCATTTATTTATACGACAGTAGCAAGCTATAAAAGGAGAGTGCAGTATCTGGGGTAGTGAGTGGAGAGGGTTAACTTCCCTTACCCAAAGAAGTTTAACCACTTGGCCGCTCAGCGCGTCCAGCCAAGTGGTTCTCCTGTGCTATGGACGCGCTGAGATACCGGATTCCGGCGGATTGCTGCGCCCCCCCCCCCGGTGCGGGCTGACATCTTGGATGTCAGCCCAGCACTCGGGACCCCGGCGGAGCAATTAGATGTCATTAGATGACATCTAATTCAGGCGCGCCCCCCCCCCCCCGCATGTGCGGAGGAGGCACCTGAAAGGGAGGGGGGAGGTCCTCTTTCCCTCCCGATCGCCGGGGTGCAGAGGGTTAATCCAGTCACCGTTTGGAAGGGCACAGACTGCCCTTCCAAACGGTGGCTGTCATTAACCCCTGGGGAGCCAGATCACGAATCGGCGCCGGATCGTGACCCTCTCCCGGAGCTGGCTGACATCTTGGATGTCGGCCAAGCCTGCGGGAACTCCCCCTGAGGACTGGCGTCATCGTGCATAGCACGATGACACCAGTCCTGGAGTTAACCCCTAGCTGCCACCAATGGTGGGAGATAGGGGGTTCCAATGAACCCCCTATCTCCCGATCCGTGGCAGCTAGGGGTTAATGTTTGATATCGTTGGATCGGCCAGAGCATGGCCTTTCCAACGATATCAAACATGACCATGAAAAAAAATTTGATTTTAAAATTTTTAAAAAACTTATTTAAAAAAAATAAAAAAAATTGTTTTGTTAATGCAGCAATATTGTTCCCATTTCAATTCTAATGTGAACAATAATGCTGCACTAACGATTTTTGTATGCGGTGCGTTTGTTAAAAATAGCGACATTTTCCCCAAAAAAAAATGTAACGAGACCCCATTTCTAATTTTTTTTTTTTTTAACCAGCGCACCCCATACAAAATATAACCGCAAACGATCGCATGTTAAAATGTGAAAAAAAAAAAACACTTTACACATAATTATTGAAAATTCAAATTTTATTGCATTTTTTGTTATAATATACAGACATGGCATAACGTATACATATAATAATGATATATTATGAATCTGCACAGTCTGCCGGAAAGAACGATATATAATATGTCTGGGTCATATAATAAAATATGGCTACAAAACACGTTTAAACATGATGAGCGAAAGCGGTAAAAATGACCTCAGCACAGAGGCGGGAAAAGCCTCAGCAGCGAAAGGGTTAAGCTCACTCCCCACATGCTGCTCCCGGAATGCAGCCTGAGGCGCGTTCAGTTGCTCAGCCGCTGCAAGTGCTAAATTAGCAACTTGCCACTGAACGCTGTTCTGTAGTTTAGCACTTGCATCCAATTTGAGAGGTGCTGCGGGGTTAGCTGAGTGTGACGTAGGAAAGATGGCCGCCTCCACAGAGCAAATAATCCAATAAGGAAATGTTCAGTTTGTAGGTTTGGTGGAGCAAAACACAAAATATTTATTGTAACATGGTAAACCTTAACACTAAAGATGTAATAAAATGGACACAAGTGGATTTTGCAGACACAGCACCTTTCATCAAGCAATCCTGTGCCCTTTCGCTTCCATATTCACAGCCAAAGCCTTCAGTGAGACGGCTGCAGCAAACTGATCTGCTGCAATGGAACAATTCAGCAGCTGCTGAGGAACTGAACGTGCCTCAGATCACTGACAGATAAGTGCTGCCTGCTTGAAATCATGGGCAGCTCCTTCTCCCAAACCTCTGCAACCCCCAGAGTCAGATTGCAAGCTCAGAGGTTTAATTTCTCCCATTAGGCTGTGCACACAAACATTGCTCCACACAGATTGTGACAGTCAGCCTCTGCACAGCTCTTGCTGCATTAACCTCCCTGGCGGTATTCCCGAGTGACTCCGAGCTGCTTCCTGGATGGCTCCCTGCGAGTCACATGATGTAGAGGGGCTGGACCGCAGCAAATTTCATTCACAAAACTCACTGAATACAAATGGAAATGTTTATGAACGGCCACTAGGTGGCAGTACAGGATAAGAAATAGACCATACATCGCCTCACCCTTGTTCTCAGACAGATTTCAGTGTTTTTTGTTGTATTTTATTGAATATCATTTATTTGCATTATTTTGGATAATTATTTTTGGGATAATAAATTATTTCGTGTTTCAAACTTTATCGGACTCCGTGTATTTACTATTTTTTTTTTAAATTAATTAATTTATAAAGGATTTTACCAGTAAGAACTCTTGATTGCACGGATTTCAGTGCGTGATTCCTAATTATTAGAGGCTAACTATGTACAAAAACACGTTTCCTTTAAAAAAAAAATTGATACGCTTTTAGACACAAAATTTTGAAAAAATTAGACCGCCAGGGAGGTTAAGGAAAGGATGCCTCTGAGCTGAGAGCTGGAGGGAGATTGTGATGTGTAGCCAGTTTTTTAGCAGGACCTGTCCTGTGTTTCTCCTAGGGCCCCCTCACATACCAGGGCCCCCCCCCTCAAATACCTTCTTGTACTCCAGCAGCACGTGGAGGCTCATGGCTCTATCTGTGGAAGGAGGGGGTGGAGTCAGCACAAGGAGCTGCAGCCTCCATGTGAGGTCCTTTGATTAAGGTGTGTCCAGAGCCGCGTTCAATACCTCAGCCGCTGCAATTGCTAAGTTAGCAACTTGCCATTGAATGCCGTTCAACCGCTCAGCGCTCAGCAGTGCTAACCTAGCACTTGCAGCGTCCCGAGGAGATGCTGAGTGCGACGTATTAAAGATGGGCGCCGCCATGAAGCAAGTAACAATTCCGTACAGCAATGTTAATTTTGAGGTTTTTGTTCACCAAAGCACAAAATTATTTATTTACCCCATGCACATAGACATATATTACAGTTCAATTTATATATTGTTTCAGAAGTAAACATAACGTTTATTCAATAAAAACTATCATTTGTGGTGTGTGCATACAAAACGGAATTGTGCTGACTGCTTTTCTTTATCATATTTTGTCCGAGTGATCCGAAAAACCATCTGAATTTTTTATTAAGAAATCGTCGGCCATTTTGGATTCAAAATTCACATCCAAAGCGTTCAATGACACTGCTGCAGCAAACTGAATTGCTGCGCTGCAGCAATTCAGCAGCTGCTGAGGTTTTTGAACGGGCCTCGGGGCTATGCAGTCAGGAAACCTCAACGGGCTTCCTCCCGTTTGGCCCTGCCCCCTGTGGCACGCCCTCTCTGACATCATCAGGGCCTAGGTAGGCTGCAGTGCTTCCAAAGAAGCCTGGGGCCTCCAAAAAACACAGAGCCACCACTGTAAAACGGCCACAGCAGCCCAAAAACGAAGCAGCCTGCTTTGGGCCCCTCAACTATGACTGGGCCTGGGGCACCTGCCCCTTTTGCCCCTCCTTAAAGACGGCCCTGGCCACAGATCGATACCAGCAATCGGCTCCTGGAGTCCATTGGACTCCATAGAGCCCAGCGTGACACTGCATGGGTCCTGTGAGAGTTTGCTTGAGCAGTCATGCAGGAGCCACGAAAGACCAGCAAGTACGGTGCCTGTTTGGCAGTGAAATCTCCCATAGAGAAGCACTGGTTAATCTATTCCGAGAACACCGAACAACAGAGAAATGTCAGCAAAATGCCCTAATGTTCAGTGGGTTCATTCAGCAGGTTTAATCGGCTCGAATCCCATAGGTTTCAATGTTAAAAATATTCCTGTTCTTATTCAATATCTAATAAACCATTTATTCTTTTAACCTGCAGCAGAGTTTTTTTTTAAATATTTTTAACCTGTCCGGCAGCTTGTCAGCTTTTTTCATTTCAGGATCATCGGATCCGATATTTCAGAGTTTTATCCTGGGCTGAAACAACTAGTCGATTTAATCATAGATTTTAATCTGTGTCGATTTAATTGTCCTGTGTACAGCACACACTGTTTAGAGTCAGAGTCAAATGTAAATAACATCAGCTTCGGAGCTGATTGGAGAAGACGCGCCGCTGCTTTACTAGGTATGATTTTAGTTCTAGGATTATGTCAGACACAACCAGTTTGGTTTTTATTCCGTTTACAACAGTAGCAGAACTAGAACACAAACAATAGGATACTGCCACTGGGTGAAGGAACTGTATGCCTGTGTTTTATCCTTACTTCAAGCTGGAGTCCTGTGCCACCACCCCACCCTCCCTGCCACACCCTTTTGGTCAGGAACTGCCATTCCCTCCCTTTTGGTCTGGTCACTTTCCCCAAACACTCAGATCCAGTCTTTTGTCCCTATCCACTCTCTCTCACAATCCGGTCAAGTCACTCCCTTCCACCTCCAGTCCCTCCTCCCACTCGGTTTGTTCACGTAATTATTAAAAAGGGACACTCTATGCACCCTGACCACTTTAGTTTATTAACCCCGATTTCATGCTGACCTCATCATCTGTGACCAAGTGCTTGTAGCCGCGTTCATTTGAGAAAGCAAACATGGGCTTAATCTGCGTATGCAGCACCAACCCATCCCTCTGACCAAGCACTTGCATACCTTGTGTGAAAAGTACGCACGTACGAAAGTTCCGTACACTACGCAAATACTTATGAAAAAGGAGGGTTTTTTACATAAAATTCCTTTTAAGTAAAAAAATTTTTTCTATGCGTAGATTATGAGAATAATCATAATTGCAGCCCTAGTTTTATCCATACTAAATATTGATGTATATACACTCACTGGCCACTTCAACACAAATTGCTAATCAGCCAATCCCATGGCAGCAACTTGATGCAGTTAGGCATCTAGACATGGTGTAGACGACTTGCTGAAGTTCAACCTGAGCATCAGAATGGGGAAGAAAAGGGATTAAAGGGACTTTGAACATGGCATGGTTCTTGGTGCCAGACAGGCTGGTCGAAGTGTTTTTTTAAAAAAAAAAAAACCTGCTGATCTACTGAGATTTCAATTCACAACCATCTCTAGGGTTTACAGAGAATGCTCCAAAAAAAGAGTAAATACTGTATTCAGCGAGTGACTGTTGTGTGGATGGAAATGCCTTGTTGAGGTCAGAGGAGAAGCACACTGGTTTGAGATAATAGAAAGGCAACAGGAACTCAAAAACCACTTAGTATTCTCCACTGGTGTCGTAACGTGGGGGCGGAGGGTGCGGCCCGCACCAGGTGACACCCGCCTTAAGGGCGGGTGTCTCACCCTCCGCCGCATATTCGCTCCCTGCGAGCGTCCAAAGCATGCAGGTTCGGCGCTCGCCTGGAGGAAACACGTCACCAGCCAATCGCGTCTGGTCACGTGGCTCCCCCAGGCGAGCGCCCAAACTGCATGCTTCGGACGCTCGCAGGGAGCGAATACGTGGCGGAGGTGAGCTGCTGGGGCAGTAATCCATGAGCTGCTGGGGCAGTAATCCATGAGCGAACTGGGGCAGTAATCCATGAGCGAACTGGGGCATATCCATGGAGGTGCTGGGGCAGTATATCCATGGGTGAGCTGAGGCGCAATATATATCCATGGGTGAGCTGCTGGGGGCAATATATAACTGTGAGCTTTCACTGCCTTCGAACAGGCACCGTACTTGCTGGCAAAAAGTTGTGTGAGCGTAAGAGAGCTCCACAGCAATAAACCTCACAGTAATGTGCGCTGTGTGTATGAGCATTCAGTGTTATATGGGAGTACTGATTTAGGAGTAAGTAGTGAAAAAAAATCTGTAAAACTCGGGGGGGGGGGGTGACACCATAAATTACCGCACCGGGTGACACCAACCCTAGTGACGCCACTGGTATTCTCATACCTAGATTGTAACATCTCTGAAAGCCCAACACGTCCAACCCTGGAGCAGATGGGCCTTCCTGGTAAAATTACTTAATAAATAAATGTTTGCTTCTACGTGATTGGATAATTTTGAGGGATTTACATTTTGCTTTTAGGATGGACAGTAGTCGATTTTTATTTTTCCATTCATTCACTTTTTCTAGTGTACTTTAACAAGAAAAATTGGTTGCCAAAAGCATTGTAGTCCTTTTCTCGTGTCCCTCTGAGTGTCCATTATTTTGGCTCTCTCCTGTGACAGCTCATTGAGACATATAATGAATGCGGGAAGATTAGTTTTGACGAGGATGCGTTCTGAGAACCATTACATAATGGATGGCTTTTTGTAGCGTTCGAAGCGGAGCACAGAAATTATTCCTCCATCGCCTGACCCTCCTAGCATCCTGATTATTCAGGCTTTCTAGCGGAAGTATGTGTTTTGTAATTTGATGGCTGCATTTTAGATGTCTCCGAACCTGAGCCATAAAAAGGTAATGAGGTCGATGGGGCAAGTAGAGTTTATTATGACGCGCTGTGGGGCTCGGCACATAAACCAATTTTATGATGTTTAATGGAACACGAAGCCTGAACACACAAATTACAAGGATATTACTAATATTTTTACTGTAGCCTCATATGCGGCATTTAGCGTAGGGGGAAAAAAAATATATTTTTCAGAGTGGATCAAAAGCTAGTCTTGTATATTTCCATCTGTAGGTGAATTGGGGAGATTTGCAAAGTAATTGTAAATTTCTAGAGAACATTTCTTAACATTTATCTTCTTTTGCCAAAAATATGGAATTTCTTGGCAGTTTCTGGCTATTGAACTCTCGGTGGATAACACCGTCTGTGATTGGGCACATCCAGTAGGGGCAGCCGATAAGGCTACATTACTTCTAGGACCAGACCTGGGTATTGCTGGTGTTTGTATTTTAGGGATAATACAAAAGTATTAGGCCTGTTTCTATCAGTTGTAACACCTACTGTCCGGGACACTTCCAGATCCCCTACTTACCTTACACACACACCAACCCTCCGTGAGGTCCGCAGGGTCCCTAAGAAGCTAGTATTTTCAGTCTCCATGGCTCCCTCCCAGAGATGCCGTGGTCGCACATGACTTCGTTTTTTTTGAGGTTTGTGTTGTTTTATCCCCCCCCCCTCCCAAATGTATGTTTGTCTTTTCATTCATTGAGTTTTTTTTTTCTTTTTTGTCACTCTCGGAAGTAAGCATTTGGTTGGGGTTTACACCACCAGAACATGCCTATTTTAGGCTAGGGTCAGACAAACGCATTTTTCGCGTTGTCCGTGAAAAAGTGCATTCGAACGAATGGACGCATTTTTTCACGGAATATGCAATAGCGGTCATACGATGCGCATTTTCATCCGTGATTTTGTACGGATCAATAAAACACTTTTTGTGTCTGGACGTTATGTTGGCCTGACATTAGCAGCATCTGACATCTCCTAATCACGCACACACGCCGCTAGCGGACGCAGTGCACTCTGTACGTCCGTACTAGCGGTTCTACGTTCTTGCAAAAAATGCATTAGTTTGCCACTTGCGTTGCGCTGCCGCACTTTTGTGCGGCCGTTCTTCCTATGCTGCCTGGCATTGGATGTAATTTGTTGCTAGCACGGCTGTGATTTAGTGCTGCTAAACGCACGTTAATACTGCGTTAGTCTGACCCTAGCCTAAAGCACCTAATTTTTTTAATTTATTTTTTTATACAGGTCAGTAGACCTGCTATTTCCACTAAACCATTTTTGTTTTTGTGCTAAAAGGGTAACCCCCTAATAGTTACTGGTGGGGATATCCTCAGAAATACGTGACTTTCAGGGTTGTTGTTGTTTTTCCCTCCGTTAATCTGATCTCTTCCTTTTGTTACCTCCCTTTTTGGTTCTGTTTAGGCTGGGGTCAGACGAACGCAGTGCGACCGCGTGTGCAGCCGCACTTGATTACGGCTGTAGTAGCAGCAAATGACGGCCAATATACGAAGTACGGCCACACGAAAGTTCGGCCATGCAACACAAGCGGCAAACTAACGCAATTTTTTGAGAACGTAGAACCGCTAGTACTGACGTACATAGTGCGCTGCGTCGGCATAGCGGCATGTGTGCGTAAATAGGACACGTCAGATGCTGCACATGTCCGGCCAACATCACGTCCATTTGTTTTTAATGGCTCCGTCAAAAATCACGCAGGTAAATGCGCATCGTATGACCGCTTTCGCGTCTTCTGTGGAAAAAATACGTCAATGCGTTCGGATGCACTTTTTTTACGGGCGATGTGAAAAAAATGCGTCCGTCTGACCCTAGCCCAAGCCTGTAGGCACATTCCTACTCTGCATAGTTATAAATCTAGCCATGGCGATGGTGCAAGCATCTGATATCGTCTGACCGATCCCACAACATCGAGGTAAATCAGCCCTCTTCCACTGCCTCTGACTTCCATCGGAGGACTTCAGACGATTTTTTTCGACAACAGATTAACGAACTTTCCCATTTCAATGGGATTTGCCGGACAATGACCGGACTGATACAGTTTACATGAAAAAGATGTGTAGTATAGTTAAACTGCCATGCTACGGCAGGGAAATTGCTCCATAGAGAAGTGATTCAGTTCGACAGCCCATAGGATTCAATGTAACATATTTTCGTTTTCATTTCTTTATTAGCTATTGGATTTTTTTTTTTTTTTATTTTTATTTTATTTATTTTTTTAGGCAGAATTTATATATATTTTATTTCGGAGGAATCCGCTGGTTACCATTCTGTAAACGTTACCATCTCTAATGCACCTAGCCTGTCTCCGGCTTTGAGCTGAATACAGCTTGCATGTCATAACTGCTATAGTTTCTGATCATTTTCTGCAGATTTACTGTATAAAGTGAAGTCGCTCATATTTTATGTAACACCGCATTCGGCTTACCTAGGGGGACGTATTCAAGTAGAGAAAGACATCTCTCTGAAGCACCATAACAATTCATTGATTTGCACAGTCCTCTTGACATCCTCAAATCCTCCCGTGGGTGACATATGATCCTCTATGCCATGAATCCAAATCGAACAAATAATGTAATTAGTAAATGCCCTCCCAATACAAATACCATTAGTGAGATGGTATTAGGTGACAAAGCTTTATTTCTCAGAATTTCCATCAAGTTATTGACCAAACCTAGGCCTTTTACGTCCAGATCAGTCAATGTTTTTGTTTAATGATTAACCCCCAGATGATGAGAAACTTGCCAGTAGTCACGTGATGCTGATGGATTTTCCTAGCCTCATGTCAAGCAGGGGTTAAAGATGGCTCATCATTCACTCGAAGTCCCTGGTGAATCGCAGTGGCGCATAGTGACGTGAAGGCTCTTCCAATGGGAATATCTGTGTACATCATTAGTGTATTCTGTAAAGTCTTGTGCGCCCGCTCTCATGTGTCTCCTATTGTAACATGTGAATATTACCTAGGATCTGGGTCCTACGAGATGGACTTGGATTCTCAGCTTGTTTATGGTTTTTACTCTTTGTGGCTGAAATTATGGATTAAATTAATTTAGTGTTCCAGACCTTGGATCCTATACTGGCAGAGCTGCGAATGAAAAACGTCTTTGAGCCATTAGCCATCTTTTATCATGGGTTATTTATTGATGTTGGAAAGTGCTAGGATTGACACCGTATAGACAACGTTGGCCATGTGCTGGAGGCAAATTCAGTTTGTACGACGTCTGTCAAACATAACGGATTGTCTGGCATCTACGAATCTCTTCTGTCATAAAGTGCGTCCTTTTTAACGCACGTACTGTGTGCAGCAGAGTACGCTCGTGTGCACCCGGCCTAACGGATGCACTTTATCAGTTAGTTTTGACTGATGTTGAGACAAAGAAAAATCTGTATGCAGGGGTTTCTCTACATCTGTGTAGCTTTTTCATGTCATTGCCATTTTGGCATTCGTTGCAACATGCGTTGCCTGGGTGTGAAAAAGTGCACACGTACTGTGTGTTCTCTATTGACTCCTTTGAAAATCTCGCGGGAAGCATAACTAGAACGCAGGGTTCACACCTGAGCGTATTTCATACGCTAGTTTTTTTCCCGGCGTTCATATGCGCGTTTTCAATAACCAAATCGGCGTTTGCGCGTTAACAGCACTTTCACGTCAATGTCTATGGCCGCAAACGCGCTGTAATATGCCCAGGTGTGAAAGGGCCCAATAGGAAATCTTGGGATTTCCGTGTTTTGGCGTTTTTTTACAGCACGTAGGAACGTGCTGTAAAACGCCCAAGTGTGAATGGGGCCTAGTGCCGTGCATTCGCTTTCAGGTTCTGTGACTCTGTCTGTAAACTGATGGCAGACACTTGGGACAGAATCTTTCTCTCTATCCGATACATACCCACATTGGGGTTGCCAGATCGGCCATGTTTTCCTGGATAAATTATTTATTCCTGCTGAGGGGCAGGGCATGGAAAATGCCACCCTGAATTATGTAGAATTCATATACTGCAGGTGACCAAAGCTGAATCCTAGGTGTCCTGCCATGATTAGGTAATGGTTTTGCCTCCTGAAGCATATAGTTTATACATGTTGCAGGGCAGCATATTCCCTGTGCCCTACTTCTGCCAGAAATAGTAGTATGTGTCCAGGAAAACATGGCTGACCTGAACTCTGACCCACATTCATTTAGACACAAAGCTACCAAACACTGACAGATATAAATTTCTGGGCCGTCACATACACACACACACACTTTTAGCGTGCGTATTCCATGGTAGGCGTTTTGTTAAAACCTAGTAGCGCCGCGCTCGCCACCCAGGGATGATGGGTAAGGGATTTTTTTCATTTTTGTGTTTAAGTGTGTAGCGCTGGTTTTAAATCCCCCGCCGTGTAGTACTTGCTTTTGGCCACCGGAGGGAGACAAGTGCGATGTGAGACACTGAACATTGGGACTACATTTCCCGGCATGCTTTGGGAGCGGACACAGGAAGTGGGTGGGACACAGACGTTGACATCCTCGTGGAGAGAGCTGGCAGAGCGCGCCAGGGAGTGAGAGGAGCAAGATGCAGTGCAGCAGAACGTGATAGTGACCAGGCCGGAGCGCAGGTGCGGCCTGACAGAGCTAACGACCGGGTTATTCCGCCTTATAAGAGGAAGACCCAGTGATTCACCAGAATAACCCACGCTGATACCAAGTGAGCTGGAGGACCCAGAGTTAGGAGCACCGCAGATCGATCTGGCAGGGAGTGCAGGCGGTGAGCTTGACATCTTGCGGCAGCTACAGGAAAGCAAGACAGCAGATCCGGTGGCCCAGAAAATCCCAGTCAAAATCGAGCGGAGAGACGTCCTGGGTCGAGCGGAGCACCAAGTATCTGGCGGATGGGTGAGAGGCCTTCCAGGCCGTTGTGAAAATAGAAAGCACGCTGCTGTTTCAAAACCCACAGGGCCCCAACTTGACTAGTCGAAGATACCTCATAAATAATTCACTGGCCAGTTGAATATTGTACCCGGGTACCATCACACACACACCTACATTCTTGGGAAATAACCTGTACGGGACTCACTCCCCAACCACAAAGGGGGTTAAAGATATATTTTTCGCTTTTCCGCTGCGCGTTTCTCGAATTACAAAGCATTGTATTTCTTTTCCGCTGCGCATTTCCCGCATTACGAAGTACTGTAAATATATCTACGTATACCGTGTTATTCATTTATATGCCATTTATTCTAGTAAACTATATAATTTATAAAATCCACGACGGTGCTGGAGTATATTTATTCCCTAGTGCGGGGAGACTGACCCGAGGTTCAATTTCAACGGCTCCTCCGGGAGTGAGCGCTACAAGTGATTTTGCGAAAGCAGTCGTGCACACAATGAACGCTGTCTTTCTGCTTTCTCCGACAGCCTTTCAGGGTTAAAATATATTGTGCAGCTGATCAGACAGTACCTCTCAATGCATTTGATGTGAGCGTTGCCTTGTGCTGAATGCTCAGCTGACCTGTGACATACCTGGTGTTGTTGTGTGTGGGGTGTATATTTTATTTATATATATATTTTTTTTTATCAACTTTTTGTTTCCATATGTGGAAATGCAATAGGGGGAATCCTAGACACATATTTTACAAGATAACTGGAAATTCTATAGTTCAATATAGTCTAGGTAGATAAACTGAGTGTGGGGGGGCAGTACTGGTTAATATTCAACCCCTTCTGTTTTGTGTTCTTGTTTTTTTTTTTTTTTTTATGCATGGTGTGTCGGTAAAGTTTTTTCAAATTGTTAGATGCAACATAATTTTTTTTTAAATTTATTTGTGTAAGGCCTCATTCACACTGGTACGTGCGTATTGTACCATATGCAACATATGCAACATATGCAAATAAATGGCTCCATACACACAGCCGTGTATGGATCCGTATAGTTGCATCGTGTAAAAACAATGAAACCGAGCTGCATCCTGGCAGCGTTTTACGCATGTATACGCGCGTTCAGTTTTAACAAAAAAACTCTTCCTGGATATCCTGAGAACCTCTGACATCATGGGATGGGTCCAAAATCGACGCTTGAATCGCCTTTCAGATTCTCTCAAGCGTCCCTGCTGCCTCAACACAAGCAATGTTAAATGGCTGATAAATTCATTAGGGGGGTCCATCTTTGCTATCACAATACTAGCTAATAGCAGCTAGTACATGGGGCAGAGAACACTCTCTAGCAGCAACAGGATGGCAAAAATGATGCATTCTGGGATTATAAACACTCAAAATACGTGTATATGCAATATTCAATTTTGCTCTTGTGGGGTTTGTGAATGAGGCCTAAACTGCAATTACAAAGTCTAGTTAATGTGTTTTTTGTTTTACTTATTTTAATTATTTTTTTTCCGTCACCGCTGACTGACCGGTCCATTCTTTGTACGTTAGACCTTTTTCCTTCATGCTCTTAGGCCCCGTTCACACGGTGCGATCTGAAAATCGCGCGATTTTCCTATTTGGGACGTTGCGATTTTGCAAAACACCACCAATGGAAATCGCAAAAAAAGGGTCATGTACCAGCGACATGCTACCGCGACATGCGACGTCGCGCGGCAAGATGTGAACAGCTCCATTGGAGATGCTACATAGCGCGACATCGTGCGGATTTTGCCGCGATTTTGTCAAAATCCCCGCGCTAAATCGCACGGTGTGAACAGGACCTTAGATTGTAAACTCTTGAGCAGGGTCCTCTTTTCCACTGTTCTCAGTGTGTCTAACTTGTATGTATATTTTTGTCTCGCCAACTGTACAGCGCTACAGAACTTGTTGTCACACTATAAATACTTGTAATGTGTAATGCATTTGGCTTGTTTGGTTATTTTATTCATTTTTTTTCCGCAGGGCAAACAAATTTTCTTAACAATACTTGGATGTATATTAATCCCACTGGGTCCTGGGCGTGTAATCTGCAAAGATGTCTGGAAGCGGTTAATCTGACTGTCACCACTAAAAGTGAGCGCTCTTATTTTATGATTTTATCCTGAATGAGTTTTTTTTTTTTTGTTTTTTTTACTATATGTAGAAAAAAAAGCTTTTGCTTTGTTGCATTTTTGTACACCTCTTGTGTGTGCTTTAGGTCTTAATTTTGCGCCTTGTCCCCTGATGACCGGTGAGAAACATTTTAAAGAGACACACAAGCTGTAACTTGATTACTTGTGCTTTGCAAATAAAATCTCATTATAAATCACATGCTGCTGGTTTATTTTCTTTTTCTGAAGTAATTGCATGTAAAAAGGAAAAATAAAGTAAGGTTTTGATCTCTTGTTTCCATTTTTTGTGTAATTTTTTTTCCATGATGTAACATTTACCAAAATCTTATGAGTTTTACTTTGTGGCTGTGCCTTATCTTCTGTAGTATTTAACAGTTAATGAGGTGCAGGAGGGAATGTTTAGATAAGGCTGCAGGAGGGGCTATTGTCCTGCCTCTGCTACCGGAGATGAGAGCTGGCAGCTGAATGAGATGTGACGGGAGCTTAAATTTGTAATCTACCCCCTGGTGATGTACTTTGAATGCATCCCACACAATACAATGATTTGAGTCCGTGATTGACCCATAGACTCCATTCCATGGCCAAAGCCACACAGTGAAGAGCAAGTGGTGGAAAAATATTGGGGGGGTCGGCAGTTTACAACACAAAATGGATGTACGTAAGGGTGACAGCCTTTCCACAGAATTGCCCGAACAGTGAATTTCACCACACTGTGCAATAGCGTTGCAGTTCGTCTATTCAGAAAGCTGTCGGTTTGCCAAATACTAGCCAATTGCCACTGAAATGCGGGTCAGTTTGCTGCAATTCAGTGATCTTTCAGCAGTGAAATTGTCCCATAGAGAAGTAATGGTTAATCTATTCACAGAACACTGATTTCTGTGGTTCAGTTCGACAGGTGTAAACGGGCAGCGATTTATGTTGAGAAATCCTGAATAATGATTTCATGAAAAAGAATAACAGTAGGCTGGCATTAATTATTTTTTTTTTTATTTTTTTTAACACCTTACTCTTGAACATCCCCTCATATGATGCAGTCACTCACATTAGAGGTATTTTTTCCCTTTTTTTTTTTCCTTTTAATTCAAAAGTATATTAACAACTCATATATTCTATTAACAAGTGCTTCGTTGCGATTGCTCCCAGTGTGTGGACAATGCACTGATTGCGTCCTCTCCTCGCAGTCGGTTGATATTTCGGCCAACCGCTGTGGTCTCCTGGTAAGGGCTAATATCTTGGATGTCAACCCTGCCTCTAGGACCTCCCACTAACGTAATTTCGCATGGCTAGTCAGGGAAATCGCAGTACAAGAACTGTCCCGAACCGTACAATATAACCGGTCATGGTTGGTATCGTTGGAAAGGCCAAACATGGCAAAGTTCAACGTAAAATATTTATTTTTTATTTTTTGACTAATGCAGCACTGTTGTTCACTTTACAATGTGAACAGTGATGCAGCACTAACTCACCTTCTCATTTCCCACGATGCTAGCAAGTTTGAAGGCGATCGCACTATGCGTTATTATGCATTGGTTCATCGAAAACCTTAATCGGCACACTACAGTGAGAGGTGCAGGGGGCACTTTGGAACCTTGCGTCTCTGATTTTTACACCTCGCAAAGTCATGTTAGGTGTCCTTGGAAAGGTCAGAGACTGGCCCTTCCAAAGATGCCAAATATGGCCATGTATTGTGTAAAATAAATAGAAAAAAGAAAGCAACCCCCCCCCCCCTTTTTTTGTTTTAAGGCAGTGACATTATGAACTTATAAAGCAAACAATGTCGCTGCCCTGACTCTCCTCTTCATTTTCCACGCCAGAACCAAATGTGGAGGTGATGGCACAAAGCGTTATTACACATTGGTCCATCTAAAACACAAGCCGCTTCATTGCTGCGAGGGGAGCGGAGTACTTTGTGGGGTGTAACAAATGGAGATACAGGGGTTGAAAGTCTTGTTAGGTGTTATTTGACAGGTCAGAGTCTGGCCTTTCTAATGATCTCCAACATAACCATGTTAAATGTCTTGTAAAACGAAAATACACATAAATTTTTTATTTTCTGAGCAATACCTCTGCCGGTACTCACCTTCTCATTTCACGCTGCGAGGAAGTTCATTGTTTAATACACAGTCATATTATTCATAAAATACAAGTGAAAAAAATCCCCTCCCCCTTTTTATTTTATTCTCCAGTTAGTTGTAGTTAAAATTGTGTATTTTCTAAGAAAAAGGCAGTAACAGGTTCCCTTTTCTAATTTTGTAAAAAAAAAAAAATCCCATAGAATATATAACCACAATGGCCTGGATGATAAAATGTGAAAAAATCATTTTACACGCTGTAAATGATTGAAATCTGAATAGAAATTTGCTTTGAAATTTTTTTTGTTAAAGCATTCTGACAGGACGCATACGTATGATATATTTTGAATCTGCAGAAAATACAGATATATAATTTTGTCCGGGTAATAAAACATGACTTCAAATCGCTTTTAAACCTGAGCAAAAACTGGTAAAAATGAGCTCCGCACATGGAGGTGAAATGACTCGGCAGCGAAAGGGTTAAGAAGTGGAGAAACTAAAATAATTGCAAAATCCCCTAAAGTATTTTAACGTAATCACATGGTGAAGAGGAAATGGCATGGTTAACTTTAGAACCACAAACTAATTGCACTGTAAAATGTGATTCCCACCTAGTTTTATGCCGCCTTGACGAAGTTCGGCAATCTGCATGAAACATTGCTTTTATTTCCCAAGTACTGAAAGTATTGTCGAACAGAGCGATGTACCATCATTTTATCTTAGGCTGGCTGTCCACTGGGTCTGTAGTCAGACCACCGACTTGGCCGTCAGATAACCTTTTTGAACGATCTCGGTCATCCACTGGAATTGAATATGGACGACCAAGATCGACATCGAAAACAAGCACCATAACCTACCACTGTGGGAGCCGATGCTACGTTTTGCTGCAATGTCTGCTATGAGAGGGATGCCGATATCCCCATATACCACCAGAGGAAGAGAAACCGCAAGATGTCAAGCGGAGAGCAGTGCAAGGAGTATTTTCAATTTATCATATCTCATGATTAATGCCTTGGGGCCGAAACATCATTGATATCTTGGGTGATGGGGTTGCTTCCCCCAATAAATTGAATATACTCCTCCTTACACTGCTCTCCGCTTGAAGTCCTGCTGTTTCTCTTCCTCTGGACCCAGATCGACAGACTGGATGTCCACCCCACATGGAAAAAAAGGGTGTGTGTGTGTGAGAAACCCGCCTCCGAAGTCATGAAGGGAACTCCAGTGCTGTCCCTGGTGCCAAAAGGGCTTACTAAAATCCTTTCAGCACCAGGGACAGCACCAAAGTGTCCTTCATGTGTTCAGCGGGTTTTTTTTATTTTCGTAGTTCAACAAAGGAGAAAAAAAACAGCTTTTATAAAAAAAAAATGCTTTTTGCTGCAAAAGAAAAGAATAAATGGTTGAATAAAAAAATCGAAACTATTATTTTACATTAAATCAGATGGGATTCGCCTGACAAACTGAATCCCTTCTCTTTCTGATAATTTCCCTGCCACCGATTGGTGGTTTAACTATACAATTCATCTCTTTTTCCATGTAAATTGTACCGGACTGTCCCAACATCGTCTGACAAATCCCATTCAAATGGGAAAAATCGCTAGCGTGTTGTAGTCGCACAAAGTTGTCTGAAGTCGTCTGATGGAAATCGGAGGCAGTGGGCGAGGGCTGAATCTCCTCAATGTTGTGGGATTCGTCGGACGACGACGACGACGACGACTGACGATTGCACAAACACAGACCCAGTGTGCGGTCAGCCTTATGTTGCTGGACTGTGGAATTGGGTAACTAGCACCTTTCACACATTGATTTAACGAGTGTGTGCTCCCCAATTTAATATTTTACATGATTATAAAACTAAACCTGAAAATGGCGACGATTCATTCAGGATTTGATACAATGCTGTGATTGGACCAATAATTTGAATAAAACTAAGAGTGAAAAACCATGTGAAATCCCGTTCTCCCATCCTACCAAACCAGGATTCGTCAGAGTGATCCTCCACCCATTCCCTTATGCGTATCCCTTTTCCCTTCAGTAAACCTGTTGAACTGAACCACCGTTAATCCGGGCATTTCGCTGACACTTCGGTGCAGTTCGGAGTTCTTGAATAGATTAACAATTACTTCTCAATGGCATACTTCTTTTGCCGAACATAGATTGCTCAAACTGCACCATATTTTGCTGCAAATTCACCTGTTTTTGGCAAACTGCTGTGAAATTCACCATTCGGTTGCTTTCTGAATAATCCCTTTTGGTACAGTCTGGCCCAACTCCGAATCCCCCCCCCTCAATTTGTTCATCAAATTATTTAACCCCTTAAGGACCAATGTCCTAAATACATTGACTTTAAAGACCCTCGGTCCTTAAGGGGTTAAAGGGACACTCTGTTAAAGTGGACAGACTTGAAAACGAAAAATCTCTATCCTTCCCGGTAAAATACTTTATAAATAAATAAGTTGCGTGGAGTGCCCCCCCCTCTCACCCCAGTTTGGTGACATTTCTATTTAAGCACTCCTAGCAGCATGTATGGGGGGGGGGTAGCTGCATCAATCCTTCCTTTGGACCATGTGCTTGCATACCTTGTGTACAAAAGTATGCAAGATATGCAAATTGTTTATGTATGTGCGTAAGTTACATACACTGCACAAATTGAATTGAATAAGGGCAAAAGTGAAAAGAGGGGTTGATCTTTTTTTTTAAAAAATGTAACTGTTCCTTTTAATTAAACAAATTTTAATCTGAATCTATTAATCGATTGTGAAACTAGTCGGAGCCTTGGCTATAACATCCTCTTCAAAACCTTAGGCTACGGTCAGACGAACGCATTTTCGCGTTGTCTGTGAAAAAGTGCGTTCGAACAAATAGACGCATTTTTTCACGGAATACGCGATAGCGGTCATACGATGCGCATTTGCATCCGTGATTTTGTACGGATCATCAATAAAACACTTTGTGCGTCTGGACGTTATGTTGGCCGGACATTAGCAGTGTCTGACATCTCCAATTCACACACACACGCCGCTAGCGGACGCAGCGCACTCTGTACGTCAGTACTAGCAGTTTAACGTTCTCGAAAAAATGCGTTCGTTTTCCACTTGCGTTGCGCAGCCGGACTTTTGTGCGACCGTACTTCGTATATTGGCCGTCATTGCCCGGCACTTGCTGCTAGTGCGGCCGTGATTAAGTGCGCCTGCACGCGCGTTCGCACTGCGCTCGTCTGACCCTAGCCTTATTTAATTAAATCACCCTAAAAATATAGAGTAAAAAACAGAATATGCCATGTTGCCTATTCTGAATTGGGCTTTGGTCTCTAATTTACCCTTAAATCAGTGTATTCTATTACAATTCTGTTGCTATCCTTATTTCACCAGAAGGGTCAGTACAGTGTCTCTACGTTGCATTCTCTGAAAAATGACTATTCCTATTGTCTACGACCTCTCTAAAAGAATACAAATAAATGGAAGGAAAAATATATTTATTACTAAAAAACAGAAAAATGGAAATCCCTGTTCATGTCACGGCACGCCAAAGATTTTAACTTCTTGGATTAAGTTTCTGTCTTCCCCCACATTTCCTCACAGGAACTACTAATTCAATTACATGTAAACAGAAGTAGGATAATCTGTGCTTTGCCTCCCAGAAATGTTTGAGAACTGTTAAATTTTTTTTGTTTCTCACAGTAGACTTGTTTTGAAATACTGCACGAAAATACAGCTTGTAAAGGGTGTGTGTATAATATATATATAATTTTCTGATCGCGGCTGGGTAAACCCGGTTTTTGTAATTCATAGAATTTTGCATCCTTCTTTGGTTTCCCATAAAGTGATTGGTAGGTTTATCTGCATATTTACAGTCGTCCCTAGTTATTATTATTATTAATAATAATAATAATAATATCATTTATATAGCGCCAACAGTTTCCGCAGCGCTTTACAATAACCAAAGGGAACGAAATACATATAAACGGACATAAGATGGAAACGAGGTGTAGAGGGCCCTGCTCATAGGAGTTTACAGTCTAGAGGGATTGGGGTTGAGGAATTCCACTAGCTGGCAGGATCATTAGTGCCAGTGGTTTGGGAATGGCCATAGAAGCGGCTTCAATCAAGTGTATCAGTGATGCGGTACGCTAATCTCAAGAGATGGGCTTTGAGGGATTTCTTGAAGGCATGAAGGTCAGGGGAGAGTTTAATAGAGCAAGGCAGGTCATTCCACAGGACCTTTGCTGCTCTTGAAGTCTTAGAGGCGAGAGTTGACCGTGCGTGTGTGGACCGATGACAGGTGGAGTTGTCTAGATAGGACGTGCTTGCGGAGTAACAAAGACATGTAGGGAGGGAACCAGTTTTCGCTATTTCTACCTTTGTGACCTGTCAGTTGTGGCAGGTTTTGGAATTCGTTAATATGGCGATAACCTTTACTCAATATAGCCTATTGTCCGTTTTTTAGTATATGGCAAAGACTGTTCTTATGGGTCCCATCTTGAGTGACGAGGTGTAAATTATCAGATTTCTTTGTTTTGGGACCAAACAAATCCTCCCTTTTCTACTAGATCTTTCTAGCTTAATTTTCAAAAAATTTCTTTATCCTCTTCAACTAAATTTATCCTCTACTTCAGTGGTTCCCAACCGTGGTCCTCAAGTACCCCCAACAGGCCAGATTTTAAGGATCACCTTGGGGAAAAGCAGACGGAATCCTGCAATCACTGAGCAGCAAATCCTATCACCTGTGCTGTGCTTCAGATACATGGAAAACCTGACCTGTTGGGGGTACTTGAGAGACCGGTGTGCCGCGAATGGGCCTCAGGTGTGCCTTGGAGACTTGCTGTGCAATGACAAATTGAGGTGTGTAACCGGACATTGGCAAAATGCCCATGTGGTGGCACAAATGGGAACTATGTTGCAGATTCGAACCTTAAACCCTAACAATCTTAACTTCTAGTTTTGTTTTTTGTTTTTCTCCTCCTACAATACATCCTTAGATGGCTGGGGAGTCTTGTAAACTTTTCCTCTCCTGTGTACCATGATTTGCAAAGGTCGAAAATCACTGTACTAACCTGTCATCCAATATATGGATGTGTTTGATTTGCATAAACTTCATGGGACAAATTCAGTGCTTCCATCAGAGGGGTGACCGTATTATATGATATATGTGTCCAGTCACTCCAGGGAGCCCTGTACTTGCCAATCCCTGTACAGTTTATCTAAGGGTCCAAGTACTGTCCTTCCCATCAAGACACAAATTTCCAGATAGGCCGTGGCATCCGGGCCATTCCGATCACTCTGATCCATCAATGAGGAAGCGAGTAGTATTGTCTGCACTAGATAGAGGTGCAGAATGAACACTCCTCCACCAAGGAACACGTTTTATCCCCTTGCTGCTCCATGAGGGATTTAGGCCAGGCCCTGTAAAAACAGAAAAAATATATAGATTTACTGAAATGGGCAAATGAGGGAAGGGCACTGACTAGTGGTACAGAAAGGAGCCCCAAGATTTCTGATGGCAGCCCTGGACAGATGTAAATATACATGACAAATGCACATTGTAATAACTTCGTATACCAGTGTGAGGTTTTTTACAATTTTATTTTTTTTGTATGTAAAAATCCATAATCAAATCCCTAGCCCTAACTTTTAGGTTTTTTTTTTTTTGTGGTTTTTTTAAATTATTGGTTTTTATCCAAAAATATTCATTCAAATCCTACTGCCCAGTGGAGTAATTTCTGTCATATTGTTGAACTCTTTTATAAATTCAATTTGGTTATACAATGGGCTCCACCATGCCATTAAAAATGATCAATTCCCATGACAGGCGAACGTCTAAGTTAAATCTAAATTCCCTGGGTCAGCGAAGCAAATCCTGATGACACTGCGTCATTCTCGGACTGTGATAATAGACTTACCCAGGGCTCGAGTCGCGCGGGAACGGCGTTCCTGCACTTCTCCCACAGCGGGAACGCAGCGTTCCCGCTGTGGCCCGATCCCGAACGCTTTAGCAGGCGGCTGCCGCACATTGCCGGCAGCCGCATGCTTCCTATTAGGCCGGTGACCGGAAGTGGAGCCGCTCGCCTGGCTGTTTCATAGTTCCCAGGCGAGCGGCTGCACTTCCTGTCAGCGGCCACTGAAGCAGGAAGCACGCGGCCGCCGGCAATGTGTGGCAGGATCATCAGAGGAGCAGCAGAGGTGAGCTGGGCTGGGGGCATTATCCATGAGAGCTGGGGGGGCATTATCCATGAGAGCTGGGGGGGCATTATCCATGAGAGCTGGGGGGGCATTATCCATGTGAACTGGGGAAAATATATCCATATAACCAGTGCTGTGTATATTATTCTGGGGGCTCAGTGCTGTGTATGTTATTCTGGGGGTTCAGTGTTGTGTATATTCTGGGGGCTCAGTGCTGTGTATGTTACTCTGGGGGTCCAGTGCTGTGTATATTATTCTGGGGGTCTGTGCCGGTGTGAAAATATTATTTTATATATATTTATATTCTTCACGTAATGGGGGTTGTGGAATTCGTGGGTGAGTTCCCTCACTTTTTTCCCAGGACTTGACCCCTGGACTTACCCTTTACTTATCTTTTTTAAGTGTAAATTGTGGCCAGGCCCCAGGGAGCTGTGCAAAATGAAGTAGACTAGGCTGAAGGAAAGGTTACCCGTAATCAGGGTTTTTTTTCACCCGGCACGCCGTACCGGCACCTCTTTGATCCGCAGGATCCACCCGGGCCGCCGCAATACGCCGACCTCTCCTCTGCCAGGCTCCTCCTGCAGTTGCCGGTTGCCACGTGCTTCCTGTGACCGGCCAGCTTGAAACACTGACGCTCACGTGGGTTCCACCAGCCAGCCGCGATCTCACTAGCGGCCGCTGGTGGAACCCACGTGAGCGGCTTGAAACTCCGCCACTCACGTGGGTTCCACCAGCCAGCCGCGGTCTCGCAAGTGGCTGGCTGGTGGAACCCACGTGAGCGGCAGAGTTTCAAGCCGGCCGGTCACAGGAAGTACGCAGCGGCCGGCAACTGCAGGAGGGTCCTGGCAGAGGTGAGCTGGGGGCGGCAATATACATCATGATCCATGTGAGTTGGGGGCAATATATATCCATGTGTGAGCTGGTCTGGGGCAATATATATCCATGTGTGAGCTGGTCTGGGGCAATATATATCCATGTGTGAGCTGGTCTGGGGCAATATATATCCATGTGTGAGCTGGTCTGGGGCAATATATATCCATGTGTGAGCTGGTCTGGGGCAATATATATCCATGTGTGAGCTGGTCTGGGGCAATATATATCCATGTGTGAGCTGGTCTGGGGCAATATATATCCATGTGTGAGCTGGTCTGGGGCAATATATATCCATGTGTGAGCTGGTCTGGGGCAATATATATCCATGTGTGAGCTGGTCTGGGGCAATATATATCCATGTGTGAGCTGGTCTGGGGCAATATATATCCATGTGTGAGCTGGTCTGGGGCAATATATATCCATGTGTGAGCTGGTCTGGGGCAATATACAGTTGTGCTCAAAATTATTCAACCCCCACTGAAATTGAGTGTTTTGGCCAGTTTGACATTGATTTTGATCATTCAGTCATCTTGCTTACAATTAAATCAAAGAGGCACGTGTAGGTCAGACAAATATAACATAACATTTATAATGAAATAACCACAAATGTCTTTTCTGTGCTCACATCATTATCAGTTTTATTCAACCCCCAAGTGACATTCAATCTTAGTACTTAGTACAACATCCTTTTACAGTTATAACAGCTTTTAAACGTGAAGCATAGCTTGACACAAGTGTCTTGCAGCGATCTACGGGTATCTTCGCCCATTCGTCATGGGCAAAAGCCTCCAGTTCAGTCACATTCTTAGGCTTGCGCACGGCAACTGCTTTCTTTAAGTCCCACCAGAGGTTCTCAATCGGATTTAAGTCAGGTGACTGCGATGGCCACTCCAAAATGTTCCAGCCTTTAATCTGCAACCATGCTCTAGTGGACTTGGAGGTATGCTTGGGATCATTGTCCTGTTGAAAGGTCCAACATCTCCCAAGCCTCAGGTTTGTGATGGACTGCATCACATTGTCATCCAATATCTCCTGGTACTGAAGAGAATTCATGGTACCTTGCACACGCTGAAACTTCCCTGTACCTGCAGAAGCAAAACAGCCCCAAAGCCTGATTGACCCCCCCGCCATGCTTCACAGTAGGCAAGGTGTTCTTTTCTTCATAGGCCTTGTTCTTCCTCCTCCAAACATAGTTTGATCCATGGGCCCAAACAGTTCTAATTTTGTTTCATCAGTCCACAGAACACTATCCCAAAACTTCTGTGGTTTGTCCACATGACTTTTGGCATACTGCAGTCGACTCTTCTTATTCTTTGGAGACAGCAAGGGGGTGCGCCTGGGAGTTCTGGCATGGAGGCCTTCATTATGCAGTGTGCGCCGTATTGTCTGAGCTGAAACTTCAGTACCCACATCTGACAAATCTTTTCTCAGCAGTCACACGGGGACTTTTCTCCACTCTACGCTTCAGGTAGCGCACAGCAGTCGAAGTCAGCATCTTCTTTCTGCCACGACCAGGTAGCGTTTCAACAGTGCCCTTTGCCTTGAATTTGCGAATGATGCTTCCTATGGTCTCTCTTGGTATGTTTAACATCTTTGCAATCTTCTTATAGCCATTGCCCTTCCTGTGAAGAGTAATCACCTCTTCTCTTGTCTTGCGGGACCATTCTTGTCACGGTGGCCCCCGCACCCCCCCGGCGCCTGGCAGCAGCTTCCTCGCTGCTCGCTGGCCAGGCGCCGAGTGATATTGCGGTCGCTTCCGCACACGTGGGACGCCGGGGGGCGGGGCCTGGCGGGGAGACGCGGACCCGCCGGGTTTAAAGCCCAGACTCACAGAGACGCCGATGCCCTGACGTGGTAGTTACTTCCCGCAGAGCTCTTGTATATTTTGGCAAACTAACGATTCTGTGTATGACCCTTGGCATTGGCAAACTAACGATTCTGTGCATGACCCTTGGCATTGGCAAACTAACGATTCTGTGTATGACCCTTGGCATTGGCGAACGAACCATTCTGTGCGTAACCCCTGGTATTGGCATTAACTCTTCTATTTCTGTATTGAGGTCAGTCTGTGTGGCACCCTAAGCACACATCAGACTACCCCTTGTGTTGTTAGGGTCTTGGGAAGAGCTAATTATTCTAAGTCCTTGTGTATCATTCTATGTCCGTCTAGTCGTGCCGACCAATCTAAGGATCGGAAGGGTAGAGAGTGTCCTGCGTCTAGGGACCACTAGTCAGATAAGCAGAGGGATCCGTGACGTCTCTCTTGTATGTGCTCTGTACTGCCATTCTAGTAGTCTGTCTAGTCGTGCCGACCACTCTAAGGATCGGAAGGGTAGAGAGTGTCCTGCGTATAGGGACCACCATTCTAGTATCATGGGGATCCGTGACAATTCTCTTGACTTCACCATGTTTGTAACCACACCAGTAAATGTCTAGAAGGAGCTGAGTATCACAGTCATTTTAAAGCTGCCTAATTGGTGCTTATTATGCTTTATTGCTGCTCCGTGACATCCACAGGTGTTTTCAATACCTGATTGAAAACACTTGAATGAACCTCTGTTCTTCAGAGTGGTAGTCTTTAAGGGGTTGAATAATTGTGTCAATGAAGAATTCACAAAAGAACCATTTACTACTGTATTACAAAACCAATTGATGTCATTTTAGTTGCATATGGTTCTTCAAAAAGTCCTTGTAGGATTTCATTCTGAATACAATTACAAATGTACACTAAATTCCCTAAAACCCTTTACAGCATTGGGGGTTGAATAATTTTGAACACAACTGTATATCCATGTGTGAGCTGGTCTGGGGCAATATATATCCATGTGTGAGCTGGTCTGGGGCAATATATATCCATGTGTGAGCTGGTCTGGGGCAATATATATACATGTGTGAGCTGGTTTGGGGCAATATATCCAGTGCGATTTAAAGGAGTATTAATTAGGACACAAAAATCGTCATAATCAGTTTTCCCTGGGCGTGAGAGTACCCCCACCTATTTTTCCAGAAAAAAGCACTGTCCGTAATGATCCTCTGCGATCTTTGAGAAATGACAAAGACGACCTGTATGGAGGCGCAGACTGAACCTTTAGGTGCTCGGGCAGCGCCCAAGGGCCCGGAAGGTGGAGGGGCCCAGATTGGAGCCCCATCAGATAGCCTTGTTGCCCCTGCACTGACGGAATGTGTGTGTGGGGCAACATGGGGATTCCTTCCCCCATCACGGAGGATGCTCCACCCACGTCCTGTTCTGTCCCTGCTCTCTTCTGATCTGATTCAGAGCTGGGTTGCAGCCACACTGGGCTGACATGAAAAATGTCAGCCCTAGCTGTGGGACTGCCCCGCCCCTGAGCGTCATCGCACATGTGCGCGATGTTGTCACATACTGAGATTCCCCATGGCCCGAATACTACCCCATACCATGTATACTGCCCCTAATCGGTACAGATGATCTTAACCTCAATCATAACCCACAAAATCAAATCCTACCCCTTATCCGATCCTCTAAATATTTTCCTGAGCCCTACTCCTAATCTTAACCTTAACAAGAATTCTAATGAGGGTGGGTCCTTGCAGGGTGGGTAAAAATGCTTCCCTTCCATGCAGAGCAATAATTAACCCTACAGCTGCTGCTTTCTGCAGGCGAGGCTGTGCAGCTTGCCATGTAAAGCTCTACTGAAGTAGGGCTGACCTGGTTAGTAAAGTGCATGCGTTTTGGTCAGGATGAAGACCACCATAATCTTTGCCTAGGTTGGGATTCAATACACGTGGTTTTTTAGTTTATATACCACCACCCTATATGTAGGCCGTAATGTATACATGGTATAGAGAACCACCCCTCCCCTTATCCTCCATTCACGACCTGATATATGTTCAGTCCTTCTACGTGGCCCTGGTTTTCCCCCATTTCTTCCAGGGGTAGTCATCTTTCCGATGCATGCTGCCCTGATTAATTTCTGAGCCGTGCTCTTGCAGGCCCTGGTGCATTGCAGCAGAAAAACAACTTCTGCAGAGCGAGGCTTGTAGACTGGCTGACAGGACTGAAGAGCCAGCAACCCCACAGCCCTACAGCAGAAACATGCTGTCATTGATTTGGACGAGGATCCTAACAAGGTCACTGGGAATACATTTGGGAAGGGTGGGGGGCTTAGTTTGATTTCACCAGCCACCAGCATGGATAGAAAACCAGGTTATCACAAGCTGTTGTCAACCTCTGCTGTTCCTGCCAAGTAACAATGATTAGGAGTTTTACAGCCAAATGAAACTGTTGGCTACATCCTAAAGAGAGAATCTATATGATTTTATTTATTTTTGCTCAAGGCTGCTGGAAATAATCATTGCTGCAATTGAGACTTGCTAAAAACGTCAAACGCAGATGATGGCTGGTCTAGTGAATTGAGTGCCCATGCTTCGTGATCTGAATAATATGGCCGAAGATTAAGCAAAACCCACACCAATTGTGTGTTTTTTTTTTTTTTTTTTTTAAATTTATTTTCTCTTCAGAACATATTTAAGAAAGAAGACTGGAAATAGAATCTAATGTGTGGATCCACTTCTAGGTGATTTGAATTCTTTTTTAACATGCTTTTTATCGGTCTTACATGGATTATCGACAAAACGTCATGGTTGCTGTTGTTCCAGCGACTGTCATCTTCGGGGATCCCAAGAAAGAAATTCCGAAAGCTGCACTGTCAGGAACAGTGAGCAGGAGCAAGGTTTATGAAATTACTGACAATAGGAAACAGTACTAGTGGCCTGCTCCATGGGGAGTCCCTGCCCAGGTCTTATAAGGTTTTAGCTAGATGGTGCCATTACTGAGAAGGCTAGACCATACACACATACCAGACTATCACCCAAAAAGGGCATCCCGAACTGAAATTCCAGGGGAGTACTCCATGCACGAAAGGAACCTCAACACCCGTCTATCCTTTCGATAGTTTTGGGTCTCAAGTGGGTATAGTGAATACCTCTAGGCACCTCAAGCAAGGAGTCCGCTACTGGATTACCCTGTACACTAAGGCTCGGGTCAGACGAGCGCAGTGATCACATCCGTGTTGCCGCATATTTTAACATCCGTCGTAGCATACAATTATGATCAATAGAGACCCACACAATAAGTACGTCCGCACAGAAGTGCGGACACGCAACGGATGCAAATTGGGCAAGAACGTAAAACCGCTTGAACAGACGTGCAGAGTGCGCCACGTCCAACGCTTTGTGCGGGAGTGATGGAATGTAGTCAGACGGACTGCATTTTTGACATCCAGCATTTTTGACAGACAAAATGGTTTTTCATATTTTATTTACCATCAACATCAGTCAAGAACAACGTCTGTCACAAAAACGGACTGTGTGGCCACTACCTTGTCGTCAGTCAGAAAGTACATCCGTTGTGCACGAATGCACAGTCCGCACAGGATGCATTCGTCTGACCCTAGCCTAATAGTGAGCGAAAACAAGGTTTATGAGAACAGGCAGAAACACTAGTGTCCTGCCCTACGGTGGGTCCTTGCTCAGGTCTCGTAAAGTTTTGCCTCGATGGTGCCATTCCAGAAAAGGCCATACTGTATGAAAACCAGCCTGCCATCACCCAAAAAGGACTACCAGAACTGAAATGCCAAGGAAGTCTCCTCTGCACGAGAGGAATTGCTGGCATTTATCATCATTGCAACACCAGTAAACTACGTCACTCTGTGAATAACCCATTTTAGGTTTGCCCCAAAACCCTTTTTAAAGTCATTCTAGTCGGTATGTCCACTTTAGTTTGCCCCCACCCATTCTACTCCTCGCCTCCCTAACCACTGTGACACCTCCTCAAAACAGAAGTCTTGCCTGTTCTTTGAATATCGGTTTTGTAAATGTCAGCTGGCAGCAGATGAACAGCCTTTATTTTTGGACTGCCCTGATGGGGAAAAAAATCACTTACAATTAGGGCTGTGGAATATGGACAAAATAATCATATTGGGATTTTTTTTTTTTTTTAAATGAATATTGCGATTTTATTTGCGATTTAGCACATGGATATACTACCCCCAGCACATGGATATATTGCCCCAGCTCATGGATATGCCCCAGCACATGGATATACTGCCCCAGCTCATGGATATACTGCCCCAGCTCATGGATATACTGCCCCAGCTCATGGATATACTGCCCCAGCACATGGATATTGCCCCAGCACATGGATATTGCCCCAGCACATGGATATTGCCCCAGCATATGGATATTGCCCCAGCATATGGATATTGCCCCAGCATATGGATATTGCCCCAGCTCACAGATATTGCCCCAGCACACTGATATTGCCCCAGCACACGGATATTGCCCCAGCACACGGATATTGCCCCAGCTCGCATATGGATATACTGCCCCAGCTCACACATGGATATACTGCCCCAGCTCACACATGGGTATACTGCCCCAGCTCACCTATTTGCGCCGCGTGTTCGGCTCCCTGTGAGCTTCTGGCAGCATGGAGCTTGAGCGCTCGCCTGGGGAAACCATGTGACGAGCCGTGAGAACGCGGTTGTACACGTGGTTCCCCCTGCGAGCGCCCAAAGCTCCATGCCGCCGGAAGCTTACAGGGAGCCGATAAAATGAATAGATAAAATCGCAGCCTTATGTGGTTTAGAAATCGCATGTGCTTAAATTGCGATTTTGAATTATAATTTTTTTTGGGCGATTTAATTGCACAGCCCTACTTACAATCTTCCTCAACACGTTTGGCTGCGTGTACACTAGCTGTGCGTGTGACGGTCATCCTCTAAAGCAGTGTTTCCCAAACTGGTCTTCATGAGGTTTGCACGATATGTGAAACACAGCACAGGTGATATGATTTGCTGCTCAGTGATTGCAGGATTCAGTCTGCATTTCCCAAGGCGATCCTTAAAACCTGACCTGTTAAAGGTACCTGAGGACAGGTTTAGGGAAACACAACTCTAAAGGTAATGTACTGTTGGGCGATGGTCATCCAGCTACAGGAAGTATTTCCGGCAGCTTGTCTGTATGTCAAGCAAGCCTTGTCTGTATACCATGGAATATGCAAAACCAGTGTAATTGGTGCACATTAATAGGAGGGTTAAGCAGTCAAGGAATCTGAAGTTTGTTTATACGTTTTCAAGGCAGCTATAAAAAGACCACTTTAGGCCAATTAACTCTATCGTTATGCAAGCCAAAAAAACATGTGTTGAGAAAGCATTAAGTCGTCACTGGTGTAAAACAAACCTATTAGAAACTGCTACATAATTCCATTTTTAAAGTTGGATGGGATAGGGCCATTCGAGCACCCGGTGAGGCAACCGGCTGGATCAAGTGATAGATCCATCAACAAGCGCATAAACTGAAGAATACAGAAGTCCATAGACCGTCCATAACCAAACGCCTTGACTACTGACTCGACCATAGTCTTGTATTTCTGAAAAAAATGAGATTATATATTGTGTTGTGACTTGAATCTCTTGTCCAAGGGAATATTAATTACCGGGAAAGCTAAATCATCCGCTGCCAACTTTTCTGCTTTCCATTTTTGCTGATTGTTTGAATTATTCATGTAAACATCCGAGTAGCAAGTGCATCTCTTTATCCCGTGCTTTCCAATTTAATTCTCTAAGCAGTCATGCTAATTATACCATCACATAGTGCAGATAATCACTTTGAGATGTAGTATTGCTTTTCCCTGATAGTAATAATGACAACTTCCCAGTGCCCCTAAATGGGGCTATTTAACAATGTTCGATTCTCCGAAATCTCTAATTTTATGGTTACAATGTATTGAGGTTGCACTTAAGAGATGAGCATAGGCTATACCACTACATTTTAAAGACTTCTTTTCATTTTATATTACAGATGAACATGGAGTAATAAAGTCATGGTATGTCTGGATTTACAATGCATACCAATTTTTTTTTTTCTTGCTTTGGTTATGTTTGGAGGCTATATAGAGATACAGAACTGAAATCAGCTTAGAAATTTTGCGTGTGTAATTTTTTTTCTGTTCTGGACATTTTATATAGAAATTGTAAAGAAAAAAGGTCAGAAAATCAACATTGTTATTGACAAACATCTGGTAGGGCCAAACTTAGATTGCGGCTCTAGACTGGATGGACTAGTTCCGATTAAAGTGGGGAAAAATAAAATGTTATAAGGTGGGATGAGTCTGTTTCTACGTTATAACCGTAGCCCACAAGGGCAAAGAGTGAATGATTGGCGCTGATATTACAGTATAGATAGAAACATAGAAAAATGTCGGCAGATAAGAACCTTTCGGCCCATCTAGTCTGCCCAATTACATGGATACTTAACCTGGATTTATCTTTTGTTTAGGATAGCCTTATGCCTATCCCATGCTTGCTTAAATTCAATTACTGTTTTGGCCTCTACCACTTCTACTGGAAGACTATATATTAAGAATAGATATTAACAATTGTGCTGCTTCAAACACCCTCGTGCACCCCACACACGAAATAAAGATCAAAAAACAGTCGGACGTCAGTCCCGTGTGAGCGCACGTTTTGGTACCAATAATGTTCCACACCTATCAGGGGTTCAAATCAGAGGGGGAGCCTCAATCTGGCTCAGGTGGCAGGCCTCCTGACCTCTTTAAGAGTTGGGTGTGACCCCCCCACATGAGTCTTCAAATGTCTTCACTTCACCTATCATCTCGACATTTCACTTGGAGGTGGAGAAAAAGAGAACTTCCATTGCGCAAATATATTCTTCAGTTTGAATATGATTAAAACAAGCAAATATATACTCACAATTTTCTGAGCCTCTACAATTAGTGGCTCAGTATGAAAGCATCAGGTATATCTCAAATCGGGGTAAGGGTATCTTGCCTCCGTTATCCCCTCCAGGGTATAGCTACCCCCGTTGAGTAATGAGGTCAAATTCACCAAAGGAATGATCAATAGCTTTAAAATGATTTAATCTTTAAAATATAAAAGTAATAAAATGAATAAACATTTCAGATACGCGTTTCGTCTGCCAACTGCTGCAGACTTCCTCAGTCTGTAATGTTCACAACGTCAATGCGTCTTAATATATAGGTCCCCCAATTGGTCATCACACCTGATCCATATTTCGCTTGCGGGCCACCCTTGACTTCCGGTTCCGCGTTCCATTTAGTTTTAATTATAATCCCGATCCGTTTCTTTCTTTTCTTCCCCCTGCGGTTCATTATAAGCATCCGGCTTGCGTTCCACCTGTATGTCTTCCGCATACGCATCATCAGGGGGTTCCGTGTTCGATCGCTATTTCCTTTTTATGCGGTTCATCATTGGTATCCGGCATGCGTCTCACATGCGCATTCTCCAACAATCCTCTTCCTGATTCCTAATCCCGCCCAACAATGGCACATTCCTTCAATTGGTTTTTCGATAGTGTTTCTCACTGTTGGGTTTTATGTGAACTCACATTAAGACACATACAAGAAGGAGGAAGAGAGGGACATTTACCATCAGAAAAATGACAGTAGGAATCATAACAATCGCATAAATAGCGGGAGTATTAATTTTTATTTTATTTATCTAATAGGGATGCACCGAGTTTTCGGTAGCCGAAATTTATCAGCCAAAAATGGTGGTTTTCTTTTTCAGCCGAAATGGAAATTCAGCTGAAAAAATTGGCCAAAAATTTCCCTTTTTGGAGGCCCGGCCGAGCCAGGGCCTCGCCTGAGTCTGGAGGCTGGCCGTGCTGCCTGCTCGGCCGTCTTCCAAGCTCAGACAAGCCCCCGGCTTGGCCTGAGCCTAGTTGCCTACACATACTCTCCTGCATCTTCCCCGAGTCCTCCTGCATCCAGTGCCCGCTCTCTGTGTCGGTCGCCGGTATGATGTCACGTAAGCCTTTGACCCAGGGTCAAAGGCTTCCGTGACGTCATACTGGCGACCAATGGAGAGAGGACACTGGATGCCAGAGGACTCGGGGCCGATTGTAGGTACAGTTGTGTTCAAAATTCTTCAACCCCCAATGCTGTAAAGGGTTTTAGGGAATTTAGTGTACGTTTGTAATTGTATTCAGAATGAAATCCTACAAGGACTTTTTAAAGAACCATATGCAACTAAAATTACATCAATTGGTTTTGTAATACAGTAGTAAATGTTTCTTTTGTGAATTTTTCATTGACACAATTATTCAACCCCTTAAAGACTACCACTCTGAAGAACAGAGGTTCATTCAAGTGTTTTCAATCAGGTATTGAAAACACCTGTGGATGTCACGGAGCAGCAATAAAGCATAATAAGCACAAATTAGGCAGCTTTAAAATGACTGATACTCAGCTCCTTCTAGACATTTACTGGTGTGGTTACAAACATGGTGAAGTCAAGAGAATGGTCCAGGAAGACGAGACAAGAGAAGAGGTGATTACTCTTCACAGGAAGGGCAATGGCTATAAGACGATTGCAAAGATGTTAAACATACCAAGAGAGACCATAGGAAGCATCATTCGCAAATTCAAGGCAAAGAGCACTGTAGAAACGCTACCTGGTCGTGGCAGAAAGAAGATGCTGACTTTGACTGCTGTGCGCTACCTGAAGCGTAGAGTGGAGAAAAGTCCCCGTGTGACTGCTGAGGAACTGAGAGAAGATTTGTCAGATGTGGGTACTGAAGTTTCAGCTCAGGCAATACGGTGCACACTGCGTAATGAAGGCCTCCATGCCAGAACTCCCAGGCGCACCACCTTGCTGTCTCCAAAGAATAAGAAGAGTCGACTGCAGTATGCCAAAAGTCATGTGGACAAACCACAGAAGTTTTGGGATTGTGTTCTGTGGACTGATGAAACAAAATTAGAACTGTTTGGGGCCATGGATCAACGCTATGTTTGGAGGAGGAAGAACAAGGCCTATGAAGAAAAGAACACCTTGCCTACTGTGAAGCATGGCGGGGGGTCAGTCATGCTTTGGGGCTGTTTTGCTTCTGCAGGTACAGGGAAGTTTCAGCGTGTGCAAGGTACCATGAATTCTCTTCAGTACCAGGAGATATTGGATGACAATGTGATGCAGTCCGTCACAAACCTGAGGCTTGGGAGACGTTGGACCTTTCAACAGGACAATGATCCCAAGCATACCTCCAAGTCCACTAGAGCATGGTTGCGGATTAAAGGCTGGAACATTTTGGAGTGGCCATCGCAGTCACCTGACTTAAATCCGATTGAGAACCTCTGGTGGGACTTAAAGAAAGCAGTTGCAGTGCGCAAGCCTAAGAATGTGACTGAACTGGAGGCTTTTGCCCATGACCAATGGGCGAAGATACCCGTAGATCGCTGCAAGACACTTGTGTCAAGCTATGCTTCACGTTTAAAAGCTGTTATAACTGTAAAAGGATGTTGTACTAAGATTGAATGTCACTTGGGGGTTGAATAAAACTGATAATGATGTGAGCACAGAAAAGACATTTGTGGTTATTTCATTATAAATGTTATGTTATATTTGTCTGACCTACACGTGCCTCTTTGATTTTAATTGTAAGCAAGATGACTGAATGATCAAAATCCATGTCAAACTGGCCAAAACACTCAATTTCAGTGGGGGTTGAATAATTTTGAACACCACTGTATGTGTAAGAAATATACTCCCCTACATCCTCCTACTTTGCCCCTGAGCTCCAGCGGTGACAGTCCTCCGGCTGTCGCAGGCTGCTCGGCTGTCCTCCAGGCTCAGATGAGCCCCCGCCTGGAGGCCGGCCGAGCAGCCTGCAACAGCTGGAGGACTGTCACCGCTGGAGCTCGGGCGAAGTAGGAGGATGTATGTGAGTATGTTGCCTACACATACCTACATTGGCCCTGAGTCCTCCACTGGTGGCAGTCCTCCGGCATCCAGTGTCCTCTCTCCGTTGGTCGCCGGTATGACGTCACGGAAGCCTTTGACCCTTGGTCAAAGGCTTACGTGACATCATACTGGCGACCGACACAGAGAGCGGCACTGGATGCAGGAGGACTCGGGGCCAATGCAGGCGAGTATTTGTAGGCAATTTTCGGTTTCGGCCGGAAATTTCCGTTTTTTTTGGTGCATCCCTAATATCTAATACACAAAGTAAACATGGGTAAATTGTAGATTTTACATGATAGTCACAGTGCAGCCTAATAGAATAGATTTTTGTTTATTTTAAGATCTTTATTTTTTTCTTCTTACCAAAAATTCAGTTCGCAAGCTACCAGGCTTCAGAACTGATCCCCTGCAAGAGAGACGTGTGTCTGTATATGTATATATAAAATATATATGTCCAGTGAAAATCCAGCCCTCAAGGGTCCAGCATCCCCTGCCCAGTGCAATGCCAAGTGTCATGCCCCATGATTTAGGATTTATTGTATATTTTCTGTTTTGTGTTGAATCTGCCTTTGCTGCCTACATGCTATTGAGTTCATAGCTATTTTGTCCCTTCTGGGTTTCCCTAGTTTTCTGTATCCAGCTAGTTCCCACCCCTCTGCTCAATGTCTTGTTAGTTACTTTCTGGTCACATAGCAGCCATTCTGTACTCACTGCTGGACAAATCTAATGTCTTTTTACCTGCATTGCTGTACAATATTCAAGATTGTCAGTCTGATCATTAAAGTCTTCAACTGGATTCATCTTTTTACGTGTCAGTTTTGCTGAGTTGAAGCTTCATCGTGTGAGTACTGGTCAACTACAGACGTAGCTAGTCTAAAGCAACCACGCCTCACAGCTTTGCTTAGGGAAGCAGAATACCAAGCTATATGTAAAGTTCACGAAATAGCGGCACTCCTGGGACTGCTTCAAATATTCTCTTTTATTGCTTATTACATAAACCTCTACATTTCAGCTTGCTCACCACAAGCTTTCTAAAGGAAAAGCATTTTTTTTTTTGTGGCTATGATGAAAAGGCATCCAAACACATCTGGCACGTGCCACCTACCTAGAAACTGTTTGCAGACCAGAATGTCCTCCTTCCTCCTCCTGCTCTCCAGTTCTGTTCATGAAAAGCAGCGCGTATCGCCCGCGGCCCGATGAGCCCTTGCCGGGTAGAGAGCCACAGGAAAGTGCGGGGCTTGCAGTCCGGACTAGGCCGCCGCACCTGGAGAGCTGGGCCGGCGAGCGTGACAGTTA
This sequence comes from Leptobrachium leishanense, assembly GCA_009667805.1. NCBI lineage: Eukaryota > Metazoa > Chordata > Amphibia > Anura > Megophryidae > Leptobrachium > Leptobrachium leishanense. The sequence continues at coordinate 73,742,583 of CM019065.1, forward strand.
ACCCTGTGCCAGCGAGGCGAGGGCGCTGGCGGACAAAGGCAGTGGGGGAGCTGCCACAGTGGCAGTGAAGGGGTAGCTACCACGGGACAAGCGCTGGCCTCAAGCAGATCGTCCTTCTGCAGCTCGACCTCATTAAGCAGGTGGATCCAGGAATGGGACCGGCACAAAATGGTGATGACTGATGTTTCAGCTTTTTTTCCAGCTGTCTTTTTTTCCTTTCGGCCGATTTAATTTCGGTGCATCCCTAATTTCTATGTATTCAGGTTGAAGGGTTAGGTCCTTTTTTTAGCGGATCTGTAATAGAGCAGCACGATCCTTGCTTTTGGTGCTTTTTGTTGATTTTTTTTTTTTTTTTTACATATTTTACTCTACGTTTGGCTTATCTAATGCAGATGGCACCAGTTCATATACAGTACGTACAGGCTCCAGTGATTTATTTTTTGTCTGCTACTGGTCCTGTATGATTTTGTTAACAGTTGGGAAGTCCTTTCAGGTTAGGATAGCAAAACATTACCCATACCCATGTTACATCTGACAATTCAGGGCGAAACTAGACACTCAGGGGGATGGAAGAAAAGCCACATGTAAGCAATATTCTCATTTTCGTATGTTAGCATGGATTGTGGGTTAATATAGCTTTGCACTTTTTGATTGGCCGATATTCGCTTGTTGTCTTGCGTAATATTATCAGATAAATCTCGCATTTGCTAACATAACTTTTATGGTCTTCTCTATATTAAGCTAGTTTCACAGTCAAGTATTTTCTCGCTTTATGTAAAGGATCTGCTTGCATGCCTCTGTTTATAGTTGTACATTTGGACGCTAGTGCAAAAACTTGCTACCTTCCCTTAATTCATTTAATAGGTGCAAGGGAAGTCACTGGGCCTTCTAGCCTGCATTTCCTTTCTTCCCACACATTATGCTTATATTTTGTAGAAGCAATTCATTACTATTTTTATGTATTTTTATTAATATTTTAGTAAGACAAATGTTTGTTATTAAATAAACATATAAACTTTAAGAGCGTTACATTGTCTTCTGTTTCTGGAAATGTTTCAATGATATTTAAGCTTTATAATGCGTTAATTAAAATGTGACACTTTTTTTTATTTCATAAAAGTGTGAATTTTATTTTTAGATAAAGTGGTGAGGAGAGCTATAATATTTAAAAGAATACAACTTTTTGTTAACATGTACTACAAATCCGATTGCAGAGACCTACCCTGGTGCGATGTGGATCTCGCCCATTGCATTTGGGATACGAAAGGCGTTCTTCACCGTTCCATCGCTTTTTGTATTGAGTGGGCCCTCAAGTGTAATGCCGGGCTTGGTTACTGTGTTTTCAGAGAACATCTTGATTTTGGGAATTTGACGTCCTGAATTTTAATACGCTGTATTCCATTTTCAGACTGTTCGTCAGAAGATAAAAGCACGTTATTTCATTGCTAGTTCCGAGAGGAATTTGACTGACAGCTATGGAATGCGTCATGCTTCGGTACAGCATGTTACCCGCTTGAAGGATCACTTTGACGAGCGCTCATTTAAAAGCTAATGAAAGTAAGTGCAATCTGCATCATGGATGGCTTTAATCAACTTCATTTGCTGTCAATATGGCGACCGGTGCCAAGGGAGCTCATGTTTGCGTGGCTAAATGTGACCATATGTTTGGGAATGGCAATCTCCTTTTTAGAGGTCCTTGGATGACACATTGGATGGGTGCTGCATCAAGTTGAGACTTTTCATTGGGGTAAAAAATATAAAAGGCTTTTAATAACGCCGTTCCCTAATGATATTACTGTTTAACCTTTTTTTAATTCGTTTCAGCGATTTTTACATTGTCCTGGCTTTTCCCTACAGGAAAATATTTTATTCAGGTTTTTTTTTTCTGGTCAGCTGGATTCTCAAACTCCCACATGATTACAATGAAGAATTAAATATTAAGGCATTACAACGGCGAGTGTTTGCAGCTGTCATCGTGCATGCTTGTTAACATGGCAGAGCACGTAGTATGATTTAGCGCTGCTGGTGAAAATCTGCTCCCTAATAGGCTTCTTTTATTATTTATTTAGAATAAGTAAACTGCGGATACATGTCATACATATTTTGTGAACCGTATTACAAATAATGCAAAATAACCTTTTGAAATGAGAGTTCTAGAATGCCAAGTCTCTGACCGCCATTCACTAAGCTCCTGCATAATTATCACCTAGGATTACAGTTGTACCTGTCAACGTTGACAAGCCAATCACATGGAAATGTCGTATGATACTCCTGGTTTGGTCAAGGTTTCCTTTGAATTTGACTGGGCCAACATGGATGAGTGCAACCCGACTTTTTCAGAGTTCACTTTGCCGGCTCCAAAATGCCATTTGTGAGTAGTGCCCATGGAGCTTTTTTTAAAGGACTTTTACAAGGACCATGTGAAAACCTGTCTCCAAAACAATTTTTTATTGTCTGAAGAGCCCATTGTTTCCAAAAGTGACCCCCTCATACTTTGATCCGAGATGCCTGATGGCCAAAGGACAACATGCAGTTCCCTTTATTGCATATAAAGGAAAACTAAAGATGATAGTCTTTGAGATACCTTTTATTGACTAATTTTGATAGAACGTTTAAACAGTCTGTCTAGGCAGGGTGAAAATAACTAAAATCTAGAAACTTTTAAGAGCCGTATTGACCCAAACATCATTATGCTCAGATGCTGTAAATAATCATTTAGACTTGACAATATTAATGGAATATCAATGGAACACTGCCAGCTGCCTGGTCTGGTGTCTCTGGATCTATATGTATACCCAACAGACCTCAGATAAATGTATCTGAGGTCTGGAATGTTTTTTGTATATAAACTCACTAAACTTATGGTGAATGGCAAAAAAGAGTGAAAACCTCCATGGCAAATAATAAAGTTTAGAATTGTAGAAGACCGTTACACATCCCAGCAGTTCAGAGTACGGCTTTGCCCACAGAACTCGTGCTGCATTCACCATATGCAGAAAGGAATTCTGGGTAGGACATGCAAATGAGGTCTCCAATTTCTCACTTTTTTTGCATCCAGGGTCGGTTTTACACAGAACCCTCCTTGCCAGGACAATGCCATACTAGGTATCCTGATGAAAATCTATGGATAGCGGACTGAAATGTCAGTCTATTTTCATAATAAATCAGTTTTGCAGAGACGCAGAGTGCCACCAGCATTCTTTATGCACGGTTGGTCATATCTGCTAAGCGTTGCACCGGGCGAAGGACATATTGTTTTTAAAGTGCAGGAACCGACTGTGTATATATAGATATTGCGCAGGCTGGTGCAGTGGGTAAATGGTGTGTCTGTTCATACATTTCAATAGTAATATAACTTGGGCAGACTCTAAGCAAAATCCCAAATTATTTATTGAAAAGCGGTCATGTGACTTTAAATAAAGGTATCGGTACGTACGGGGGGGGGGGGGTGGAATTGTATCCGTGCATCCCTATCATTAACCCAGTAAATGTATTAAAAAAATACATTGAAGACTTTTTACGCTTTTGTTCATTTTTTTTAAGGCCTGGTAGTTTAAAATAAATATTTCAATCTTTTACACTGTGTACAGCATAAGGAACCATGGTTTTGGCAGAATCTATATTGCTGTGCGGCCTTCCTATACATTTATAAAAATAAAATTAAGCCCTTCACATTCATTCCAAGATGATACAGATCTAGACCGTTGGTCTTATTCTTCAACTTCAGCCTGCATTAAAAAAATTAAAGAACGTTGGGGTGAATCTTCAAGAAGAAATAAAGTTGGATCAAAAATATTACCCAAGCTTACATTTTTTTTTTTTTTTTTAGTAATTTTACAAACGGATTGAGCTAATGGATCCTGTAAATGCCTAAACATATATACTGTAATTTTAAGCTTGTATAAACTAGTGTTGGATGTTTGTCCTGTAATTTTCTTTCAATGTGTATTGTTTTTATTGTTCTAAAAGATTTATGTGCAAAAACAGATTTGCTTTCAGTGAATCTTACACTGTGGTTGCCTCCCTTACACAAAACTCTTTTTTTTTTTTTTTTTGTGATGATTTCTCCTCCTCCGTCCTTGTTATAGAGCAGTATTCCTGTGCGCGCCGTGCCGGGCTATGATTGCTGCTCATCCGTTTGTTGATTTCCTTTGTGCTGATGACATTAATCATGGCGTTGGTGATCGGCCGGCATTTGTTACTGTCAGCTGTAGCGTGCTGGGGTGTAATGCTGAGTAGTCACATACCTGCTACCGGTTTGCTATGCAATATTTTGATTTGTGTCAGCTGCTCAAAGTCCCATGGGTGCTGCGATTTCTTCATACTGGGAAGTCGGTGTTCTTTAGAATATTGCTCACCATTTAAATGTCATACGTCGTGGTTTTGTCGTGTTATGCTGAATGGAAAATGATAAAATGCTTGTGCCAGAACTGCCCTTCATGGCTCGATCTAATCGCGTCAGTGCAATAATTTCCTTACTAGGCCTGATGTCATAAGAAACCTGCAACTAAATGATACACTTACTCCAAAATGTTTCAGTGTTATACTTGGGTTGTTTAACCTCCCTGGTGGATGAGGGTTAAATTTCATTGCTGAAAGCGGTAACCCCCAAGCCACACTCGGGCTGGATACATACCTTTACCTGTGCACCCTCCATGTCCTCCCACAATATCATTCCCCTACATGCGATCGCGACATCCTGCTTCCTGGTTCCCTTCTCACAAGAAGGGAGCCAGGAAGCAGGACGCCACAATCGTACGGAGGTGACTGCGGGAGGACATCGAGAGCGCAGGAACAGGTATGTATCAGTCACCGTGTGGCTCGGGGGTTACCGCTTTCAGCATTGAAAGTTAACCCCGAGCCACGCTAGGAGGATGAATAAATGCACCGATTCTGACGTATAAAATATGTCTGAATCAGACCGCCAGGGAGTCTAATGTCATTTACTTCAGTGTAGTTTTTTTTTATTATGCGCAACTTTTTTATTCATTGGAAATTTATGGGTTATATTTACAGCTTTTTATCTGCTGTTTCATGAGGAGAAAAAAACCCATTAATTCATTTTAAACAAAGTAATGTTGCCTGTATGAATAAATCATTATTTTACTTACACTGATGAGAAAAACATTAAATCCACCTGCCTAATATCATGTAGGCCCGTGAACGTGTTTTGTGGTATCAGGCACAAAGACCTTAGAAGCGGATCCTTGAAGTCCTGCAAGTTGTGAGGTGGGGCTTCCATGGGTTGGATTTGTTTCAACACATCTCACAGATGCTTGATCAGATTGAGATCTGGGGAGTTTGGAGGCCAGGATAACACCTTGGAATCTTTGTCATGTTCCTCAAACCATTCCTGAAACCTTTTTTGCAGCGGGCATTATCCTGCTAAAAGATTACACTGCCATCAAGGCAAAACACTGCCGTAAAGGGTGTACAGTGGATAGAAAAAGTCTACACACCCCTGTTAAAATGTCAGGTTTCTGTGATCTAAAAAAAATAAGACAAAGGTAAATCATTTCAGAACTTCTTCCACCTTCATTTTGACCTATAAACCGTACAACTCAATGAAAAACAAACTGAAATCTTTTAGATGGAAGAAAAATAGAAAACTAAAATATGGTTGCAGAAGTTGCACACCCTCTTATAATGGGATGTAGCCTTGTTTTGAGAATTAAACAATCACATTCAAAATCATGTTAAATTAGGAGTCCGTACACACCTGCCATCATTTAAAGTGCCTCTGATTAACCCCAAATAAAGTTCAGCTGTTCTAGTAGGTCTTTCCTGACATTTTCTTGGCCGCGTCCTACAGCACAAGCCGTGGTCCGCAGAGAAGCTTCCAAAGCATCAGAGAGATCTCTTTGTTAAAAGGTATCAGTCAAGAGAACGTTCAAAAGGCATTAGATAAACCATGGAACACAGTGAAGACAGTCATCATCAATTGGTGGAAATAAGCACAACAGTGACATTACCAAGAACTGGACGGCCCTCCAAATGTGGTGAAAAGACGAAGATAACTGGTCAGGGAGGCTGCCAAGAGGCCTACAGCAACATTAAAGGAGCTGCATGAATATCTGGCAAGTACTGGCTGTGTGGTACATGTGGCAACAACCTCCCATATTCTTCATTTGTCTTGGCTATGGGGTAGAGTGGCAAGACGGAAGCCCTTTCTTACAAAGAAAAACATCCAAGCCTGGCTAAATTTAGCAAAAACACATCTGAAGTCTCCGAAACGCATGTGGGAAAATGTGTTTATGGTCTGGTGACACCAAGGTTGAACTTTTGACCCATAAATCCATGTTTGGCGCAAAAACAACCCTGCACGTCACCAAAAGAGCACCATACCCGCAGTGATGCATGGTGATGGCAGCATCATGCCAATGGACAGTTTTTTTATTGGCACAAACCCTTAAGACTTCTGCTAGAAAGCTGAACATGAAGAGAAACTTCATCTTCCTGCATGACAACGACCCAAAGCATACATCCAAATCAACAAAGGAATGGCTTCACCAGAAGATGATTAGCATTTTGGAATGGCCCAGCCAGAGCCCAGATCTGAATCCGATCGAAAATCTGTGGGGTGATCTGAAGAGGTCTGTGCACAGATGCCCTCACAATCTAACAGATTTGGAGTGTTTTTGCAAAGAATAGGCAAATCTTGCCAAGATGTGCCATGCCGATTAGATTCAAACCCAAAAAGACTGGTAATAAAACCAGAAGGTGCTTCAACAAAGTATTAGTTTAAGAGTGTGCACACTTATACAACCATATTATTTTAGTTTATTTTTACTTCTCTCCGCTGAAAAGATTTCAGTTTGTTTTTAGTTGATTTGTACAGTTTATAGGTCACATTAAAGGCAGAAAAAGTTCTGAAATTATCATATTTTTTTTAACATTACAGAAACCTGACTTTTTTATATTTAAAATTGTTATTTTGTAATGAAGTAATCCTATAAACAGAGTAAGGGACTCGCAGGGCCTCCTGTGACGCTATCAACAGAAACCCTTAAGAAAATAACATGGGGGGGGGGTGTCGTATGAAAAATCTGCAGAATTTTGGGGAAAAAAAGGGGGGGGGGAGAGTAACCAAAAGCAATCAAAAACCATCCAAAACGCTTCAGAAAAATAAGAATAACAGAAAACCAAAAGTCTCAAATTTATTCCCCTCTGGGGAGTGTCAGCAGTGAAAAAACAATAAAATAAAGACCCGAAGCGTCTCAGAGCAGCATAAAACAGGGGGGGAAAAGGATACTTTAAAACATAGTGGTCTTCAAAATACCGCTAAAAGACTGCGAAGGGGATTATAAAAGGAAAAGTAAAAATTTAAAAACAAAACCGCTTTTACTCGGCAAGAATCAGGGTGAACACAAAAAACCAAACAAACCATGAAGTCATCAGAAAATATTCGTAGGGGGAGAAAAACACAGCAGGCCATGTAAGGGTGCCAGGGTCGAAAACCGTGCGTAACAGATCGGCAGGGCAGTTCCCTTCAGCCCGTATCCCGCCGAAACGTTGGGCAGAAAGCAGCTTCAATCCTTCTTTTACCTCCTTCAGCGCCTGAGACATCCGGCAACCAGGTCCTTCCATCTGCCGCGCTGGGGACAGCCCGGGTCCAAGGCAAGCACTGCCCCCTCAACAGTGCCCACACTCAGCTTCCAGAGCTGCGCCGTCAGCACAGGCCTCACAGAGGGAGCCGTGACCTCTGGTTCCATGGTCGCCTTCCCTGCTAGGCCCCAACTCACAGGCCTCCCAGCAACCTCGCGCACCTCCAGCGTCGTCATCGGGAGCAGGGGCCTGCGCACCGGACCAGGCACCCTCTCGGTCTCTCCTCCAGGTGTAGATACAAGCGTCAGCTTCCCAGGTGGGATGCCAATCGTGTCGCCGCTCCCCGTTCCAACCACTGAGCAGGTCCCAGCCATGCACCCGTCTGGCGCATCCTCCTCAGAATGCGAGCCTCCATTCTCCCGGCAGCCCCGCATCACCCGTCGCCAGACTCCTCTAGTGAGCGGCACGTCTTCCTCCTCCCCATCCAGCAACTGCAGACAGGCCTCCAGGCCTGCAAAGAAGGCCTCAGCGTCTCTCGTGGGGGGAGGTGATCCGCATCGCTCGTCCTCTCTCATCTGACCTCCCCTCTGGGCGATCGGGAAACGTGGGCCCCCCGTTTCCCCAATCCTCAACTCAGAGGTAGGTTTGGTGGCGGTGGCAGGACAGTCAGGGACAGAGGGCCTGGACGAAGGCTGCAAAATGGCCGCCAGCTCCTCGCTCCGGCCACACACTGGCAGCTGCAGAGGGAGACCCAGGACCGGAGGGGGGGGACAGAACGGCCACCGGACAACTCCAGTCCGGTGGCCAGCCATCTGGAGCCTGAAATCCAAAGATGCACAGCTAAGAGTTTTATCAGGCTCCAAGGGTGGCAGACGTGCGGAGCTCCTTGAAAACACGTCTGCTCCCTTCGGTAGCCGGCCACACCCCTGAAACCTGACATTTTAACAGGGGTGTGTAGACTTTTTTCTGTCCACTGTATATGGTCTGCGACAATCTCTAGATGGTACTTGTCCAATGTATTTGGACACCTTTCTGTCATGGCCAGCATTGCTTTTCAGCATTTTGAGCTATAGCAGCTTTTCCTTGTGATTGGATCAGATGAGTTAGCCTTCACTCCCCTCCTGCATAAATGAGCCTTGGGAGCCCAGGACCCTGACGCCAGTTCACCGATTGTCCTTCCTTGCTCGAGTTTTGGTAGGTACTAACCACTACATACCAGGAACACCCCACAAGCCTTGCCATTTTGGAGATGCTCTGACCCCGTTGTCTAGCCTTCATTATCAGGCCCTAGTCAGTCACTCTTCTTTTTGCTTGTCCTGCTGCCAACACTTAATTCAAGAGTTTAACGTTGTGTCAAAATATATTCCACCTCTTGACAGGTGCCATTGTAACCATATAATCAATGTCATTCCTTCACCGGTCAGTGGTTTTAATGAGGTTACTGCTCAGTGTATATTCTGTTACAGAATAGAATGCCTACCGTTTCCATTGAGATCCTTTTGTGGTGTTATAGGGGGCAGTTTGTAGTTGAGTCAATTCAAATTCTTACTTTTTTCAATCTTTTCCACTAGCTGGTATATTATAAAGCAGAATATATTAGGTGTACATATGGGTGCGGCGCATACAATTCCTCCCCTTTGGCCTGCACCGTAGTGTTTCTTTCATTGCTCTTGGCCCAGCCTATGACTAATTCCATTAATCTCAAATCTATTTCTCAACAGATTTCCCACACTTTGTTCATTTTCTGCTTTTAAGCACATCCCTTTTTTCGTATTAATGTACTGCTACCTTGTTTATTTCCTGTATAGTAAATAAAGATGTCAGACTCTTTAATTATGGCAACTTTTTTAAGTTGTTCAAATGGTCTGCCATTAGGTGGCTACCTAGCAATAGGATACCGTTGGTGCTCATATTAGCTTGGAGGGATAAGGCACTGATACTGGCATTATTTTTGTTTCAAAGCTTTGTACCCCGGTTTGGTATCTCCATGCAGATATGTACAATCTCGCTGTCAGTATCCTGGAGTACTGATTCTGGCCTAATCCCATCCAGTCAATAGCTGGAGCTCATTGTAGGCTGAACGCAAAGACTTAAAACGTCCTTATTTTGGGTTTACAGCCAAATATGTACACACAAGGCATACCCAAGGACGGGAAGGAACAGGAGAACCAATGGGACAACAAACACACAGGGGATGGACTGCCCAACAAAGAAAAAATATGCCTTAGCATTAACCTATTGTACAGCCTTCCCCACCACACACACACACACACACACACACACACACACACACACACACACACACACACACACACACACACACACACACACACACACACACACACACACACACACACACACACACACACACCCTGGTCTAACAGACAAACGCATGAACTCCCCTCCACCTTCTAACTGGGAATACATGGTTCCAGAACTGGCTTCTTCCAGTTCCACCAGTGAGACATGCAGAGATCTAGTTAGTTTAATCTGGCTCTCAGATGGAAGCATGGAGACCTTCCAATCAGGGAAGCCGCAAAGCATATACCACAAGGCACGTTACAATGTATACACGAACAATACATCTGTCCCAAGGTACAACAGAAATCTGGGAATAGAACACAGAAAGCAAACACCCTGTAGTACCTACGGTGGGTGCGTCGTGATTTTGATATAGAGGGCTAAGGAACAATATTAAATGTCAGACCCACCAATAACCACTGTCCCCCACACCTTCCAAAGCGTCTCTAGGTCCATATACCAAGTGACTACCGCATTGGGACATGATCCGCGCTTCCCGCCGCAAATCCACCAGACAACCACCACGCAAACCTGGCTGAACTTCCCTGGGCTCCATAGATGCGTTCTTCAGCGCATCGCAGACTAGGCCTGCCGCGGCCGGGGAGTCCAACATGGCATCCTCCCCCACCACATCTGAGGCCTCATGGTCCAGCGGGCAATCAACGATCCGTCACCTTGAATCCCTAATAGCAGAACTACCAACTCTGGCTGAAGTCCCGACCAGGGCTGACTTTCAAGCCATGCTGGACCAACTTCAGGTGTCCTTTGGGTGGGAAATGGCAGAGGTCCGTGCGGACGTTACCGCCATTGACGCACGTGTTGCAGCATTAGAGAAAGGAGCTACAAAACACCCTGCCCTGGAAGCGATATTAGAACCACAGGCTGACTCGCCACTCTCAGAGATGCACTGTCGAATAGACTACCTGGAGAAACAGATCCCGAAGACATAATGTCCGCATCCGAGGCGTCAGTAAAGTGAAATTTTTCCTTCTCCGGCCTTTCACTCACCTCCTGGGATGCCTCCCTTTACCGAATGGGGCCATAGACCGAGATCATGGAGTATTCCGACCACCAAACACCAATACTCGCTCTTCCCCGAGAGACATTCTTTGCCACCTGCCTGACTTTACACTGGGCCCGGCGCATGATGATCTCCTTCAATGGTCCTTTGGTGAAACATTTGAATTTTTTCAGGACCTATCACCTCATACCTTGGCAGCCCGCAGAGCCCTTCGGCCAGTCATGAGAGCGCTACAGGAAGCAGGTCTTCCTTACCACTGGGGGTTTCCCTCTGCCCTCCACTTTCGCAAAAATGAAGCACACCATGTCATCCGCTCCCTGAAAGATGTGGCTCCGTTACTGGCTTTCTTGACCTGCCCCCCCCCCCGCCGAGGTTCCAGATTTGGAATGCCTGCTGTTTGCCGTGATCGGGACGGTGTCTGCCACGGATCTACCTAGGCCTCAACGTCTGCCTAGGAGTGGCAGCCCTCGGGACAGATCACAATCGCCACTACCACTGGACACTCAGACCTCGACGGAATGACTCCGTGAGTTCGGTTACTTCACCGTCCTTTTTTTTTCCCTCACATTTTGTTAGTTCAGCTTTAGAACTGATGGCTTTCTGGTACCTTTGCAACGTCTGACCTTCCTCTCACTGACTTTCCACGCTTGCACTAATGTCCCTGTATTGCTCCGAGGTCGAACAGTGTGATAAGAGAATACGTGATTACACGGTGACCGGATGCCATAACCTTCCACGTTGGTGACTTATAACAATTGCAGAACCGCAAGCTCTCCCGGCGCGAAACCCTTAGGGGTTATGTCGGGGTACATTATAATATTTTTTTTCTTCTTTCCTCTTTTACAGCACTTATTTGGGTGGAAGTGACCTTGGGGGTACACGGAGAGGGTTTTGTATACCACCCGATTGCCACTCCTACAGATGATTCAGTATTTTTGATCTCCAGGTTTGATGCGACAGATGCATCATACATAGTTTGAAATATGTTGTTTATTGCATTTACTGTTTGGGTTTGGTAAGTTTCAGGGGAGATATTTCTACCCTGCATTGAAATTCTTTTATTACCACAACTGTTCTCTTTTGCTTTTTATTGCATTGCCATGTCGTGGTAATTATCTGCTTAAGGTCTCCCTTCCACAGACCTCCTGTCAAGTTATTCGACGGCAGCACCCCTTTCATTGGTGTACCACATCTCTCACCTATTTAGGAGTTCGTCTTTCTATTACGTTCACTCAGATCTTTGACCTTAACTTTAAACCCCTTTTTGGAGACCTTTTGCTCGGACATGGCCCTGTGGACAAACAAACTTCTATCCTGGATAAGGAGGATAAATGTAATAAAAATTAATCTTTTACTTAGATTGTTATACCTCTTTCAGACTCTCCCCATCCTCCTCCCGTTCACTTTTCATACGCAAATACAATGTCTATTCTCGCAGTTTATCTGGCCCAAAGGACGCCCCAACTTAAATATTCAACCTTATGCAAACCCAAACTCTCCGGTGGTCTCGCACTCCCAGATACAAAACTTTATTATTAAGCTACCCATCTGACGAGGATTCTCGACTGGATGTCGAGCTCACCAGATCAGAGATGGATTGATCTGGAGGAACAACAGGCCGGTCGTCCACTTGACACCCTCCCATGGCTTTGATTGGCTGGAATCCGGAGCATTGCCACTGCTTCTACCACAGTTGGTAGCACTCTACTACTGTGGCACAAACTCAGAGTCAAATTTGCCCTCTCATCCTTCCCGTCTCCTCTACTCCCGCTGATTTATAATCCGGACTTCCCTACCCAAGTAATATCTTTACATAGTCGACTCACTGATTTTCCCTGCCTGCGGGTACTTCACGTTTTACGTGATGGTGATTATGTGTCACTCGATATCCCTCAAAGACCGGGCCCATCCTTTGCAGAAATTTTCGGTTTTCATCAAATTTAAAGCCTTTCTTAAGGCTCTACCTGGAAACTCCTCTCTGCCCAGACCCCTCTCTCCGTTTGAATCCTTTTCTCAGCAGGCGATATCACTGTCACATGGCATATCTACACTCTATAAAATATTGCAGGCAGTGGACTCCGAACCTCCGACCTTTATGGCCCGATGGGAACGCACATTGGAAACTCCTATTCCTGACGAGACCTGGACTAAAACGCTTACATTAGTGCATTACGGCACGAAGATCACTCGACTACACGGATCCTCATACAAATTCCTGGTATTCTGGTACCGCACACCTGCTCTTGTTTCACTTGATCAGATCACCTGTTCTCCTACTTGCTGGCGCTGCTCTTCATCCCTTGGATCTTACATACATATCTGGTGGGAATGCTCGCTTATTCAGAGTTCTTGGAGAATTGGTTACAAGACCTGATCACGCAAGTTACTGATTTGGTTTTGGAATTCACACCTCAGACCTTCTGGCTTCTACACGTATCATACTCGGTGCAGTCCTTAAAGAAATCCAATCTTACTTCGCATCCTCCTGATAGCCAGGTCGCTTATTCCTGTTTACTGGAGGTCCACTTCTGCCCCCTCCATTAAATCCGTGGTCGACAGGTTGGAGGCTTTGCGGTCCAATCTAAGAACTGGCTCTCCCGCCTGCACAGGCTGCCCAACATTTATTGGAGGTTTGGTATCACTGGACTGTGTCTCGTAAAATCGTCTGAAAAGTTGTGGAGGTACAATACAAAGTGGAGGGAGGCGGCAGACAAGGGCAGGGTCCAGAATAAAACACGGCTCCCCCGAGCCACCTACACCCCTATTTATCCTAGATTTCCTTCTCTCTTCCTCCTTGACTATCCCGGGATTCTTCATTTCCTTCCTCTTTCTAGTTTTACCCTCGCCTCTTACTTTCCCTCTCTCTATATACCCTTCTTTTCTGTATTTTCTATGCTCCCCCTGCCCCCTCGCCTTACCCGTTTTGTTGTCTTTTGTCTTGTCTTCGTGTAAGTGTTGGTGTTTGTTTTTATGCGCGTTGTTTGTCTCAGCTTTTAAAGCACTACATTAGTTTTTTACATACTGCTGGAGCACTCCCACCCTTTTTTTTTTACCCCCCCCCCCTATATTGTATTGATACTTTAGAGACCAGAAGCAAAGATCATTCTCCAACTAAAACTCTCCTAATTTCAAATCGGTACCATGCTGAATAGAAGACAGTTTCTCAGATCTTCCTCACATGATATGCCATTCCCTTACTTTGCAATACGGTCATTCTGTATGTATCAGGAATGTTTATCGTTTTCTTTATTGTCTGTTCATGACATACATGCAAAATAAAAACATTTAATTTAAAAATAAAATAAAAAAATCTATGATCAAGTCATGGTCCTTCTACGTTGTGGCCAAACAAGGATTGAGGACAATTAATTTTTGTAAGCCAGTATCTAGTGGTTCTTCTTCTTTCTCCCTTTCAGGCAGAATTTCTGCTGTCTTGGTATTTCTTCCACGATGTTTCTAGATTGAATTTGCTGTTAGCTTTGCCATAACATGATGTGTATTTGAGAGGCAGATTGAAAAATCACAAGTGATCATCTCATAGATTTATCTTCTTCCTCTCCCAGTCCATGTTCTGCTGGGTTAGTGAGGTGAACAGTGATGGAAAATCTGTAGTTATCTTCCTAAAATGTCAACATTATCTGTCAAAATTACATGCCGATGTACGAAGTCTTTTTTTTTTTTTTTTTGAGGGCGGATAATACATTGCTCTTATGAGATTAACTCACATATTTCTTCGATACATACTTCTGTAGCTTGTCTGAGGATTTATTAGAATCCTGAAATCTATATGCATGTACATAATCGCAGAGCTTCACCAACCTGATCATTTTAATGTAATATTATTGTATAAGTATTTAAATGTATAGGTTTGTATTTTTTAGATAAAATTTGCTTGTTGCCTTCCATCGAATACATTTTATTTACCCCTCTGATTCAGGGCACACATATGGTTACTCATTCATTTCCCTTGTTGCAGTATATGTATAGTCCGGTAATCCAGGTCTTGACATATTTAGAAAAAAGCATAGGAACTAAAACGATGTGTATTTATGCACCAGGCAGATATATACGGAAGATTCAACTCGGAGCACAAATCCTAGGCGCTGTAGTCTGTGGCTATCTGGCCCATGGATTTAACAAAATCTATAGCCTGTGATCTTCTGCTCACTATTCTATATCTCTTTCCCACTTCCATTCTTTTTCCCTATTTGTACAGGTTGGGCACCCCTTATCCAGGATTTTTTAATCTAGAACACTCAAAAATTTAGCATGTTCGGACAGTTCCAAATATATATATATGTGAGTATTTTTACCAGGGTAACGTGGGGGTTTCGGTCCACGTGCAGACTGCTCCCCTTGAAGTCAGTATTCCGCAGTAGTACCGCTTCTGACCCAGAACGCAGGCAATAACCTACAGAAGATCCTTGTTCTTTCAACCCAAAATGGAGACTGACTATTTATTAAACAGAGACACACAGGTTACAGTCAAGGACTCACACATTTGCATACAATCAAGCAGATTACATATCAGATAGCTGCACAGGACCTTCAAACAAGGAGATTTCCTAGGAGGAGAATGGGGGAGGGAGAAAGCGGGTAAAACCAAAGGAATTTCTTATAGAGAGAACATACACAATAGAGAGAGCAGGTACTAATACAGAGATTGACACTATACAGAGAAAAGGTACACAGAACACACAAACACCCTGCATCTAGAATTGTAGATACAGGGTGACTTTAAAAAAGGAAACAGCAGGTAAACCATATAAAACCTTAGGCTTGCACCTCCCAAATACATTTCTAGGCCCATATATTTCATGTCCAAAGTGACGCATGTCACAACCAGGAAGGATACATTGAGGTTTCTCTTGTTTTCAAGTGTGTCCTGGGTGGCGAGTATGTACCGTTAGGTGTCTTGCCCAAGGACACTGACTGGAGAGGTGCTCTTGCTGGGATTCAAACCTGGGTCTCCACGGTTATAGAGCAGTGATGTTACCTCTACTCCATCCAGCCTCCCTGATGCTCTGGACAGGTCTTGCAGCAGTCTGGTCCTCCTCTGCTGGCTGCAATACAGCCCAATTGTGGGACATGCTGCCCAGAATCAAGAAAAAAGAAACGGTAGCGCTAATAACAAAATACAGGAATCGCTAGAAAACACACAAATGGTCCTTGTCTGTAACCATCAAAGAATGAAATGAAGTAAAAAAGAAGAGTGTAGCGATGGCAATGTCCTTCTTGAGGAGAAGACGAGAGTTTCAATGATGTTTGAGAGTCTCCTTCGCCCAATATCCTCAAATAAAGCAGATAAAAATACATCATAGTGCGACCCATAATCGACATATGGCTAAGTATGGATAAAAAAGCACTCACATGGAGTAGAACCCTCCTGGTTCTAGGGAAAATTGCGTCTGGGTACTTTCCGGCCACCCAATTGCCCTTTAGGATCCAAGATGTTCCATTCTCCAAATCCGTGTGTACTGTATCGTAGAGTACGGTAGGACTAGAAAGAGATCACTCCAAGAAAGGCTCCAATAGTCAGTGGTGTATTTAGGTTTTGTGCTGCCCTAGGCCTGACTAAACTCGTGCACCCCCCAATTTAAATTTGAGGCACCCCTTCCTGTCAAGGGCACACCTCTTCCTGGTTAATCCCCACCCTTCATCTTAAAGCTCCACCTTTTCCTCTTAGAGCTCCGCCTTTTCCTCTCTTTATATTAAAAGTGGATACCAAGTGCCTACTTGTATATTTTGTATACCATTTCAAATGTATCTATTGAGATAAATAAAATTATAAAATGTTTAAATTCAAGCATTTTTACAAAGCACAACCACGCATGTAAAGTATACTGGATCACAGCCGCTCTAATTGGTTGAACAATAAAATCCACAGAAACGTGCACTGCATATGAGCGTATCACAGAGCTGCACAGCAATAAAACCCACAGAAATGGGCACTGTGTATGAGCATATCACAGAACTGCACAGCAATAAAACTCACAGTAATGTGCAGTGTGTATCACAGAATCCACAGCAATAAAACTCACAGCAATGCAATGTGTGGTGTGTGTCAGCGTATCAGAATTCACAGCAATAAAACTCACAGCAAGGCAATGTGCAGTGTGTATGAGTGCATCAGAATCCACTGCAATAAAACTCCCAGCAAACCGAGTGTATATGAGCACACAGCAATTATGCTGTGGAGCCATCTTGTCAGCAGTGGGGTGCCACTACCAGAGGGTGCACTGTAGCTTGGATTCCCTTCCCGATGGGTGTTCAGTCCAGAATAGAGTCTGTGTTAACGAAAGGGCGGGCAGCTGCGCGCGTGCGTTTCACGTGGTTCAGCCAGTCATGTGGTACTGAGACTCAGAGAAATGGCAGTCAAATGCCCTGATGTTCGGTGGTTTCAATCAGCAGGTTTATTCAGGCGAACCCCATAGGTTTCAATGTTAAAAATATTCCCGTTTTTATGCAATATCTAATAAATCATTTTATTTTAATCTGCAGTAAAAAGTCTTTATTTATTTATTTATTTTTTTTTTAGTACCTTTTTAGTCATTTTTCTGAATTTTTTTTGGGCAAAATGCCCCCCCCCCTTTTTTTTAATAGCAGTTTTTCTTTTTTCTGTAACATAACTTTTTATTATCAATCATAGGATCTTCTATGTAAATTCCAGACATTTTCGTTCAGTAGTTCTTTTGAAAACAACAGGCCACGGGTTTGCGGTGGCAGCATTCAGCGGCCGACTCCATGCACTTTGGGGACCCTGCGGTGAATGGTGAATTCACTGCAGGGTGGGGAAATTTTATTCCCCGACGTGCAGGGAACTACAGAACTCCAAAAAGTTGGCGTCATTTCGGTGCTCTGTGAGTAACCCATTTAGTGGTGAGGTTTTTTTCTGCCCCCTGGAAAGTGAAAGCCTAAGCCTTGCCTACCCAGGACATGCTTGAAAATTAGTGAAATCTCAATGTATCCTTCCTGGTAAAATACTTTGCAAAAGTAAAAAAATAAAAAAAAATTTTTAGGGGTGGGGCCACACAGTGCGGGCCGCCGCCCCCTGGAAAGTGCCGGCCTGGGCCTAGTCGGCCTAGGCCAAAATACACCACTGCCAATAGTAGATAAACAGATTCTTTTAATAAAATAAAGTAAAAACAAACATAAAATGTGCCAGAACGCGTTTCGCCTGTTAATATATATATTCAAGGCTTCCTCAGCTGGCTGCTGATATCAAATGACTTATTCATTGTTTTAAATACTATCATCAATCTACTATTGTCCAATCCCAGCATTCAAATTTGGCGGGGAATCGGTAATACCACTAAAATTAGAGCTTTCAGTTCATTAAACCAATAAGATTACCTAAACTTAATTAGTCTGAAAAAACTCATTAGGTTGTATAGATCTCTATTAGTGTCATGTGACTAATCAGAAACTAAAACTGATTGGATCTACCGGCACCATGTGGTGCTTAAAATAGAGACCAGTTCACACAGAAGGTGTTTATTTACAATTCCCCAGGACTCCATAATCTCACATCAGCACTCTATGGGATGTCATGACACCTCACCGATCTCCCAGATACATAAGGGAAACCAATGGCGCTCCCACAGAACGCACCAGACTCCTGTATTACCACAAAAAACCCGACTCGAGTTATACCCTATATCGTGTGATGACTCCAAGACGGAAGTCTCATTGGACTGCATGGACCTCTATCAATGTCACATGATTATTCAAACACTGAAATCGGTTGGATCCGCCAGCATCACGTGGCGCCCAAACCGAAACCAATTCACACAAGCACTGCCCATTCCAGAGCCATACATACTTCCGCCATCTTAGACCACCATCCAATGGGCAACGTCGTGGCGCCCCATCTCTCTCAAGCCGTAGGGAAACTGGCGGCGCTCCCACAGGACGTACCAAAACTCCTCTACATTTCCCAAAAGTGAAATAGAAAGTACACGCAGGCGCACATGAGCGACTCCACATAGGTAGGTTGCGCATGTGCTCTTAAGCATCCCCCACATCTATCCATTGTTTATAGGCCGGTAGGTAATAGGGCTACCCTTACATCGCTCGTACTTAAACTAACTGGATATGAGAACCTACATAAAACCTACAATTCCCATAATACATATAGGGGAGAGATGAAAAACAGCATCTCCATCTACATATAGGGGGTCCACAATTATACAAACCACCCTCTCTAAACATGAAATATATTAACCAGAAAAACTTATAAAAAATGACACCACTCAAAATCAGCGTTTAGACCCAAAGGAATAAGTGTATCAAGGGTATAAATCCCCTGCATTTCCATACGGTGAATTTTGTTATTAAAATCACCTCCTCTCCAATGATGTTCTACTTTCTGGATGGCCATAAAAAGCATACCCTCTGGCGATTGTCCATGAACTTTTTTAAAATGTGCCGAAACCGAATGGGTTTCTAATCCCCTCGAAATATATATATGTTCTCTAATTCTAATAGACAACGATCTAGTAGTGTGGCCCACATAATGCAAACCACATGGGCATGTAAGTCTATAAATAACATTTTTGGTTCTACATGTTATAATCCCTTTAATCTGGAAAGATTTACTTTTACCCCTAAATTCTGAAATTTTATTGGTTGCCTAAACTGCATAAAAACATCGAAAATCCCCCTGGCCGCCCTATTATAGTGGGCATTGAATCTGTTACCAGTCATCTATCAAAATATATTGATACCATCCTACAGCCAATGGTGAAATCTGTGCCGTCGTACCTGAAGGACAGTATTAATGTTCTTCAGATATTGCAAAGTATGAATTGGGAGGCTGGTTGTATCCTGGCTACCTGTGATGTCCAATCTTTATATAGTATTATCCCCCACGATAAGGGTTGTAATGCAGTTCAGAGGTTTCTTGAGGGTAATTCTACTATCTCAAAGGAACAATCAGATTTTGTTTTGAGTGGCATTAAGCTCAGTCTTAACAATAATTTCTTTAGGTTTGAAGATCAACATTATCTTCAGATTAAGGGTACAGCCATGAGGACCAGGTTCGCGCCCAGTTACGCTAATTTGTTCATGGCAGACTGGGAGGACCAGTTCATCCATGGACGGCGTGACTGGGTACGAGACCTGGTCCTCTATAAAAGGTTTATTGATGATATCCTCATTATATGGAGAGGAAAAATAGCTGAAGAGACTCCTCACTTCAACATCTCAATGATAATGATTGGGGGATTGTACTTGATTATGTCATCAGCTCTACATCCATAAATTTTCTGGATCTCAACATTTATGTTGAAAATAATACTATCAAAACCAGAACTTCCTTTAAACAGGTGGATGTAAACAGTTACATTGAGCAAACTAGCTGCCATGCCGCACATTGGCTAAAGGGAGTTCCCAAGGGGCAGTTTAAACGTCTTCACAGAAATTGCACAGAGCAAGGGCAATTCATCCAACATGCACAAAATTTAAAAACAGATTTCATTGAAAAGGGTTATAAAAAAGACGTTCTTGACTCTACAATCAATGAAATTAGAAGTTTGGATAGACAAGATATTTTAAAGTATAAACCTATGAAGACCTCAAATGACAATGAAATTATGTTTATTTCTGACTATTATATCCATACTAAAATTATTCATCATATCATCAGGAAGAATTGGCCGTTATTAAAACGAGATCCAATACTGAAAGATCTTTTAAGTGATATACCGAAGTTGGTTAATAGAGGAACAACTAACATTAAAAAACTTTTGGTAAATAGTCACAAAAATCCACAAAAAAACAAGAACCTGTTTAATCTTAAGGAAGGTTTTTATAGATGTGGGCTTGTACCAATCTAAAGTTAAATAAGAGTACGATTTCAGAATTTGGGGGTAAAAGTAAATCTTTCCAGATTAAAGGGATTATAACCTGTAGAACCAAAAATGTTATTTATAGATTTACATGCCCATGTGGTTTGCATTATGTGGGCCACACTATTAGATCGTTGTCTATTAGAATTAGAGAAACATATATATAATATTTCGAGGGGATTAGAAACCCATTCGGTTTCGGCACATTTTAAAAAAGTTCATGGACAATCGCCAGAGGGTATGCTTTTTATGGCCATCCAGAAAGTAGAACATCATTGGACAGGAGGTGATTTTAATAACAAAATTCACCATATGGAAATGCAGCGGATTTATACCCTTGATACACTTATTCCTTTGGGTCTAAACGCAGATTTTGAGTTGTGTCATTTTTTATAAGTTTTTCTGGTTAATATATTTCATGTTTAGAGAGGGTGGTTTGTATAATTGTGGACCCTCTATATGTAGATGGAGCTGCTGTTTTTCATCTCTCCCCTATATGTATTATGGGAATTGTAGGTTTTATGTAGGTTCTCCTATCCAGTTAGTTTAAGTACGAGCGATGTAAGGGTAGCCCTATTACCTACCCGCCTATAAACAATGGGTAGATGTGGGGGATGCTTAAGAGCACATTCGCGACCTACCTATGTGGAGTCGCTCATGTGCGCCTGCGTGTACTTTCTATTTCACTTTTGGGAAATGTAGAGAGTTTTGGTACGTCCTGTGGGAGCGCCGCCGGTTTCCCCATGGCTTGAGAGCGAGATGGGGCGCCACGACGTTGCCCATTAGATGGTGGTCTAAGATGGCGGAAGTACGTATGGCTCTGGAATGGGCAGTGCTTGTGTGAATTGGTTTCGATTTGGGCGCCACGTGATGCTGGCGGATCCAACCGATTTCAGTGTTTGAATAATCATGTGACATTGATAGAGGTCCATGCAGTCCAATGAGACTTCCGTCTTGGAGTCATCACACGATATAGGGTATAACTCGAGTCGGGTTTTTTGTGGTAATACAGGAGCTCTGGTGCGTTCTGTGCTAGCGCCATTGGTTTCCCTTATGTATCTGGGAGATCGGTGAGGTGTCAGGACATCCCATAGAGTGCTGATGTGAGATTATGGATTCATGGGGAATTGTAAATAAACACCTTCTGTGTGAACTGGTTTCGATTTTAAGCACCACATGGTGCTGGTAGATCCAATCAGTTTCAGTTTCTGATTAGTCACATGACACTAATAGAGATCTATACAACCTAATGAGTTTTTTCAGACTAATTAAGTTTAGGTAATCTTATTGGTTTAATGAACTGAAAGCTCTAATTTTAGTGGTAGTACCAATGCCCCGCCATATTTGAATGCTGGGATTGGACAATAGTAGATTGATGATAGTATTTAAACAACGAATAAGTCATTTGATATCAGCAGCCAGCTGAGGAAGCCTTGAATATATATATTAACAGGCGAAACGCGTTCTGGCACATTTTATGTTTGTTTTTACTTTATTTTATTAAAAGAATCTTTTTATCTACTATTGGAGCCTTTCTTGGAGTGATCTTTCTAGTCCTACTGTACTCTACGATACAGTACACACGGATTTGGAGAATGGAACATCTTGGATCCTAAAGGGCAATTGGGTGGCCGGAAAGTACCCAGACGCAATTTTCCCTAGAACCAGGAGGGTTCTACTCCATGTGAGTGCTTTTTTATCCATACTTAGCCATATGTCGATTAAGGGTCGCACTATGATGTATTTTTATCTGCTTTATTTGAGGATATTGGGCGAAGGAGACTCTCAAACATCATTGAAACTCTCGTCTTCTCCTCAAGAAGGACATTGCCATCGCTACACTCTTTTTTTTTTTTTTACTGCCCAGAATCATGCTGGCATTGTACAGCATGTCCATCAGAAAAGGCTGCTCAGCATTTCCCAGCATGTGTATATACTGGCGTTTCAGCAGGAACTGCATCACGACTCTTGCGGAGTTACTCTCCCATTCCAATATCGGAATCTCTGGGATCTAGAAATCCAAATGAACTTGAAAGCTGGAATGCTTGGTGTCCCGATCATTCTGGCTTAGGGGTGCTCAACCTGTGTTATTACACTTCATTCTTTTTTCTCTCTTCAAAAAACGCTCTGAGTGCTGATTTGTCACTGACAAGTACAACTCTGATGTAATCTCCTACTCGGCTTGCCATCGCTGACAAGAACTTGGAGGCTTCAGTCAAGTTGCACGTGGCAGCACTTGATGAATGTCACTTCATGTAAAGCTTGTAAGTGGGGATGCACCGAAATTTCGGCCACTGAAAACTATCGGCCGAAAAATGGTGTGTTCGGTTTTGGCTGAAATGGTAATTCAGCCGGAAAAAAAAACGGACAAAAATTTCCATTTCCCGGCCGAGTCGGGGGCGCGAGCCCCCGGCTTGGCCTGGACCTAGAGGCCTGGGGGCTCGGGTGGGCCTCCATGCTCAGGTGATGGATTTTTTTGGGGGGGTGTAGTAGAGAGCACATACTCACCTACATCGGCCCTGAACTCCTCCAGCTATGGCAGTCCTGCATCCAGTATCCTCTCTCCGTTGGTCGCTGGTATGACGTCACGGAAGCCTTTGACCCTGGGTCAAGGGCTTTCGTGATGTCATCCTGGCGACCGACACAGCGGGCACTGAGATGCGAGACTGCCATTGCTGGAGGAGCGCAGGGCCGATTGTAGGTGAGGATGTGTAGCCAACATCCTCCTACTTCGGCCCCGAGCTCCAGCGGTGACCGTCTACTGGCTGTCGCAGGCTGCTCGGCCATCCTCCAGGCTCAGGCGAGCCCCCGGCCTCCATGCCAGGTTCTCATGTCTGATTTTCGGTTTCGGTATCGTTTTTTGGCCGGAAATTTTTGTTTCGGTGCATCCCTACTTGTAAGAAGTTTAAATGCTGACTGCATGCTTCATATGTTAACATTTAAGAAGTCACCTGAAGGCCAGAGTCATTAGAATGGAAAAAGTTACCCCCTCCTTAAGTGGGCAGGTGTTGCTGATGGCATTTATTTTTAGATTGGGTGTAAATAATACTCGCCTTTTCTCCCTCGTCTCCGGGATTCCGATATGTGAAACTTTCTGGAGCTTCTGAAGCAAATTGCATGATGGCATGCATATCTTTCACCAGTTTGTTATGCAACTTGTATATCTTGCTTAGCTTGCATACTTTGTGCACACAAGGTACGCAGCGCCTGCACCGTACGATGGATTGGTGCTACTTAACACGCACAGCATCAGTCCTTGGTTGCTTTTACCCACTCGCTGCTGTAGGCGTTTGCAGACAGGATGACGGTAGCACGCAAATCTTGCTGATATCACTGGTGCCAGAGTTGGTCCCTGGCAGGGGGGATATTCAAAGTCCTGTCTGCCGAGTGGCAACTGTATGGGCAGAGGAGACGACTCTGTTTCACGCTGTGCTACCAGACAAGTGAGGTTGGGGGTAGGGAGTGCACTCCTCCTACCCTGACCACTTTAATAATCTGAAGTGGTCCTCGTGCGTAGAGTGTCCTTTTTTTTTATGTTTTAATGTTGTCATTTTAATTTATTCCCTTTTTAGTCCTCCTCAGCTCTCCGTTTAGGCTGGGGTCAGACCTCCGTCTTTGAGAGCGTAAGGAACGTCCGTGAGTGGCAGCCCCGTCCAACGCGCGTCTAGCGTTTTGATGGGGAGGCTTTCGGCACGTCCTCTTGTAGCGCACGCAATTCGTGCGTGTTATACAGCGTGTGCCTGGCCCTGTCGAAGCGTCACAGCGCTGCAACAGACGCCGCGAGGCACGTCTGTACGGGCGCACATAGCGCGCTCGTCTGTTTGACTCCGGCCTTAATTGGTCTACAGCAGTAATTGTCACAGCTTCTGGTCTTCCCCTAAATAACCAACCATTCATTTTTTTTTTTTGTATTTTTTTTTACATTTTTACATTTTCCAGTTCGCTCAGAATTATACAGAGGATTGTAGAAAATCATTTCCAAGTAAAGCTGAAAAACAAATGTGCATTTGCATATCACTCTAGAAGTGAGATCCTGTCCGCTGCTCGCATAGTGGGCAATGAGTCACTGTCACATAGTGGAGCGATTGTTGCCTTTCAGTGCTGAAGCGGCATGGTACAAGGATCCCATGGTAAGCGCTAACCTCGGACATACTGCCGTCTTTGTCTCTGCTCTTCTGAAAGATAACTGTATGGCGAGGATGCCAGACTTCCTTCTATGCCATTCTCACGGTGTTATCTTAATGTGCCCTCGGTTTAAATAAATGCTCTACTGCAGATTTTTTTTTTCTTTTTTTAATGTTTCCTGCAACGTATTTTTCCATTGCATAATAATTTTAACACCTTGTTAATGCACCTGTTGTTATATTTTTTTAACTTTTTGTGTGTATTTTAAGTATGTGTGCCTTGCGTTTTTCATTGTATCTTCTTAGTTTAGCATTGCTATGTTGTGACTTTGCGTATTCCGTGTGAAACCGTATTTATATTCTGGTAGTACTATATACTGTATAATCCACTGTAATTAACATCATTATTATAGTGCTATACACGGGTTGGTACCCACTATTATTTTTAAATGTATTTTCGCATTGTTTTTTGAATATGTTCAGTTTATCGTTTTAACTATTCCTAATATTGTTTTTAAATATTCTTTGATCCATATGTTCGGTTTGCAAATTCGGTCAAGAGTTAACTCTCTAAACCAGTATCAAAGAATTTAGGCACTATATTGTGGTGTTGTTTTTTTTTTCCCTTCTTTAAATTTTCCACAGCTTGAAATTCTTTTTTTATTTTTTTACTTTTTAATAGAACCGCTCATTGAATGGAAATTGTTTCGGAAGAATTGCAGCAGTTTTTTTTTATTTGAAGATTTACATTAAAATGAGCACTTTATTGATCTCTATTCAACCAAACGTTACGTAGGGAAAGTGTTCCTGTAGCATAGCCGAGTTGTTTATTCCGTGTCTTCTCGTTTTCCTGCAGATGGAAGTGTTCTAGGCACCAGGTTCTGTGCGGGCGGCTGCTGCTGGACGGGCAGCATCACTACATGATCACATGACTTTGGATATGGATGCAGTCCTGTCAGACTTTGTTCGGTCCACAGGGGCAGAACCAGGTCTGGCAAGGGACTTGCTTGAAGGTAAGATGAACATCTCCATTAAATTCAGCTGTCAATCTGATGAAACCCTTTGTGTGCTGTTTATACATTATATGTTACTTAAAGTGTACTTGTTGTGACCAAATGCAATTTGTTTGTGATTTCCCATCAGGGGATTGATATCATGTTGGTCATAAAGATCAATACAATATCTCGTCCCTTGATGAGCTATCGCAGTTGGTACTTACTCTATTCTTGTAGTTGTGTGCTGCCATCTTTCATTGTGGGCGGTGCTTGTTCTGTGCCATTGCACAGCACTTCATTATTGGCTCTCAGTGATAAAGTTAACGCTCTGATTTCACTCCCCCATGCGGCATGCCGCTTCGAAGAGCGTAACGGCAAACATTTAATTAGGAATTATTCTCAACAGTTATGTTGGTAAAAAACATTGTAGGGTTACCTGGTTAGGTGTGTAAAATTACGGAGAAGAGGAAAGAGGCTTACAAAGTTGCAGAGCTCGAAAATGTATTTAGTGAAGAATTATTCCTTTCCCCAACTATTTCACCCAAAAGTTTAAATTCTCTTGCCAGCTCTTCACAATCCCCGGGTATGATTTGCTCTTGTTAATCGTTTTTTGTTTTGTTTGTTAAGTCTATATATGTTTTATCTCCATTTTAAGTGGTTTCCGTTCACGTTCCCCGAGGACTGTATGCAGTTTAGATTTTAAATAAATGTCCCTGCTGACTTGTAATAGGAAGATTGTTTGGTTTATCTAGTTGAGGGCAATCCGTTATGTTATTCTGTATAATCAGAGTTTCTGTGTACCGAAATGAGGAAAGGAAGTGTTTTTAAAATTCAGACGTCTGTGGTTTTAAATCTTGCAAGTTTGTGGAAAATGTGTAGGCTTCAATGTACTTTCTCTCGTGTGGTCAAAATAGTCACTTTGTTTCCTCCCCCACTTAATAAAGGTTAATGCTGATGTATCCAGTGGAAAATTTGTATATTGAGATTAAACGGACATACTTCAGGGTCTATTCACAAACCGCCAAGTGCGCGTTTCCGTGTTTGACTCACATTCGGCAAACACAGGTCTCCTGCGAATAATTCATGATTTGTGGAATCCTCATTTATGGGAGTTCGTACCTGCAACATTTCCACTGAAAATGAACTGACCTGCATCCGAGCTATGGCCAAAACGTTTAACCTACTTTCTTGCGTTTTCCTGCTACGCTTTATACAGAGATTTCAAGATGGTGATCTACGTATTGGCCAAGTTGAAAGCACTTTGCTTTGATATGGTAGTCATTCTCCACTTTCCAGATTGGCACTAACCCTGCTACATTTCTATGTTTATAGTCTCTATTCAGCTTTGTGTTTTATGTATAATGTTACGGGTAAAGCCAGGAGTGCGGTTAATCCTAGCATTACCCAGGCGTCATTAGCAAAAATCCGAAGTGAAATTAAATTTCGGACTTTACCCGGGTAATCTGCAAAGTATACAGAGGCCTCTGGATACCCGGTTTCCCGCACAGTTTTAACCGGGTAATTCACACATTACCCGAGCGTTGCTGGATAAAGTGTGATGTGCAACAAAACATCCGCACTTCATCCGGGTAATCTGCAAAGTATCCAAACGCCTCTGAGTACTCCGCCTTTCTCGGGTTTTCAGCAGGTTACAGGTGACTGAATCCCGAGGAAAACTCAATTTACGGAGATAATGATATTATATAAAGAGTAACCTGACGGTTGTTATGTATTATAAACTATATATTAGCACACATGACACGTAATAAAGATCACGTAACTTTTCACATTCATGTAAGAAACACATCCCGTCGCTCTGTATATTCGTTCTATCCTCAATACAGTTTTACTGTTTGTCTTTTGCCATTTTCGTTGATAATATCCATAGATAATAGCAAAATTCACTTTTTACCCAAGCAGGGTTGTATGCTCTGCAGATTACCCAGGTGAAGCTGTGGATAGTCCTCAGATTACCCGGGTGAAGCTTCAGACTTGCACATTATCCGGGTAAATTGCGGATTTTTCAGCTGTTCCAGACCGTTACCCAAGGGCAGTTGGGTAGTCCTAAAATTTCCCGGGTAAAGTCCGGAATTTTCATTTTTTTGCAGCTTTACCCAACGGTTTTGGGTAATGTCAGGATTAACCGGGTAATCCTAGGATTGACCGCACTTCGGCCTTTACCCGTAACATTTATATGTACGGAAACGTATCCAAGTGTCTTAAATTATGGCTTCAGATACAAATGTTCTAGAAATACTCAGCACAAAATACTCTTAAACTTATATCGCAAAGAGATTTATATTTGTACGTAGGTATCGCTACCAGCCTTATTTTGGTTTACCTAAAGACCAAATACAATTTTATAATAAGACGCACTAGGCAACATGCATATTAATTCTTATATCATAAACTCCCAATGGCGCTTTCAAAAATAATCGGATTCTTTAATTCAAGGGCTGCGCCTATCCCAGTTGGTCTGGCGGAAGATGGGCTTTGACACTTCCACATTGAAACCCGAGACAAAGCTTTCCAAAATAGTAAAAAGCGGGTTGGATTGAACCTTTGGCCAATCTCCACGTTACTACAAGAATAGAGCTGCTTGGGGAAGGGCTCTGTTAAATGTGAGTGATAATCCTGACCCGCTAACAAGCCAGGTTTGCAAGTTATCTGAAGTACACAAGTTATCAAAGTCGTTTTTAGGCTATATTCTTAAAGATAATTTTTAATATCTGGCCTGTTAGTGGACTCTGAGGAAAGGGTTGGGATAGCACTGTCTGGGTGGAGTAGAGGTAACATCCCTGCTCTGCATGGAGAGAGCCTGTGGAGACATGGGTTCGATCCCGGCAAGAGCACCTCTCCAGTAAGTGTCCTTGGGCAAAACACTTAACAGAACATACTCGCCACCCAGGACATACTTGAAAACGAGAGAAATCTCAATGTATCCTTCCTGGTAAAATCCTTTCTCAAAAAAACCCCCAAAACTGCGTATTTGCTAGAATTAAAGGTTTACACTAGAGATGCGCGTTTCGTTCAGAATCAAAATTCGGATGAAATTTACCAGTTCAGAACGAAACGGAACATAACGCATTTATTCCGTTTCTACGAATAAAGTCATTATTTTGTTTCAAAGATTCAGCAGCCCAGTGTCCCTGTCCATTGTTCGTTGTGCTGTATCTGTTGTATTCAGAACTACAGACCATGAACAGTGCCATGGTGCAGTTCGGCGGCAGTAAAATCCCCATAGACAAGTAATGGTTAATCTATTCAAAGAACACCGAACAGCTCCGAAATGTCAGTAAAATGCCCTGATACTGGGTGGTTCGTTCAACAGATTTAAACAGGCGAATCCCATAGATCAATGTAAAAAAAAATCCCTGTTTTTAAATATTTATTCAATGGTTTATTCTTTTTTACTTGCAGCAAAAAGTCTTTCTTTATGATTTTTTTAGGCATTTTTCAAGATTTTTTGGATTTCTGGTTTTAAAGCAATGAGGCTTTTTTTCCAGAGCCCTGCAGAGCTGCTGTCCTTGGTGCTGAATAGGTTTCAGCACCAAGGACCGGGGAATACATATTATTACATATATTTTTTTAACCCTAATCTAAGTGATTAATTCATCCGTTTCACATTCTGAAAAACCAATAAAAACGACATACTAGATCATTGCGAAATACTACAGTTGTGTTCAAAATTATTCAACCCCCACTGAAATTGAGTGTTTTGGCCAGTTTGACATTGATTTTGATCATTCAGTCATCTTGCTTACAATTAAATCAAAGAGGCACGTGTAGGTCAGACAAATATAACATAACATTTATAATGAAATAACACAAATGTCTTTTCTGTGCTCACATCATTATCAGTTTTATTCAACCCCCAAGTGACATTCAATCTTAGTACTTAGTACAACATCCTTTTACAGTTATCACAGCTTTTAAACGTGAAGCATAGCTTGACACAAGTGTCTTGCAGCGATCTACGGGTATCTTCGCCCATTCGTCATGGGCAAAAGCCTCCAGTTCAGTCACATTCTTAGGCTTGCGCACTGCAACTGCTTTCTTTAAGTCCCACCAGAGGTTCTCAATCGGATTTAAGTCAGGTGACTGCGATGGCCACTCCAAAATGTTCCAGCCTTTAATCTGCAACCATGCTCTAGTGGACTTGGAGGTATGCTTGGGATCATTGTCCTGTTGAAAGGTCCAACGTCTCCCAAGCCTCAGGTTTGTGACGGACTGCATCACATTGTCATCCAATATCTCCTGGTACTGAAGAGAATTCATGGTACCTTGCATACGCTGAAGCTTCCCTGTACCTGCAGAAGCAAAACAGCCCCAAAGCATGATTGACCCCCCGCCATGCTTCACAGTAGGCAAGGTGTTCTTTTCTTCATAGGCCTTGTTCTTCCTCCTCCAAACATAGCGTTGATCCATGGGCCCAAACAGTTCTAATTTTGTTTCATCAGTCCACAGAACACTATCCCAAAACTTCTGTGGTTTGTCCACATGACGTTTGGCATACTGCAGTCGACTCTTCTTATTCTTTGGAGACAATCAAGGGGGTGCGCCTGGCAGTTCTGGCATGGAGGCCTTCATTACGCAGTGTGCGCCGTATTGTCTGAGCTGAAACTTCAGTACCCACATCTGACAAATCTTTTCTCAGTTCCTCAGCAGTCACATGGGGACTTTTCTCCACTCTACGCTTCAGGTAGCGCACAGCAGTCAAAGTCAGCATCTTCTTTCTGCCACGACCAGGTAGCGTTTCAACAGTGCCTTTTGCCTTGAATTTGCGAATGATGCTTCCTATGGTCTCTCTTGGTATGTTTAACATCTTTGCAATCTTCTTATAGCCATTGCCCTTCCTGTGAAGAGTAATCACCTCTTCTCTTGTCTTCCTGGACCATTCTCTTGACTTCACCATGTTTGTAACCACACCAGTAAATGTCTAGAAGGAGCTGAGTATCACAGTCATTTTAACCCTTTCAATGCGGAGGACGCGCTCAGCGCGTCCTCCGCATTCCCGCTGCTGTGCGGAGGACGCGCTGAGCGCGTCCTCCCATTGGGGTCAGCGTTCGGCCGGGTTCCGGCCGATCGCTGGCCCCTCCGGTGCGGGCTGACATCCTGGATGTCAGCCCGGCATCCGGAACAGCAGCCGCCGGAATTTGGTGTCATCGCGGCAGCGCGATGACACCAAATTCAGGCGCCCCCCCGCATGTGCGGAGGAGGCGCCTGAAAGGGAGGGGGGGGGAGGTCCTTCGGACCTCTCCCTCCCGATCGGCGGCTCTGCGGGGGTTAACCCAGGCATCATTTGGAAGGGCACAGCCTGCCCTTGCAAATGATGCCTGGCATTAACCCCTGGGGAGCTGGATCGCGAATCGGCGCTGAAAAGCGCCGGTTTGCGATCCTTTCCCGGAGCTGGCCGACATCTTGGATGTCGGCCAAGCCTCCGGGAACTCCCCCTGAGGACTGGCGTCATCGTGCGTAGCACGATGACGCCAGTCCTGGACTTAACCCTTAACTGCCACCAACTGTGGAGATAGGGAGTTCCAATGAACTCCCTATCTCCCGATCCGTGGCAGCTAGGGGTTAAATTTTGGTATGGTTGGATCGACCAGAGCATGGCCGTTCCAACGATACCAAACATGAAAGTGAAAAATTTTGTAAAAAAAAAATAAAAATGAAAAATAAAAATAAAAAAAAATTACAAAAAAAATAATAAAAAAAAAATAAACACTTTTTTTTTCTTTTTTTTTGTTTGTTAATGCAGCAATATTGTTCCCATTTCAATTATAATGTGAACAATGATGCTGCACTAACGATTTTTGTATGCGGTGCGTTTGTTAAAAATAGTGTAATTTTCCCCCCAAAAAAATGTAACGAGACCCAATCTCATTTTTTTAACAGGCGCACCCCATACAAAATATAACCGCAATTGCTCGCATGTTAAAATGTGAAAAAAAACACTTTACACATTGTAAATTATTGAAAATACATATTTTATTGCATTTTTTGTTATAATATACAGACATGACATAACGTATACATATAATAATGACATATTATGAATCTACCGAGTCTGACGGAAAGAACGATATATAATATGTCTGGGTCATATACTAAAATAAGCCTTCAAAACACGTTTAAACATGATGAGCAAAACCGGTAAAAATGACCTCAGCACAGGGGCGGGAAAAGCCTCAGCAGCGAAAGGGTTAAAGCTGCCTAATTTGGTGCTTATTATGCTTTATTGCTGCTCCGTGACATCCACAGGTGTTTTCAATACCTGATTGAAAACACTTGAATGAACCTCTGTTCTCCAGAGTGGTAGTCTTTAAGGGGTTGAATAATTGTGTCAATGAAGAATTCACAAAAGAAACATTTACTACTGTATTACAAAACCAATTGATGTCATTTTAGTTGCATATGGTTCTTTAAAAAGTCCTTGTAGGATTTCATTCTGAATACAATTACAAATGTACACTAAATTCCCTAAAACCCTTTACAGCATTGGGGGTTGAATAATTTTGAACACAACTGTATATGAATCACGTTAACCTAACGAAAACACCGAAACGAAGTAAAAAGCATAATGTATCGATCCGGAACAAAATGGAATTTTTATTGTACACATGTCTTGTTTACTTTTGGTGGCTAGACTGTAAGCCTGATGTACGCTTGTTTGCACCATAGATTTTTAGTTAAGTTTACCAGAGAATTGGTTAGAAACATAGAAACATAGAAAAATGTCGGCAGATAAGAACCTTTCGGCCCATCTAGTCTGCCCAATTACATGGATACTTTACCTGGATTTATCTTTTGTTTAGGATAGCCTTATGCCTATCCCATGCCTGCTTAAATTCAATCACTGGTTTGACCTCTACCACTTCAACTGGAAGGCTGTTCCATGTATCCACCACCCTCTCAGTAAAATAATGCTTTCTGATGTTACTTTTAAACCTTTGCCCCTCTAATCTAAGACTATGTCCTCTTGTTTTGCTACTTTGTTTCCTTTTAAATATACTCCCTTCCTCTACCTTGTGGATTCCCTTTACGTATTTAAATGTTTCTATCATATCTCCTCTGTCTCGTCTTTTTTCCAAGCTGTACATGTTAAGATCATTAAACCTTCCTGGTAACTTTTCTCCTTCAAGCCGTACACCATTTTAGTAGCCCTTCTCTGAACTCTCTCTAAGATGTCTATATCCTTCTGGAGATACGGTCTCCAGTACTGCACACAGTACTCCAAGTGAGGTCTCACCAGTGCTCTGTACAGTGGCATGAGCACTTCCCTTTTCCTACTGCTAATACCTCTCCCTACACAACCAAGCATTCTGCTAGCATTTCCCGCTGCTCTATTACATTGACTACTTACCCTTAGATCCTCTGAAATAACCCCTAAATCCCAACCCTCAGATGTTGAGGTTAGGACTGTATCAAATATTCTATATTCAGCCCTTGGGTTTTTACGTCCCAGGTGCATTATCTTGCACTTATCCACATTAAAACTCAATTGCCACAACTCCGACCATTTTTTTAGTTTACCTAAGGCTAAGGTCAGACGAAAGCAGTTTTAACGTGCGTTTAGCCGCACGAAATCACGGCCGTGCTAGCAGCAAATGACGTCCATTGCCGGGGCACATACGACGAACGGTCGCACAAAAGTTCGTCCGTGCAACGCAAGTGGCAAACGAACGCATTTTTTCGAGAACGTCAAACCGCTACTACTGACGTACAGAGTGTTTGCGTGATTGGGAGACGTCAGACGCTGCACACGTCCGGCCAACATAACGTCCAGACGCAAAAAGGTTTTATTGATGATCCGTACAAAATCACGGCCGAAACTGCGCATCGTATGACCGCTATCACGTATTCCGTGAAAAAATATGTCCATTCGTTCGAACGCACTTTTTCACGGACAACGTGAAAAATGCGTTCGTCTGACCCTAGCCTTAATCATTTGTCATTTGGCTGATCCCTCCAGGAACGTCAACCCTGTTGCAAATCTTTGTGTCATCAGCAAAAAGACATACTTTTCCATTAATACCTTCTGCAATATCACTAATAAAAATATTAAATAGAATGGGTCCAAGTACTGACCCCTGAGGTACCCCACTGGTAACAAGACCTTGCGCCGAATAAACTCCATTTACCACAACCCTCTGTTGCCTGTCATTCAGCCACTGCCTAATCCATTCAACAATATTGGAATCCAAGCTCAAAGATTGCAATTTGTTGATAAGCCTTCTATGCGGAACAGTATCAAAAGCCTTACTGAAATCTAAATAAGCAATGTCTACTGCACCACCTGTGTCTATTATTTTTGTTACCCAATCAAAAAAATCAATAAGATTAGTTTGGCATGATCTCCCTGAGGTAAACCCATGTTGTTTCTGATCCTGTAATCTATGTGTTTTTAGATGTTCAACAATCCTTTCCTTTAACATGGTTTCCATTAATTTCCCCACTACTGACGTAAGACTAACTGGCTTGGAATCCAGTCTGTGATCTTTTGAGCCGAATGTACTTTTGATCAATTGTATAGGTAAAACTCCTTGGCCTTACTCCTGTTTGTTTAAGCAATAAATAGCAAACCTATACAATTATTCTGATTTACATACAAAATATAGATTTGACCTGAACATGCAAGTGTAAAACAGTCTCCTATATCAGACTTGGCATTGGTTAAAAAGAGGAAATTGTGGGTTTCCTTCTAAATGGCTGTGGCGAGCCTTTTGCCAAGACTACATGCAGGGGCCTCCCTTCAGGAGGGTGAGAAGGCCTCAGGCCTCGCAGGGGTGAGAATCTTTATCTATGTGTGCGCAGCTTGGCCAGCTGAACCACAGGGGGAAAGAGGCAGCTCTGTTCATGTGTGGTAAGGTACTTGGGACTGGTGAATATAGGCCATGTGTTTTTAACTTTCGGTTATTGTGTTTGTGTGTGGTTTTTCACACTTTCATACGTTGATTTTTTTTTTAAATTCTTTTATCTTTTTTTTGTAGGCTTCTTAAATAAATTTTGAGTTAAAATGCCAGTGCAGGATCAAACCTCTTTAACAGGTATTGATAAGATAAAACACTAAGGTCTCTATTACATTCTTCACGCAAAAATGCAAGGTAAACGCATGA
The DNA here is from genome assembly GCA_009667805.1 of Leptobrachium leishanense. Lineage (NCBI taxonomy): Eukaryota > Metazoa > Chordata > Amphibia > Anura > Megophryidae > Leptobrachium > Leptobrachium leishanense. The sequence goes on from CM019065.1 coordinate 73,777,536, forward strand.
ATTTTTGTGCGAAGCATTAAACGTTAATGCGCGTAAATTAACGCTGGTATTACAATCCTCGCGCATTATTTCATCCGTCAAACAAATAAAGCGCGTAAAAAAGATGCGCAAAAACGCGCGCGCATTAACGTTGCGTGCAGAAATCGGTGTGCGGACTGTTTTTTCACGCGATTCAGCCAATCAGAATTAAGAACCTTTTGTCTCCTGTTAAGTTTTTGCACCTGTCAAATTCAATCTGCGCATATATGCTGCATCAATAAAACAAAAACACGCACAGCTTCTCAAATTTATTGTTTGGGTATGTGTAGAATGTGTAACTATACTTTGCTTTATTTTATTTTTTTGGGCTGGTGTATTTGGTTTCGGCCAGGACGTTCAGATTTGCCATTAACACCAGCTTTTCAAAGGCGTTAAAATTATGCGCGCCAACGCTGTGCGTTAAAATCTGCGCATAGATTGTAATACCATCCGCGTACCAGCACACAAACGCATTTGCGCTCACAATGAGAAGTATAGGACGCGCAACGTACATTACGCTCGCGCAGCGTTTCCGCAGGTTCACCCGCGGTAGACGTTAACGCACATTTTTTACGCAGACCTTGTAATACCCCAAAAAAAACCTCACTAACTCAGCGCCCCACTACCTGTCCTCACTAATCACCAAATACACCCCAGCCCGCTCACTAAGGTCAAACAGTGACCTGCGCCTAGCTTCTCCCCGCATCACCTCTTCCCATGATAGACTGCAGGATTTCTCACGAGCAGCCCCCACTCTCTGGAAGGCTCTCCCTCGTACTGTCAGACTTTCCCCTAACTTCTCTTCCTTCAAACGCTCCCTTAAAACGTTCCTATTTAGGGAAGCCTACCACCCAACTCACTGACGCAACCATCAATCACTCTCACCTTACAGTCCTCTCCTCCTGTTTCCAACCCCAACCCTCCCAGATTGTGAGTTCCTACGGGAATAGGGCCCTCATCTCCTCCTGTACTGTTTGTCAAATGTTGTTCAATGTATTGTAACCCTGTCTATACTGTGCTTATTGTACAGCGCTGCGGAATATGCTGGCGCTTTATAAATAAAGAATAATAATACGACGTTCAGCGCAAAGGGTTTTGCCCCTCGCGTTAATGCGTTTTTGCGCACTCGTTAACGTTTGCGCAAAGAATGTAATAGGGCCCTAAATGGGCTTAAATATATTAAATATTTGGCGTGGAGGGATTTAGCATTGTACATAACTTGGAAAATTATCTTTTATTAGTTACTATTGCATTCTTTAGCTTTTTTTTCTTTTCTAATTTAACACTCCCCACCGAGCCAACAATTTGTGTTTTTGCTTTTCTTTTATGCAATTAAAACCCAAATGGGTATAACTCAATTAAATAACAGTGTAATTAGGGGACCGCGCTGACTTTAATTCATTTATTTAGATGCTCATTACTGTGGTGGAATACCAGTAAACCGTTCTGTGCTGTCGTAACATGCAATTTATGACTGAATTGTAGTCGCATAAGAACTTTCTTCTATTAGAAATCTTTTAATAGCAGAGTAGGAAGAGCAATTTTCTGTTAAAAACAAGTGACTCAACCTGTAACTGTATAATTAAGTAGAACCAACATCCCCTGTTTTTGAGTTCATCTCTCATATGATGCTGTAACATGTTCTGTCACCTCACCTTTCCATAATGTTTTGTTTTTTTTTAACCTTTTTAGGCTATTAAATTCCAGTTTTAGCTTTATTGTTGGCCCTGAAATTTGTGGGATTTTGTTGTGATTGTGTGTAATTTTTGGCATTTTGGTTTCTGATTTACTTTTTCTTCCGGTAAGATGTGTTCTTTTAAGAAGCAATCTAGGCCAGGGATGTCAAATTCCAGTCCTAACCCCAGATGTTGGTGGCCTATAAATTTCAGAAATCTTTCAGTGCAATAGATGGCCAAAGAATCATGGGAGTTGTAGTTCAGCTAAATCTGTGGATCTGGAATTTGATATCCCTGCTCCAGGTGCTATGAGCTTTACATTATGAATGGTCATGGTGAACTGAATGTTCTTGCCCCTCCTTACTCCCTGGGTTTAGTCAGGAATATACAGTTCAGCGGGGTGGGGTGGCTGTCCTGGAGGGAGCCCTCTCAACTAGGGATTCCCCACACCTGGAAAGCTGTCACTCAAACTGAGCTGGTCAGGCTTCCTGGATTTAGGTCAGAAATGTACAGTTAAATTTAATACATTGGCCAATGGATCTCAGTGCTTCTTTTCTCAGGTGTCTATCACTTTGGTGGAAGATAAACTTTCATATACAATGTGTGCTAGGCATTTTTGTCAACGCCTATATTTTAAAATGTTGTGTTTATAGGGCCCAGCCTGTGTTGGTTGGGTGCACTTTGAGACGGATTGCAGTGTCCATTTCCTTACTCGCTCATGAGTTTAGTGAAAATGAGTCAGTGTAGCCTTTACAAGAATTTTCTTGTTTTTAAACTATATATTTTTAGCGTTTATTCTTTTGCAGATATAATTATTGATTTATAATGAAAGAGTCTGGGGGAGATCTGTGATGAACGCTTGGAATTTAATGGGCTAACGAACATGCTTGGGTGTAGGTACCAGACCAATCTACACGTCCTTATAAATTTAGTTTAGGCTATTTATTTTTTATTTTACGCTCTTGTCTCAAACTCTGACATGTAATCCAGAACTTGTTCTTTAGACTTCAATGTGCCTCAGTAACCATATGTGTTTGTAGGGGGATAGCTGTTTTGTTTTATGTTCGGAGGAGACTTGGCATTTCAGTCCTGATCTGTCTGTGGTTTTTCTTTGTGTTTGGGTTGATATTCATGTAAGATAGGTGTCTGATTGCAGCCATATTAAACTTCTTTAAAACATATGCGCTTTTTCACGACTGAGCTGGTCATCAGCCATGTCAGTTGTGAGGTTTAACCTTGCAAGTTTAACTCCCTATGAAGGAATGTGCCAATAAATTGGAGTATACTTGGGGAAACCTGTTTTTGTGCACATACCAGAAGAGGTTGCACTCTTCTGGTCTCTGGGCCCCTTACTGAACCACTGGCTGAGTGGTACCAGAACACCCATTTCCTCCACTTCCCCGCGCATGCGCAAACACCTCCTCTCAGGAACACAATACAGAGGTCTCCACGCCTCCCAGACCAAAAAACAGGGGTACCCAGGACCCAAGATATAGGATCCCATGCTCCTCCAAGGCTGTGATACCTTTGGCACCAAGTTCAAAGACAAGCACTTTGGGCCCCAAAACCTAGGTCCCCAGGCCCAAGATAAGGCTCTTGGAGTGAGTGGCCTTATTCCCTCTCTCCACTCTTTCCCCAGTGTTGGTGGCTTCACCCCCCCCTCCTTTCTTGTCCCAATGTAACTGGTTCCATTCCCTCTCCGTAGGCTTGTGTAAGATGTGTGGCTGGTGTGTCCAGTCACACTCTAATGTTGGCAGAAGAGGTCCTCTTTCACCTCCTACATTGACATTCTGGATGTCCCTTATCTGCTTCATGGTGGATAAATGATTACAGGCTTGTTATTTCTAATGAAAAATGTTTTGTTTTTTGTTTCTCTTTCTGTGCAAAATTTTCTAAACACTAGTGTTCAATTAAAAAATGTTCCGTTGGTGCACATCCTATAATATAGTGTAACTGTAATGTAAGTGGCTGCGCACGCTAGTGCATGCCACCTCTTCACCTCATGCCTTCCAGTGTCCCTTTGTGTCCCAGTTTCATTCTATGTATCCCTTTTTGCCCTCATTGATTCCCATGTGCCCTGTTTGCCCTCATGTATCCTCCTGATGTCCACGTCTTATTATTCTCCCATTTTTCCCTGCATGCATGCCACTTCCCCCTGTTCCGTCCTTGTGACAGACATTGTACTGTTATAGAGAGATCACTTGCTGTGTCCCTATACAATGGGCCCATGCATGGTGTTCTGTTGTTAGCCACAGTAGGACCCGTTACTATCTGTGCCATCAATTCATCCGTTTTCCCGACTTTGATGTTTTCTTCTGTACACGATGTTCCTCCAATATTTTTTTTCTTTTCTTTTCTGTACAGTTTCGGTCCTTTTCACACAAGTGGAGTCAGCAAAAACAAACCATGCTCTAGGCAGGTGTAGGACAAATTACCAAGGACGGCTTGCATAGAACAGAGGCCGTTTCAGATGAGGCTGCAGGATTATGAAAATTCATCTATTTTTAATATACGTGCGTACAAACATGCATCAGTCGCCTCTTCTGCTGAGAACGCATGTAAACGGTTTCAATAGAACGCACTTTGTGACGCACTTTGGGTGAGGTAATAATGAAAGATAACATATACACTGCACACCATTTACTTGACTGTTATTATGTTCTTATAAAAATTCTTAATAAATATTACAATCCAACACCCTCCTCGTGTTTGAGGTCGAGCTCTCCTAACGTAAATGATACAATTTTCATACCTTTTCCGATGCCCAGTTGGGGGCCATTTACCTCATAGTTTAACACTGCAGTGCGATGCCATGTGTCATACCCGTGTGCAGAAACTTTTGTTTGGGGGCACCTTTTGCAGCCCGAAAGCAAAGAGCGAAAACTGTAAAATCGTCTGCCCTTACAGCACGCATTCAGCAGCCTATGCTATGGGAAAAATAGAAGAAAATAGACCAGCAGCTCTAACTGCCATTGTACAGCGCCAAGGAATTTATTGGCGCTTTATAAATACTTGTAACTGTAACTGCTATAACTCAATTTGACATTAGATGGTGCCATCTACTGGCCAAAATAGGTTATTTACAGTAAGAAATACAATGGGTATAAGCTAGGGCTGAAACATCGATTAATCGATGATTTAAATAGTTGTCAACTATTTCCATTATCAATTAATCTGTGACGATTAATCGTCTTGTTTACAGCACACACTGTTTAGAGTCTGAGTTGAACGTAAATAACCTCCGCTTCGGAGCTGATTGGAGAAGAGGCGCCGCTGCTTTACTCGGTATGATTTCGTTCCAGGGTTATGTCAGACACAACCAGTTTGTTTTTATTCTGTTTACAACAGTAGCAGAACTATAACACAAAATCTAGGATACTGCCACTGGGTGAAGGAGCTGTATGCCTGTGTTTTATCCTTACTTGAAGCTGGAGTCCTGTGTCACCACCCCATCCTCCCTGCCACACCCTCTTTGGTCAGGAACTGCCATTCCCTCCCTTTGGTCTTGTCCTTTCCCCAAACTCACTCCCACACTCAGATCCGGTCTTTTGTCCATACCCACTCCCTCTCACACTTCAGGTCAAGTCACTTGAACAAAGTCACTCCCTTCCACCTCCAGAACACCAAAAGAAACGCGTCTCAGGCAGCTAGATCCAAGAGTTTATTCAAGGGATTGATAACCCCAAGGAGCAAAAAATCGTCGTGACATTTCGCCCTCAGGCGGCCTTTTGGTGTTCTGGATGAGGAGGGGGGGCACTCGGCGCCCCCACACACGGTGACTCGGCGCTAGATTTGGTGGGCTCCCGCCATTTTCGAGATTGCGGCGCTTGTTTTGGATCTCCCTTCCACCTCCAGTCCCTCCTCCCACTCTGTTTCATGAATTTATTTAAAAGGGACACTCTATGCACCCTGACCACTTTAGCTTATTAACCCCAATTTCATGTTGACATCCTCGATGACCAAGTGTTTGTAGCCGCATTCATTTGAGAAAGCAAACCTGGGCTTAAGTTGCGCATACAGCATCAACCCATCCCTCTGACCAAGCACTCGCATGCCTTGTGTGAAAAGTACGCAAGATATGCAATTTGTGTATGTAAGTACGAAAGTTACCTATACTACGCAAATTGCTTAAGTAAACAGTTTTTTCTACTTATTTTTTATCCGATTAATCGATCATGATAATAATCGTTAGTTGCAGCCCTAGTAGAAGCACAAATATTTCTAAATGTATAATTAGTTTAAAATGATTTTTCAAAAAAAAAACACTGGTTTCTGACAATGCTTTTTTTTTTTTTTTAAATCCCTTGATAGTGAAGAGGTTAATGGTGATGTGGGACTTGATATTCAATCTTAACGTTTATTAATGTAGATAGAATAAACACAGGTGCTTAAGGTTCTCTTTACAAAAATAAAAAGGAAAAAGCAAAAATCTAGAATTCCTGAGCAGGCAAAGAAACCTATTGCATCACACGTTGGAATCAATATACTATAGGAGGTACAGATGGTTAATATATGTATGTCCCTGATCACACAAAATTTTAATGGCGATAAAGATCCCAAAAGTAAAGTGCACGAAGGCTGTATAGTCCGGAATCCCTACATTGCAGAGGTATAGAGGTATAGATTCCCCGGTAACATGAAACTCATTCTGTTTCTCAAATGATGGACCATCCAATGTGTTTTGATCTCGGCTTATCAGGGATGGAACTGAACGAAACGCACATCGCTTTTAAGTAACCGAGAAGTGGGTGGTACTTTGTTTAATTAAACAATCAACTGATTAAGTAAATTAATACGTCCTCATCAGCCAAAAGCCAAAGACGTAATCCAAAATCTATGAATACATGGATGCAGGCTGGCAGTGCTGTGTGGAATTGAACGGATACTCTATTGGAAAACAGCGTTCACTTCTTTTACTCTTAAATAATTGGACAGAGGCTGCTTACAGTCTCTGCCCAATTATTTTTAGTAAGGAGTCCCTTTGGACTGGGGGTTCCTGGACTTGGCATTACTGCTGGCAGGTATGGGACTGGGTTTCGGGGAGTCTGACATAGTGGGTTAGGGAATAAAATGTCAAAGCCACCCTGTGCCCATATGGGTACAGGGTGTCTGTGTTGTGTGAATATGGTTATTGTTCATATCGTTATTGTCTTTGTTTTTATAGTTTATTCTTATATCATTAGAGTGTGTGTGTGTCACTGCAGCCCTTTCACCCCCTCCCCATATAGAATGTGTTTTAAATCTGTGACCGGTTGGAATGGTCAGTTTGTCAAAAATACCTGCTCAATTAGAGTATTGTCTGCTTGTGCAGTGTCTTATCTGTTATCCAAAGCATTCAGTCTGAAGTTCAGGTGGTGATTACACAGGACCCTATTTCTTTACGTCTGGATACATAAAAGCCTGTCTGTCTGTTCTAACCCAAGATCTGCGTGCTGCCTCATTTCCGAGGAATGCTATCACTGCTCTTTCAATGTACCTGTCCTTAAGCTTCGGCTAAGGGCTGGAGAAGGCACGAAGGACTGCTAGTGGGATAACTGGGGTCTGACAATGGAGCAACATTTACAGATGTGACCCAATTGGGGTACAGAGATCTGTTGCATTTCTATTTATACTTTTGTCTGATTTTTATTCACTTTTTCTCCCCCGCTGCTGCTCCTCTACAGCTCAGGATCTCTTAAACCTGGATGTCCCTGCAGCTTTTCTGCGCAATTTGCACTCCTATGCATCTTGCAAATTGCAGGAACTGCAAATTGCACAAGGCCACGGGAATTGCACAATTTACGTACGCAAATTGGATAGTGCCTGTGCACAGTGATGGATCAGAGCTGCCTCTTTGAGACCGCTCCCTGCAGCCCATGTAACTTGTAAAATGGATCTAGATCTGTAATACTAATAAAGTCAGTGATGGTCTGTGATGGAAACCAAGGAACACTGGGGTTTCAATATATTAAGTACAGCATTTTACCAGAGCTGTATTCTACAAGGTAGGAAAGCTTAATTGTGGCAACTAGACATGTGCACAGCACAAAATTTCGTTTTGAACTAATGGATTAGTCCTAAAATGCAATTTATTTAGTTGCTAAAGAAATTCGTTTTCAGTTCTTTAGTATGAAAACTAATTTCATTCATCCGGAAACCAATGGATACAATTACTATTGTAGTGGCTCCTCAGAGGGCTGAGATCGCTGCTTGTTACAGTATCTCTCACTCTCAGCACAATGTGGGCCATATTACATAGTTGGTGCTAACTTAACCAGAGCTGTTGTAACTTCCCAGAGCCATTATAGCCTATGGAGGTTTTCAGTTTACAACAGCTCTGGTTAAGTTAGCACCAACATTGTAATACTGCCCCGTGTCAGGCAAAGCTGTTACAGTAACTGACTGCTGCTCATCACAGCGCTCAGAGCTTCAGTAAAACTAGTAAATAATATTTTTATATATAAGAGGTTAGAACAATATTAGTTCCTTGTTTTACTGAAACTCTGAGCGCTGTTACAGTCAGTTACTGTAACAGCTGAGCCTGATACATTGTACTGAGAGATAATATAACAAGCAGCCGATCTCAGCGCTCACAGCCACTGGATTTAAAGGGCTAAAAAAGGGCTCCTCTCTGTATAATGTTTAGAACATCCTCCTGCATTAATTAATACCCCTCTCTGTATAATGTATAGAACATCCTCCTGAATTAATTAATGTCCCTCTCTGTATAGAACATCCTCCTCAATTTATACCTTTCTCTGTATAATATATATAACATCCTCCTGTATTAATTAATACCCCTCTCTATAATGTATAGAACATCCTCCTGAATTAATTAATGTCCCTCTCTGTATAGAACATCCTCCTCAATTTATACCTTTCTCTGTATAATGTATAGAACATCCTCCTGCATTAATGCCCCTCTCTGTATAGAACATCTCCTCAATTTATACCTTTCTCTGTATAATGTATATAACATCCTCCTGCATTAATACCCCTCTTTGTATAATGTATAGAACATCCTCCTGCATTAATTAATGCCCCTCTCTGTATAGAACATCCTACTGCATTGGCATGTGGAGGGTGCAGATCTTCGGATGTTGCGCTCTTCATTGCTGGTCTCCTTCGCTCAATGTAATATCACAAAAAGGACTGAAACTAAAATGTAGTGCATTTTATTTTAGTTTCTTTCGTTTTTTGGACTGAGCAGTTTCGTATCTCTTGAGTCATATGAAAACTAAATTATCCCAAAATTCGGACTAAATCGTTTTAGTACTAAAACGAATGCACATGTCTAGTGGCAACACATATTATCCAATGTATCACATCATTACAATGCTGGAAGTGGCCACCTCCTTCCTGCAGGCACGGGGCAACACAGCACTTAAAGTTTGTGAACACCTTGATTAGCTGGACATGGTGATAGTTGCAGCTTTGTTCTTTCACTTGCTGGAATGTGCATGGTTTATTATCCTAGATATTTTCCTTCAACATGTCCTATAAGTAGTATGGAGGGACTGAGTTGTGAAGGCCTTGGTGGCATAGACCTTTGGAGTCTATACAGTCTTCGTAGAAGCTAGTTACAAATGCCATAGCTCTTTTTGGACATGTGATACATTGCTGCGTCTTGCTGGAAGTAACCTGCAAGACTGTTATGTGCCTACTTGCTTATTATGCAATATCTGCTGCGTAGCATAGCGCTAATGTCTCTGCTCTACTATGGTGAACAGGTTTGAATCCTGACCAACACATCCCTCTTCTACAACCATAGAGAAGTAGGTCGCTTCCTATGGGGAAAAGTAGTTTCAAACTCCCCACCATGGGCTAGATTATGTTCTGAACGCTAAAATAGACACTCCGGAGGGCTGCGCTTCCGGGCTGCGCTCCCGTGGGATTGAGCAGTGCCATGGAGGGAGACTGGGGACTATTTCTCACTCTGCCCGCGGCCAGGACAGGCGACGGATCAGGCCACCGTTCTTGCCACATTTTGAGAGATAAGTATCGTATTTACTGGGGGGGGGGGTTAGAGGGTGCTAATATTTTTCTGCAAAAGCGGAAAACGCACCAACTTTTAGGCCAGTGTCAGACAAGCGCACTAGGTGCGCCTGTACTGATGTGGCTTCTGGCGTCCTTTGTTTCTTTGCAACGCTGCTACGGGGCTGGCCAGACGCTGTTGCGCGCGCAACATGATGAACATGGCGGCCTCTCCATCAAAGCGCTAGGATGCGTGTTGTCCTCCATAAGAGGATCGAGCCTTGCAGCGCTGTGCGCATTAACTGCGCTCAGCGAGGTGACCAGACGGGTGTTGAGTGGAAGGAACGTCCACTCTCGAGGACGTTCCTTCTGCTCTTCAAAACGCTCATCTGACACTGGCCTTGGGAGTAGCTAAAAAAAAATATTGACCAATCAGTGCAGTACTTAGTGCTAGGACTTTGTAATACCTGATTTATCCTGATTGCGCATCCTATACTTGACAGGGGAAGCACAAAGTACAGTAAGCTTGTGGAAGCTAGCACAAAAGGATTTTTAACAGGTTTAGCGTTAGGAATATAATATGGGGGGGGCATTCCTTAGTCACTTATTCTAGCGTTAACGCTTGCATATCCGAGCGCATACAATCAGTATGTAATCTAGTCCCATGTCTTTTCTCTACAACAATGAAAAGCCGATCAAACCTATCCGAACACATCGTCATCAAGTATCCTTGGGTAAGACGCCTAACAATACGTACGTGCGCACCTACCTCACTCTGTAATGGATCATCATTCTTAAGCATAGTGTGTGGTTGTGCACCATCCTCTTACTCACATATCATTTACAGAGCTCTGACCTATATTGGTGCTATATAAAGTCTAATATTCTAGCCAGTGACGCCCTATTTATTTGTGTTGGGTATTGCAGGTAGACTTTAAGTTGGTGCTTGCATTGTACTTAGTTTTTCTTTTTCTCGCATGCTGTTCTACCATCCTCTATAATCCAGCTGACATTTGGCATGACATAACATCCTTTCCATTCAGAATCAGGGATGGGAATCGTCGTGGACATTGCTTCTTTTTCTCTTCTCGTCAGTGTTCCAAAATGAACTTCCTGATCAAAACTGCCAATTCCTTCCTTTTTATGTGTATAAGAAATCTTCCAGTGTCTTTAAAACTATTGATGTAATTGCTTGGCTGACTGGAAGGAATAAAATGAAAGACATTGTGCAGTGATGGGAACTAATAATCTGTTTAAAGAGCTGCAAATCAGAAGCTGCATGCTTGTCTTCTCACTGAATGCTTTCTGACATCGTTACTGTTATTTTGAAAGATCGCGTTCACTTAAGGCAGCAGATACTTCCCCCTAGTAACCATGTCTTGATCCTTTTCTATGTGGTTCAACATGAGTTTAATATATAGTTCATGTCTTAATTTAAAAATATTCCATTTATTTCATGTGTCTAGTTACATATAACTAGGAAAACGCACTGTCATTTTGGACACATGTCACATACTTACTTGCAGGAGCCCAGGGTGCAGAAGGTGGCACACACCTTGGATAAACTTCACTATTGGAGTTACTAGGTATATTAATTAGGGCAACTATTTTCATAATCGATTAAATGGCCGATTTGATTTTTTTTATCAATTTAATGGATTCATTGGATGATGGCATTTTTATGTAAAAAAATCAACCTGCCCCCCCCACCCCCTGAACAAACACGTTTCGTTTTGGTACCCCCGTGTCCTGTATTTCATTGGCAAAGGAGTCCACAACTGAACAGGAATCACAGCACCCGGAGGAAAGAGGCATGCTTTTGGTTTGATTATATTATTGAATATAATTTATTTCCATTATTTTGGATAAATATTTTTGGGATAATAAATTATTATTTTGTGTTTCAAACCTTCTCTGACTCGGAGTGTGTTTACTTGATGCTTTTATTCACAGATTTCAGTGAGTTATTTCTTCGGATTACAGGCTTACTATTAGGGATGCACCGATACCACTTTTTTAAGTACGAGTACCGATACTTTTATTCAGAGTCATGTGACGCTTTCCAATAAGAACAGACCATATAAAAATGCCCCCAGCTCACATGTATATATCCCCCCCCAAGATATATATATATTCATACTGCCCCAGCTCATGGGATATGCCCCAGCTCACACGTGGATTTGCCCCAGCTCACACGTGGATTTGCCCCAGCTCACACGTGGATTTGCCCCAGCTCACACGTGGATTTGCCCCAGCTCACACGTGGATTTGCCCCAGCTCACACGTGGATTTGCCCCAGCTCACACATGGATTTGCCCCAGCTCACACATGGATTTGCCCCAGCTCACACATGGATATTGCCCCCAGCTCATGGATATGCCCCCCCAAGCTCTCCGCGACGATACTTACCTTCCTGGGTGACGCCGGGAATGTCTCCGCACGTGCGCTCTTTGGAAGGACCCCAGCCGCGACCATGTGGGACCATGTGATCGCGGCTGGGGTCCTTCCAATGAGCGTGCGTGGAAACTTTGCCGGCGTCGCCCAGGAAGGTAAGTATCATCGCGGAGAGCAGCTGCAGGGCCTGTCCGAATGCTCTATCGGCATTCGGACAGGCCCTGCAGCTGCTCACTGTGTTCATACTTACCTTCCTGAGCGACGCCGGGAAAGTTTCCGCGCTCGTTGGAAGGACCCCAGCCGCGATCACATGGTCCCACGTGGTCGCGGCTGGGGTCCTTCCAACGAGCGCACGTGCGGAGACATTCTCGGCGTCGCCCAGGAAGGTAAGTATCGTCGCGGAGAGCTCCAGGGGCGGCTGTCCGAATGCCGATAGAGCATTCGGACAGCTGCCGCAGCCCCTCGGATGCCGGCAAGCCGGCTCAATGCCGGCTTCCGGTATCGGGAAAAATATCGGGGGTGCTACACGAGTACCAAGTACTCCTGCAGTACTCAGTATCGGCCCCGATACCGATACTAGTATCGGTAACGGTACAACCCTACTTACTATATAAAACCACACATTTCCTTTCCAAAAAAATTTAAACCCTTTTAGACAAATTTTTTTTAAAAAAATTAGACCGCCAGGGAGGTTAAATAGTTTTTTCTTTTTTCTGTAACAGCCCTTTTTATTATCATTCATTGGATCTTATATGTAAATTTCAGACATTTTCGTTCTGTAGTTTCTTTGCAAACGGCGTTTCACTTTTCAAACATTCAAGCGTACTGGGTTTTTTTTCCACTCCATTCGTCTGCCGTGTTGGCTTTTTCCGGCGGCTGCTCTGTGCTGTGATAGGCAGCTGCTCGGGTTTCTCCGGCGTCTTCAGCGTAGTTAATCCAGATGTTTTTGCGGGTTTCAGTGTGCCTTCACCGGGTTTTGCGGTGAGTGTTCGGCGGGTTTGCGGCAGCTTTTCCCTGCACTATGACGGCCCTGTGGTGCTTGCTGAATACACCGCAGGGTCGCCGAAATGGGATCGCCAAATCACACCGAATTGAGGAACGAAAAGTCACCGTACGTGCGGTGACTTTTCGATTCGCTTTGAATAACCCTGTAGGATTAATGGAGATTGTTCATCTGCTCACCATAGAACATCCCTGAGTTAGCTTCCACTTCCTGTTTTTCTAAGAGCTGCTTACTTCCTGGTTTCTAAATTGCCTGCAGTTTCTTAAAATGACCACTAGGTGGACTTACCAAAACAAAAGAGTTTAACTGCTATTAACCTGGACACAGAACACGGATTAATCGAGTAGTTGTTTCAGCCCTAGTAATAACTACTCCTTTCTGGGAGTGAGCACCAGGTAAATCCATGTATACGGTACAAAGGGTTAATCCTTAAACCTAGGCCGTTCAGAGCTCTGGAACGGCAGAACAAATCCAGAACTGTGTGAACAAGCAATTATCCGGTCCAGATATCAATCATTAAACCGTAATACTCCACAGAGGATTAAACACACATCCAAGTGCTGGAATCTTTTTCAGTCTGGTTTATACAGGCAATGAAACGCCATTGGGTGTGGATAATTGTTCATTGGCTGCTTGTGGAACCACACAATACGGAGTCTGATAGGTTCAGGGCAGAATGGATCGGGAGGAATCTATAAAACTAGCTTGGCAGTTCGCATAGACCATGGATGTCAAAGTCCAGAATCCCAGATTTTCATGAACTACAACTCCCAAGATACTCTTGCCATCCACAGCATTCAAGGATCTCTGGGAATTGAAGGCCACCAACCTCTGGGGAGCTGGAGTTTGAAATTCCTGGCATAGACAATCTGACTAGAAATACTGGACTTGTAAATTCAAGCCCAGCTGGGTCTCTTAACAGGGCAAGTGCTCTTATTCCTGGTCAAGGGATTGCTCATATCCATGTATTACAAAGGTATTTTGGGGGTGCACTTTATTGCACTATAATCCACATTCGATGGTACCTTTTTTGAGCAATCCTATTCCTATCAAAGTGTCTATGAATTTTTGCAACTGTTGGAAAAAAAAATATTTGTTTTGATTTGTAATGCATACTTATAAGTAAATATGTTGTGAATCCTGATTTTTTTCCCCCCTCCCCTGCCTTAAAGTTGCCATTCCCACTGTTTAGTTATTGTAAGAGATCTCAGAACCCCATGACTGGAAATAATCTGTTAATGCCACTCTCTTGCCACACACCCATTCTCCCACCAGCATTCTTTCATTCCTTCTCCAGCCCTTACCTGAAGCTTAAGAACAGGTACAATGAAAGAGCGGGGATAGCATTCCTCAGAAATGAGGCAGCACTCAGAACTTGGGGTAGAGCAGACAGGAACTGAATGCCATTATTGAATCATTGGAGTCAAATATATACAGTGCCAGGAGGAACCTAGTGATCAATGGAAAATTACGCTTTGGTGCCTACCAACAATAAGGTGCCATGTAATCATTGCCTGCGCATCAGACTGTCTGAATACATTAAACAGAGGTTACACGAGTAGACAATAGCCTGATACAATTGTCTGTCACAGATGTAAACCTATTTTAGAGAGAGGGGGTAGGAAAGGGCTGGAGTGACCCCCACAGTAATCCTATTGGCCTTGAAAGTAACAGATGAGTATAGACCAAAACGCTGTTAACACTATTCTCACATGACATAATGTACCCATATAGGCAGAGTGACTTAGACATAGAGAGCTGGGGAGTAAAATTACGTGTCAGACCCCCCCCCCCCCACAGAACGCATAGTCCCACATCTCCCAACAGTAATGCCAAGTTGAGGTATCCCAGTCTAAAGGGACTATTGTCACAGTCCTAGACTAAAAATATAGAAATATTTATATATACAGTATTTTACCAGGAAAGGATACATTGAGATTTCTCTTGTTTTCAAGGATGTCGTGGGTTCAAATACATTGAATTTTTACAGTCGTTACAGAAATGCAAGATCTTAAAAACCAATAGATTGGTTTATATATACACCTTTATCATGGGCAGTTCTGATGCATAGTTCTCTTCCATTGGCCTCCAGTGCATTATCCCAGCAACATTATACCTGTTATTCACAGCACAAACTTACCAGCTTTCAAAATGACAAAGTCTATATATAAACTCTAGGAACTTGATTATACTTTAGCTACTACATTATATGTCAATTGCAATTAGTTGCGTTTTTTACGGATTATTGACTTTATTACCGGGTTGCCGGTACACATGACCCCAGTGATCATTTCATCTATCTGTCCTCTCTAATTTGTCATGCAGAAATCTGCTATGTATTCTCCCTTTTTATGGGGTTATAGTTTAAATTCTTTTTTAAATGTTTCCTTTGTTTATTGTTATGCATTCCGTCAAGCTCACTTCATAAAATGAGCGTTACCAGAGTACGTGCAGCCAGGATTTATTAATACTTTGCTCCGGTGCAGCAGCCGCCGATGTATACCGTTCTTAAAGAAGGTGCTCACTTGCGGAGTCATGTTAGCAGCACATGCTTTTTTTTAGACATGTGCATTCGTTTTAGTACTAAAACGATTTAGTCCGAATTTTGGGATAATTTAGTTTTCATATGACTCAAGAGAAACGAAACTGCTCAGTACAAAAAACGAAAGAAACTAAAATAAAATGCACTACATTTTAGTTTCAGTCCTTTTTGTGATATTACATTGATGAGTGAAGGAGACCAGCAATGAAGAGCGCAACATCGCAACATCCGAAGTTCTGCACCCTCCACGTGCCAATGCAGTAGGAAGTTCTATACAGAGAGGGGCATTAATTAATGCAGGAAGATGTTCTAAACATTATACAGAGAGGAGCCTTTTTTTTTTAGCCCTTTAAATCCAGTGGCTGTGAGCACTGAGATCGGCTGCTTGTTACATTATCTCTCAGTACAATGTATCAGGCTCAGCTGTTACAGTAACTGACTGTAACAGTGCTCAGAGTTTCAGTAAAACAAGGAAATAATATTCTTCTAATCTCTTATATATACAAATATTATTTACTAGTTTTACTGAAACTCTGAGTGCTGTGATGAGCAGCAGTCAGTTACTGTAACAGCTTTGCCTGACATGGGGCAGTATTACAATGTTGGTGCTAACTTAACCAGAGCTGTTGTAAACTGAAAACCTCCATAGGCGCCACTACGATAGTAATTGTATCCACTGGTTTTCGGATGAAAGAAATAAGTTTTCATACTAAAGAACTGAAAACGAATTTCTTTAGCAACTAAATAAATTGCATTTTAGGACTAATCCATTAGTTCAAAACGAAATTTTGTGCTGTGCACATGTCTACTTTTTTTTGGATGGTAACAGGGAATTGATGTTTCAGTCATAGAGAGGACTGACCTACAGCACTTGCTATTCCCAGTCAGTCACCCGCACTGGTACCGAACCTTGATTGCATTTGAGATCTGATGGGATTCTGTGCTTTTAGGATGGTATGACTGGAGGCAGTAAAATGTGAATGGCACCGGCTGGATGGAGTAGAGGTAACATCACTGCTCTATAACTGGAGACACAGGTTCGTTCTTGGCAAGAGCACCTTTCCTTGGGCAAGACACCTAACGTTACATACTCGCCACCCAGGACATACTTGAAAACCAGAGAAATCTCAATGTATCCTTCCTGGTAAAATACTTTCTCAAAAAATAATAATAATAATAATCAGGTGTAACATTGAAACTATGGGCGCTGCGGAATATGCTGGCGCTTTATAAATAAAGAATAATAATAATAATAATAATGGGCTCTGTTCCGGCTGCGCCGGTAGTAGGAAGCCTCTAATGCAGAGGACCGCAGTTGGGAACCGTAAGTACCCCCAACAGGTCAGGTTTTCCAGATATCTGAAGCACCGCACAGGTGATATTATTTGCTGCTCACTGATTGCAGGATACAGTCTGCATTTCCCCAAGGTAATCCTTAAAACCTGGCCTGTTAGGGGTACTTGAGAGCCACGGTTGGGAACCACTGCTCTAATGGAAAAAAGTGACCTGCACAGTTAGTGGCTCACTATTGTCTCTGGTACAAGCAAGCCACAAAGTCAGAGACGCAAAGTATAATTTCATGAAAACCGTAATATATACCAGCAGCACTGATGTTTGTATAGTCTTCTAGACTCCATGGAGACTTATGCGAGCTCCAGTAAGTGGGGTCACACCCAGTGGTGTATTTAGGTTTTGTGCTACCCTAGGCCTGACTAAACTCGTGCACCCCCTAATTTAAATTTGAGGCACCCCTTCCTGTCAAGGGCACACCTCTTCCTGGTTAATCCCCACCCTTCCTCTTTAAGCTCCACCTTTTCCTCTCTTTATATTAAAAGTGGATACCAAGTGCCTACTTGTATATTTTGTATACCATTTCAAATGTATCTATTGAGATAAATAAAATTATGAAATGTTTAAATTCAAGCATTTTTACAAAGAACAGCCACGCATGTCAAGTATACTGGATCACAGCCGCTCTAATTGGTTAAACAATAAAATCCACAGAAACGTGCCCTGAATATGAGTGTATCACAGAGCTGCACAGCAATAAAACCCACAGAAATGAGCAGATCAGAACTGCACAGCAATAAAACTCACAGTAATGTGCAGTGTGTATGAGCATATCCCAGAGCTCCAGGGCAATAAAACTCACAGTAATATGCAGTGTGTATCACAGAATCCACTGCAATAAAACTCCCAGCAAACCGAGTGAATATGAGCACACCGCAATTATTTATTCTATATTTACTGGCCTCCGTCCGCGGTAGGGCTGTGAGCAGAGTCAGCAGGGACGGTTTACGGACTCAGCAGGAGGTCCCTCCAGGCCACGTTAGGATTGTGGCTGTGCCTGTGCATGGAGCCATCTTGTCAGCAGTGGGGTGCCACTGCCAGAGGGTGCACTGTGGCTTTGATTCCCTTCCCGGTGGGTGTTCAGTTCAGAATAGATTGAGTCCATGTTAACGAAAGGGCGGGCAGCTGCGTGCGTGCGTGTCACGTGGTTCAGCCAGTCAGGTGGTACTGAGACTCAGTACCATCTGACTGGCCGGACCGCGTGACCTGCACGCATGCAGCCTCACCAGGAGCCAGGCAGCTCAATGACAAATTTCTATCACTGCAGTGCTGGTTAAGGAAAGGTCCACTTTAAACAGCAGTAAGCATACAGGGCTTCATATTCTGCTGATAACCCCCACCCATTACCTGCCGTTTACTGTCATCTTCTCTCTGCACACAAATCACATACCCCTACCCTCTCCTAGAGCTGCTGCGGGGCAGGGGAGGAGCTATGGAGGGGGATTTTTATTCTATTCTATTTTATTCCGTATGCAAACGACCTGCTGCGCTGCTCATAGTTTGAGAACACAGCTCAAAGCTGACACACAGTGACAGTGGCACCTCCTAGTACCCCCTAATGACACCCCAATAATCACTGCTTCCAGGGGCAGCCCGCCCTCCGCCACTCCCCTAAGTACACCACTGCTCTGTGATATGCTCACACACAAGTTTGGCGAACCGCCAGCAAGTACGGTGCTGTTTGAAGGCAGTGCAAATCCCCATAGAGAAGTAATGGTTAATCTATTCAGAGTACACCAAACAGCAGAGAAATGGCAGTGAAATGCCCTGATGTTCGGTGGTTTCAGTCAGCAGGTTTATTCAGGCGAACCCCATAGGTTTCAATGTTAAAAATATTCCCGTTTTTATGCAATATTTAATAAACCATTTATTATTTTAATCTGCAGTAAAAAGTCTTTGATTTGTTTTTAGTACCTTTTTTTTGTAATTTTTCTGATATTTTTCAGATTTCTTTTTACAAGATATTTTTTTAATAGCGGCTTTTCTTTTTCTGTAACAGAACTTTTTATTATCAATCATAGGATCTTATATGTAAATTCCAGACATTTTCGTTCAGTAGTTCTTTTGAAAACAGCAGGCCACGGGTTTGCGGTGGCAGCATTCAGCGGCCGACTCCATGCACTTTGGGGACCCTGCGGTGAATGGTGAATTCACTGCAGGGTGGGGAAGTTTTATTCCCCGACGTGCAGGGAACTACAGAACACCAAAATGTTGGCGTCATTTCGGTGCTCTGTGAGTAACCCATTTAGTGGTGAGGTTTTTTGCTGCCCCCTGGAAAGTGAAAGCCTAGGCCTTGCCTACTCAGGACATACTTGAAAATTAGTGAAATCTCAATGTATCCTTCCTGGTAAACTACTTCGCAAAAGTAAAAAAAAAAAAAAATCCAAGGGGTGCGGCCACCCGGTGCGGGCCGCCGCCCCCTGGAAAGTTCCGCCCTAGGCCTAGGCCTTGTCGTCCTAGGCCAAAATACACCACTGGTCACACCTGGTCAAAGAACATTGGGAACTATTTGTTCTCTGCATCTTTCTGCTTCTGGTTGGTCATGCAGCCCTCTACACCATGGAAAAGAAATGAGAATAGAATGTCCTTATGGCTTTTCGTATGCATTAAGTGGGATATATATTTTCCCCCTTTGCTGCTTGAAATATTATCTGCTAATATACAAAAGTTTAGGGAGAGTTAATGTACAGTAAGCAGCTGCAAAACACAAAGTTTGCGGCTTGGCCGGAATGAGTCGGGAACCGTTATTTTGGTAAAGCAGTTATTATGTATAACTCAGCCGGCATAAGACACCGAGAATGGGATTGTATTCCCTTTTATTAATATTTTTAATTGCTCCTCTTCTTTTCGGATTGAGTGAAGCTTAGAGCTGTCGTCCTTTTGATCGGGACCCTTAATGAATCCTAATGATACTTTACGTGATACATTATTCTGACGTTGTTGGTTTGTAAACCTGTATGAAATACTGTTCCAAGTGTCCTCCGATCTTTATGGATTTTTGTTATCCATGGTAAGCTCCTCCTGCAGACATCAGAATGTGTTACAAAGCAGCCCATGCCTTGTCACTGGGCCTTTATTTCTCCTTTTTATGCGAGCACAGCTTAGCCCTAACGTTGGAGTCACCCATTCAAAGTAAATCCGATCGATCAGAAGTAAACTTCCTTGACCTGACACTTGTCACCAGGCGAAGTGTATTAATCCTCAGCAGACCCCTTTGAACAACCTTGTTATATTAGCCAGCACGTCTTGTCTGCAGAAAAGGAATTGATTCTCTGAACAGGTCCCCGTGCTGTGTTATTTCAGTTGACATATATATTAACACCGTAGCCGTGTCTATACCCTCCACGATCCGATATGAGAGTGCAGTCAATGAAAGTCTGTCCCATGTCAGAGACCCTATACATAATCTATATGGATCGCCCGCTGAGCAATTTTATTTTTCAGAGAAATTGATTGTTAATAGTGTGAAGAAGTATCAATAACGACTTCCAGCCGTCTGAATAAAGAGCCACGTTGATAAATGTGTTTTTACAAGAGTCATGTCCCATCGAGATTGTAAGTTCCCACGGTAATAGGGCCCTCACGTCCTCCTGTATCTGCTGGCAGGAATACTGACCTGTCTCTCCTGTATGTATTGTAGAATTATCCTGTCTTTACCCAGTGCACCTTTTGTGCAGCGCTGCGGAATGTGCTGGCGCTTTAATAATAATATATATTTATTTTTTTATGGAGAAGCTATGCCATGGAATTGACCTACAAACAATACAAATATTTGGTCGTACAACTCCTATCATGTGACTTATCGGTGCTGCCGCTGAAGTGACCAAAGCTTCTATACATATACAGTGTATGTATAGGAATTCTAGACCTATTTTGTGTAAATGCAATCAAAGTTAATATGAACCCCCTTCTCTGAAAAGTAAACATTTTTGAGGGCTTTAGTTTTACACTATGGCATTAATGGGTAATACCCACCGCTGCATTATTGGGAGACCTATACACATTACCTAATTGCGATTCTGCATAGTCTGCCACTGGCATTTCTCCTACAATATATATTGATTTTAAAAAGGATATATAGTATCTCAATCATAAACACATTTTGTGAACGTTCTGCTTCAGGCAGCATGCTTTCTCAAAGATTCCCTACTCTCCAGATGTTGATGGCCTAAAATTCCCAGAATTCTAAGAATACAATAAATGGCTGGAGAGTGATTACCGTTGTCATTCAGCAACATTGGGGGGGGGGGGTCATCGGGGTCACTGCTCTAACACTAGAGAAGCAAATGACAGAAAAAAAACCATTGACTAGTTAACATGTCTAAGGCCGGTGTCAGAGGAGTGCACCAGGTGCGCCCGTACTGACGTGCCTACAAGCGTCCGTCGCAGCGTTGTGGCACTGCAACGGGGCCAATCACGCTCCTGCGCGCGCAAACCAGCGTCCGCACAAAAAGCCTCCCTGTCAAAATGCTAGACGTTGACGGGACTGCAAAGCCCATGACCATGGTTTTTGCTTCCGCTCTTTCGTGGGAGGGATTAATTCTCGAAGATGTGTGATTGACAGCTCAGCCAAGGATGCCTGGGGGGGGGGGTGGATGTTCAGATGGCAAAGGGGTTTTTAATATTAACTCTGAAAGGCTCAAGGACCTATTCCCCCCCCCCCAAACCTCCCCGCCGGTCTGATTCTGACATATTTTATATACATGCATGTCCCTGCGTTCCCTCGCTGTGCCCCTGCAGTCACCTCCCAGCCAGATGCGGTGTCCTGCTTCCTGCGAGAAAGGAACCAGGAAGCAGGACGCTGCGATCGGATGGAGGAGAATGCGATTGCGGGAGGACAGCGAGGGAGCACAGGTAATGTATCCAGCCCGAGTGTGTGCTCGGCTTTACCACATTCAGCAGTGAAATTTAACCCCGAGCCACACTCGAGAAAACCTCCAGGGAGGTTAACACTGCATTGCAAACATTCTCACACACACAGACATTATATATCCCCATCTTTCCCCCAAAAAACTTGTGGGGTGTCACTCCCCAGGGAAATGCTGCAGCAATGGGAACAAATGGGAAGCTCAGAGATTTCTTTCCAATTGATTTATTTATTTTCTGGGAGGGTGGGTGGGGGCCAATATATACAGGGCTCTATTACATTCTTCGCGCAAACGCTAACGAGTGTGCAAAAACGCATTAACGCAAGGGGCAAAACCCTTTGCGATGACCGTCGTATTACAATATCCACGCCAAAAAATCCACATTAACATCTACTCTGGGTGAACCTGCACGAGCGTACTGTACTTTGCGCGTCCTGTACTTAACATTGTGAGCGCAAATGCTTTGTGCGCTGGTACGCGGCTGGTATTACAATCAATGCACAAAATTTAACGCACAGCGTTTGCGCGCATAATTTTAAAGTCTTTTAAAAGCTGGTGTTAATGGCAAATCTGAACGTTCTGGCCGAAACCAAATACACCAGCCCGAAAAAAAAAATACAGCAAAGTATAGTTACACATTCTACACATACACAACACCTCTCCATTTTATTGTTTGGGTGTGTTTTTTTTTTTTTTTTGATGCAGCACATATGCGCAGATTGACTTGACAGGCGCAAAAACTTAACGTGAGACAATTGTGGTTCTTAATTCTGATTGGCTGAATCGCGTGAAAAAACAGTCCGCACACTGATTTCTGCGCGCAACATTGCTGTGTCCGTTTTATGCACGTTCTTTTTTGACAGATGAAAAAATGCTCGAGGATTGTAATACCAACGTTGTTTAACGCTGCATGCAAAAATTCACACTGTAAAATTCATATTGTATATCTCCAAGTAGTCCCACCGTCCACATACCAGTTTGTTGCGTGCTAAAAAAAACATCCGCCGTTTTCAAATAATCCTGAAGATTCGGATGCACACGGAGGCTTAGTGAATAAAAAATTGAATTTATTAACGCAAGTACATAAATTGAGGTTTCCGTTCCCGAAGGAACCTTCGACGGGATTGATTAGTAAAGGATGACTGCTACACTCCTCGTGTATTCTGTAGGAAAAGGGCTGGCACCCCTCGCTGTCACAGGTGCTCCACCCACAGCTTCTATTTAACCTTGAATTGCAGGAAGCTCCAGAAAGGACTTGGTCCGCATTAAATGAGATAATCCCATAAAAGCAGTCATTAGGTTGGCATGATGGGACTTGCCAAAGGTGGAATACATAGGCGCTGTTGACAGGCTTAAGCAATTTATGGCCATTTATTATGAGCTAAATTTCCACCATTTTCAGCAGAGTTTAGGGTTGAAAACCTAGTAAAAAAAGTCTTGCATGGGTTAAGAACTGCAGTGCTCCTGAAGGGGGTAAGAATTGTAAGCTTTTAGAGGGTTAACTCTGGTAAAATCTCTAAATGTTGAAATGTATTAAGCTGCTGTTGCTGTTCCTTTTGAATTTTTTGAACATGTTTGGTGTGCTCTCCTCTGGGTTTGTTGTATTACATTGTCTTGAGATGCACCGAGTGCTTAGTAAAGGCTGAGTGCCACCCTCCTTGTGTAATATAAATTTACGTTTATATTATGTTTATTATTGCAGAAGCCATTTGCACATCACAGCAATTCAAAGAACTGCATCCCAGAGCTCCTGTGCTACATTCCCCACATGCAGCAAGGAATTCTGGGTAGGACATGCAAATGACATCGGTCTCCCCTTTTTGCATCCAGGGTCTGTTTTTACACCGTAACCTTAAATTAATGCTATGCCATGCCATACTAGACGGCTTTTTCTAACAGAGATAAGGTTTATGCAACTGGTCAAAGCCACTCTTAGGACAGTGCTGTTTTGGGTTTATTGGACCCTCATCAGCAGGAGCTAGGCATGACCATATGATTTTACAGTATGGCTAGCACAATGTTTAAGCAGATTTGAGAGCATTTTCAAATGAGCTAAAGTTGCTTTAGGCACGATTGGTGCGTTTTTTTAAAAAAAAAATATATATTTTCTGTTGTAGACAGAGTATTAAAAGAAGTTGCAGGTGCTAAATACATTTCTTGGAGGATGAGTATTCCCATCAATTTGTTTATATATGCATAAGGATTCTGTTATAATATTGCACGTTGTACATTAGAACCCATAGGAATTCTTTAAAGAGCACTGAAATTTCGGTGCTCTTTCATTCGGCAAGTTCGAATCGCCAGCTCTGCAGTGAATTCAGCATTCACCGCAGGGTCCCCGAAGTGTGCCAAATGGAACTGATAAACCCATCGAACACCGTCGAAAAAAGTTGATCAGCCGTCGAACAGGGGTAAAAAACTAATAGAAAAAGCACAATTTATAAAAGGTGTTTTAAACAAAAATAATGCATGGATAATAATAAGGTCCTATGAATAACAATAAAAAGGTCTGTTAGAGAACTAAAAAATAAAAACCATTTAAAAAAAAATCTGAATACAGAAAAATGCTGAGAAAATTCTAAAAGACTTTTTGCTGAACAAGAAAGAATGAACGGTTGAATAAAAAAAACAAAAAACTTTTTTTGTTTGTTTTTACACAAATTGAAACCTGAAGCACCAAAAATTTGGGCATTTTGACAACTGTTTGGGGCTGTTCTGCATTCTCTTAATAGATTAATCATTACTTCTCTATGGGGAATTTCACTGCCACTGAAGGTCGACAGATTGCCCCGTATTTCGCTTACTATTCGTTAGTATTTGAATTGCCAGCTCTCTGAATAGCCGAATTGCCATGAAATTCACCATTTAGTTGCAAATTCGTCTCACTTTGAATAACCCCTTATGTGTGTATTATTTTTATAATATATTATCTTTTCATTGTGCGTTTTACTCGGCATATTTAAAAAAAATCTAATCTGGAAATGTGTCTTCCTCTTAGTCTTGTAATGTTGATGAGATTGGCGTACAGCTTACAGATGTTGCTTTTAATCATATTGAATTTCAGGAGGTTCCGAAGATAGTCACTTTTACACCTGCTGACTTCTGTGTCATGTTCAGGAAGTTGCAAAAAAGAGAGTTGCTCAAAATAGCAGGCACGCTGTTGATTAAGATAATATCCATTTCTCACTTATGCTCTTATTAATAGGTTTCCGTGCTACAGAGTCAATACTACACTTTCTCGAAATGATCTTTAATCCTGTGAAATGCTTTCAGCGTGACATTTTAGAGCAGCTGCCATCGGTATCCTCGCACTCAAAAATTCATGATAAAAAGATCTGGTACAGTGACCAGACGGCATGAATTCATAAAACACTTCAATGTTCTGTGATTTTAATCAAACCGTAACGTGATCCTTAATGCTTCGCTCTTATTGGTAACTGACTATCTAAAGTGCCGATCAGAATATTTTTTTATTATCCTTTATTTATATAGCGCAACAAATTCCGTAGCGCTTTACAGTATCCATTTTTTCAAAAGGAGTTGATACATTAGAATACCACACATGGATGATGACCTCATTCAGGGGGTCCCTGTTCCCAAGAGAATTTACAATCTGTGAGATGTACAAGTATTTTGTGAGGTAAGCGCATCCATATCATTAGGTGTCTTGCCCAAGGACACTTGCTGGTGGCGTCTTCTCTTTTTTTTTTTTTAAAGAAAATTTAATAGAGCAATCACTGGAGACCAAAGATTTAGAATCTGAGCTTCTGGAAAAAACATGTGTTTTTGCCGATCTTGTACCTCTCCTCAAACTTGATCTTGGGCTCTCTCCTTACTTTGCGTTTCAGGGCAGGGTCTCTGAAGATGTCCTTATTCACCACAGCCTTGTCAAAGGGAATATCCAGAGTACCTTGTTGGCGTGATATTGGTTTGACGAATGACTATCTTTGACCGCTTTGCAATCCTTTTCTTTGCCATGGTGGCCGTCACTTTGCGAGAATATCGGTCAATGCCAGTGACCAAGATGTGACTGTACTGGCTGTCTGGAGTCCCATCATCGATGTACTTCACAATAATCGCTTTGCGGCCTGCATAACGTCTGGCCAAGACCAGCACAACTTTACCGGGTTTCATAAACGTCCCCGTGTTGCACACCGCTTCGATGGCCGACTCGAAAGAAAGGCTGGTGGTGTCTTCTGAGTGGGATCGAGCAGTCTTTTTAAATGATTGTAGAGCATCTACCTGGTGGTTTGATTGAACCCCCTTCTCTTAAAGTCAAGACTTCTCCAGTTGTTTTGGAGGGATGTACTGAACGGGATTTGACTTCTCCACTGTCGATGGGTAGAGACATTACCACTGAACTCCACAGCCGATATTGTGTGGTAGGCAAGTATGTACCATTAGGTGTGTCTTGCCCAAGGACACTTACTGGAGAGGTGCTCTGACTGGGATTCAAACCTGGGTCTCCACAGTTAAAGAGCAGTGATGTTACCTCTACCCCATCCATCCGATACAATAGGACTCAATTTGGTATAAAGCACCCAGGAGTGGACTGAACACTCGGCCGGATCGGACCTGGGCTGAGGGCCTCGGAGGGCCTGGGCCCAGCCTACTGGTAGTCCGTGCAGCAATGTGGTCTGTGCTTCCATGAAGCACAAAGCAAAAGCTTCCGAGTTACCGGCTGCAGGCAGACAGTCTGCCCAGCTGACTCCTCCCCATCCTCCTGCACTTCCTGTCCCCACGCTGGAGGAAGAGCAGCTAGGAGGGAGGTGAACAGAGCTCCTCCAGCAGGCATCGATGGGTAAGTGGAGGGCGTGTGTTGTGAGATTGTTTTGTGGGGGGGGGGGGTTGTGAGAGCAGATGAGTGTTTTGTGTGAGGGGGTTGTGAGCATAGAATGAGTGTTTTGTGTGAGGGGGGGGGGTGTTGTGAGTGCAGAATGAGTGTTTTGTGGGGGGGGGGTTGTGAGTTTTTTTTTTATTATTTTTTTATTTCTATTCAAGATTTTTTTTTATTGTGAAAACAAGTCAGCAGAACAACAGACATGAAATGAAAATAGCCAGCAATGGTCATAAACGGTGACAGGAATATAAGGGGGATGGACACTCAAACAAATACAGGAGAACGGTACCAGGGAGGTGGTTGAGCCAGCAGGTAAACAGCGGGGGAAGTACCTGGACAGAAAGAAGGGGGGGGGGAGAGAAAAAAAAAGGGAAGTGGGGGACCGCCCGGAAAGTAGCGGCATTCCCAGCTCTCTCTAGTATCCCCGCAAGGGACTGGAGGCCGTGGAAGAGGCCACAGGGCCGGGTGTCCTGGGGCCAGAGGAAACTGTCAGTGCCATGGTACCCGCTCCAATGGCGCACCCAGGTCGACCCATCATCCCACACACCTCCCAGAAAAAAAAACATATATATATATATAAAATATAAAAAAAATAAAAAAAAACCAAGAGGGGGAGGGAGGCCAGATGCCTGAATCACCATATAAAACCACCTCCTTGGCATGTAAAAGGAAGTCCACAAAACAGACAGGTGTCCAGGACAGGGAGGGGATGGGGGGGGGGGGTGTAATTCAGCATGAGTTTTCCAAAAAATGTCTCTGAATGTACTGTAGTCCATATGCAGGGCAGCAGGAAAGGGTCTTGTTGCAAGGGGGGGGGAAGGCACACAGATACAAGAGTCCTCAAAAAAAAAACACAACAAAGTGCCCAGAATAAAGTGGGGGGTATCATCGGGGGGAGTCGACAGAGGGGGGTGTCATCAGAGGGGGGGGTAGAGGGGGTCATCATCTGCGAATGAGGGCCACGGACAAATGCCAGACCGGACAGTCTCAGCCAGTGTCCCATAGTTGGGGGGAAAACAAAGCCCCTAGTATATCAGAAGAAAAACCATGCTTCGCCTGACAGGCACTCGACCACC
The DNA here is from genome assembly GCA_009667805.1 of Leptobrachium leishanense. NCBI lineage: Eukaryota > Metazoa > Chordata > Amphibia > Anura > Megophryidae > Leptobrachium > Leptobrachium leishanense. The sequence goes on from CM019065.1 coordinate 73,805,256, forward strand.
TCGTTTACACGGCTAGCTCCATTCTCCGCAAAGGGGGATCCAGCTTGGCCAACCTGACAGGCTCCTTCATAGCCCAGCATCCCACCGCAGTAAACAAATTTACCGGTCTCCGGACTCAAGGTCGCCCCCAAGGTAAAGGGACACAGCTTCTGAGGCACAGCTGAAGCAAGCTCCGCAGAACTGCCCCCCTCATGAACTTCGGGAAGCTCCAGGTCCTCCATGAAATTCGGGACCAGGACCGCCACAGCCATGTGCTCCCGCAGATCCCCATCTTCCTCCACGGGACCGACAAGGGTAAGTAAGTCCACTGCAGGCTCTCCCTCTGCGGCAGCCCCCGCTTCCCTGCAGCGCTCCAGAGCGACTATCATCCGGCGCCAAGTGCCCCTTGTAAGCGGACCAGCGTCCTCCTCCAATATCTCCAAACAGGCATCTAGGCCTGAAATCACGTTCAGCCTCACATTTGGGTGGGGAGGGGGAACACCACGGGGTCGAGCCCAAGCAGTCGCGCTGACATCCAGAGCTGCCATGAGACAGGGGCACAGCAGGTGCCCGCCCGACAGCAGCCTCGTCTGGGGAAACAAGAGAACCCTGCGACTGGGATCCGGCAAGGCCGCAGTAAAGGCCTCAAAATGGCCGCCGGCCTCGTGTTGCTGCAGATGAACGAGCCGTCTGAACTCTCTTCTTGGCTCCGGAGGGGGGACAAACCGGGCTCCGGAGTCTGCTAATCCGATGGCCAGCCGGTCTGGAAACTCGTAGCAATCAGGCAGCAGGAAAAAGTCACCTCAAAGGCCCCTCATAGCAAACAACAGACGGAGCTGCAGTTAAGGCTGGGGTCAGACGAACGCAGTGTTAACGTCCGTGTTGCCGCACATAAGTACGTCCGTGATAGCATACAATTGTGTTAAATGGAGCCCCACACACGAAGTACGTCCGCACAGAAGTGCGGGGGCTGACGGACGCTGCAAACGGACGCAGGTTAGGCAAGAACGTAATACTGCTAGAACGGACGTGCAGAGTGCGCCACGTCCACAACGTCCGCATAGCTTTGTGTGTGAGTGATGGAGCATGGTCAGACGGACTGCATTTATACGTCCAGCATTTTTGACGGACAGAATGTTTTTTCATTGTAATTTATTTTTCCCTCCTACATCCGTCAAAAATAACTTCAGTGAAAAAACGGACTGTGTGGCCACTACTGCGTCATCCGCACTGACGATGTCCGTACTGCACGGACGTACAGTCCGTAGAAATCACGCTCGTCTGACCCTAGCCTTAATGCGTCCTCACTCCTTCACGGCCGGCCACGCCCCCCGGTTGTGAGTGTTTTGTGGGGGGGGGGTTGTGAGTGCAGAATGAATGTTTTGGGGAAAGTGCAGTGTCAGGGGGTGATTACACTTAAGGACCCGTTAACACCTGGGCCTTATACAGTGTGTTCCTACGTGGGGTATTTTGACTCTCTTGATAAAACCATTTTACCACCAATCCATGCCATATTTTCAGAAAGAAAAAAAATTTAGATATTTTTTTTTTTTCTTTACAGATTGCAATTTAAGAATACATGTACTGAGAACTGTAAGGGTTGCTGCCAAACAACACACAAATACATGTTCAGCGACATCTCCTGAGTACAGTGATGCCACCCATGTATACGTGTGTCAGGTTATTCGGGGGGGCTAAATGGCTTTATTTGGGAGGTGAACATTCGTTTTCCAACTTGGAATTGGGGAACAGGGGGCATTTAAAATAAACAACAAAAATATCATTATTTAGCTGAGTGCCCCGATCACTCAAGGCACTAATTTCACCTGCCAGCTGCTTCCCCGGGTATAGCGTCAGTGATTACTCCCAGGGAGCGATCATGAAGCGGGCTGGCGGGTAAATTACTATTGCAGGATGCCTCGCTGTTGAGGCATGCTGCAATAGTAAAAAAGTAGCTGGAAGAGATCACGAAGAGGCCCGGCAGCTGAAATTACTGTTGCAGGATGCCTGAATGCCGAAGCATCCCTGCAATAGCAATAAAGCGGCTGGAAGCAATACCGATCGCTTCCAGCGCTCGATTTACTAAGGCTAGGGTCAGACGAACGCATTTTTCGCATTGTCTGTAAAAAAACGTGCGTCCGAACTCATGGACGTACCTTTTCACGGAATACGCAATAGGTCATACGATGCGTAATTTCGGCCGTGATTGCATACGGATCCAAACCAGGAAACTTCGGGTGTCTGGATGTTATGTAGGCCGGACATGAGCAGCGTCTGACGTCTCCAAATCATGCACACATGCCGCTATGCCGACGCAGCGCACTCTGTACGTCAGTACTAGCGGTTCGACGTTCTTGCGAAAATGCGTTCGTTTGCCGCTTGCGTTGTGCGACTGAACTTTCGTGTGGCCGTACTTCGTGTGTGGGCCTGCGTTGGACGTCATTTGCTGCTACCACGGCTGTCATAAAGTGCGGGTAAATGCACGTTCACACGGTGTTCGTCTGACCTCAGCCTAAATGACGTACCAAGTACTTCACTTCTCATTAATTTTTGTTACGAGAGCCCAGGTCAAATATTTTGCCTCGGCCGCCGTGATTCGTTTTCCTCCGATAGTTCCCGGATTCTCCCTTCAGCAAGCAGCACTGAATCAATGTCTGTTCTTAATTTCTTCCAATAAAACAGACGACACTGGTCATATTGGGTTAAGTATACTCACTGGCCATTTCAGCGAGCCTCTTTTTATTTGGTACAGAATCCGATAATAACAGTTAACATCCCAGCACCACAGTTTTCCATGCTCTCCATCAGGTCCACATCGCAGATTGCAAGCTCTTGAGCAGGGTCCTCTCTGCTACTGTTCTATGTGTTTAACTTGTATGTATATTGGTTATTCTGTCTCTCCCATTGTACAGGCTACAGAACTTGGTGGCGCCTTATAAATAACTGTAACTGCAGCCATACGGAGTTAGGGTCCTTTTTTGGGGGGGATTTCAGGGGAGAAGTTGCAATCCAGGGGTACCGTTTAATAGCTTGGGCCCCTATTGTCACAGTCCAAAAAGCACCTAGATCCGCAGGCAGGGGCCAGAGCGGCAGCGGGTTGAAGGTAACCCAGGTGATGCCGCATGGCTCCTGCTGTGAGCCCCTGGGGCCAAGAAAGGCTCAGAAACGTGGGTTCCCGATGGAGCTCCCACCCGACAGTCACCCCAACTGAAGCTCCCGTGAGGGGGACCCTGACCCCAAAAGAGCACCCTGCTGGAACAAAGGGTTTAAAGTTTCTGCAGAGGTTTCCATTAAACTGAATGCTGTGCAGTCCTTGAAGGGGATTGGTTGGCCCTTCTAGCTGCTTGGATGGTGATTGGCTGGGGTTTCAAACCCAGGCTTCCCCTGGTGTCAGGGGACACGGGGAGCATGAAGGACAGGCTTAAATTACAGGACAGGACAGGCTTACATTTGGATTATCTTCTGATGGGTGAAATGTCACAAAAACATAATTTTTAACTTTTAAAACCTAGACCAATAGCTTACATGAGGGGAATAGCAGAGGAGCAAGGTTTAAGTCCAGTCTCTGAGCACGGGGTTCTGTGACATTTTTTATTTATTGGAAACCTTTTATGCTCTCGTCTCGCGCACACTCGCTCACAAAAATTGTGTGGTTAAGAATGGGGTTTGCCCCAAAATCGTTTATCGATTTGCTTTCTGGGACCATAAATGCGGTGGCACTAGTGCACCCTGGCAGCTCAGCGCAGCTTTCCTCTCTTGTATTTTTTGTACTGAAAAAGGGAAACTGAGCTCACAGAAAAGCTTCATAAAACTTCCACCCTTTCTGAATTTTACTTGTGCATGCCAGCTGTTCTACACCGCGCTCTGATCAAGTGTATTTCTTCTTAGGGAAAAACTGGGACTTAACGGCAGCTCTTAGTGACTATGAACAGCTTCGACAGGTGCACACCGCAAACCTGCCTCAAGTCTTTAATGAAGGCAAATACTACAAGCAGCAGGAACGAGAAATCACCCAGCATGTCTCAAAGATCGACCGACCAATCCTCCAAAGACAGGATGACATTGCTCAAGGTAAAAGGACATTGTTAGGACATTTGTGGCCGTAGAGGGATTTCTAGCTAAATAAGCAAATGTTGAGCCTATCCATTAAATAACTATTCTCTGCAGAATTGTTTATACGTTGGTGAGTTCTAATTTATCGTATCCCTCACATTGGCCGTCCCTTGCCCTAGAAATGAACACACAGCACACTGCGCTCGTCTTGCTGTTGTACTTGTACTAACCAGATGTTTTTATTGTGGATTAATGATCAAGTATTGTTTATAGAATAAAAGCGAATCTATCATGGAACCAGATTCCTTATTTGTTTTCCCCCCTATGGTTTTACTTAAAATGGATTAGTCCACTCTCCCTGGCTAACCCACATAGTTCGACCCAACCCCATATCCTGTTTAGCAAGGCTTTACTTCCTTCAGTCTATCCACAAGGCTTGTGAGTACAGCATCCTGTTCACACTGAGCAGATGCATTCTGTTTTACCTTAATCCTTCTACAGAGCACAGAGAAATTCTCTACCCCCTTCCTCCTCCTAGAAAGTACACCAGAGAGGCTCTCTATCCCCTTTCCTCTAATGCCAAAGCTTACCAGAGAAGCCTTCTCCACCCCCCTCTCCTCTGACTAGAAGACACTCCAAGAGAAGGTCTCTAACCACAAGACCCCTTTTATTTGCTGTTAATAACGTAAAGAAAATATAAAGAACTTTGTGTGCTTTCTAAAGAGGATGCGTTAAGCTATCTGACTTCAATCATCCTGCTTGTGACATTCACTTCTTTCATATGACCCTGGGGTTACAGAATAGAATCCTAACCTGATACTGTGCTTGACAAATTTAGAAGTCGGGTATCCCTGGGTACAAAGAATCTTATCTCCGACTCTTAGGCTCGTGTCAGACGAGCGCACTGCAGAGCAGAAGGAACGTCCATGAGAGTGGACGTTCCTTCCGCTGCCGCTGACTGCCCTCAGCTGTGCAAATCGCGATCCTCCTATGGAGGATCTCGCTTTGCAGCTCCGTTGACGGCGCTTTCTAGCGCATCAACGGATTCGTTCCCTAGACGGACGCTTGCTGCGTGCGCAGTTCATGCACGCGCGCAAGCGTGTGACTGGCGCCCGTCGCTGCATCACGCGGCTGCGACGGCCGCCGGTAAGTGCGGGCGTATGGCCGCACTAGGTTCGCTCTACTGACACGAGCCTAAAATGTGGGGTTTTACAGAAATCTAAAAATATTTGTCTGGCTCCTATAAATTAGCCAAATCAAAAAACTATTTTCACGCCTTTTTAAAGCAGGATTAGTGTGTCCCCTGTAGAGAAACATAATCGTTTGTTTTGTGGCTTTCCAAACACCCTGGAGAGACCTAAAACTATCTGCGAATAGAAGCCCCAGCCCTCACTGTAACAAAAAGTTCAAATAGATTACTGCTGCATTACAGCTGCCAGAGAGAGGGCAGAATACAAGGAGAGTTATAATGACTGAAAATCCCTCTACAGTACAGATACAAGGTGTTACTGCAATTTCCATACACAGGCATTATGCCACAGATATTATTTTTTATATGCCATTTGTTTTTTGTGGAAGCTGCTTTGCTAATAATCTCTTTATGATCACTACAAACCCCCATAAGCAGGAGATCTGACCATTTTATTATTTTTATTTATTACAGTTACTGTATCTAACACATAGGTCTTTTCTGCCTGTATGAAGATAATGCAGACCCCGTTTGAAATTGTGTAAGATAAAGGACACCATCTAGAGCTCAGAATCTTTACAATTCAACAATATTTCTGTAAAGGATAAACTAATACATGAAAAACTTAAAAACAAGCAAATTAACATTATTTTAGTTTAACTATCTCAGAATAACAATTTCTGTGCAAAACGTCTATTTTACCCTATATGTAACTGTTAACTTCACATCCCATGTTTTAAATAAATGTTCTAACATTTTTTTTCTGACTAAAATCTCTCGGTAGTGAAGGGTTAACCCCTGTTAATTTTCTGTCATTCCCTTTTCGGGTTTTCAGAAAAAAGACTGTCCAGAGGCATTTCCCACGCGAGCTCAGCAATTGTTTCCCTGGCTCGACTGCATGTGGCCAATGAGTGCAGCAGTGAGCCCTTCCCTCTAGAAATGCCCATCTACACATTCCAGCTGCCCGACCTGAGTGTGTACAGCGAGGACTTCCGAAGCTTCATAGAACGAGACTTAATCGAACAGTCAACTATGGTGGCCTTGGAACAAGCTGGTAAGTTACCTGTACCCATGGGTACATGCTCGTCAAATGCAAAATGTTTTTTTTTGTGTAGGTTCTGCCATACAATGAAAACATATCTAGGAAGTTAAAGTAATTAAGATACCAACAGAAACCACAGCAAAGACACTGAAGTCAATGGCAAGGAGGACAAAACACACAAAATATAAAGTTTAAATTCTGTTCTAGACTAGGTTCCGGCAACCTTGGCCCTCCAGATGCTTTGGAGCTACATACCCCATGATGCTCAGCAACTAATCAGTTTGACTGAGCCTCCATGGGTAATGTAGTTCCAAATTGTCTGCAGGGCCAAGGTTGCGGACCCCCTAGTCTCGAACATATATTAAGCTCTATCTTTTCTGTGTTCCCAAATAGTCCCCAGTGTCCCTCTGCGATCAGGGCTGATGTACTTGCCGCTGTATGAGAGGTGAGTATTGTATTTATTGGAGGGGGTTTAGCTGGTGCTAAATGATTCTGCAGAAGTGGAGTCCTCTAGCTTCATCGTTTAGGACTCTGTAAAAATTTGTTTAGCCCATTGGTGCGGCAAAAAAGCACTGAACCTGTTACTTTATGGTTTGTTTCCTTGATTTATTCTTCTCGGATAATCCCCCCTTTCTTTTTCTCTTAACTTTTTATCAGTATTTTTTCCATGCCCTTCAATTATTACATTATTAGTTACCTATGTTTGTTTATTGTACTTAATTGTATTGGAAAATAATAAACACTTTAAATGGGGGAAAAAAAAGCACTAGGACTTGACTCAAGGTAATGCCTTACCTTTCCTAACGCTAGTTACTGATTTGCGCTTCCCATGTTAAGTATAGGATGCTCAAAGTACAGTAAAGGTGCACAATCAGATGTGCTAATGCATTTTTAACCTGTAATATGGGTGGCATGCGGTAAAGTCGCTTATCCTGACGTTAACGCTTACTCACCCGGACGCTGCAGTTGGCGTCTGGTATGTAATCTAACCCCATATATTGAATTAAACTAATAAATGGTTTTTAAAAAGTCTCTTCTTAAGGTTTCATTTTTAAACAAAACCTCACAATCTGTGTGTTCATCATCATTGTCAAAAAAATCAGCTCATTCCAATCGCTATTATTTCAACATTTGCGAGCAAAGCGGATGTTCTTCTAAGGCTAGGGTCAGACTAACGCATTTTTCGCATTGTCCGTGAAAAAGTGCATTCGAACGAATGGACGCATTTTTTCACGGAATACGCGATAGCGGTCATACGATGCGCATTTTCGTCCGTGATTTTGTACGGAACATCAATAAAACCCTTTTTGTGTCTGGACGTTCTGTTGGCCGGACATTAGCAGCGTCTTATGTCTCCTAATCACACACACACACGCCGCTATGCGGACGCAGCACACTCTGTACGTCAGTAGTAGCGGTTTGACGTTCTAGAAAAAATGCGTTCGTTTGCCACTTGCGTTGCGCGGCCGCACTTTTGTGTGGCCGTTCTTCGTATGTTACCCGGCATAGGACGTCATTTGCTGCTAGCACGGCCGTGATTTCGTGCGGTTAAACGCACGTTAAAAATGCTTTCGTCTGACCTTAGCCTTAAAGCATTAGGGATGTAGATTGGAAGGGGTTAACACAACAGAGGAAAATATCCCAAATCAACGCACAGGACCCTGAATGTGTTCATTATTGATAGGCCATAGCATAATATACTTGGCTTGTGGTTAATGGTTACAGCCCATATTTCTTGATCATTAAATATTAATATTGTTGATCAATAGAAACCGGCCCCATTACAAACCTCAATCTAGTTATTTGTTTTGCTGATCAAGCATCACTTCCTCATGTTCTCGATTTCTGGGTTTTTATTTTTAAATTGTTTTCTTATTTGCCATATTTTATTTATATGGCATCTGCATCGTATTGACTTACACAAGTCACTAAAGTTGCATTTCCTTATCATTAACTTAAAATGCTAACCATTTGTACAGCGCTATGAAACCTGTTGGTGCTTTATAAATACTTGTAATTGTAACCCCTAGCCTATTTTATGCAATTCACTAGAATTAAAGTGTAACCTTTTTGTTCCCCTATTAATTTAGAATTTAATCTTAATTCAGAATTTATTGCAAATTAACAAGGGATCTATTCCCAAAGTATAGTTATTGAATGACACCGTCCAGTTGTACTTTTTGGCTCCAGTAACCAGTAAAATCCCATATTTCTATTAGAACCCTTTGGTGGCGAGAGTGGCGCGATCCATCGCTTCATCTCCCCACAGGCAGAGGAACACTGGAAACTAATAGTTCTAATGTTCCTCCGCATATCCCTCTGCCGTCCCAGCCAGATTTTGCTCACGTCCATCTCCATGGAGTCCTATGGACTCCCGGAGCAGATAACACCAGATGCAGTGGTCTCATTTAACACCTAACCAGTATTAAAACTAGAGCTGCTGTGAAGGCGGCTCCGTCAAAATACAGGTGTTTAAATGACCGATGCTAATGGAACATGGCAGACACTCAGGGTTTCCATTAGTGTCTGTCATTGAACATCAACATTTCAATGGAAATAGTGATTTAGCAATTCGTAAACTGGTATGGGGGGGGTGGGATATCAAGTGCTGGAAGGTGTTTATAAATGGATTTTCATGCTGGGAAAACTGTTAAATCCCTCAGTTTAGTGAAATGCCTATAATTTAAGTCTATTTTCTGAATTAAAACCTGTCCCTAACCCTATAAATTGTTAGGTGTTCGTTGGCGTTGAGGTTATTAGTAGGGTTAGGCTTGCTAACGTTGATTAGATACACTTTCATGAAACAGAAATGCATTTTTTTTGTGTTTCTCCAGTGTGAAATTTTTCAGCAAGTGCCCATTTCTTTTATAATAAAAATAAATAAAAAAAAAGAAGCTATGAAAAGATACAGTTAAGATGATAAAGGGCCATCGATCTTGTAGATAACCAAAAAGTCTTGGAACCAGTTTATGGATTAGGGCTGGTGTCTCTTGCGTTGTCAGTAATAGGATTTGATTGTTACGTCGCGGTTTGCCATTAGGACTCCTTTAGGATCCACACAGCATTTGCATTGACCAGTAATGGGTTTTTCATCCTTCTTTTCAGGACTATTGTAAAATACTGTTGCCTCAGTGTCCTCTTCCACTCTGATCTCTCCTTCACTCCTCACAGTCAGTCACTAAACAAAACTTGCTACTTCCGCCTAAAAAACATTGCAGGCGTCCTTCCCTGTCTTAATCAGGATTCTACAAAAATGCTCATCCAAGCTCTTATCTCCCACCTTGACTACTGTAACCTCCTTCTCTCTGGCCTTAAAAATCCCAGATTCTCCCTCTGCAGTCTGTTGTGAATGCCTGTGCCAGACTCATACACCTCACCTCCCACAACTCTCACACCTCACCCCTTTGTCAATCTCTACACTGGCTTCCTGTCTCCTATAGAATCCAATTCATAATACTAGTCCTCACATACAAAGCTCTCCATAACCGCACCCCGTGCCTACATCTCATCCCTTATTAACGGGTACATCCCATCCCGACCACGTCGCTCTGCCAATGAGCTGACTTTATCGTCTCCTCGGACCCGCACCCCCCCCCCACCCCAACTCTCGCCTTCAAGACTTTTCCCGAGCTGTCCCCTTTCTATGGAGCTCCCTCCCCTGCAACATTAGACTCTCCCTGTCTCTCCAGTCCTTCAAGAAGTCTCTGAAAACACGTTAGAGAAGCCGATCAGCTCACTCCATGATCCCCCTCTGTTCATCTTACTCAATCTTCCCACCCAACCCACATGCGCCCCGCTACTTCATGTTCTCGATTTTACCCTCACCTTGTGTCACCCCTCTCCTCTTGGTAAGCTCTTGAGCAGGGTCCTCTGTTGTGTGTGTTTAACATGTATGTATATTTGTTACTCTGCCTCCCAATGTACAGGGCTACGGAACTTGTTAGCGCTTGATAAATACTTGTAACTGTAAAATGTGACACCTGACGGTGGTAGTCTGTGATGCCAGAGTTGTCCGTAGCTTAAAATATTAACCTTTTAGCAGGATAAGTGCAGTGTGACCTTTTACAGAGTTCATCCATTTTTTCCTTCTTTCATAAAATCCAAACTTTTAAAATGTAGCTTTTCAGAAAAACCGAGTAATATTTAACCAGTTTGTTCTTTAAAGACTTAAACGTCTCTCAAAAGCTTATACACAAACAATGAACGGAAAGGTCAGCTTCATGAAAATGGGGTATATTTCCATCTACAAAAGGCTTTCTATGGCTTAAGATACTCTATTTCTCCTCGTGACAATATGTGATTGTCCTTTCCGCACAGTTTTCAGTCTATAGAAGGTCATGATGTTCTAATGAACCTTCGTGTAGGCCCCTGGGAAATGCCACGGGCTACTCGTTTGACCCAGATTGCTTAACCCTCTGGCATCGGTAAAGAAGATGAGCCCGGGGCTTGGGTTATGAGTTTTGCGTTTGATTGCATGGTCTCTTACTCTTTCATGCTTGGTTTTACATATTGTCTTTCAAGGTCACATCCAGTGATGAATGGCGTAGCAAACCCTGCCGGGAAGAAAAGGTTCCATAGTGTTTAATAAATTGCTATTAGCCTTTTGAACGTTTCATAGAAGTGGATCGTACTACCACTCAATCCCAGGATTATTAAATAAAAGCTAATTCAGTGGTACTGGCCAGATTGTCTCAAAATGCGATTTATAAATATCACCATCAAGTTAAAGGGACGCTTCCAACACAAATGGAGCAATAACCTACTTGAACGTAAAACATAAAACAAGTACTCTGTAAACTGATTTGTCACATGCCTACATTGATTTGTAATACGACACCATGTACCGCCAAAAATTCCTGCACATGAAGTCTACAGTTACTCCTTAAGGCTGGTGTCAGACGAGCGTAGTGTTCACGTCCGTGATTGCGCCTAAAAGTACGTCCATGATAGCATGACAGGAAGCCCATCGGAGCCCGACACACGAAGTACGTCCGCACTGAACTGCGGACGCACAACGGCCGCGGCCCACGGACGCAAGGCAGGCAAGAACGTACAACCGCTAGAACGGCTGCACAAAGTGCGCAACGTCCGCATCGCTTTGTGTGTGAGTGAAGGAACGTGGTCAGACGGACTGCATTTATACGTCCAGCATTTTTCACGGACAAAATGGTTTTGCTTTTTAATTTATTTTCCCTCCTACATCCGTCAAAATATATACGTCAGTGAAAAAAACGGACTGTCTGGCCACTACTGCGTCTTCCGTACTGACGTACATCCGTGTGCACGGACGTACAGTCCGTAGAAATCACGCTCGTCTGACCCTTGCCTAATTCGGCAGAATTTCCAGCACGGCTGGTGAATGCCTCCCTTTCTCTAGTCTCATGCTGGTATGGTGGCTTCACAGACCAAAAGTGCTCCAATCGCACATGCATAGTCCAGGAGTCTGAATCGGGTTAGCATGGTATCCGGACCTTACACCTAAAATGTACAGATCCCAGGCTTATCGGAATCTTTTTCTACGTCCATTACTGAAGAAGGGTGATAGACACAACAAAGCCGTGATGTCATTTCCTTTCCCTTTTTATTTATTTTTGCCACAGGATGCCCTTTGGGTGTTGCTTATGGAGTGTTCACAACTCTATCAGGGTTATTCAAAGAGATCCGAATGGCTGCCGAAAGGGAACCGAACGCTGAAATTCAGCGTTCGGTTACCTTTCTTGGCCATTCAGCTATTCAGAGAGCAGGCAATTCGCCAAATCCTGGTGAATTGCCGGCACATACGGTGCCTGTTCGGTGCCTGTTCAAGGGCAGTGAAATCCCCATAGAGAAGCAATGCTTCGGCTATTCAGAGAACAAAAACCAGCAGTGAAAGGTTCCCGAAATGCCCTGTCATTCGGTGGCTTAATTCGGCAGGTTTATTCAGGCGAATCCCATAGGCTTCAATGTTAAAAATATTCCCGTTTTAATGCAATATCTAATAAACCATTGATTATAATATTCTGCAGCAAAGAGTCTCTTTATTTATAGATTATTTTTTTTTAAGGATATTTTAACCCCTTAGTGACCGGGCGGTTTTACACAAATCCGTCCTTTAGTGACCGCTGCTGTTTTTACGTTTCTGCGCTGCTCGTGTTTAGATCAAATTTTCCTCTTACTCGTTTATTCAACCCACACATATTATACACCCTTTTTCCCGCCATTAAATGGACTTTCTAGAAATACCATTATTTCCATCATATCCAATAATTTAATATAAAAAAAATATGAAATATGATGAAAAAAATGGTAAAAACACACTTTTTCGTAATTTAATCCCCTAAAGCTATAACCACCAATAAAGACCCCGGCTAAATAGTTTCCAAATTTTATCCCGAGAATAGAAATACCCAATTTTTACATGTTTTTACCTTTTAACCCTTTCACTGCTGAGCCAGTTCACCTATGTGCGCTGCGCTCATTCTGACCATTTTGTGCTAATTATTTTTAGATGACAGCCTAGGTCCTATTTAATTAAACTCCCCCCAGACAAAAAAAACTTTAAAAAAAAAAACATTTTTTTATTTTATTTAATTTTTTTTTTACATTTTTGTTTTAAAACCAAACCTGGTCATGTTTGGTATCATTTGAAAGGCCATAATCAGGCCTTTCAAATGATGGCAAATATGACCATCTAGCTGCCATGGATCGGGAGATAAAGGGATCCTTAGGATCCCCTTATCTCTACATGGCAGCTAGAGGGTTAACTGGCCCACTGACATCCTCACACATATGGTGAGGTTGTCAGTGGGTGGGGGGGGACCTGGAGGCTTGGCTGGCATCCAAGATGTCAGCCCCCCTCCAGGTTTGAATCGCGTTTTGGCGCCAATTGGTGCCGCAACGTGATCCGGCGGCGAAATGGTTAATGCCATACACCGCTGGAAAGGGGAGGCTCTCCCCTCTCCAGCGGTGCAAACGGCATCTCCCTAGCTTCAATGGTTGGGGAGATGATAGAGGGCTCCGAAGGAGCCCCCCCCCTCCCCTCCATTGAAACACATGGGGGCACCTTCTGATGACGTCACCACGCAGCGTGGCGACGTCATCAGCCTCGCCTGCCCATGTAAATCACATGGGCAGGCTTCCTCCCTGTCAGATCGGCGTGGGATCCGACGAGGGAGGTGAGTATCGGGCGGGAGGGGGATTTGGCGCCGCTGACGTACCCTGTACGTCATCGGGTCTAATGGAGACCCGAACACAGGACGTACAGGGTACGTCAGCGGTCGGGAAGGGGTTAAAGCATTTTTAGGGATTTTTTATTTTTATTTTTTCTGTAACAGCCCTTTTTATTATCATTCATTGGACCTCATATGTAAATTTCAGACCTTTTCGCTTAGTAGTTTCTTTGCAAACAGCGTTTCACTTTTCAAACATTCAAGAAAACTTTTTTTTTAAAAATTTTTCACTCCATTCGTCTGCGGTGTCGGCTTATTCCGGCGGCTGCGCTGTGTGTGATCGGCTCCTGCTCGGGTTTTTCCAGCGTTTTTGGCGGGGTTAATCCAGATTTTTTTTGCGGGTTTCGGCGTGCATTCACTGGGTTTTTGCAGTGAGTATTCGTCGGGTTTGCGGCGTCTTTTCCCTGCATTACGACGGCCCTGTGGTGCTTGATGAATACACCGCAGGGTTGCCGAAATTGGACTGCCGAATCGCCCCGAATTGAAGAGAACGAAAAGTCACCGAACGTGCGGTGACTTTTCGATTCTCTTTGAATAACCCTGTATATCACACCAATGGTCCAAAAAGCTGTATGATGCGCCATAGCAAGCTATGTCTCGTTAGCCCAGATTTGACTGGATGTAGTAGTGGTGGCGTCACTGCTCTGCAATCGTAGAGCAGGTTTGAATCCTGGTCAGAAACCTCTTTGGCAAGACGCCTCACAATACATACTGTTTCACAATATCAACAGCTTGACAAGCGTGGAAAAACCCGTTCAGATCCCAGACAGGACACTTCACCTACCTCACAATACATACAGGGTTATTCAGAGAGAGGTGAAAACCAGGAGAATGGCAGGAGAAGAGAACAATCTAGACCAAATAGCCGATTTGGAAATTGAGATAAAAGGGAGAATTTTTCTGGTTTGGTTATTTTGACCTGGAATTTTTGCTTCTCCAGTCATTCTCCTGGCTTTCATCTCTCTGAATAACTGATAGAATTCCAAATCCCATGTAAGCAGGGTCCTCCCATCACACTGTATCCTCCTTGTTAAGCTATGTCTTGTTTAATCTATTATTCGCTTGTTCAGTATTGTGGATTCTGCTGGTGCTATATAAAGTACAGGGTGTCCATAAAGTCTCTTTACAATTTAAAAAATTTATTGCAAAGGCAAATGAAAAGACAGATAAGTGAAAATTCTTACAAAATGAGATGTGTATATATGTAAGATTTTTTTGCCTCATTTAATGCACCTCTATATGGGCACCATTAGTTGCAGGAAGCACATCAAGACGGTACTCGATTTCTTGCCATGTTGGCTGTAGCATCCCCTCATCAATGGTGGCAATGGCGTCAGTGATCCTCTGCTTTAGTTTAGTGATGTCCAGTACCTTTGTTTGTTACACGATATCTTTAACATAACCCCATAGAAAGAAGTCGAGGGGAGTGATATCTGGTGAACGAGGTGGCCAGAGAATTGGACCACCCCTTCCAATCCACCGGTCTGTAAATGTTTAATTTAGGAACCCCCTGAACATGCAGTCCCCAATGTAGTTGCGCACCTTCTTGCTGGGAAATGATGGTTGGTTGAAGGTCATGTAGTTGTGGTGCCACGTATTCGGTCAAAAGGTCAAGGTAAACATTTGCAGTAATTGATGTCTCGCCGATGAAAAATGGACCAATGATTTGATTGCACATGATCCCACACCACACATTCATCTAAAGCAGAGGACCGCTGATGCCATTGCCACCATTGATGAGCGTATGTGTTTGCTTAATCCTGTCACAGTCGCCAATGTACCCCATCCTTGACAGGTCCTATCTAACTTGACCGAGTCTGCACTTACAGGATCAACTCACCCTGGAGCTCCCCGGCAGCTCGAGGCCTTTATAGGCTGCCATGGTATCGCACCTGTAATCAGGGAGGGGTGCACACCAAATGAGAGTTGTCAGCTCTCTATATATAAAATACAAAACAGCAAAAGGTTGCACTCCTCCTCAAAACTAAGCGGGTACATCTAAGACATTATATTTAAATATGAGATTGGGTAGGCCGTGTTAGTCCAGATCCCAAAATCACGAGTATAGCAGTCTGTAGTGATACCTTTTTTATTGGACTAACGTTACATTTAAATGTAACGTTAGTCCAAAAAAAAAGTTATCACTACAGACTGCTATACACATGATTTATATATATATAATATATATATATTTATTTTTTTTTAAACTCCTTTTTTCTTTTTTTTTCTTTTATAATAAATCGAGCTGCAAGGTCTCATCAACTTGCAAACTTTAAGTAACCTCTTTTTGCCAGAACATGACAACTGGACAGCACTCCCCCTACCAAACAATGAAAAAAACCAAAGAATCCATCAACTTAACAAAACTAAGAACATTGTTTTGTGTTCGCTAATCCTCTTCGTGATTCAGTGCCATAGAAAAAGCATCCATTGCCATTAAAGAGACTCTTCAGACCCCGAAATGCACTTATGCTTCTTTGTGTAGGAAGTCCCCATTAGTACTGTGCACTTTATTATTATATTTTTTTGTGCATATATCCTGAGAAATCTAGGCAGCTTGATTAAACTGGATGAGACCGCATCCATTGCTGTCCATCTGGCTACTTGGAGGGCTTCTCTTGCAGGGAGTTTTCTCTTAGGTAAGCATTGTTCTCTCTTTTTGAGAACAATTTGATTGGATGACCAATCCTGATCACCTGATCATATGGGCACATTTACATGGACAAATTACAGCCCAAGCTTCCCCACTCCCCCCAATTTTTCAGTTTTATCATTTTTTTTCTGTCCATGTCTCCCCCAGACAGTTACAAATTATTTTTCTATTTTTCTTTTATATATATACCATTACAAATGTATGTAATTGTCGTTGTTTTAATCATTAACATTGTTACTTGTGGGGCACTAGCCCACTTGCTGATATGGGCGATCCACTGGATTGTTGGCTGACCTGGACACAGCTTCACAGGTTCTCAGTTTATGTAAAAATGCAATAGATGAAAGTTGGCTTGCGAAACCCATAATAATTGAGTGGGGGGACACTGTGCTGCCTGGTTCCAAGGATGAAATGCTGCCCCCCCTTAAAAAACAACAACCGTGTGTGAGCGTATCAGAGCTCCACAGCAATAAAACGCACAGTAATGTGTGTGTATATGAGCGTATCACAGAGATCCACAGAAATAAACCTCATAGTAATGTGTGGTGTGCCTAGTTGAGGCCCAAAATACTGCTCCTGGCAAAGTGCTGCCTGGAGCCATGGCTCCATCTGGCCCCTTGGATGGGCCGGCCCTGGATTTGTCACTCCAGGCAAAACAAAAACCCAAATATTGCGATGGGGTCAGCGGGGCTTAATACACTCCACTCCTGCGTCTCCCCCATATGCACTTTTAATGAATTATACATGTGTTTTCTTTGCAAACCTTTGTTTATGTTGCTATGGTAGTGCAATGTAATATTCATTGTGTTATTTTTATGTGACATGTTCTGTGTAAAAGTTTGACTTTTACAGTTGCAGAGCTGTACCTTGGTGACACGGGCTGAGGAAATCTGAGCTGAGATTGTCGACTGATGGCTTACTAATGATGCACGGTACAGAAATAGGCTGCACTAATGAGTCATTCGCCAGTGTCTCGATTTAGTTCAGGAATGTAGCACTGAATCACTCAGTGATCCCGTGAAACTTAATTTTACTTAATGTTTGAAACCTTAAATCATATGTGAAATCATTACATGTGAATTTATACTTTAACCCGTAAAGGACCCCACGACCGGATTATTTTGCGCCTTCAAAACGTCTTGCTGTCACTGGATGATTCTGGTTTCCCGTCTTCCTTGGCATGGACTGCCTTAACATATTAAGGGTTTAAAAATACAAGTATTGTTGCCATTTCTGTGCTACTTTCTGTGCTATTTTTTGCCAAGCGCTGCTACAATGAGCGACGTTGATCGCTGCTTCTGATATATACACTGAAGCCCACAGGACTTCATGGAGCATTAACATGTAAATTATTATTTTGTTGCACCAACATATTCCATAGTGTGGTTCAGGTCTTAGTTTCATATTTTGGCATGCTGTAGAGAGGACCTGTAATCCAAGGAGTTTACACTCTAAGGACACTGAGAATCTATTCGACCTTGGTGCTGTTCCTGTTATTACCAGTAGAGTGGGGATCTCTGGGGACACTGTACGGTCTTTGCTCTTGTGCATTTCTTTGTCATTGTATCTTGTACATGTTTTTTATTGACTGTATGCCTGGTCCAACAGTTACAGGCATTTATACTGTGCTAGTATATAGCGCTTTACAGTGGGGGAGCACAAACATGAGACGCACATGATAAAAGAGGAAAAGAGCCCGTAGGATAGCTGTCCAGGTAATACAGGACTTTAACCAAGTGCTCAGCCAGACATCCCGTGAGCTTGCAATCTAAGGAATAGGCTAAGTAAAACAAGTGGGAGCAGAGGGAAGGTGAAGCTGGTAGCCAGAAAGAATGTAGCGGGGATTGTGTGGGAAGGACCAGAAGCTTGGGCTTAGTAAGAGTAATGAGAGTGAGAAATGGAAACCGCTGGAAAGGAGACCTGAAATTAGGGACCTGGCCTGGGGGGAAGGGTGGGTGGGACAGCAGAGTGGTGAAATGTCGTTCGGTCTGTGCTTGCTGTGAGGAAAGAGAGTGTGATTTGGTAAAGGTGCTCAGATTGTTAAATAATTTACGGTGGCATACGAGGAGGGAGGAGGGGGGAGGGAGAAGCAGAGGGGGATATACCAAAGCATTCCAATTTTCCACTTACTCTGGGTGGAGCCTCCAGGCTCTTGGGCTATAGGCAGGTGAATTTTTGAGGAGAAAATCCACTAAACCTCTCTCAAATACGACACAGGTACGGCGAGGTGAAATAAAGCACTTTTATTTAAAATCCTTAACGTGCCCAGGACGCGTTTCGTCGGCGTACCGACTTCATGAGCTGGAAAAATATGACATATATTTTTCCAGCTCATGAAGTCGGTACGCCGACGAAACGCGTCCTGGGCACATTAATGATTTTACCACAGAATTATACTAGGCCCAATTGTTTTTTTTTTGTCTCCTTTTTTTTACTGTCCTTATAAGGATTTCAAGAGCAGAAAAGCAGACAGGTTAATGGGTCCCTGTGAATAAGAAGCAAATACCCATAGTGCTTATGTGAGTGTGCATATATAAATGAAAGTATAGAAACCGTCTACACCATTGTTTCTTTCTGTGTTTATTTCCATATGTCCCATGGAGCTTAAAAGAAGATTTAAAGGGGGGGGAGGGGAGAACGTCAAAGTGTATGTGACATATGTTGATCGGATTGAGTGCGCTATACCTATTCCTTATTATCTATAGTTATGCATAACTATAAAATATGTATATTTTTATATTTAATTATGACCACAATTCAGTCCAGATTCTGCCCACCAATTTCACCCCAAAATAATTTGCATGAAGAATACACAAAAATTAGTGAATGAAGGAAATAAAGAACACTTTGGGTAAAATAAATAAAAAGAAAATTGACTGGAAAAGAAACTCAAAAGAAAAGAAATTAATCCCATAGGGTAAAAATGCATCTGATCACTGTCCTAGACAGTGATCGGACGGACGCTCAAATATAATTTGACTATTTGGAAGCACCTAGATGTTTAGGGTTCATTGAATCTTCTCTATCTGCACACAGTCATTGCAGGCAGAGAGAAACAAAATTGACAGGATGAATGTTCACTAATGCTCATCCTGTCACTCACTGCTAAGAATGCTGTGACTGAATGTCAGTGTTCTTGGGGCCATTGGAGCTGCAATTTCGCAGTACTGTGGCTTTCGATTCCTACTGGGATGTACTGGCATGTCACATGTCCTTAACACTATTTACCCTGCAATGTACCAGTACTTTCAGCGTTGAGAAATGGATATTGGCGGAGTATCCCCTCGGTCATTAGAATTCGTTTCGGTTCTAATAGCCCCTTGGTAAACCCCGTGTTTAAAGCATTCTTAACTGGCATATATTTAGGGCTTGGATACTTTTATAACTAAACTTTTCATTCTATTACTTTCATTTTGACACCGTTTAGAATCTTATCGGTGAAAATGTTACGCATGAATATTGTATGTACCCAGGACATACTTGAAAACGAGAGTAATCTCAATGTATCCTTCCTGGTAAAATACTTTATAAATAAATAAATGTTGCACTGTACAATATTTTTTTCTCTTTTCAGGAAGGTTAAATTGGTGGTCTACAACATGTTCAAGTTGCAAACGTCTATTGCCTTTAGCTACAACGGGTGACGGGAATTGCCTCTTACATGCTGCCTCGTTGGGTAAGATGTGTTTCGATTTGTTCTGTCATCTTAATTTGGAACGTGTTTGTCTTTCGCTTGAGTGATTTGATTTTATGATGCATGGTTTTGTTTTTCGTTTTTTTTGTTGGTTTGTTTCCTTCTATATAAACTACTCTCCGGTCACTGTCTTCACTTTCAATAATGCAAGCAGCATCCAGGCAACCCTGAAAATACTCGCCATGTAACGCTAAGGACCAGTAATGGGGGAAAGACTGTTCTCTGTAGCATTGCCCTTAGGCAACTGCCTAGTCTTACTGCTATCCCTGTGCCGGATCTAAATGTACATTCTCCAAGATGAAAAATTATACATGTCTTGCTGTGAAGCTCTGACAATGATTTTGGTTTTGGTTGTAGGGATGTGGGGGTTTCATGACAGAGATCTAGTTTTAAGAAAAGCACTTTACACCATGATGAAGAGCGGGGCTGAGCGGGAAGCACTGAAGAGAAGGTGGAGGTGGCAGCAGACACAGCAAAACAAAGAGGTAACCATACGTTCTTCTAATTCTTGTAGAAAATCCACAAAGGGCAAACAACAACGTCTAAAAGTAACCATGCTCACGTTCAAAGCGCTCAACAAATCAACCCCTCCCTACATGTCTTTGTTACTCCGCGAGCACGTCCCATCTAGACAACTCCGTTCAGCAGGTGATCTCCATCTGTCATCGGTCTTCACGCGCACGGCCAACTCTCTCCTCTAAGACTTCTCAAGGGCAGTACCAGTCCTGTGGAATGACTTGCCTTGCCCTATCAAACTCTCCCCTGACCTTCAGGCCTTCAAGATATCCCTCAAAACCCATCTCTTCAGATTAGAGTGCAACATCACTGATGCAACTCATCCCCTCTGCTCATCGACTCACGCATGATTGAAGCTACTTCTATGGCCCCACCATTCCCAAACCACTGGCACTAATGATCCTGCTATCTAGTGCAATTCCTCTTGTCTTCCTCAACCCCAATCCCTCTAGACTGTAAGCTCCTATGAGCAGGGCCCTCTACACCTCTTGTTTCCATCTTATGTCCGTTTATATATTTCGTTCCCTTTGGTTAATGTAAAGCGCTGCGGAAACTGTTGGCGCTATATAAATGATAATAACAATATGGGTATCAGAGGAGCCTGCACCTGCCTGCTAGAGGGACCGGTTCCGGTCCAGATATTTTGAAAACTCCCATTTTTTTTTTAGCAGTTTCTGAAGATTAGAAAATAAACAGAAACCCAGGGAATGCCTGTGACCATGCCGTACGGCCTCCCTTGCAGTGTCTACCTCACTATGTTTTGTTCGGAAAAGCTATAAGGTTATATAATCTTCAAAAAGGATTTTTTTTCTAACTCCAGGGATATGGTGAAAGATTTCATGATATCGAACAGGAATATAAACAATGATATTGTTGTCTTCCTTTTTAATGCATTTTTTCCTTAATTCTCTCTTAATGTCCCACATGATCCCCCTTTCCAACGCATGTCTAAATCATTCTGTCATGGATGTTCTATGTCTAAAGACCTACATTGGAATAATTCCACCGTGTGGCTTAAACCACACTGTGCAGCCTTGGTAGCGGTGATCAGTTTGGTTAATGGGATTTCTGGGTACCTCGGAGTCTGCATCCATGGCACATCAGCAGCCGCAATGTGCAATGTCCCAGCACCGTGATCACTTTGACAGCCAAGGTCCGTGTAACTGCTTCTTTCTCTAAAATAACCATCAAAAATATATTTAAATCCTATGTATATGGTGTACTCTGTAAAACTGAGAGATGGACCTTGTTTTGAACGGTTTTATTTAAGCTATACTATTCATGTGTGCATTATTACTGCCTAAAGTGTGTGTGTGTGTCAGTCATATCAAAGTAAAGCCCTCTCCTGTCCTTTAAAAAAACGGTATATAATATTTGTGGGTGCAGTACATGAAAAGGATGGACGTTAAGGTTGAACATCCCCACCCGCATGGCAAAAATGCCAAAATAGCTATCAGTCTTGGCTACAAGAAACATTTTAGACAGACGTATATAGCAGTGGTGCCTAACCCTGGTCCTCAAGTCCCCCTAACAGTCCAGATTTCAAGGATTCCCTTGGGGAAATGCAGACTGAGTCCTGCAATCTCTGAGCAGCAAATCATATCACCTGTGCTGCGCTTCAGATATCTGGCAAACCTGGCCTGTCGGGGGCATTTGAGGACCAGGGTTGGGATCCAATGATCTATAGGGATTGTCTTATAGTTATATCTCTTCCTCCTAAGTGTTAAATGTTCTTTTGAATTGTTCCCTCTCGCTGCTTAGGAAATATGTAGTGTAGATAAGGTAGGGCTGTGAAAGAAAATTGGTACTTTTTAATGTTCTCTCCATTTCAGGGTTTTTTTTGTATTTTTTTTTTGTTAGTAGAAATGTCTCAATGGCTCTTTTTGTAGCTGTGATTTCAGGTTTCCTCTTGTAGTGTATGTGAATAATTCATGCACAATTAGGCATTACCTGGAAAACTGCATGCTTTGATAGTAGGCATATGCTGCCGTCCAACAGATCTTTCTTTTCCTCTTTATCTCTGCAAATGGGAAAGTTGTACTGAGGATTGCTTAGGAGATCGGGCTGAAATCTCTCTTTAACATGATGTTTCCTGACTTCATAAACATATCAGAAACTTTTATCACTAAAGGCATTCAAATAAATCGATCAATCTGCCAGTGGAGGTAACGGGGTTGACTTTCAGTGTTCTGTAGCTTCAGAAGAAGTCAGAGTTGTCCACTGCATGGGACCTTTTGGTGGGCTCGACCCAGGGTAGTCTATTGTAGAGTATTCTCTATAGCAGAGATATCAAACTCCAGCCCCCCCCCACAGATGATGATTGACTACAATTCAGACGTCTTCTTGAATGTGATGGCAAGAAAATCATGGTGCTTGAAGTTCAGAAACCTCTGGAGAGCTGGAGTTTGAAAGCCCTGGTCTACAGAGTTAAATAACTCTCGACCCTCTAAGTTCGGGCTTGCCATGCCCATACTAATGGCTTAGATCCCAGGCGATAATACGCCCTGCTAAAACTTGAACCTACCTTTAAATATAATGGTCCATATTTAAGAACGTAGCTGAAGATTTTGGTGCCACAGCATTGGTACAAGTGTTGGAAAAGTCGGGCAGCTTTGGTTGGATTGAAATTTTGAGTTTGGTCAATTAAAGGTGACGTCCCTTAACTTCCGTTCAAATCTTTTTTTTTGTAGTCTGGGTTGGTTTACACGGAAGATGAGTGGGAGAGGGAGTGGAACGAGCTGCTAAAGCTGGCATCCAGCGAGCCTCGGACACACTTCAGCAAGAATGGTGGCTCTGGTGGTGGGTAAGTGATGAGCATGTTTTTCTATTCATCTAGCATTCCCTTTAAGCTAACATATCTATATTTATTCACAGGAATGTTATTTAGAGCCTAAACATAAACTTGGGTGTCATAAATAAGCTCCTGCAACATCACTGCTGGTCCTTGTCTTTTCCTATTTCAGAGGGTGACAGAGGACATGGTCTACTCTCTACTGAAACCCGCCCTTTTATTACTATTTTCCTGTTTTTAAGCTTTCCTGGCTAGCTCAGAACACCATTCCCATCTCTAGATATTCATGTATCTGTTGTTTTAAACCTGCAGGACTGACCTGTATAGACTTTTTTTAAGTGGTAAAAATACCAGTGAAGTGTCCTTTATTTGAGCTCACATGCAGAGCGTAAGTGGGCGAAGTTTCGGCTTACATAGAACCTTTCTCAAGCTAGGCTCAAGAGCAGGCTTGAGAAAGACTGTGTTTGAAACGAACGTTGCCCGCATGCTCTCAGCGTAGGAGTTCCATATTAAGGACATGTTACATGATCCCACGATGTGTTGGCATTTTTTATTTTTATTTTTTATATAAGGATTGGATTCCTTAGCACTTGTTACATAAAGACCAGTTTATCCATGAAACTCTAGGATAGGGATGCCACCTTTTCTTCAAGCCAAACATGAACACTCTAGTT
Source organism: Leptobrachium leishanense (assembly GCA_009667805.1). NCBI lineage: Eukaryota > Metazoa > Chordata > Amphibia > Anura > Megophryidae > Leptobrachium > Leptobrachium leishanense. The sequence continues at coordinate 73,829,055 of CM019065.1, forward strand.
TTGGGCTTGGGCGGCAATTATTATTATTATTCTTTTTTGTAGCGTATACATTATGCGTATATTTGCTTTATGCATATAAATTATGGCATGTGGTATGCATGGCAGACTGCTATGATTGCACACTGGTATGCATGGCATGGCATACTGGTATGCATGGCAGACTGGTATTATGGCACAACGGTATTACAGAATGGGACATTGGTATTATGGCACACTGGTATGCATGGCAGACTGCTATGATTGCACACTGGTATGCATGGCATGTCAGACTGGTATTATGGCACACTAGTATGCATGGCAGACTGGTATTATGGCACACTGGTATTACAGAATGGGACATTGGTATTGTGGCACACTGGTATGTATGTCAGACTGGTATTACGGCACAGTAGTATGCATGGCATGTCAGACTGGTATTATGGCATACTGGTATTATCGCACACAAGACACTGGTAATAATAAGCGAGAGGGTGGAAATTTTTTCTTTATCATCAATATCGATATTATACTTGTTTTCACCTTTTTAATGCTTGGTTGGAGCCTGCGTAATGAAATGAAATGGATCCAGAATAGGATTCCAGAATGATGCTGGGCTGGCAGGCACACAGCACAGAGCAGCTGTTGCTGTGCTCACAATAACTCCTCTCGGAAGGGAAGGGAGCCGGGCACGCCATGAGCAAGCACGTGGTCTCCCCGAGCTGGAGCAAATGACTGACAGGAGACTGGGAGGAAGAGGCGTCACCACAGCACTCCCACACTGTTAGTGACTGGCAGAATGGGCGGTGTGGACAGAGCGTCTTTCTGCGAATGAATGGCCAGTGCACCACTGCTCATGATGGAAGTTGCCGGTCGTCCAGAGGAGGACTGCAGCGGCGGCATGCGTATAACGTATGTATGAGGCAGAGATGGGGACTTTGAGCCAGCTCTTTCGAGTCCTGTGTCCAGGTGGCGGCTGGTCTCAAAACCAGACATATGTCTCAAAAACTGGACTGTATGGGTGAAACGTGGACTGGTGACAACCCTGCTCTAGGAGCTATATTCCTTACTTAGTGTAAACCTGAGCAGAACTCCAGACTATAATGGCTCTGGTAAATTTACACCAGAGCCCTAGGTGTAGAGCACATCAAATTCAATGAATACATGCCCTATGCCTCCTGGTTGGAAGAGGGTCTAAAGCAGTGGTTCCCAAACTTTTTGGGGCTGCTGGCCACCTTGGCTCCCAGACCACATCCCTAGTAACACCATAAACACATAAAACTTATTTTTGGTAATGGGTACACTGTAAATTCAAAACAAGATCCCTAATCTAACACGCTCGCACCCTCTCCCTTTTTCCTTAATGCCCCTGTGGATCTTTCTACTGCCCCCAGTGGGACAGTACTGCTCACTTTGGGAATCACTGTTCTAAAGGATTGTTTTATTACTACCCTGCAAATAATACTATTCAGCTGATATCCTTAATTAAATATCTTCTAAAGTATACTGTTGTGTGTGCGTTTTGAAAAAAAAAATCTATTTGAACCAAATGAATGAATGCAGACAGGCATGTCCCACTTAACCTCCCTGGCGGTCTAATTTTTTCAAAATTTCTTGTCTAAAATCGTCTTTTTTTTTTTTTTTTTAAAGGAAACGTGTTTTTGTACATAGTTAGCCTGTAATAATTAGGAATCACGCACTGAAATCCGTGCAAGCAAGAGTCCTTACTGGTAAAATCCTTTATGAATAAATAAATAAATAATAGAAAATAAATAGTAAATACACGGAGTCTGATAAAGTTTGAAACACGACATAATAATTTATTATCCCAAAAATAATTATCCAAAATAATGCAAATAAATGATATTCCATAAAATACAACAAAAAACACTGAAATCTTTCTGCAAACAAGGGTGAGATGATGTATGGTCTATTTCTTATCCTGTAGTGCCACCTAGTGGCCGTTCATAAACATGACACTGTATAATCCAAAATGTAAACTGTTAAAAAGATTTATTTTATGCTAGCCCCGCCCCCCTGCATTGTGTGACTCGCAGGGAGCCTTCCAGGAAGCAGCTCGCCGCGATCACACTGCGGGGGACAGCGAAGGAGCCAGGAGGAGGTGAGTATGCATCCAGCCCGAGTGTGACTCGGGGTTACCATTCGCAGTAGTGAAATTTAACCCCGAGTCACACTCGGGAACACCGCCAGGGAGGTTAATTCAAAGGCTACATGTGCTTTCATCATGAATTGTCAGAATCAGCGTTGCCCACCCCTGGTTCTCGAGTGCCCCTAACAGGCCAGGTTTGCCAGATATGTGAAGCACAGTCCAGGTGATCTGATTTGCTGCTCGATGGTTGCAGGATTCAGTCGAGTAAATCCTTGTTTGAGCACACATTAGTGACGTGCGGTCAGGTCAGTGGCTGGTGAGGCACTGGCTAGTATCAGAGCCAGATATACACAGGGTTACACAGTCGCAATTTACACATTTGATTATCGTTGTTATATAGGAGAATAGAGCTTCACTATTTATAAAGTTCGCATCTTTTTTTTTTTTTTTTTTTACCAGTTAAGAGCATGCACTTACAATACTGACTAATAGAGGGCGCTATTACACACGTGCTGATTGCTGAGCTCTGCCTGCCCCCCCCCTCCCCCACGACTGACGAGGACAGTCACATGACTGTCCTGCGTCAATCAATCCATGGGGAGCTTGCCTCCCATGAGGGGCATTTTTTTTTTTTTTTTAAAGTGCTGGAGGCCAATGGAGCTTTTCCATTGGCTCAAGCTTTCAATTTCTCTCATTGCTTCTGGAGGCACAAAAGAGCGTAGAACCAGCTTGAGTTTAGCAATTAGTGTAGCATTCAGCTGCTAAATTGCGTAGGCTAGGCTGGCTCAGTGCTGCCTCTGCTGTCTGTGTAGTGAATCACACACACACACACACACAACTGAAAGTAGAAAAAAAAAGCAGAGGAGAGCGAGAAGCAAGCACAGTGAGGGAGCGTGGAGCAGGGGAGTATGAGAACTTTTTTCAATAAATAAAATTTAATTTACAGTTTAAATATACACATCACACGTCATTACAGCACAATGACCACATTAATTTACTGGAATGGCAGGGGAGGCTCTGCCACCCCTGACTGCATGTCCCTGGTACACATGCACTTGAGCAAATGCTCTGCCCAGCCTGAAAGGATTGGTGCTAATCCCAAGTTCATATTGTATTGCTCGACAAGTTATGCTTTCATTTGAGTTATTCAGGCTAAATACACACATCACTGTAGCTACCAATACAAATCCCTAAAAAAAACACACAAAAAAAAAACGGGTAATCATTTTGGTTTTATATGTTGCAAATGACTCAGTCTCAAAAGAACGAGATGATATAATGCAAATACTAAAAATAGTAAGCTACCAGGAAATGTAGCTTAATAGTTTAGAAGATACTAAACTATTATCAGATTCTGGAAGTGCCTACAATACACACCTGTCCCAGCCTATTCCTCCACTGTTACGTCAGCGATTGGCCCTGCGCATGAACCAATTACCGGAGAAAGTTGTTTTAAAGCCTTCTGTTATCACCAGTGATTGGCACAGACTGCCTATAAAATAATTCAAAGGCAATAGCGATGTGACCTTGGAGAATGCTTCCTTAGAGCCCTGTGTGTGTTAAAGGTCCACAAGCCATGAGTGCAAATCCCCAAACAATGATCTAGTGAGTTAATTTTCTAATTTTAAATTACAAATCTTAAAGAAACACTCCACTCAAAAATCACCCCCCTGTTTTTTTATCCTAATCTATCCCTATTCCCTTAATAAATCGTTGGTGTTTTTTTTTTGTGTAACAGTAATACTTAACCTAAAATCCACTTCTTTCCAGCGGTGTCTTTTTTTTTTTTTTTTTTTTTATATATACTCTCCTCCCTCCTCTTCCGCTCCCGTCCTTCTTACGTTCAGTTGCCTTCTGGTTTACGTGAGAAGCGCGCATGCGTGCCTCTCACGTAAGCCAGCCAATCGGCAGGCTTCCTCCCGGCTCCCTCTGAGGATTAGTGTTGCGTGCAAGAGGATGCGCGCAACCCTCAGCCACTGCCGCCAGCTACTGCGGCGAGTTGGAGACGTCATCGCGCTGAAAGCACGATGATTTCTCCTACTCGGCAAAAGTTGGCAGAAGTGGGAAATCTGAATCCCGCTCTGCTGACTGACAGCTGGGAGGGCGGAGTAAAGTCCTCCGCCTCTCTCAGCTGTTTTCAGCTTTTTCAGCTGATCGGCTGAGCGGAGGGAGGGGAGACAGAGGGCGGCATACTCCGGGCATCATGACCACCTAAAAAAGCTTAGGTGGTCATGATGCCTAGAGTATCCCTTTTAAGGTGAGGCCTCCACATTATCTTCTTTAGATTGGCTTTTGTTCTGTACAGCTGATCATTCTTCTTTTTAGGGTGGGTTTTTTTCCCCCCTACTCTTGACTCGGTCTTTGTCTTGTAGTTCTTTCAGTACTGGCGTTTTATGTTCTCTCTAAATCAGGGACCTCAAACTCTCTCCATCGTTGTTTAAAGTCTGCATTTCCCAGAATTCTGTGAATGCAATAAATGGTCCGAGAATCATGGTAGGTGTAGTTCGGAAACAGGAGGGCTTGAGATTGAGATCCCTGATCTAGATATTTCTGAATCTCCTCTTCTGGCCTGTGAAATCTATGAAGAATTTTCTTCCGATGCGGCATTTTCATTAAAGTCTTCCTTTCCCATCTGCCGACCTCCTTGAATGCACCGGAGTCTCACGTGTGGCTCCAATTGGAAAACGCTATTGTACAACCCTATTGCATTCATGCCTTAATGTGGTTTGAAATACTGCCTAAATGATAATTGAGGGGATTGTACCCTCCACTCTCTGTAATGTTCTGGCAGAAATGGGGTAGACAACTGACGCCCTACCCCTTGCTGAGTTTTGCCTCTTTTGAGTTTTCTGAACCGATAAATTCCTGACTTAAATCTCCGTCCCTGGTTTTCTCAGGGCATCACCCATACGTGCCATCTGTTTACATGATCTACTCTGAAGTCTCTACGTGACTTGGTCTCGGTATTTGGTGTACCTTCATGGGAACTTTTTACATACCTTCGTGTTAAAAATGACCTGATCCGACATGGCTTCACCTCCTTCTCTGAAAAAGACCTTGCTGCTTTTCGGAGGCTGTGTTTGGGCAGGAAATGCCCTGGGAAACCATTATCCTTATGTTACCAAAGCCTGCTGCTCCCTGTCAGTGGCAAGAAAGTGCCCTATATGCTCAAATGGGAGGGCGATCTTACACTCTTCTTCCCTCTGGAAGATTTGCTTTCTGCCTAAAGGATGATTTACAAATTTGCAAAGAGTACTAATATGAGAGAATCCCATTTTAAACTGTTATACAGGTAGTACTTAACGCCCAATAGGATGACCCATATCTTGGGAACGCCAGGGACCTGCTTGTGGTGCACAAAGAATTCAGGGTCTCTCAATGTATTCTGGCTATGCCCTAGGCTGGGAGGCTTTTGGGATCAGCTAATGATGATCCCTGGGTCCTTTCCTCTGGGACATAGATATGGCTTTGTGTGACCCATGTTTCTGACTTATTTGTTCTTTATATGTTTCTGGTTCACGTGTGTGTCAGGCACAACTACTTGTTCTGCTTTTTGTATATCTGCTGTACCTACTAATGCCCCGTGTAACCGCTTTTGTTGCTATATGTAGTACTAGTTGTAATCTGTAGTATTATTATGTATATATGTGTGTGAACTAATGATAATAAAAATTCTGTATGGGGGGGGGAGACAAAGTCTTTAAAGAATAATATGTAGCCTATATATTGTGGGAGATAGACGTCCATTCGTTTCCCAGACAGTCGTTTGATCTTTGTTTTTTCTTGTATTATAGTTTTTAAAGCCATATTGATTAATCCATCGAATTACACGGTTTGGCCACTTTTTCACGCAATTTATTTTTTACATTTATTTAACCCCTTGGGGACCAGCCAGTTTTGCGATTGTCCAAAAGTACCCACTGCTGTTTTTACGTTTCTACGTTGTTTGTTTAACTCTAATTTTCCTCTTACTCGTTTATGGAACCCACACATGTTCTATACCAATTTTCTTGGCATTAAACCATACTCCATTTCCTGTAAAACAAAACAAAATATATATATTTCCACAATTGTTATAATCCTTATATTGCAAGATTTTACATTAGTTCCAGAAATTGTCTACTGTATAATGTTTCATCCCAGGCTGGTTCAAATAGTCTCTTTAAAGCTGTCAGCAGGATTTCATTTCTGTTAATGCAACATATGGGCTGTTGGATGTTTGCTTTATTAATGTATTGTATCTTTTTTATGATCACAGGTCTACGTTTGCACATACACTACAAGAAGGGATTGGAACTATGAAAAAACAGACGTACGTTGAAAACAGACGGTGAGTCAATATCCTATATTATGATGTACAAAATATGACGCGTTATATTCTCTAGATCGCGCTAACATGGGGACACTAATGGGGAAAACCTGCATCTGCAGATTTCCACGTAGCGCCCCCATGTGAATGTGATATTCCAGGGCAAAATATAGAATTACTATATGTTTATGTCACGACCCATCAGAATACTATAGCAAAATAGTGTCAATTTCAAACATTTACAGCGTGTTAATTTTTTTCCCCACATTCTATCTTGCTCATCCAAGCCTTGTGGTTATATATTCTATTGTTTACCGGGGGGAAAAAAAACGGTCTCTGCATTTTTCGACAAAAATGCATAATTTTAAAAAAGCCCGAAAAAACTAAATTTTTCGGATGTATTTTAGCGGATTGGGCCTTATTCCGTGATTCGCGCTACCATGGGGGATGCAAATGGGGAAAATCTGCACCAGCAGATTTCCCCGTAGTGTCCCCACATTACCACGATATTCTGGGGCAAGCGCTATCTCAGCTAACTGCTGGGATACTCGTGGTAGTGCTGTCGACAGTATCACCTCCTGGAGTCTATAGGACGCCAATGGAGGGTTGCGTTTCCTGTACGCGAGCCCTGTGCGATCTCTCTTGCGAGATCAGGCAGCGCCGCGTTATGGGACTGGGAACTATTTGTACCCAGTCTTACTCTGCTCCCAGAGACGAGAAGCAGCGGATCAGGCAAGCATTTTCGCCACGAAATGAGAGGCGAATATCGGATTTATTGGAGTTTTAGGGGGTGCTGCATGATAATTTTATTTATTTATTTATTTATAAAAGGATTTTACCAGGAAGGATACATTGAGATTTCTCTCGTTTTCAAGTATGTCCTGGGTTCGAGAACATTAAGTGGTTACAGAAATACAAAATAGTAAAATGCAAGAAATTAACACAAGACCAAATATACAGATTAACAGTAAAATGCAAGATATTAACACAAGACCAAATATACAGATTAACAGTAAAATGCAAGATATTAACACAAGACCAAATATACAGATTAACAGAAAAATAAATATGTAGGAAATAAAGTCATTATGTTACATGTTTACAGGTGCATTTCGTATTGAGGTATGTTAATAGGGAAGTCTTAAGGGACTTTAGACTGGGGGAAGATTTGACGGTGTCTGGGAGGTTATTCCATAATTGTGGTGCTCTGTAGGAAAATGAGGATCGAGTGTATGCAGAATCATGTAGCGCCAGCTTTTAGAAGCTGATAACTTTTGGCTGCCCACGCATCCCTATGGTAATTAGCGCTAGCACTATGAAATACTTTTTTTAAAAAAAAAATTTATTGAAAAGTTTTTGAGTTTTCAAGTCAGTTACACAACAAAGGTGGGGAAAAGTTCCCCCGTAAAACATAATACGCAATAACAAAGAAAGGTTAATAAAAAAACAGAAAGGAATCTTAAAATTAAAACCTAGAACATGAAATATGAGATATGTCGTCACTACATGAATACGCACACCAAATCTGGTCGCATTTCAGTAAATGAAAGGTATACCATCACCTGTGGTAGGCCACTATGTAAAACAAGCCCTTACGTCTCTTGTGGCACGGTCAGGTTGGAGATGAGATATGTATCCCTCAAAGACCAGAAAGTCCTAGCTGGCAGGAGGGACCCAGCGACTGTACACGACATGCCAACTAGGAGGTGGAACTCTTTGAGGTGGCCAGTGATCAGGAATAACGTTGGCACGAACGCGGATTTCCACCTTGTGGCCAGGAGGAGGGATGAAATTGTCAGGATATGTGCCAACATCTGTTTCTGGAAACGGGAGAGGGAGGCGGGAAAAAATTGTAGGAGTAGAATTTCAGGGAGAGGGTCTATCTTAACGTCCAAAATTGCAGAACATAAGGCGGCCACATCCCTCCACCATTCTACCAATGAGGCTATGCACTATGGAATACCTTACTTACTGAAACGCTAATGTATGTTTGTGCCCCCCATGTTAAGTAGAGGATGCGCAAAATACAGTAAGCTTGCGCAAGCTATCGGGGGTAGCGTCAGGAATGTAATTTTGGGGGGGGCTGCGTTAAACACACTTATCGTGACGGTAACTCTTACATATCGAGGCGCCAACTATGGAATAGAGCCCAACAGGTTTTCTTCCCACCATAACAGCCATTAAAAGTGTACGATAACAGGGAGTCCTACACTGACCAATTGCATTGGATACTTTGGGCTCAACAGACGTTTGGCTCTGCTCTCATATTACCTGACGTTACTGCGAGCCTGTATTTTCTCTGTTTTATACCAAGAATTTTAAAATAAAATTACTATTTAAACAAAAAGCCATGTCTGCTTGCAACCATTGATGATCTTTTTGCATTTTGTCCCCCAGTTTGAATGTAATGCACGTGTTCCTCTGCATGTTTTGCTCAGGGCACCAGTTAACCCTCAATCCAAATCTTAAAAAGGCTATTTCAGATGTTAATGGCTGTTAAGCAGATCTCTATAATGACATTCTTGCACCTGCTGGAAAACTCTATTGCTGACAAATTAATCCGTGCTACAAATTGGATACGATAATCTCTGCAGTAATAGTTTATCAAATACAAGAGAACAATGTTCCACATTAAATGAAACATAATTGCCTGGGGAACAGACCTGTTTCTCTCGTATCACATTGCAGTACATACCATTTGCTATTTGTAATCCTGCCGAATGCTGTATTGCTCTCGGTCGGTCTCTGCTGAACATGGAGGTATACAAAGGATGATGAATGAATTTAGAATATGTGGAAGCATGGCAGGGTCTCGCGCGATTTCACAAATGTGACATTTTATTGGAAAGATTATTTACTCTGACTTTGTTGCGGCCTGCGTATTGTAATATAGAAATTTAACATTATATTTTGGTTGATTAGGATGGCTCAGTCGGACCCGGACACGGTCTCTGTAAACCCAGTTTTATTACTTAAAAGGGTTATTCAAAGAGAGCTGAACGTGCCACCGAATTGCACCAAACTGTGAATTTCCCCGCACGGTGCAATTTCATGGCGATTCAGCTATTCAAAAAGCTGTCAATTCGTCAAATATTGGAAAATTGCCAGCAAAATATGGTGCAATTCGGCGGCAGTGAAATTCCTCTTACAGGAATTATGGTTAATCTATTTGGAGAATGCTGAACAGCCATGAAAAGTTGGCGAAATGCCCAGATTTTCGGTGCTTTCATTCGTCAGGTTTAAACAGGCGAATCCCACAGGTTTCAATGTAAAGTTTTAGTGCATTTTTGTTCAAAGTATTTTTCTAAGCTGTTAATCTCCCACCAACTCTTAATTTGACTCTGGTATACTTTCTGAATACTAAAGAATGCCTGTGATCTATCATTCCCCTCCTTTGAGCTAGGTAGGGGTTCAATTGAAAAAACCGAAGAGACATCTTCCGCCCATTTGGCTGTGTCACTAAGTTTTTTAAGCAAGTCCGACATATTTGCTGTAATTTTTGTTCAAACGTTTATGCTTTTCATTTGTAGCAAAAAGTCTTTTTTTTTTTTTTTTCTTTAAGCATTTTTTTTTTTTTTTTTTCAGCGACCTTTTCGATTCCCCCTTTTTTTTTTTTTTTTTTTTTTTTTTTTTTTTTAGAAGGATGAACCGCAGAAAGCAGCAGGGCAGAATACACAAATATTAAAGATGGTCTCTGGAAATTGGGTGGTAAGAGTAAAATTAATGGCGCTTACCCCCAAAAAACTGTTGTTCATACACATCTGGCTGAAGCACCTCCATGATATCAGATTAAACTCCAGTGGGGCTTATACAGTGACGTGTGGGATGCGGCAGAGGTCGCTAGAGTGGATGTTCTCCACACCACTTCTAAAACCCGAATGAAAAAAACGAAAGTGCAGTGCTCACGTGCTCCCACACTAAACGAATACAGGTAACTTATTAGGCTAAAGTCAGACGATTGTACTCTGTGTGCGTGCATAACGGACAGACGTACTGACGGAAGATACTGTAGACATCACACAATCTGTTTTTCTTGACGGATGTAGAAAAAAAAGAACTATGGGAAATAAAAATATGAAAAATTATAAGAATTTGAAAAGGATAAGAAAAGCCATTTTGTGTATCAAGGTGCTGAACGTCGCAAATGCGCTGCGTCTGACATCTCATCACTCACACACACTACGCGGACGTGGCGCACTCTTCGCGTCCATTCTAGCGGATTTACGTTCTTGCCTAACTTGCGTCCGTTTGCCACGTGCGTTGTGCGTGCGCAGTTCGGTGCGGACGCACTTAGGGCCCTATTACATTCTATGCGCACAATAACGCTTTAACACGAGGGGCAAAACCCTTTGCGCTGAATGTCGTATTCCGATGCTTGCGAACAAAATGCGCGTTAACGTCTAACGCGAGTGACCCTGCGCGAACCCTTTGCAAGGGCAATTTAGTGCGTGCATCCTATACTTAACATTGTGAGCGCAAATGGGTTTGTGCGCTGGTGTGCGCATGGTATTACAATCTTAATTTAAAAAATTTAACGGACAACGTTTGCGCGCATAATTTCAACGTCTTTGAAAAGCTGGTGGTAACGGCAAATTGTAACAACCTGACCGTACCAAACTGCGGATTCACAACGGAGAATGTCGAAGTGCACGTTTTCTTACTAGATCCGTCAAAAATGACGGCCACTACCTTGTCTTCCGTCAGAACGTACGCCTGTTGTGCGCATTCCGCACAAATTGACGGACTCGCATTAAAAATTACATTGCGCTCACTGATTTCTGTGAGCAACGGTACTTTGCGCGCATTTTTGTGCGTCGGTTTTACGAGCGCAATTTCCCAACGGATTAAAAATGCGCGAGGAATGTAATTCCAGCAGTGATATTCGTGCGTTAACGTTTAACACTTCGCACAAAAAAACACGCGTTTTTAGCATGCGTTTTTGCGTTAAGAATGTAATAGGGCCCTTAGTGTGTGGGTCTCTATTGCTCGTGATTCTATGCTACGACGGACGTTAAACTGTGCAGCAACACGGACGTGATCACTGCGTTCGTCTGACATGGGCCTTTGTTCAGCAACATTTCTCTAGATACATATATTCCATGTCGCGAATTGTCTTCAACCTCATAAAGACAAAAATCGAGCCATACAGCACATAGTGCAGCTCAAGACAATATACAGAAGAAAAGGTCTTCTATTGGGGTCGTGTTATAGAACCACTCACATGGTTTAGAGCAAACACATGCTCGTGTTAGGCGTATATGGGCACTTCACTGGGTGTACCCATGAAACACTTGTTCCACAATCACTGTTGTGGATCTCAGAAAAAGAGACATATTTCAGGGTGCTTGCGCCTTATGGTTTAATCATTGGCCAAGCCTTCTGAAAGCCTGCTCTGACTGTGTGGATCTGCGGAGCATCAATGGAGGAGTCACCAGTATTATTATATAAAATACTTTTATTCGTGCAAGAGGATTCAAAAAAATAAAAGCCAAATAAAACAGGATTCATCATATATTATATCAAAAGCGTTTCACACCAATCGGGAGCTTTGTTAGTGGCCGAAAGAGTGAACTGTATGTCTGTATTTTTGCCTTTGAGGTTGAAGACCATTCCCGACATGGAATAAATGCATCTAGAGAAATATTGTTGAATAATTAGTAAGCTAACCTGTATTTGTTTGGTGTGGGAGCACGTGAGCTCTGCACTTTGGTTTTTTCATCTCCATTATCTGTTCATGATATTCTTCCCCTTCACTACCAAGCGATTTTTATAATATCATTTATTTGAAAGATGGGGTTGAAAGTCAACAATTAGAGTAAAATATACATTTTGAACATAGATTGTTGTTCTGAGATGGTTAAGAAATTAAAAATAATGTAAATTTGCTTTTTTTTTTTTTTTTTTTTTAATTCAAAATTTTTTATTTTGAAAAGGGCATCAGTAAGAAGACATACAATATAAGAGGACGGCCGCGCAGGGCCAAAAAAATAACTCAGCAGTAATGGAACATATAAGGAGTCAGCAGAAAAAACCAATATATATCACAAATATATCCGGGGGGGACAGACAATCCAGATGGTCAAAGCAGGAGAATCGGCCAAGTTAGCAGATAAAACAGCGTTAGGGGCCCAGGTATACGTGCGGACGAAAAAGAAAAATGAATAAGTAAATTAATAGACACACAAAAATAGGGGAAGTGAAAGGGGGTGGAGAACTGGCAAAAAATTGTGGCATTCCCTGCACACTCTGGAGACTAACAAGAAGCCAGAGGCCTTGGAAGAGGCCACGTGGCCGGGAGACCTAGGGCCAAAAGAGACAAACAGAGCCATGGTACTCGCTCTAGCGGCTCACCTTGGTCATCCCAGTGTCCTGCCGCCCAAAAGAAAGGGGGGTAGGATAAAAGAAGAAAAAACCTGGAACCCTGTAAACATTAAAGGGGCCAACCTCCTGTAGACTGGTAGTAAAGTCTGAAAATAAGAGGAGTCCACAAAAAGAACGTCAGGAGGATCCAAAGGGAGGGGGGGTGTCCGCAGGGAATGTCATCAGGGGTAAACACGTTTTTTTGGGGGGGATGGAAAATGGCCTCACGAGGGAGGTGTCATCAGCCTGGGCTCCGACCGCAGGGTCATCTAGTTCAGCAAGTGTCCAGGGATATCATAGGACACACGGCCCCTCCATTCCCAGCAACTAGAAGCAGGATCGTAGTGAGCAGACAAAGCCCAAGCAACAACAGCCTCGCACCGGTCTTCGAGGGGCAAGGCACATCAGGCAAGGCCCCCCCCCCACGTCGCAGCACAATGCGCCCCTCCAGTCTCTGGCCACGATACTCCGCGTCCAGTGCTGGTGAGGGGACCCAAAGCAGCGCCATAAGAGAAGTCATCGGGGGGGACAGATAGCATCCGCCACAGTCCGGCCAACATCCATAGGGGTCTCCACCTCTCCAGCAATCTCCGCACGCACGACCCGGCCTGCAGGGAGGCACTCCATACCTGGTACCCGATGGTTCTCCAGCTGCAGAATGTCTAGTAGTTGCCCGTCCCCAGGAGCGATGCGGTGCAAGTTAGCCCCCTCCAGTGCTTCAGATCGAGCCGCATCAGGTCCGCATGGAGCGGTTCTGGATGAAGAGGCAGACGGGTCCCATCCGGCTCCATCAGGCTTAACGCTGCATCTCACTGCCGGCTCAACCAAAGGCCCAGCATCAGGCATCGCTGCACTGACCCAGCCTGCCTCCCGACGTGCCAGAAGCGACGAATCCCGAAACTCTTTCATCTCAGCAAGCATCCCTCTCGTGAGGGGCAGAGAGTCCGGGGTAGTCATCAGGGCGAGGTGAGGATGAAGCTAGAGGCAGTCGAGGGGGCACAGGAAATCCGGAGCGTCGCGTTAGGCTTCAAAAATGGCCACCAAGGTAGGCTGCACCGAGGGGCCTGAGAATCGGGTTAGGCTGTAATGGCAGTAGGGACGTCAGCAAGCTCGCTCAGCAACTTCTCTCCAACTCCAGGACAACAATGCTTCCGAGGGGAATCTCAAAATAGACAGGGGAATGCAAAAAAGAAGTAATAAATTAGTCGCAGGAGAGCTCAGCAGCATGCATCCACTCCCGTCAGTAGTTGGCTCCGCCCCCTGTAAATTTGCTCATTTTTAATTTGTTTATCCATTAGACATATTGTTGGAATGAAAGATCCTGAACTCCAGATGGCATCCCTTATCTCGCACAATGTTAAACGGGGTCTGCATTATCAGCATGCAGGCAGAAATGGCCTGTGTATCAATTGGTGTAAATGATAAAGATGAATAATTAGCTTCCAAAAAATACCAACAGACTATAAAAATATTACCTTTTCTGTGGTATAATGCCTGTATATGGAAATTACAGGAACGCCTCGTATCTGTACTGTACAGCTTTTTTTTTTCTTTCTTTTTCTCTCCATGTATTACAATGCAAAATCTAGATAACTAGACTTTAGGAGTGAAGGGTTTAAACCTCATTTCTGACTGGAATTTTGAACAAATCATTTTGAAATCAAAAGTTTAAGTACATCGAAGTCAGACGAGCGCAGTGTTAACGTCCGTGTTATCGCACAGAAGTACGTCCGTGATAGCATACAATTGTGTTAAATGGAGCCCCACACACGAAGTACGTTCGCACAAAAGTGCGGACGCATGATGGATGTGGCAAATGGACGCAGGTTAGGCAAGAACGTAATACTACTAGAACGGACGTGCGGAGTGCGCCACGTCCACAACGTCCGCATAGCTTTGTGTGTGAGTGATGGAACGTGGTCAGACGGACTGCATTTATACGTCCAGCATTTTTGACGGACAAAATGGTTTTGCATTTTAATTTATTTTCCCTGCTACATCAGTCAAAAAATACGTCACTGTGTGGCCACTACCTTGTCGTCAGTCAGAAAGTACGTCTGTACTGCACGGACACACAGTCCGTAGAAAACGCGCTCATCTGACCCTAGCCTTAAAAAGGTACCACTGGCCTCTTAACCACCAGATGTCAAAACAATGACCTCATAGCATTGTGGTCTGCTAAGGTCACAAATAAATCTTGGAGAATCCTGCCTTTCAGGGTTATTCAAACAGCTCCAAATTGCTGGCGAAAGGTAACTGAACAGTGAAATTCAGTGTACGGTTACCTTTCCTGGCCATTCGGCTATCCAGAGAGCAGGCAGTTTGCCAAATGTTGGCGAATTGCCTGCACATACGGTGCCTGTTCGAGGGCAGTGAAATCCCCATAGAGAAGCAATGCTTCGGCTATTCAGAGAACACAAACCAGCAGTGAAAGGTTGCCAAACTGCGCTGCCATTCGGTGGCTTCATTCGACAGGTTTATTCAAGCAAATCCCATAGGCTTCAATGTTAAAAATATTCCTGTTTTAATCCAATATCTAACAAACCGTTTATTATATTATTCTGCAGTAAAAAGTCTCTTTATTCATAGATTATTTTTTTTTAGGATCTTTTGGGCATTTTTTGGAATTTTTTTTTACAAACTTTGTTTCTAATTTTTTTTTTTTAAGTAGTTTTTTCTCTTTTCTGTAACAGCCCTTTTTATTATCATTCATTGGATCTTATATGTAAATTTCAGACATTTTCGTTCTGTTGTTTCTTTGCAAACAGCGTTTCACTTTTCAAACATTCGAGCGTACTGTTTTCTTTTTATTCACTCCATTCGTCTGCGGTGTCTGTTTTTTCCGGCGGCTGCTCTGTGCTGTGATCGGCTCCTGCTCGGGTTTCTCCGGCGTGTTCAGGGTTAATCCATATGTTTTTTGGGGATTTCGGTGTGCATTCGCCCTGATTTTGCAGTGGGTTTTTGGCGGGTTTGCGACGGCTTTTCCCTGCACTACGGCAGCCCTGTGGTGCATGCTGAATACACCGCAGGGTCGCCGAAATGGGATCGCCGAATTGAAGACAACGAAAAGTCACCGAACGTGCGGTGACTTTTCGATTCTCTTTGAATAACCCTATTTGTGTGTGTATAGGAGTAACTGGGCTTAATAGCCTGAACATTCTCTGAATTGCAAGACACTTGAGGACCTTGTTGTGATGTGAGCAATGTAATAGTTGGATTGCACCCGCACAGGGGTAAACTTGGGACTATATTCAGGTTTTGGAAAAATTCGATAGAAGTAAAATATTAATTGCCCAAATCTGTATGTCGCTTTTACAGAAATAAGAGCAGGGAATAAAATGTATGATAAATTTATAATTTGAATATCTGGCCCTTAATAAAACATTGGCGTGGAAACGCATGTTTTTTTTTTTTTTTTTGTCCAAATGTGGACCCTATTGTGCTGTTGATTCTAACATGGTAAGAGGGATAAATTGGCGCAATAAAAGTCAACCAAGTAAAGGTAGCAGAGTCAGCAAAGCACTTACCAAGCAAGAGACTCACTTTGTGCAAGAGTTAGAAAAGTCTGGCTGGGAGTGATGGAACTCGAAAAATACGAATGCCAAAATCTAGGTCAATGTAATCGAAGGGGCAGTCCATAAGGCAAACATCTAGGAGACAAATGGCACACAAGCAGAAGCCTGGCAACGGGTAACAAATTCAGGAACAAGGAGGTGTGCCCAGTTGACATCTAGTGTAATGGCTCATTGAATCTGGGTCAGCTGCTACTGATGAGTTCTCACACAGTTGATGGGCAGCTGATTATGTAGGTCTAAGCTGTGAACCCCTCCAAATCCAGCAGCACCTGTTCTAGGTATTATGAGATCTAAATCCTTCAAATATATTACCGAGGAAAGTGCAGAGACTCCAGGGTGTTCATGGAGTTGGTACAACATTCTAGAAAGTGGGGAACCAGTGCCCACGTTCCCCCTTTACTCCAAACTCGCAATAATGTTGTGGGTGGGCGGAGAGGGATACAGGATGTACAAGAGAATTCAAAATAGGGTATAAGGCTAATGTCAGGCGAATGCATTCTGAGCACACTGTGCATCCGTGCACAACTGACATACTTTCTGACTGATGATACTGTAGACACCACACGGTCCGTTTGTTTTTTTTTACTGACATTTTTTTTGGCCGATGTAGGTGAGAAATAAAATTTAATACAGTTGTGTTCAAAATTATTCAACCCCCACTGAAATTGAGTGTTTTGGCCAGTTTGACATTGATTTTGATCATTCAGTCATCTTGCTTACAATTAAATCAAAGAGGCACGTGTAGGTCAGACAAATAGAACATAACATTTATAATGAAATAACCACAAATGTCTTTTCTGCGCTCACATCATTATCAGTTTTATTCAACCCCCAAGTGACATTCAATCTTAGTACTTAGTACAACAACCTTTTACAGTTATAACAGCTTTTAAACGTGAAGCATAGCTTGACACAAGTGTCTTGCAGCGATCTACGGGTATCTTCGCCCATTCGTCATGGGCAAAAGCTTCCAGTTCAGTCACATTCTTAGGCTTGCGCACTGCAACTGCTTTCTTTAAGTCCCACCAGAGGTTCTCAATCGGATTTAAGTCAGGTGACTGCGATGGCCACTCCAAAATGTTCCAGCCTTTAATCTGCAACCATGCTCTAGTGGACTTGGAGGTATAGTTGGGATCATTGTCCTGTTGAAAGGTCCACCGTCTCCCAAGCCTCAGGTTTGTGACGGACTGCATCACATTGTCATCCAATATCTCCTGGTACTGAAGAGAATTCCTGGTACCTTGCACACGCTGAAGCTTCCCTGTACCTGCAGAAGCAAAACAGCCCCAAAGCATGATTGACCCCCCCCCGCCATGCTTCACAGTAGGCAAGGTGTTCTTTTCTTCATAGGCCTTGTTCTTCCTCCTCCAAACATAGCGTTGATCTATGGGCCCAAACAGTTCTAATTTTGTTTCATCAGTCCACAGAACACTATCCCAAAACCTCTGTGGTTTGTCCACATGACTTTTGGCATACTGCAGTTGACTCTTCTTATTCTTTGGAGACAGCAAGGGGGTGCGCCTGGGAGTTCTGGCATGGAGGCCTTCATTATGCAGTGTGCGCCGTATTGTCTGAGCTGAAACTTCAGTACCCACATCTGACAAATCTTTTCTCAGTTCCTCAGCAGTCACACGGGGACTTTTCTCCACTCTATGCTTCAGGTAGCGCACAGCAGTCAAAGTCAGCATCTTCTTTCTGCCACGACCAGGTAGCGTTTCAACAGTGCCCTTTGCCTTGAATTTGCGAATGGTCCTATGGTCTCTCTTGGTATGTTTAACATCTTTGCAATCTTCTTATAGCCATTGCCCTTCCTGTGAAGAGTAATCACCTCTTCTCTTGTCTTCCTGGACCATTCTCTTGACTTCACCAGGTTTGTAACCACACCAGTAAATGTCTAGAAGGAGCTGAGTATCACAGTCATTTTAAAGCTGCCTAATTGGTACTTATTATGCTTTATTGCTGCTCCGTGACATCCACAGGTGTTTTCAATAGCTGATTGAAAACACTTGAATGAATCTCTGTTCTTCAGAGTGGTAGTCTTTAAGGGGTTGAATAATTGTGTCAATGAAGAATTCACAAAAGAAACATTTACTACTGTATTACAAAACCAATTGATGTCATTTTAGTTGCATATGGTTCTTTAAAAAGTCCTTGTAGGATTTCATTCTGAATACAATTACAAATGTACACTAAATTCCCTAAAACCCTTTACAGCATTGGGGGTTGAATAATTTTGAACACAACTGTATGTAAAATGAAAAAAATTGATACATGATATGAAAAACCATTTTGTCCGTCAAAAATGCAGTCCGTCTGACTACGTTCCATCACTAGCACACAAAGCTACGCGTACGTGTCGCACTCTGTGCGTCCGTCCTAGCGGTTTGACATTCTTGCCTTAATTGCGTCCGGTGCCACGTGCGTTGTGCGTCCGCACTTCTGTGCGGACGTACTTCGTGTGTGGGTCTCTATTGATCATAATTTTATGCTACCGCGGACGTTAAAATGTGCGGTGGCAACGGACATGATCACTGCGTTCGTCTGACACGGGCCTAAATCCATGCATGAGAGGAGATAAAATCCTAATCATTTACACTGTGTTTGCCTTGGTTGAACAAAGCTATGACATCGTTCATCTACTGTTTATTCTTCATTTAAAAGAAAATCTAACTTCAACTGAACATTGGATGGTCGAAGTTCTAAAGTCTGATTTGTGGGGAAGTGACCGTCCCCCTTTAACAGATTGGAAACATTTTTAACTTCTAAAAATGACAGTATTCAGTAATGTAGCCAGTTTGCATTCCCAGTGTTAGAAAGCCGTGCTTGAATGCAATGGGTGGCCTTGCCTGCACTTGCTGATTGCCTAGACAAGCTTGCACCTAGCTGAGAACAGAGTAGGCAGCTCGATTCAGTTCGATCTATTTCCTGTGTGGGTCGACTCGTTGAAGGCGATACTTCAGGCTGACTCATTGGATGATTTATGCCGGTTAATGGATTTAGCCACTTTCTGTAGGTGACCGCCCGAGGAGTAACAATTACACGTGAACGGATGCTTGATTTATTCCATGATGTGAAGATTTCTGTTAACCACAGAAGAACTTGACCAGTTGTACACTAAAACCCGGTATAAAAAAGGGGGTGATCAAGTTGACCTTGATCACCCTGTCATTACAGTGAGTTGTGTAGTGTTTGTAGTAATACAATATTTCATCTGTTTCAGTCAGAACTTTTTCTTATTAGTTGTATATATTTAATGATTTCATCCAACCTCACGATGATGTTGTATATATTGTCGTTGGCTTTCTCAAGGGTCAGAGATGAGCATTAGAAGGAAGTGCATATCTGCAATCCTGATGCTCAAAGGACCCAGTGATTGGCAATTAGGTTTGTGAGTTTAGTGACTGCTGATGGATCGTGTCCTGTGATTCTTAGAGTTTTATCCCCTGAATTAAAATGTAGGTAATGTGTTTTTCATACAAACCATACAGCTCATGCCAACATATTTTCTGCCGAAGCTGGTCTACCTGTTCTACAGTCAACATTCCACGGGTCTCGTGTCGGCATCCTGTATAGTCATTTTAAAAGCATTTTTTTTGGGCTAAATTCCCCCCAGAATGTCCTTTTAATACTGGGCAGTTAGATTCCTAGATCTGGAAGCAGTCATGAAAAATCGTTCATACCACCTGCCTTATGCTGAATAGTTTAGTCATTTCAGTTTTTATTCAAAGACCAGGCTATTTCTGGTAAATTGCTGCTATTCTTGGTGCCGTGTGCATCATCAGAGAAAGAGTATCATAACGTGGCTTTTCCTCCTTACATCTTACAAAAAAACTGTCCAGAAAACGGAAGTTCTGATTGGCTGCTAAGGTATTGTCTCACATTTTAGACCAAGATAAAACTCAAATCTCAAAATAAAACTTCCCATCCCATTAGTAATTCGGAGTTGCTCGCATGAATACTCTTCCGATCTCCCTCTTTCCCTGCTTTTGTTGAGTCACACTGTGTTTTATGATACAGTTGAGTTTGATGGTTTATGGAAGAAGCTTCCAGCAGAATTTAGCACTGAACATTAATGATGAATTATTGCTAAATAGAAGCTATCAGAACGAAGGGCTGGCTGCATCCCACGGATGATCAGCAATCAGCATCTCATCATTCACATAAGTACCATCAAATTCTGTATTTGGGTCCTACTCTGCGACTTGCAAAATCTGTCAATGGTTGAGTTCCTATTCGCCCCCCCTTAATACATTTTGGGGGAAATGCTATGCTTTCATGTTTCCGTGAATGGCTGTAATACTGTCAAACTCTCGAGCTAAAGAGAAAAAAAAATCTTTCCTTAAGCCTGACAGTTGTTTGCTAAAAAGCCAATGGGCCATTAACCCATTCACTACAGAGTGATTGCTGTTGAAAAATATAACTTTTTTTGAACCATTGGATATGTAGTTAACAATTAAATATAGGGTAAAATAGCAATTTTGCGCAGCGACTTGTAGATACTCGAGTATACTGCTAGGTTTTGGTGACAAAAATTTACCTCAAAATTGGAGGGGTCGTGTTCTATTCGAGACATCGTGTAAAAAAAAAAAAAAAAACTTTTCTTGCTCTGGGTCCCAAGTCTCCCGGAAGTTCTGGTAGTCTCGCTGAAGTGAATGCGGGCTCCCTGATGCTTGCGAACACTTCAGGAACTCCCAAATTTCGTAGAGGTGGGATCCATCACGTCCGGAAGGCAAGCTCGGTTTAAGCCAATCATTCACCTCGCTCGCTTCCGCCGGCCATCTAAGGCTGGGGTCAGATGAACGCAGTGCGAACACGCGTGCAGCCGCACTTTATTACGGCCGCAGTGGCAGCAAATGATGGCCAATATACAGTTGTGTTCAAAATTATTCAACCCCCACTGAAATTGAGTGTTTTGGCCAGTTTGACATTGATTTTGATCATTCAGTCATCTTGCTTACAATTAAATCAAAGCGGCACGTGTAGGTCAGACAAATATAACATAACATTTATAATGAAATAACCACAAATGTCTTTTCTGTGCTCACATCATTATCAGTTTTATTCAACCCCCAAGTGACATTCAATCTTAGTACTTAGTACAACATCCTTTTACAGTTATAACAGCTTTTAAACGTGAAGCATAGCTTGACACAAGTGTCTTGCAGCGATCTACGGGTATCTTCGCCCATTCGTCATGGGCAAAAGCCTCCAGTTCAGTCACATTCTTAGGCTTGCGCACTGCAACTGCTTTCTTGAAGTCCCACCAGAGGTTCTCAATCGGATTTAAGTCAGGTGACTGCGATGGCCACTCCAAAATGTTCCAGCCTTTAATCTGCAACCATGCTCTAGTGGACTTGGAGGTATGCTTGGGATCATTGTCCTGTTGAAAGGTCCAACGTCTCCCAAGCCTCAGGTTTGTGACGGACTGCATCACATTGTCATCCAATATCTCCTGGTACTGAAGAGAATTCATGGTACCTTGCACACGCTGAAGCTTCCCTGTACCTGCAGAAGCAAAACAGCCCCAAAGCATGATTGACCCCCCGCCATGCTTCACAGTAGGCAAGGTGTTCTTTTCTTTATAGGCCTTGTTCTTCCTCCTCCAAACATAGCGTTGATCCATGGGCCCAAACAGTTCTAATTTTGTTTCATCAGTCCACAGAACACTATCCCAAAACTTCTGTGGTTTGTCCACATGACTTTTGGCATACTGCAGTCGACTCTTCTTATTCTTTGGAGACAGCAAGGGGGTGCGCCTGGGAGTTCTGGCATGGAGGCCTTCATTATGCAGTGTGCGCCGTATTGTCTGAGCTGAAACTTCAGTACCCACATCTGACAAACCTTTTCTCAGTTCCTCAGCAGTCACACGGGGACTTTTCTCCACTCTACGCTTCAGGTAGCGCACAGCAGTCAAAGTCAGCATCTTCTTTCTGCCACGACCAGGTAGCGTTTCAACAGTGCCTTTTGCCTTGAATTTGCGAATGATGCTTCCTATGGTCTCTCTTGGTATGTTTAACATCTTTGCAATCTTCTCATAGCCATTGCCCTTCCTGTGAAGAGTAATCACCTCTTCTCTTGTCTTCCTAGACCATTCTCTTGACTTCACCATGTTTGTAACCACACCAGTAAATGTCTAGAAGGAGCTGAGTATCACAGTCATTTCTAAAGCTGCCTAATTGGTGCTTATTATGCTTTATTGCTGCTCCGTGACATCCACAGGTGTTTTCAATACCTGATTGAAAACACTTGAATGAACCTCTGTTCTTCAGAGTGGTAGTCTTTAAGGGGTTGAATAATTGTGTCAATGAAGAATTCACAAAAGACACATTTACTACTGTATTAAAAAACCAATTGATGTCATTTTAGTTGCATATGGTTCTTTAAAAAGTCCTTGTAGGATTTCATTCTGAATACAATTACAAATGTACACTAAATTCCCTAAAACCCTTTACAGCATTGGGGGTTGAATAATTTTGAACACAACTGTACGAAGTGGCCGGCAGCTTTATACTTGGGAACAACTGCAATCATTCTAGAACAGAGCACCCTGGCCTGAGGGGGAGCCTGACTACGTTAAGAGAACCTGGAAGGATTTTAATTGTTTATCGGTACAGTATACTTTTTATAATTTTGCTCCTCGCGTTATATTCGAGTTTTGAGTATTCTCTCATTTCCATAATAAATCTCTATCCATCAAGTTATATTCGGGTCGTGCTATACTCGAGTATCTACGGTATTCCAAGTTGCAATCTAAATTTTATTATAAATTTACAATTTTTTTTATGTATTGCCCTTTAAAGAAATATTGCTGGATTGAAAGGTTCTAAACTCTAGATAGTGTCCCTTGTATAATTTCACATTGAGTCTGTATTATCAGCATACAGGCAGAAATGGTCAATGCGATAATAAAAATGGTCAGATATCCTGCTTATGGGGATTTGTAGTGATCATAAGATTATCGGCAATGCAAATTCCAAAAGAATTCAAATTTTTGTATGTGGCATAGTCTGGGAATTACAGTAGCACCTTGTATCTGTAATATATCTCCACATTAGTGACTGTAATAACAAGATACTGAATATTTTATTACAGAATCAAGCGGTTTGATTCTGTAGTAAAGTGTTAAGGGTCTTGCTGATACAGTCTTGGTTTTTCACCAGTTTGTTTGTGATTTTTAGCTGGTAGTTGCTAAAGAAGTGTAGATGGTCCGTACAGTGTGAATAAATACACATATGTGTAGTTAACAACTGAAGGGTACAAGTTTTGATTTGCCTTTCTATTTTATTTACTATTATTTATTAAGCACCAGCACATTACGCAGCGCTGTACAAAAGGTAAAGACAGGACAATTCTACAATACATACAGGAGAAGGTCAGTATTGCTGCCAGCAGATACAGGAGGACGTGAGGGCCCTATTCCCGTGGGAAGTTACAATCTAGATGTCATGGGCTTACTGTGAATTATATAATGTTTTTTTTTTTTCATTTCATATTACTTTTTGGGCTTTTTTTTTTTCTTTCCTTGAAACTTTGAAAATGTAAAAAGAATTTTGTAAAAGGAGAAAACTGCTGAGTGGAGAAACAAAATCTCTATCTCAGTGTTTCCTAGGATTATGCCTGCGGCCAGATGTGATAAGGATGCTTGAAAGCACTATTAAATGGAGTTGTTGGTCTTTTAAAGTGAAATGAAGGGTAGCAAAGCAATACAAAACTATTTCAATGCTTCTGATGTCTTATCTAGTTCTTGGGTTTTCTGCAACATTATACAGGGTTATTCAGAGAGCGTGAAAAGCAGGAGAATGACTGGAGAATGAAAAATTCGAGGTCAAAATAGCCGATTTGGAAAGTGAGATGAAAGGTAGAATTTTTCTGGTTTGGCGATTTTGACCTAGAATTTTTCATTCTCCAGTCATTCTCCTGCTTTTCACGCTCTCTGAATAACCCTGTATGTCTTCTCTTCCAATACAGTCAAGCACAAGACCAAGGGCCATACTTCGGCTGCGCAAGAAAAAAAATCGTTAAGGATTAGCAGATCTCTCTTACCAGTCCTAAGGCAAGATGGCCTAGATTAGTGGGTCCTCAAACCTGTCCTCAGGTACCTCTAACAGGCCAGATTTCAATGACTACCTTGGGGAAATGTAGACTGAATCCTGCAATCGCTGAGCAGCAAATCATATCACCTGTGCTGTGCTTCAGATATCTGGCAAACCTGACCTGTTATGGGGACTTGAGGACCAAGGATGGGAATCACTTGCCTAGATCAAGTGTGGGCAACTACAGCCCTCCAGATGTTAATTACCCGTGATGCTCGGCTGCTCATTAGGTTTGCAGAGCCTCAAGGGAAATTTAGTTCCAAAACATTTGGAGGACCAGGGTTGCTGACCCCTGATTTATAGGAATATTTAATATTACGTCATTTTGCTGCCCTGTCCAGGGATACTTGTAATTCATAGAAATTCTGGTGTAATTTGTTTCTGATAAAACATTTTATAAACATCTATCAGAAACAAATTACACCAGGATTTCTATGAATTACAAGTATTCCTGGACAGGGCAGCAAAATTACGTAATATTAAATATTCCTATAAATCGGGGCTCAGCAACCCTGACCCTCCAAATGTTTTGGAACTAAATTTCCCTTGAGGCTCTGCAAACCTAACGAGCAGCCGAGCATCACGGGAAATGTAGTTTCAAAACATCTGGAGGACCATATTTGCCCGCCGCACCTGGCCTAAATGACCTATTACACAATGTACTGTTAAATTGTTAAAGAATCATTTTAAAGTATCTGTATTTTCACAATCCTTGTGAGGCTCCTCTACAGTTAAAAATCTGCAGTCTCTTTATCACCAACAATTTTCACCTGCAAACTGTGGCCACATTACTCCTCCTTACAGGATGAGTAGGTATAAACAGGAAGTGTTAAATATTGCAAAATGATGTATATATTTTTTACGTGTGTGTGCCAGCATGACCCAAAATATGGAAAATTCCACACCTGACATCCTATGACAGTGTAAAATTATTAATAGTGTATAAAATGACCTTCAAGCTGTGTATATGAGATTAAATGAATTTTGTTTATAAACTTGGGTCCCATCCCCAAGATCTCTCATTATTTATATGCAAATATTCTGAAATCCATTACACTCTGCCTGGGCCCGAGCATTCCAGATAAGTGATATTCAACTGGTAATACTTTAATCCACCAGGTAGTAGTAGTTTCATCCAAAATCCTTCTCTCTCCGTGACTTTATAGCAGATATAGCATTGCCATCGGCGGTATACAGATGTCATGGGGGGTTTTTGGGTAAGTTTAAAAGATAAATTGTATATGAAATTTTTTTATTAAACCGCATCTGTTTCGGGATGTGTAGCCAAGCGATACAAATTCAAATGTGTTTTCAGATCATTGTTTCTTGCGTGATGAATTATTTTTATTAAAGCTTCTATATCGATATCAAAGTTTTAAGGATTTTGTCCATAGCTTGTTCCTGTTTATAAAAGTATAACAATGGGACAAACGCGGTACGTCCTGGAAATGATTTGGGTTTGACGATCTGGTGACAGGTGAAGGTGATAATGTAGATGAAGGAATTGGAATACGTGATCCCCGGGCGATCAGGTCTGAATAGCATCTTGTATTTGAAGAAAAAAACTTGTGTTTTGTGTATTATATTTTATTACTTTGTGGCTTCTAGAATTGAAAACGCAGAAGACCCTGTGTATGAGAGCCTGGAGGAGTTCCACGTCTTTGTGTTGGCACATATTTTAAGAAGGCCAATTGTCGTGGTAGCAGATACAATGCTTCGAGATTCAGGAGGAGAAGGTAAGTCTTCATGGGAGAGCTGTATTACACTTTATCGTTGTTGCATTTTTGATTTAAACCTTTTTTTATTAGGAAAAACTAAATTTTAGAAATAAGGCTTCAAAAGACACTCTAGGCCAGCTGTCCGCAGCATGACCCTCCGAAGATGTTTGGGGACTACATCTCCCGTGCATAACAACTCGTTAGGTTGGCTGAGCATCATGGATAATGTAGTTCCAAGACATCTGGAGGACTATGGTTGTGGACACCTGCTCTAGGCTAAAAATGGAGAGGTATAAAACTGAAGGGGGTTAATAATTAAACCCTACTGACCTCATCCCTGTCTCTTCCCTTTCTCCCTCCCAAAACAAAATTGTTGCAATCTCCCGGTTTCTCCATCAGCAGATAAAAGTAAATCATCTTCCAGCCCCGTCATGGTGAAGGATGAACGTGTGTTATACCCCTCAATTGCCATGAGATGCATTAACAGTAGGGATGAGCTGTTCAGTTAGATCTGTTCGGAGTTCGCATCTAACATCGGCTAACATTTCCACGTGTTCGGTTCGAGTTCGCCCACAATGCACCACAATGCACTTTTCCACTGGCCTGAAGCTTGTAATTGGCTACAGCCTTGCACCTGACCACAGGTCAGGTGCAAGACCGGTGCAAGACTATGCCAATCACGGCTCAGAGTCCTGATTGGGCAAATTTTGCCCAATCATGGGCTCACAGAGCTAAGTCCCGCAGCACACTATATAAGGCTTCACACAGCCCCCAGCACGTGTTTTTTGAGAGGAGATTGTTCTGTTAGTGTGTCCTCTCAGTGCCAGCAGCTATTGGGGGGGGTTCTCACTTCTACAAGATATCTGGGAATTGTTGTAATCTGTGTGTTCTCACTGCCAGCAGCTATTGGGAGGGTCTCACTTCTACAAGATATCTGGGAATTGTAATCTGTGTCTTGTAACTGCCACCCATCAGGGTGTCTCACAGACTTGTAGCAGATATCTGGGAATTATAACCTGTGTCTTGTCACTGCCACCAATCAGGGGGTCTCACTGATTTATAGGTGATTTCTGGGAATTTTAATCTGTGTCTTGTCACTGGCTGCCAGCTATCAGGGTGTCTCACTGAGTTATACCAGAGTTCTGGAAATCTTTAATCTAGATAACACAGTTGAATCAGAGTTCCGCACATCTCCAATTTTTATAACAGAGTTGAATCAGAGTTCTGTATATCTTTAATCTATATATCACTCACCATGTCAGAAAGACCAAAAAGGACAGGCATACTCTCCCAGACACAGATAAGAGGGCAAGCAGCCCCTGTGTCGGGAGGCTGTGCCTCTGGTCGTCGTGGACGTGGTGCATCCTCTGCAGGGGCACGCTTGTCCTTTCTAACTGGTGCTGGCCGTCTTAAGCAGCAGCAACATACAGAGGATTTGGTGGGTTGGCTAACCAGGCCATCCTCATCCTCCGAGTCCTCTGCCAGCCAGGCTTGTAGTGGTTTACAGTCCACCTCAGCTGCCAAAACATCTAATGCAGCCTCCATGTCCACAGCTTGTCCTGCTGTAGCCTCACTATCACACAAGGAGGAGTCAGCTGAATTGTTTGACTACAATGACAGTGACATGCTGCTTGCGGATGCGCAGCAACTACAGTGCTCTGATTCAAGCTCTGAGGTTGAGGAAGGGAGTATAATGAACCTAGAGGAAGGGGGTGCCAGTGACGCAAAAATAACTGGCACTCATGTTGCCCCAGCAGCTGCAGCATACTGCCAAGTTGGCTCCAGTGACGAGGAGATAGGGGGTGATGACGATGATGAGGTCACTGACTCCACCTGGGTGCCTGATCGAACAGAGGAGTCAAGGGAGGAGGAGGAGGCGGCACAACAAAAACGAGGCAGAACGTCCTCTATGAGAAACCGTAGCCAGTCCAAGGCATCAGAAGTCACAGCTGCTCAGGTGCAGAGCGCCGTTGTCTCAAAGCACATGTACAGGAAGTCTGCTGTCTGGGAGTTCTTTAAGAAATGTGCAGCAGACCGCACCGTTGCTATTTGTAATCTATGTCAGATGAGGATCAAGCGTGGGAAAGACATCCCACGCTTGGGTACCACGTGCTTGAGGCGACCTATGACCACCTGCCACGCATCTCGTTGGCACAACACTTTGCATAGGTCGTCCTCCTCCTCATCTGTCTCTACCCCCACTATATGTCCTGCCATGTCATTGCCTACAACCTACACTGACCGGGATGATGCTACAGTAATGGGTGTACCAGGTCCTTCCTCACAATGTGACAGCATCCCGTCAGCTGAAGATTTACGCAGTCAGATTACGTTGCCCCAGCTGCTGCAGTGTAAGAAAAAATATAGTCCCAACCATCCCCAAGCAGAGCGTCTAAATGCCAGCTTATCTAAATTACTTGCATTGCAGCTGCTGCCTTTCCAGCTGGTGGACTCTGCTTCCTTCCGTGAATTTGCTGAATGTGCTGTACCAGTGGCAGGTTCCAAAATGCCATTTCTTTTCATGGAAGGCCATTCCAGCACTATACCAGCACGTCAAAGACAATGTTATGGAGTCATTGGGAAAGGCAGTCAGCAGCAAGGTGCACATGACTTTAGACATGTGGTCCAGCAAGCATGGACAGGGCTGTTACATTTTCTTCACGGCACACTGGGTAACTCTGATTGCAGCTGGGAGGGATCCAGGACGGGGCTTTGTGCTGGAGCTTGTTCATCCACCACGCCTCCAGAAAGCTGCTTGTAGGAGGTCTGTCTGCTCCACCACTTCTTCCTCCTCCTCCTTCTCTGTCTCTGGCGAAGTGGCAGTTAAACTGACGCATGGCAGGGGCTACGCAATGGCTCAAGCAAAAAGAGATGCCATACTGTGTTGAGCTGGTTTGTTTAGGGGACAGGAGCCACACCGGGCCAGAAATTCTGTCAGCTCTGCAGGGGCAGGTGCAGAGATGGTTAACACCATGCCAGCTTCAGCTGGGAATGGTCGTCTGTGATAATGGCAGCAACCTTCTCTCCGCCCTATGCCAGGGTAAGTTGACGCATGTACCATGCCTAGCACACGTCCTAAATCTGGTGGTACGGCGTTTCCTAACCAGGAACCCAGGGCTGGCAGAGCATCTCAGCCAGGCCAGAAAAGTCTGCAGCCACTTCAGACGGTCATTCCCAGCAGGTGTTAGCCTGACAGAAATTCAAAGAGAATTCCACCTTCCCACAAACCGTCTGAATTGTGACATGCCCACCAGGTGGAACTCGACATTCGCAATGCTGCAGCGTCTGCACAAGCCATCAATGGGCCATCAATGAGTACCTGTGTGAGTATGGCACAAGGTCAGGTTCAGGTCAGCTTGGTCCCCCCCCGCAGTGGCTGATTATCAAGGATGCATGCACTGTACTGTCACCATTTGAGGAGGCAACGAGGATGGTGTGCAGGGACAGTGCATGCATCAGTGACACAATTCCTTTAGTGTTCTTGCTGGAGCGCACTCTGCAGGGAATTATAGATGTGGCACTAGAGGCAGAGCAGCGGGAGGAAGAGGAGGCCTTCCCTAGCTCTCAAGGCCCCAGTCTTTACGCAAACAGCATTCCTGCGGGTCCTCAGATCAGACAGGAGGAGGATGAGGAGGAGGAATATTTAAGTAGCAGGGGCATTTAAGGTGGGGATTCCTCGGAGGGTTTTGTGTGCCCAGAAACCCAAGGACTAGTACGTGGCTGGGAGGAGGAAGTGCACGATGGGGTCATCCATATTGACCAGGAAGATTCGGAAGCTAATGCCACCTCCAACCTATGCTGCATGGGCTCTCTTATCCTGCAAAGCCTGCTAAAGGACCCTAGGATTCGTGCTATCAAGGAGAGGGATCATTACTGGTTAGCAAGCCGCCTTGATCCACGATACAAGGGTAAAGTTGCAGAGCTCATCCTGCCCGCACAGAGGGAGCACCGGATGAAACAACTTGAGGACGCTCTAAAGCGACACTTGTGTAACACCTTTCCAGGCACTGGTAGGTTACCAAGTGATGACACAGGTGCTTCTGAGGCTGCGGATGATCAGAGGAAGAGCAGTGAAGGCCGGGGCCGCTTGACTGATGCCTTTTTAAATATTTTTTAGTCCACGACGCCCAGGGACGTCAAATGTAGGCACCCATTGCCAGCGTCTTCACCGTATGGTGCAGGACTACCTAGGGGCAAGGGCAGACCTGGATACCGTTACAGCAGATGATCCACTGGCTTACTGGGTGTTAAGATTGGATCACTGGCCAGAACTTAGCCAATATGCTATGCAGCTACTAGGTTGCCCTTCATCCAGCGTGCTTTCTGAAAGGACGTTCAGTGCCGCTGGAGGTTTTGTCACAGACAAAATAGTGCGTCTGTCCACCGACTCTGCTGACATTTATAAAAATGAATCAGTCCTGGATCAGCAGCTATCAATCCCCTGATGCTGAAGTAACTGAATAGATCGGGGATCTCTTCTGCATTACCAAAACCTCCACCCCTGCACTATTCCACAATACCTCAGATGGGTTACGTTGTGAAAGTACTAGCTGGCACCAGAGGCCTAATATTTGGGTGCACTGCCACTGACGCCTATACCAGATTCATATAATTTTAATATTGGACCCCAGGGACCCACCCTGCACTCTTCCACAATACCACAGAGGGGTTACGGTGTGACGGCACTGTTGCCGACACTAAAGGCCCAATTTTAAAGCACCTATTGTTACTTTCATTCAAAGCCTGCGTAAGTTTCACCATAATTTAGCCAAAAAATCACTAAACTTGTTCTGCGTGTCCTAAAATGTCTCCTTTTCATACAGGCTGCCGCCCCAAGCAGTTGTTTATGAATAAATTAAAGGAAAACCATTTACCGTCATTTGAAATGTAATTTGAAATGTAATTTTTTTTTCGTTTTTAAATGTTTCTATACATCCTACAAATCCGCCACTTCACGGGCAGGTTATAGGGACCTCCTAGGCACGATATTTGAAGGAATTTTTCGTTTTTATTCTTAACCTTTATTTCATGGAAAACTCACTGTCACTTTAAAAAACGTTTTTTTAAAAACTTTTTGTTCTTGTTTCCGGTCCCCCAGGGCACTACCCGGACCCCCATACAGCTTTTATAGCAAATATCTTGCATATATGCCCTCTTGGAGGACACTCTTAAAATCGAACTTTCGAGTCCCATTGACTTGCATTGAGTTCGGTTCGTTTTCGCGTTCGAACTCGAACTTTTGAAATTGTTAGAGTTCGAATGCGAACCGAACACGGGGGTGTTCGGCTCAACACTAATTAACAGGGTTGAAGTGTCTGCTATATCCTTTTTATGAACCCACCTGCTGCCCATTGTGTGGGCGATCCCATATATTTCTTATCTACTACATCTTTTTTATACACCATGTTATAGAAGCCTCCTCATTTTGAGATCAACTTTTATAATCCTTGGTGCTCTTCAGATCTGAGCTTGTCTTTAGATATGCATTTAGGCTAGCGTCAGATGAACGCAGTCATCACGTCCGTGTCGCCACACAGTTTAACGTCCGTCGTAGCATTGATTTGTGATCAGTAGAGCCCAACACACGAAGTACGTGCGCACCGAAGTGCTCACGCACCATGCAGGTGGCTACGGATGTCATTTAGGCCTCGAAGTAAAAGCGCTACGACTGACGCACAGAGTGTGCCGCGTCCGCGTAGCAACCTGTGTGCTTGATGATGCGACGTCAGACGCAGCGCATTTGCAACGTCCATCACGTTGACGCTCAAGTTTTGTTTGGTCTGGCTGACTGTACCTGTCATTTAATTTTATTTTATTTTTATTCGCATATTTCCTTTTTTTCTACATCCGTTAATAAAAACGGACCGTGTGGTGTCTACAGTATCTTCCGTCAGTACGTCCGTCCGTTATGCACGCACGCAGAGTGCACTCAGACTGCGTTCATCTGACATTAGCCTTAACCTCTTGTGATGGTTAAATACACATTGCAAATACAAACCAAAGGACGTATGGGTATGACTAGCTCTTGAAAAAGTCATCGTTATATATGTAGCGCTACCCTCTCGAGAGCTGCTGAATTTGATGGGCTTTCTGTCTCCCTCCAGTGATTACCCACGTCCATCTTCGGCGCCAAGTAATGCCAGGACAAGATTACTTTAAATAAAAAGGGGTTTATTAGGACTAGCGAGTAAACCCTTTCTAGGACAAAGTTATCAACAGTATAACAGTATCGAAAGAGTTAATTTAGGATTACTATTAGAAATATAGAAACATAGAAAAATGTCGGCAGATAAGAACCTTTTCGGCCCATCTAGTCTGCCCAATTACATGGATACTTTACCTGGATCTATCTTTTGTTTAGGATAGCCTTATGCCTATCCCATGCTTGCTTAAATTCAATTACTGTTCAACTCAATAATGAATAAACAAGACAGCAATCTTGACCATACTTCAGTGCAGTTCGATTATCAACTATAATCAACGTAACTAATATCAGTAACCTGTCTAAACCTTATACATTCTTCCTAACCACTGGCCAGTGGAAATTACATAAGCGTTCAAGACTGCTAGCATCGGGGCCCTTGACTTTTATCGTTGGGTACCTTTAACATGAAACCATATTTGTATTCCATAAAGTGAGACAGAAATCTTCGCAAAGTGTCACAGAACAAGATTTGTAACTGCAGCGATCCTCCTTTTAGTTGCAAGTGTGCGGGCAGTAGAACTAGGCCAGACAATAAAGTTAGCAATATCAACTCATGCAGGATGGCCGAATACCTCTCTCCGTTTGATACGTTCACCCCTTCCTTGCTGGACAGTAGATCGATCGCTATCTCTTAGCACTGGAATCACTCAAAGACAGCCGAATCCCTCTCTGCGGGATGCACGAGGACAGCTGGATTTCTTCTCCACAGAATGTACTCGGTCGCTCCCTCTGTCACTGGAACACACACAAAGGCAGACGGACCCCTTCTTCACTGGATGCACAAGGACAGCCGAACGCACGATCCGCTGGTACTGGCAACACTTGAGGGCAACTGGATCTCTCCTTCGCTGAAAGCACGAGGGCAGCTGCATGCACGATCCGCAACAGAGGACCATTCCCCCTGCCAGTCTCACCCTCTCTGTCTTCTCTCTCCTCGGCACGTGCACTTCCCCTCTTGGACAACGCCTCCTTCCCCTAGGCACTGCTGGAAGGTGTAGTTCTCTTCCTGACAAATTGCATTAGGCCCTATGTAATTGAAACTACATGTTCCAGAATCCTTTGCATCTTCCTGTCTTAAACCATTTCCTTTGCCAGTGAAGAGAAAGGGAAAAGGGAGGGGGGAAAAATCCTTTGCAGCTGTGACAGGCTGCTTGTCTCTGTCCAAAGCCTGGGTTACAGTACAAAACACCACAATCCACACACAGTTTAAGTAGCCTGCGCTACATGTTCAAGACGAAACTAGTCGCCCTTATGGTTCTGCTTCCCATGTGCCGGAGACTATAGGCGATTCAAGGTCACTGAAACCGGAAGGTTGTTCGCTTTGGTGCTTCTCCCGGAGGGAGAGGGCTGATTGTTTTAACTCATGCACATACATTTTTTATGTAGTGCCTCTGCTTTTGTGAGGCGTTCTCGATCAAATGTTTATGGTTTTATGCAATGTTTTACTCTGTATTCCTTAGGGGCGCCATATTGTATCTGCACTTCCACTGTGGTTCAATGAGCCCGGTCTGTCATCCAGTGATCCGGATATATTAGGTCCTTTAGTCATACCCATGCTCCCTTTGCTCTGTATATGCTCATTCTTGTTTTGCTTTGTGTATTTGTTCAGCACTGTGTGATGAGTGCTTTGAGCATCAGGGCCGGCGTGGTGATTGTTTGCACTTCATCTGTATGTAAAATACACTTTGCTACAGGTTCAGTCAAAATTCAATATGTATTGAAACAAGAGGTGTGTTTTGTTAATCTTTTTCTTTCTGGAATATCCCTAAAGTTCAAAACCATATACTCTTGCTTAAAGAAAATAATAGTGTCCAGACACTACATGGAGCACGAATGAAAATAAATATGAATTGTAGTGTAGTGAAAAAAAACACTTTTTCTTGGCAGCTTTTGCACCCATCCCGTTTGGCGGAATCTACTTACCCCTTGAAGTCCCACCAAACAGATGTCACTGCTCTCCTCTGGTCCTGGCTTACGATCAAGCTCACTTCTCTGCACTTGTATCCATGGAGCAAAAAGACCAACAGCGCGAGCAAGGTAGGCTGTATTAGAATGGGATATACATGCGTTTTCAAAGTCATCCACAACAATTTCTTGTTTTTGTTTTACGGTGTTGTAATTTCCTTGTGTTTGGTGTATAGTATAGCTATAGATTTCCCTGGTCTGTCATTGAGAACAGATGGACTTTGTTGAGATGTAAAGACGTTTTTATGGCGAGATCATGTTTGTCGACTTTAATGTTGCCCTTGATTTAAATCAGGCTGGTGAGAAAAAAAATACACAATTACATCAAACTACTAAAAGTAATCCTGATTTTGTATAGACTTCTTTAATATCGCATGATAAGCTTGTGCGTGTGTGGCTATACATAAACCAATGTAATTGATGTTTTACAATAGTGTTTCCCAACTCTGGTCCTCAGGGAGCACGAACAGACCAGATTTTAAGGATTACCTTAGGGAAATGCAGACTGAATCCTGCAATCACTGAGCAGCAAATCCTATCACCTGTGCTGTGCTTCACATATCTGGCAAACCTGACCTGTTAGAGCTCCCTGAGTATTAAGTTTGGGAACCTCTGTTGTATTATAACCAAATCTCCCTCTTGTGGCTGTAGGCGGGATGGCAGTATCAAAACTGACACGTTTTCAATAATGTAGTGCAAATTAAAAGAAAAGTTTAATCGCTCATGTGTGATGATGTTGTAATGCGATACACATTGCGCGTTTTGAGGTGGTTTCTTCACTCATGCGCAGTGACTTCCTGTTGTTCTGCCGGCCATTTTCGTTATGGTTGCTGACATATTATGCATTCGCGTCTTGACCCCAAGAAGCGAAAACGCCCGATACGCCCCTGCTCGAACCAATACATACAGCATGGTTTGCAAATTACTTCAATTCCTATTTGGTGATATAATGGGTGCTTGGATTGGGTAAAAAAAAATACACGTTTGGTGCGTGTTTTTAATAATAAAAAATCTAATTAAAAATACATATTTTAAACTTTATTTCATGCAGATAAAACTTTGTATTCCTTTTGTTGTCTGCAGAGTTAAATCATAAATCAACGAGACTCGTGTAATAAGCAGCCATTATTTATCATCAGTGTTGCCTTCCGAATGCAGGCTCGTTAGTTCATTAATTGATTGTCGGTCGTTACCAATCCTTCTCCCAGCTTCACATATTTCCTGAAGAAGAGAAAAAAAATAGTTTGTCGAGCTTGGAAACGAGTACGAAGGGGAGACGGTGATCAGGGATTCCATAAATTGTTATAATCCAGTGGTTTCCTCACAGAATATTCCATATATGATTTTAAGTTCTAGAAATAATCTGTTGCTTATTATTGTTTTAGTGATCTATAATCTCGTATGTGGCTTAGGGGCAGTGAATATAAAAATAATTTTAGATTTGGTTTGGTGGCCTTATGCAGTATGTTAATAAATCTAAACGTCCTATTTACAGCATTTTTTCCTGGGCACTGGCGACCGTAGGACAAAATCTTCTGCCATTACAATAATTTTTCTTTTCATTATTATAGTGCGTTAAGGAGCCTTTTATTTCTAGATATCTTCAAATCTCTACCTACAGTGTTATTCAGAGAAAGGTGAAACTCTGGAGAACGTTTGGAGAAGTGAAAATTCTAGGTCAAAATAGCCGACTTGGAAAGTGAGTTAAATGGGAGAATTTTTCTGGTTTGGCTATTTTGACCCAGAGTTTCACCTTTCTCTGAATAACCCGATAGTGACATGTTTATAATATGTACAGGGAAATTCGACTCACTTGCAGCTCGATATTGTAGGTGAGAGGGCATCCCAGGTGGCAGAAGGGGAGCTTGTGGCCACTTCAAGCAAAACGGGCTGGTTCCAGTTTTTTTGGGGTGTGGATCCAGACCGCCTTTTCTGGATACTGGGTTACATTTAAATAATTTTATTAAGATCCCACACAAATACCAGCATGCCGATTATAAAGTATATGTGGGTTATATCTTGAATAAGTGGAGTCAGGTGAGAGAGGAGAAAAAAAGTAATAATATAGAGACATGAATGAATAATCGTGTTTTGAGATTTTAGTAATTTTTTTACATTTCTCCAACAGTATAGGTTGTCGTGTTTATTGAACATGACTTAATCAGTTGTCGATTAATCGACTGGTTGTTTCACCCATAGTATGATGTCACAATAACTTTTTATTATGATTTGATAATGAAAATAGCTGGATGGTAATATTACTGCTCTATCTCCG
Source organism: Leptobrachium leishanense (assembly GCA_009667805.1). Lineage (NCBI taxonomy): Eukaryota > Metazoa > Chordata > Amphibia > Anura > Megophryidae > Leptobrachium > Leptobrachium leishanense. The sequence goes on from CM019065.1 coordinate 73,865,641, forward strand.
TGAAGACACAGGTTCGAATCCCGGCAAGAGCACCTCTCCACTAACGGTACATACTTGCCACCCAGGACATACTTGAAAAGGAGAAAAATCTCAATGTATCCTTCCTGGCAGTATACTTTATTAAAGAAATATATATATATTCTCCTAATTGATTGGTCAATTAATTGGTCTGTGTTCAGCACACAATGTCTAGAGTCAGTCTGAGTTAAACCGTAATAACCTCAGGCGCTAATCCGGAGCTGACTGGAGAAAATGTGCCGCTGCTTTTCCTCGCTATGATTTAGTCCTAGGGTTAAGTCAGACATTATCAATTTGTTTCTATGGCAAGGAGCCAGGGTTACTGCCCTGGGTGGAGAAGCTGTACCACTGGTGTTTCATCCTTACTTGGAACTGAAGCTCTTTGCCACCATGCCAACCTCCTTCCGTCTCCCTGTACCAGGGCTGCATCAATCCCGCTTTGCGTGCTATCATTTTCAGATCTATCCGAGCACTTGTAGTAGTGTTTGCTCGGGTAAAAAGCAGACCTGGGTTTGAGCTGCTAGCGTAGCATCCATCCATCACTCTTATCAGACACTCGCGTATCTTGTGTGTGAAAAGTGCATGGGTTACGCAGTTTGCATATATACATACTAAATTGTGTAAAGAATAAAGGAGGCAGGGGTTGATTATTATATAGTGATTATTATATAGCGTTTCTTTTACGTAATCAAAAAAACCAATGTGTTTTAATTTTTTTTTATCCGATTAATCGGCCAGCTAATGGATTTAAAAAATAATTGTTTGGGGGGGCGTGGCTTGATGCCGAGCAGGACGGACGCGTCTAGGAGTAGCTCCCGCAAATCTCCCCTTAATATCGGGTTCCCTGTGTTTTTCTCCCCACCTGCGGACTCGCTTGCCTGCCTCTGTCACCCACGATCACTGAGGAGGCGCCGGGTACGTTTGAGACCTTCGGCTGGTGTGGGAGAGCCGCCGGAGTCGCGTGGGCCTGCAGCACGAGCGGAGCCTGGGCTGGCTACCACCATCACCATAGACATTCGGACCTCCACTCCGGAGATACGGACGCTGGTCCTCACGACTGAGCTGAGGCACGCTTGCCACTACAGCCGTCCAGGGTAAGGCACAGAGCGGAAGCCTGCCGCTTACCACCCTGCACCGCACGGCGCTCTCCCCTCGACATCGGGAGGCGCGCACGACCGACACCTCGTGCAGCGGCCTGCAGCGGCCTTCAGCTGCGGCCCCCACGCATCCTCTAAAAGGCAGGAAACGCCAAATCCCCATCCCCACCTACAGCAGACAACTTTGGAGTGTTGATTGGCGGCTGGGACCGACTCCATCGGGTTCCCTGTCAGTGGACTCTCACCCGTCAAGCACGCACCAGCACGTGATCGCATGGCTATGTAGCTCATGCGGCCAGCGCTGAATTTTTCTCAATCCAACGGCTTATAAAGGGTACCCGAGGCAAATTTTTTGTAGCTACAGGTGGGGGAATTTACTCTGCGCCCCAGATGGCACCTCCCAAAGCACAACGAGTGCTGGATCCCCCGAAATCGGCTCGGAAAGACCGCAGTAAGGCCCAAGATGGCGGATCCCCACAGCATGCGTTGGCCCATGACCCAGACACATCGCCCTCAGCACCACTAGGCCTCTCTGACTCGTTGCCACCCTCAGAGAGCAGATTACATGCCATGTTGCAGGAACTGCGTTCAACCATACAGGCAGACATCAAAGGAGCGCTGCAGGAGCCGAGCCGGGACGCTCTGGATTTGGGTGAATGTACCGACGCGCTGGAAACCAAGGCGGATGATCTATGTCTGGCCCACAATGATCTGGTAGACCGACATCTGGCTTTGCAAGCGGCCCATGACTCTCTGGCACCTAAAATGGCTGACATAGAAGATCGTTCACGGCGTAATATTAGAATCAGGGGCATCGCAGAAGCGGATACTCTAGCGGACTTACATCCATTCCTTCTGGAATTGTTTCAAACTTTGCTGCCTGAGGCTACGCCACAAGACCTACTTCTGGATCGAGCGCATCGCCTCCCACGAGCGAAAAACCTGCCTACATCAGTGGCCCGTGATGTCATTATCCGGGTGCACTTTTTTCACATCAAGGAGGCTCTGATGTCGGTGTCACGGAAGTCCATGCCTTTATCTGCCCCTTATGCTGATATCTCATTCTTCGCTGACTTATCGGCTTCGACCATGTCCAAAAGACGTGAGTTTTCCTCTCTCACCAAGCTTCTCCGTAATCATAAGTTGGCGTACAGATGGGGGTTCCCTTGATATGGAAGGATGGTACCTTGCATATCGTTCCCGATGTCGCCACTGGATTACAATTCTTGAAAGATTGGAATATTCTGGCTGATTTCTCCCCTCCGCGCGAGCCTTCTTCATCACCGATTAAAGTCTCCCCAGAATGGCACAGAGTCCGGCCTAAATGATGGGTGTCTCCTTCCCTGTGTCGCTTTTCAAACTGTTTGGATTTCTGGACAGTTACCTCTGTGGCGGGAGTGGTTCCTCTTCATGATCGCCTCGGGACCCTATGCTGCTTGGTTCAGCGCTTGGTTCTTGCGTTGAGCTCTGTGTAGCGAGCGTCCCCTCGTCCCCCGGTTGAGTCTCCTTAGCTGATATTTTTTGCTTTCTTTATTGCCACTTGGAATGACTCACTTTTGCTGTATTTTTATGATGCAGCGCTGTTTGTTTTGTGTTTTTTTCCTTTTTAGTCTTTTTTTTTTTTTCTTTTTTTTTCTTCATTTTGTCTGTTGATATGCTCTTATGGTCCTGGCCTTCATACTCCTCATGTCTCCTCTCTGTTATCTCTCCTTCTACCATGCATATTATATCGTTGTGGTTAATTAATCATGAGTAAGCCTCAGTTCCGAATTTTCTCAATGAATGTTAGGGGGCTGAATGTTCCGTTTAAAAGACATGCTCTGTTTCGTGATTTACATAAACATAAACCGGCGATAGTCTGCGTGCAGGAGACGCACTTTAGTGCTTTACGCACCCCACACTTACGATCCGCTATGTACCCTGTTTCTTTTCATTCTACTGCCCAGATGAAGTCTAGGGGTGTCTCGGTTCTTTTTCATAAGGACTGGGTCTTTAAATGCTCGAACCAATATGCAGACCCATTGGTCCGCCTTTTGATCTTGGTGGGCACTATGAATGAACTCCCAATTACTGTTGCTAATTTGTATTTGCCTAATGTCAACCCGGTATGTTTTCTTAAAAAAGCTTATAGTAAGATTAAGAATATGATGGAGGGATCCCTTTTCATGTGTGGAGATTTTAACTGTGTGCCTGACACGACTATGGATACACGGCCGGGCCAGACCCGCACACAGCCTTGTAAACAGCCCCCCTCTAGCCGCCAACTAAATGATTTTTTTACACTCCTCTGACTTATATGATGCATGGAGAATTATCAACCCCTCAACCATGGACTTCACCTTTTTCTCACCAGTTCACTCATCTTAGTCGCATTGACTTATGTCTGATACATGGCTCTACAGTCCCTCGCCTCCTAGCCGCCCGTATCGGCTCTATAACATGGTCTGATCATGCTCCTATAACGTTGGATTTTGAGGCTGACTACCCTGCTAGGGGGATGGGGACTTGGCGACTAAATGACTCAGATACATCGGCGGCGTTACAGGAATATTTTGCATTGAATGTGACGGAAGAGGTAGCCATTTCATCAGCTTGGTTGGCGCATAAAGCAGTGGTGAGGGGCCATTTGATTCAGAGAGGGGCTACACGGAAAAAGGCATTAAATGCCTGGATGATCTCATTACAGCGGCAAATATCTGACTTGGAATCCCAACATAAACTAAATCCTACACCTGACCTCTTGTCTCGATTGACGACCCTCCGACGGAATTTAATTCACCTGACGTTACAGTCCTCTGAACGGGCCACACGACGCTTAAATTTCACTCAATATACCCAAGGCAACAAAGCTGGCCGGTTATTGGCATCTAAATTGAAATCTAAAAGACTTCAAACCAAAATTTCTTACCTCTTAGATAATGGAGGGGATAGGATTTACAACCCGCTAAAAATCTCGGAGGAATTTGCGGACTTCTACGCCTCTTTATATAACTTAAAATCGGATCATACGACCCAGACCCAGATGAGATAACTCGATTCCTCCAGGATGCAGAACTCCCCTCCTTATCCCGCTCACAAGCGGCAGAGTTGCTGGTTCCGTTCACGGAGGAGGAGGTGCGTAAGGCCGTTAAGGCTCTCCCAAAGAATAAAGCCCCTGGGCCAGATGGTTTCTCTAATTTATATTATCAAACCTTCGCAGATATTCTAATACCGACCCTTTATGAGATTTTTCAATCACATCAAAACCACAGGTGTAATACCACCAGAAATGCTTCTAGCCACTATCATAACGTTACCTAAACCTGGTAAACCCCTGACGAGCTGTGCGAATTTCCGCCCTATCTCCTTATTAAATGTGGATACTAAGCTGTACGCCAAGCTGTTGGCGTCTAGAATGGCTCCTCTGCTTCCCCTCTTGATTTCAGCGGAACAGACCGGGTTTGTACATGGTAGACAAACATGTGACAATACCCGACGATTTTATAATATAATTGACATTGCCTATAGAACCAATAGAACTGGGCTCCTCCTGGCACTGGATGCCGAGAAGGCATTTGACTGCCTGCATTGGGGTTTTTTTGCGTAGGGCACTAGAATCCTTTGGCTTCCCTGCCCTATTTATTAACCCCTTAAGGACCTAGGACGTACCATGTACGTCATTGCAGCGGGTCTCTCTTAGACCCGCTGACGTACATGGTACGTCCTGCCGTTTTTTGAGCGCTGGAAGCGATCGGATCGCTTCCAGCAGCTCAAACGCCATTGCAGGATGCCTGGGAGTCCAGGCAGCCGTGCAATGGCGGTTAGAAGTGCCGGGGCACCATGTGATCGCTCCCCGGGAGCGATCAACATCCGGTTTCACCGGAGAGGTGCCCGGCACTTCTAGAGAGCGCTGGAAGCGATCGGTATCGCTTCCAGCTGCTCTGAGTATATTACAAGGATGCCTCGACATCGAGGCATCCTTGCAATATGCTTACCTGCAGCCGGGCCGTCCGTGATCGCTCCCCCGAGCGATCACTTCCGGTAGCGGCAGGAAGTACTGAGTGCCACGAGGTATCGTGGCACTCAGTACAAAAACGATCACATCAGTGATCAGGTGCTCTGCTGGGTGCCTCGAGGGATCAAGGCACCCAGCAGAGTAAAAAAAAGTGAAAAAAAAGTAAAATAAAAATAAAAATAAATAAAATAAACTGACGGTTAGGGTTAGGGGTAGGGTTAGGGGTAGGGTTAGGGGTAGGGTTAGGGGTAGGGTTCTAAGGGCAGGGTCATCTTGGGGCTGAGTGGGATGTTCCTAGCCTGCCTCAGAGAGGCAGGCTAGCAACATCCAATCAGAAGTTAGAAAAAATCAAAATAAAATTTCTAATTTGTCAGGTCAGGTCAATATTTTGTAAATATTGGCTCTGACCTCTGTGATTCTCCCTCCCTCTCCTCACTTGTGTTTTGGTGAGCGAGAGAGAGAGATCAGATTTGACAGGTTAGAGATTTTAGTGAGATTTAGTGAGATTAGAAAAATTGAGGCAGATTTAGAGAGATTTTAGGGAGATTTAGAAGAATTGAGGCAGGTTTAGAGGGATTTAGAGAGATTTAGGTGTTTATTTGTATTTTCTTGTGAAACCCAACGGTTCTTCTAAGAACCAACAATCCGCTTATATATATATAATAATTATAAAATTTTATAATCTATTATATATAATGTCTGAGAGGGTGTACAGCGCCGAGGAGGCATATGCCATCCTGGCGTCAGAATCTGAGGCATCTGCGTCAGACTCAGACCCTCATTTCGACCCCGCTAACTGCTCAGAGACGTCGCTAGATACATTATCTACGCTGGCTGATGTATCTAGTGATGTTTCTGATGCAGATCCTGGGTCACCACCTGCCAGCAGGAGACGCACAGCTCCAGCTGAGGAGTGGGTAGTGCCTCATCGCCAGAGGCCAGATATCCCTCCTTTCACGGCAAATCCTGGCATCAATATTGATGTTGCAGGATTTACCGCCACACAGTTTTTGCAGGTGTTTATGGGGGATGATTTGTTGGGCCACATCGTGGCCCAATCAAATCTGTATGCCCATCAGCATTGTGCTGCGAAGCCAGACTCCTACTTGGCAAGGCAGCAATGGACCCCGCTAGATGTGCCAGAATTTCTGAAATTCTGGGCACTTACTATGCTGAGGGCATCATAAAGAAGCCCTCAATTCGCTCCTACTGGAGCAGTAGCCCCATCTGCTCTACCCCCATTTACCCCCAATCAATGTCACGTAGAAGGTATGAAAACATTTTGCGTTTCATGCACTTCAGTGACAACAGCCTGTGCCCCCCTAGAGAGCATCCCCAGTTTGACAGGCACCAGACTTTTACATTTTATTCGTACATTTTTATGTTCTACAATTGGTGCTCTATTTTGCCAAAATCTTTGCACACCTATGCATGGGGGGCATGGGTGTACTCAGGAGATCTTGCAGAAAACAACCTGGAGAGTTTTCATGCAGTAACAAACAACAGTGTCTCCTAAATCACAGTCCAAAACTACTGTGGGCGTAAAAATCTGAAAATTGAAAAATTACACCACACACCTTCTCAAATGTTTTGGGCTAAAACCGTTGCATCCATGGCATCAAAGCACTCCATATGCAATACCTTGGGGTGTCAACATAACAAATATAAACAATTTTCTGGCAATAATTCAAACTGGGGTATGCGGTAGACCCAAAACCAAAGATAGGCCTAGCTGAAGAAATAATCTCAATTTCAACTCCAATGACAAAGTCATAAAAATTGTATTTGAACCTTCCCAAAATCCTGGCAAACCTATGCATGGGGGGCATGGGTGTACTCAGGAGATCTTGCAGAAAACAACCTGGAGAGTTTTCATGCAGTAACAAACAACAGTGTCTCCTAAATCACAGTCCAAAACTACTGTGGGCGTAAAAATCTGAAAATTGAAAAATTACACCACACACCTTCTCAAATGTTTTGGGCTAAAACCGTTGCATCCATGGCATCAAAGCACTCCATATGCAATACCTTGGGGTGCCAACATAACAAATATAAACAATTTTCTGGCAATAATTCAAACTGGGGTATGCGGTAGACCCAAAACCAAAGATAGGCCTAGTTGAAGAAATAATCTCAATTTCAACTCCAATGACAAAGTCATAAAAATTGTATTTGAACCTTCCCAAAATCCTGGCAAACCTATGCATGGGGGGCATGGGTGTACTCAGGAGACCTTGCAGAAAACAACCTGGAGAGTTTTCATGCAGTAACAAACAACAGTGTCTCCTAAATCACAGTCCAAAACTGATGTGGGTGTGAAAATGAAAAATGACCACCAAACTGTATCCAATTTGTTTGGAGCAAACGGATGCATCCATAGCATAAAAACACTCCATTTACAATACTTTGGGGTGTTAGCTTACCAAATATATGCACGTTCATAAAACTGGGGTATGTAAAAAGGCCCCTAAAAAGAAGATAAGCAAAGAAGATACTGTATGTCAAATTAGAAAATTGACAAGCACATGTCAAAGATTGGCGTAGCACCCCAAAAACAACAGAACAAATCTATATATGGGTGGTATCAATTTACTCAGAAGATGTTGCTGAACATATTTTGGGGTGTTTTTTGGCAGTAACCCATAACTGGATTTGACAATTCATGCCTAAAGTACAATGTGTGAAAAAATAACACAAAAAGGGACTACCTGAAAGTTTGACATAGAGCTAGTGCATGGAAAGTGTTAAAATACAACTCTTTGAAGCACCCTAGGGTGTGCCCTTTCTAAAAATATATGGTTTGATGGGGGTAAATTACTTTGGCCGGCTTCAAAAATGTCCCAAATAGGACATGGGTGCATGATGACGAAATGTGAAAATTCCAAGTTGGAAAACTGAAATGCGCACCCCCCAAATAAGGCCTATTAGCCCCCAAATGACCCGACATACCTATACATGGGTGGTATCAATTTACTCAGAAGATGTTGCTGAACATATTTTGGGGTGTTTTTTGGCAGTAACCCATAACTGGATTTGACAATTCATGCCTAAAGTACAATGTGTGTGAAAAAATAACACAAAAAGGGACTACCTGAAAGTTTGACATAGAGCTAGTGCATGGAAAGTGTTAAAATACAACTCTTTGAAGCACCCTAGGGTGTGCCCTTTCTAAAAATATATGGTTTGATGGGGGTAAATTACTTTGGCCGGCTTCAAAAATGTCCCAAATAGGACATGGGTGCATGATGACGAAATGTGAAAATTCCAAGTTGGAAAACTGAAATGCGCACCCCCCAAATAAGGCCTATTAGCCCCCAAATGACCCGACCTACCTATACATGGGTGGTATCAATTTACTCAGAAGATGTTGCTGAACATATTTTGGGGTGTTTTTTGGCAGTAACCCATAACTGGATTTGACAATTCATGCCTAAAGTACAATGTGTGTGAAAAAATAACACAAAAAGTGACTACCTGAAAGTTTGACATAGAGCTAGTGCATGGAAAGTGTTAAAATACAACTCTTTGAAGCACCCCAGGGTGTGCCCTTTCTAAAAATATATGGTTTGATGGGGGTAAATTACTTTGGCCGGCTTCAAAAATGTCCCAAATAGGACATGGGTGCATGATGACGAAATGTGAAAATTCCAAGTTGGAAAACTGAAATGCGCACCCCCCAAATAAGGCCTATTAGCCCCCAAATGACCCGACATACCTATACATGGGTGGTATCAATTTACTCAGAAGATGTTGCTGAACATATTTTGGGGTGCTTTTTGGCAGTAAACCTTAAAGTTCACAGTACATGTATTCTTAAATTGCGTTCAAAAAAAAAAAATGACCAAATTTTTTTTTTTTCTCAAACTTTGGCATAGATTTGTGGTAAAATGGTTTGCATGGAAAGAGTCAAAATACCCCAAGTTTAATACCTTGATTTGTGTACTTTAAAAAAATATGTATATGTGGAGGGTTATTCAGGAATTAGTGACAGATATCAGTGTTACAATGTCACTATCACTAGTTTTGAAAATAAACTCTTTGGAAATGGCAAAGTGCTACTTGCACTTATTGTTGCATAAAATAAGGAAAAAAGCGAGGAATATGTAAACATTGGGTATTGCTAAACTCAGTACTAAATTTAGAAACTACTAAAGAATAAAATTTTTTTGACGGTTGTTGATACATAAGAAATTTTGGGGGTCAAAGTTCGAAAAAGTGGTGTTTTTTCAATTTTTGTGTCATATTTCACAATATTTTTTATAGTAAATTATATGAAATGATGAAAAAAATGGTATCTTTATAAAGTCCATTTAGTGACGAGAAAAACAGTGTAAAATATGTGTGGGTTACATAAACGAGTAAGAGGAAAATTTGACGTAAACACTAAGAGCGCAGAAACGTAAAAACAGCAGCGGTCACGAACGGACGGATTCGTGTAAAACCGCCCGGTCACTAAGGGGTTAATAGTATCCTGAGCCTGTATTCCCTCCCGACAGCAAAAGTCCTGGCATCTGGGTTTCTTTCCACCTCATTCTCCATTACCAATGGTACCAGGCAGGGTTGCCCCCTCTCCCCACTCATCTTTGTTTTGGCATTGGAGCCTTTGGCCTCGCGGATTAGGCGAGACTCTTCCATCTCTGGCATCTCCACCCCAGATGGAGTCCATAAATTAGCTATGTTTGCTGATGATATTTTGATTTTTCTTACCTCCGCTGAAACCTCTCTGCCATCTCTAATGTGCCCGCTTACTTCCTATGGCCTGGTATCCTACTATAAAAACAATGTGAGCAAGACGCAGGCACTACCCCTACATGTTGATGATTTCTCGCTCTCCACCTTACGTGCCTTGTACCCATTTGACTGGAGAACGATCTCTTTGAAATATTTAGGCATCTCTCTCACCAAATCCAGGGGCTCTATCCTTAAACTCAATTATAACCCCCTAATGACTTCTATCTCCTCCCAACTGACCTCCTGGCACAGCCTGGAGGTCTCTTGGATGGGACGCATGGCGGCTTTGAAAATGTGTATTTTACCCCAGATTCTTTATTTTTTTCAGGAATATTCCATTTTTTATCCCGGCCCATATGTTGCTTCGCATGCAAAAAATGCTGCAGGCACACATATGGAAGGGGAGGCCTCCACGCATTTCAGCTTCCACAATTAACGCGACTAGACGACGGGGGGGCCTAGGCTTTATTAATGTTACAGCGTATTATAGGGCGGCTTTATTGGCTCAGTTGCTGTCCTCTATGTCCCAGCATCAAACCCCTTTATGGCTACGGATGGAGAATGCTTATACTGCCCCTTTTCGAGTTCATGACCTGATGTGGTTTGCGACGCTCCCACACCGCACATTGGAAGGTATCTTACCATCCACTTCCCTTTCCCTTATGTCATGGCGTCTATGGGGTAGACTACTTTTACGACCCTTCCCACTGCTCAGTTTAGCTCCGTTGCGCTTTCTCTGCCGCACTATCCAGGACCTGAATCTTGACCGATGGCTCCAATTAGGTCTTACACATATTAATCAGCTTTTTACGGCCTCCTCAATCAAATCCTTCCCGGACCTAACGCGAGTTTGCCCTTCCCGCTAGCGACTGGTTCAAGTACCTTAGGGTAAAACATGCACTGACTCAACGAGGTATTTCCTCCTTTGCAGCGACGGATATTACGGCCTTTCACAGACTGTGCTTAGATAAAAAAGTTATGCAAAAACCTTTGTCTTTATGTTATGACAGTTTGTTGACTGCGAACCCTAATAAGAAACTGCCTTATATGATCAGGAGGGACAAAGATTTGTCGTTCGAGTCTTCTAAGGAGGACTGGTTCTATGTCACTGAAACGGTATATAAATACACTAGGAGCACTAATTTGCGGGAATCACATCTTAAACTTTTATATAGATGGTATTTGACCCCGAATCGTTTGGCTTATATACCCGGACATTCCGGTATGTGTTGGCGTTGTGGCACCAGTGTCGGATCTATTCTTCACATCTTTTGGCAATGTCCGCTCCTTGCTACCTTCTGGGGAAAAGTTTGTAGACTGATCTCTCACTGTACCGGTTTGTCTATGCCCCTGTGCCCTAAACAATACCTATTGCATATGCTTCCGATTACTATACAACAACGACATAGAGGCATCATATCGATAATACTTAGCGTAGCTAAATCTACTATAGCTCGTCACTGGCTTTGTCAAGTCAGTCCCTCTATGAGAGAGGTCATGTTATCTCTGGAGAATGTTTATCAGTATGAGGGGATGTACCACAGGGCTGCTAACTCTCTAAGCTTGTTTCAAGGTATATGGGAAGGTTGGGAATTCTTTGTAGCTTCTGGGGATTTGATATAATTGATATAATTGATGGGGATATGACATACGTGTTGCCGTTCTTGGACCTGACTGAGCATCTTTTTTCTTTTTCTTCATTTTTTTTCTTCTGTTTTTCCTTTTCTTTTATTTTTGTGCATTTTTATAATTTGTGTCTTTGTTATGCTTCAAAATGTTACAAATTTTACTGTGTTTTAGTTTAGAATGAAAAAGATTGGTTCAACCGACTGATTACATTGCAAACCTTATGTTGTTGCTAGACTTGTTAATTGTAGGATCCTGCGTGATCCCTTCTTTTTTCAATATTTTCAATATTTGTGATTTATTTCTGGCATTTGTTCTTCACGTGTGAACCTTAATAAAACTTTATATGGAAAAAAATTGTTTGTTGCAGCCTTACATCATACGGAAAGGGTTTTTATCAAGATCGACCCACCATTCTGTCCATCTATTTTCATAGCACACAGACGAAAAACTAAGCATGTTCTAGTTTATACATATTCAGTTTGCAAGTCCATTAAAGGGAGTATAAAAGCAAGGATTTTTATTCCATTTAACCGTCCAGCTCTCAAGCAACTCCAACTGGTCAGGTTTGCCAGATATGTGAAGCACAGCACAGGTCAGTGGCGGAACTACTGCCATAGCGACCCATGCGGGTGCTATGGGGCCCGCAGCCGAGTGGGGCCTGGTGAGGATGACTGACAACCAGATGGCAGCTGGTGCGGGCCCCCCGGTAGTCGCCACTGCTCCCTGGCTGTCAGCGGTACCCCATGCCCAGCCAGCAGCTCGCGGAGACGGCGGAGTGTGAGCCTGGCAGCGCCGCGCTCTTCCCCCTCTGGTACCGCCCCCAAAACCTGCAAATTGTCGGCCTCCCACTGATTAGGTCACGCGGCACGCCGCGTTATGTCATCAGCGGGGGTCGACGGACGTATTCTGTCTCCAGCCTGGGGGTGACCGGACGTCTCTCTCCCAGCTCCCGCAACCCATGAGGTATGTGGGGGGGGGGGATTAATTGATGTTGGGGAAAATAAGTGGATATGGGGGATTAATTGATTATTTCCCCCAATAATCAATAAATCCCCCATATCAATTTATTCCCCCCATAACAATTCCCCCAATAATCAATCCAATATCAATAAATCCCCCAATATCAATTTATTTCCCCCAATATCAGTTTATCTCCCCAATAAATTGATATGGGGGGATTAATTGATATGGGGGAATTGATATTGGGGAGAAATAAATTGATCGGGGGAATAAATTGATTTTTGGGGGGGAATTAATTATTATAAGCTGTTGCCTGGGTACTCTGTGCCACACGTGTAATGTGATAAAAAAAATTGTGTGGGGGGTATGTTGCAGGGGGGGGGTTGTTAGGTTGCAGGCAGGGGGGCACATACAACATTTTGCTATGGACCCTGTGATTTCTAGTTACGCCCCTGGCACAGGTGATTTGTTTTTATGATTTGCTGCTCAGTGATTGCAGGATTCAGTCTGCATTTCCCCAAGGGAATTCTTAAAACCTGGTCTGTTAGGGGGACTTCAGGGCAGGGTTGGGAACCACTGCATTAAACCAATACATCCCTCATTCTAATGCTTTGATGGCGGGCTTTGTCACCCCAGATGTTTCTGAACTACATGTCCCAAGTGTGAATAAGCATCATGGGACATGGCACTCCAGATGTTTTGGAACTACAAGGTTTGCCATCACTTACTTTACATATAGTGATCATAAAGAAGCTTGTTTACGTGGCTTTTGTGTCCTATCAAATGTTTTCAAATCAAATAAAGAAAAACTGGTATTTCTAGAGAAAACTGGTGGGATAAGAAAAATAAAAACCAGCACATTTTGCGTTTTAAACTGTTTTGCCTCTCAGCGTTTGGCTAGGACTCAACGCCTCTGTGACTAACAAATGCCAGAATTGGCTAGCTGCAACTTCAATCGATACAGTGATGCTGCTTTGGGACTGTAAGAGGCATGCCACAGCTTGGTTTACATGTGTGTCAAATTCCAAATTCTAGCTCTCCTATGGAGGGGGGACCTGCGGTTTAACGTTAATATACCTCCCAGAGCTTCAATCGTCACACTTTCTGATCGGAGAACACACCTCAGTCTTGCCTCCCACTGATAAATGAAGCATTGCTTTATTTGGTGGGAAAAAAAAAATACATTGGAAATTATCAATGGTAAAATGTCAGTAAAAATAAATGAATACCTTTTTTATTAAAGAATTCTGCCAATTATGCGATCACAGAACTCTGATGAAATGTCTGCAGTAGCCGGCAAAAATCACATGTTTTGTGACATTTGTTGTAGGAATAACTTACATTTTCCTCTATTTTGGTATATCAATTGACAAAGAAACTGAAAATGTGCATCGCATCAGAAAAATGGACAGAACAAACCATAAAAAGCAGAACTTGCCTTAAAAGGAATACAGCTCCCAAACATTCATAGGAAAAGATACGCGGTTGTGCTCCATAAATGATTTCACTTGACGCAATCGGAAGGAGGATGTCAAAGTACTGCAATTGCGACACAATTACGGTCTCTACACTTGTATTAAAAGCGATCACCAATCTGTCAGCTGTGCCAAAACAGGAAAGAGATCTTAAGGGTTAGCTATTTTATCCAAGTGTATAAAAATAGCCGCCAATTTGCTCCATTGTTGGATTATTCTATTTTAGTTTTTCTAAATTTTATCACATAAGGCTGGGGTCAGACGAACGTCATTGGAGAGCAGGAGGAACGTCGATGCCCATGTGGCCACCTCGCTGAGCGCACAAAGCGCTGCAAAGCGCGATCCTCCTATAGAGGATCACGCTTTGCAGCCCGTCAATACGCAGGGTCAGCAAGGCGCCGCGCCTCCCTCGATGGTCCCCTCTGAGGGACTCACGAATGTCCCGGTTGTGGGGCCCCTCCACCAGTCAGGACTTCCTGGACTTTTTCCCCATCCGACCAGGGAGTCGGCAGCACCGTTAACACCAGCTTCTCAACTCTCCGTGCGGTCCTGTGAGCACCTCCTAAAATGGCCTTCAAATGTAGGCCGCAAACCCTGCAAGGCGTCTCCAAATGGCAGAGTCCCGAGCCGAAGAGCGGGATACAAGTGTGGGGTTAATCCAAGCCCCAGAAAGGTGGTTGTGTGGCTGACGGAAGGTTGCAGGAAAACCGCTAAAAAATAAAGGTACGCGCAGAGGAGCACCACAGAATGCGACTGTTACATAGACTGTCAGCTCCGCCCTCCAAGACTAGTTAATTTTGTATGAATCAAACTGTTACAGGTTTCTGTCAAACTTCCTTTTCCCCTCGGTCTAAATTTTGTCCCTGGAATTTTGGGGGAATTCTCCTCTTGGTGAATTGAATAATCATGCTTTACAGAATCTGTTTGAGAATGGGCAATCACAAAAACATCACCAACACAACATAAGACAACACAACATAATGTAGGGTAACACAAGGGTTAGTAGAATAAACCTGTTTTAATTCCAGCACAGTAGACTCCTGTCATGAAACGGTAAGTCAGGGTGCTTCCTGTGCTATGGACTGGTGTTACTAGCTTTGCTCTGATTTTCTGGGGCTGGGGATTAATATTCCTAAGAACTGAGCTTGGCGTGTGTACAGTAGACTATGCTTTTTTTTTTTCATTTTTGAAGGTTTTTCATGCACAGCTGCGCAAATGTAAAACAAGAGCAGGACAGAATCGAATGAAAGAGCACTTGTTTGTGGTCACAGGAAGAATATATTGTGCACAATGGATGTTTTGCTGCTGCGTTTCAGTAACAAACAGGTCCTTTATCACCATGATCCCTGGAGTAATCGCTATAACCCTCGGATGGTTCCCATGAATGTGCGCAAGCATGTCTCTGTAGAAATGGCAGGTGGTAGTCTTGCAAGTGCTTTGAAGTTGTGTTCTCCTTCATTTTCACGATGAGGCAGAGTGTGGGCACTTCTGATACTTTGACTCCATGGCACTTAATATTCTAGAACTAGAATACTAGAAGATGATTTATTGGGGGCAATTCCAGTATTTTTAATGATATTACTTGGATGGATCGAACTGAAGTGGCATCTTACTTTAAAATGAAAATGTAACTGTAATACTCTGATTTATAAAACTCATAAATGTTTTCATGTTGAATAATCTATTTTTATCATTTTTGCAATTTTGTCTGCACAACGTAGTGAAACGATTTTGTTAGGACAAACTTGATATGTTGTGTTCGCACCCTTACAGTGTTCACAAAGCGCCAATGTTTGCAATACCGACAAACTATTGCATTTCCCTCAACTATAAAATCCAAAGTGAGCTGGGAAAAGGTTTGCAGTGTAGTTTATCCTGCCGCTCTCTTGCTTTTAGTTTTTATGCAATGCGGTGTTTGTTGGTGCTGCAATACTGGCAAACAACGGTGCTTTGTGAAAAAACTCCTCTAAAGTTAAAATAAAAATACTTTATTATCACACAGTTAAAGAATATTCATCAAAATCTCACAAATAGAACAAAAAAAGAACTTTTTGGACACCGTGTTCATAAGATTATCCCGTGGGAAATGCATTGGTTGATGCCAAAACCAACCGGTTGACGTTGCCGGTCTAGACACTGCAAAAACCTTTTTGCTGTTTTGTAATGTGAGGGAATTTTTGCATTGTGCTTTAATCTAGATATTTCACCTTCTACAAATATTTATCTACAGTTTGATTAGCATTTTGTGTCTATGGAGTTGAGCACTATGTGGACATCAAGTGAACATCGTGGCTGGAAAGACGCATAGCTTGACAAGTACCCAGAAGACTTTTTGTGTTTTGCATTATAGTAGTATTGTTTTGCCTTTAAATTTCTTTTTTTTTTCTCCACCTGTTTGGGGAAACCCAACTGTACTGTCCAGAATACATGGTCTCATTGTTAAATTACAATTCTATTATAATTACCATAATTGGAATCCCAAATAATTTCTATTTCATATATCAGAATGATGCAAGAGATGCGCTACGCATGGCGGAAAAAAGAATCAAACACAAGACTGTGTTGGTCTTTCAGAGAAGTCTGGTCTACCTTTGTTAAGCCAGATCTATTTGGCTATAAATTCTTTGAATTTTAATAATCAGTGTACAGATACATTACAACATCAAAGTTTAGCCTCTCAGTTAACTTATTACCATATATGGTTCACAAGAAATCTTTTTCCTATCTTCCCGCTTCTGCGCACATTTTCCTGCACTGAACATAACAGGAAATCGGCCACAGCTCATATCCTATAGAAGGAACAACTGTCTATGCAGAATTGACACTAACAAAATGCAGGGGGGGGGATTTCACAGCCCATTTTATAAGAACAGGCTTTTCAAGACAAAATATTTATTATATTTTATACAGGAAATTAAGATCTAACACTCATTGCAGTTGCAGATTCCTTCCAGCTTCTATAGCTATCTATAGGCAACTTGTTGTTCTTCTGTCTTCCTAAACCTGTCACTGACTTCTCTTGTCTTCGTGATACCGTTTTAGGGATGGTCTCTATGAAACTCTTATCAAATATACTTGTTTTAGTAAAGTGTGACACTTAACTTGTATACAGGTGATCTCTATTCATCTATCTACAATAATTTGCTTTCTCCAGAGCTCTTTATAGGAACTCTCTAGATACCATGACCATTTAATTGGATTTTAAGTGGTCATGTCTTGGCTCCCTCATTGGTCCCTGGGGGCTGTGACTGCCTGCTGGATAGCCTTCCTGTGTTCAGGTCATCTTTGCACGAGTTTTGCATTGCTTCCTGAGCATAAACTGGTACCAGTTGTGAATGTGTTGTCTTCTGCTGTTCCATGAAGCAGAAGCCTTCAGCCAGGAAGACCATGGCATGTTGGAAGAAGTATGCATTTTAGGAAGTCTGTTTAAAATGGGAACTTTGCTTAAAAATTTCCTTTTTGTATTGGCCTTTTTCTGTGATGTCAACCCCCCCCCCCCATGCTGTTGAATGCCTAAAATTCCCAGAATTCTTTGAATCCAATAGCCAAAGAATCATAGATGTAATTCAGAAACCTCTAGTGGGGGGGGGGGGCGCAGACTGGGAGACCCCGGGCTTGGTGTTCCTGAAACGAGCAGTAAAATGAGCGGGTAAGAAACCTGTGAATATTTTGGTTTTTGTTACAATTACTTTAACCTACAAATTCTTAGATGAGTTTTCTCAAATTTTATCCCAATCTATTTAACAGCTGGTTTTATCACCATAAAAAGTGGAAACATCCAGTGATTGTATGTTCTTAAGCAAGACACAAATAATAAAGTAGCTGAAAATGCTTGTGAAATGCAGATTGTTGTTTTTCTCACTTGGGTTACAACGTGTATTTGCATTTTCATGACTCGCATTGGAATCGCTCGAGTGAGCAGTATACTGATTCATACATATTTTTGCTTTAAACGGCATGGTGAAATTGAAATGAACGGTCGTGCTTCCCTGTTTTAACAAACGAGAGCACTTTGCAATGTTCTCCATCTTAACGATCCTCTAAGCGTAAAAAGCATTAATGTCTGAAGCAATCACTAATCATGCAGAGCCGCAGAGACGCTTTGGAAAGGATGGAAAAATATGCTGCTTGCTCGTACGCCTTTTAACGCAGAAGCAAACAGCTTTCAGATCAGCTGGGCAATTCTAGGCAACAGATTTCCCTGGACACGTATAGTAACACATTAGGACAGGAGAGATTTCTGATCGCAGGATTGGTCCCACTGGCACACGCACTTCAACAGCATGAAAACAAAATGATCCCGAAATGCCACAGCATCTGCTAATAAAATGCTTCATTACTTTACAGATAAAGCTGTTGTTTGTAATTTTTCTTTCTTGATACATTCGTTACAAAAGCAATAATGAGACCTATAGGAAAGCATCAATGAACTTCTCTATAGCGCTATTGTCTGTTACATAGTTACATAGGCTGAAAAAAAGACATGCCTTTAACGCATCACCTAATGCTGTTGATCTAAAAGTCATAACAAAATTATATTCTAACAAAGCAGACCTCATAGACTTTGTTTTAATCTGCTAAGGCCGGGTGCACACGGGACGTTTTCTTTAACGCACTCGACGTGCACTCGACGCCCGCCCACCCCCCTCAGCGCTGCAAAGCGTGATCCTTCATCACTGTCGATGCGCTAGGATGCGCGTCAACGGGGCTGCACGATCCTCTTATGGAGGATCGCGCTTTGCAGCGCTGCGGGCGGGCGTCGAGTGCGACACCGGTTTTCTTTAACCCACGTACTGTGCGTTTAAAGAAAACGTCCCATGTGCACCCGGCCTAAACAAGCACTTCATATCAAAGATTAATACATTTTAATGATCATTACATTTTCAAGACTTCCAAAAATATTCAACCACCAGATTGAGGCCGGCGTCAGACGAACGCAGTGACCACGTCCGTGTTGCCGCACAGTTTCAATGTCCGTCGTAGCATAGAATCATGAGTAATAGAGACCCACGCACGAAGTACGTGCGCACCGGACTGCACATGGCAAACGGACGCAAGTTAGGCAAGAACGTAAAACCGCTAGATGGACGCACAGAGTGCACCACGTCCGCATAGCGTTCTGTGTGAGTGAGATGTCAGACGCAGCGCATTTGCGACGTCCAGCACCTTGACGCACAAATTGGCTTTTCATTTCCTTTTCAAATTTTTATAATTTTTTCATATTAATTTTATTTCCAGCGCTGCGGAATATGCTGGCGCTTTATAAATAATGAATAATAATTTCCCATAATTCCCTTTTTTTTCTACATCAGTCAAAAAAAAGGACCGTGTGGTGTCTACAGTATCTTCCGCCAGTACGTCTGTCCGTTATGCACGCACGCAGAGTGCGTTCAGACTGCGTTCGTCTGACATTAGCCATGGGGAACAAATGAAGATTGTGACCTTTCAAGAAGGGGTACTTTGACATATGCATATTGTAAAAATGGTAAAATTAAAATTACTATTTTTTTTTCTCTCTATGGCGATGACATTGTCCATTCCCCCCCCCCAAGTATAAAGCAACCAATGCCGCAGCCAGTATTCAAGTTCAGTGTTTTATACATATTCATGTTAGTTCTTAAACACAATGGGCACTATTCTCTAGTTAACGCTAGCGTTGAATTCTGGATGTGTAAGCGATAGTGCCAGGATAAATGTGTTTAACGCATGCCACCCATATTTCATTCCTGTTGCTAAAACCCCCCTCAATAAATCTGATACCTCTCATCCCGTGGCGAGAAGGGAGGCCCGATCCTCTGCTTTTTCTGGCCGCGAGAAGAGTGAGACTGGGAACAAATAGTTCCCTGTTGCTCTCCTCGATCACTCTGCGGCGCTACACGATCTCGCGGCCCGGAAGCGCAACCCTCCATGAAGTCCTATGTAGTCCAGGATGTGATGCTCGTGGCGGTGCAGAAGCACTACCGTCACCCAGCAGTTAGTTCTGAGTTCCAGGGCAAAGTGCGGAGATGTCACCTGCCCTGAAATATTGTGTTAACATGGGAAATTTTCCCCGTTTGCATCCCCATGTTAGCGCGAACTAGAGAATCAGCCAAAATAAAATACAACTGAAAAATTATTATTATTATTTTTTTCATTTTTTTTAGCTTTGGTTAACCCTTTCGCTGCTGAGCCTTTTCACACCTCTGTGCTGAGGTAATTTTTACCGGTTTCGCTCATGTTTAACCGCGGCGTTTTGAAGCCTTGTTTTAATATATGACCCAGACATATTATATATCGTTCTTTCCGGCAGACTGTGCAGATTCATAATATGGGATTATTATATGTATACGTTATGTCCTGTCTGTATATTAGAACAAAAAATGCAATAAAATATGAATTTTCAATAATTTACAATGTGTAAAGTGTTTTTTTCACTTTTTAACATGCAAGCGTTTGCGGTTATATTTTCTATGGGGTGCGCTTGTTAAAAAAATTAGAAATGGGGAATCGTTACTTTTTTTGGGAGAAAATTACGTGTATTTTAGCAAACGCCCCCCATAGAAAAAATCGTTAGTGCAGCATCATTGTTCACATTATAATTGAAATGGGAGCAATATTGTTGCACTAATAAAACGAAAAAAAAAAACCACTCTGGCCGTTCCAAGTTCCAATGATAGCAAACATTAACCCCTAGCTGTCACAGATCGGGAGATAGAGGGTTCATTGGAACCCCTTATCTCCACCATAGATGGCAGCAAGGGGTTAATTTCGAAACTGGCGCTCTGTGCGATGACGCCAGTCATTAGGGGGATATCCCGGAAGCTTGGCCGACATCCAAGATGTCGGCCATCTCCGGGAGGGGACCGCGATACGGCGCATGTTAGCGCCATATCGCGATCCAGACCCCTAGGGGTTAAAGACAGCCGCCGTTTGGAAGGGCAGGCTGTGCCCGCCTTAAATCGCTGGCCCGCGGGGAGGAGGAGGGGGAGAGGTCCGAAGGACCTCCCCTCCCCTTCAGGCACCTTCCCTGCAATGGCGGGGGGGTGCCTGAAATAGAGGTCATCGCGCATGCGCGATGACGCCTATCGTGCCCGCCGGGGTCTCGGAGGCTGGGCTGACATCGATGATGTCAGCCCGCACCGGGGGGCCGTGCGATCGGCCGGAATACCGGCCGATCGCGGCTGCAAAGGGAGGACGCGCTCAGCGCCAAGTAGACATGCGGGTGGCCGCACTGAGCGGGTCCACCGCATTAAAAGGGTTAAAATTGTATTTTTGTCAAAAAGCAGGGACAGGTCCTTTTTTTTTTTTCTGCAGAGTACGCTGAAAAGAAGGATATATAATTTGCCTCGGTCCTATAATAAAATATAGCTTCAGATCACATTTAACAACTAGCACAAAATGGTCAAAATGAGCTCGAAATGGATCAGCCGTGAAGGGGTTTAAATATATATGCTCTTCATTGAGAGTCTACTTCCTGTAGAAATTACATTTTGCAGGACTTTTTTGTTGCTTTAGAATAGCTGGTGAGGTTACAATCCCTAAAATTCCGCTACTTGGTTAACTCTAGTAAATCCCGTTTTATCACTTGAAAAATTGTACAAAAAGTTCCCAATACTTCTTCAGGCTGTGCTTGATTAGTTCTTATCGTACGTGAGTATACGAATTCAGGATCATTTTAAAATGCATGCAAAATATCCCCAAGAAGTTCACTCCGGTATTCTGATCTCGCCATATTTTGAATATCTGTTCTTCATTGTGTTGAATCTTATCTTTTGAAAACCACATATGGAATGCTTTGATGACAACGCCTCGGCTTTATAGAGCTTCGGAGCTTGTAAATAAAATATAACCTGTCGGATAATTTCAATTGCCATTTTCAAACGGTTCTCCTGCGCCTTTGTTCCTGCCTCTGTCAGTTAAAAGACAAAGTTTTGACTTGGGTAAAAAAAAAAACAACAACCTGTAGATCAAGATGGAAACAAACCACTTCTTTAGCTCTACAGCATTTTTTAAATAACCTTAAAATAACTACCGTAGATACTCGAGTATAACGCGACCCGAGTATAACGCGAGGGGTAGAGATTCATTATGGAAATAAGAATATTATTCAAGACTCAAATATAACGCTAGGAGCAAAATTATGAAAGTATAAATTTTCCAAAACACGACAAAAGTCTTTTAAGTTACTGTTGTTCCGCGTTTTCATTTCATGTTCATTCCACCCCACTCTCACCCTCGTTCCGCCAATGGTTGTTAGAGAGCAGGGGTGCAGAGTGAGAGGTAATGCTTCATCGTGGCTATTTTAGAATGGTGATAGATGTAATTGAGCGTTTTGATTGCTTGGAATATAATTCTCTTATGATAAAGTTCTGCACATGAAACTAAATAAAATCCATAAGCGCAGGTATGGCATAAGGGCACATTTTTTAGATTTAATTATTGCAATTGCATTTAATATATATATAAATAAATGTGTGTGTGTGCGCGCGCTATGTAGCTTCTCGAATGCATTTCAATGGAGCTGTTCACATCTTGCCGCGTGACTTCATGTCGTGCGTCGTGGAAGCATGTCGCTGGTACATGACTCTTTTTTTGCGATTTGCATTGGTGGTGCTTTGCAAAATTGCGACATTGCGCGTCATTATCTCTCTATGTCGCAAATATGAAAATCGCACGGAAAATAGCACCGTGTGAACGGGGCCTTAGATTGTTAGCTCTCGAGCAGGTTCCTCCCTCCTTCTGTTCTGCGTGTGTAATGTGTATGTATGTTCGTTATTCTGTCTCCCATTGTACAGCACTAAGGAATTTGCGCTTTATAAATACTTGTAACTGTAACTTATTACCATAAAAAAAACTGGCTCCTAACTTTTTTAGCTGGCTCCTAGATTCAAAGCAAATTTGTCAAGCTCTTAGGCGCACATTCTTGAGCCAGTTTGCTAATGAAAATAATTTGCAATAAGCTAAATTCCTGTACCTTGCTCCAGAATAAGACAAGATCTAGTTATTCTGAATTTGGGATTGAAGATCGCTTTAACTTGACTGTGCGAGTGAAGGGGTTAAGTAGGTTACTCCTGGAAAAGAATGGTGTTCTAAACGCTAACGTTGTGTCAAACCAACCTTTAACCAAACTGAATTTTAAGTTGGATTCGGAGCACTTTTTTGTAAACTACCTGCGCCAGCGTTACTTTGCAAGTACACTCATTAAAAAAGTAAGGTGTTCCCGTTCTGAGACACGGACTACGTGATTTCAATGTGTTTTCATCACCAGCTAATTTTAAAAGATGGAATACAGGAAGACAGCTGCGGCTCCCTGATTAGAGTAATCACATCTCTGCTAGAGTTTTATTATGCAAAAGATGAAACGGCTTAGACCCTTCCAATCTCCCTCGCTGGAGGTTGTTGCTGACAGGCTTGTGAAGGCTTTGGGGAACAGACCTTGTTGTACACAATTAGATTTGAAATGTGTCTGAAATGTTAGAAATAAAAAAAGCATTAGTCATTATTAGGTCTTTTTTGTCTTCACAGCTGTTTAGTGAAAACTCTGGGTGGGTGTCCTGAATAGGCAGGTTCCTTAGCCAAATTTTTTTTTGTTTTTCGATTTTTTTCCTGTGATTGACTTTTGAAGTCTCTGAATACATTGCTTTCGGATAACAGCTTTAAAGCCTTGGAAGGTCAGTAATCTGTAACAATCTACCCATAGCTTTCATATACATAAACCGAATAATTTGTACAGGACCGACAGCCTGTCACCTCTTACTGAGGTTGTGAAGAGCTTGCTTTATGAACATTGCAATGGCATCTGAAATCTAATGAAGGTCTGGATTACCTGTAAGGGTCTATAAAACTCTGAACTTGCCACCAATTTCTCGGCAGTTCATCTATTCCCTAAAAAAAAAAAAAAAAAAACACCTGGACAACCAGATGCCAAGGTCAGGAGGTAATATGAGAGATGCGGAGCAGCTGCAGCTACGGATGAAGCTTCGCCCGCCACAGGAGGTGAGAGGATAGCCAGCAGGCGAGCGAAGCTTCACCTGCAGTTGCAGCTGCTCCACATCGCTCGTGTTACGCCTCAGGCCGGCACTTAAACGGCCATGGACCGGTACCCCTGTTTAAGGAGCATAGGTGTATGAGTGTATTACAGAGCTCCACAGCAATAAAACTCACAGTAATGTGCGGCGTGTGTGAGTGTATTACAGAATCCACAGCAAATAGAACTCACAATCCTACACTCTGCACATTACTGTGAGTTGCTGTGGATTCTGTGAGACGCTCAAACAGCAAACCTATACATTTTTTGGAATTTTTCCTAAAAACCAAAAGTGTGTTAAAACAAGCATTTTCCCCAGTTCCAACATTTATTTATTTCCCTCCATACGTTATTCCTGTTTTAAAAGAAAAGTAGAGGGACTTCTCCCTCCTGGTTTACTGTCTAAAACACTGATTCTGCTAATCTGCTGTGCACTACTGTGCAACTCAGCTGGTCAGTAAAGCACAGGAGTAAATGGTTGATGCTTTTGTTGTGTTTTCAATAGGGCTGAAACAACTAATCGATAATGTAAATAGTTGTCAGGTTCCTGAACCGTGCCTTGGTAGCCCCCTTGACACGTTCCACGTTTTCAGCCTGTAGGGATCCCCTGTAGGGATGTACCGATTCTAGTATCGGTGCCGATACTGCAGTTTGCACAAGCAAATGCCCCGATACTCCCCCCCCCCCCCGATATCTATCATGATAAAACACTCATTATTAAATTCTATTAGAAAAAAAACACTACAGCATTCATGACAAGAGTGGCAGGCTTTGCATCTTCCCAAGACCTAGCCTTTGTTGTGAAATGTTTGGCTTTGAAAACTACTACTATCAGACCTCAGACCAGACTTGCACATATACGATATCAGACCAGACAGGCAGACATACATACATGTCTGGTCTGAGATTTATATGTGTATGTCTGTCTGGTCTGGTCTGACGTCTGCTTAAATATATATATATATATGTGTGTATGTGTGTGTGTGTGTATATATGTATATATATATCTCTGAGGGGGTATACATATATCTGAGATGAGGTGTGTGCAGGGGGTAAATGGGGTGTCTGGCCATTCCTTAAAATATAAACATAAACTGGACAGGCTTTCGGCAAAATCCTAAATTATTTATTGGAAAGCGTCACATGACCTTAAATAAAAGTATCAGTACTCTGTATTGGTGAGTACTTGAAAAAAGTATCGGTAATTGTACTCTGTCCTAAAAATGTGGTATCGGTGCATCCCTAGTCCCCTGTATATGCGATATCCAGTTCAGGTCTTGATTCATGTTGCCATTCCTGGGTTTCAGCCCAGGGGTTAATGGTTTTGCTCTCAGCTCACCTGCCTGTCATGTCCGGTTTCTCTCTATTTAAGAGCAATGCTCCCACCGTGCATTGCTCCTTGATTTTCAGTCTTCCTGAGTCAGAGTTTTGCCTTCACAGTGCTTCCCGCTTCTAGTTCCTGTTCTGTGTGTATATTTTGTTCTAGTATATTATTGGTTCTGTTTCCCTTTCTGTCTGTTGCTCCTGTCACCGTTTTCCTTGTTTATTTCTGGATATTTCCTGTTTATTATTTCTCATCCTATGTGATTCAGTTCGTTGTTTTCCCTTGCTGTGTTTTTGTTTTCTGTTTATTTCATGCTGGCATCCTGTGTACCGATCTGGCTTGTTCGACTACCCTCCCGGCTCTAGAACTCTGGCATCTGGTTTGTGTACTCTCTCTGGCTTTCTGACTCCTGGCTTTCCTCATGACTATGAGTATGTATTGTCCCAGACTGTACTGATTCCTTGGTTCCTGGTATCTGTGTTTATTCTGATACACAGCATGGCCCTGTGGTATTTTCTATTTAGCTTAGATCAGGCTGGTCTTTAGGGTAGCCAATCATTGTTAGGGTTTCTTTTGGTATTGCCATGCAGGAGTCTGTCTAACCCTGTGGTGTTCTTATCATCTGTTGCCTGCAGTAGTATTTCCTGCACTTTGGGCTTTCTTCCTGAACAAGGGCCCCACCATGGCTCAAGCCTGGTGCTGCCATGACACCCCTTCAAGTATTGTGCATCTGATCTGTGCCTGCACTTCAAGTCCTGTTTATTTCTGTGCTGTTGAGATCCAGCACCAGTTCTGTCAATTCGACCGTTAACCCTTTCGCTGCTGAGGCATTTCCCGCCTCTGTGCTGAGGTCATTTTTACCGATTTTGCTCATCATGTTTAAACGTGTTTTGAAGGCTTTTTTTAGTATATGACCCAGACATATTATATATCGTTCTTTCCGTCAGACTCGGCAGAGTCATAATATGTCATTATTATAAGTATACGTCATGACCTGTCTGTATATTATAACAAAAAAATGCAATAAAATATGAATTTTCAATAATTTACAACGTGTAAAGTGTTTTTTTTTTTCACATTTTAACATGCGAGCAATTGCGGTTATATTTTGTATGGGGTGCGCTTGTTAAAAAAATTAGAGATGGGGTCTCGTTACATTTTTTTTTGGGGAAAATTACGCGATTTTTGACAAACGCACCGCATACAAAAATCGTTAGTGCCGCATTACTGTTCACATTATAATTGAAATGGGAACAATATTGCGGCATTAACGTACCAAAAAAAGAAAAAAAAACTTGTTTTAAAATTATTTTTTATTATTTTTTTAAAAAAACTTTTTTCATACTCATGTTTGGTATTGTTGGAACGGCCATGCTCTGGCCGATCCAACAATACCAAACATTAACCCCTAACTGCCACGGATCGGGAGATAGGGGGTTCATTGGAACCCCCTATCTCCACCATTGGTGGCAGTTATTATTATTATTTATTATTAATAGTTATTTATTTATTATTAATAGTTAGGGGGTTAACTCCAGGACTGGCGTCATCGTGCTATGCACGATGACGCCAATCCTCGGGGCATTCCCGGAAGCTTGGCTGACATCCAAGATGTCGGCCAGCTCCGGGAAAGCATCACGAACCGGCGCTTTTCAGCGCCGATTCGTGATCCGGCCCCCATGGGGCTACTGCCAGGTACCATTTGGAAGGGCAGGCTGTGCCCTTCCAAACGGTGCCTGGGTTAACCCCCTGCACGCCGCCGATCGGGAGGGACCTCCCCCCCCCCTCCCTTTCAGGCGCCTCCTCCGCACATGCGGGGGGGGGGCGCCTGAATTAGGTGTCATCGCGCCACCGCGATGACACCTAATTACTCCGGCGGCGGTTCCGGATGCTGGGCTGACATCGAGGATGTCAGCCCGCACCGGGGGGGCCAGCGATCGGCCGGAACCCGGCCGAACACTGGCCCCAAAGGGAGGACGCGCTCAGCGTGTCCTCCGCAAGGAACGATACTGCAGGTGGACGCGCTGAGCGCGTCCTCCGCAGTGAAGTGGTTAAAACACACACTATAGGTCATGTGACTCAGCTGAAATCAAAGTAACACACCTCCCTCTCCTCCTTGCTGCGGCATTAGTAGACTTCTTCCAGAGAGAGAGAACCTATGCTGTGGCTCTCCCGTGATTTCCTGAACCAAAACTTGGTGTTGCTTACAGCCTTCCCTATGTCTCTATACCCTCCAGTATCCAGTGTGTGTCCAAGATCCCATTGCCCTGGTTTGTTTCCTGCTTCCCTTTCAAGTAGGGATGCACCGATACCACTTTTTTAAGACCGAGTACGAGTACCGATACTTTTTAAAAAGTACTCACCGATACCGAGTACCGATACTTTTATTTTATGTCATGTGACCGCTTTCCAATAAGAACAGACCGCATATAAAAATGCCCCAGCTCACATGTATATATCCCCCCGAGTTTTGTGTGTGTGTGTATATATATATATATGTGTGTATATGTATATAGAAACATAGAAAAATGTCGGCAGATAAGAACCTTTCGGCCCATCTAGTCTGCCCAATTACATGGATACTTAACCTGGATTTATCTTTTGTTTAGGATAGCCTTATGCCTATCCCATGCTTGCTTAAATTCAATTACTGTTTTGGCCTCTACCACTTCTACTGGAAGACTGTTCCATGTATCCACCACCCTCTCAGTAAAATAATGCTTCCTGATGTTACTTTTAAACCTTTGCCCCTCTAATCTAAGACTATGTCCTCTTGTTTTGCTACTTTGTTTCCTTTTAAATATATTCCCTTCCTCTACCTTGTGGATTCCCTTTACGTATTTAAATGTTTCTATCATATCTCCTCTGTCTCGTCTTTTTTCCAAGCTGTACATGTTAAGATCATTTAGCCTTTCCTGGTAACTTTTCCATATATATATACAGAATGCCTCCCAGCTCTCATGGATTTGCCCCCATCGAACGCTGGGGTAGCTGGCCACTTGCATGAAAACCTCTTGGCTGGAGGCAGTGTCACAGATGCGCCCGGCGGCCACGTGATCACGCCACTGCAGCGCGACCGGACCTTCGGAAGCAGATGAGTATTGCAGCCGCCGGAGGGGGAACGCTGGCCGCGTGCTTTTCATGCACGCGGCCACCTTCCCCAGCCCCGCGGATACGGCAAGCTGGCTTCCGGTATCGGGGGGGTGTATTGGGCCATTTGCATGAGTACTAAGTACTCGTGCAAACGGCAGTATCGGTGCATCTCTACCTTCAAGTCCTCTACGTGTCCTATCCCTCTGCTCCAAAGTTATTGTTTTGCTGCCTCCTGCAGCAACCCACCGCTTACCACAGACCCCTGTATTGGTGCATCACCGCATCCCGGGCTCAGTATCATGCCGCTTTGGTACCACCCCGTACGATCCCTGACAATAGTTGACAACTATTTTAGTTATCGATTAATCGGCCTGTGTACACCACGCGCTATTAAGAGTAAGATGTTAATAATCTCAGGCGCTACATCACATTTGATTGGAGAAGATGTGCCGGCTCCTTTAGTCTATATGACTTAATTCTAGGGCTATGTCAGACAAAACCAGTTTGTTTTTATTTAATTTACAAAAGTTGCAGAACTACAGAACAGATCCTGAGGTGCTGCCACTGGGTGGAGGAGCTGTACCGCGGCTGTTTTCTCCTTACTTGGAGCTGGAGTCCTGCACCACCATCCGACCCTACCTTTCTCTGGTCCCAAGCTGCCATTCCTCCCTTTGGTCCAGCACCTTCCCCCAACCTCCCTTTCATGCTCAGTCCCTTGCCCAAACTCACTCCATCCCACCTCTGGTCCCTCTCCTCACTCAGATTGTTAATGAAACTATTTTGAATGGACAAAGTGGTCAGGCTGAGTGGAGTGACACCCCCCCCCAGTCACCCCACTTTGCATGTTGACACCATCATGTCTATCCAAGCGCTTGTAGCAGTGTTCATTCGGGAGAAAGCAGATATGGGCTTGAGCTGCGCAGGCAGCATCAATTGATCACTCTGACCAGGCGCTCATTTACCTTTTAGTGCAAAAAATACACAAGTTATGTGAGATACTCAATTTATATATGTACAGTTGTGTTCAAAATTATTCAACCCCCAATGCTGTAAAGGGTTTTAGGGAATTTAGTGTACATTTGTAATTGTATTCAAAATTAAATCCTACAAGGACTTTTTAAAGAACCATATGCAACTAAAATGACATCAATTGGTTTTTTAATACAGTAGTAAATGTTTCTTTTGTGAATTCTTCATTGACACCATTATTCAACCCCTTAAAGACTACCACTCTGAAGAACAGAGGTTCATTCAAGTGTTTTCAATCAGGTATTGAAAACACCTGTGGATGTCACGGAGCAGCAATAAAGCATAATAAGCACCAATTAGGCAGCTTTAAAATGATTGTGATACTCAGCTCCTTCTAGACATTTACTGGTGTGGTTACAAACATGGTTAAGACAAGAGAAGAGGTGATTACTCTTCACAGGAAGGGCAATGGCTATAAGAAGATTGCAAAGATGTTAAACATACCAAGAGAGTCCGTAGGAAGCATCATTCGCAAATTCAAGGCAAAGGGCACTGTTGAAACGCTACCTGGTTGTGGCAGAAAGAAGATGCTGACTTTGACTGCTGTGCGCTACCTGAAGCGTAGAGTGGAGAAAAGTCCCCGTGTGACTGCTGAGGAACGGAGCAAAGATTTGTCAGATGTGGGTACTGAAGTTTCAGCTCAAACAATACGGCGCACACTGCGTAATGAAGGCCTCCATGCCAGAACTCCCAGGCGCACCCCCTTGCTGTCTCCAAAGAATAAGAAGAGTCGACTGCAGTATGCCAAAAGTCATGTGGACAAACCACAGACGTTTTGGGATAGTGTTCTGTGGACTGATGAAACAAAATTAGAACTGTTTGGGCCCATGGATCAACGCTATGTTTGGAGGAGGAAGAACAAGGCCTATGAAGAAAAGAACACCTTGCCTACTGTGAAGCATGGCGGGGGGGTCAATCATGCTTTGGGGCTGTTTTGCTTCTGCAGGTACAGGGAAGCTTCAGCGTGTGCAAGGTACCATGAATTCTCTTCAGTACCAGGAGATATTGGATGACAATGTGATGCAGTCCGTCACAAACCTGAGGCTTGGGAGACGTTGGACCTTTCAACAGGACAATGATCCCAAGCATACCTCCAAGTCCACTAGAGCATGGTTGCAGGTTAAAGGCTGGAACATTTTGGAGTGGCCATCGCAGTCACCTGACTTAAATCCGATTGAGAACCTCTGGTGGGACTTAAAGAAAGCAGTTGCAGTGTGCAAGCCTAAGAATGTGACTGAACTGGAGGCTTTTGCCCATGACGAATGGGCGAAGATACCCGTAGATCGCTGCAAGACACTTGTGTCAAGCTATGCTTCACGTTTAAAAGCTGTTATAACTGTAAAAGGATGTTCTACTAAGTACTAAGATTGAATGTCACTTGGGGGTTGAATAAAACTGATAATGATGTGAGCGCAGAAAAGACATTTGTGGTTATTTCATTATAAATGTTATGTTATATTTGTCTGACCTACACGTGCCTCTTTGATTTAATTGTAAGCAAGATGACTGAATGATCAAAATCAATGTCAAACTGGCCAAAACACTCACTTTCAGTGGGGGTTGAATAATTTTGAACACAACTGTATGTATGAAAGTTATGAAAATAATAGTTAGTCGCGGCCCTAGTTTTCACCGTAAAAACTATAGGCGTTGAATGAAAATCACCACTTTTAAAATAACCAAAGTATATTCACAGATGTTACAAAATGATACATTGAGAGCAGCCATAGCTTTATGCTTTTCTCATAAGAATAATGGTGTCACCTTAGTTCATCGTTGATCATTGTGATGCGCAGCAAGATCCCAAGGCAAGACAATAACCAGATCTGGGATAAAAAAAAACATATGACAAAGTATGTGCAGAACGATGCAAAGTGCAAACACAGAATGATGTTACTGACGCATAATTTATTCGTGTAGAAAAGGCAAACCGGAATCTATAATAAAACATGTCAGTAATTATCCTTATTATTTGACCGACAGGATAATATTCATTGGATAATAGACATGGTATTGGTTTTTCCATGGGGTTGCAATAAACACCCCTTCCACGCGCCATGACTTGAGCTTTCAACGACAGCTTTGAGACCTGGAAATATAAAAAAAGCTGTTATCACGTCCGGTTTTAGATCCTGAATTTAGAATTGGGGGATGGGGGGGAATTGATCAGTCCATGAAAACGCTACTTACTTATTCAGAGAGTTGATGTGTCGTTTAAGAGGTAATGTCTTCTACTTCCTTTTTCCCAAGACAACATCTGAATATAGAGATACATAGAGAGAATGGGTTAATGCAGAGTAATGGATGGATTTTGCAGGAAAAAGTGCAAATGATCAAATTCTCTGGTATTTCGGCATCCAGTGCCGCCTGCTTAGGTACGTCTGCTGTGTATTGGCAGCTGTGATCCAAACTCAGAAGAATGAATCCCACTGTATCTGTATGGCCAACTCCACGTATTCAAGCCCCGTGCGCACTCCTCTCCGCCATACAGACACACACGGGTAAATCCAGGAATTGAAGGAAAGAAAACTAACTGACAAAAACGTAAAAATAACATTCTGTGACTCACCTCTTTCTCCAGTTTGTTTGATGGTATCACAGCAAATTCAAACCTCGACCGAGAGTGAAGTGCTGAGCCGACCTGTGGGAGAAAGGGGCATCAGTGAAAGAGCCAGGAGGATACGACATGCAAGCAGTGTGTATTGACATCGATAAAACCCCCCAAAAAGGAAAAACCTGTCGATTACAGATTAAAACTGTTCATTCGACACGTAACTGAATATATTTTCTTGCTAATAGTGTTCAATTAGAAGGGTTAAATTAACATTGAGTTAACCCATTCTGTGCCCCAATGGCCTGTCTGCTTCTGGACTGAAAATTACCAATTGAAACAATAACTTATATATTCACTGGAATAGCTTCTATAAAACATTAAAGAGCAAAAGATGATAAAGCTTTTATATTTGGTTACTCACTATGTCCTTGGATAGTTCACAGGTATCCGGTGGGATCTGGTGCCGCCATGCTGGGTTTTCCTTCTTTGGTGGATACATTGTGTTTCAGATTCCTGGTTTGCCTATAGACACTGAATGCCGGGCGCCTCATGGCTCGATGCCCTGTGCGTTCACCTGGCTGTTGTCTATCATAGTCTCAAAGTCTTTGTCTGAAAGCTCAGTTTTGCAAGCTTCCACATCGATATTGTCGTCTTCACGCATCCTCATTTCTCTCTGAGCGAAAATGTATTCAGATGTTGACATTCCGATACAGTAAAGGTGGATGTGGAAAATGATTAACGTTCCTAGAATGGCGAACACCAACGTGTAGATAGCTGCTGAAACGGAGGCGATGGCCAATGTCACGATCGCTGCCAATTCCCCAGGAAGTAGTGGAAGGGATTCGCCTCTGGCCTTTAAAAACATTGTCGCTATCTCTGCCATTGTGTCAGCGCCCCGTGCGTATGGCAGTATGTAATACACAGAGATGATGTACCAGGCCATGACCGATATCTGTAACGCGATCAGGAAGCCGCTTACTATGGTGTTGAAAAAGAAGCGGTAGTTCCTTCTTCCGATGCAGGTATTCAGCCATTTGCAGTGATGGTCATGATGCTCCACCAGTTTGTTGCAGGATTTACAAAATAAATTTATACCTCGGTCGCTTTCATGACATCCAACACAGCAGCAATGCGTTTTGGAATCCCAGACGCACTTCACCGGATTCCACATGCTGTTTTGTTCCCCACCTGATGAAGGGTTAATGGATACGGCAAGGACATAGCTTATAAAACCCCAGACGTACAGGACGGTTAGACATGCGTAACCGACTGTCTGCCAGGGTCCGGGAATGATGGGGAGGAAGATGCCGAACCCAGCGACCGCACCAAACACAAATATGACCAAGAGGATAATCTGTGCTGGGTTCAGCGGTCGCTGCCAGCCATTCTTCCTCTGCCATCGCTTCGGCACATTGAGGGCCATGTTGGACCTCCAACACAGGAAAGGTTTAACTAGATGGACTTAAACCTAGAATTAAAAGGAAAAAACTGTGATTAATACAAGACCAGTGTCTAAAAGGGCCTAGGATAGCTAAAAACAAAACCTATAATTACCTGTAAGCCGATGTAAAAATGTCTGAAGAATCGTCGAATAATCGCAGATAAAGCAAGAGCAGTAGATTTATCAGCCTGAGCGTGATATCTCCAACCAGAATGTGACCAGTGAGGGAACTGACATCACTTACAAGGTAAACAGACATTTGTGATGTCACACTACCTGGTTGCTAGGAGACATCTAAACAATATGCTTTTAAAGGCACAGTGATGCAGCGGAACTCAAACCAGGATGAAATGATTCACTTCCCTCATAATCAGGGAAAAGGACTTTAAACGCCACTGACTTGTTCACCAAAGCAAATAATGCATTAGGATCATTTATTACTGGTAGATTAATGATTTTATTTTTCAAATTAAAGTTCTTTCATCCTGTGCACAACAATTTGAAAACCGGTTCCCCCTGAATCTAAATCCTTAACCGCTGAGCCGCCACTAAAACGAAGTGATTCTCCTTGTTAAAGATAAAACCGATAACAATCAACAGCTAAATCTAAAAATAAGTTGTAAAAAAAAAAAAATCACCATTACCCAATACAAAATATATTTAAACAGAAAGTACATAGAAATAATTTTATATCTATTGTATACTATATAAATATGTAACATAAACCTGTTTTAAAAGACACTATACAGAAAATGTGGTGTTAATAAATATATATGGTTTACAATACTATATATATATATATATATAACAGGTAGTATGCCTTCAACAAAATGTGCACTGAAAATAATTTTATGATAGATACATATATCTATAAAATATAAGTATTTTAAAATAAATTTGTGAGCAGAATATATATGCCCTTAATAAATATATATTCATAAATATTTACAATTCAAAATTTATATAAAACAGTCACAGTGTGCCTTCAACAGAATGTGCATAGAAACATGTATATAGTATTTTAAAATATATTTTTAAAATACATTTTTGAGTGGAAAAATGTGCGTTTAGTTTTATATAATATATATAACAAATGTTGGTAGTGTGCCCTCAACATAATATTTATAGGAATAATTATATATATTTTTATATTCTATTTTACAATGCTGTGTGTGTGTAAAACAGTGATAGTGTGATTTAAACATAATGTGCATAGAAATAATTTTATGTATTGTGATATAATATATATATATTGTGATAAGATTTACAATGGCATGTACATTCCCCCTATGTTTAATTAATGTAATTATAAAGTAAGAAATATTTGAGCTTGTATGTCTTACTGTAAATAACAACCTATTTTTGGCCAGTAGATGGCGCCATGTACTGCCAAATTGAGTTAGAGGTTTGAGTGGCTGGTCCATTTTCTTCCTTTTCTCCCTCCATCGGCTGCTAAAATCCCGATATTTCAGAGCTTTCAGCTGCTGATTTTGCAGTTTTATCTCTTTGAGCATTATGCCCACAGCGCTAAAACTTTGGGGGCACCTTCTACAGCCCAGAAGCAAACAAAATTTTTATTTATTTATTTTTATTGGAAACTAGTATTGCATGATTACGACACTGTAATCTATACCAGCAAACCAAATCTCCCACAGCTGGAGGCCGTGCTGCAAGAACAATTCAGAGGTAGAGAAGTGGATCGCAGATAACAAACTTTTTCTAAATACTGACAAAACTGTTACAATGCTCTTTGGAACCGCACCTAAACTACACAAATTGCAAACACCCCATCTATGTGTTGGGACAAAATCAAATGGCACGCTGACCACAGTCACTTCTCTCAAATACCTAGGTTTGGGTCTAACCACATACCTATCTTTTGGCCCCCACATCGAAAAACTCTCATCTAAACTCTACCCCAAACTAGGTGCCCTGTACAGAAACAAATCCTGCCTGAGCCCCGCGGTAAGAAAGCAGATTGTACAACAAATGCTTATGCCAGCCATTGAATACGGAGAGGTAGTGTATGCAGCCGCCCCGCAAACACACCTCCAGAAACTTACTACATTGTATAACTCATTCTGTCGCTTTGTGCTACAATGTAACTACATGACACACCATTGTGACATGTTAAAAGAACTAAACTGGCCATCACTGGACTCTAGACGCACCCTTCACCTTTCCAACCTGGTGTTTAAGAGCTTTTCTGGGAAGCTACCACCCTACCTGAATATGCTGCTTCCCTCAGCAGTTCCCTCATCCTATAACCTCAGATCCAGGACCAGCACCTTACTTGCAATACCGCAATACAGAAAGAAAGTGGCTCGATCCTCATTTTCCTACTGAGCACCGCAATTATGGAATAACCTTCCAGACACCGTCAAATCTTCCCCCAGTCTAAAGTCCCTTAAGACTTCCCTATTAACATACCTCAATACGAAATGCACCTGTAAACATGTAACATAATGACTTTATTTCCTACATATTTATTTTTCTGTTAGGCTAGGGTCAGACGAACGCATTTTTCACGTCGTCCGTGAAAAAGTTCGGTCGAACGAACGTACGTATTTTCCCCCGGAATACGCGATAGCGGTCATACGATGCGCATTTTCGTCCGTGATTTTGTACGGATCATCAATAAAACACTTTTTGAGTCTGGACGTTATGTTGCCGGACATTAGCAGCGTCTGACGTCTCCTAATCACACACACACGCCGCTATGCGGCCGCAGCGCACTCTGTACGTCAGTAGTAGCGGTTTGACGTTCTCGAAAAAATGCGTTCGTTGGCCACTTGCGTTGCGCGGACGAACTTTCGTGCGGCCGTTCGTCGTATGTTCCCCGGCATTGGACGTCATTTGCTGCTAGTACGGCCGTGATTTCGTGCGGCTAAACGCACGTTAAAACTGCGTTAGTCTGACCTTAGCCTTAATCTGTATATTTGGTTTTGTGTTAATATCTTGCATTTTACTATTTTGTATTTCTGTAACCACTCAATGTTCTCGAACCCAGGACATACTTGAAAACGAGAGAAATCTCAATGTATCCTTCCTGGTAAAATCCTTTATTCATAAATAAATAAATACTAGTCACCAAATCTTGCCACCGTGATTTTCACAATTCGGTGCTTTTTCGGGGCACTTTGTCTATTCAATAAACTGAATTTGCCAAATACAAGCGAACTGAATGTCAAATTACAGTGCAGTTCGCCGCATTTCTGCAGTCTTCAGTGGCAGCAAAATTTTTCCATAGAGAAATAATGGTTAATCTATTCACAGAACACCAAACTGCACCAAAGGGTCGGCGAAATTACCAGATTTTTAGGTGTTTCAGTTCGATAGGCTTAAACAGACGAATCCCATAGATTTCAATTTAAAAAAGTAAAATCATTTAAAAAAGATTGAAGTTGTTTTCTTTTCATTTTCAGCAAAAATACTTTTCAGTTTATTTTTTAGAACACTTTTTGAATTTATATATTTTTTGTTTTTGACGAAATCTTTGTTTCCCAATATTCTTTAAATATGTTTTTTAAAGTTCTGTAAGAGA
This sequence comes from Leptobrachium leishanense, assembly GCA_009667805.1. Taxonomy (NCBI): domain Eukaryota; kingdom Metazoa; phylum Chordata; class Amphibia; order Anura; family Megophryidae; genus Leptobrachium; species Leptobrachium leishanense. The sequence continues at coordinate 73,902,536 of CM019065.1, forward strand.
CCTTATATTTTTTAACCCCTTTACAGCATGGGGCTGTATTTCCATACCCACTCTTTATCTTCAGCTTCTAGAGAGTGAATATTCTGCACACTCAATGTAGCAACAACTAGCAGTTGTCTGTTATGTGTCCTGTCCCTCTGCTCCAAAGTTATTGTTTTGCTGCCTCCTGCAGCAACACACCACTTACCGCAGACCCCTGTATTGGTGCATCACCGCATCCCGGGCTCAGTATCATGCCACCTTGGTACCGCCCTGTACGATCCCTAACAGTAGTTGACAACTATTTTAGTTATTGATTAATTGGTTGTTCGATTAAATGGCCTGTGTACACCACGCGCTATTAAGAGTAAGATGTTAATAATCTCAGGCGCTACATCACATTTGATTGGAGAAGATGTGCCGGCTCCTTTTAGTCTGTATGACTTAATTCTAGGGCTATGTCAGACAAAACCAGTTTGTTCTTATTTAATTTACAAAAGTTGCAGAACTACAGAGCAGATCCTGAGGTGCTGCCACTGGGTGGAGGCACTGTACCGCTGCTGTTTTCTCCTTACTTGGAGCTGGAGTCCTGCACCACCACCCAACCCTACCTTTCTCTGGTCCCAAGCTGCCATTCCTCCCTTTGGTCCAGCCCCTTCCCCCAACCTCCCTTTCATGCTCAGTCCCTTGCCCAAACTCACTCCATCCCACCTCTGGTCCCTCTCCTCACTCAGATTGTTAATGAAACTATTTTGAAAGGACAAAGTGGTCAGGCTGTGTGGAGTGACACCCCCCCCAGTCACCCCACTTTGCATGTTGACATCATCATGTCTATCCAAGCGCTTGTAGCAGTGTTCATTCGGGGAGAAAGCAGATATGGGCTTGAGCTGCGCAGGCAGCATCAATTGATCCCTCTGACCAGGCGCTCGTTTACCTTTTGTGCAAAAAATACGCAAGTTATGTGAGATACTCAATTTATATATGTATGTATGAAAGTTATGAAAATAATCGTTAGTCGCGGCCCTAGTTTTCACCGTAAAAACTATAGGCGTTGAATGAAAATCACCACTTTTAAAATAACCAAAGTATATTCACAGATGTTACAAAATGATACATTGAGAGCAGCCAATAGCTTTATGCTTTTCTCATAAGAATAATGGTGGCATCTTAATTCATAATTGTTCATTGTGATGCGCAGCAAGATCCCAAGGCAAGACAATACACAGATATGGGATAAAAAAAACATATGACAAAGTATGTGCAGAACGATGCAAAGTGCAAACACAGAATGATGTTACTGACGCATTATTTATTCATGTAGAAAAGGCAAACCGGAATCTATACTAAAACATGTCAGTAATTATCCTTATTATCTGACAGACCGGATAATATTCATTGGATAATAGACATGGTATTGGTTTTTCCATGGGGTTGCAATAAACACCCCTTCCACGCGCCATGACTTGAGCTTTTCTGAGCTTTCAACGACAGCTTTGAGACCTGGAAATATAAAAAAAGCTGTTATCACGTCAGGTTTTAGATCCTGAATTTAGAATTGGGGGATGGGGGGAATTGATCAGTCCATGAAAACGCTACTTACTTAGAGAGTTGATGTGTCGTTTAAGAGGTAATGTCTTCTATTTCCTTTTTCCCAAGACAACATCTGAATATAGAGATACATAGAGAGAATGGGTTAATGCAGAGTAATGGATGGATTTTGCAGGAAAAAGTGCAAATGATCAAATTCTCTGGTATTTCGGCATCAGTGCCGCCTGCTTAGGTACGTCTGCTGTGTATTGGCAGCTGTGATCCAAACTCAGAAGATTGAGAGGCACCTGGAATCCCACAGATTCTGTATGGCCAACTCAACGTATTCAAGCCCCATGCGCGCTCCTCTCCGCCATACAGACACACACGGGTAAAGGAATTGAAGAAAAAACTGACAAAAACGTAAAAATAACATTCTGTGACTCACCTCTTTCTCCAGTTTGTTTGATGGTATCACAGCAAATTCAAGCCTCGACCGAGAGTGAAGTGCTGAGCCGACCTGTGGGAGAAAGGGGCATCAGTGAAAGCGCCAGGAGGATACGACATGCAAGCAGTGTGTATTGACATCGATAAAACCCCCCAAAAAGGAAAAACCTGTCGATTACAGATTAAAACTGTTCATTCGACACGTAACTGAATATATTTTATTGCTAATAATGTTCAATTAGAAGGATTAAATTAACATTGAGTTAACCCATTCTGTGCCCCAATGGCCTGTCTGCTTCTGGACTGAAAATTACCAATTGAAACAATAACTTATATATTCACTGGAATATTTTCTATAAAACATTAAAGAGCAAAAGATAATAAAGCTTTTATATTTGGTTACTCACTATGTCCTTGGATAGTTCACAGGTATCCGGTGGGATCTGGTGCCGCCATGCTGGGTTTTCCTTCTTTGGTGGATACATTGTGTTTCAGATTCCTGGTTTGCCTATAGACACTGAATGCCGGGCGCCTCATGGCTCGATGCCCTGTGCGTTCACCTGGCTGTTGTCTATCACAGTCTCAAAGTCTTTGTCTGAAAGCTCAGTTTTGCAAGCTTCCACATCCACATTGTCGTCTTCACGCATCCTCATTTCTCTCTGAGCGAAAATGTATTCGGACGTTGACATTCCGATACAGTAAAGGTGGATGTGGAAAATGATTAACGTTCCTAGAATGGCGAACACCAACGTGTAGATAGCTGCTGAAACGGAGGCGATGGCAAATATCACGATCGCTGCCAATTCCCCAGGAAGTAGTGGAAGGGATTCGCCTCTGGCCTTTAACCCCTTAGTGACCGGCGGTTTTTACACAAATCCGTCCTTTAGTGACCGCTGCTGTTTTTACGTTTCTGCGCTGCTCGTGTTTAGATCAAATTCCTCTTACTCGTTTATTCAACCCACACATATTATACACCGTTTTTCCCGCCATTAAATGGACTTTCTAGAAATACCATTATTTCCATCATATCCAATAATTTAATATAAAAAAAAATATGAAATATGATGAAAAAAATGGTAAAAACACACTTTTTCGTAATTTAATCCCCTAAAGCTATAACCACCAATAAAGACCCCGGCTAAGTAGTTTCCAAATTTTTTATCCCGAGAATATAAATACCCAATTTTTACATGTTTTTACCTTTTAACCCTTTCACTGCTGAGCCAGTTCACCTATGTGCGCTGCGCTCATTCTGACCATTTTGTGCTAATTATTTTTAGATGACAGCCTAGGTCCTATTTAATTAAACTCCCCCCAGACACAAAAAAAACTTTAAAAAACATTTTTATTTATTTAATTTTTTTATTTTTTTTTATTTACTTTTTTTTTACATTTTTTTTTTAAAACCAAACCTGGTCATGTTTGGTATCATTTGAAAGGCCATAATCAGGCCTTTCAAATGATGGCAAATATGACCATCTAGCTGCCATGGAGCGGGAGATAAAGGATCCTTAGGATCCCCTTATCTCTACATGGCAGCTAGAGGGTTAACTGGCCCACTGACATCCTCACACATATGGTGAGGTTGTCAGTGGGTGGGGGGGGACCTGGAGGCTAGGCTGACATCCAAGATGTCAGCCCCCCTCCAGGTTTGAATCACGTTTTGGCGCCAATTGGCGCCGCAACGTGATCCGGCGGCGAAATGGTTAATGCCATACACCGCTGGAAAGGGGAGGCTCTCCCCTCTCCAGCGGTGCAAACGGCATCTCCCTAGCTTCAATGGTTGGGGAGATAGAGGGCTCCGAAGGAGCCCCCCTCCCCTCCATTGAAACACATGGGGGCACCTTCTGATGACGTCACCACGCAGCGTGGCGACGTCATCAGCCTCGCCTGCCCATGTAAATCACATGGGCAGGCTTCCTCCCTGTCAGATCGACGTGGGATCCGACGAGGGAGGTGAGTATCGGGCGGGAGTGGGATTTGGCGCCGCTGACGTACCCTGTACGTCATCGGGTCTAATGGAGACCCGAACACAGGACGTACAGGGTACGTCAGCGGTCGGGAAGGGGTTAAAAACATTGTCGCTATCTCTGCCATTGTGTCAGCGCCCCGTGCGTATGGCAGTATGTAATACACAGAGATGATGTACCAGGCCATGACGATATCTCTAATGCGATCAGGAAGCTGCTTACTATGGTGTTGAAAAAGAAGCGGTAGTTCCTTCCTCCGACAATGGGACAATATGGCATATACAGCCTTAGTACAAACACGGTGACAAAAGAACACTGTCATATAAGATACAATGTGTAACTATAAAGCGATGCAGAAACTGTTGGCGCTTTATAAATGATGCAAATAATAATAACTATCCATACACAGGCATTAGAACACATCCAGATATTGTTTTTATATTCTGTGTAAGCTGCATTGCTAATAATCTCATTGCGATCACTGCAAATCCCAACAAGCAGGAGATCTGACAATTTTATTAACTTGATCACATTTGTTCTTTGTGCCACAAAGGCTATTTCTGCCTGTGTGACATTGCATAAGAGGAGACAGACCATCTACAGTTTAGAACTTTCATCCCAGCAATATCTCACTGAAGTGTAAATGAATACACAAAATATTAGAAAATCTATTTTAATGTTTTAACAATCTTTAACCCTTTCACTGCGGTCCACGTGGGGGGGGGGTGTCCTCATGTGCCACTGCTGTGTGCGGAAGACGTCCCCCACACATTGTCTCGTCTCGCAACCCTCCCTTCTTATACTTGCCTCTCTGTCCAGGGTCCCGCGAGGATTTGGCTTCTTTGAAGTCAGACCCTGCTATTAAACCCCTCCCGGTGCAATGACGTCAGTTTCAGGCGGCCCCTCGGCAGAGCCGGGAGAGTGCTTGAAAGTGAGGGGGTCCTTTGGACCCCTCTCCCTCCCGATCAGGAGAAGTTAGAGAAAAAAGAGGCATCGCTGGGAAAGTCGGTCTGACCTTTCCAGCGATGCCTCTCTTTAACCCCTTAGGTGCCAGTCAGCGATCCAGCGCCAATTAATGTTGGATCTCGGACTTCTGCTGGAGGTGGCTGACATCATCACGCATTTTATTAAGGCAGCACTATTGTTCACTTATCAATTCTAATGTGAACAATTTTGTTACATTAATGAAAACATTTTTCTTCAGTTTTGACTAAAATCGCTTATTTTCTCAGAAAAATACAGGACCGGGTTCCAGTTTCTAATTTTTTTTAACAAGCGTACCCCATAGGATATATAACCGCAAAGGCTTGGATGATAAAATGTGAAAAAAATATTTTAGGCAATGTAAAAGCTTTTGGTCCCCAGTTCTCCAGTCTTGGAACTAGTAGACTCTTGTTCCAGAAATAACTTTGGTTATGTATCAATTAACATAGTTTTTGAGCCATCAGTTGACATTTGAGACGCTTAAATAGAATTCAGCAGTGAGTTAAGATGTACCAAGAAACCACACGATCATCCATCAGGAAGCTTGTCAAGACCCTAATACATATCCAGGGTATCTAATAGGAGGATACACCATCCATTGCTGTCAAGATCTTGGCATGGACCCAGAACTAATTCTGGTGTGACAATAAGTGCATTTGCACATTTTGTAGCTGTGCCACCTCTCTTATGCGGGTGTTTTTATTATTATTTTTGTTGGAAACTAGTACAGTTGCACGAAAATGTATGTGAACCCTTTGGGATTACGTGAGGTTTTGCATGAATTGGTCATAAAATGTGCTCTGATCTTCATCTAAGTGACAACAATTTGAAAAACAGTCTGCTTAAAATAATACAACACAAACATTATAGGTTTTCATGTTTTTATTGAACAGAACACGTAAACATTCACAGTGCAGGGTGGAAAAAGTATGTGAACCTTTGGACTTAATAACTGGTTGACCCTCCTTTGGCAGCAATAACCTCAACCAAACGTTTCCTGTAGTTGCAGATCAGGCCTGCACAACGATCTGGAGTAATTTTGGACCACTCCTCTTCACAAAACTGTTTCAGTGTAGCAATATTCTTGGGATGCCTGGTGTGAATCGCTCTCTTAAGGTCATGCCACAGCATTTCAATCGGGGTGAGGTCAGTACTCTGACTGGGCCACTCCAGAAGCCGTATTTTGTTTTGTTGAAGCCATTCTTTTGTTGAATTACTTGTATGCTTTGGGTCATTGTCCTGTTGCATCACCCATCCTCTGCGGAGCTTCAGTTGGTGGACAGATGGTCTTACGTTTTCCTGCAAAATGTCTTGATAAACTCTGGAATTCATTTTTCCATCAATGACAACAATCCGTCCAGGCCCTGAGGCAGCAAAGCAGCCCCAAACCATGATGCTCCCTCCGCCATGTTTTACAGTGGGGATGAGGTTTTGATGTTGGTGTGCTGTGCCTTTTTTTCTCCGCACATAGTGTTGTGTGTTTTTTCCAAACAACTCAATTTTGGTTTCATCTGTCCACAGAATATTTTGCCAGTAGTGCTGTGGAACATCCAGGTGCTCGTTTGCAAACTTCAAACGTGCTGCAATATTCTTTTTTGACAGCAATGGCTTCCTCCGTGGTGTCCTCCCATGTACTCCATTCTTGTTTAATGTTTACCTTATTGTAGATGTGTCAACAAAAATGTTAGCATGTGCCAGAGATTTCTGTAAGTCTTTAGCTGACACTCTAGGATTCTTCTTTACCTCATTAAGCATTCTGCGCTGTGCTCTTGCAGTCATCTTTACAGGACGACCACGCCGAGGGAGAGTAGCAACAGTGCTGAACTTTCTCCATTTGTAGACAGTCTGTCTTACCGTGGACACATGAACATCAAGGCTTTTGGAGAAACTTTTGTGACCCTTTCCAGCTTCATGCAAGTCAACAATTCTTGATCGTAGGTCTTCTGAGAGCTCTTTTCTGCGAGGCATGGTTCACATCAGGCAGTGCTTCTTGAAACCAGTAAACCCAAAACTGGTGTGTGTTTTTAAAGGACATCTTTCAGCAACATATCCAATAATATCACACTGATTGGACTCAAGGTTGGCTCACTCCTGGCTCCAATTAGCTCTTGGAGAAGTCATTAGGCTAGGGGTTCACATAATTTTTCCACCCTGCACTGTGAATGTTTACATGTTCTGTTCAATAAACACATGAAAACATATAATGTTTGTGTTGTATTATTTTAAGCAGACTGTGTTTTTCAAATTGTTGTGATTTAGATTGATAATTTTATGACCAATTCATGCAAAACTCCACGTGATCCCAAAGGGTTCACATACTTTTTCTTGCCACTGTATATTGCATGATTTTCTGTCCAGTCTTTAGAGGTTATCCACTACTCACCGAATCTTGCTACCGTGATTTTCATCGTTCGGTGCAATTTCTTTGCAGTTTGTCTATTCAATAAACTGTCAATTTTCCAAATACATGCAAATTGCTGTCAAAATACGGTGCAGTTGTTCGCCACATTTCTGCTGTCTTCAGCGGCAGCAACATTTTTCCATTAAAGCCAGTGCTTTTTTTCTGGCAAAATAGGTGCGGGTACTCTCACGCCCAGGGAAAAACTGATTATTATGACGCTTTTTCGTGTCCTAATAATACTCCTTTATTCACACTGGATATATTGCCCCAGGCTATATATAGCCCCAGGGGGATATATTGCCCCAGGCCAGCTCACATGGATATATTGCCCCAGGCTCACAAGGGATATATTGCCCCAGACCAGCTCACACATGGATATATTGCCCCAGACCAGCTCACACATGGATATATATTGCCCCCAGTAGCTCACTCATGGATATATATTGCCCCCCCAGTTCACTCATGGATATATATTGCCCCCCAACTCACACATGGATCATGATGTATATTGCCGCCCCAGCTCACCTCTGCCAGGACCCTCCTGCAGTTGCCGGCCGCCGCATACTTCCTCCTATCGGCCGCTGCGTGCTTCTTGTGACCGGCCGGCTTGAAACTCTGCCGTTCACGTGGGTTCCACCAGCCAGCCGCTAGTGATCGCGGCTGGCTGGTGGAACCCATGTGAGCGGCTTGAAACTCTGCCGCTCACGTGGGTGCCACGCAAGGCTCGAGTCGAGCGGGAACGGCGTTCCCGCACTTCTCCCACAGCGGGAACGCAGCGTTCCCGCTGTGGCCCGAGCCTGAAACGCTGGAGCAGGCCGCCGCCGCACATTGCCGGCGGCCGCGTGCTTCCTGCTAGAACGGCCGTTGACGGGAAGTGCAGCCGCTCGCCTGGCTGTTTCATCGATCCCAGGCGAGCGGCTGCACTTCCTGTCAGCGGCCATTCTAGCAGGAAGCACGCGGCCGCCGGCAATGTGCGACAGCGGCAGCGACCTGCTCCAGCGTTTCGGGCGCACAGAGAGGTGAGCTGGCTGCTTGGGGCAATAATATCCATGAGAGCTGGGGGGCATATCAATGAGAGCTGGGGGGCATATCCATGAGAGCTGGGGGGCATATCCATGAGAGCTGGGGGGCATATCCATGAGAGCTGGGGGGCATATCCATGAGAGCTGGGGGGCATATCCATGAGAGCTGGGGGGATTATCCATGAGAGCTGGGGGGATTATCCATGAGAGCTGGGGGGATTATCCATGAGAGCTGGGGGGATTATCCATGAGAGCTGGGGGGATTATCCATGAGAGCTGGGGGGATTATCCATGAGAGCTGGGGGGATTATCCATGAGAGCTGGGGGGATTATCCATGAGAGCTGGGGCATTATCCATGAGAGCTGGGGCATTATCCATGAGAGCTGGGGCATTATCCATGAGAGCTGGGGCATTATCCATGAGAGCTGGGGCATTATCCATGAGAGCTGGGGCATTATCCATGAGAGCTGGGGCATTATATACCCATATGAGCTGGGGGCAATTATATCCATGTGAACTGGGGAAAATCTATCCATATAACAAGTGCTGTGCATATTATTCTTGGGGTTCAGTGCTGTGTATATTATTGTTATTCTGGGGGTTCAGTGCTGTGTATGTTATTCTGGGGATTCAGTGCTGTGTATGTTATTCTGGGGGTTCGGTGCTGTGCATATTATTCTTGGGGTTCAGGGCTGTGTATATTATTATGTTATTCTGGGGGTTCAGTGCTGTGTATATTATTCTGGGGGTTCGGTGCTGTGCATATTATTCTTGGGGTTCAGTGCTGTGTATATTATTCTGGGGGTTCAGTGCTGTGTATGTTATTCTGGGGGTTCAGTGCTGTGTATGTTATTCTGGGGGTTCGGTGCTGTGCATATTATTCTTGGGGTTCAGTGCTGTGTATATTATTCTGGGGGTTCAGTGCTGTGCATATTATTCTTGGGGTTCAGTGCGGTGTATATTATTATGTTATTCTGGGGGTTCAGTGCTGTGTATATTATTCTGGGGGTTCGGTGCTGTGCATATTATTCTGGGGGCTCATTGTTGTGTATTATTCTGGAGGCTCAGTGCTGTGTATATTATTCTGGGGGCTCAGCGCTGTGTATATTATTCTGGGGGTCCAGTGCTGTGCATATTATTCTGGGAGTCCAGTGCCTGTGTATATAATTCTGGGGGGTCTGTGCCTGAATATATATATTATATATAAAACGCGTTAGTCCAGTTTGCCACAATCACGAGTATACCTGTACGGAGTGATACCTTTCACTGATCAGTATAGTTTCCAGTTTACACTCTTGAAAGCTTGTCTTTTAAATGTAAAGCTAACCCAATAAAAATGGTATCCCCACGCATTGCTATACTCGTGATATATATATTTTTTCTTCAGGTAATAGGGGTTGTGGAATTCGTGGGTGAGTTCCCTCACTTTTTTTCCCAGGACTTGGCCCCTGGTTCCAGCCGCTAGCGAGATCGTGGCTGGCTGGTGGAACCTATGTGAGCGGCAGAGTTTCAAGCCGGCTGGTCACAGGAAGCACGCGGCGGCCGATAGGAGGAAGTACGCGGCGGCCGGCAACTGCAGAAAGGGCCTGGCAGAGGAGAGGTCGGCGCATTGCGTCGGCCCGGGTGGATCCCGCGGATCAAAGAGGTGCCGGTACATGCCGAGAGGTGCCGGTACGGCGTACCGGCTCAAAAAAAACCCTGCATAGACCCAATAATGGTTAATCTATTCACAGAACTCCAAACTGTCGGCGAAATTACCTGATTTTAGGTGTCTCCAGTTCGACAAGTTTAAGCAGGCGAATCCCATAGATTTCAATGTAAACAAAAAGTAAAATCGTTAAAAGAAATAAGTCTTTTGCTGAAAATGAAAATAAACTTATTTTATTTTTTAGAACACGTTTTTGTATTTTTAGACCAAATTTTTGTTTTCCAATGTTTAAAAAAGTTTTTTTTTTAAATTCTGTAACGGACCTTTTTCTAATTTTTTTAACCCCTTTATGCCGTGTTAAGCTTCTAGAAAGTGAATATTCTGCACACTCAATAGAAACGACAACTGCTAGTTGTAGCTTTGTAGGTTTTTTTTTTGGAGAAAGGATTATACCAGGAAGGATACATTGAGATTTCTCTCGTTTTCAAGTATGTCCTGGGTGGCGAGTATGTACCTGTTAGGTGTCTTGCCTAAGGACACTTACTGGAGAGGTGCTCTTGCCGGGTCAAACCTGTGTCTCCACAGTCTCTCTCACGGTTGTAGAGCAGTGATGATAGAAACATAGAAAAATGTCGGCAGATAAGAACCTTTCGGCCCATCTAGTCTGCCCAATTACATGGATACTTGACCTGGATTTATCTTTTGTTTAGGATAGCCTTATGCCTATCCCATGCTTGCTTAAATTCGATGATACCTCTACTCCACCCAGCCGGCATTTACAGGTATACATCGGCTTATCTAAAGCATAGATAAAGATACCGTAGATACTCGAGTATAACGCGATGGATAGAGATTTATTATGGAAATAAGAGAATACTCAAGACTCGAATATAACGCGAGGAACAAAATTGTACCGTACCGGTAAACCATTAAAATCCTTCCAGGTTCTCTTAACACAGTTGGGCTGCCCCTCAGGCCAGGGCGTTCTGCTCTAGAATGATTGCAGTTGTTACGAAGTATGAAGCCGCCTGCCACCCATCTTCTTTAATAGAGAATGGATGGCTGGCGAAGGCGAGCGAGTTGAATGATTGACTTAAACCGAGCTTGCCCTCTGGCCGTGATGGATCCCACCTCTCCCAAATCCAGGAGTTCCTGAAGTGTTTGCAAGCATCAGGGAGCCCGCATTCACTTCAGCGAGACTACTGGAACTTCCGGGAGACTTGGGATCCAGAGCAAGGCAAGTTTTTTGGGGGTTTTTTGACACACGATGCAGATGTCTTGAATATAACGCGACCCCTCCAATTTTAAGGTTAATTTTTGTCACCAAAATCTAGCGGTATACTCGAGTATCTACAGTAGTACTCTTCAGGAATAAAAGAATGAATTATCCCAATAATTATACTTCACCGATTGAGCAGTTTTCATCATCCTTGCCACTCAATTGGGGGCATCGGAGACCTCGATCGGGACTGCTACATATACGTCTAAATGCAGATTGGCTCTCCAACAAGAGGCTCGATCTTGCCCTTTTTCTACCCTTTCTGCCTGGCCCGCCCAGAGTCCCTGCATGCCATCTCATCAGGGAAGGGTGATCAGGCCATCCCAGATAAGAGTTCACTCACAAGGTGCACTGATAGAAACATAGAAACCTAGAAAAATGTCGGCAGAGAAGAACCTTTCGGCCCATCTAGTCTGCCCAATTACATGGATACTTTACCTGGATTTATCTTTTGTTTAGGATAGCCTTATGCCTAACCCATGCTTGCTTAAATTCAATTACTGTTTTGGCCTCTACCACTTCAACTGGAAGACTGTTCCATGTATCCACCACCCTCTCAGTAAAATAATGCTTTCTGATGTTACTTTTAAACCTTTGCCCCTCTAATCTAAGACTATGTCCTCTTGTTTTGCTACTTTGTTTCCTTTTAAATATACTCCCTTCCTCTACCTTGTGGATTCCCTTTACGTATTTAAATGTTTCTATCATATCTCCTCTGTCTCGTCTTTTTTTCCAAGCTGTACATGTTAAGATCATTAAGCCTTTCCTGGTAACTTTTCTCCTTCAAGCCGTACACCATTTTAGTAGCCCTTCTCTGAACTCTCTCTAAGATGTCTATATCCTTCTGGAGATATGGTCTCCAGTACTGCACACAGTACTCCAAGTGAGGTCTCACCAGTGCTCTGTACAGTGGCATGAGCACTTCCCTTTTCCTACTGCTAATACCTCTCCCTACACAACCAAGCATTCTGCTAGCATTTCCCACTGCTCTATTACATTGACTACTTACCTTTAGATCCTCTGAAATAATAACCCCTAAATCCCTTTCCTCAGATGTTGAGGTTAGGACTGTATCAAATATTCTATATTCAGCCCTTGGGTTTTTACGTCCCAGGTGCATTATCTTGCACTTATCCACGTTAAAACTCAATTGCCACAGCTCCGACCATTTTTTTAGTTTACCTAAATCATTTGTCATTTGGCTGATCCCTCCAGGAACGTCAACCCTGTTGCAAATCTTTGTGTCATCAGCAAAAAGACATACTTTTCCATTAATACCTTCTGCAATATCACTAATAAAAATATTAAATAGAATGGGTCCAAGTACTGACCCCTGAGGTACCCCACTGGTAACAAGACCTTGCACCGAATAAACTCCATTTACCACAACCCTCTGTTGCCTGTCACTCAGCCACTGCCTAATCCATTCAACAATATTGGAATCCAAGCTCAAAGATTGCAATTTATTGATAAGCCTTCTATGCCGAACAGTATCAAAAGCCTTACTGAAATCTAAATAAGCAATGTCTACTGCACCACCTGTGTCTATTATTTTTGTTACCCAATCAAAAAAATCAATAAGATTAGTTTGCCATGATCTCCCTGAGGTAAACCCATGTTGTTTCTGATCCTGTAATCTATGTGTTTTTAGATGGTCAACAATCCTTTCCTTTAACATGGTTTCCATTAATTTCCCCACTACTGATGTAAAACTAACTGGCCTATAGTTCCCAAATTCCTCCCTACTACCCTTCTTGTGAATGGGCACAACATTTGCTAATTTCCAGTCTTCTGGGACGACTCCCGTTAGCAAGGATTGGTTAAATAAATCTGTTAACGGTTTTGCTATTACATCACTGAGCTCTTTTAATAATTTAGGGTGGATCCCATCAGGCCCCATTGACTTATTTGTCTTTACTTTAGACAGCTGCTGTAGAACCTCCTCCTCTGTAAACTGATATGTAATTGTCTCGTTAGTGTTTCCTCCTAACTGAGGTCCCTTTCCTTCCTTTTCTTCTGCAAAGACTGAACAAAAATATTCATTGAGGCAGTCAGCGAGACTTTTATCCTCTTCTACATACCTTCCTTCCTTAGTTAGATTAAAAACAAATCCTTGTTTTACTTTTCTTTTCTCATTTATGTATCTAAAAAATGTTTTGTCCCCCTTTTTTACTGACTGAGCTATTTTCTCTTCTGCGTGTGCTTTGGAAGCTCTTATAAATTGCTTTGCCTGAGTTGTTTTATAATTATTGAATGCTGTCTTTTTGTTCTTCACTATTTTGGCCACTTCTGCAGAGTACCACAGTGGTTTCTTCCCTTTTTTGTTTTTGCTAACAAGTCGAATGCAATTGCCTGTGGCCTTCAATAATGCTTCCTTTAAATAATCCCATTTCTCCTGGACTCCCTTTAAACTCCTCCAGTCTGATAATGACTCCTTCACACAAAGTCTCATTTTAGAAAAATCAGTTTTTTTAAAGTCTAAAACTTTTGTTTTTGTGTGGTGCGGCTCCATCCCTGTTCTTATATTAAACCATACTGACTGGTGATCACTAGATCCCAAATTTTCACCTACAACAACGTCCGATACCAAATCTCCATTTGTGAGTATTAAATCCAATATGGCCTCTTTACGGGTCTGATGGTCTTCTCCTCTGCTTTTCTGTCTACCTACGCACTTATGCACGTAGGTTTCTTGGAAACACAATGACCAAGTCTTCTATGACGTAAAAGGGGTCCTTATCACGTTCGTCTGCACTTGCTGTTTTCTAAGCAGTGAATTTGCAGGCTTATCACCCATGGTCTTCTGGGATATCGCGTGAGCACTAAGCGCTGACTTTGCATTCTTCGTTTTTGAGTACTTTTCATAAAGCATATGTAGGCGTTTTATCCTATATTTTTTAATCCAGAATCAGGCATTTGATTAGGCAATTAATCAAGGCTTCTCTTACAGGGGCGTACAGTGCCGTCCCCACGGAGGTGGGGCTGAATGCCACGGGACGGCGTAGCATGCCCTGTTGGCGTCTATGGGCTGTGATCGACCCGTCCATCAGTTGGCTGTCCCAATGTAGCCAATGACGCATGCAGCATGTCAGCTGTGTAGGCGGGCCAGAGGAGGGGCCGGCCTCAGCAGCCGGCTAGCGTGGCGTACTAGTGCGGCCAGCCAGCTTTAAAGCAAAGGAGTGCCTGGTAGTCCATTTACTACTTTTGTACTCTTTTGAAACGGGACTCTCGGTTATTCAGAGAGCGGTGAAAACCAGGAGAATGACTGGAGAAGTGAAAATTCGAGGTTAAAATGGCCAAACCAGAAAAATTCTCCCATTTATCTCACTTTCCAAATTGGCTATATCGACCTAGAATTTTCAGTGCTCCAGTCATTCTCCTGGTTTTCACCTCTCTGAATAACCCTGTATGTACGTAACGGTTTGAAATGAGTAGATCTGCTTGTGCCAGGCCGGTTGATCGGTTCTAAAGTTTACGTACAGTAGTATGATAACGGTGTCTGTAAATCATGAAAAAGTGCATTTAGATTTGCTGCAAAACTAGAACACCACTCAACATTTAATGTCTAATCCCTAATAGGTTCTCTCTGGTTTCAACTGATTAAATGTAATGCAATCAAGTGATCAACCTTGTTTGCAAATCACAGCTAATCAAGGATATGGGAATTGTGAAGAGCAGGAGACCCTTGATAAACAATACGAGCTAAAAACAGCCCTTTTATGAGCAAAAGGGCAGAGACAGCATGACATGTTCTCTCGCTGGTTTTGGACAATCAGGCTGGTATTACCGAACTCAGACATGAGTGGCACCTGGCAGTTGTCCGAGGGCCCACGCACACTTCTGAAATGAGCTTGTACCGGCTTCTCTGCCTTTTCATTCACAAATTTGCTTTCAAGCTGTCCTTTCTACAAGCAAAATCTTTTGGAACCATTCATTTCAAACAATGCGGTTTGTGTATTTCATAGAGGGGGCTACAGCAGGAGCTTCTCAATCACATTGATCCCGAAACCACTTCAGGAACTTGCAGAACAGCAACAACTCTTTAGCTTATTAAAATGTGACCTTTAAAACTCAGAGGGTTTTTTGACTCTTTTTCTTTTTCTTTATATATTTCTGAATTACTTGTGATCTAGAGTGCGTGTT
Organism: Leptobrachium leishanense; assembly: GCA_009667805.1. Taxonomy (NCBI): domain Eukaryota; kingdom Metazoa; phylum Chordata; class Amphibia; order Anura; family Megophryidae; genus Leptobrachium; species Leptobrachium leishanense. The sequence goes on from CM019065.1 coordinate 73,917,937, forward strand.
TAAAGATCTACATAACCTTTTCCTTCTGTGAAAGTTCATGTCAAGCCAACTCTATAAAGCGTGCGCTCTATATATTGTATAAAATGTTTGGAAGAGACTTGATTGACAGTTTTGAGCTTATATTTCCATTGCTTGTTGTGAGAGACCTATATCCTGACAAACAAATACTAATGTTTAACCCCATAGTGACCGGGCAGTTTTACAAAAGTCCGTCCTTTAGTGCCTGCTGCTGTTTATACGTTTCTGCGCTGTTTGCGTTTTGGTAAAATTTTCCTGTTTTCTTGTTTTTTGCAACCTACACGTATTATATACCAATAGCTTTTGCCCGCGGCTTCGCTCACGTGGATTTTAGGATTTGTTAAAATTGTTTTTTAAAAGAAACTTGAGGTTTTTTTGGTAGAACCCCCCCCCCCTTTCCCCCCCACTTGGGATTTTTGGAAAATTGTAAAACACGTGTAAGTGCCAAATTTCACACCTGTAACATCTTTGGTTTTTGAAATATAGGTATACTGATAAAAGTATTCACATCCCTTTCCCCCACCCCCCTTAACTGGATTTTCGGAAAATGGTAATCCATGTTTTTTTTTGCACGAAGATTGTAAATATCGAATTTCACACCTGTAATATCATTGGTTTTTGAATTATAGGTATAGTGATAAAGGTATTCATCCCCCTTTTTGCCCCCCCACTGGATTTTTGGAAAATTGTAAAATACGTGTTTTATTTTCAAGACAAATCTAAATACCAATTTTCACGTCTGTAACATCTTCTGTTTTTGAGATATAGGTATCTGGTTGAAAAGTATTCACCCCCCTTTTTTCACCCACCACGTGGGATTCTTGGAAAATGGTAAAACATGTGGTTTTTTTCTCAAGAAGATTGTAAGTGCCAGATTTCACACCTGTAACATCTTTGGTTTTTGGAAATATAGGTATACTGATAAAAGTATTAAACCCCCCTTTTTCCCCCTCCCACTGGATTTTTGGAAAATGGTAAAATAGGTGTTTTTTTGTTTCTCAAGACAAATCTAAATACCAATTTTCACATCTGTAACATCTTCTGTTTTTGAGATGTAGGTATCCTGTTTAAAAGTATTCACGCCCCTTTCCCCCCCCCCACTTGGATTTTTGGAAAATGGTAAAACACGTGTTTCTTTATTTTCAAAAGATTGTAATTACCAAACTTCTCACCTGTAACATCTTGGTTTTTGAACTATAGATATACTGATAAAAGTATTCAGACCCCTTTCCCTCGACCCCCCCCCCCTTATTTGGATTTGTGGAAAATGGCAAAACACAGGTTTGTTTTCACGAAGATTGTAAATACCAAATTTTACACCTGTAACATCTTTGTTTTTTGAAATATAGGTATACTGATAAAAGTATTCCATCCCCCCTTTTTGCCCTCCTTCCACTGATTTTTTGGAAAATGGTAAAATAGGTGTTTTTTTGTTTCTCAAGACAAATCTAAATACCAATTTTCATGTATGTAACATCTTCTGTTTTTGAGATATAGGTATCCTGTTTAAAAGTAATCAGCCCCCCTTTCTTTCATCCCCCCCCCCTTGGGATTTTTGTAAAATGGCAAAACACCTGTTTTTATTTTTAAAGATGATTGTAAATACCAAATTTCACGTCTGTAACATCTTTGGTTTTTGAAATATAGGTATAATGATAAAAATATTCAGACCCCTTTCCCCCGACCCCCCTCCCCCCAATTGCATTTGTGGAAAATGGCAAAAAACATGTTTGGATTTTTTCACGAAGATTGTAAATACCAAATTTCACACCCGTAACATCTTCGGTTTTTGAAATATATGTATACTGATAAAGGTATTCAACCCCTGTTTTTGGCCCCCCCAAGGAATTTTCAGAACATGGTAAAATACGTGTTGTTATATTTTTCAAGACGAATCTAAATACCAATTTTCAGAACTGTAACATTGTCTGTTTTGAAGATACAGGTATCCTGTTTAAAATATTTAAAATATTCAACCCCCTTTTTTCGCCCCCCACTTGGATTTTTGAAAAACGGTAAAATACGTGTTTTTTTTATTTTTCAAGACGAATCTAAATACCGATTTTCACATCTGTAGCATCTTCTGTTTTTGAGCTATAGGTATCCTGTCTAAAATATTCAACCCCCTTTTTCACCCCCTTATGGGTGGATTTTCCAAAAATCCTTCCTTAGTGGGCGCCTAAATCGTAAAAACAGTGCACCTTCAAAATTTCACATTCCTAGGTTAAACGGTTTCAGCTGGGCGTTGATGAGTCAGTCAGGACTTTTGCGTTTATGGTAAAAGTATTCAACCCCCCTTTTTGCCCCCCCAAGGAATTTTCAGAAAATGGTAAGATACGTGTTTTTTTTATTTGTCAAGATGAATCTAAATACCGATTTTTCACGTCTGTACCATCTTCTGTTTTTAAGATATAGGTATCCTGTTTAAAATATTTTAAATATTCAACCCCCTTTTTTTGCCCCCCAGTAGAATTTTTGAAAAACTGTAAAATATGTTTTTTTTTATCTTTCAAGAAGAATCTAAATACCAATTTTCACGTCTGTAACATCGTCTGTTTTTAAGATGTAGGTATCCTGTTTAAAATATTCAACCCCCTTTTTTCCTCCCTCCCCAGTTGAATTTTTGAAAAACGGTAAATTATGTGTTTGTTTTTTTCAAGAAGAATCTAAATACCAATTTTCACATCTGTAACATCTTCTGTTTATGAGCTATAGGTATCGTGTTTAAAATATTCAACCCCCTTTTTCACCCCTTAGGGGCGGAGTTTCCAAAAATCCTTCCTTAGTGGGTGCCCACATCATAAAAACAGTGCACCTTCAAAATTTCACGTTCCTAGGTTAAACGGTTTCAGCTGGGCGTTGATGAGTCAGTCAGTCAGGACTTTCGCGTTTATGATAAAAGTATTCAACCCCCCTTTTTGCCCCCCCAAGGAATTTTCAGAAAATGGTAAGATACGTGTTTTTTTTATTTGTCAAGATGAATCTAAATACCGATTTTCAAGTCTGTACCATATTCTGTTTTTAAGATATAGGTATCCTGTTTAAAATATTTAAAATATTCAACCCCCCTTTTTTCGCCCCCCCAGTCGAATTTTTGAAAAACGGTAAAATACGTGTTTTTTTATTTTTCAAGACAAATCTAAATACCGATTTTCACATTTATTTATTTATAAAGGATTTTACCAGGAAGGATACATTGAGATTTCTCTGACATCTGTAACATCTTCTGTTTTTGAGCTATAGGTATCATATTTAAAATATTCAACCCCCTTTTTCACCCCCTTAGGGGCGGAGTTTCCAAAAATCCTTCCTTAGTGGGTGCCCACATCATAAAAACAGTGCACCTTCAAAATTTCACGTTCCTAGGTTAAACTGTTTCAGCTGGGCGTTGATGAGTCAGTCAGTCAGGACTTTCGCGTTTATATATATATATAGATTTGCTCATGCTGTTGTACAGAGCACTGGTGAGACCTCACTTGGAGTACTGTGTGCAGTACTGGAGACCGTATCTCCAGAAGGATATACAGTTGTGTTCAAAATTATTCAACCCCCAATACTGTAAAGGGTTTTAGGGAATTTAGTGTACATATGTAATTGTATTCAGAATGAAATCCTACAAGGACTTTTTAAAGAACCATATGCAACTAAAATGACATCAATTGGTTTTGTAATACAGTAGTAAATGTTTCTTTTGTGAATTCTTCATTGACACAATTATTCAACCCCTTAAAGACTACCACTCTGAAGAACAGAGATTCATTCAAGTGTTTTCAATCAGGTATTGAAAACACCTGTGGATGTCACGGAGCAGCAATAAAGCATAATAAGCAGAAATTAGGCAGCTTTAAAATGACTGTGATACTCAGCTCCTTCTAGACATTTACTGGTGTGGTTACAAACATGGTGAAGTCAAGAGAATGGTCTAGGAAGACAAGAAAAGAGGTGATTACTCTTCACAGGAAGGGCAATGGCTATAAGAAGATTGCAAAGATGTAAAAACATACAAGAGAGACCATAGGAAGCATCATTCGCAAATTCAAGGCAAAGGGCACTGTTGAAACGCTACCTGGTCGTGGCAGAAAGAAGATCGACTGCTGTGTGCTACCTGAAGCGTAGAGTGGAGAAAAGTCCCCGTGTGACTGCTGAGGAACTGAGAAAATGTTTGTCAGATGTGGGTACTGAAGTTTCAGCTCAGACAATATGGCGCACACTGCGTAATGAAGGCCTCCATGCCAGAACTCCCAGGCGCACCCCCTGCTGTCTCCAAAGAATAAGAAGAGTTGACTGCAGTATGCCAAAAGTCATGTGGACAAACCACAGAAGTTTTGGGATAGTGTTCTGTGGACTGATGAAACAAAATTAGAACTGTTGGGGCCCATGGGTCAATGCTATGTTTGGAGGAGGAAGAACAAGGCCTATGAAGAAAAGAACACCTTGCCTACTGTGAAGCATGGCGGGGGGTCAATCATGCTTTGGGGCTGTTTTGCTTCTGCAGGTACAGGGAAGCTTCAGCGTGTGCAAGGTATCATGAATTCTTTTCAGTACCAGGAGATATTGGATGACAATGTGATGCAGTCCGTCACAAACCTGAGGCTTGGGAGACGTTGGACCTTTCAACAGGACAATGATCCCAAGCATACCTCCAAATCCACTAGAGCATGGTTGCAGATTAAAGGCTGGAACATTTTGGAGTGGCCATCGCAGTCACCTGACTTAAATCCGATTGAGAACCTCTGGTGGGACTTAAAGAAAGCAGTTGCAGTGCGCAAGCCTAAGAATGTGACTGAACTGGAGGCTTTTGCCCATGACGAATGGGCGAAGATACCCGTAGATCGCTGCAAGACACTTGTGTCAAGCTATGCTTCACGTTTAAAAGCTGTGATAACTGTAAAAGGATGTTGTACTAAGTACTAAGATTGAATGTCACTTGGGGGTTGAATAAAACTGATAATGATGTGAGCACAGAAAAGACATTTGTGGTTATTTCATTATAAATGTTATGTTATATTTGTCTGACCTACACGTGCCTCTTTGATTTAATTGTAAGCAAGATGACTGAATGATCAAAATCAATGTCAAACTGGCCAAAACACTCAATTTCAGTGGGGGTTGAATAATTTTGAACACAACTGTAGACACCTTAGAGTTCAGAGAAGGGCTGCTAAAATGGTGTACAGCTTGAAGGAGAAAAGTTACCAGGAAAGGCTTAATGATCTTCACATGTATAGCTTGGAAAAAAGAAGAGACAGAGGAGATATGATAGAAACATTTAAATACGTAAAGGGAATCCACAAGGTAGAGGAAGGGAGTATATTTAAAAGGGAACCAAGTAGCAAAACAAGAGGACATAGTCTTAGATTAGAGGGGCAAAGGTTTAAAAGTAACATCAGGAAGCATTATTTTACTGAGAGGGTGGTGGATACATGGAATAGCCTTCCAGTTGAAGTGGTAGAGGCCAAAACAGTGATTGAATTTAAGCAAGCATGGGATAGGCATAAGGCTATCCTAAACAAAAGATAAATCCAGGTAAAGTATCCATGTAATTGGGCAGACTAGATGGGCCGACATTTTGTATGTTTCTATCTTTTCCCTGCACTACTACCGTGGTTTGCTGAATACACCGCAGGGTCGCCGAAATGGGATCGCCAAATTGCACCAAATTGAAGAGAACCTAAAGTCACCGAACATGCGGTGACTTTTCGATTCTCTTTGAATAACCCTGACAAACCTGGTCATGTGTGGTATCATTGGAAACTCCATGACCAGTCCTTTCCAATGATATCAAACATATCAAATGGATCGGGAGGTAGGGGGATCCTTTGGATCCACCTAACAGGCCCACTGACATCCTCACCATATGTGTGAGGATGTCCATGGGTGGGGGGTGACCCGGAGACTCCAGGTTTGAATCGCGATCCGGCAACAAGGGGTTAATGCTATGCACTGCTGCAAAGGGGAGACTCTCCCCTTTCCAGCGGTGCAATTTGTTTTTCTCTAGCATTAAAGGGACACTCTAGGCAACATGACCACCTAAGCTATTTTAGGTGGTCATGATGCCCAGAGTATGCTGCCCTCTGTCCCCCCTCCCTTCGCTTAGCGGTTCAGCTGTAAATGCTGAAAACAGCTGAGATAGGCGGAGAACTTTACTCCGCCCTCCCAGCTGTCAGTCAGCAGAGCGGGAATCCTATTTCCCGCTTCTGCCGACTTTTGCCGAGTAGGAGACGTCCTCGCGCTTTCAGCGCGAGGACGTCTCCAACTCACCGCAGAAGCTGGCGGCTCCCTCTGAGGGTTAGTGTTGCGCGCATCCTCTTGCGCGCAACACTAATCCTCAGAGGGAGGCGGGAGGAAGCCTGCCAATTGGCTGGCTTACGTGAGAGGCGCACATGCGCGCTTCTCACGTAAACCAGAAGGCAAGAAGAAGAAACAAGGACGGGAGCGGAAGAGGAGGGAGGGGAGTATAAAAAAAAAGCGCTGGAAACAAGAGGATTTTAGGGTAAGTATTACAGTTAAAAAAACAAAAAATAACTATTAAGGGAATAGGGATAGGTTAGGATTAAAAAATGGGGGGGGTGATTTTTTGTTAGTGTCCCTTTAAGTTTGGGAGATAGAGGGCTCCAAAGGAACTCCCCCTCCCCTTCCTCACTTTTACAGCAGGCGCCGTGTGGTGCCTGGCGATGATGTCATCATGCACTGTGATGTCATCACCCCTACTGGGCCCCCTGTAAAGGCGGGGCATGCTTGTAGCCTGCCAGAACGCCCCTGGAGCCCAGCGAGGAAGGTGAGTATCGGGAGGGAGGTTAGGGGACCCTGACGTACAACGTACGTCCGTTGGTCTAAGGGAGACTTCTCGATCGAATGTACATGGTATGTCAGCATTCGGGAAGGGGTTACTACCTGACAAGAAAAAAAGGTGCCCTCTCTGCTCATTCCTGTAGCTCCATTTGAAACAAAACACAGAGGTTTTGGTTTACTTGAATGGCCATTAAACTATAAGCTCACCTGCCCCGTCAAGGCACCTCTGGTAAGGCGAGTCCTACCTAATGAAACCCAAGAGCCGCTCCTCTGAGCAACCGCACACTCTCATGCTGCTTTTCAGCTAAACGACAAAATGGTGGGTTTTATTTATACACTCACCAAATACTTACACTTTGGGATTAAAAACAAAGGTGCCTTGACGTGGTAGGCGAGCTTACACTTTAATGGCCATTCAAGTAAACCAAAACCTCTGTGTTTTGTTTCACAGGGAGCTATAGGAATAAGCGCAGATGACACCTTTTCTTATGTTTTATGCATGACCTGGGCTGATTACTTCTGGTTGTTGCAGCCGCCCTGGTAGGGAATAGGCGTGACAATGCTTTTTCTGTGTGTGTATATATTTTGTTATAATCCCCACCAGGTCATTTTTGCTGCTGTCCCTTTCCACGTTTTTGTTTTTAATCCCAAAGTGTAAGTATTTGAGGGTATACATAGAGCCCACCATTTTGTCTCTTAGCTGAAAAGCCGCGAGAGTGTGCGGTTGCTCAGAGGAGCAGCTCTGAGTTTCATTAGGTAGGACTTGCCTTATAATAGGTGCCTTGACGGGGCAATGGAGAGGTGAGCTTACACTTCACAGGCCATTCAAGTAAACCAAAACCTCTTCGTTCTGTTTCACATGGAGCTATAGGAATAAGCGCAGATGGCACTTTTTTTTCGTATGTTTTATACATTAACTGGGTTGGTTACTCCTGGTTGTTGCAGACTCCCTGGTAGGGAATAGGTGCGATAATGCTTTTTCTGTATGTAAATACGATGGTTTTATATGCTTGTGTTAATGAGCTTCAGGTTTACCATTTTTTCCCACCTCCAACATTGTGGAGGATATGATGCAGTGTGTAAGTAGTCACTGCACCATATCACTTTTTATTTATTTTTTTAATTTTAGATTTCCTTATCACCACCCGCACAATGTTGGAAATGTTATTGCCTGAACTTAACAATGCGATTTTTGTACAATCTCCTGTTAAATGGGTGTCAAAACTTAAATAACCCCACCTTCAATAGTGTTTTTTGGTAACACCTGTGCCAAGTTATAAAATCTATAAAGGTAGAATTAACCATTAACATATCATTGGATGCAGCTTGGGGTCTATTGTGCAGATACATACATTACTTTCAAGATAAGGGAATATAAATTCAGGCTGCTCACAATTCCAACCTGGGCACCTACAAGATAAAGGCCTGGGGCTTACACAGTGATTTGACAAACTGCAGTGTTCTAAAAGATTTTTTAAAATGTGGGTTTTTTTTGGAAACCAAACGCCGTATTTTTGTATGGGGTCTATTTTTCGACTCAAGGGCTGGAGCTATGCGACAAAAGTTATATAATTTATTTTTATTTCTCTGGCAGCTAAATCTTTCTGAATGCAGACTTGCCTTTATTTTAAAATTTGAAGGAAAATGCCACTAATGTCCACTATCTAGAGTGACTCGATCTAGTCTAATGGGAAATTCTATTTTCTGAAGGCTGCTAGACCTATTTAATGTTACATCCTTTTTTTTATTGGAGGGAAATTCCAAAACATACATACTCACAAGGAAGTGTGTGTGTAAGTAAAAATTCCCCCAGCCTGATCAAGACCATGACCATTTTTGCATTGCGATGAAACGTAGAAAATTCAAACAGAACGTAACTCCTCTCTGGTTTTGGAATTCTGTGTATGTTTTATAAATTGAATTTCCATGCTCAGCATTGTATGTGATACTCATTTTATTCAAGAATCAGTGTGCCAAAATAGCTTTTTTTCCCCATTCATTTTGGTTAAAATTCCTTGGACCCTATTACATAGTTAACGGTAGCACTCAGGTGTGTGAGCATTAACGTTGGGTTAAGTGGCCCTAGCGCGGGACAACCATATTACATTCCGAACACTAACTGGTTAAAAAAAAACGTTAGCAATACGGATCTTGCGCTTTACAGCGTGAGCTTACTGCACTTTGCGCTCCCTATACTTAATATGGGGAGCGCAATGAGTTAGCGTTAGGATTACAAAGTCATAAAGCTAATTACCGTCCCGCTGTGGTTAACTCAAAAGTTAACCACAGCTAGGACCTGGTGCTACCTGATGCCGCTTCTGCAGAATCCGTTATCACCAGCTACAAATCCCCCCCAAAAATCAGATACTCCCCACCCATCCTGCATTGAAAACGGAGGCTCGATCCGCCTCTTCTGGCCGCCGGGAGCAGAGGGAGACTGGGGTTGAGGGAGTCCCCAGTCTCCCTCCGCTATCACTCTGCCGATCTGCAGGATCTCGCGACTGACCCATCAGTCGAAGCATCTAAGGAGTCTTATGGACTCCGTGGAGGGGATGCTCGCGGCGGCTCTTAGCGCTGCGTCACGGGGCAGGCAGCTGAATCAGCGCCTGCCTTGTAATATGGAGCTAAAACGGGGACACTAAGGAGAAACCTGCAGGTGCAGGTTTTCCTCCTTCAGCGTCCCCGTTTTAGCAGGCAGTATGTAATACTGTCCCTTATCGTTACAGAAAAAAGCCAGTAGCATGTTCTCCATTGTTGAATATTTTAAAATGTGTACCACATCAATATACCCTGTACAACCACAAAGGTTTGGACAATAAAGTGTTGGAAAATACATTTACATGCTATAAATTATTGAAATCGGGATACATATTTACACTTCTAACTTTTTTGCATCCTGATTAGGGATCGACCGATGTCATTATTTCAGAGCCAAAAAGGGGTTGCTGGTGGAATCGACGCTTCCTTCAATAGAGGTCACTTCTATTTCTTTTAAACGCCTTTCTGTATTATATGAGGCACACCTGAGCATATGACGAAAGGTACCATGGTGTAGCATATTAAGTCACGTGTAAAATTGCAGAAAATAGTACACTCACATTCTCCGGTGTCTAGAATCAGACACTAGATGTAGTTTGCAACCGTTGATTTTGTGGGTGGCACCGGATCTTCCATGCAGCTGTCAATGTCCCTTTCCGCTCCGTACAGACCAGGATGCGATGGTTAAATTTAAAGGCTACTTTATTAAAAGAAATAAAACAAATGGGCAGACCTACAACCAAACGCGTTTCGCGAGAGATGTCGCTTCCTCAGTAGGTGCGTGATCCGTCAGAAAATAGATGGAATACATTTATAGTCTTTAACGTAATTATAGCTACATGCGAAATTTAAAGTGTCCCCTGTCCGAGTTGGCGCCAACCGGTAATGCGCATGTGCGATGGGACCTGTGCGTTCCAATTGTGAAAATGGATGTGCGTTCCAGTCACATACACAGTGATGCTCCAGTAATTTTCAGTTTCGAAACAGTTGAAAGCAAAGTCTCTTTGTTCATAATATGAACACTTTCAAGTTTACAGACATAATACAATGTTCTTGAAAATGTGAGGAGGTATAGGAGATCCAAAAACGAAGGCCTCTTATGATAGAGTGTATCTATCATGGCGGGCTGTGGTGGTGGTAAAGTGACCGGTGTAAATATTAAAAGGATAAGTTCTGAAGGTTGAAAATTTTTAATAAAAGGATGATGTGCGCAAATGGACAGTGTGAGTCCACCCCACTACATAAATGATCAGCCCTGTAGGGTAGGATACAGATCCTTTAATGATGGGTAAATTAGGATACATTGAGCTGTGATCATGACACTGTAACGTCACGCGCATGCGCACTACCGGTTGGCGCCAACTCGGGCTGGGGACACTTTCAATTTCGCATTTAGTGATAATTAAGTTAAAGACTATAAATGTATTTCAGCAGGTATGCCCCGCTGTTTATAATGGGCCGCCTCTGCCCCTCCCTGCAGCCCATGGTGGTGCATGTACGCCTCGCCGGCGTTAAATCGCTGTCCGACGGGTGACGCTTGCCCGTCGTTAAGGGCTTAACTAAATGTGTTTTAATAAAATTTTAAACGCCTTGCCCTGCCTAATTATTAATTCCATTGCAAAATCTCAGGGTACTATTTAAAAAGAAAAAAAATTGAAATGGAGAACCTGCTACTGCATTTTCACAATTTTACCAAAAATTTGAAAAACATTATTTTATCATGTATTGTATTTTCATAAATCTAACTATAGATCAAATTATTTAATTTAAAATTTGAAAATTTAAAGAAATTTTAGAACTTTTCCGCAAACCTGGTTCTGTTTGGAATTCTGGGAAAGGCCAGACACTGTGATCCTGTAAGACATACGGATGTAGTTTGCCATTTGCAGCTGAATCCATCACGCGCAGAGGCCGTATTTTCAATGTGTAATGATTACTTTCACTATGAAGACATTCTAAAACTCTGCTTCCAACAGTTTCTTGGAATTCCATTCCACATGATGCTGAACCAATCTTTAGGTTGGCTGAGCGTCACTTGATATCGATACACTAATCTCTACCAGTAGATTTTAAAGCGGGGGTCAGCAACCTTGGCCCTTCACAGGTTTTGTTACATTACCCATGAGTCTCAGCCAACATAATGAGTGGCTGAGCATCACAGGAGATTTAGTTGCAAAACCTCTAGGGGGGGGGGCATGATTACTGACCCTTATATTTATAAATGTTTACATTTAGGAGCTGAAGAGCCTCCCTACTATTAGGCCCCGTTCACACTGTGCGATTTATCGTGCGGATTTTGCTGCGACGTCACGCGGATTTTGCCGCGACGTCGAGCTGTGTAGCTTCTCCAATGCATTTCAATGGAGCTGGTCACATCTTGTCGCGCGACGTCGCACGTACATGACCCTTTTTTTGCGATTTGCATTGGTGGTGCTTAGCAAAAACCGCGACATCATCGCACTATGTCGCGAATATGAAAATCGCACAGTGTGAACGGGGCCTAAAGGATTTGCCAACACCTCCGCAGAGCCTTCATACTAGCCGACTTTTTCACACTTAATATTTCACTATCCTGGGCAACGTATAAAATGTATACTGTTTTAAAAAGTTAAAAGGAATCCCTCGTCTTTATCCCTGGTATTCTGTGCGATATGTGATCTACCACTGATTGTATATCTGTGTTTGTACAGCGCTCCGCAGCAGCTGTTGGTGTGATGCTCCAGTTACATCTGATGCACAGCAAAGTCAGCAACATCGGCATACCTAGGAGACATCTTATCTGCTGTCATTTATTATAAAGTGGTATAAGCCAATCAGGCTCCTGTGTTTCCTTTTGCTGTCTGAGAAATCCAGCTTTATAACGGGAATATCTCATGAAGGTTCTAGATACATTTGAGGGCCTCCCGCCTTACACATTTTATTTTTCTCTGCATATAATGGGTAAAGATGTGTATTCTGATTTACTTGTCAACTTTCTATTACAGAAACTCACAAACAGAACTGATTCCATGAGTGTTATGTTGCGCTGGGAGAGTAAACAAATGGAATTGTTTGTAGTATTCTGATTATTATTAAAAAAAAAATCCCCAATTTGCTTATCGAACATAAGTTCAAGTGCTTAGTGTCCATTTAAAGGGACATTAACACTACCCTAAACTGTAACTAGAACTTGGACATTACAAAAAAAACACATTATACAACACATGCTGCAGCATTTAATTTTTCTTTGAAGTAATTGCATGTTAAAAGGAAAACAACAAACGTTTATTTTTTTTCTATTTCCATTTTGCGGATTTTTGCCATGATGTAACATTTACCAAAATCTTAGCACAAGTTTCACTTTAGGATAAAGCGGTAGTGAAGAGGCAATGGGGTGGAGGAGAGAATATTTAGACAGGGTTGCAGGATGTCTATTGTGCTGCCTAGGCTACCAGAGAAGAGATGGCCGCTGAATGAGATCTGCTAGTGGGCAAACTCGTAATGGTACCCCCTGGTAATGTTATGTATATGCTCCATTCTATTCCCAATACCACCCAGTGTGGAACAAGTCCTGTAAAGATACATGGGGGGTTAAGAACTCAAAATATCACAAAATGGACCAAGTGTGCGTCGAGTGACATTTATAGAGTAACATATTTTCTTAAATTTACTTTTTTCTCATGTTTAGTTATTAGCATCATAGAACATTAAATTCTTCAATAAATTTCAATAATTACTAAATGGTTGTTTTTTTTTTTTTACTTCATGTGAGTCAAAGTTGTGGCCTTGCCTCCAGGCAGCAGATCCGTATGAATCACTAGTGGAAACCTAGAGGGTCATTCCATGTCAAATCAACCAATGAAGATGTCATGGATTTGGTTCATTTTTGGTACATTTGTACCTTACCATGAGATGTTTAAAAAAAAATATATATATATATTTATTTATTTTTGTCCACCCATTTTTGAGATATTGAACTTTGAAAATAGCCCATCTTCAAATCTCATTTACGAGACTCCTATGCTTATGAATAGGGCTTTCATTTGCTATAAAACATGATACAATTGTAAAGTTTCAAAAAATTCACAAAGTTTACAAACAAAATGATTGAGGTTTCGGAATTTATTTTTTTTAAATTTTCTAAAAATTCACACTTAAAGGTATTTGTCAAGTAGCCAGTCAGTCCAAATTTCAAGGTATCTCAGTGGTATCCTACAAAAATTCTATACAGCATCCAGCCAATCAAATGGCTCTATTGGAGCTCCTTGAGCCATTGTCTAGAAGCAGAAACAATCAAGTTTTCAATCCTGACCTTTTTCCAGGAAACCATATTGGTGGTTGTTGATTTGAGCTTTGTGGGAGAGGGTAATACATCACACTTGGAGGATTGAATGAGCTGTCCTAGACCACCACCCCATGACTATTCAACTTCCACTGAATGGGCCCAGTGCCATTAAAAGATAGAAGACTGTTACGGGATTGTGACATTAATTCCACTTATCTCCACTAAGATTAGACAATACCATACATGGATAAATCTCTTCTGTTCTTTTCTTTTTATTCTTCTTCCATTTATTATTCTTTTGTAGCTCACGCAGACTGAGTGTTTCGTGGTGATGACCTGCTTGGCCTGAATTACAGACATCATACAGTTTTGCCGGGCACTGGTACAACAAAGTAAATCTGATTCAGAGCAAGAAAAGATACTGCGTGATCCATGACAATTGTACAACTGCTCTCCATTGCATGAATAGTTATGTGGGAAGTATAACTCTCACTTGTAGATGATGGTAACAAAGCTGAGGGTTTTCTGCTTGTAAAGGAGGTTTGCAGTAACTTTCATTCTTCAATGGATAAGCCAGGAGACAGCAACCTTGGCTCCCTGATGTTTTGGGAACTACAGTACATCTCCCTTGATGCTCACTGAGCCACATGGGAAATGTGGTTCCCAAAACATCAGGGAGCCAAGATTGCTGACCCCTGGGATAAGCGAATTAATCTTTGATTTGATTTCCGCCTTGCAGTGGATGGATTTTACTTACCACAGGGCAGTATACGTCAGCATGAATATAATGCGTCCAGAAAACCACTGCGAATCCAACAACACGAATAATCGCACATATATCTCTAGAAATACATATTGGCACTTATACACACACTGAGATCATGAGAATTAGAAAAATAACCTCAAGGCCGGGGTCAGACTAGCGTATTAGGTGCGCACGTACCAACGTGCCTCCCTGCGTCCGTCGCAGCGTTGGGGCGCTTCGGGGACGGTCACATGCAATTCGTGCGTGCGCTACAAGCGAAAGTGCAAAAAGCCTCCCCATCAAAACGCTAGACGTGTGTTGGACGGGGCTGCAAAGCGCGATCCTCCATAGGGGGATTGTGCCGTGCAGCGCTGAGCGCACTAACTGTTCTCAGTGAGGTGGCCAGACGGGCGTCAGTGGAAGGATGTCCACGCTCACAGATGTTCCTTCCACTCTCAAAGACGCTCTTCTGACTCCGGCCTAATACGTTCACATGAAATCGATTGCTCATCTGTACCTCAGGGTCTAACCCTAAAAAGAAACAAATAAGTGCAGAAACTCTCAAATATTTCTGCTCAATTAATCATTGATATGTTGCACAGCACTTAACCCACTACTCTGCAAATTGATATCAATGGTTCGGCATAAAGATTGGCTGGTTTTTAGGAAATTCTTACAAGAATTGTAATAAACCTCATACATTTCTGGCGACTTGGTAAGAAAACCTACAAATGGAGCCTAATAAATGTTTCTCAGTGTGCGGGTTAAAAGGGAGCTCTGGTCCTTCTTAGAAAATAGTGGAGGAACTTTGTTCCCACGTGTTCCTGCTCGTCTTGACCCCTGTCTGTACCATGAACTCTGGCCAAGGCTGGTGCGTGATTCAGGAAATGCAATTGCGTGACTGATCTCTGGGTGGAGATGGATCAGCTTTGAAACTCTTTTCAAGATGGCTAAATCATTTTGAAAACTGGCACTTCAAGGACAAATGTCTAAAACTATAGACCCAGAGTTATTCTGGCGCTCCGTGTCCTTTAACTTATAGTTGACATTGAGATGTCCAAGAGGAGATGACCGGAGTTTTGTCACCCAAAGGCTAGGAGACTCTGAAAGAGCCTGAGCACCTACCTAATTATCCCTATGAATTGGGCACTGTAGATACTCGAGTACACCGCTAGATTTTGGTGACAAAAATTTACCATAAAATCGGAGGGGTCGCGTTATATTCTATTCGAGACATCTGCATGGTGTGTAACATTTTTTTTTTTTAAAAAAAATTGCCTTGCTATGGATCCCAAGTCTCCCGGAAGTTCCGGTAGTCTCGCTGAAGTGAATGCGGGCTCCCTGATGCTTTCAAACCCTTCAGGAACTGCCGGATTCGAGAGAGGTGGGATCCATCACAGCCAGAGGGCACGCTCGGTTTAAGCCAATCATTCACCTTGCTCTCCTCTGCCAGCCATCTAATCGCTAGTAAAGAAGACGGGTGGCTGGCGGCTTCATACTTAGTAACAACTGCAATCATTCTAGAGCAGAACACCCTGGCCTGAGGGGGAGCCTGACTGTGTTACGAGAACCTGGAAAGATTTTAATTGTTTACTGGTACATTAAAATTTAGTTATTAGCATTAAATTCGAGTCTTGAGTATTGTCTCATTTCCATAATAAATCTCTATCCATCGCGTTCTATTCGGGTCGCGTTATACTCGAGTATCTACGGTACTTTAGAACCTTTTCATGAGGGGAATATGTTTCCGTTTTTGGACTTTTTTCTTTCTCTTATGAGCAAAATAGAATGTCGGCAGAGAAGAACCTTTCGGCCCATCTAGGCCCCTATTACATTCTTTGCGCATTTGTTTTTACGCGCGCAAATGCACATTTGCGGGAGGGGCAAAACACTTTGCGCAGAACGTCGTATTACAAAGTTCGCTCAAACGATGCGCATTATCGTTTAACGCGGATGGACCTGCGCGAGCGTTATGAACTGTGCGCGTCCTATACTTAACATTGTGAGCACAAATTAGTTTGTGCGCTGGTACGCGGATGGTATTACAATCAATGCGCATTTTTACGAACGACGTTTGCGCGCATAATTTTAACGTCTTTGAAAAGCTGGTGGTAACTGCAAATCTGAACGTTCTGGCCAAAACGAAAAACACCAGCACGAAAAAAAAATACAGCACAGTATAGTTACACATTCTACACATACCCAAACAATACAATTGTGAATTTGTGCGGGTTTTTATTATTGCTGCAGCATATATACACAGATTTACTTTGACAGGCGCAAAAACTTAAGTGAGTCAATTAAGGTAAATTGGTGTCAATTAAGGTTCTTAATTCTGATTGTCTGAATCCCGCGAAAAAAACAGTCCACACACTGATTTACGTGCACTACGTTACTGCGCGCGTATTACTCTTCGTTTTGCGCATCGTTTTTATGAACGTTAATTTTGGACGGATGAGAAAATGCGTTGGGATCGTAATACCGCTTAACGCTGTGCGCAAAAAAAATTGCGCTGCACGGACGAATTTGCGCGAAGAATGTAATAGGGGGACTAGTTTGCCCAATTATATGGATACTTTCCCTGGATTTCTCTTCTATTTAGGATAGCCTTATGCCTATCCCATGCCTGATTAAACTCAATCACTGTTTTGGCCTCTACCACTTCAACTGGAAGACTGTTCCATGTATCCACCACGTTCTCAATAAAGTAATACTTCCTGATGTTACTTTTAAACCTTTGCCCCTCTAATCTAAGACTATGTCCTCTAGTTACATTATTTCCTTTTAAATATACTCCCTTCCTCTACCTTGTGGATTCCCTTTACGTATTTAAATGTTTCTATCATATCTCCTCTGTCTCGTCTTTTTTCCAAGCTGTACATGTTAAGATCATTAAGCCTTTCCTGGTAACTTTTCTCCTTCAAGCCGTACACCATTTTAGTAGCCCTTCTCTGAACTCTCTCTAAGATGTCTATATCCTTCTGGAGATACGGTCTCCAGTACTGCACACAGTACTCCAAGTGAGGTCTCACCAGTGCTCTGTACAGTGGCATGAGCACTTCCCTTTTCCTACTGCTAATACCTCTCCCTACACAACCAAGCATTCTGCTAGCATTTCCTGCTGCTCTATTACATTGACTACTTACCCTTAGATCCTCTGAAATAATGACCCCTAAATCCCTTTCCTCAGATGTTGAGGTTAGGACTGCATCTTGCCAGTGAATATTAAATACTAGTAAGATAAAAAATAACATGTTTTCTCCTGATTGTTACATGTATAAAACTAATTCTGGAACATTTATATAAGTTGCAAAATTATAAAATATTTAAAAATAATTGTTTTCTCCCATTATGTGCGTTTTTTTGTATTCCAAGCAATTGTTGCGATTCATATTCTAGAAGAATCAACCAAAACATCTTTTAAAGTAAAACAGCGCAGCGGCACATTACGGCATTCATTTTTGCACCTGGGAAATATTGGAGAGTGATTCCTTTTCCCACTTGAGGCAGAAACCACTGTGGTTTTAAAAGCTGATTTATCACTATAGTAATGTTTGTTATGCTCATAAATAAAGCGTCTTGGCAAGAAAAGCTAAGTACTGACATCTAGTGGAATATTTTTAGTACTGCAGTTTCCTGTATTTCTTTTATACAACTAGTTATTCTGTTGGTCTCCAGTCTGTGATTTATGCATTGACAAAGCAAAAATAAATTTTTAAAGCTCCTATGGAAATATTCCTATATGTCCAGCAGGACATGGATTAAAAATTAATTTGCATTAGTTAGGATTGAGGGAAATATAAATAGCAGATTTTGTTTTAAGTATAAATTAGCTTTACATACAGGTCAGTACTTTTCTAGGTGAAAGGCAGAGGTCGAGTTGAGGGGAAACTGCAATCCCACGTGTTCCCCAACTGCTTTAGCAGAGGGGATGGAGTTCTCATTGGTCCCATACACCAGCCCTCAAAATTTCCACTCGCATACTCGCGTTTTGCGAGGGGAAATTGAGCGCTGGCGAGTAAAACTGTACACGCAGGCAGCATGATAAAGTCTATCGTGCTGCCTGCGCTGCGTTTTCAGCCGGTGGCCGTGTTTTTTTTTTTCCAGGTCAGCCAGTCTGCTTTTTTTTTTTCAGCAAACGGGACTTGGCCGGAATCATTTCCTGGGAGGGAGGGGGGTTTGCTCTCACCCGCGGCACCTTTTATCAGACTATCCTTATCTTCCGGGCACAGCGTGAAGGATATTCTCCGCCCCCTCATTCTACTCTCCAGGTCAGGTAAGCAGAGGGGGGGGGGAATGAAATAAACAGCAGGGGGTTAAAATGGAGAGAAAGAGATGAATTGGGGGGGGGGAGAAATTAAATAGATGAATTGGGGGAGAAATGAAATGAAAGATGAATTGGGGGGAGAAATGAAATGAAAGATGAATTGGGGGGAGAAATGAAATGAAAGATGAATTGGGGGGAGAAATGAAATGAAAGATGAATTGGGGGGAGAAATGAAATGAAAGATGAATTGGGGGATGAAATGAAATGCAAGATGAATTGGGGGGAGAAATGAAAGATGAATTGGGGGGGAGAAATGAAATGCAAGATGAACTTGGGGGGGAGAAATGAAATGCAAGATGAACTTGGGGGGAGAAATGAAATGAAAGATGAATTGGGGGGAGAAATGAAAGATGAATGGGGGGGAAATGGAAAGGAAGATGAATTGGGGGAGAAATGGAGAGAGATGAATGAAGAGGAGGAGATGAATGGGGAGAGAGAAATTAATTGGGCAAAAGAAATTAAAGGGAGGGAGAAATTAATTAAAGTGGGCCCCTTGGCAGAAAAAAGGTTCCCCACCCCTGGTGTAAACTAAGGGAAAGTAAAAAAGCTGCCAGCGCGCCACAAGTGACGCCAGAACCAGTGCCGCTACTACAACGCCCGCTAGAGGCCATAATTGGTGAAATGGTGGTGAGGTTATGAGGCATTTGAGGTTATGCAAAATAAATCCTATTTATAAAGAAAGAGATGGATGATACAGAAGGAGCAAAAAAAAGAAAAAATGGGGTTGGAAGTATCGCAGACGAAAATTAATGGATTCATCTATATAAGCGTTCAAGGGGGAAACCTGACTTTGGGGTCTTCTAACTTCTAGTGATAACCTGGCATATGAATAATGGGAGTATTAGGTTCCACTTGATATATTGGATGCATAAACACCCAATTAATTTGGTCCTAAAAAACTGTTGGAGAGGAGTCTGTACTTAATGGATGAAACTACTTGTCTGGGTCTGATGTCTGGGTATTAATGTTATTTATTATTTTGTAACTTTATTCTGAATAAAACCTTTAACAGTGTAATTTCATAAGATAATTTAAGAAAGCGTGTTTAGGGGCGGAGTTCAGGGCAGGGTAGGTGGGGCAACTGGTGGCGAGTAACTCTTATGGTCTGGCTAGTTGCTTGGGACTTCAAATTTTGAGCCCTGCCATACACAATAAAGCTTGTATTCAGGTGTTTAATCATAGGAGCTTACAGTCTAGAGGCATTGGGGTTGAAGACGAGGAGTTTTACAGGATGTCAGGACCATCCGTGCCAGTGGTTCATTAATGGTGGGGCCATAGAAGCAGCTTCAACCATGTGTAAGTAGGTGAGCAGAGGGATGAGTTGTATGAGTGATGTGGTACGCTATTCTGAAGAGGTGGGTTTTGAGGGATTTCTTGAAGGCCTGAAGATCAGGGGAGAGTTCGATAGGGCGAGGCATAAATCATTAAATCAATTATTTCCACTTATTATATATTTTTCCTAAAGTGTGTGTGTGTGAGATCTATTTGTGGTTTAGCCACTGGACACACAAGTCAGTGCTTCAGTATTTTTCTTTATTTGGGCACCCATAGCACATGCAAAGCAGTTGTTTCAAAAAATACGTAACAAATCTAAAGTAAAGCCTACTCCTTATGTGGAGTCCGACTAAACATTGGGTGTAACTTAACTATAGTATTGGACGGCTAAGCCGCTTACCAATAATCCAAAACCGAATATACTGAACTTCAGGTCTTTTCTCCTTCTCTACTGCACCCAGCACAAAGACTGTCTCAGAGGGAAGCACAGCTCCTATAAGGGCAGGGCAGACTTAATCAGGCGTCAGCTGACAATTTTCCCTATAGAGGGAAAATGGCTTTTTCCATCCGCCTGCTAATAAACCTATGGTCTACTACCCTGCCCCTAATCACACTGTCGCGATATAAATATATATAAATAAAGTTGAATGTGTGCGGTTTGATACTTGTGAGATGATTATCGCTATTGGGGTGACCGAAATCTTGGAGTTCCCACACTATTTTTTTAGGACCCCTGGTGAAAGGATCACCAGAATGTTAGAGATATCATGTCGACGCGTCACGTAGGAGTCTGCATGTTTATTACATATGACATAACAACTTGAAAGTCGGTTTTTGCATCTTCAGCAGCATTCAGAATTGCTATGTGTTGTGGTCATTTAAAACTTAACAATAGGCACAGAGCAACATCCAAGAGGTAATGGATCCACTTCCTGTAACCTGTTGAAAGCTGGACATGTTCTCAAAAGTCCAATAATTTGTTGATCTCACATGCTCCGCGTGCGTAGCCTTGTTTTATCAGTAGCCGTCATGCAGGGGCTGGGCCAAACTTAATACAGTGTTGCACCACGAAAAACATCCAAATGTCTTGCATTATTGGTTTCGGACGATTTCTGGAAATATTTTTTCAGATTACACGGCCACTGTATGGAATTGCAAAATGTTTATTATCTTGGCTTCTTCTCCACAGCTGTTATTCCTTTGACGGACTCCGAACACAAGCTCCTGCCTTTGCACTTTGCGGTGGATCCTGGGAAGGACTGGGAGTGGGGCAAAGATGACAACGATAACATCAAGCTGGCCAGGTAACCCGTTCACATGCAGCATGCGGAAAGAGCCGCTCCAATTGTAGTTCTAGGTTTATTTCAAGAGATCTATTATTAACTCTGGCACGAGGGCAAATCTAGTGATGTTTAAGTTGGCCTTAATAAAGTATGGTAAAAGAATTTATTTTCTGAGCGTGCGGCGCTAATCTGACGTCTTCATCAGCATTCAGTACTCTGCCAACAACACAGTGCTAGCGGTGTTCCCGGCTTAAAGGAGGACTGAAGGAAATTCAGCAGAGGCTTTGTGTGTTGGTAAACACAGCTAGGAGGGGTACAGGAGCATGGATATCGGCTTACAGAGGAGGGCAGATCTACTGTAAAACACAAAAGAAACACGAGCTGCACTATTGTTTTGCTGAATTTTTTTTATTTTTGGCATGCGTTTCCGAAGATTTCTAGAAAACCCAGATGCAGTCGCCGAGTAGACAGACTTTGTATACATTGAAGAAAAAATACAGGAATGTCCCTTTTTAATTTAAAACATTCATTACAAGATCTTCACGGCTCGCACTCAAACATAATTTATTTTAAAGGTAGCTGTTTATTCTTATAGTAACTGTACATACATACAGTTGTGTTCAAAATTATTCAACCCCCAATGCTGTAAAGGGTTTTAGGGAATTTAGTGTACATTTGTAATTGTATTCAGAATGAAATCCTACAAGGACTTTTTAAAGAACCATATGCAACTAAAATGACATCAATTGGTTTTGTAATACAGTAGTAAATGTTTCTTTTGTGAATTCTTCATTGACACAATTATTCACCCCTTAAAGACTACCACTCTGAAGAAGAGAGGTTCATTCAAGTGTTTTCAATCAGGTATTGAAAACACCTGTGGATGTCACGGAGCAGCAATAAAGCATAATAAGCACCAATTAGGCAGCTTTAAAATGACTGTGATACTCAGCTCCTTCTAGACATTTACTGGTGTGGTTACAAACATGGTGAAGTCAAGAGAATGGTCCAGGAAGACAAGAGAAGAGGTGATTACTCTTCACAGGAAGGGCAATGGCTATAAGAAGATTGCAAAGATGTTAAACATACCAAGAGAGACCATAGGAAGCATCATTCGCAAATTCAAGGCAAAGGGCACTGTTGAAACGCTACCTGGTTGTGGCAGAAAGAAGATACTGACTTCGACTGCTGTGCGCTACCTGAAGCGTAGAGTGGAGAAAAGTCCCCGTGTGACTGCTGAGGAACTGAGAAAAGATTTGTCAGATGTGGGTACTGAAGTTTCAGCTCAGACAATACGGCGCACACTGCGTAATGAAGGCCTCCATGCCAGAACTCCCAGGCGCACCCCCTTGCTGTCTTCAAAGAATAAGAAGAGTCGACTGCAGTATGCCAAAAGTCATGTGGACAAACCAGAGAAGTTTTGGGATAGTGTTCTGTGGACTGATGAAACAAAATTAGAACTGTTTGGGCCCATGGATCAACGCTATGTTTGGAGGGAAGAACAAGGCTTATGAAGAAAAGAACACCTAGCCTACTGTGAAGGATGGCGGGGGTCAATCATGCTTTGGGGCTGTTTTGCTTCTGCAGGTACAGGGAAGCTTCAGCGTGTGCAAGGTACCATGAATTCTCTTCAGTACCAGGAGATATTGGATGACAATGTGATGCAGTCCGTCACAAACCTGAGGCTTGGGAGACGTTGGACCTTTCAACAGGACAATGATCCAAGCATACCTCCAAGTCCACTAGAGCATGGTTGCAGATTAAAGGCTGGAACATTTTGGAGTGGCCATCGCAATCACCTGACTTAAATCCGATTGAGAACCTATGGTGGGACTTAAAGAAAGCAGTTGCAGTGCTCAAGCCTAAGAATGTGACTGAACTGGAGGCTTTTGCCCATGACGAATGGGCGAAGATACCCGTAGATCGCTGCAAGACACTTGTGTCAAGCTATGCTTCACGTTTAAAAGCTGTTATAACTGTAAAAGGATGTTGTACTAAGTACTAAGATTGAATGTCACTTGGGGGTTGAATAAAACTGATAATGATGTGAGCACAGAAAAGACATTTGTGGTTATTTCATTATAAATGTTATGTTATATTTGTCTGACCTACACGTGCCTCTTTGATTTAATTGTAAGCAAGATGACTGAATGATCAAAATCAATGTCAAACTGGCCAAAACACTCAATTTCAGTGGGGGTTGAATAATTTTGAACACAACTGTATATACAGAGACATTTTTACTGAAACTGTTATTGGTTATATAAATTGAAAAGCCGTATAGCTGTAGTTGTGGGAGGGGGTTAAAAGGGCCATATAGCCCCTCACAAGTACAGGGATCATCGTTGCCGGGGAATGTATTTCCCCACCCGTCCCTCCCTCTTATAGCTTGTTTTATTCTTCATCACACCAGATAAGCCCCGTTTCAGGTTTGCCACCATGTTATTATTATTTAAGCGCCAACACATTCCGCAGCGGTGTGCAATGGGTAAAAACAGGCCAATTCAACAATACATAAGAGACAGGTCAGTATTCCTCCAACAGATACACAAGGACATGAGGGCCCTATTCCCATGGGAACTTACAATCCAGATGTGGAGAGGTGGGAAACCGGAGGGGAGGACTGCAGCGATGAGATATTAATGCAGGGAGGGGTGGGAAACCGGAGGGGAGGACTGCAGCGATGAGATATTAATGCAGGGAGAGGTGAGTACCATTATTGGGTCGGTCGGATGTCTTGTTACGGAGTCCGGGTGGTAGGCTTCCTTAAACAGAAGGGACGTTAGGGAGCGTTTAAATCAGTGTTTCCCAAACCTGTCCTCAGGAGCCTCCGCCTCACCAGGTTTGCCAGATATCCGAAGCACAGCACAGGTGATATAATTTGCTGCTCAGTGATTGCAGGATTCAGTCTGCATTTCCCCAAGGTGATCTGCAGAATCTGGCCTGGTTTAGGGTCCCGAGGAGAGGTTTGGGAAACACTGGTTTAAATCAAGCCAGATTTGGGGACCGTCTGATATTGCGAGGAAGCACATTCCATAGGGTCGGTGCCGCACGAGACAAGTCCTGCAGTCTGGCATGTGAAGAGACTAATGGGGGATGCCAGGCGCAGGTCATTGTTGGATCATAGGGGACAGGCTGGGGTGTATTTGGTGATTTAGTGAGGGGCAGCGCTAGTGAGGGTTTTGTAGGTCAGGGTGAGTAGTTAGAAGTTGATTTTGCTGTGGATGGGGAGCCAGTGTAGGGATTCACAGAGAGGAGCGGCAGAGACAGAGTGACGCGTGAGATGGATAAGCCGGGCTGATGTGTTTAGGATGGACTGCAGGGGGGAGAGGCGGGAGATAGGAAGGCCAATCAGGAGGTTGTTGCAGTAGTCCAGGCGGGAGTTAACCTCCCTGGCAGTCAAAATTTTGTGTCTAAAAGCGTTTCAATTCTTTTGGAAAGGAAATGTGATGTTTTATATAGTAAGCCTGTATTCTGTAGGAATAACTCACTGAAATATGAAAAAAAGCATCAGATAAACACACTCAGAGTCAGAGAAGGTTTGAAACACAAAATAATTTATTATCCCACAAATAATTATCCAAAATAATGGAAATAAATTATATTCAATAATCTAATCAAACCAAAAACATGCCTCTTTCCTCAGGGTGCTGTGATTCCTGTTCAGATGTACACTCTTTTGCCAATGTAATATACAGGACACGAGGTAGAAAAAAAGAGTATTTATTCTCAAAGCGGCTTTACAGAAATAAAAGGCGAATAAAAATAATTTCTAAAGTGTAATAAAGCTTTGCAATACAAGTTTCGCTTTTGGATCTGGGCAAGCAGCAGCGAAACGTGTATTGCAAAGCCTTATTACATTTTAGAAATTATTTTTATTTGCCTTTTATTTCTATAAAGCGGCTTTGAGAATAAATGTTTTTTTTTTTTGTACCCCCGTGTCCTGTATTACTTTGGCAAAGGAGTGTACAACTGAACAGGAATCCCCAGCACCCACTGCACAGCAAAATTTATTGAAAAAAATGTTTTTTACTGTAATTTATTTTTTGAATTTGCCGTCTGGGCCCGCCCCCCCCCCCTGCGTCGTGTGACTCGCAGGGAGCGGAACCAGGAAGCAAAGTCGCCGGCTGCCGCGATCACACGGAGGTGACTGCGGAGACGGCGAGGGAGCGAAGGATGCAGTGAGTATGCATTCAGCCCGAGTGTGGCTCGGGGTTACCGATCGCGGTAGTGAAATTTAACCCCGAGTCACACTCGGGAATACCGCCAGGCAGGTTAAAGATTGAGAACCGTTTTCTAGGGTTGGAAGAAAGTGAGGTTATAAGAGTAGCATGTTTATTTGGAGAGGTGAAGGGCAGTTGTATATAAGCGGAGAAGGAATTTATAGTTGAAGTCAACTTCAGAGCGAGAATTCCTCCAGGCACGCTCAGTAGCGTGGGAGCATCTCTGCAAGTAGAGCGTCTGCTTAGAGTGCCAGGGCTGGAGACACGTTATGGCTGGAGACAGTCGAGACACGTTACGGTTTTAGTGTGGGAGAGGGGACTTTGTATGAGATTGGAGAATTGCAGAGGAACCAAGGTCTGGAGATTCCTACAGGTGCAGGGATGGAGGGAGGAGAGATAGTTGGTTCATTTGAGGGTTTAATATTGAAGGAGAGCAGATGGTGGTCAGAAATGGGGAATGGCTGATTGGTGAAGTCTGAAATGGTGCAGAGGTAACAAAACACCAAGTCAATAGTGTCCATCACGGTGAGTAGAGGAAATGGTGGACTGTGAGGGACCATAGGAGGATGTAATGGAAAGAAGTTTAGCAGTAGCAGGGGCAGAAGGGTTGGCAATGGGAATATTGAAGTAGCCCAGAATTAGCGTTGATAAATTAGGGGATAGAATGTCCGCATACCTCAGACAAATTACACTATTCATGGGATCTTTTCCTCAACCATAATAACTGTTTAATTTGCAGTTACAAAGTATTTGTAAATTCATGTTTATGATGCTGTTCTATAGATTTGAAGTGAATACATTCCTTGATGCCCTATATTCACTGCCGTTACACATTTTGCCATCAGGCCAGCGATTCAACCAAACCTATCGGCAATATGTTTTAAAAGATTTTGATTTGGGTAGAGTTATGGTTACTCATGCTCATCTTTTACTTGTCTCTTTCTCTGCTGTCATAATCTATTCATGTTACAGTCTGATCCTGTCTCTGGAGGCCAAACTGAACCTATTGCACAGCTACATGAATGTAACCTGGATACGGATACCCTCAGAAACACGGGTAAATTCCATAGGGGCCAAACCGTTTGTTCTGCGTTGCGTTTTGTGCATATCAATGTAGTGAAATCTGCAGGATAATAACCTGTGAGAATTAGGTTTAGGTATTGTCGTCCTGTAAACATTTCCTCTTAATCTGAACATATGTTCTGAAACGGCCACTTGAGCAGCTGCAAAAGCCAACCCAAAGATGACTGAATAGATGGACGATCATAGACCAGCAGCACCAATTATATAGTGTTCTTCTCCATAATCCTGTCAGTAGTTCATCTGAAATATTATGACTTATTGCCCAATTTGGATCCCCTCTTTATAATGCAACAGGATATTGGACATTATTTTTCCTTGCCTAGCAATTTTTTGGGGGTATATCAAGCAGTTGTAGCTACGTTACAAATGCACTGCTGGCTTATGTTCCACCTTAACCTTGCATTTGTTGGGTTGGCCAAATTCATGCTACATATATTTAACTGTCTTATATCAAATTCATAGGTATTTAACCCCTTCATTACAAAGTTGTTTTACCATATAACCAATGATTTATGGGAAAACAACTTTCCGATGCAGGAAGTGTAAAAATTAATGTACCTTTCACAAAAACAATTTGAGACCGTAAGAAAAGTGGATGGCTCCACCTGCTGGCCAAAAAGTGCTGCTACATTTACAGCTCCATATTTCTGTGAAAGGAGCAGATCTCCAACTGTTCAAGTAGCTGCAGCACCTTGGATGACAAGTCCAAGGTGTTGAAAAATTGGGAGCACATTCTGACACCCATTTGCAAATGAATTTCATTCACAGTAAACTAAATTCCTTTTCATTGCTCCAGAATATGTCCAGATCGAGTTTACTCAATGTTGTACTCCTGCAAAAGCTATTGAACGTAGAGTATCCTCAGACACAGAGAAGGGGTTAAACAGAGTGAATAGTATGCTAAGCTGTAAGGAAATATATTGCTAAAAGTGTAAACATTAATTTAGGTGCATCTTTTGTTACATACGGTTTGTGTATTTAAACGAGGCCTTGCTAAATGTACTCCAGCTGGTTCAGGTCAAAACCAATTACAGAGCCATGCTGAAAACGCGTGCGCTTCAATGCCTGCCCAAGACCACACCATGGCTGCTTTGAAGCTAGATCATGATGTTTAGGGGGAACAAACACATGACATTCATACAAGGGGCTGTTTGCATGACATCACAACATTGTAGCACAATAAAAATCAACGGTGCATGCGAACTGTTTTTGTCAGAGGTTTTAAGTTTGGTTTATCCTGTGAATTTACAGGTTTTCAGAATTCTATAAGAATATTGGGGAAATATCACTACTTAAACTCTAGCTAAACCCTGTAAATGCATAACGTACTGTATAAAATGGAAACTGAATGATGTGTTTCTTTGAGTCTTCTAGTTAACATTATTTTAATGTTCTGTAGGCTCCTTTGGCCCAACCTGAATCTCCAACAGCGTCTACAGGCGATGATGTACAGTCATTAGCAGACTCCATGGATTCTGATCGAGACTCTGTTTGCAGTAATTCCAATGTGAACAACGGCAAAAATGGGAAAGAGAAAGAAAAGGATAAGCAAAGGAAAGAGAAAGAGAAGAACAGGACAGATTCTGTGGCAAACAAGCTGGGAAGCCTCAGTAAAACACTTGGCATAAAACTTAAGAAGAACATGGGTGGTCTTGGGGGTTTAGTACACGGCAAAATGAGTAGAGCCAATTCAAATAATGGGAAAAATGGAGATACCACTGAAAAGGTAAAGAAGTCAAAATCTCGGAAAGGAAGCAAAGAGGATTCTGGGCAATCGGCCAGCACATCTCCTTCTGAGAAAACGACCCCGTCGCCTACTGACAAAGCTAGTATATCTCCCATCGACAAACTTGCCAACAAATCTCTTCTAGACAATAAATCTGACCCATGGAAATATAGCACAGATGTTAAACTCAGCCTTAATATTTTGAGAGCTGCCATGCAAGGAGAACGCAAATTTATCTTTGCAGGACTCCTTCTCACTAGTCACCGGCATCAGTTTCACGAGGAGATGATTGGTTATTATTTGACCAGTGCTCAAGAACGTTTTAACGCCGAACAAGAGCAGAAGAGAAAAGAGGTTGAAAAGAAAGCAGTCATGAATGGATCATCGTGCAAAAAGTTGGATCAAGATGGGTATGTAAAAGAAAAGCTGGACTCTTCTCCTCAGGAAAGGGCCTCACCAATCTTGCCTCAAAGCCATACAACACAATTAGTTCTAAAGTTGAAAGATCGCTCTAGTCCTATCCCCACCTCTTATCCCTCTCCCAGCAGCGGTGCTAAGAAATGTGGTTCCATGCCAGTATCTGCTCACTATAGCCATACACCACCAATCCAAAGGCAAAGTGTTATCCATTTACATGATGTCAACTCCAAGTCACCGAGCTTCCAGGATGACCCCTACAAACCGATAGTTGGATCCTTAAAAACGTGTGCCACATATCCCCAACAGAACCGTTCGTTGTCGTCGCAAAGCTATAGCCCGGCACGATTGTCGGGAATACGTACAGTTAACACAGTGGAATCCCTCCGCTTCGAGAACCCTTCGGAGCATAAATCTCAGACATATACAAATGGTTTTATCTCTAATGATATCAGAGACGGCTTAGAATATGCTGATGAGGAGTCTAACCAAACATGGCTGAACAATGACAAAAACAGTAGGGGCAGAAGTATGGTTTGCCCAGTATATACACTCCATCAGAGCAGATGTAAAAAGGTGAACTGCTCTTTCTATGGACGACCAGAGACTGAAAACTATTGCTCTTACTGCTTCAAAGAGGAGCTTAAGCGCCAGGACAGAGAAAGTAAAATGCACAGGCATTGAGTGGTTTGGAAGCCCAGGTGCGCTTAGACCTATCCCTTTATACATGCAAAAATTCAATACTAATCTCACATTATTTACAAAGGAACAAAATAGCCAAAATAGAAGACATGACACCTCTGCTCGGCTTTTATACAGATCAAGCGCTAGCAGGTTGCCAATATCAGAAAGGGATAAAGCCTTTGTTAGTTTTTCCACTTGTTTTTCCCCTCTTGTCCTCATCCTATATTAAACCGAGAGGTTGATTTATGTTGCGGTCAGTGCAGAGTATGGTCATTCATAACTAAGGTGCCTGAATTTTTTGCTATCACTCAGGTAAGTTGAAAGGAACATCGAATATTTCCTATTGGTTTTGTACAGCCAAAGCTTCCGTTCATTGTGGTGATCACAATTAATTTCATAGAGGAGAATGCATTTGTACTAACTTTTTAGGGTCCATAAGTTTATGCATTTTACATAGTTTTCTAGTAAAGTCTGCTTTTTTTTTCTCCTTAAAAAGGGATTGGACGACCCTGGACGATGTATATTCCAAAATAGATGAAATTATTTTGGGCAGAACTGAGCCAAATTGTTTCCCCCTCTCCTTCCACCACATCTCTTAATATGGGACACCTAGTACTTATTGGTCTTGCTTGTAGAGGTTGGCGTAGGTTGTGTTAATCTTGTTTTTCGTCCCTTGTTTGCAACTCGGTTCTGTTCCCTTTTGGGTATTTTTTTTTTTCTGTGTAGTTTTCTTACTGAAGCTCAACTTTGCCAAATAAGTTAAAATAAACGCTATTTTCTGTTAGAGGGAAGACTGTAAATGCTTGTCAGGACTTTTCCATCTCAAAAAGAAATGACGTTTCTGCAAGTTGGCAGCAGCTAACCTACCATTCATATCCAAACATAACGGTGAATTGGTAGATCTTTAATGTGAACTCCAGTGTGGATCTACAATATCTCAGCAGGTTTATATTCTGAGGGCCACAGCAGGGATTGCTAATTTCTCATGTTTTTTTAAGCCAGACTACATTTTCAGTCATACAATTGAAGATCAAGAAATAATTCATCAAAGTTCATCTTTGGGAAACTGAAATGATGGTGTTTGTCAAGAATATAAAATAGTATCTCCACAGCTAATGTGTCAGTGCGATCTGAGGTAAAGCTATAAATGCCAGGCGTGGCACGTGCTGTGGACATGAGTTTATTTGACTTTCCATGGTGGGTGGTAAGGTCATCCTAGAACTCCTAGGTCCTATTGTTTTCTGGGATGTTACAGCCCACAACGGTGAGACACATAGATGTACATGAAATTCACAGTATAAAGCAGGCAGCAGATGTCAGGTGGTAAATAAGAGTTTATACGCTACCTGGTCAAAAGAAAGTCGCACTCTAATATTTCGTTAGACCACCTATTTCTTTGCTTCCCACACGTATTCACCATGGCATCATTTCGATATGCTCATGCAATGTCACATCATTTATTTCCGTCCAGAGTTTTATTCATTTGTGGCTAAGATCTTGTACTGACAATGTGAGAATCGGATGCTGCGTAAAGTCTTCTCCAGCACTTTCCAAAGATTCTCAAAGGGGTTCAGGTCTGGACATTGGTGGCCAATCCATGTGTGAAAATGATGTCTCATGCTACATCCTGCACAATTTGAGCCCGAGGAATCCTGGCATTGCCATCTTGGAATATGCCCGCACCATCAGGGAAGAAAAAGTCCAGTGATGGGAAAACCTGCTCCTTTCAAATGGGCACATAACATTGCTGAACCTACTGAAAAAATCCCAGATCATAACGGGCTTGTATGGCAGGTGGTAACTTTTTTTTTGGCCAAGCAGTGGGTGTACTTTTTTTTTATTATTATTATTCTTTGCTAGCACAGGATCCATTTTTGAGGAAGGCTGGTCAGCTCTAATTGACGAGGTATATGGATATCCCAGTTATCGGCACTTGCTGCGTCCCAGTACTATATATTACACATATAGTGACCACATGTACCTCACGTCCACAGGATCTTGATTATAAAATTCCATAGTCCGATATCCTGTCCAACTTTATACATACTCCCATTAGGAGATATGTCTTCCTGTGTCCCCTTGTATGGTTTCTTTTGGTTTTTCCCTACCCAGGCATTCTGAAAAAGATCTTAAAGGCTTTTAATTTTTAACTAAACCCATTATGGAGAAAAATGCATTGGAGTCTATATAAATCTTGTTAAAGTACCTCCATTTATTCTGAGCAACTTCAATATACAGGATGGTTTGAAATCGCACTCTCAGTTTATAGTGATAATTTGGAAAATCTTTATCGTCCCGAGTTAAGTAGCAAAAAAAACTATAGTTTTCCTCGTCAGAGGCTGCTCTGCAGATACGGCTTCTCTACTAAGCTGTGAAAACAAGATTTAACAACTTGAAAGAGGTTTCAAAAAGTTTCAAATAAACCTATTCTGAGTTGACGTCCTCTAACCACTTTCCATTCGGAAATTCCGTCTCTGCATTGGTTCATTCTCTCTGTATGCATAAATATGCTAGCGATATATTATAACTAAAACTATATGTAAGTAAAGGATCAGCATTTCTTTCACCGACAAAATGCTGGTATATCTACAGGCAATGGTGAAACCACAGACTAAAGCATGGCCCATCCAACCTACCCATTTACCTACCCATCTCCTGGTGCTAAAGGCAGCTGCAATCTGGAAGGAGGTGGTTGCAGCCTGCGCACTCCATTTCTAGCCAGGCAGGCCCTTTGGGTAGGGTGAGCAGGGTGCACGCCCTGGTCCCTGCACTTTAGGGGGCCCCACACAACTGCTGATACCCAACTCGTGATAAAAAATGAGTGACCACCATGTCTCTATCTGGGGGAGAGGGAATGTCAATCTATATGGAGAGGTGTTGAAGGGGGGGTGTCTATTGAGCGGGTGGTGTATAGTTAAGTAGGTGAGGCGTTGAAAGCATTGCGATTGGCCCCCAAAACATTTTTGTTCCAAGAAGCAAAGTGCTTTTGTAGTGCAAACACCTCTAAAGAGAACCACATGTTTGCATAGGGATAAACTATATATATATATATATCTCCCGCTTCCCACATTGCAAAGACATGCCAGGGTGTGTTTCACATCAGATCTTTCAGCTTGCAGTGATTGCTGACTGAATCCTGCAATCATGGAGCAGCAAATCATATCAAGTGTGCTGTGCTTCAGATATCTGCAAACCTGGCCTGACCAGGATTGAGAACCACTTGCCATAGATCATAAAATTGAGTAATACTCATAGCAATTTTGGTTATGATGCTTGCATACATTATCCTCTTCCAGGACTTCTTCCCTTTGTCTATCCTCTTCTTTGCAGTTGCAAGGGATGACACTATGTAATGTGGCATAGCCGGCGGGTATGACCAACACAAAGATCTGTACTATTGACGCTAATGAAACCTGTTATAGAAATTTGCCATCGCAGAGAGCGAATACCTGTACAGAGAACGTACAGCTTTTAGAAATTCTGACGCCATAAGAAAGTGAAATCTTCTCCAATTTCTCTGCATTTCCAGTGGGTAAATCAGCAGGCAGCACTTTTCTTGTCACTTTTCCTATACATGCCTCTAAATGTCACATACCATAATAAAGACAGCCTCCCCATCTTTGGACTCCTTTTGCGTACACTGAAAGTTTTGAATATTAGCAGAGTACATGTGTTTGTGTTTATCATTCGAAGTGCTGTGTGTTTGTAGTGTACTTGGTATTTTTCTTTCTGTGTTTTTGTTTGTTTTTTTGTTGGTTGTATCTTCATCCCAGAATTGTGATTGTTAATGAAAGGGTGGTTAGAAGTTAAGATGTATTTTTTTTCCATTTAGGAATTTTTAGATGTACCCCTAACCAATAATAATTCCTAAATGTGATCACTAATTATTACGAACGACTGGCCAAATCCTGATCCATAAATCAATAATGCTAATAGAATGCCGTCTTAGCCCAAGCAACATTTCTAACATGCATGTGTTCTTGTTTTGTACAACACTAAGAAATGAGGGGGAGCCATGATACAGAGCCCTCTGGGGGTTCACTAGACACAGGAGTGTTAGGACCTGAGCACCATATCCAAAAATGGCATAATGTGTGAAGCCAGGGGGAACACTTTGTAAGGTTATGTAGATAACCCAGCACTGCCAGTCTGTGTCCTGTGCTGCTAAAACCACAGCACCTGGATAAGTGCTATCTGCTGAAATCTGTTCCTACTGTATTCAAAATTTCTTTGAGACTTGTTTTTTGCTTAAATCTACAAAAAAACACCATCTTGAAAATGTCCCATGGAAAACACATCCAGAAAATACCAAAGCACTGGTATTCGTGTGTGTGTTCATAAAGTGCAGGGAATGACCTGTGATGTGTATATTCCTCTTATGTTTTTAAGGGAGGGTTGGGATATCTAAGCCCAGTAGGGCGATGTAGTTGGTCCCCCACAACAGCACTCTAGACATTCAGTCGTTCACAGTAGAAATTTCAGCAGTCACTTTTCAGAAGACTTTCAATGTCCACAGACCTCTTCTGTGCTATGCCCACATCCTCCGCCATATTGTGATCCAGCACAGTCTAGGACATTGGTCAGCACCCTTGGCCCTCCAGTTGTCTTGGAACTACATTTCCCATGAGCCACAGCTATTCTAATGAGTAGCTGAGTATCATGCGAGATGTAGTTCCAAAACATCTGGAGGGCCAAGGTTGCTGACCTGTGCTTTAAGAATCACATCAGTCTCTTTATCAATTGCATGGTTTATTGAAGCAAGTTTTACAAATGAAACAATATATAACGGAAAATAAAACCTGGCTCATCTGAGCTCGACGCAAAATGACGGTCCCTCTTTTGTTTTGGGAATACTGACGAAATGAAAACCTTGTTCGGTTTCCAGCTCTATACCTTTACACGCTGGCAGCTTTAGAGCTCAACCTTGCCCTTGCCTTTCTGTGTTTCTCCCATGCTGGAAACCTTTATCACCCCGATTACCAGCAGGTGGGAGGAACCTGCAGCAAGAGGGAAATAAACAAACTACACACATCGCCTTCCTGGGCTTAGATATGCCAACCGTCCCTTAAACACATAGGGGAAATATACACATCATCACAGATCATTCCCTTCAGTTTATTTAGTGTGTTTTGACGATCCTACCTTCAAAATAAGTTTCTGTGGCACAATTTCTTGCCTAGGTGTAAGTCCTTAACAGTCCAACATCAATCTGGAGGATGCGCTCATCGAATTTGTATTACATTTTATTCTACTTTATATGTGATGTGTATGAAATAAAATAAAGTGTAATATAAGGTTAATAGGTATGTTCTACAGTGTTTGGAGTTGAAGTAGATTAGTCTTGTCTCTTGAATAGATTGGCATCAGAGAACCGATGCATGAGCCAAGTGGCCATATAATGGTTCCTCTCCTCTGGCTCCTAACATTGTCTACTGCTCTATACAAAATCCATGCCCAAGACTGTCCCTGGCTCCTGTACAATTTGTACTTTGTTCTCTTGTTTTCTTCCTGGCTTTTAAATGTCAAGCCTTGTCCTAGGAGTTCTCGTGCTTGAGATCTAAAAGACACAAAACTACTTTGAGAGGCCGAGTGTCAGGTATACTGTTTTACCCACACTACTGAAAGGTCTTTAAAGCAGGTTGACTTTTTATTTCCTTCTGGATTTTTTGCAAACACACAGCATATCCAATCACCTTGAGCCGATGGCTGCGAGGAAGTGTTCAATGTTGCACTACGAAAACTACTGAACACTGTTACAGAATAAAAAATGGATTGTATGTTGGCCACTTGTAGGGATGTCCTGTATACAAAGTTGCAAATTGCACTAAAACTAACAGTGTGTGAATAATATAGTGTCTGCTCTATTCCTAACTCGTTTCTGTATACAAGAACTGCTATGCAAATATCTACCCTGTAGACTGTCAGATAACTAGGTCAAAGAATGCCAAAACTAAAGATGCTTATCGATTCTCCTGTAACTGTATATTTCCTAGGGATGAAGACAGACAGGAAAATCTGTGGACTAGTAGGTTTGGCGCCCTTGGTAATTATGAGCAAAGAAAGCTGTGAATAATCCTTAACCTCTTTTAACCTCTTCTTAATATCTTCTTAAAATGCACATTCTCTGCTCTGATGGATATCGAACCATTTCAAACAACACAGGGGTATCTAAAAAGATAAAATCACCAAGGGTGCCAATATTAGTGGAGGGCACTGTATGTATGTGTGTGGTGGTGGGGTCTAAACGTAACGGTGTTGGCTCTCTTACCAGTAGGGGATTCAGTCAGTTTATTATTCTGCAAGTTGTTAAAATAGAATATGAATTGCCTTACATTTATAACAGCGACTCTATAACCCGCATCAAGGTTGTAGTATAAATGTTAACCTGACACAGTTGTGTGTCCCAGGAATTCTTAATTGAGCACTGTGAAATTTAAGATGGGTTTGGTTGTGAACGTCTATAAGCTTGGAGTTCGACACATTGACAATGCTTTGATCAACATTATTTAAAGAATGTGTTTTGAAGTTGCAGACTCCAGCAAAAATTACTATTGGCCACAAATGGTACCGTTTCACAAGAGGGGAATCCAGACCGTAGTAGAATCTTCAAGTGCTGCTGTTTTATTTTCTCTCGAAATGCCTTTTTTTTTTTTCCTTTGCAACAATGGTGAGTTTTGCCGGTGTTCACAACGTTGGCAAACACCGGCGCTCTTTGAATAAGTCATTGGTCAAGACATTGTCAAGATGATCACATTTATAAACGTTCATATTTATACCTAGCACAAGTCTCATAGTGCTTCATTAAGGATTCCGGTGTTGCACAATTGTGTCTGGGTAAGACACAATTGTTAACCTTCCTCCTTGAATAGAAATTTCAAAAATTAAGGTTATTTCCTAATGTGGTGGAAAGTGTTGCCTATAAAAAATAAACGTAAACCTGTAATGTGAAAAGCATTAGTGGAGTGTGCCAGAGCTTAATGTCACGGGCTCCTTTACGCCTTGTAGACTGTAGAGATCCTTTTTCTCATGTGCAAGATGAACCCAAGTTAGTGCAACAACGTTACTGTAACCAGGTTGCATTTGCATTGAGTGGAATATACACAAAAGCAAAATCTATGTAATCTTACCAGCTATCATAATGCAAAATTTTGACATTTTAAAAGTTTACCTTGCAATTCACCGAGCCAACGAAAAGCACGCGCAAGTCTACCGTGACAGCCGAGTTGCACCAGCTTT
Source organism: Leptobrachium leishanense (assembly GCA_009667805.1). Classification (NCBI taxonomy): domain Eukaryota; kingdom Metazoa; phylum Chordata; class Amphibia; order Anura; family Megophryidae; genus Leptobrachium; species Leptobrachium leishanense. Next base: position 73,954,548 of record CM019065.1, read on the forward strand.
GCCACAATCCATGCTCAAGGACCTTCGAGTTTAACATGCCACCAGACATGGACTTTCAGCAGCTATCATGGTTTGCTCTTTACACCTACAGGTCCATTCACTACAATACAGGGTGAAGTCTGGAGAATTGGCAGAAGAGAACAATGTAGACCAAATAGCCAATCTGGAAAGAGCGAATTTTTCTGGTTTGGCCATTTTGATCTAGATTTTTCACTTCTCCTGCCAATTCTCCTGACTTCACCCTTTAGTGAATAGACCTGCTAGTCTTGTGCATTACTTGTTCATGTAAGCACTGGCCTTTTACTAGGTCTATTCATCTGTATTCTGTAAGTGAAGAATCTGCTATAATCTAATGGCTATATATTTACCAAGTGCATTCTTATCTGCTCAGATCAAAGTTCCAAACATATCCGTACATTGTCATATCGTCGTCTTTAACACAAAAATCGCCCATGGTTTGTAAATGAGGTTTCTGCTTACTATTTTTCAATAAAATCTGTATATGGATTTTCGGTCTCATTAACACATAGGGGTCATTTCACTTGGACGGACAAGAACTGTGTTAGTTGTCGCTAGAATTTTCCTTCATGAACTTCTCACCAACTGGCTTAATAATGACTTTACATGTCTTTACTTTCTTTTCTGTAATTTACTCAATTTTCTATTTATTTGCACATCATCGAATTAACTATATGATTAAAAAAAAACATAGTATATTGAGATAAATAAAAGAGCGGTGTTTGTATGTGTTCTGTTTGTAGATTAAAGGCTGTATTATGTTGAAATTTTACAAGCCAAGTTTAAATTGTAATATAGAACTTATTTTTATATTATTTTCAAAATATGCTATAAAGCAATATTTTGCGCCTTTATTATATACAGGGATTGTCATTTAGTAGGTTAAATGCAGAGCTCTTGGTAGAATTAAATAACCATGACCTGGAGAAGCTTTGTAAACCATATAGTAAGTTATGAATGCTATTTATTGTTATGCACTCAAAATGTTTATTGAAAGTTGAAATATATGAATGGTTTCTATTAAAAAAAAAAAAAGTCTGCTCATTTTTTTCTCTCTCATTATGTGTATAACTTTATCAAGATGTTTAGAGTCCCTACGGGGAAGGGGAGAAAACCTTTAGGGTTCATTAGTTGAGTAAAAAGTTAGTTACAAGCATTTATAAAGCACAAACAGGTTCCGTAGCGCTGTACAATGGGAGAGCTAGAATAACAAATATAAATACGCATTACATACACACACCAAACAATAGGAGAGCAGACCCTGCTCGAGAGCTCACAATCTATGGGGAGAGGGGTGACACACTAGGTGAGGGTGAGTCAAGTAGAAGAAGTAACGGGGTGTGCATGGGCAGTGTGGGAAGAAGGAGCAAGAGATCAACAATGGGGGATTAGGGAGTGAGATGATAGACTTCCCTAAAGTAATGGGTTTTCAGCGATGTCTTGGAGTACTGGGGAGAGTCTGATTATTGCGGGGGAGGGAGTTCCATAGAAAGGAGGCAGTCACATTATGTCCCTTACCCACAGCACTCTAAGGCCGAGGTCAGACTAGCGTTTTTAAGAGTGGAAGGAACGTCCGTGAGAGTGGATGGTCCTTCCACTCTGACGCCGTCTGGCCACTTCGCTGAACGCAGTTAGTGCGCTCAACGCTGCAAGGCTCGATCCTCCTATGGTGGATTGCTCTTTGCAGCCCCGTTGAACGCGCGTCGTAGTGCTTCAACGGGGAGGCTTTCAGAGCGTCCGTAGCACACTCGCTGTAGCATGTGCAATTAGTACTCACACTACAGTGTGTGGCCGGCTCCGTCGAAGCGTCACAATGCTGCGACGCACACCAGGAGGCACCTCAGTACGGGCGCACATCTGACCCCGACCTTAAGGCTAGGGTCAGACTAACGCATTTTTCGCGTTGTCCGTGAAAAAGTGTGTTCGAACGAATGGACGTATTTTTTCATGGAATACGCGATAGCGGTCATACGATGCGCATTTTTGTCCGTGATTTTGTACAGATCATCAATGAAACCCTTTTTTGCGTCTGGACGTTATGTTGGCCGGACATTAGCAGCGTCTGACGTCTCCTAATAACGCACACATGCCGCTAGCGGACGCAGCGCACTCTGTACGTCAGTACTAGCGGTTTGACGTTCTCGAAAAAATGCATTAGTTTGCCACTTGCGTTGCGCGGCCTCACTTTCGTGCGGCCGTTCTTCGTATGCTGCCTGGCATTGGACGTCATTTGCTGCTAGCACGGCAGTGATTAAGTGCGGCTAAACGCACGTTAATACTGCGCTCGTCTGACCCTAGCCTAAGACAGTGTGAAGTGGCATGGTGTTGTCCACTGATTGTGTGTGTGTACGGCTTCCTCTCCATGCCTCAGAGTCATAGGGACAGGAATTATGTCCACCAAATTCAAACTATTCCAGTCTCTGAAACGCTGTCCAGTAGAACTTGACTCGCCTCCTACTACTACTTGATCGTGAATGCACTTGCATGATAAGGGCAAGGGCTCTATTGACCCCTGATCTGTAGCCCAGAAGTCAAAATGGACCAGCACTCCTCAGACTATTATCTGTCTACTGTCTCCATACACTTCCACACAACGCCTCAGACACACCTGACTTAGGTGCAGACTGACACGCAGCCGTCTCCTGCCCTCCCTCCCTCCCAGGGTTCCTGTTGTGCATTCTCACAAACTGCCCTCTCCACTGTAGGACCACTAGTGGGCTTGGGTGATTCACTGGTATCGTTTTCAGGTACATACTTTGACAACTATCGACCCAAATCTGTACCCTGTAAGATCTTTATAGGGATATTATCAGACACCCCCACATCTTGCAAACACGTCCTCGCCGATTTTGATCCATAGCTTCCAGACCTGAAGAAGCGCGTTCTGCTCTCGAAAGCTTGTCCAATAAAAAAGGTATCAATACCTACTGCTATACTCCGATAATAAATATTAAACCTAAAATTTACACTAGCATTATTTTTACCTCACTCCCATCTGAAAAATGATGTATGGTGGTGATGTGCAGTGAAGCGTGGACACAGATTCTGTCAAATGGAAAATAACTTTTTAAAGTTGTCCGAATTTAGACTACATTCTTAAAACTACACCTTGTTCAATGCGGTAATTTTCTCTGTGGCAGCAAGGTGGCAATGTGATGATAGGATACAATATTTTTCAGTGTGGTTGCAAACTATGGTAAAAATCACTGCTGTTGTGACATAGAAACATAGAAAAATGTCGGCAGATAAGAACCTTTCGGCCCATCTAGTCTGCCCAATTACATGGATACTTTACCTGGATTTATCTTTTGTTTATAATAGCCTTATGCCTATCCCATGCCTGCTTAAATTCAATTACTGTTTTGGCCTCTACCACTTCAACTGGAAGGCTGTTCCATGTATCCACCACCCTCTTAGTAAAATAATGCTTCCTGATGTTACTTTTAAACCTTTGCCCCTCTAATCTAAGACTATGTCCTCTTGTTTTGCTACTTTGTTTCCTTTTAAATATACTCCCTTCCTCTACCTTGTGGATTCCCTTTACGTATTTAAATGTTTCTATCATATCTCCTCTGTCTCGTCTTTTTTTCCAAGCTGTACATGTTAAGATCATTAAGCCTTTCCTGGTAACTTTTCTCCTTCAAGCCGTACACCATTTTAGTAGCCCTTCTCTGAACTCTCTCTAAGATGTCTATATCCTTCTGGAGATACGGTCTCCAGTACTGCACACAGTACTCCAAGTGAGGTCTCACCAGTGCTCTGTACAGTGGCATGAGCACTTCCCTTTTCCTACTGCTAATACCTCTCCCTACACAACCAAGCATTCTGCCAGCATTTCCCGCTGCTCTATTACATTGACTACTTACCCTTAGATCCTCTGCAATAATAACCCCTAAATCCCAACCCTCAGATGTTGAGGTTAGGACTGTATCAAATAATCTATATTCAGCCCTTGGGTTTTTACGTCCCAGGTGACTTCTGTGAACTTCAACTATCTTCAGAAGCAAACTTCAACAATGATCAAAACGGTTACTTCAAACAACGGTGCCACCATTATTCTGTAATAGAAGTGACCTCTGTCTCTTCTCAATCGCCTGTCCCTGTACAAATTGTTTAAATGTCAGTGGATGCAGTTTTCTAAGTTGAGTGCCAAAGTATGGGAATAGCAGATGTTGCAGGAGAACTGAATCAAATTTGGGAAATAGATTTAAATGAACGGAGTTTGGTTTATACGGCAGAGCTTTAACTATTTTCAGTGTTAGCAATTTTTTTTATTTCTGTAAATCCGCTTTCACCCATGCTCGTCAATCAAAATATACAACGTTTACCTGAGATATCCCCCAGCTTTCCAAAGTCACCCAACATCTACACGCTAATGGAAAGTATGTAAAGATGCATCCCCAGCAGTATGCAGAATTCATATGCTGCTGCAAGTATTTCTTCATACTGCTCAAAAGCGTTGTCAGTAAATCATAACATAAAGAGATTAACTTGTGCATAAAGAAGTTTTAATACAGTATTGAAGTAGAAAGGTCATACCGGTAAATAATTGCAATCTAGTTTGCACTTATGGAATGGATCATATAGAACAGGGATGTTAAATTTACCGTCTCCCCAGATGTTGATGCCTACAATTCCCAGAATTCTTACAATGTATTGGATAACTAGGAAATCGTGGGAGTTGTAGTTCAGAAACAGCTTTGGGGTTGAAGTTTGACAGCGCTGACGTAGAAGGCAAATTATGCATTTTGCGAATGGAGCAAATGGAAGAACATGGCCGCCCCTTAAAGAAAAAAATACATACCCGTAGATACTAGAGTATAGCGCGACCCAAATATAACGCGATGGATAGAGAATTCGTGTGGAAATTAGAGAATACTCAAGACTCGAATGTAACGCGAGGAGCAAAATTGTAGAAGTATACTGTACCGGTAAACAATTAAAATTCTTCGAGCTTCTCTTAACACAGGATACCCCTCAGGCCAGGGTGCTCTGCTCTACATTGATTGTAGTTGTTGCTAAGTATGAAGCCCTGCCGGCCACCGTCTTCTTTACTTGCGATAAGATGGCCGGCAGAGCGAGGTGACCAACACAGTGATTCATTCACGGATTGCCAGTACACCGGGAGGTGTCATTTTCTCACCTCCGGCTCCAGCAGGCAGGCTCATCCACCGCACCGTGGAGCGAGTGTGCATGCTCGGTTTTAAGCCAATCTTGAATAATTGGCTTAATCCAAGCGTGCCCTCTGACTGTGATGGATTCCACCTCTCCCAAATCTGGGAGTTCCTGACGAGTTTGCGGGCAGCAGGGAGCCCACATTCATTCAGGGAGACTACCGGGACTTCTGGGAGACTTGGGATTCCGGAGCAAGTCAAGTTTTTTTTCACGCGATGCAGATGTATATAACGAGACCCCTCCAATTTTAAGGTAAATTTATGTCACCAAAATCTAGCGGTGTACTCGAGTATCTACAGTAATCGAATGCCCCATAATTTAACTACTATCAGCATTTTGGTGTTTAGTAATAATATAAGAGGTGATTGGATAAATTGTAAACCTAATATTTGAGGTTAATGCCACCACAAAGTCTACTGGGTGTGATCTTTCCAAAAACTCATTTAACACTAGGCATGTGCACTCATGATTAACCATATGCCCCCACTTGACGCCATTAGGTGTGGGCCGGAGGGGCCAGTGAAAGGTCCTCATGTTCATTACTATAGACTGGTCAAGAAAAAAGATTTAGACATCGCTTAGCAGCAGATCCTCTCCATGGAGCACTCGATACTCTTATTTAACCACATCCAGAATAATGTCCAGAAAACCAAATCGTACCAGCACTTGTGGGCTCTATTGAAGTGTCTTTTTCCAAGATGTTGTACACACTAGGATACCAGCAACGTTTCAGTCTACTGGCTTCTGTGAAGCTGCCCAAAATGAGATCGGGCAAAGGTGAGCAGTGACATACCCCCCTTTATTAATATTGCACTCGCCAACCATGCATGGGTGAGGATGTTAAAATACTCGTTAGCGAATCGATATTAGCGCTTTTTAGCATGAGCTTACAGTACTTTTACACTCCCTAGTGTAAGAAGAGATAACTAACGTTAGGATCAAAAAAGTCGTAACGAAAAAAGTTAGCTCTGGCTCCAAGCTGTAACCAACTGATTCCGCTGCTGCAGAATAAGTTAGCTGCAGCAGTAACCCCCCCCCCCAAAACAAATCAAATACTCACCTCTCATCCCACGGCAAGAATGGCGGCCTGATCCACTGCTTCTGGCTGCCGGGGGCAGAGTGAAACTGGGGGAAAACAGTCTCCCTCTGCAATCACTCCGCTGACCTGCAGGATCTTACGAGATGTGATGGACTCCATGGAGGGGATGCTCAGGACGGTGCTTTAGCACACTTGAAATGAATCTGGGCCTTTTATCTGCACATTGTAATTGGGGTAATGAGGGAATATCACACACCTGGCCATGGAACAGCTGAGAAGCCAATTGTCCCATTACCTTTGGTCCTTAACAAGTTGGAGGCACATCTGCAAACTGCTGTAAGTCCTACACCGTTCACCTGAGTTTGATGTACATACCCTCAAATTAAAGCTGACAGTCTGCAGTTAAAGCACATTGTGTTTGTTTCATTCCAACTCCGTTGTGGTGGTGTATAGAGCCAAAGATGTTAGAATTGTGTCGATGTCCCAATATTTCTAGACCTGACTGTATATATAAAATCGTAGCTGATAACGGTCCTTGGAAATTATTTTCATACATTAACCGCACAGAGAATAATACCATGTACACTACTAATGGGAATTTGCAAATTACCTTTGCGATGGACTTGTAAAATCATAGTAAATTTATCATTGAAATCTATGATTCTATGATATCCTGAACACATTGAATTTCCAATATTACTACCAAAAAGGTAAAGCGTAACAATATAATACCAGGACAATTTATTTTGGATGGAAATTAAAGAGATCCTGAGAGACCTAAGGGTTTCCCCCTAAATGGTTAATTGGATACAATTATTCCGATGTGGCCATCAGAATACTAATGTCTCCCTGAGACCGATAAAATTTAGCTAAATTTTATCGGTTTGAGGGAGACATTAGTATTCTGATGGCCACATCGGAATAATTGTATACATTGAATTTCCATGAACTATTAAATGTTTACTTGAACTGATTGCAATCTGAACTGCAGGCGCTTGTCAAAATACGGACATGTCTTCCACACCAAATGTCTGGTTCCCTTAATACTTCAGCTGTCAATAACCCACCTAATGTCTGTGTCCCACCTGTAACCTTTGATGCTCAGTCATGTTTGGCTGAGAATCAATGTATATTTAGGGCCTGATTCTTACCCAAGCTAACGGCTGGAGGAGTTGGACAAAACAGTTCCAGCCGTTAACTTAAAAACTACTGTCTGCAGCTATTACAGCCGAGCCTACCAAGAGGCAGAGACAATGACTGGCATACATGCCGAGAAACACACTGATAAGAACACAGACAATGACTGACACTCAGAGACCGTGACAGACCCAAACACCTACACCAGTGGGCACTTAGGGGTCTATTCAAAAAGCACGAAGATTGAACGCAATTTTGGTGCTTCTCCCTTCGGGGATTCCATTTGTTGAAAATTCTGTGAATTCACTATCGGGGTTATTCAAAGAGAATCGAAAAGTCACTGCACGTTCGGTGACTTTTCGTTCTCTTCAATTCGGTGCGATTTGGCGATCCCATTTCGGCGACCCTGCAGTGTATTCAGCAGGCACCACAGGGCCGCCGTAATGCAGGGAAAAGTCGCCACAAACCCGCCGAAACTCAACGCAAAATGAGGGCGAACGCACACCGGAACCTGCAAAAACATCTGGATTAACCCGCCGAAAACGCCGGAGAAACCCGAGCAGCCGCCGATCAGAGTGCAAAGCAGCCGGCGGAAAAACCCAACACCGCAGACGAATGAAGTGAGACAAAAAAAAAAACCGTACGCTTCAATGTTTGAAAAGTGAAACTGTAACGTTGGGGGCTTCCAGCCTTTCCGGTGTGCTTGACGGCAGCATGTCAGATGCTGCTCGCTCACCAATGCCCGGTTTAAATTGAAACAGGCAGGGAGGTGGCTGCATGAGGCGCGGCTTGAGAGGGGGGCAAGGTCTGGTGAAGGTCGTTTAAAAACCAACAGTTCCTTCTAAGCAGTGCCAGATCGTGGTTATCCATACCTGAGCTCCTTGTACCTGAATTCTCTCGTGATTTAACCTGTTATTGACCTCTGCTTGTTTTCTGACTATTCTGCCTTCCGTTGCCCTAGACTATTTTCTCGTACTACACTTCTGCACTGATATCGACCCGGCTATTCCATTTGACTATTCTATACTCTGTATTCCTGATTCTGGCTCGTCTGACTACCCCCGTGTTGCTGACCTGGTTTTGTATTACGACATTGTCTTTGATTAACTCTTTCTGTCTAGCTAGTATACATATACCTGGCCAATTTTTAAGGACCAGACAGTTAGGGATTCCTTTACGGCTACCCTGTTGGTAGTTTTTTGGCTCTGTAGAGTGTTGGGCTTTAAGGACTGCTTGGTGGGATCCGGGAACCGTGACAGAAACGCTGTTTGCAAACAAACTACAGAATGAAAATGTCTGAAATTTACAACTGAGGTCCAATGAATGATAATAAAAAGGGCTGTTGCAGAAAAAAGAAAAAACGATTAAAAAAAATGGGAAAAAAATCCCAAAACATGCCTAACAGATTCTAAAAATAAAGAGACTTTTTACTGCAGAATATAATAAACTGTTTATTAGATATTGGATTAAAACGGGAATATTTTTAACATTGAAGCCTATGGGATTCACCTGAATAAACCTGCCGAATGAGACCACCGAATGGCAGGGCAATTCGGCAACTTCTCACTGCTGGGTTTTTCTCTCTGAATATCCGAAGCATTGCTTCTCTATGGGGATTCTCGGCCCTCGAACAGGCACCATATGTGTAGGCAATTCACCAGGATTTGGCGAATTGCCTGCTCTCTGGATAGCCGAATGGCCAGGAAAGTTAACCGTATGCTGAATTTCAGCGTTCGGTTACCTTTCGGCCCCAAATCGGAGCTCTTTGAATAACCCAGTATATAATTGAATGTACAACAAGAACAGGAGTGTAAACAAAAAATACAAACATATAGGGTAATACCCCCAAAAATTGTAAGCTGAATATTGAGCCAATGAGCCACTCACAAGCATGGGTAGGGAAAACAGCATATCACGTCATTCCAAACAACTTCATCTCTTCTGACAGAATGACCCTCGGAGGAAAGAAAGGAAGAAAAAGAATAGTGTAGACTGTCAGAATGAACAATCATATCCACCTTTATTGTGCTTAAAAATATAATGCAGCATATCAAGAAATGCAATATAGGTCACCCAGTCCTCGAATCTGGGAATACAAGTTGTCCAATGGAAACGGCAATACAGTGAGTCTGGTCCCCAATAAATAAATAACTTGCTTGATGCGTTTTGTCTAATAAATCGACTTCCTCAGGCGCATAATGGAACCTTCGGCCCTTAAATATACCCACCAAGAAATCAACACCAGAAAGCCAACATTCCACCTGGATCTCGGCGAATGCTTGATGACATTTCAATTAAGAAAAAAGAAGTCCAAAAGATACCACCTCCATCATGGCACATGCAGCTGCATTTGCGCCAGAGATTCGTATAGTTACATAGGCTGAAAAAAGACCATATGTCCATTAGGTTCAGCCTTTCACACATTACCTACTGCTGTTGATCCAAAAGTAGGCAAAAAACCCAGTCTGAAGTGCTCGCCAATATGCAACATACTGGGAAAAAAATCCTTCTTGACCCTAGAATGGCGTCAAATTTCTCCTTGGATCAGGCAGCTTTTACCCGCGTAATAAATAGTACAACCCTTAATATTATTTTTTCAGGAAGTCATCCAGTTGTTTTTTAAACATCTGTACAGTCTCTGACCCAACCACCTCAACAGGCAGAGAATTCTACAGCTTTATTGTTCTCAATGTAAAATAACCCTCCCTATGCTTTAGGCTGAATTTCCTTTCGTCCAGTTTAAATGGGTGACCTTGTATCCTGTGTATAGTCCTATTAATGAGCAGGTTTCCAGACAATGGTTTATAATGGAGGCGTATATATTTATATAAGGTTATCAGATCCCCTCTAAGGCGCCGTTTCTCTAAACTAAACCGGTTTAAGCTTGTTATCCTTTCCTCATAACTTAAACCTTCCATTCCCCTTATTAATTTAGTCGCCCGTCTCTGCACTTTTTCTAGCGCCATAATATCCTTTCTTAAGACAGGTGCCCAAAATTGCACGGCATATTCAAGGTGCGTCTTACCATTGATTTATAGAGAGGCAGAATTATGTTTTCATCCTGAGAGTGAATTCCCCATTTAATGTATGCCAATACCTTACTGGCTTTGGCGACTTCCATCTTGAAAATTTACCATTCATGACCACTCTCAGTACTCCATCTTTTATCCAGTGTTCTGTCCAAGAACAAGAGTTTTCATCTAGACCAGGGGTGGGCAATTACGGCCCTCCAGATATTTTGAAACTACATTTGCCTTTAGGCTCTACAAATCTAATGAGCAGCTGAGCATCACGGGAAATGTAGTTTCAAAACATATGGAGGGCCGTAATTGCCCACCCCTGATCTAGACTAATTTTTATTAATTTAAATAGTAATCTAAAATCCAAGTAAATCACATCCCCTGCGACCCCCCCCCCTGATTTATACTATTAATTACTTCTTCATAGAATGCAATTAGGTTAGTCTGACACGATCTGTGTTTCACAAAACCATGCTGATTTTTGCTAATTAGATTATACCTCCCAATTAATTCCTGAATATTATCCCTTAGTAACCCCTCAAATACTTTCCCAGACACAGATGTTATGCTCACAGGTCTATAGTTCCCAGGCATACGTTTTGAACCTTGAATATAGGGACCACATCAGCTTTTCTCCAATACTCTGGTACGATTCCTGAAAGAAAAGAATCTTGAAAGTTTAAAAACAGAGGTTTGCATAGTTCAACACAAAGCTCCCTCAGTACTCGGGTATGAATGCCATCCGGCCCTGGAGCTTTGTCCACATTCACTTTGTTTAGTTGCTGCAACACCTTTTTTTGAGTCAACCAATCACATTTTATTAGTAAGTTTTTGTCAATAATTTACATACCCTGTAATGAAAAATCTATTTAAAATAAAGGTAATACCAGCCGATAGTGTGAGATTGAGTAGCGAGTGAAGAAACAAACACAGTGATGGGTCTAAAGGTTTTACTTAAAAATAAACAGGATAAACCTTAAAACATTATTAAACTAAACCTTGGACACTGCAATAACACAAATACTCAGCATAAGTAAAGTGATGTACAAAAGAGATCAAGAGCATCATTTACCAAATCCAGGAATACACAGCACAAGGCAAGCCGTGTGCTCTCAGGTCCAAGCCAAATCACAAAAGCTGATCTCTTCCTGGAACTCCTGGTTGAATCAAAACAAGGTTGGACTAGAGTCTTGTCCGTCCCCCCCACCAGAGTGGCATCCCTCCCACCAACAATGTATACACCTTTATCCCAGTGGGAGTCACCATATGAAGTAACCACTCTAGAGTAGGCTGGCTTATAATGATGTCCGCTAGCTACACAGGGCAACAAGCCTCACACTGCCCCTAGTGTTCCCTCTTTGGTAGAACACTCAATATATAATTAAATATGATTTATGACACAATTCATCCACAATCACTACAATACCCTCTCTTAAAATTTCAGCCTTATCTTGAGCTTCCATTAATAACAGCCCTGGCTCAGATTTTAGTGCAACTACACTTTCACACTTGTTTGTTTTTTTTAGAATTTATGTACTTTAAAGAATCTTTTAGGCTTGGTCTTGCTCTCTTTGGCTATCTCTTTAATTTTATAGTTTAGCCCATCTCATCACTTTTTTACATGCTTTATTGGCTGCCTTATATGCTTTATAGGATGCCTCAGATTTAACAGATTTGCCTTTTTATTTTTAATTTCCTTGGTTATCTTCCTATGGAGCCACATTGGTTTCAGTTTGTTTCTTTTATATTTATTACCAGTGGAATATATTGGCACGATTCAATGCTCTTTTGGTTGCCATCTTAGAAATGGGCAGAAAATGGCGAGGTTCACACAGACGGATCCACACGCCCGTACGCCATCTTGAAAACTGAATTCACCAGGCGAGATATACATCTTAGTTCCAGGCACCATCTCCATCAATCAGAATAATCCAACGGTCCATTCTGCAAGTCAATAAGTCACATGGTCATTATAAAAGACAAAGTAGGTATAACAATTATCAAAGCGATAAGTATATCTATACCATACAGATCATCCAGAATGGGAAAAAACATCATACTTGTATTTAAAAACATGCAATATACAAAATCTTATATAAAAAATATATAGGATTATAATAAGGACCTGGACACATGGAATACTTTATCCAGGCTTCCCATTAATATCCTAAGTAATATAAAACTAGTAAAAAGTATATATATCAAATCATGTCTTAATACAAAAAGCAGGCCAAATCTATCTCACTGTTGAGACTTAAAGGTTCCAACGTCTTCATTCGATGAATCCAAAAAGTTTCCCTTTTTCCATTAATCCTGTCCTCACCTCTTCACTCCGATTCTACACATTCTATCCCCAAAAAGTTCAGTTTTTTAACATCATACTTGGGGCACTCATTACAGTGTACAGGCACTGAATGGGTCCAAAGAAATTTTCTGATATTGTTCTGATATTCCATAATTCTACATTTTAACTTGCGAGTTGTACGTCCTATGTATATATTGTAACCTGCAGGAACACTGTGTTAAATATCCTACAGGGATAGTGTGACATATAATATTACCCTTAATCCAGAGTTGGTCTCCAGTAGTGCGACTGACAGACAAGTCACAAGTCGCCAAAGCAGTTATTAGATGTTTGAAAGTGATGATAATCGGCGAAATTGTCTTGGCAAATTCCACCAAGGTAAGAAAAAAAGAAACTCTGTTATTCTTCTAATAGAAGCTGAAATCAATAAAAAATATAGTGAAAATGTGTCAAAATAATAAAAAAGGGCCTTTAAAAAGTAATTAAAAGATCTGTTAATAATAATTTATAAAGTGTTTTAAATAATACAAAAAGATTTTTTTAAAATAAAAATGGTTCTGTAAAAAATAAAAATAACAAATGGTCGTTATACAAAATTTAAAAAAGATTATATTTACTTGCATTGAAACCTATTGGATTTAAACCTGTCAAGTAATTTCGATGAAATTTGGCATTCTGTGAATAGACTATTCGATAGTTCTCTCTATGAGACAATTAAGGTGCCGGCAAATTGCACCGTATTTAGATTACCATTCCCTTTTATTTGTCGAGTTGACCGCTTTGGATATACATGTATTGCCCCAAAATTGCACCTACGATGAAATTCACCATTCGGTGAATTCGGACGTTAATGAATGATCGTATTAGAGAATGAGTGACAAAGACCATGGACGCAACCCTATGTGTCCTGCACATAACGCTGACAATTTCTGTGTTCCTCCAATCTATTTCTGATTAGGTCATCTGTGTTAATTTAGGGGACTAGCTTTTGCACGCGTCTTCGCTCACACGGATTTTGTGATTTGTTACAATTATTTTTAAAAGAAATATGAGATTTTTTTGTCCAAACTACATAATATAATTTACAGGTTGATGTCTTAAAGTAATAAGTAATGTTTATTGCAAACGTTAGTCAGGGCGTATTGGCTACAAAACAAAGTTGTTTCTTTCATATGCGTCCATTAATTTTCTTTTCGTGTTGTAAATACAAACAAAGAGACCAACAAAAAAAATATTTTTGGAACATAGGAAATAAAACCGATTTGAGTACTTCTTTGTAAATTACGTTAGTGCTTCTTCTTCAGGTGCTCGGACCAGCAGAGAGTTAGGTGAGCTCACTCTGGAACAGGAAACATAAAGCTGCCCCTTTGAGAAGCAGACTAGCCTTTCCGCTACCTTCAAAGTCTGCCCCTGAGACTTGTTGATCCTCGCAAAACAAACCTTTAGGGTGAACTGAAGCCTTTTGAATTGAAATGGATATTCTGAAGGTCTAAGCGGTATTTGTGGTATGAACACCAAAACCCCCCCCCCCCTCCCAGAAGCAGTTAGCACTGTATCCTCAATGACATTTCTGTGGAGTGCTTTTACTTGCAATCTGGTGCTTTTACAGAGCTTAGGTGGTTGAGGTTCTGCAACAATATCACAGGTTCTCCCACGCTGGAGTATTGAGGGAGTGTGTGAGGCCTGGCTGTGAGAAGGAAACATACATACTGGAGCAGTGAGGGAGTGTGCGAACCCTGGCCGTGAGAAGGAAGCAGACGTGCTGGAGCAGGGAGGGAGTGTGTCAGCCCTGGCTGTAAGAGGGAAGCAGACATGCTGGAGCAGTGAGGGTGTGTGTGAGGCCTGGCTGTGGGAGGAGTTGCATAGAGACTCCATTCTGTGTGAAGTAACAGAATCCCTCTGATCTGCTGATATGTGTTTTTTTTACTTCACTTGTTTTTACGTGCTCTGGCCTTTCCAGTGATACCCTCACATGACCCTGTAGCTTCTATGGAATTGGAGAAACAGGGGTCCAAAGGCCCATCATTGCAGACATAGTTATCCTTTCTGAGGGCCTATTCTGGGGCATACACCTGGTGCTGATGCTCCATTAGCCCCTATGTTAATCCGGCCCTGGGTATTAGCGGTTTATACTGCAAGTTTACTGTACTTTGCACTCCCTATATTTAACATGGGGAGCATAAAGTGTAAGAAGAAATTAACTAGCATTAGGATCACAAGGTCCTAATGCTAGTTACTAAGAGCTGTCGCTAACCAAAATGTTAACACCAGCACAGAGCTGCTGCTAACTGATTCAGCTGCTGCAAAAAAAGTCGCGAGAGGTGAAATCTAGCTAGTCATGTGACCCGGCAGGAGAAGCCTCCATGGAGTCCATAGGATGGGGATGCTCGGGAGAGGGCTCATGGGCTGCCCCGAGCATCCGCGAGCCTAGAGGCCGCTACGAGGCAGGCTGCTGGACTCAGCGCCTGCCCTGTAATCCGCTGGTGAAACTGGGACGCAAAGGGGAAATTAGCGATCGCCGATCGCTAATTTTTCCCCTTAGCATTCCAGTTATAGCTCAGGGGACCTCATAGGGCCAGCAGTCTTCCAGAAGTCAAGTCCCTTACAGTAGGTGCTGCCTGTACCTCAACAGTTATCAGCTCGAGGCTTTTGGTGAAATCACACAGAAGAAAATACGGAATCTAAAAAGCAATGGCCTGCTTCAATTATTAATTTTAGTTTGAGCAAGATAAGTAAACTATAATAATTTCCAGGGCACCGAGACATTTTGACACTAAATCTAATGGCTATAGGCACATCCAATGTATTGCAAACCAATTAATTTATTACCATAAGCAGCAAGTTCCTGGAAAGCTAGAGTCATATTTACAATGTGGGATGATGAAAAATAATTTTAAAGCAAGACATAATGGGTTGACATCATGGACTAAAAAAATGAAAAAGGACTGCATATGTAGGTAGTATTGAACAATCATAATGTGTATATAAAAATAGATCTGGCTTTTTATTTAGGATACGGTAGTAAAATCAGAGCATCGTTTATTGGCAGAGCTTTCTAATATATTTAAAACAGAGATTTGGCCTTTAAGGTAAAACTCTGCAGACGTAAGGGTTCAGCTGAGGTTATGTTTTGCTGCCTAGTGTAATTGCGTTGTCGTTCTGCCAAATCTGATCGAGTAAAATGTTTCTCATATATTTTCCACATGGCTCTCCATATTCCCATTTCCAATTAAAAGTATCCTGCCAGCGCCTCCATAAAGCAGCACTAGAAGCCACAACTGCTTTAAATTATCCAAATGCCGCAAGTTATATTTTTACTAATAATTGTTAACACTTTATACACAGAGGAAGTTGATGACACCCCCCACCGTGCATCTATTACTATTCTTTGCGCCGTATTGTGATTCCTATTGTTTGTTGTGCATTGTGAGGTCCCAAGTGGAATGTGTGGAATCGACTACCTTGAAAGTGTAAAGTTTTGCCTCCCGTCCTGAATATTAATTATTAATTCACATTGAGTTTGTGAGCTGTAACCTCGTATACATTGAAATTTTGCAAGTGTCTTTCCAGGCGTTTGAGGGATCATATCCTGTCATTGAGAAGTAATGCAGCCAAAGCTATCGCCCTATGCGCAATTATCTGGCAGCCTCCACTGAGTTAAAATATGTATGACTTCCAGAGTCAGTGGATCAACAACCCTTTTTTTTCCCCTGTTCTTCTGGACATCAAAATAATCTGTAAATTTACAGTCTGCGCTTCCAACAGCTATACAATAATACATGCATAAACAAAATCAATAATGACAGATATGCTGGGCGGCCGATACGCTTTACATCACCAGTTGCTCCATGCACCATATTATTTTTATGTAATTTGTAGTCTTTAAAATATGCAGGATATCCTAAAATGAAATGGTGATTTCACAGGTTAGTGAACTGCCACCGTAGAATGCCATATTTCTCACCATTTTTTCCACCGTAGTTTCTGTTGAAGTTATTTACCGTAGATTTCACCGTAGTTTCCCTCGTAGTTTCCGTCTAAGTCATCTAGCTTTGTGTTTACTGTTGTTTTCACCATTGCTTCACTTGAATGGTTATTCAGAGAGCCGGTCTGGCCCCGAAATGTCACCGAACAGACAATTTCCCTGTACGGTGCCATTTCGGGGCCATTCGGCTATTCAGAGAGCAGGCAGTGCGCCAAATTTGGCAAACTGCCAGCTAGTACAGTGCCTGTTCGAAGGCAGTGAAATCCCCCATAGAGAAGCAATGGTTAACCACTTCAATGCGGAGGACGCGCTGAGCGCGTCCTCCGCATTACTGCTGCTGTGCGGAGGACGCGCTGAGCGCGTCCTCCCATTGGGGTCAGCGTTCGGCCGGGTTCCGGCCGATCGCTGGCCCCTCCGGTGCGGGCTGACATCCTCGATGTCAGCCCAGCATCCGGAACCGCAGCCGCTGAAATTAGGTGTCATCGCGACAGCGCGATGACACCTAATTCAGGTGCCCCCCCCCCGCATGTGCGGAGGAGGCGCCTGAAAGGGAGGGGGGGAGGTCCTTCGGACCTCTCTCCCTCCCGATCGGCGGCGTTGCGGGGGTTAACCCAGGCACCATTTGGAAGGGCACAGCCTGCCCTTCCAAATGGTGCCTGGCATTAACCCCTGGGGAGCTGGATCGCGAATCGGCGCTGAAACGTGCCGGTTTGCGATCCTTTCCCGGAGCTGGCCGACATCTTGGATGTCGGCCAAGCCTCCGGGAACTCCCCCTGAGGACTGGCGTCATCGTGCATAGCACGATGACGCCAGTCCTAGAGTTAACCCCTAACTGCCACCAACGGTGGAGATAGGGAGTTCCAATGAACTCCCTATCTCCCGATCCGTGGCAGCTAGGGGTTAAAGTTTGGTATTGCTGGATCGGCCAGAGCATGGCCGTTCCAACGATACCAAACACTACTGTGAAAAATTTTGTAAAAAAAAAAAATTAAAAATAAAAATAAAAAAAAATTATAAAAAAAAAATAAACAATTTTTTTTTCTTCTTTTTGGTTTGTTAATGCAGCAATATTGTTCCCATTTCAATTATAATGTGAACAATGATGCTGCACTAACGATTTTTGTATGCGGTGCGTTTGTTAAAAATCGCGTAATTTTCCCCAAAAAAAAATGTAACGAGACCCCATCTCTAATTTTTTTAACAAGCGCACCCCATACAAAATATAACCGCAATTGCTCGCATGTTAAAATGTGAAAAAAAACACTTTACACGTTGTAAATTATTGAAAATACATATTTTATTGCATTTTTTGTTATAATATACAGACATGACATAACGTATACATATAATAATGACATATTATGAATCTGCCGAGTCTGACGGAAAGAACGATATATAATATGTCTGGGTCATATACTAAAATAAGCCTTCAAAACACGTTTAAACATGATGAGCAAAACCGGTAAAAATGACCTCAGCACAGAGGTGTGAAAAGCCTCAGCAGCGAAAGGGTTAATCTATTCTGAGAACATTGAACAGCAGTGAAAAGTTGAAGTGCCCTGCTGTTCGGTGTTTTCAATCGGCAGGTTTATTCAGGCGAATCCCATAGGCTTCAATGTTAAAAATATTCAGTTTTTATTCCATATCTAATAAACCATTTATTTTAATCTGCAGTAAAATGTCTCTTTGTTTATTGATTTTTTTAGGGTCTTTTAGGCATTTTTCTGGATTATTTTTGGCAATTTCTTTTCCTTTTTTTTTTTAAGTGTTTTTTCTTTTTTCAGTAACAGAACTTTTTATTATCATTCATAGGACCTTATATAATTTCAAAAATATTTTTTGGGTTTTTATACCCCGTTTGTCAGATTGTCGGCTTTTTCTGGAAGCTGGTCTACTCTGCACTGTGATCGGTGTCTCATCAGCTTTTCCCGACATTTTCGTATGTTTTTTGTGGCGGTTCTAGTGGAATTTCAGCAGGTGTTCGGCAGGTTGTGCGGCGGATTTTCCCTGTACTCTGGGGACCCAGCGGTGAATGCTGAATTTCAGTGCTCTCTGAATAACCCCCTTGGAGTTCAATGATTATCATTACTTTAAAATCAATGAATACAATCCGTTTGTTACAAAGAATGGTGACACACAACGCCGAATGGAGAATAGCTGCAGTTTACTCAATTTAAGAAAGAATGCCATTGGTGCTGTTAGTCACCCTTGTTCAGAGTTATTTCCATTTGCTATGCCTGTCGTTGTAGAATTTTATTTTTCTTGAGAGACAGAATTTACTGTAGTTGCAACAACTTTGATTTTTATTATTGTCAACTACAGTGAACTTCAGTAAGACAGTGGTGCTTATTGGGGAGTAAATTTTTAAATATTTCCATATCCAAAGTGCTTCGTGGTCCAAATTGCCATGTGGCTCAATTTGTTCAGCGGGTTACTGTACATTTACCATTTCTATACTTTGCATAAGAAGGGCAAATGTAGTGGGAATGGATGAATAATGATAAGCCACAAAAAAAAAAAGGTTGTCTACATTTTTCCGCTAAAAATTCCCCTGTTCTCACATTAAACAGGTTTAGGTTCAACTTGAATGGCCATTAAAGATTTTTTCTAATCCCTCCTGTCACATCATGACAACATCTAAAATCAGGGATCTCAAACTCTGGCCCCCCAGATCTTGAAGGCTTACAATTCCTGGAAGTCTTTGAATGCAATAAATGACCAGAGAATCATGGGAGATGTAGTTCAGAAACATTTGGGAAGCCAGAGTTTGAGATCCCTGCTGTAAACAAAAAACGACTGGGTATCATTCATTGTTATTCATGTGTGCTGATAAAAAAAAAAAAAAAAATCAGGGTTCCAAAGGTCAGATGTGATTTTTGCAACCTTACCACCAGCGAGAAAAATCAAAAGTCTAAAATTTCAGACTTGGACCGGGGTCACAGGAGCGTGGAGGGAACGTCCTTGAGAACGGAAATTGTTTCCTCTCGGACGACCGAGTGAACACTTTGCTGAGTGCTTGTCAGTGCGCTCAGCCCTACAAAGCGCGAGCCTCCTATTGAGGCTATGGAGGCTCGCACTTTGTAGACCCGTCCACTGTAGCGTGTCGACGAGGAGGAAAACAACATGCACATTGTAGCATGTGATACTAGTATACATGTTACACCGTGTGGCCCTCCCAGTCGAGCCGTCATAATGCTACGATGGATGCTGGGAGGGGTCACTATGGACGCTCATGTGACCCCGGCCTAAGTCTTTGCCTTCTTCTGTGGGTAATATACTCTAGTAATGTATGCCAAACTTTACATTGCACATCAATGTGTTTATGAGATGCCACTAAAATGCACTTGCGTGGTCTTGATCCTGCTCTACTTTCAGCCTGTGTATGTTCTGATGGAGCAGGGTCTGTACAGCGAGAAGGGACTCAATTATGTATTTTCTCATGCTCCTTCCTCCCTACAGCTTTTTACTGCCAGTATGAAAGAAAGCATGCCCTAAAATAGATGAGCAGGTCCGGTGTGCACATCTTGGCTATCAACTCCTTCATGCAAATACATGAAATACCACTAGGTGGCCAAAGAAACAGGGCTCTAGACTCTAGAGACGGGTTTTAAGGTGCAGCGTACACCCTGGCACATGTGATTACCAAGGCCTGGTTTCAATATTGGTAAAATCTATTCTCTCAATTTGTAGATGGGATATAATGCCCTAAAGCTTGTCTGTATATGATGAGTTTTAAAACTCTATGTCATCTACATGGATAACCGATGTTTGAAATGTTTGCTAAAGTGTCTAATTCCCCCGACACCCAGTCTATCTCCATATAGTCCAGAAACCATTTTTTCTTGAATACAGTAATTGTTGCTTTTACATCAACTCACTTGCCTGTAATATGAGTATGAAGTTGATTCCCGTAGGGATTCTTGCGTGACATGAATGACAATCCATGTCATATTTGACACAAGTTTTGATATTTTACTGCTAGCATATACTAACTTGGATTAGTTTAATTTCTATATTGAACAAAAACGCCTTTATGCTTTCACCTTGAATGGTCGGTAACGCTAACTACCTTTAGGGAACAGATCTTGTAGCACCCAGAAAGGGTTAACAGACACCACAATAGGAGGATAGACTTAGCCCAGGATGAGAGTTCTTATCGTCAGGAGAGCTGGTCAGTGTTTTGCCAAGGGTGACACTCAGAGCAGGGTTGGCCAGAATAGCCAGATAAGTACACAAAGCAGTGTTCTCAGAAATAGCCGGGTCAGTACACATGGAGGAGTTGTTAGCAATAGCCGAGGTCATACACGTAAAATAAATCGCAGAAAGCACTGAGGGAAGCGAATACCACGTCAGGGCAATGAGTCTGCTCGAGCAGACTGATTTTAAACCTGGCGGTGCCGCATCATCATGCTGCGCCCCATCCCCTGACTGTACAGCATATAGCGAGGACGGCGCTGCCGGGTGCCGGGTCAAATCCCTGGCACTGGACGTGACAAGTAACCAGTAGAGCAACAACCCGCCACAGAGGCAAGAGTTTCACGCATGACCACCAGACATGTATCATTGTGCCCTCGGACTGTGAGCAGCACCAACAGGAAGGGGGATTGATTTATTCATGTGGCGTCTCCGAGCCGGTACCAGATACCATTTATACATGACCTTGCGTCACACCTCCATAAGGGAGGCTCACCCGTAAGCACCCAGCTTAAACGTGTCACCCCATTTCTGAGTGGGCAACTCAACTCCCAAATCCCTTTCCCAGGCTTTCTGAAAATCCCATGCATGAGCCGGGTCAGGGACATTCAGTGCCGCGTAACAAAGGGACAAAAGCTTAGTCGATGTAAGGGGGCAAATCACAAATTGTTCAAATGGCGATAGAGGGGCGTGGGGTGAGACAGGTGGGAGGCGAAAACTCGTTTGGGTCAGGAATGATGACAATTGGTGTTACGAGAAATTCACCAAAGGGTCATGGTTCCCTGATCCCACCATGCAGTCCTTAAAGCCCAACACTCCACAGAGCCCAAAAGCTACCAACAGGGTAGTTGTAAAAGAATCCCTAACTGTCTGGTCCTTACAATTGGCCAGGTATATATATACTAGCTAGACAGAAGGGTTAATCAAAGACAATGTCGTAATACAAAACCAGGTCAGCAACACAGGGGTAGTCAGATGAGCCAGAATCAGGAATACAGAGTATAGAATGGTCAAAGGGAATAGCCGGGTCGATATCAGTGCAGGAGCGTAGTACAAGGAAATAGTCTAGGGCAACAGAAGGCAGAATAGTCAGAAAACAAGCAGAGGTCAATAACCAATTCAATCACGAGATAATACAGGTACAAGGAGCTCAGGTATGGATAACCACAATCTGACACTGCTTAGAAGGAACTGTTGGTTTTTAAAAGACCTGGACTCCTCTGATAGGTCCGCGTCACCAGACCGCACCCCCCTCTCAAGCTGCGCCTCATGCAGCCACCTTCCTGCCTGTCTCTATTTAAACCGGGCACTGGAAAGCGAGCAGCATCAGACATGCTGCCGCCGAGCACACCGGAGGGGCTGGAAGCCCCCAACGTTACATAAAGTCTGTGAACGCTGCATATCACATATCGTTTGCTGCAGGGATTATCCGTATATATATGCTATAGGTCCAACTAATTTGACGAAAACACTGTATGAAAACTATCTGTCAGATTAATTGTGTCAAGTGTCCAGATCTAATTAGACCCTCTGTTATCGTTACACTCTGGTGCCTAGACCTAATTATTTTTCTCCTTCATTATCCCCTGAGTCCAGAAATCAACCAATTCAGCATATAAATATCTGTACTATATCCATATTATATATTTTAAGTACATTAATCCCACCACACAAGAGTCATCTGTTATTGAACAAGAAATTGCTATGCAGCTTTACAAAGCCTATCACACAGCTACACATTATAAATGCATGAGCTATGGTTATCAGTACGAACGGATGTAGGTTATCGCTAAACATTAGAGCCATGGTTACTAGTATTAAATTAATCTGTACACTATGCCCGATATCCGAAAACGACAGATCTCAGACAAACCAGGAGAGACCTCTTGCCTTCTGATAATGTCGCAGAATATAATATGTTTTGAAAAATATAGTTGAGGGGCCGGGAATCAATTTGTGTTTTCCTTCAAATAAAATAATGCTGTAGGATATAGTTGGAGGTGAATATTAGGCTGATTGTCTCAGGCAAATGCAAGAAAAAACAAGAAAACTGGTTCCTTATGGACGTTTGTTGTCATTCTCTGCAATTCTTATGCATGCACAGTACACAAGTCACCAACGACCTCCTAACTGCTAAAAAACACTGCCACTATTCTATTCTCATCCTGCTTGACCTCTCGGCTGCTTTTGACACTGTTGACCACCCCCTCCTTCTACAGACCCTCAACTCTCTGGGTCTCGGTGACACTGCACTTGCTTGGGTTGACTCCTATTTATCCAACAGGTCCTTCTGTGTGTCCTTTGCTGGTAACTCCTCCTCCTCATTGCCTCTATCTGTTGGTGTACCTCAAGGCTCTGTCCTTGGTCCTCTGCTCTTTTCCATCTACACCTCCTCTCTGGGCAAAATCATCAACAGCTTTGGCTTTAATTACCACCTCTACGCTGATGACACTCAGATCTACCTCTCTACCCCTGATCTCTCTCCCCCTGTCCTTTCAAAAGTCAGTGACTGTTTATCTGGCATCTCCTCCTGGATGGCCTCCCACCACCTAAAGATCAACATGTTAAAGACTGAACTCCTACTTATTCCTCCCTCCAATGCCTCCCCACCTCCTGACTTCTCTATCACGGTGGAGGGTATCACCATCTCCCCATCAAACCAAGTTCGCTGCCTTGGAGTTACACTTGACTCTGCTCTTTCCTTCATCCCCCACATCAAGTCTCTTTCCACCTCCTGCCGATACCAACTGCGTAATATTTCCAGAATTCGGCCATTTCTTACCGCTGTCACCACAAAACAACTCATACACGCCCTGGTAATCTCCCGACTCGACTATTGCAATAATCTCTTATCTGGCCTCCCTCTGTCCCGCCTCTCCCCCCTACAATCCATCCTGAACGCCTCCACCAGGCTAATTCACCTCACCCACCACTCTGTCTCTGCCGCTCCCCTCTGTGAGTCCCTTCACTGGCTCCCCATCCACTGCAGAATTAAGTTCAAAATCCTTATCCTTACCTACAAAACCCTCACTAACTCAGCTCCCCACTACCTGTCCTCACTAATCACCAAATACACCCCAGCCCGCTCCCTAAGGTCAAACAGTGACCTGCGCCTAGCTTCTCCCCGCATCACCTCTTCCCATGATAGACTGCAGGATTTCTCACGCGCAGCCCCCACTCTCTGGAACGCTCTCCCTCGTACTGTCAGACTTTCCCCTAACTTCTCTTCCTTCAAACGCTCCCTTAAAACATTCCTATTTAGGGAAGCCGACCACCCAACTCACTGACGCAACCATCAATCACTCTCACCTTACAGTCCTCTCCTCCTGTTTACAACCCCAACCCTCCCAGATTGTGAGTTCCTACGGGAATAGGGCCCTCATCTCCTCCTGTACTGTTTGTCAAATGTTGTTCAATGTATTGTAACCCTGTCTATACTGTGCTTATTGTACAGAGCTGCGGAATATGCTGGCGCTTTATAAATAAAGAATAATAATAATAATAATACACAGCCAGGAGCTCAGCAGACAAAAAAAAACTATAAAAAATAAAAAAAATTATTATATACCTAATTAAGCAGGGCTAAAATGAGTATCAGGCAGACAGGGTAAATGCCCAGTGGGCCACAATAGTTGTGGCTACAAACCATCTTGCAGTCCACATCTCCCAGCCAGCCCATATATGGCATTATCCTATTGCTGGTTGGGAAATGCAAAGATCTCTGTAACTGAGGATACAAGCGGTAAAATGTTCACAACTGCCTGAATCACAGCTCTGATCCATGTAGCCATGGCCAGAGGCATAATTCCTACCCATTTCCTGCCTACCCTCCAAGAAAACAGACTATCCCCTATGTCTCAGGGTTAAATTTCACCACTGAGAGCGGTAACCCCTAGACACACTCGGGCTGGATACATCACCTCTCCTGCGCTCCCTCGATGATCTCTGCAGTCTCCTCCCGCGATCGCGACCTCATACTTCCTGGATTCCTTCTCGCGAGGAAAGAACCAGGAAGTATAAGGTTGCGGTCGCCGGAGGAGGCAGCTGGGGACATCGAAGGAGCGCAGGGAGAGGTGATGTATCCAGCAGCATCCCGAGTGTTGCTCGTTGTTACCACTTCCAACATAGGAATTTAACCCCTGAGCCACGCTCGGGAATACCGCTGGGGGGGCAAATTATTTTTTTTTTACTGCTTTTAGATGCGTTTTTTCTCAAAAATTAGACCGTCAGGGAGGTTAAGTCTTTGTCATGTCCTGCCTGCCCCATTAATATATGCTAGACCCTATGCCATTGGTCATGCACACAGCCTGCCCGGCATAACAATTGTCCCAGACTTGTCCTGCTCATAAGCCATATCCAAACTAAGTAGAACATGTAATGGGCACTGGAGTTATCATGCAGACACTAACCGAATCCAGACTAATACCGGTCCTTACAGCAGACGAGTTGATAAGAAAGTGGAGAAATGTGGTCAGAGAAGCCAGGGTCAGGATACCAGAGAGCCAAAGCAGTCTGGGTCAGTGCACAGAAAATCAGAGACCAAAGAACACACTCTCGGATATATGTGTAGCGCTCACTCCCGGAGGAGCCGCTGAAATTGAACCTCGGGTCAATCTCCCCGCACTAGGGAATAAATATACTCCAGCACCGTCGTGGATTTTATAAATTATATAGTTTACTAGAATAAATGGCATATAATGAATAACACGGTATACGTAGATATATTTACAGTACTTCGTAATGCGGGAAACGCGCAGCGGAAAAGAAATACAAGGCTTCGTAATTCGAGAAACGCGCAGCGGAAAAGAAAGGAAAAATATATCTTTAACCCCCTTTGTGGTTGGGGAGTGAGTCCCGTACAGGTTATGTCCCAAGAATGTAGGTGTGTGTGTGTGATGGTACCCGGGTACAATATTCAACTGGCCAGTGAGTTATTTATGAGGTATCTTCGACTAGTCAAGTTGGGGCCCTGTGGGTTTTGAAACAAACAGCAGCGTGCTTTCTATTTTCACAATGGCCTGGAAGGCCTCTCACCCATCAGCCCGATACTTGGTGCTCTGCTCGACCCAGGACGTCTCTCCGCTCGATTTTGACTGGGATTTTATGGGTTACCGGATCCGCTGTCTTGATTTTCTGTAGCTGCCGCAAGATGTCCAGCTCACCGCCTGCACTCCCTGTCCGATCGATCTGCGGTGCTCCTAACTCGGGGTCTTTCAGCTCACTCGATATCAGCGTGGGTATTCTGGTGAATCACTGGGTCTTCCTCTTGTAAGGCTGAATAACCCGGTCTTTATCTCTGTCAGGCCCCAGCTGCGCTCCGGCCTGCTCACTGTCACGCTCTGCAGCACTGTGTCTTGCTTCTCTCACTCCCTGGCGCGCTCTGCCAGCTCTCCTCACGAGGCTCAGGATGTCAGCGTCTGTGTCCCACCCACTTCCTGTGTCCGCCCGCAAAGCATGCCGGGAAATGTAGTCCCAATGTTCAGCGTCTCACATTGTGCTTGTCTCCCCCTGGTGGCCAAAAACAAGTACTACACGGCAGGGGATTTAAAACCAGCGCTACATATGAAATCAAAACAGGGCTCCAGATGAAGGGAGCTCAATGTCAGGACCTGGACACTCTGACCCCCTGACGCCCCCTTTTGATACCTGACATGTCACGTCCTGCATGATTCAAGCAGGTTCCAGGACTTATTACTGGGACTTTCCTTCAGGCCCTGGAGCCTCACCTGCACTCGATCCTACCTGATCACCACAGCATAAGAGGAAGCTACGCCCTCCCTAGAATGCTTCCTCATTGACGTTGCTAGCTCAGCTAAGTGCAGACCTTCCTTCTTGATCTCCCTGACTGGAACCCGTCCTGATCTATAGACTTTCCTGAAAACCCTCTGTTTATTCCTGGACATTATCTTCCCACCGGTATCCTCGTTTGCACCCCCTGTGCCCCTCTGCTATTCGATTGATATACCAGTGTACCAGATCCTTGCTAAACTGTTACCCTGTATCCTGCATAATCTGCTCCTATCACTGCATCTTGGGCTCACACCCACACTTCTGCACACATGCTAGGCTAGATGCATGACACTCAAAACTTACCTTTATTTAAGGCTTAAGGCTTAACACCATCGGTTGGCATCATCCCAGAGCACCAAAATGTAGCGAATGACACCTGCAAAATGACTCAAGGAATGTGCCCGAGTCAGAATGATGCACCCGAACGGGTGCATGTCAACATGTCATCTCTCCTCCTGATTCCACCCCCAGCCCTTCTAGATTGTGAGTTCCCACAGGAATAGGGCCCTCCAGGGGCGTTGCTACGTGGCGGGTGCGGCCCGCACCAGGTGACACCCGCCGCCGCGTGTTCGCTCCCTGCGAACGTCCAAAGCTGTGCAGCTTTGGCGCTCGCCTGGGGGAAACACGTCACCAGCCAATCGTGGCTGGTCACGTGGCTCCTCCAGGCGAGCGCCCAAGCTGCATGCCGCCGGACGCTCAGAAGGAGCGAACACGCGGCGGAGGTGAGCTGGGGTATATCCATGTGCTGCTGGGGCATATCCATCTGCTGGGACATATCCATGAGCTGCTGGGGCATATCCATCTGCTGGGGCATATCCATGAGCTTCTGGGGCATATCCATCTGCTGGGGCATATATCCATGAGCTGGGGCATATCCATGAACTGGGGCATATATCCATGAGCTGGGGCAGTATCCATGAGCTGCGGCAGTATCCATGAGCTGCTGGGGCATATCCATGAGCTGCTGGGGCATATCCATGAGCTGCTGGGGCAGTATATCCATGAGCTGGGGGCATATCCATGAGCTGGGGCATATCCATGAGCTGAGGCAGTATCCATGAGCTGGGGCATATCCATGTGCTGGGGCAGTATCCATGAGCTGGGGCAAATCCATGAGCTGGGGCAATATCCATGAGCTGGGGCATATCCATGAGCGGCAATATCCATGAGCTGGGGAAATATCCATGAGCTGCTGGGGCAGTATATCCATGAGCTGGGGCAGTATATCATGAGCTGGGGGTAGTATATCCATGAGCTGGGGGCATTATCCATGAGCAGGGGCAATATCCATGAGCTGCTGGGGCAGTATATCCATGAGCTGGGGCAATATCCATGAGCTGCTGGGGCAGTATATCCATGAGCTGGGGCAATATCCATGAGCTGGGGCAGTATACATGTGCTGGGGCATATCCATGAGCTGGGGGCATTATCCATGAGCAGGGGCAATATCCATGAACTGCTGGGGCAGTATATCCATGAGCTGGGGCAATATCCATGAGCTGGGGAAATATCCACGAGCTGCTGGGGCAGTATATCCATGTGCTGGGGCAGTATATCCATGTGCTGGGGGCAGTATATCCATGTGCTGGGGCAATATCCATGAGCTGGGGCAATATCCATGAGCTGGGGGCATTATCCATGAGCTGGGGGCATTATCCATGAGCTGGGGGCAGTATCCATGAGCTGAGGCCATATCCATGAGCTGCTGGGGCAGTATATCCATGTGCTGGGGCAGTATATCCATGTGCTGGGGGCAGTATATCCATGTGCTGGGGCAATATCCATGAGCTGGGGCAATATCCATGAGCTGGGGGCATTATCCATGAGCTGGGGGCATTATCCATGTGCTGGGGCAGTATCCATGTCAGGTTTGTGCCAGGAAGGAGCCATGGCACGACCTCAGTGTGTTGTTATATTCCCAAGCGCTGGGGGTGAGCAGGCAGAAAGACACTGGAGACAGTATATGCACAACAAAGCTTGTATTGTGGGATGGTTCACAGCAAACAGTCCAGCACAGAACAGATAGTAACACAGGCAAGTGGATGGTGAGCCACGTAGTCTCTCTCTAGTTCCTCTTGAGGGGAAGCAGGAGCCTTTGGTAATAGTACCTGATAGAAGGTCTTCCTCCTGGAGAGAGCTTGAGGGCTGGAAGCCACTTGAGAGTATCTGGACCCACTGGATAGTGGGCCACGCAGTGGATCTTCCAGCAAGCAGGAACCATGTAATGCAGACACAGCAAGGATGGAATACCTGGTGTATACGGCAGAGCGGAATATACAGGAACATACAATAAGAGGGAGCTCTCAGGACCTCTGACATCAGGAAGGGAAAACCCAAAATGAAAGAGCAAAGGGGAGAATGGTGTGGTCTGGTTTTATGCAGAATCCTCAGGTTCAGACACAGGAGTTAACCCTTAGGTGGGAAGCAGGTATAGAGAGCTAGTGACCCAGGCTGGCCACAGCAGGCTCTCAGGGCTGAGGCATGACAATCCATGAGCTGGGGCAAATCCATGAGCTGGGGCAGTATCCATGAGCTAGGGCATATCCATGAGCTGCTGGGGCAGTATATCCATGAGCTGGGGCAGTATATCCATGAGCTGGGGGTAGTATATCCATGAGCTGGGGGCATATCCATGAGCTGGGGCAATATCCATGAGCTGCTGGGGCAGTATATCCATGAGCTGGGACAATATCCATGAGCTGGGGCAGTATCCATGAGCTGGGGGCAGTATCCATGTGCTGGGGCATATCCATGAGCTGCGGCATATCCATGAGCTGGGGGCATTATCCATGAGCAGGGGCAATATCCATGAGCTGCTGGGGCAGTATATCCATGAGCTGGGGCAATATCCATGAGCTGATGGGGCAGTATATCCATGAGCAGGGACAATATCCATGAGCTGGGGCAGTATACATGTGCTGGGGCATATCCATGAGCTGGGGGCATTATCCATGAGCAGGGGCAATATCCATGAGCTGCTGGGGCAGTATATCCATGAGCTGGGGCAATATCCATGAGCTGGGGCAATATCCACGAGCTGCTGGGGCAGTATATCCATGTCCTGGGGCAGTATATCCATGTGCTGGGGCAGTATATCCATGTGCTTTGGGCAGTATATCCATGTGCTGGGGCAATATCCATGAGCTGGGACAGTATATCCATGAGCTGGGGCAATATCCATGAGCTGGGGCCATTATCCATGAGCTGGGGCATATCCATGAGCTGCTGGGGCAGTATCCATGAGCTGGGGCAGTATCCATGAGCTGGGGCAAATCCATGAGATGGGGCAGTATCCATGAGCTGGGGCATTATCCATGAGCTGGGGCAGTATATCCATGTCCTGGGGCAGTATATCCATGTGCTGGGGCAGTATATCCATGTGCTGGGGGCAGTATCCATGAGCTGCTGGGGCAGTATATCCATGTCCTGGGGCAGTATATCCATGTGCTGGGGGCAGTATATCCATGTGCTGGGGCAATATCCATGAGCTGGGGCAGTATATCCATGAGCTGGGGCAATATCCATGAGCTGGGGCCATTATCCATGAGCTGGGGCATATCCATGAGCTGCTGGGGCAGTATCCATGAGCTGGGGCATTATCCATGAGCTGGGGCATTATCCATGAGCAGGGGCATATCCATGAGCTGGGGCATTATACATGAGCTGGGGCATTATCCATGAGCTGGGGCATATCCATGCGCTGGGGCATTGTCCATGAGCTGGGGCATATCCATGAGCTGGGGCATATCCATGAGCTGGGGCAATATCAATGAGAGGAACTGGGGCAAAATCCATGAGAGGAGCTGGGGCATTATCCATGAGAGCAGCTGGGGTAGTATATCCATGAGAGGAGCTGGAGCAGTATATCCATGAGAGCAGCTGGGGCAGTATATCCATGAGAGGAGCTGGGGCAGTATATCCATGAGAGGAGCTGGGGCAGTATCCATGAGAGGAGCTGGGGCAGTATCCATGAGAGGAGCTGGGGCAATATCCAAGAGAGGAGCTGGGGCATATCCATGAGAGCTGCTGGGGCATATCCATGAGAGCTGGGGCATATCCATATGTGCTGGGGGCAGTATCCATGAGAGCTGGGGCAATATCCATGTGTGAGCTGGTCTGGGGCAATATATCCATGTGTGAGCTGGTCTGGGGCAATATATCCATGTGTGAGCTGAGGCGCAATATATCCATGTGTGAGCTGAGGCGCAATATATCCATATGTGAGCTGAGGCGCAATATATCCATATGTGAGCTGGGGCAATATATATCCATGGGTGAGCTGCTGGGGGCAATATATAACTGTGAACTGGGGCAATAAATCCATATGTGAGCTGGGGGCAATATATATCCATGGGTGAGCTGCTGGGGGCAATATATCCAGAGCTGCTGGGGGCAATATATATCCATGTGTGCTTTCACTGCTTTCGAACAGGCACCGTACTTGCTGGCAGTTGGCAAAAATTTGTGTGAGCATATGAGAGAGTTCCACAGCAATAAACCTCACAGTAATGTGCGCTGTGTGTATGAGCATTCAGTGTTATATGGGAGTACTGATTTAGGAGTAAGAGTAGTTAAAACAAAAATCCGTAAAACTCGGGGGGGGGGGTGACACCATAAGTTACCGCACCGGGTGACACCAACCCTAGTGACGCCACTGGGGCCCTCGTTTCCTCCTGTACTGGATTATCAAATGTTGTTCAGTCTCAATTTATTGTAACCCTGTCTATATCGTGCCCATTTTTCAACGCTGCAGAATATGCTGGCGCTATATAAATAAAGTATAATAATAATGCACTGCAGGCAAGTTTTTCTGACGAGCTCAGAGAAGATGTATTGTATTATAATACATGCTAATAATAATAACATTGAGGATACCTTAAATTTTATGTTCCTCTGTCCCCGCTGATGGAAAAACTAATTAGATTTGTGGCATTGAGTCCATATGTCTGGGTATATAACATTTTGAAATCAAATCAACTACTCCCTATAAAGTACATTTTATATTTCAAATTACATTAGGAAGCAGTGACAGGAGAATAATAGAATCTGTGGCTTCCCATCAAATTCAAGAATAATTAAACTGATTAGTTAACATTTCTTCAATGAGAATCAATTAGGGGCTGCATGATTTGTGTTTTAAAGAGCAGTTCCCAGGAATGCCAATGCTCATTCATTAAAAAAGCACTAATGAATGAACTGAGGGCATAAATTAAAAGACAATGGAGGGGTCATTAACCAAGTTCTGAAGGTGAATCTGAATTGCAAATTTGGTGAATGATATCTAATTCTGGCTCAAATTTCAATCTAGATATTTACTAATGTTGAGTTGCATAAAATATTTATGTTTAAATGTTTGAATTCAAGGAAGGTTCTTGGATTTGAATTTGCTTGGGTTGTAGTTATGAAACAAATCTATAAATAATATGTCTCCCGCAGTAACTGGGAAATTACAATTATTGATAAAGCACCATCATATTCCAAAGCGCTGTACAATGGGTAGGACCAGGCCCAGACTGGGACAAGAAATAGGCTCAGGCATTTTAACCCTTACATGGCGGAGCCATTTCACCGCTGTGTGCTGAGCTAATTTTTACCGGTTTCGCTCATGTTTAAACACAATTTGAAGACAAATTTTATTATGCGACTCAGACATATTATATATCGTTCTTTCCAGTAGATTCGGCAGATTCATAATATATAATTTTTATATGTATATGTCATGTCCTGCCTGAATATTACAACAATAAATGCAATAAAATTAGACTTTTCAATCATCTACAGAGTGTAAAGTGTTTTTTCACATTTTATCATCCGAGCCTTTGCGGTGATATTTTCTATGGGGTGCGCTTGTTAAAAAAAATTGAGATTGGGACTCGTTAAATTTTTTGGGGGGGAAATTACGTGATCTTTAGCAAAATAATCCAATAGAAAAAATCGTTAGTGCAGCATCATTGTTCACATTATAATTGAAATGGGAACAATATTTTATTTTTAATTGTTTCCCTTTAGCGTTAACATTGTCATTTTGGTATCATTGAAAAGTCCATGCTCTGGCCGTTCCAATGATATCAAACATTAATCCCCTGCCATCGATCGGGAGACAGGGGGTTCATTGGAACTCCCTATCTCCATTGTAGGTGGCAGCTAGGGGTTAACTCCTGAACTGACGTCATCACGCTATGCGCGATGGCACCAGTAGGCAGGGCCAGATCCCGGAAGCTTGGCCGGCATCCAAGATGTCGGCCAGCTCCGGGAGGGGACCCGCAATCCGGCGCCTGTTGGTGCCAAATTGCGATCCAGCCCCCAAGGGCTTAAAGGCAGCCACCACTTGGAAGGGCAGGCTGTGCCCTTCAAAGCGGTGCCTGCCTTTTACATGTGCCTAGTACAGATGGGGAGGGAGAGATGTCCAAAGGACCTCTTCCCCTCCCCTTCAGGCACCTTCCCCGCACTGGTGGGGGTGCCTGGTATAGACGTCATCGCGCTGGCGCGATGACGTCTATTCGTGCCCGCCTGGGTCCCGGAGGCTGGGCTGACATCCAAGATGTCAGCCCGCACCAGGGGGCCACAGCGATCGGCCGGCGCTGAGCGCATCCTCCGCATCGAAGTGGTTAAAATATATTCTATATTAATACTCTATTAAAATAAACATAGTATATTTAAATATTAAAATATACATTTAAAAAATTATATTAAAATATATATTATAAATTATTAAAATAATTTTATAATTTGAATATGAAAATAATTATATAAAATTTTATATATGCATTTTAAAATTTATTATTAAATAATTTTTTATTTAAGAAGAACTTATTCATATAATAAATTATTGCCTCCTCTCCTACTCGCCTTCGTGCATGGAGGGGGCTAAATCATTGGTGGGCAGAGGTGTGAGAAGGTGCGTCATATCTCCCTCGTGGTCCAGTGTGCACTGCTGAGCTGCGCTGAGAAGGCCTGGTATGTCTCCCTGGTGGTCGAGGTGGGGAAGGCCCAGGCAACTCTCCCCTGTCTCCTCTCGTGCTGGCTCCTGACAGTGAGTTCAGGCGCGGCACGCTGATGACATCATTAGAAGTGGAGCTTAGTGTGAATGCAGTCTGTGTGCGGTTGCAGCACAGACCAAATTGTGCAAGTATGAGGGAGCTTGCTGCCTCTGGCTATGCCAGCGGTATGGCCGACCGGAACAGAAGTCCACGAGTGGCATGAGATCTTCGGCCGTCGTTTAACTCAAGGGCCGCCACCCGACCGACTGCAAAGGCCATCAGCCAATCGGGCAAACTCACAGTACCTCCGATGGCCAGGCCGGGCCTGGCTAGGATAAAAACAAATCTAAAAGAAACTAATTTGACACACTGAGCATGATAGAAAAATAGGAGCCTTATCAAGTGAGCTTACAATCTCAAACACACCGAGGGGATAATATGAGAAATAATGGGGTTTGTGGAAAGTAGATCAGGATGGAAGCAATAGGTGGAGGATTACAGAAAAAGTTCAAAAGAATCTCTAAAGTGAAGGGCGTGGCTAACTGCCGAGGAGAGAGGAAGGAGGATCCAGGAGCTCCACTCTGATTGCGACTTTTAGGTGTATTTTCACCGTTTTTTCAAAGTATTCCCTCTCTCCCATCGGCTCCGAGAAGCTCCAGATACTGCCCTGCTCTCTGAGGCAGCACCCTGGGACATTTGGCATTCCTAACTGCGGAATCGCAGATGTTTATGTGGCTGGGGAGTTTGTCTTAGGGCCTGCGACCTGGAGCTGGACCTGAGAATGAGTGGAGATCGGATGTCACCATCGCTAACCCAGGATGATCAACCCTTGACTAAAGGCGATCTGCAGCTTCTTTTGGCTGCATTCCGTGAGATGTGGAGGGCCGAAATTTCGATGTATTCCTGCCACGATGCTGCGTATCATACTGCTGTCCCGGTGGGGAGCCCGCATGTCGAGCAGGCCGAGACGGAGAGTGCCAGTTTCCCAGCACGGGGGAGGATGTTGCTTGACCTGGTCGCGTCTTACTGTGCGGCCTCGGAGGGGGTGAGTGCATCTCGAGCGGGTCAGGAGGAACCGGTAGCTGTGCTGTTACCAGATGATCGGTTGCTGGAGGGTGTTATGGACACGTGGCAGTGGCGCCTACCCATAATGAGATATCCGTGGTTTTGACGGAGGAGCGTCTCGATGGGACCCCACAGCCACCGGTGGCACCGGTTTTGGCAGCCTGAGAGGACTGCTCCCCCCTTCACTGGCCAGGCGCGCTGAGGATCCGTTTTGTTGTACATCTGTCTTACCTGAGCTGGAGGTCGATGGCCGGCGCGGAGACCGCCCTGACACACTGGGATCTTCTGACGTACTGCACTTGGTCCTTCTGCCGGAGCGGCTGGCTGTTCGCGGATCGGCTCCGGTCCTCGGGAATGGTGATGGCCATTTTGCCGCCGTTGCGGCTTCATGTGCTGGCCGACTTGGTGGACGGCTCTTCTTTTCCACCGGGGTGCCTCGCTTTGAAAGCCTGCTGCTGGCTATGATACGCATTACATTGACTGCTCGGATGACTCTGCCCTTCTCCATATTTTTAGATGCCGGCTGACCCCCATCCACCTTAGCGTGCTCTCCGGAGCTCTCCACTCTCCGGGCTGGGCGAGTGAGCGTGTCTGGGGCTGCTTATGCCTCCCCCTGATCTGAACCCCGATGACATTCCTCTGAGACTTACACCCCCCCTGCGGACACCCCTTTACCTTTTGAGCATTTCACCCCACTGAAGTTGTTAAATTTTTATGCTGACGAGACTCGCTCATTTTCCCTACCCCCACTTATCCTGCTATGTCTCCCTTACACCACTTCCCTGTAAATTAGGCTGAGGCTCCCCCCCACCACTCCCATATCGATGACATTTGGTTCTTTACCGACAATTACTCCACCAGCGATGGTGTCTCCTTCTTCCTCTTCCCCCACCCCACCCCGTTTTGTTTTTGGCATTTTTCGGGTGGCCCCGAGGTGTGCCACTATGGCACCTACCATGGCTCTGGTTGCCATACTTGGCCCTCGGGCCCCTGGGCCTTGTGACAATATCCTTCCGCGGCCTCCTTCGGGAGTGAGCCGGGAAAGTCACGGTCTTGGCCTTAGCCGTTCCTTTACCCCACTATCCCACCCAACTACTGTAATTTTTTTTTAAAAAAAATCCTCTTTTTCCGTTTTTTTTTTCTCCCCCCCCCCCAGCACCATTGCTGGTGTGTGGTCGGTATAGTTCACCTCCCCTTTCCCATGGTTTGTTGTTATCCTGTTATCAGATGTGTTTCTTAGAGATAGACATATATTATCTTGCTTTGATGATGCAATGTCTCTTGCTGACCCTATCTTATAGTTAATATTTAGATGAGACCCCCCCCCCCTATTTGGGGATGTTTATTGATTCTCCTCTGATGTACCTCTGCTGAATGTTTATATACTGGCTGTCTTATTGCTGTTGCTTTATCCAAATAAAAGATTTGAATATATAAAAAAAAAAAAAGAATCTCTAAAGTAATGCTTTTTTAGAGAATTATTGAAAATCTGAAGGCACTGTGATGTTTCGATGGAGGGAGTTCCATAGGAAAAAGTACTGAAGGAGAGAGTGCGGGTACAAGGGGGAGATAATAACAGATAATTGGCAGAACAAAATGAAAGAGATGGAACATACCTGTTAATAAAGGAGGCTGTGTAGGCAGGGGCATAGGTATGGAAAGCTTTATACGAGAGGACCCGGATTGTGAATTGTATTCTTAAGACACAGGGAGCCAGTGTAGAGATTGATAAAGGGGTGCGATGTGTGAGGTGAGGTGGATGTGAAGTAGTTGAGTTTGGTGGAGGCTTTCATTACAGACTGCAGAGGGGAGAATCTAAGATTGTGTAAGACTAGAACACAGTAATCAGGGTAAGATAACAGCATGAATACACATTTTGTCCAGTGTTAGTGGCAGATGCCTTCAGTATGTTTTAGTTGAATGTGACAAGACTTAGTTAGTGACTGAATGTGAGGAGTGAAGGAGAGATCAGAGTCAAAATAGGACACCAAGGCTATGAGCCTGTGAGAAGTAATGGTGGCAGCATTCACCTGAAGGGAGTCACGTGCAAGAATGTTACATTTACAGGAAGAAAAGACCAGGAGTTCAGTTTTGAAGTTTTAGGAAGCGAGAGGTCATCCAAGATGAAACAGCAGACAAGCAGGTGGTGACACAATCTAACAAGGGGATAAAACACAGGTAAATCATTGCACATGAAATCCTAAAAAACGTTAACGTGAGGGGTAAAACCATTTACGCCTAATCCCGGATTACATAGTCAGTGCAACAACCGCGCGCAATCGTCTACCGCGGTTGAACGTGCGCAAACCCTGTGCAAGCTTACTGTATTTTGCGCATCCTATACTTAACATTGTGAGCACAAATGTGAATGTCGCTGGTACGAGGATGGTATTACAATCTATTTTGCGGTAATTACCGCATGGCTTTGCGTGCATAATTTTAGCAACTGCAAAAAGCTGGTGTTAACAGCATATCTGAACAACCTGGCCGAACCCAAAATAAAAAAAGCCTATAAGTCGCCTACTGATGACCGGTTCGGATGCAGGGAGACAATAAATACTCAAAAACACACAAACACATAACTGTGGAATAATATATATATTTATTATATATAGGCCAAAGCTAAAAACTCCACACAATAACCCACCACATGACATAACCATTCCCATAACAAAATAAAACAATAACCCAGTGCTGAAAGAGGACTCCCCACAACCACTGCACACCTCCAAACCAACCAACCAGAAAACCTTCCCAACTCCCAACCATCTGACCAAAATTTTCCTAACTAAAAAGGAACCCCTAGCCAGCACTGCCTACAAGCCCCCGCCACGAGCTCCTCACATAACCCCCTTATGGGAGAGCTCCCCCACCAAGAAAAAACAGGGCTTGTTCAATCCCCTCCTTGAGTCCCAGGATGAACAGATCCTTGCCCATATCATTTAGGTGAACGCCTCCACACCATCCTTGGCATCACCTCGGACCACATCACCACTGTCCATGGTGACCACTCCCTCAACTGCCGCAGATCCACCTGCATCTGCTCCAGCAGCTTTCCATGAGGGACCACTCCCAAATCCCTCAGCTGCCGCAGATCCGCCTTCATCTGCTCCAGCAACTTTCCGTGAAGGACCACTCCCAAATCACTCAACTGCCGCAGATCCTCCTGCATCTGCTCCAGCAGCTTTCCATGAGGGACCACTCCCAAATCCCTCAGCTGCCGCAGATCCGCCTTCATCTGCTCCAGCAACTTTCCATGAAGGACCACTCCCAAATCCCTCAACTGCCGCAGATCCGCCTTCATCTGCTCCAGCAACTTTCCGTGAGGGACCACTCCCAAATCCCTCAACTGCCGCAGATCCGCCTTCATCTGCTCCAGCAGCACACCAAGAGGGACCACACACAAATCGTTCCCTCACATGTGTACCACCAGCACATGGGGAACTTCACCGAGCCTAAGGGCACCCAAAACCGTCGGCTTAAACTCCTCCCATAGGAGTCCACGGTTCCCGAACCACCGTACCCGTGTTGCCGACCCGAGCAGACCCATCTGTACTCCAGATGATCGCACCAACGCCCTTCTCCTCGCCCAAAAAATCTGCGAGTCTCCAATGAACCACACAACTCTTGAAGGATCTGCAAAAAACAAATTACCAACATCTCCACCACACAAAATACTTTAAAAGAAAAAAAATTCCACCAAACCACCACACCACCCAATAAACCATGTCCAAACCTGTAAAGATAAACCTAACATAAACAAGAACCATACTCCTCACCTCCAAATCCTCCAACCCCCACACTCCTCCCCCAAACAACAAACAAATATACAAAGATAAAATAGAATAAATATATATATTCCGTAAAAGATATTAAACTTATCTATGGAATATGAATTTATATTTTTCATATTCCAAAATTTCATTCATTTTTTTTTATATAAAACAAAATTAACAGAACAGATCATACAGCAACTGTTCTCCACATTACCTCCCAGCATTAACAAGCGTTTCCAAAATTCATAACACCAAACCAGGACGAACGTAGGACTGGAGTTCCATCTTCCCAATTCTTGAATTTCCATTGCTGACAAACCCAACCTGGCAGCTTCCGTTGCTGCCCCAATACGAAAAGAGTGAGAACCAAATTCCTTCGGATTTCTCTTTAAACTCAACAAACCCTTCTTAAAAATGGAAACAAACTGATACCTAGATAAAGCCGACCCGTCCGCGTGACATAAAAAGGCCACACCAGACTCCACCCATACCTCCAAAAATTCTTTAACGTTCTTCACTGGACACACCACACAGTTATCCACACTGAATAAACCAACTGATCAGTCTTGGAGTTAGCAACCCAAATAACCAGTTCATTAACTCCCAACCAAACCGCATCAGCTCCCAAACCACCACCT
Organism: Leptobrachium leishanense; assembly: GCA_009667805.1. Lineage (NCBI taxonomy): Eukaryota > Metazoa > Chordata > Amphibia > Anura > Megophryidae > Leptobrachium > Leptobrachium leishanense. The sequence continues at coordinate 73,993,670 of CM019065.1, forward strand.
CCTCTCCTAGAATTACATACCAGCTCACCCACTCGAAATGCCCCAAAAAAAACCAAACAAAAAGCCGCCCTCATAAGCAGAACCTCTTAAGGTGAAGAACAAAAATTACCAACAAACTCCCATAGACCCTCCAATAAGTGTCTCGAAACTGAACGCCGAGCGTCTACCCTGCACCCCCCCTTCACATAACCCCGAACTGCACATCTGATAACAAAATCCTTGGTGACATCTCTTTTCCCCAAAACCTGAAAAAGGAAAGCCAAGGCGGCTAAAGACTGCTGTACCACTCCAGGAGATGCCCCTGACTCGAATAACCGAATGAGGTATGCCCTAAGCAAACATTCCTCATCCAATCCACCCACCGAAACGTACCTGAACCGTTCAGCCAATGCGTCCCAATCCCTCCACACTCGCGAGTAGGCCTTCCAAGAGGACTCAGACAAAGAACCTCACATCCATCTTCCAAAAATTCCGAGCCTAGCTGCCAAAGGCCCTCCGGACAAGGGGTGCCCACCTCCTCTGCCAACGGAGCCAGGGAATGAATCCTGTCCCACTGCAAACGAGACAAAGCATCCGCCACTGAGTTAAGGCGACCCGGCACATGACGTGCCTTGCATAAAACATTAAATTTAAGACACAGCAACGCAAACCTCTTCAACAACCTGATGACTGGCAATGATGAAGCCGACAAAGAATTAACCGCCGACACCACCGCCATGTTGTCAGAACGGAACAGAATCCTTCTCCCCTCCAGAGCACCTCACCACAGCTCCAAGGCCACCACTAATGGAAACAACTCCAAAAATGCCAAATTCCGCACCAATGAAGATGCCAACCAACTATCAGGCCAACGAGAAGCACACCAACGCCCCCAAAATATACCCCAAAACCAGCACCTCCCAAGGCGTCCGTGAAAAATTCCAGTTCCTTCGCCAAAACCTCTTTCGAAGGGAATATGGCCACCCCATTAAACAAAACCAAAAAGGATCTCCACACTTCCAAATCTTCCTTCATGGCACCAGATATTCTAACAAAATGATGACCTTCCCCAATACCCCATGTCGCCAAAGCCAATCCACGTAAAAAGACTCTTCCAACCGGAATGACCCTGCACGCAAAATTCAATCAGCGATTGCAGCTCTGTCAACTGCAATTTCTTAACCGACAGGGCTCCCTCCACTTGCCTCAAAGCTTCCACCACTTTCCTCACAGGTAGACGACACTCACCCTTCACCGAATCGATCTCAATTCCCAAGAAAGTGATAACTGACTCTGGACCTTCCGTTTTATCAGAAGCCAAAGGAACACCAAATCGGTGCGCCACCCACTGAAAAGAACGAAGAATGTGCAAACACTCTCCTGTCCCTTCCCTTCCCACGCACAAAAAATCATCCAGATAATGTGTCAGCTTATCCGACCCTGCCACTTCACGGCCCACCCATTCCAAAAATGTACTGAAACACTCAAAAAAGGAACAGGAAATGGAACAACCCATAGGCAAACCTAGATCCACATAAAATTAGCCTTCAAACCAAAATCCCAGAAGATGATGACACGAAGGATGAATAGGTAATAAACACCTTCTCCCGAACTACCTCCGGATACACTCTTGCCGACTTTAAATTTCTTAACTTGCCACCCCCTGGCCTTACCACAAAAGGAATCCGAAAGCTATCACCAAAACCGTCTCGTAAAAACTTCCGTAAAGCCTTAGCCACGGTTACATCGTGTCGAGTTTCACCGAGGAAGTTCCCCTCTCCAGACCCTCCAAAAGGCAGACCTCCTTGTCTTGCCCTCTTAAAACATCTGGACAATGAATGCAATCCTCAACAATTTGAACATTCGTGCTTGAACCTGCACCCAGTACCAAACTTGCACTGACCCTCGTTAAACTGCCAGCACGATCCCTTTTTAACACCTGCCGGTGGGGAACTGACCCCTCCCCCACCGGCTCCCCCTGGAAAGGGCAAAGCCTTTTGTGCCCCCATCAAACGCAACCACAGCGTTATGTCCATTTGATCCCACCCCATCCCTGGGTGAGCCGCCAAACGCTGCCTAAACTGCTCATCGTATTTCCACCACGCCCAACCACCATAAGTCCGATAAGCCTCCCAATTTCCATCCACATAACAAAAAAGACGCGAACAGTGCTGTGGGCTCTTCTCCCCAACCACACTTGGCAAAATACAAAAAGCCCGGAGCTAATTCCCGAATGACTTAGGAATTCTCCAAAACCTCTTCTTCCTTTCCTCCTCTTCCTTTAAACCGTCCTTAGACTAATCATCTTTTACCCCTTTCCCCTCATCCAACGGAAGCAGGGAAAAAAGTTCCACATACTCACCCCGCCATATGCCTTCTTTAACCTCCTGTTTCAAATGAAACCCCAAAGGCCCAGAAAATGACACGTAACCATTCCTCCTTGCCACATCCGCCACCCCTGCGGACTCACCGAGTGAACCCAAATCGCCACTCGGTCCTCTTGAAGCCATAGCTTCACCACCAAGAGCTTCCCCAGCTCTCACAACTGGCCCATCTGCACCCTTCCATGCTTGAGCCAAATCCACTCCCTGGTTCACACCCCCTGGTGAAACCAACCAAGCCTCAAAGGCCCCCTGTAAAAAAGACATGAAAGAACACACATCACCACCATTTCCATTACCTGTTGCCACACGAGGTCCACCCGAACTTCCTGGAACCTCCTGTGCCACAGTTTCCGAACCCCCTGCACCAACTCCACCGACTCCAGCAGCCTGGAAACCACCAACCGACTGTGGACTCCTCTCCCAAACCATTGGAACTGTGGACGAAAAAACATTTGTGCGATGAACCCCAGAACCTGAAGTACCAAAATCATTAACTCGCTCCCTCACACCAAAATCCGGAGCCCCATCAGCTCCACCATCTGAACACCAATTTACTTCGAGCTCCTCATCCCGCACACCAACACCCTGTGCCACACCAGCGTCCACACCCCCATCCACCAACTGTCTTACCGCCGAAACATCAGTCCCGGAGACAGACCTATCTCCACCTCTGGGACCCCTGGCGGACCACTGAACTCTTCTTCTCCCCGAGGAACTCCTCGACCTCCACACTCCTTCTCTCCTGGTAGAGCTCACCACACCAGCCCTCCGACCAGAAGGATCCTTAGCCCCTGATACCGGCCTCGAGCTCCTACCTTCCACACGTCTGGAAGTGCTCACGCCAGCCTCATTCCCAACTGCGTCACCACCAGCCAACATCCGCTGAACCAACCGTCCTCGGCCTTTCACAGCCTCCAATCTCAACATCTCAGCTGCCGATTCACCACTGGATTCGCCTCCCAGACTGAACCGCTCCGGAGGCCTCGAAATCCTGGCAGGCCGAGATCCCACTTCCGAATTTTGCCACCAGCACCTCCGACAGGCTTCTTCTGGCCCACTCCACACCACGATGCCGAGCCGCCTCCCACACTTCCTCCAATAGCGACTCCATTTCACCGCCTTCCGCCATCCACTAAAACAATTTTTTAAGGCAAAAGCCGAAAAAACACCGCTCTATGATGCAGCACAGATTTTCACCGCTCTACCTCAGGAGAAAAAAAAGGCACACAGAGCCTCTCCACACGCGCCTTAAGTACCCTCCTGGCGACTCCTCCCACACCAATCCCGCTCACTCTCCTCACACGCTGCAAAACCTTTCTAGAAAAATCCTCCCTGCGTCCTGGCATCAGAGGCAACTTAAGGGCCCTACGCCTTAGGTGCTTCAGGCCTTCATAAAAAAGAATGCAGCAACAATATAATGGATGATGGCAGGTGTGTGTATATTATTACTGTAGCATGTGTGCTCATTTTGCATCATAGACGCGGACCCCGTCTCCGATGCCTCTGGCAGACGCAATTCAGTTGCGTTTGATAGGTGTCTTTCTTCATTTTGATGGGCTGAATGGGTGCTAAAAACTGCACGCACAAAGATTTTTGCGTGAGACGGCACTGTTCCTGCATTTGTGCGTGTACTGTTTGCGCGCACAATTGATCGGCGGATGAAAAAAGACGCAAGGATTGTAATTCCAGCAGTGATTTGCGCGCACAAATGTTTAACACTTGGTGCAAAAAATGTCACTTTGCTCAAGTGTTTTTTCGCAAAGATTGTAATATAGCCCCTAATCTTTGAGTTGATGTAGCATTGATGTTGATGTAGATTGTTCTCTTTTCCTGCCATTCTCCTGGTTTTCACCTTTCTCTGAACAACCCTGAGAGAGAGGTGAAAGCCAGGAGAACTGTCAGGAGAAGAGAACAATCTAGACCAAATAGCCGATTTGGAAAGTGAGTTAAATGGGAGAATTTTTCTGGTTTGGCTATTTTGACCTAGAATTTTCACTTCTCCAGTTATTCTCCTGCTTTTCACTGCTCTCTGAATAACCCTGTGAATGTTTAATCCCGAGGTGAAAAATAACATTGCTTTAGATGTTATTTTGAATTTTTTTCAAACACCTGTTAAATGCAGCATATTAGGATGTTTTAGGAGGGAAATTAATTCTCAAATCTCAATCAGAAGCAGACACCACCCCACCCCCTCAGTATAGTGTACAATGTATCAAATTGATTACCAGACTAAAAACACCTGGTGTTATGCCCGTTTGTGAACAGAGGTCATTTAGAGTTGATAATCTTTCCACGTACACATTAGTTTTTAATTAAATATCTAATAAACCATTGCTTATAATATTCTGCAGTAAAGAGTCTCTTTATTTCTCGATTTTTTAGTATTTTTTTAAGCATTTTCTATACTTTTCTCAAAATTTCTTTTTTTTTCCGAACTCGAACCGAACACACCCAAAAAGTTCGAAGTTCTCAAACTTTTGAACTGCCAAAGTTCGGGCCGAACTCCGAACCGTCCGAACCCGAACAGCTCATCCCTGATTATTAGCTACTAGTATTTCCTGCATGTAACAGAAATTAGTGCGCGGGATAATGGAAAGTTACTTGTGTGCTTCCAATGAAACTCTTGGTGCACTATAGCCCTGGACTCCAGGACAGCACAGCACAGCTTGAGCCTACACAGAATTTTGCAAAGCCAATGAAGAGCGAGGCTGGGTGCAATGCACCTCATGTATCCACCAAGAGCCAGCCCTGGGCACAGGATGTATTTAAACAGGATTAGGCTGGAACGAGAATAGCCTCAGATCTAGAAGCACACAAGTCAAAGCATTATTATTATTTATTAAGCGCCAACACATTCCGCAGCGCTGTACAAGGTGTAATGGGTAAAGACAAGACAATTCTACAATACATACAGGAGACAGGTCAGTATTCCTGCCAGCAGATACATGAGGATATGAGGACCCTATTCCCGTGGGGATTTACAATCTAGATGGGTGAGGGGATTAGAAACAGGAGCACTGGTTGCAACATGCTCCTGAAGAATCTAGTTTAGCTAGAACTCTCACACATCAACTGTTGCCGCACAATTCCCACAGGTGTAGCAATGCTGAAGACTGGTGCTGGTATGGCTTCTGTCCACCACAAAGGGGAATTATACCTCTTTAGCCACAAAAGGTATGGCTATGGATAGAGATGAATGTCTAGCATACAATTTTGCAGAGATGAATAAGCAGAGATGAATAAGGCAGGAAAGCCACAACGAAAAGTTTCTTCTTTTTTTTTCTGAAAGAAAAGTTAATTGAGTTTTATGGAAGCAATCAGTACAATCTAAATCGTGCAGAGCAAATTGTCACGAAATAACTGCAGCGAGCAAGTCATTGGTACAAAGCTACCTTGGATAAGATTTGTGAACCAAGTACTCGAATACACAAACATGAGTGAGCAATACGCAAATAGAGACATTAAGATAAGCCCAGGGTCACACCACCCTGAAAAACAACAAAAAAGAGAAAGCGAGAAAAGAAAAGAAAGAGGACAAAAAGGGGGGTAAAGTGGAAGGGAGGTGGTAGGTCATTGACAGGGTACGGAAGATATGAAAGTTTCTTTTAAATACATGTAGGTGGTGTGACTCCAGCATGCAAAATTATTTGAATCTATTGAAAGGTATAAAAAAAGCTGGTGTGAGCTGTTAATTATTAGCAATTACCTATTACCAGTGAGCTCCACAGACACTGGCCACGCGCCGCCACGGGTATCTTACCCTGGAATCATTAGGACTCCATAGAGACCCTTCTAAGATATTCAATATCCTTCTGGTAGTGGAAAGAGGCAACTGGAGGCTGCACCGTTGGAGAGGAGCTTGTGTTTTTGCAACCTGCCTAATAAACCAGGAATATTTATGGATGAGTGGAACATTTTGGAAATCATGGGTAACACGCTCAAGGGAAAAATTAATTTTAAAGTAGGTCGCAAAACGACATAAAGGAGCCACTAGGGACTTCTTATCCCTTATTATCCTTGGAATAATTATTTCCAATACACTCCACTGGAAGCTCTCGCTAATACAACTAACAGGCATTTGTAATTAGCAAACAACCAAAGTGCGAGGAATCTAGGCTTTGCAACGCAATACTATACACTTATCGCTCCTAATCTACACCAATGCTCTTGTTTGAATGAATCTGGACTACTAAATTTATATCTGCATATTTATCAGCACTATACACAATATAAGTTGAGCATCAGTCACCCAACAGAATAATTATATAGGAGTAGACAGGATATAAATTGATATTGCCCGAATCTCTCTGACATTCTGCATATGGAAACTCAGAGAGGATGATCGGCTCCATTTAAACGACAGGGTTTACTAGAATACCTCTTCCCTCTTTTTTTTTTTTGTGTGAGCGGAGAAGTGGAGTTGCAATCGATATGGAGAGTCTGGTCAATAATGAAAGGAATCACGTGGGCTTGCGGACATATGGTACAGGAAGTATGTCACTATTGCAAAGGAACATCGTGGAACGCGGATGTCTACATAGCGCATGTCCAAGATGGCGTCGTTCAGGCACACTAGCATCATACAAGGCATACAAGGATCATAAGGAGGCGTGAAACACAGGCCAAAAGGACAACTTGAGGACATGTGTGGCAAATAGTCTAATTATGTAGACTATACATAATGTAAGAGGTTTTCAGTAGTTATACCAGCTGATTGATTTGGCGAAACGCGCCCTGAAGTTGTGATTATAGTTTTTTATTTTTACTTATGTTTTAATAAATGTGATTTTTAAGCCAAGTCCTTGGATTCATTGCACTTTTACAGATTTATCCAGTTGAGCGAAAAATCCACACGTGCTTAGCTGTCACGTTCGCTGTCCCGCTCACCCTTGATAACCATGGTGAGGATCCTTTTGGACAGACCTCTATCCCTCCGATCCTTGAAATGGTCGGGACCGCTAGCCCTACTACTACCAGCCAGGGAGAACAGACACACCAGTAACACAGAATATAACCAATTGACAGCAGGTTTCAAGGCAAAGTGTGTACTGGGACTCCAAGGGTTAATCTCTTTGACAGCAGGTTTCAAGGCAGAGTGTGTACTGGGACTCCAAGGGTTAATCTCTTTGACAGCTTGAGAGTAACCAGAGTAAGGCTTCTTAAGTATAGTTATATACCTGGGATCAGCATAAGAGTGGTCATATACACATTCCGGATTGGCAACAGGCAGGGTTCTCATACACTCTAGTTTGGCAACAGGGTAACTTGAAAGATTCTTAGACTTAGCGTTCAACAGAACAGACATGTATTCAGGATCAGCGTGGTAATACCGCAACATTCACTCTGTGTTTATGCGCCTTTGGCGCTCAATACTGTTTCAATGAGAAGGAGAAGGAGAATGGTCGAAAAGAAAGTACGGGTCAATAACCAGCAGATTGGCAACAGCGTAAGTAATAAGCAAAACACTCAAAGTGGATACACCAAGCGATGCGGGAATAACTCCACGTCAGGGCAACAAGTTGATTCTTGCGCCCTACATTTAAGGCTGGCAGCTCTGCATCACCACACCAAGCCCCGCCCCTCCAGACGCAGGACGATCAGCCAGAACTCCTGGCACCAGGCCAGCCAGCGAAGCCGCCGGGTGTCCAGACCCCCTTGAAGGGCCACAGGTGCTGAGGATGTGACATTAGCATAGAGCTATGGTAGATAGTAAGTTAAAAATTGGCAAAATATGTGTTGACCCGAATTGCCCGGATTTACACCAGGAGAGCATCTTCTTGCCTTTTTGTCTCCCTATCCCTTATACATGTACTGCGGTAGAAGAAAATATCCCAGCAAGGTGTGGGTTACCTGAGAAGGGAGAAAACAACAACCTAGAGGCGCAGATCCACTCAGAGCCAGTGTTGGGGCTCTATATTTGTGAGTGGAATACCAACAATACTAAAGTGTCTTTTGTGTATATTATATACTGCACCATGATTTATATTTTGTTTTACTTGTATATCCGACCTATGGGCTGTTGACTGTGAGAGACACCAAAGCCTCGAAAGCAACATTGCGCTGTATCAGATATGTAAAATTCTATATTATCTTTGGTTCAGGGGAAACCACTATTTTCTGATACTAGCCTTGAGGTTCGGGTGGTGGTATATACAGAGTGGCGCTATACCATATTCTATCTACAGTATATAGCCTATTGTATATTGACACTTCCAATACTTTGAATAATGTGGAGGCAGAAAAAATAAAGAAAGATTCTATATCAATATGTAAAGAACCAGGACAGATAGTGTTTGGATCCATGGGGGGAAGTTTAATATATGTTGCACTGCAGTTCAGCAGGAAGTAGTTGATGAGGTAGTCAGTCACATGGACACTGACTGGAAGCTACAGCTGACGATTATAGAACTTGTGATGAGTTGTTTTGTTAATAAGTTTGCCATAGCACTGCAGCTGGAGTCTGAGAGGATATTTCATAATCAACAACATTTATACAAATTACAAAATTGCTCTTTTTCTTGCCCTTGCAACTGGTAATGGGGAAAAAAAGAAACAGCAGAAAACAGGTGCTAAATGCTTGTGCACCAGCAAAATCACTTAACAGGCACAAAACGAACATTAAAAAAATTCAACACTTACCTCTGGTCCTACAATGCAGAGGACACACCAACCAACCACCTCCTCTCATCTCAAGAAGAATGATACTGAGAACAAATAGCTCTCCGGTGTCTTTCCGCTGACCCTGCATGATCACGTACACGGCTTGAGAAAGCTTCTATAGAGTCTTATAGACTCCAGCTGAGAATAACAGCAGAGGGGTGAGGCGTTGCTGCCGTACCCATTAGCGGCTACAAAATATTACAAGTAAAGCCACTAGCATGGCATCTCGCTTGTAATTTACAACTCCCTATTACCATTTCAGCCATCATAGGGCTCGTAATGTATTTCATTTTGAAATAAAACACCAGTATTAACAGAACCTTACAGCTGCAACTGGTAAGTGCATATATAAAAAGTGCCCCTGCATTCATGACCCAATATGAAGTATTTGTATGAGTGTTAATCCCTGCTGAATAATTTAATGCACAGAGCACTTTGTCTTGTATCAGGTTGCTCTTCGTTCAGCTTATTTTTTGTACATACAGTGATGGGATACATTACCGAGCCCAGTTACAGTGGCAAGAAAAAGTATGTGAACCCTTTGGGATTACGTGGAGTTTTGCATGACCTAGAATTTTTCATTCTCCAGTCATTCTCCTGCTTTTCACGCTCTCTGAATAACCCTGATAATGTTTGTGTTGTATTATTTTAAGCAGACTGTGTTTTTCAAATTGTTGTGACTTAGATTAAGATCAGAGCACATTTTATGACCAATTCATGCAAAACTCCACGTAATCCCAAAGGGTTCACATACTTTTTCTTGCCACTGTGAGTTTTACCCGCCAATCAAAAGTCTGTTATTCTACATTTAGAGAACATAAGAATTTTGTAATGCTGTGCAATTAATAAAGACATATTGCTTTCACAGAACACGTGTGGAGCTAGATATCATTCAGGATACTGTGTATCCAGAGGAACAGTGATTATTTAAGCACAACTGTCTTGGAGATGATGCTAAAATATATCAATGCAACTTTCGTTCTAAGTAAATGACAAAGCTTTACTACCAGGGATGGTATAAACATATTATGGCACCTCAACATCTATATGTACAATACATTTCTTATACTCACCACACCTTTTATGTTTCTATTACGTGTGTGTGTGTGTGTGTGTGTGTGTGTGTGTGTGTGTGTGTGTGTGTACCGAATTCCATGCAATCCACTTAAATATGCAGGGTTATTCAGGGAGAGACGATCTGGCCCGAAATGTAACCGGACACTGAAATTCAGTGAACGGTTACATTTCCTGGCCATTCGGCTATACTGAGAGCAGGCAGTTCGCCAAATGTTGGCGAATTGCCTGCACATACGGTGCCTGTTCGTTGCCTGTTCGAGGGCAGTGAAATCCCCCATAGAGAAGCAATGCTTCGTCTATTCAGAGAACACAAAACAGCTGAGAAAGGTTCCTGAAATGCCCTGCTGTTCGGTGGTTTCATTCAACAGGTTTATTCAGGCGAATCCCATAGGCTTCAATGTTAAAAATATGCCAGTTTTAATTCAATATCTAATAAACCGTTTATCATTTTTTTCTGCAGTAAAAAGTCTCTTTATGTTTAGATTTTTTTTGGATCTTTTAGGCAATTTTTGTCAAGTATTTTTCTTTTTTCTTAAATAGTTTTTTAATTTTTCTGTAACAGCCTTTTTATTATCATTCATTGGACCTTATATGTAAATTCCAGGCATTTTCGTTCAGTAGTTTTTTTGCAAACAGCATTTCAAATTTCAAACTTTCAAGCGTACTGTTTATTTATTTTTAACCACGTTCGTCTGCGTGTCGTCTTTTTCCGGCGGCTGCTCTGCGCTGCGATCGCCGGCTGCTGGGATTTTTCCAGTATGTTCGGCTTGGTTTTTTTCAGCGGTTTCTGCGGGTTTTCGGTGAGTGTTCGGCGAGTGTTCTGTGGGTTTGCGGCGAGTATTCCCTGCACTACGGGGTCCTGTGGTGCTTGCTGAATACCCTGTAGGGTCGGCGAACTAGGAATCTCCGAATAGCCCTGAAGTGTGGGGAATGAAAAGTCACCGAACGTGTGGTGACTTTTGGATCTCTTTGAATAAACCTGATGGATTTAAAGATTTTAAAAACACCTGATTTAGGAATAAACAATGAAGAAAGCTACAGACCAAGGCTGAAACCTTGCTATGTAATGTTTAATATTATAATCAAAGAAATCCCTGGAGTGCTGGCTGGAATTGGTTTACATATTATATATGAGTGTTATATTGGCCCTAATGTTGCCAAAACAGCTCTTGTGCATAGTGGCACAGACTCCACACAACTTTGAACATATGGGATCTGGCGCTAAGGCATTAGCTGTAGGGATGAGCTGTTCAGTTCGATCAGTTCAGAGTTCGACTCGAACATTGGCAGTTCGAAAGTTCCCGAACTTCAAACTTTTTGGCGTGTTCGGTTCGAGTTTCGGAATTTTTTTTTAAAAAAAAGTGTAAAAAATGCTTAAAAAAATACTAAAAAATATGGACATAAAGAGACTCTTTACTGCAGAATATTATAAGCAATGGTTTATTAGATATTGAATTAAAAAACTACCTAATGTCTAGGTGCAAAGATGCTCACCTCTAAATGACCTGTGCTCTCAAACGGTATAAACAATAGGTGTTTAATTAGTGTTTGGAAATAACATGTGCTTCTAATTAGCAATTAGAATTTGATACATTGCCTGCAGACTGGGTGGTGGCTCCTGCACATGTATGAACAAACACTGTGCTTGTTCTGAATTCTAAGAAGTGTTCATTTCTACTATATGATCCTCTGATATGCTGTTTAACCCCTTAAGGACCAGGGCTCTGTAAAGCCAATCATTAATGATGTAGATGTTATGTCATTTGTCATCAAGGGCTTAATGACTTCTCTATCACGGTGGAGGGTATCACCATCTCCCCATCAAACCAAGTTCGCTGTCTTGGAGTTACACTTGACTCTGCTCTTTCCTTCATCCCCCACATCCAGTCTCTTTCCTCCTCCTGCCGATACCAACTGCGTAATATTTCCAGAATTCGGCCATTTCTTACAGCTGTCACCACAAAACAACTCATACACGCCCTGGTAATCTCCCGACTTGACTATTGCAATAATCTCTTATCTGGCCTCCCTCTGTCCCGCCTCTCCCCCCTACAATCCATCCTGAACGCCTCCGCCAGGCTAATTCACCTCACCTGCCGCTCTGTCTCTGCCGCTCCCCTCTGCGAGTCCCTTCACTGGCTCCCCATCCACTGCAGAATTAAGTTCAAAATCCTTATCCTTACCTACAAAACCCTCACTAACTCAGCGCCCCACTACCTGTCCTCACTAATCACCAAATACACCCCAGCCCGCTCCCTAAGGTCAAACAGTGACCTGCGCCTAGCTTCTCCCCGCATCACCTCTTCCCATGATAGACTGCAGGATTTCTCACGCGCAGCCCCCACTCTCTGGAACGCTCTCCCTCGTACTGTCAGACTTTCCCCTAACTTCTCTTCCTTCAAACGCTCCCTTAAAACATTCCTATTTAGGGAAGCCTACCACCCAACTCACTGACACAACCATCAATCACTCTCACCTTACAGTCCTCTCCTCCTGTTTCCAACCCCAACCCTCCTAGATTGTGAGTTCCTACGGGAATAGGGCCCTCATCTCCTCTTGTACTGTTTGTCAAATGTTGTTCAATGTATTGTAACCCTGTCTATACTGTGCTTATTGTACAGCGCTGCGGAATATGCTGGCGCTTTATAAATAAAGAATAATAATAATAATAATAATAAAATCTTTATCACACTCCTTAGATTTAAACGTAATATTCCAGTATTTGTATGTCATGTACCTCTCCCGAAGGGCCTATGTGAGCATACAATTATTATTGTGTTAGAAATGTCTATCATAAAGCGTATGTGGCACTCTGTGTATTAAATCGGTATTAACCTCATTGCACCCCAAAAGAGTACTGTAAATAGGACTAAGTAGAAAGAATTTTGTTTTGTTATTATTGAAATTTACCAGAACATAGTTCTGTTGCTGCTGTTCTGACCTCCTACCAGTGGGTGTCACTGCTGTGTCCTCAGCCACAGAAACTGTACTTAATACCATGTGGTTGTCTCAGTGATTCAGTAATCCTGAAGTTACCACTGGATGCAGTTAAGAGAGAGTGTGCACAGTGCATCCAGAGTAAAAGCAGAATCTTTTATCTGTTTCAGGTAGGCAGAAAAGTATCTAAAGTCTAACAGTTAATGAGAAAGGTTATTAGAGATTTTATGTAAATAGGAGTTTGGTCAGACAGACCCCTGCAGACTGATTGCTGTGACAGGCCTGGTGTAATATGCATTGTAAACTGCAGTAGCTGTATTAATGTCTGTATAGTTGTTCTCTCCTTTAACATGGAGAATGTCATTTAACAGAATGAAGGAAGCATCAGTGTTTTATGCTGTTAAATCGGTCTGGTTACACAGGTTGCTAAATGGATTTACTGCAGCCACGTGTTGTAATCAACATGGCTGAATTAGGAAAGCATGCTAGTATAGTAACAGAAGCCTTATGTACGAGTAACTCCAGTTCCCAGAATCAGTTTTAAGGAGGTTTTATTTCTGAGAAGATGTGCAGAATGTTATTACTTGTGTATGATATTTGTTCTGTGCAATCTCCAACAGAGATTGAAAGTGAAACCAGATTATATTTTGTTGCTAGGTAGATTTGTTTAATTCTAGATATGTTTGTACCAATTGTTATTTAAGATAGACTGTATAATAGATTAGGATTTTATGTTATATAGATTCAGTAATCCTGAAGTTACCACTGGATGCAGTTAAGAGAGAGTGTGCACAGTGCATCCAGAGTAAAAGCAGAATCTTTTATCTGTTTCAGGTGAACTCCTAAAATAAATGTGTTGTACCAGAACAAGCTCCGTCTCTTATTCTAAAGGGTGCAACATATTTTGGCGAGCCAGCCAGGAGGAGTAAAGTAAAGCAAGAAAAGACTACTCCTTTTATCAGAGACGAATCTAGAAGTCAGTAGAAAGTTCTTGGAGGACAACGTGAGAAGATGGAGCAATTGCAAGATAAAGTGAGCACTACGCTACTGCAGCTACAGAAAGCTCATCTTGTTGAAGTTTGCCGTTTTCTAAAGTGCCCTGAAGAAAGCGGGACAGGTTTCCTCACTGAATCCAGACGAACCCTGATTAGGAAGGCAGAGACAGTTTTGGAGGAGATTGAAGGCAGTCAAGAGGAAGACGAGGTTTGCCAGTATTTAAAAGACCTGTTGTCATTTATTTTAGGGGTCACGCCCGGTGTGACAGATGCAGAATTAATGGTAAAGGAGGACACTCGGATTAGAGACCTCAGAGAAAAATACCTCCAACTGCAACAATCTCAAGAGGAAGCTCGCAAAGCGTTAGAAGAGGAGATGAGGACACTAGAGGATAGGACCAGCGTGAGCAGCGGAAGCGTGAGTAAAGTGGGGGAAATGACTGTACCATTACCAGCCACGGTGCCAGAAGTAACCCTCCGGCGGGAATTCAGAATCTGTGGACAGATTGGAGAAGGGGGACAGAAAGACAAACTGTCATACACAAGCCTGATCCATCAGATTGATGCAGGAATCCGGAAGGGACATTCTGAAGTGGAGATTATTGAGGCAGTGATACGGGCAGTCAGCCCTGGACTTCATCTCAGAGATATGTTGGAGATTAAGAGTGGACTGACTCTCAGCATGTTGAAGATCATCCTGAAGGGACACTATGGTGAAGATAGCTCCTCTGACCTGCTGCATAAGCTGATGAATATCTCTCAAGAGCCCAAAGAGTCAGCTCAGAACTTCCTATTCAGAGCAATTGAGTTGAAAGAAAAACTACGGTGGAAGTCAAGTGACAAAGAAACGGAAGATAAGTACAGTACAGATCTTATTCAACGAAAGTTTCTTCGTTCTATTGAAACTGGACTTCTGAGTAACGCCATAAAATTTCAGGTAAAGCCTTACCTTAATGATATTGCTGTCACAGATGATGTATTGATTGAAAGAGTGAATGAAGCAGCTAATTTAGAGTTGGAAAGACAACAGAAGTTAAAGAAAACTGCTTATGGGAAAAATCCACGACTAAACGAACTCCACACGGAGGTAAACTGCCAGGAAAAGGAACCTTTGCCTGGAGCGTCAAAAGAGATTTGTGCAACAGCAAGGGGTGAAACTGCTAGAGATTTAAAGAAAACCCCGGCAAACCTTAAAGAATCTGGCCCAGATCCGTATAAGTTAATGGAAGACCTCAAGGTAGAGATGTTTGAAATGAAGAAAATGTTCCTCACAGTCATGGAGACCAGTAATCTACTACGACCAAGAGAGTTTCCAATGATCCAGACACCAGCAAGACAGAGAGGTTGTAGGGAATGCCAAGGGGCCAATGCAGGAGCCACATGTAACCACTGTTTCCGCTGTGGTCAAGTAGGACACTTGTCACGGGGATGCAGAGTAAGGGCACAGCCGACGGAAAACTTGAACGGGCTGCTGAGACGGGACCCCCAGTAGCTCCTTACCACGTGTCCCACCGACACCAGCACACACCAGTCAGAACTCCGAAACAGAAAAGACACCAGCATCCTACTAACATTCCAAAACAGTAGAGTGTCCAGTAATGAGATTTCTATGAACGCAGTAAATTATTTATCACCACAACGGCAAGCCAAGCTAATAGCTCTGGTTGGAAGACGGTGCCTTGTCCGTTGCCGACTGGATGAGGTCACCATTGAAGCTTTGTGGGACACTGGGGCACAAGCCAGCCTTGTGAATGATGGGTGGAGGAAACAATATCTCCCACACACCACGATCCGGCCCATTGAAGAACTGCTTGGACCTGGGACTCTAACTGGACTAGCAGCTAACCAGACAGAAATACCATTCCTTGGATGGATTGAGGTGAGATTTCAATTGGTGGGTGAATCAGCATCAGTAGAGACACTGACAGTCCCAATTTTAGTCTCAGAAGACCCGCAAGTAGCTGAAAATCCAATTATTGGGTTCAATGTAATTGAAGAATTAATAAGTCAAGAGGAGAGGGTAGCAGAAACATCAGCCAGTGTTATACAGATGATGAGCAGGGCATTTTCAGTAACAGCAAAGACAGCTGAAACCATGCTGGGACTCATGCATACCTCAGCTACAAGTTATGATGAAGGCATTGTGAGAACAGGACGGAAGAAGATAGTCCTACCCGCAAACCAGACTACCTTTATACATGCCCGGGCTCATGTGGGAGTCCAAACCAAAGACCAAGAGATGATTTTGTTCCATCCGAACTGTGTCCCTTACCAGAAGGTGTGATCATCAGTGAAGTGGTAGTAGATGTTTGTAAGGGAAGTCCAATCTATGTACCCATCCCTATTGGAAACACCACCAAGCATGATATCACATTAGACCAACGTTGTCTTCTGGGTCACCTCCAAACTGTAAAAGCAGTGTATCCAGCAGCAGTACAACAAGTCAGGGATAGGGAGTTACAACGTGAACAAATAAGTCACCACTCGAACAATGTGCTGAAGCCACCAGAGGTTGAAGTAAAGAAGCGGGCTAACAGCGGTGGTAGAAGTAATCAGAGGTGGGATCCTCCGGTAAATGTGGACCACTTAAGTGAGGCTCAGCAGCAAGCAGTAAGACATGTGTTGAGAGAAGAATGTCATGCTTTTGCCTTCGATGATGACGATATTGGTTGCATCCCCTCTCTTAACATGCACATCACTCTTAAGGATACCACACCTGTCCAGAAGACCTACATGTCGGTTCCGAAACCCCTCCATCAAGAAGTGAAGGAGTACGTCCAGGATTTGCTAAACAGGGGATGGATAACTCAGTCAAGATCATCATACTCTTCACCTGTAGTCTGTGTCCGGAAGAAGGATGGAAGTCTGAGGCTCTGCTGTGACTATAGAGAATTGAACCGAAAGTCAGTGCCTGATCGCCACCCAATCCCGAGAATACAGGACATGTTAGACTCCTTGAGTGGAAGCTCATGGTTCTCTGTTCTTGACCAAGGGAAGGCCTATCATCAGGGATTTCTAGACACCGAAAGTCGCCCGTTAACTGCATTCATTACTCCATGGGGACTGTATCAGTGGGTCCGTATCCCATTTGGGCTCAGTGCAGCTCCTGCTGAGTTCCAACGGAGTATGGAAGAGTGTCTGTCAGGTCTGAGAGATGATATCTGCCAACCTTACTTGGATGACAATCTTGTTCATAGCAGTACATTTGAAGATCACCTGAAGCATGTTCAGACTGTCTTACAAAGGTACCAGCAACATGGTGTCAAGCTAACTCCTCGGAAGTGCGAACTATTCAAGAGAAAAGTGAGATTTCTGGGAAAGATGGTCTCGGGGGAGGGTTACACGATGGATCCAGCCGAGATTGCACCAGTACAGAAATTAAAAGAAAAGAAACCTGAAACAATAGGAGATTTGAGAAAGATGTTGGGATTTCTTTCGTACTACCGGTCCTACATTCCAAACTTTTCCAGAACTGCCAAGCCCTTATATGAGTTGCTATCTCTTACCGAATCTGAGCGAAATGGGAAAGACACAGTGTCCGTACAAGAGAGAGCCCCCAAGTAAAGAAGAAGGGGCGAACAACCAAGCAGCAAGGACATCTACCGTCCCGCAGATCTATTAGCTGGACAAACTGCCACCAGGAAATTCTAAACCAGCTCATTGACTATTTGTTGAAACCACCTGTCCTGGGATATGTAGATTTCACACAGCCGTTTGTGTTACACTGTGACGCATCACAGGAAGGTCTCGGAGCGGTGTTATACCAAAGGCAAGGAGGCAAGATGGTAGTGATTGCATATGGCTCCCGAACACTGACACCACCGGAGAAGAATTATCATATGCATTCTGGGAAGTTAGAATTCCTAGCGTTGAAATGGGCCATTTGTGAAAGGTTCAGGGATTATCTGTACCACGCATGCTCATTTGTTGTGTATACAGACAACAACCCTCTCACCTATATCCTCACCACAGCCAAATTGAATGCCACAGGCCACCGGTGGGTAGCACAGCTTGCAGATTTTAACTTCACGATTCGATACCGTCCAGGCAAGTCAAATGCAGATGCAGATGGTTTATCTCGGATGCCGTTAGAGATCAACAACTACATGAACCAATGTACTGAAGAACTCAAACGGGATATCATCAGCTCTTCAATACTGGGAATATCGGTAGAGTTGGAAGAACCGTCTCAGGGAATAGGAACCGTTTTCACAAGGGCACTGGAACTGGTACAAGATGCACCACATAGTACAGTTACTAGCCCCCTGACTATGGGGCAGATTCGAAAGTCCCAGGAAGAAGACCCAATTGTTGGAAGAGTTCTGAGATACTGTCAGGGCTCAGCGGGCGCCGCCGACCCGGCGTCCCGCCAGGCAGCCGACCCGGCGTCCTCCTTCCCGGCTCCGGGGTCGGTGTCCTCTTCGCATCCTGTGCGTGCGCTGTATGCGAGCGCGCCGCCGGCGGTTCCGGATTTAGCCCTCCCGGCGGCGCGACATCACCTATCCCCATGTGACCGCGACGGACCAATCAGCAGGCAAGGCGCCAGATTTAAACCTGCTTTTCCCATTCCTCAGTGCCCTTTCGTGGTTTTGCCTGTCTGACCCTTAAGTGCTCGTTTATGTCACTATTTGACTTACTGTGTATGACCTGGCTATCTCTCTCGACTTGTGTACCTCTATACCCCTTGACCCGGCTTGTTACTCGACTCTGTTTTCGCCTATACCCTTTGGCTTTCTGATATACGTTCCTGGCTTACCAGCGTTTACACCAGCCACTCTAAGGACTGGTTCCTGTCCTCCTTGTGTCCCTGCCTTATAGGTTCACCTCCTGTTTGTGCGAAACCCAGCCACTATAAGGACTGGTACCGCATTGTGACTATCTTGCTTTACCGGCACTGCCGTTACGTACCCTTGGTTGGTGTTGGCCTGAAGACAGGGTAGCCCTCATTATTTGTGTTAACCCAGCCACTACAAGGACTGGTTTCTCTTCTACGTACTCGAGGCTCCTGTTTTCACTTAGGGCTACCGTTCGTCCACCCTCAGGTACGTGAGCGTGCCTGACATCACGAAAGGGCCATGGACCTTGCAGGGACTGCTCAGCAATTCTCTGGTCTAGAAAGCCGTTTGGAGGAGCAAGATCACCGTCTTGATCAGTTCGCCCAGGCCCTCCAAACGCTGCTCACCCGTACCGCCCCTACCCAGGTAGAGGTTTCCCCTCCCGTGAATCCTCTCCCTTCCGAACCGTTCTCTGTGTCCACCTCATACCCTAACTTGCTACCTCCAGTACGTTATGGGGGCGATCCTACCGCCTGTCGAGGTTTTCTGAACCAGATTTCCATTCATTTCGAATTAACCCCGTGGTCTTACCCTACAGATCGTGCCAAAATCGCTTTTGTCATCAACCATCTTACCGACAAAGCGTTGAGTTGGGCTAACCCTCTTTGGGATACCGATAAACCGATTGTCTATAATTATCGTGACTTTATGTCGGCCTTTCGTAGGGTGTTTGACCCTCCCGGTGTCACGGTGGGTCAGGGGATGGGGCGCCTGGCAGCAGCTTCCTCGCTGCTCGCTGGCCAGGCGCCGAATGTAAACGCTTCCGGGTGCGCTCACGTGGGACGCCGAGGGGCGGGGCCTGGCGTTGTGACGCGGACCCGCCGGGTTTAAAACCCAGTCTCACCATTACACCGGTGCCCTGACGTGGTATTCACCTCCCGCAGAGCTCTTGTGATATTTGGCTAACGAACCCTCCTGTGTATAACCCTTGGCATTGGCAAACGAACTCTCCTGTGTATGACCCTTGGCATTGGCAAACGAACCCTCCTGTGTATGACCCTTGGCATTGGCAAACGAACCCTCCTGTGTATGACCCTTGGCATTGGCAAACGAACCCTCCTGTGTATGACCCTTGGCATTGGCAAACGAACCCTCCTGTGTATGACCCTTGGCATTGGCAAACGAACCCTCCTGTGTATGACCCTTGGCATTGGCAAACGAACCCTCCTGTGTATGACTCCTGGTATTGGCATTTACTCTGCTCTAGGTTCTGCCCTTAACGTTGGTACCGAGGTCAGTCTATGTGGCACCCTAAGCACGCATCAGATTACCTCTGCTATTACTAAAGTCCTAGGGAGGACTTGTGATCTGGTCTGTACCCCTGTCTGGTGTTTCCCTTTCTTTATCTGTTACCTGCTTCATTGTCTATATAGCTTTGCCGACCATTCAAGGATCGGAAGAGTAGAAAGGGAGCTACATAAAGAGATCAATATCTTGGTAGTCAGAAGGATTCGTGACAATACTCTATTCCATACCTCTGTCTGGTGTTACCCCTTGTTTATATATTGTCTGGTTAATTGTCTTTCTAGTTTTGCCGACCATTCAAGGATCGGAAGGGTAGAGAGCGGTCTGCGTAAAGGGACCACACTTTTGGTAATCAGAGGGATCCGTGACATTACGTCAGGGCCAATGGATCCCGCAGACCTCTCTAACCAGCTGGCACGTATCGCAGCCAGACAAGAGGAACAGGACCATAGGATGGACCAGATTTCTCTCGCTCTGCAAACCCTGTTAAATCGGTCCAATACAGGTACCACAAACCCTCCAGATCCAGTGTTACCTAGGGTCAGTTCCGTCCCCCTGAAGGACATAGGCTTAGTATGAAGGCACCCCTACGCTATGATGGTACACCAAGCCTATGTCGGGGGTTTTTGACTCAACTCGAGATCGTGTTTGAGAACAATCCAGGTTCTTGTATGTCTGATAAAGCCAAAGTAGGATATCTGATTAATCATTTAACAGAAAAAGCTTTATTGTGGGCTACGCCGTTGTGGGAAAATAAGAAACCCATCATTTATGACTATGAGGGTTTTACCTCTGAGTTAAGACGTACCTTTGATCCCTCTAGAAGGGCTACCAATGCGGGTAGGTCCTTGTTTCACATCAAACAAGGTAATAAGAGGGTCGCCGATTATGCCATAGAGTTTAAAACTTTGACTTCTGAGGTACTTTGGCCGAACGACGTTTTAACCTTGGCCTTTACCGAAGGCTTGAACGAGGCTTTTATGTTTGAGCTGGCTCCCTTAAAACTACCAGAAAGTCTGGACCACCTGATAGATTTCTGTATAGCCATGGACGATCAAATCAGGGAAAGGAGACACCCCAGAGATAGACCCAGAAGGGTCTTGCCTCCTTTACCCTCGTTACCCAGACACACCAGTACGTCAGGTGGTTCGGAGAATGTGAAAACAGATTTACCAGTCGTTGAACCCATGCAAATAGGGAAGACAGGTATTTCAGAAGCAGAAAGAGCACACAGAAGAGAAAAGGGGCTCTGCTTCTATTGTGCAGGGGCAGATCACTTCCGCCTTCGATGTCCTCAGAGACCCAGGGTTGGCAGGGTTGAACATAGCAGAGTGGGATTCAGAACAGGAGACACCCAGGTTGTCGGTTCTCTGTGTGCCTCCTTTGTGGATAATGAGAAAAAAAAATCCAGGATTCTGTTACCGATCTCCCTAACCTGGGAGGGGGTTCACCTCAAGACTGAGGCGTTCTTAGACTCTGGGGCCTCAGGCAATTTTATGGATAAGAATTTCGCTGCCAAAAACCTCATACCTCTGGTTCTCAAGGAAAGACCTCTAATGGTGGAGGCCATAGATGGTAAACCCCTGTCATGTCCACATATCACTCACGACACAGTCGATGTATGTATGAAAACAGGAGTTTTGCACCAGGAAACAATAAGATTTCAAATTATTGAATCACCCTCATGTCCTGTCGTTCTTGGGTTTCCATGGCTAACAGAGCACAACCCAGTTGTCGATTGGGTCCAGAGAGACATAAAATGTTGGGGTCAGAGTTGTCAGTCTAAGTGCCTAGGCACAGTTAATGTGATTGGTAGCCTCAATATTGCCACAGCCCCTCCTTTGTCCACAGAGGTTCCTGAATGCTACCTGGCATTAAAGGAGGTGTTCTCTAAAGCCAGGACTGAGGTCCTACCACCACATCGTCCATATGACTGTGCCATTGATTTACTCCCCGGTACGATGCCTCCTAGGGGTCACGTATACCCTTTATCACAAAGAGAGAACGACATTATGGAGGAATACATAAGGGAGAATCTGGAACGAGGATTCATTAGACGGTCCTCCTCTCCAGCAGGGGCAGGTTTCTTTTTTGTTTCCAAGAAAGAGGGAGATCTGCGACCTTGCATCGATTATAGGGGTTTGAATAGGATCACTATAAGAAATGCATATCCCATACCTCTCATAACAGAATTGTTCGACCGATTAAAAGGGGCTCGTGTCTATACGAAGCTTGATTTACGCGGAGCGTACAACCTGGTCAGGGTTAAAAAGGGAGACGAATGGAAAACGGCTTTTAATACACGTAGCGGGCATTATGAATACCTGGTGATGCCTTTTGGGTTGTGTAATGCGCCAGCCGTCTTCCAGGACCTTATAAACGACACTCTAAGGGAATTTCTGCAAGAATTCGTCATAGTATATCTGGATGATATCCTGATATACTCTCCTGATGTGGACACTCATCATGTCCACGTGAAACAAGTGTTGAAAAAACTATTGAAGGCTGGATTGTACTGTAAGCTAGAAAAATGTCTATTCGACATAGTAACTGTGCAATTCCTTGGTTATATAATAACTCCTGGGGGTTTTCAAATGGATCCTAAGAAGCTCTCAGCTATTCTTGACTGGCCTCTACCCCAAGGACTTAAAGCCATTCAGAGGTTTCTGGGGTTTACGAACTATTACCGAAGGTTCATTAAAGATTTTTCGGCCTTGGTGGCCCCCCTCACGGCTATGACAAAGAAAGGGTGGGAAATCAGAAATGGACACCTCAAGCCACTCAAGCCTTTGAGGCACTAAAGCAAGCTTTTACTACTGCCCCTGTTCTCCGACATCCAGATCCGGCTCTGCCTTTCCAAGTAGAAGTTGACGCCTCCGAACTAGGTCTTGGTGCAGTCTTGTCCCAAAGGGAGGCTCCTGACAAACCCTTGCATCCATGCGGCTTCTATTCTCGGAAGTTGTCCCCGGCAGAGAAGAACTATGACATTGGAAATAGAGAATTGTTAGCAGTCATCGCGGCCTTGGCCGAATGGAGATACTTATTAGAGGGGTCTAAGGACCCCATCGTTATCATAACCGACCATAAGAATCTCACGTACATTGGAGATGCCAAACGTTTAAATTCCAGACAAGCGAGATGGTCATTGTTTCTTTCAAGTTTTAATTTCGTGCTTACCTATAGACCTGGGTCCAGAAACATTAAAGCAGACGCATTGTCGAGACAGTATGAGTCTTATGAACATAATATCCAAGATCAGCATCCCATTGTACCCCAGGAAAGGATTATAGCCGCTACCACGATCAGTGTCTCGTCTCCTCTAATGAAAAGGTTGCAGACCGTCCAGGGCGCGGCTCCTGGGGGAAAACCTCCTGCGAGACTCTTTGTACCTGAGAACGAAAGAGAGGAAGTACTTAACATCTATCATGATAATAAATCTTCCGGGCATATGGGTATCACCAAGACTGTGTCTAGTATCAGTAAACTCCTCTGGTGGCCCACGTTGCGCCGAGATGTCAAAGATTACATTGCCGTGTGCGAAGTGTGCACAAGGCAGAAAAGTCCCAAAACAGCACCCATTGGCTTACTCCAGCCTTTGCCGATCCCCGAACGACCCTGGTCACATGTAGCCATGGATTTTATAGTAGAGTTACCTGAGTCAAGAGGGAATACAGTGATACTTACGATCATAGACCGATTTTCCAAGATGGGCCACTATGTTCCTCTTCGGAAACTACCTTCGGCAGCTGAACTGGTGCCCATATTCATTGCCAACGTGGTCCGCATACACGGTGTCCCTCTGGAGATTGTCTCTGATAGGGGGACCCAATTCATCTCCGGATTCTGGAGAGGGTTTTGTAAGAACGTAGGGATAGACCTCTCTTTCTCTTCGGCTTATCACCCCCAGACCAACGGAGCAGCAGAACGAGCAAACCAAAATATAGAGAAATATCTCAGGTGCTTTATCTCCGAACAACAAGATAACTGGTCAGACCTGCTACCATGGGCAGAATATGCTTTGAACAGCGCAGTGAGTGAATCCACAGGGCATTCTCCTTTCTTCGCTGTTTATGGTTTTGATCCTCCCGTGCTCCCCGCCACGTTTCCTGATACCACGATTCCTGCTTTAGATGAGCAACTGGCATCATTGAAAGAGACTTGGGGGAGAGTGAGACGGGCACTGGAGGAGAGTAGTGCCATCCAGAAAACGAAGGCCGACAGACACAGGAGGCAGGCACCCGTGTATCAAGTTGGGGACAGGGTTTGGCTGTCTTCACGTAACATCAAGCTCTTAGTGCCTTCCATGAAGTTGGCTCCTAGGTATATCGGTCCCTATAAGATTCTACGGCGACTCAACCCTGTCTTCTATGCTTTGGCGTTACCCCCCCATTTTAAGATACACAATGTATTCCATGTAAACCTTTTGAAGCCGTTGTTATGTAACCGGTACACCAAAGTCCATGCTCCACCGCCTCCTGTCTCTGTGGAGGGCGAGGAGGAGTTCGAAGTTAAGGCCATTCTGGGTGCCAGGATGTCTAGGGGGTCTTTGCAGTACTTGGTCGATTGGGTGGGTTACGGTCCGGAGGATCGTTCTTGGGTACCGGCTGCGGAAGTCCATGCTCCTAGGCTAGTGAAGGCCTTCTATTCGGCGCACCCCCGTGCCCCTGGGGGTCGTCCAGTGGCCGCCCCTGGAGGGGGGTTCTGTCACGGTGGGTCAGGGGATGGGGCGCCTGGCAGCAGCTTCCTCGCTGCTCGCTGGCCAGGCGCCGAATGTAAACGCTTCCGGGTGCGCTCACGTGGGACGCCGAGGGGCGGGGCCTGGCGTTGTGACGCGGACCCGCCGGGTTTAAAACCCAGTCTCACCATTACACCGGTGCCCTGACGTGGTATTCACCTCCCGCAGAGCTCTTGTGATATTTGGCTAACGAACCCTCCTGTGTATAACCCTTGGCATTGGCAAACGAACTCTCCTGTGTATGACCCTTGGCATTGGCAAACGAACCCTCCTGTGTATGACCCTTGGCATTGGTAAACGAACCCTCCTGTGTATGACCCTTGGCATTGGCAAACGAACCCTCCTGTGTATGACCCTTGGCATTGGCAAACGAACCCTCCTGTGTATGACCCTTGGCATTGGCAAACGAACCCTCCTGTGTATGACTCCTGGTATTGGCATTTACTCTGCTCTAGGTTCTGCCCTTAACGTTGGTACCGAGGTCAGTCTATGTGGCACCCTAAGCACGCATCAGATTACCTCTGCTATTACTAAAGTCCTAGGGAGGACTTGTGATCTGGTCTGTACCCCTGTCTGGTGTTTCCCTTTCTTTATCTGTTACCTGCTTCATTGTCTATATAGCTTTGCCGACCATTCAAGGATCGGAAGAGTAGAAAGGGAGCTACATAAAGAGATCAATATCTTGGTAGTCAGAAGGATTCGTGACAATACTCTATTCCATACCTCTGTCTGGTGTTACCCCTTGTTTATATATTGTCTGGTTAATTGTCTTTCTAGTTTTGCCGACCATTCAAGGATCGGAAGGGTAGAGAGCGGTCTGCGTAAAGGGACCACACTTTTGGTAATCAGAGGGATCCGTGACACCCGGGCGTAAAACCAATGCCGCAAAATCCTTGTTACGCTTGCGCCAGGGTGCGAGATCACTGGGTGAATATGCTCTGGAGTTTAGATCATTGGCTTCTGAATTGAACTGGAACAATGAGGCTTTGATAGCCGTGTTTTCTGAGGGTCTGAACGATGAGTTGCAAGATGAGATAGCGGCCAGAGATCTCCCAGGGGACCTGGAAGACTTGATTACTTACCTGTCCTTTATCGATGAACGCCTTCGCCATCGTCGACTTACTAAGGAGAGGTCTAAAAGACCACCGGTTAGGCAGCCTCCCCGGTTTTCTGTACCTTTGCTTCCCGAGTCTCATTCACCCCCCGAACCCATGCAATTAGATAGCACCAAGATCCCTGATAGTGAAAAACAACGCAGACGACGTGAGGGTTTATGCCTGTACTGTGGTTTGGGGGTCATTTCCTTAAGGGCTGTTCCAAACGCCCCCAGGGTCCAGCGGGAAACTCTCATGCCTAAGTGCCTCTAGGGGACAGCTCTTAGGCGCTTTTCCTTCGTCCCCCAAACTGGAAAATAGACTCCGGGTTCCGGTTACTCTATCCTGGAGAGTTCCCGTAACCCGGTACAACTCTATGCCTTAGTAGACTCTGGTGCTGCCGATAACTTTATTGACATAAATTTTGCTCGCAAACATGCCATACCCCTGGTTGAAAAAGAAACCCCATTACTTGTACAGGCCATCGATGGCAGACCTCTCGAAACCCCTTTTGTTTTGTTTGAATCTCGCAATATTACTGTTGGGATAGGACTGTGTCATAAGGAAAGTATGTTCTTCCATGCTATTTCGTCCCCTTCCTATCCTATCGTACTGGGTTACCCCTGGTTAACCCGCCATAACCCTGTTATTGACTGGCGAGCTCGTCAGATCGCGAAGTGGGATAATGATTGTATGGCTTCTTGTATTGAGATTCCACTATCCATTAATGTCTTGAATTTGCCCACGGCCCCTCCTCTGACGACTTCCATTCCTGTCCCCTACTCGGACTTGGCACCTGTGTTTGACAAAAGAGAGGCCGATAGATTACCCCCCATCGTTCTTACGATTGTGCCATCGACCTTCTTCCTGGTACCATGCCTCCCAAAGGGGCTGTCTATCCTTTGTCCGTGAAAGAACATAAGGTTTTGGAGGAGTACATTAAAGATTCCCTTAAAAAAGGGTTTATTCGTCCTTCCTCCTCACCCGCTGGGGCAGGGTTTTTCTTTGTGCAGAAAAAGGAGGGTGATCTTAGACCCTGTATCGATTTTCGAGGGTTGAACAAGATCACCGTTAAAAATGCCTACCCCATTCCACTCATCCCCGAGCTGTTTGACCGCCTGAAACATTCCAAAATCTTTTCGAAACTGGATCTCAGAGGAGCGTACAATTTAATAAGAATCAAACACGGGGATGAGTGGAAGACTGCGTTTAACACCAGGTTAGGGCATTACGAGTACTTGGTTATGCCCTTCGGTTTATGTAACGCTCCAGCAGTGTTTCAGGCGTTTATTAATGATGTGTTACGAGAGTACACCCCTTGTTTTGTCGTGGTTTACCTTGATGATGTGTTAATACATTCCCCTGATCTGAACACCCACCACGTACATGTACGACTCGTCTTATCTAAGCTCTTGGCCAACGGCCTCTACTGCAAGCTAGAAAAATGCCTATTCGATGTCCAACAGGTACAGTTTTTGGGTTATGTTATATCCTCCTCTGGTTTCATGATGGATCCCAAAAAACTGGAGGCCATCAGTCACTGGCCTCTTCCCAAGGGCCTCAAGGCCATTCAAAGGTTTATTGGCTTCTCTAATTACTATAGACGGTTTATCAAGGGCTTTTCGTCCATTATTGCACCCATTACAGCATTGACGAGAAAGGGAGGTGACACTCAGAATTGGTCCTCCAGTGCCCTGGAGGCTTTCGAACGGTTAAAGGAGGCCTTTTCCACTGCTCCCATTCTACACCACCCTGATCCCAATAGACCCTTCGTTTTAGAGGTTGACGCATCAGAAACCGGGGTAGGAGCCGTCTTGTCACAACGTCCAGCCGATGACAAGCCTATGCAACCCTGTGGTTTTTATTCTAGGAAATTGTCCCCTACCGAGGCCCGTTATGACATTGGGGACAGGGAATTGTTAGCCATTATTTTGGCCTTAAAAGAATGGCGCCATCTCTTGGAGGGCTCCACCTGTCCGTTTTCCATTCTCACTGACCACAAAAATTTGATTTACCTGTCCGAGGCTAAAAGGTTGAACCCTAGACAAGCACGATGGGCCCTTTTTCTCACCAGATTTGACTTCCTCATTACGTACAGACCCGGGTCTAAAAATGTTAAGGCCGACGCACTCTCCAGACAATATGAACCCCTAGCAACTCCAGTGTCTGTACCTGTGTCCATAGTTCCCGAAAGGAAAATTTTAGCCTCTCTGAGTACACGAGTCGAGTCTCCTTTCTGGAACCTCTTACTCTCTAAACAGGCTCTGGCTCCCCCGTCTAAACCACAGAATAAGCTATTCGTTCCTGCTGTAGAGGTACCCACTGCTTTACAGCTCTTTCACGAATCCAAATTCGCTGGACATTTTGGGGTAAATAAAACTCTTGACTTGATTAAACGACACCTTTGGTGGCCGACACTTACTAAGGATGTAAAAGATTACGTAACCACCTGTTTTGTTTGTACCCGTTCCAAATCCTCCCGCCTTTGTCCTGCTGGCCTCCTCCAACCCCTACCGATCCCTGAGCGCCCTTGGTCTCATTTAGCTATGGACTTCCTAGTGGAACTAACCCCTTCACTTGGTCATACTGTGATTTTTGTGGTTGTCGATCGCTTCTCTAAAATGGCACATTTTATTCCGTTAAAGAAGCTCCCCTCCTCCAGCAAGCTAGTACAGATTTTCACCAAAGAAATATTCAGACTACATGGTGTTCCTAATGTTCTCGTCTCGGATCGGGGTTCTCAGTTTATCTCTAAGTTCTGGAGAGGCTTCTGTCACCAGTTGGGCGTTAAACTGTCCTTTTCGTCCGCGTATCACCCGCAAACGAACGGTTTAGCCGAAAGAACCAACCAAACGCTTGAGACTTATTTAAGGTGTTTTATTTCTGACGCACAGGATGATTGGGTTACTCTGTTACCATGGGCAGAATTTGCGTATAACAACGCCACATCACAGTCGACGAAATTTTCTCCTTTCGAAATAGTCACGGGTATGCATCCCACTATTTTTCCATCCTCGTTCTCCCCCCAGAACATTCCTGCCCTGGAGGAACACCTAGATAAGCTCCGGGTTATTTGGGAGAAGACCAGGTTGAATCTAGAATCCGCTTCCTTGAGCCAGAAGCGGGCGGCTGATCGGAGGCGCAGACCTCCACCAGTGTACCATGTGGGTGACAGGGTTTGGCTCAGCACACGCCACATTCGTCTGAAGGTTCCGTCTATGAAATTCGCGCCTCGTTTTATCGGTCCGTATAGAATACTCCGATGTATCAATCCCGTAGTATACGCACTGCAATTGCCCGTCTCTTTGCGTATTCCGAACTCCTTTCATGTCTCTTTATTGAAGCCGCTCTCCTGCAACCGTTTTACTCGCCCTGACTCTCCTCCTCCCCCTGTGGTGGTTGATGGGACCCCCGAGTATGAAATTGAGTCCATTTTGGATTCCCGTTTTGTCCGCAATCGGTTGCAGTATTTGGTTCATTGGACTGGCTATGGCCCCGCGGATCGCACATGGGTTTCGTCACGTGACGTTCATGCTCCTCGATTGGTCTCCGCCTTTCATCGTTGTTTTCCTGATCGCCCGGCTCCTAGCCGCCCGGTGGGCGTTCCTCGAGGCGGGGGTGCTGTCAGGGCTCAGCGGGCGCCGCCGACCCGGCGTCCCGCCAGGCCGCCGACCCGGCGTCCTCCTTCCCGGCTCCGGGGTCGGCGTCCTCTTCGCATCCTGTGCGTGCGCTGTATGCGAGCGCGCCGCCGGCGGTTCCGGATTTAGCCCTCCCGGCGGCGCGACGTCACCTATCCCCATGTGACCGCGACGGACCAATCAGCAGGCAAGGCGCCAGATTTAAACCTGCTTTTCCCATTCCTCAGTGCCCTTTCGTGGTTTTGCCTGTCTGACCCTTAAGTGCTCGTTTATGTCACTATTTGACTTACTGTGTATGACCTGGCTATCTCTCTCGACTTGTGTACCTCTATACCCCTTGACCCGGCTTGTTACTCGACTCTGTTTTCGCCTATACCCTTTGGCTTTCTGATATACGTTCCTGGCTTACCAGCGTTTACACCAGCCACTCTAAGGACTGGTTCCTGTCCTCCTTGTGTCCCTGCCTTATAGGTTCACCTCCTGTTTGTGCGAAACCCAGCCACTATAAGGACTGGTACCGCATTGTGACTCTATCTTGCTTTACCGGCACTGCCGTTACGTACCCTTGGTTGGTGTTGGCCTGAAGACAGGGCAGCCCTCATTATTTGTGTTAACCCAGCCACTACAAGGACTGGTTTCTCTTCTACGTACTCGAGGCTCCTGTTTTCACTTAGGGCTACCGTTCGTCCACCCTCAGGTACGTGAGCGTGCCTGACAGATACAAGACAAAGAATCAGCGTCCAGGAAATGAAGTCTTAAAGACAGAGCATCTGGATGTCCAGTTATTGCTGAAACAATGGACAAAACTGTTTGTGAACAAAGATGGGGTGTTATACAGGAAAACGTCGGAACGAGATCAACTGATCCTGCCCAAAGAGTACCACCCACTCGTCTTCAAAGAGTTACATCAAGAAATGGGACACCTCGGTGTTGAAAGGACACTTACTTTAATTAGAGACAGATTTTACTGGCAACATATGCAGAAGGATGTTGAACACTTTGTGACCAGAGTCTGTGAATGTCTTAAGAAGAAGAAGCCCAATAAGCCTACGAGAGCACCGTTGTCTACCATTACCACAACGTATCCGTTTGAAATGGTATCCGTTGACTTCCTGCACTTGGAGAAATGTAAACAAGGGTATGAATACATCCTAGTAGTCATGGATCATTACACCCGGTTTGCACAGGCCTATGCCACAAGGAACAAATCCGCCAAGATAGTAGCTGAGAAGATCTTTAATGATTTTGCGCTCAAGTTCGGGTTCCCGAGCAAGATCCACCATGATATGGGAAAAGAGTTTGAGAATCAGATGTTTACAAGGTTGAAAGAACTCTCTGGAGTTCGTGGCTCTCATACGACACCCTATCACCCTCAAGGAAATGGCCAAGTTGAAAGGTTCAACAGAACACTGTTATCCATGTTGAGAACTCTGACAGAAAAAGAGAAGACAGACTGGAAGAACTCATTGGGAAAAGTTGTTCACGCCTATAATTGCACGCGCAGTGAGGCTACCGGATACTCACCGTATTACCTACTGTTTGGGAGATCCCCAAGGCTTCCCATCGACCTTCTGTTCAATCGCGCGGTTGAAGAAAAACAAGAAACGTATGAAGACTACGTAACAGAGTGGCAAAAGAGAATGAGTGAAGCTTATGTTGTTGCATCTAGAACCGCAAAGAAAGAAGCAACAAGAGGAAAAGTATACTATGATAGGAGAATCCAGGGAAATGATTTACAACCTGGTGGTCGAGTGCTGGTTCGGAACTTAACTGAAAGAGGAGGACCTGGAAAAATTCGTTCTTACTGGGAAGATAAAGTTCACGTAGTGGTACAAAGGAAAAGCAAAGAAAGTCCCGTCTACGAGATCAAACCAGAAAATGGAGAAGGTAGAAATAGAGTAATTCACAGAAATTTGTTGATGCCATGTGACCACTTACCACTAGAAAAACCTGAGAAGGCTGCAGAACAGGCAATACCAAAGAAACGTGATTCTCTGGAGAAGAAAAGACAAGCAACTCGAAAGAGACAACCTCAAGATGACTCAGATAGTGACTCAGGTGATGACTACCAACTATTATACAGACTCAGGCCCCTCGTAGAGAAGAATTCAAGAAATGGAGAACCCATGCTAAACCCGAGAGCTAGAGTTTTCCAACCCCAAGTCACCCAACAGTCAAATGACTACCTAGCGGTTGATGAAGGTTTAGAGGATAACCGATACCATGGATGCGAGGATCAAGTTCCCCAGCCATCATTTGAAGCAGAACCGTCCTTCGATGAAGAACAAGAGACTCCTGAACAATCACCTAGGTCACACCCACAAAGGGAGAGACGCCAACCAAGGATGTTGACTTATGAAACTTTAGGGCAACCTTCCGTGATACAAAGAGAAGTACCGGTGAAGGACATTCACACTAAATATTGCAGTTCCAGTTTTTGGAGGCCGTGGAATACAATGAACTTACAGATCGCTTATTAAAGTGATACTTAGAGATGTGACGTTGTAAATATTACTGTTATAGACATCAGAGTATACTGATCTAAACGAGGAAATGTCTGTTGACATTAAATTTTGTGGGGGAGAGTGTGGCACTCTGTGTATTAAATCGGTATTAAACTCATTGCACCCCAAAAGAGTACTGTAAATAGGACTAAGTAGAAAGCATTTTGTTTTGTTATTATTGAAATTTACCAGAACATAGTTCTGTTGCTGCTGTTCTGACCTCCTACCAGCGGGTGTCACTGCTGTGTCCTCAGCCACAGAAACTGTACTTAATACCATGTGGTTGTCTCAGTGATTCAGTAATCCTGAAGTTACCACTGGATGCAGTTAAGAGAGAGTGTGCACAGTGCATCCAGAGTAAAAGCAGAATCTTTTATCTGTTTCAGGTAGGCAGAAAAGTATCTAAAGTCTAACAGTTAATGAGAAAGGTTATTAGAGATTTTA
Source organism: Leptobrachium leishanense (assembly GCA_009667805.1). Lineage (NCBI taxonomy): Eukaryota > Metazoa > Chordata > Amphibia > Anura > Megophryidae > Leptobrachium > Leptobrachium leishanense. The sequence goes on from CM019065.1 coordinate 74,026,197, forward strand.
TGTAAATAGGAGTTTGGTCAGACAGACCCCTGCAGACTGATTGCTGTGACAGGCCTGGTGTAATATGCATTGTAAACTGCAGTAGCTGTATTAATGTCTGTATAGTTGTTCTCTCCTTTAACATGGAGAATGTCATTTAACAGAATGAAGGAAGCATCAGTGTTTTATGCTGTTAAATCGGTCTGGTTACACAGGTTGCTAAATGGATTTACTGCAGCCACGTGTTGTAATCAACATGGCTGAATTAGGAAAGCATGCTAGTATAGTAACAGAAGCCTTATGTACGAGTAACTCCAGTTCCCAGAATCAGTTTTAAGTAGGTTTTATTTCTGAGAAGATGTGCAGAATGTTATTACTTGTGTATGATATTTGTTCTGTGCAATCTCCAACAGAGATTGAAAGTGAAACCAGATTATATTTTGTTGCTAGGTAGATTTGTTTAATTCTAGATATGTTTGTACCAATTGTTATTTAAGATAGACTGTATAATAGATTAGGATTTTATGTTATATAGATTCAGTAATCCTGAAGTTACCACTGGATGCAGCTAAGAGAGAGTGTGCACAGTGCATCCAGAGTAAAAGCAGAATCTTTTATCTAGGGATAGACCGATATATCGGTTTAGCCGATTATCGGTGCCGATATTCAGAAAATTACTGATATCGGTATCGGCATTTTATTTGCCGATATTTGGACAAGTTTGCTCACTGCAGCTGCGACACGCAAGATCCCACAGAACTGTACGAATCTGGGGCTTCTCCTACATCAGGCTGTAAGCCCTCACTGCAGAACGACCCCTGCTCACTGACCGTATTGTGCATGAGCGTGATGGCAACAGAAATGGGGCTTCCATCCCATCTGGCAGGGAATTCCCTATACAGGAGATGCAGGGTCTATTTCCTACAGCAGGGTCCAGCAACCTGGGACATCCAGATGTTTTGGAACTGGATTTTGCATGAGGCTCCAAGAACCTAATGAGAAGATGAGCATCATAGCAGATGTAATACCAAAACGTGGGGCAATTTTACAAAGTGACTGCTTAACCAGAGCTGTAATATAACTTTGTAATATATCCCTTGGAGTGCTAAGGTTGCTGAACCCCTTAAATAGAGGGTCATATGAGGGATCTTTAAGAAAGCCAAAGACACGGTCTGATTGTTTGTAAAAAATAAAAGATTAAGTAAAATAAAAATTCTTATTAAATTGAATAAATGAAGTGGACGTGGTGCAATGTTTACATGTTAAACACATTGGGTTATATTACAATCTTTGCGCAAAAACGCTCGCGCAAAGCGTGAAGTTTTGCGCCAAGCGTTAAACGTTTGCGTGCGCAAATCACCACTGGAATTACAATCCTCGCGCATTTTTGAACCGATCAATAACCCGCGTAAACCGGATGCGCCCAAATGCTCGCGCAGTACCGTTGCGCGCAGAAATCAGTGTGCTTACTGTCATTTTTTTCACGCAATTCAGCCAATCAGAATTAAGAACCACAAGTCAATCTGAGCATATATGCTGCAGCAATAACACATGCACGCACAACTTCTCCATTTTATTAGTTTGGGTATGTGTAGAATGTGTAACTATACTTTGCTGCATTTTTTTTTTTTTTTTTTGGGCTGGTGTATTTGGTTTCGGCCAGGACGTTCAGATTTGCCGTTACCACCAGCTTTTAGGAGTTGCTAAAATTATACGCGCAAACGCTGTGCGTTACAAACTGCGCATAGACTGTAATACCATCCGCGTACCAGCGCACAAATGCGTTTGTGCGCACAATGTTAAGTATAGATCACGCGACGTACAGTAAGCTCACGCAGGGTTCGCAGGTTCATCCGCGGTAGACGATTATGTGCGTTTGTTGCACTGACTATGTAATATGACATTCGGCGTAAAGGGTTTGCCTCTCGCGTTAAATGTTTTTTTGCACCGGTGGAAACGTTTGCACGAAGATTGTTGTTTAGGCCATAGAGTTCATGGCATAGTCAGATTTGTGCTGGTTTTTTTTCAGAACTTTAAATTTACAGAATATCGGCTATTTTTTTCAGAACTTTAAATTTACAGAATATCGGCTATCGGCCAGAAAACCTGCCGATAATCTGTATCGGTATCGGCCCTGAAAAAATTATATCGGTCTATCCCTACTTTTATCTGTTTCAGGTGAACTCCTAAAATAAATGTGTTGTACCAGAACAAGCTCCGTCTCTTATTCTAAAGGGTGCAACACGTACAAGCTGAGTCCCTAGAGTCTCTGACTATCCATTGTCATATATACCTTGCTTTATACATAGAATACATTCCCTCATCTAACAGGATCGTAGCCAGTCCCTGTGAATTTTAACCCCTTAAGGGTGGCTAGGTGTCGTGTGTGGGTCTCTGATGGCGATGTTTCTATACATCCTACAAATTCGCCACTTCATGGGCAGGTTATGGGGACCTCCTAGGCACGATATTTGAAGGAATTTTTTGTTTTTATTTTTAACCCTTATTTTATGGAAAACTCACTGTTCCTTTAAACTTTTTGTCCTTGTTTCCTGTCCCCCAGGGCACTACCCGGACCCCCATACACCTTTATGGCAAATATCTTGCATATATGCCCTCTTGGAGGGCACTTTAAAAATCTAACTTTTGAGTCCCATTGACTTGCATTGAGTTCGGTTCGAGTTCGAACTCGAACTTTTGAAATTGTTCGGGTTCGAATGCGAACTGAACACAGGGGTGTTCGGCTCATCCCTAATTAGTAGCAGATCCTTTAGGTCCTGCAAGTTGTGAGGTAAGGCCTCCATGGATCAGATGTGTTGTCCCAGCACGTTGCGAAGATGCGCAATCAGATTGAGTTTGGAACTGGAGGCAAAGGCGTCTCTACATAGGCGTCTCTACAGGGGGGCAAGGGGGGGCAATTGCCCCCCCTAGGTTATTCCTTGCCCCCCATGTGCCCCCCCACCAAAAATCAACATCCAGCTTCCCACACTTTTTCAGACCACGGTATCTCCATTGCTATGCATCATATATGGACATTCTAGGTGTCATTGGAAAGGGCAGATTCTGGCCTTTCCAATGATACCCAACATGACCATATTCAGTGTAAAGTAAAAGTCATAAAACATTAAATAAAAACGTGCACTTAAACGTAAACGTTTTCACAGGGTTGAAATGGCTCAGCAGTGAAGTGGTTAATGTTCAGACTATACATTACATTGTGTATTACGTTAGTTTTTGCCTTGGTTCTAGTTGTATATTAAGGGTTAATGGGTAGGCTTCGTCCCTCATAGTATACATTTTATTTTTTCATTGATCAATGGCATTTTAGGGGTTAATGGGTTGGCTACATGCCTCAAAGTGTATTCATTTCATGTTTTCCCTTGATCAATTGCATGTTAGGGGTTAAGGGGTAGCTAAATGCCACATTGTTTATTAATTTTATTGTATTTCCCTGGGTTTATGGCATTTTAGGGGTTATTATGGAAGTTAGAATCTAAAGGGTCTATTCATTTTTAGATCCTCTGCTTTTCGTCACATTTCGGGGAATTTATTTCGCCGAAAATAAGGTGAATTCCCTATTTAGCGAATGGTCACTGTATATTTCTAAAAGTGGAGTCGCTGAAGCAGCAATCAGACATTCAGCAAAAACTGCCGAATTGCAGCAAATAAAATATTGAATTTAAAGGGACACTCTACTCAAAAAATCACCCCCTGTTTTTTTATCCTAACCTATCCCTATTCCCTTAATAAATCTTTAGTTTTTTTTTTTTTTTTGTAACTGTAATACTTACCCTAAAATCCTCTTCTTTCCAGCGGCGTCTTTTTTTTTTTATACTCACCTCCCTCCTCTTCCGCTTCCGTCCTTCTTCATGCTTCTTGGCTTCTGGTTTACGTGAGAAGCGCGCATGCGCGCCTCTCACATAAGCCAGCCAATCGGCAGGCTTCCTCCCGGCTCCCTCTGAGGATTAGTGTTGCGCGCAAGAGGATGCTCGCAACACTAACCCTCAGAGGGAGCCGCCAGCTTCTGCGGTGAGTTGGAGACGTCATCGCGCTGAAAGCGCGATGACGTCTCCTACTCGGCAAAAGTCGGCAGAAGCGGGAAATATGATTCCCGCTCTGCTGACTGACAGCTGGGAGGGCGGAGTAAACTTCTCCGCCTCTCTCAGCTGTTTTCAGACTTTCCTGAAGATCGGCTGAGCGGAGGGAGGGGGGATAGGCAAGGGAATACTCCTGGCATCATGACCACCTAAAATAGCTTAGGTGGTCATGTTGCCTAGAGTGTCCCTTTAAGTATCCGGTTAGTATCACAAAAAGTTATCATTGCATCACATTACTCTGGGGTTTTGGAATCTTGTTTATATATACTTATTTAGGGCACTACTACCTGGTGTGAGCTACCCTTGCATCGGCATTGGATTTGTGGTAGCACCAGGTTAATAGAGTCTGGAGCCGACCAACAGATTGTTTGCCTCCTGCTACAAACAGGAAAAATCACTTAGCGCGTTGCTATTAGCGTTTTGTACCACAAGCTTACTGTACTTTCCGCGTCCTTTTCTTAACATGGGGAGCACTAGAGATCTTTAGCGCTTTTGCAGCTAACAGATCACTTGGTGCCATCGCTAATTTTTTGAGGGGTGCTAATTGCAACATTTTACCTACTGCTCAACCCTGGTGCTAACTCCAAAAAAACAGGTCCTCGCCCAAAATTAACAGGCAATTAATAGGCAATGTAAAGGAATGCATTACAGGTGTTCTCTTGGCCCCATACGCCATAGTAATGGATCTGGTCAGCAATGTTGTTGCTGCTGCAGTCGGCTCTATTATAAATGTATCCTTTATCCATATATATCCTAATTCTAATATATTGCCTAATTTTAAAAAATTTATGCTGGGGGTTATTCATAGTATGGAAGCGGTTGATTATTAGGGTGACCGTGTGGACCATGTTTAAAGGGACACATCAATAAGTCTTGCCCTGAAACATGTGTTTTTTATATGCTGCAGCAGGGAAATTTGTGTCGCTCACCTGGCCTTCCTTTTGGATCTATTAAATGCAGTGTAAGGATTCTACATGCTGTTGGGTGGCATTTATCATGCAATGCCCATCAGCCTTAATATATGTGTGCATCAAAACATGGATGATACGACCACCGTGGAGGATTTTAATAATGCAGGGGTGTGAAGTTATTCACTGGATATGTTCATATTCAAGCTTGTGAGGGCAGGGGATAGGAATGACCCGGCACTCTGCACTGGAAAAAAAACAGTTCTATCCTGTACACAACCGCATTAGTTTCCCTAGCGTGCGCTAAACGACCTTGTTCATGGACTACCGCGGTGATCTGTTAGTAGGTCGTCAGGCACTACGTTTTAGGGACTCGCACTAAATTTTTCCTTTAGTGATGGTGTTTTAGCTCACACCAGGTGATAGGGTGCTTAGTTTTATTCAGTGGTATGATTTAGTGGTGAAAATTATTAGTGCCCCCCCAGTTTTGACTGCGGTATCCTATGTGCCCTCCCTAAATATTGTTCCTAGAGTCGCCACTGCATCAGCCTTAAGCGTCCATGATCCTGACGCCGATTCTCTAACTTCCCCAGTTGACCTTCCTTGCACAACTTTTGGCAGGGGCTAGCCACTGTTTACCAGGAACACCCTATGAAACTTGCTGTTTTGGAGATGCTGTTGCCCAGTCTTCTACCTTTCACTATTTGTCAGAGTCGCTCGGGTATTTCCGCTTGCCCATTTTTCTGCTTTCAACACATGAAATTCAAGAACTGACTGTTCACTTGCACCTATTATATCCCACCACCCATTGACTGGCACCATTGTAATCATATCATCAATGTTATTCACTTCACCCGTCAGTGGTTTTAATGTTGAGGCTGATCAGTGTATACATCATATGTTATAGAAAATCTTTGAACTATCATTTTAATACTTAGGCTAGTGTCAGGCGAGCGTCTTTGGAGAGCGAAAGGAACGTCCGTGGGAGTGGACGTTCCTTCCACTTGACGCCCTTCTGGCCAACTCAGTGCGCTCAGCACTGCAAAGCGAGATCCTCCTATGGAGAATCACGCTTTGCAGCTCTGTCAACGCGTGTCCTAGCGCATCAACGGGGAGGCTTGGATAATGGACGCTTGATGCACACGCATTTCGTGAGCGTGCACAAGCGTGTGACCGGCTTCGTTGCAGCGTCAAAACGCTGCGACCGACACCGGTAAGCACGTCAGTATGGGAGCACATAGCGCGTTCGTCTGACGCCAGTCTTGGTTGACCAGTTAGCATCCAGTAATTTTTGAAATACACGCAATGTACATAAAATATTTGAAGACCATGTAAAACCATTTTAGTTTATTTTATTGAGTAAAACAAAAAATCACGCATATAAAAAGTTTACAATATAAAACCTTAAAATTACATTATTTTAGAACCCCACAAGTTGAATTTTTATTATACATGAAAAATGGCAGTAAAATGCAAGTGCCACATGCAAAATATTGTTGGTTAAACTGTACTCCTTATAACATCAAATAGTATTACATAAAAAATAACATAACAGTATAGTTTACAAACTTAACAACTAAAAGATACGTAGAAAATTTTCAAGTCTGAATATTTTTATACAGTTTACAGTGTAAAAAGAAAAAAAAAAAGGAACGCATGTTAATGAAGAGTATGGCTTCATATTTATACATATACGTCTGTTCCTACTTCATCCAAACTATCTATGCAATTCCTATAAAACAACACTTCTGATACTTTATTTATATGATGTATTCCACTGAATATATAATGCCCTTTCGGTCGACAGAACTGGATGGATATATAAGAAAATAGAAAAAAGTTAGTCCTTGCAGTTACAATGTCAATTAACACTTATGTCCGACTGATCATTACCACACTAGACATGCAGGACTAGGTTCTTTATTTTTTTTTTACTCACTTCTATAATTTCTGTATGAGTGTTACTGAAGAACTGCGGGCACAGGACCACAGCCCGTAGTGACATGTAGGTACTTTATATCTGGCAATTCAATAGTGAGAACATAGATACAAGCAGACCACATAAAAGGGACTGAGCTGACTATATTATACATATAATACATTAACAGACACTATTAGATTTCCAGAACAGTTGTGTATTACAGTGAAAATACATAGTTGACTGAATACCCTATGGACGCAACTAGGCTCCTATTCAATATGTGATAAACACGATGTTTGTGTGTATACACACACGCACACACATGCACACCGGGATAACGTTCACTATGATGTAGGTCTTTGAATCTCATTAGGTAGTGTAGCTTATGTGTCATTTGGACAACATTAATTTTGCGGCTATAAACAAGTTTATCAGGGTCACATTTCTATGTGTGTATTTAAAATGAATCATAGAGTGGTCTAGAATGTAACTCTAGAGAGTAGAGTGTACAAAAATATTTATTTAAGCTGGCTAGAATCAAGTTAGAAAGGCATGTAGGAGAGCAAACTCTCTGATTAAAATCCTGTAAATTAGTACGCGACACACTTCGTCGTAGCTGGATTCAATGGGGCGTTTAGAAAATGTTTGTGTGATATTTAAATTAAAAGCAAATTTCATAATACATGTATTTAATGTCCATATATCATGTGCATATGTATACATGCAGAGTTGGGATTGAGAAAATACATTGTATATACATACGTGGTACGCTTTTGCGTCGTCAAAGTGACGACTTTGAAAATAGTGTAAGTATGCAAAAGAATATGGAATCTGGGTTCTGTTGCATGCAGATACAGATCATTGTATGGACACGTTATATAGCAACATATCTATGCAAATTTTACTTGCATAATCATTGGTGGAAGGCCAAGGACTGTAGCAAACTGAGCAGTAAGCATGCACACACATTGAACGCCTCATTTTGATTCCCACACACAATGCAGTATATATGATTACACTTGTAACATCATAGTTACCTTACTATTAACCTACATAGCATAACAGTACTACTATGAGATTTGCTTTCTTTGTTTAAAGAGCAATAAAAATACATAAAGAATCAATATATAGTGAGAGGGGAGTGTATTTTCACTACGTAGTTCTACACTTCAACGGGTGCATTTTTTACTTCTCTTAAATTAAAATCATCTGAGCCAAAAATAACACCAATACTACATTGATTATTTATGTAGTGATGCATGTGAATAGAGAGTTTTATCTAAAGAGAGGGTAAAAATCACTCATGTGTGTAACACCCTGTTATGCTGCTCAGAGCTCACAGTTACTCACATTGATGTTATATCACCAGCATTCTATTTCACACAATGTAACACTTAAACTCCTTTGCAAAAAAAAGTATCTTTATCACTAGCTTGTATATTGAAAACTCATATCATTTTGACATATTTTGCAACTGATGTTTAATTATAAGAGTTATTATTGTCATGAAGGTGCGAAATGCGTTAACCTAGACTTTTTTATGCCCTTGTAAATGACTGATCACCAAACGAAGAAATAAAGAGCTTCTGCCACCCCAAGCTCCAGACAAATTTAGAATAAAGTATCTTTGCAAATATATATGTTTTTTATGGATTTTTTTGAGGTAGAATAGATTGCTTGTGGTAGTGAATCGATAGAAATAGAACTGACCTGTGCCCTTTTGTCAAGTGGCACGCAATTTTTGCTTTTGCACGCGTGCATCTTGACATTTGGTTTAAGTATTGACCCTGTATATTTAAAATCTTGCTGTTTTTTTTAAGGAATGTTGATGTTCCACCCTGTGAGATTAGGCAAAAAACTTTTTTTTTTTGTTGTTAATATCAGTTAATTGAAAATATCAGTTTGAATGTCATGCTGTTTTATTCTAGAAAAGCATACTGTAAAATAAAAACATAGACAATAAAAATATTCTTCTCTGTGATAGGTATTTATATGCATAACCCTGTATAATAGTATTATAGGTGATTCATATCAGCACGACATGGAAGAATCAATTAGTTGTTGCACTCTCATAATTTCATTTTGTGTCCTAGCACATTAGACACTAAAGGAGCGTAACACTGAATCGATTCTCTCACTTTGCTAAAAATCAACACCTATACCACAGTTTTAATGCTCTTCGGTGATAAGTTTAAGTATTAGATGTGATACAAAAAGTTTATTTTTTATCTTGTGTTTGCATTAAAATAGTCGAAGTAACTTCTTATATTGACGCAGTAAGTAGATTACCGTGTTTTAACACATTGCTGTCATAACACTACATCTGTATCTAAAGTCGCCCAATTTTTTTTTAGTTTCTAAATTCTAAATATAGATATTTCTCATGCTCTCTGTTTATTATTATTAAAACTGTATTTAGTAAAAGTGTATATTTATTCATAAGTGTGATGTTCATTATTCCCTGTGGTTGAGAAATTATTGCATGATTGTTTTGTGACTTATGGTTTGTATTTTCACATTTGTATTCAATATTTGTTTTTAGAACTTAACCGTATGATACAAATCAGGTGAAAATTGACCAGTCGTTGGACATAAATATTTGAAATTAAAGTAAAAAAAAAAAAAGAAGTTATTTGTGCTTTGATGAACCATGAAAACAAGGTGACAAAATGTCTTTAAAAAGCGCAGTGGATTTAAGCGAAGATGAAACAACTATGTGGAATAACAGAAAGCATCTGAAATGGAACACTTTAGCCTATATGAACACATTATCTACGTAAATTGGACTTGGTCCCTGGGGACTAGAGCAGCTGTCCAAAGTAGAGGGCTTGCTTCTACCTGGTACGCTAGTAATAAACTCTAATACCTCTCAATGCTTTTGCATTAAGAAGCCTCTAATTGGCTGCGTGTGCACTCACAGATCAATATCACCTAATTATTTCAGTCCAGGAAGAAAATTGTGGGAGATCACTGTACTGGAGAAACGGTACGTTTTAAGTGACTCTAGCTAAAAGCAGGGGGAGCAGGGTAGAGGTTTGAAAGGGTTAATATTTGTCCCATATTAGAGCTTAGAGTGTTCCTTTAAGGCCAGTGTCAGACGAGCACACCAGGTGCGCCCCTACTGACGTGCCGACCAGCGTCTGTCGCAGCGCTGTGACACTGCAACGGGGCCGGTCACACGCTTGTGCGCGAGCACGAAATGCACGGGCAACAAGCGTCCGCCCACAAAGCCTCCCAGTCAAAACGCTAGACGCGTGTTGACGGGGCTGCAAAGCGCGATCCTCTATAGGAGGATCGCGCTTTACAGCACTGAGTGCACGGACTGCGCTCATCGAGGTGGCCAGACAGGCGTTGAGTGGAAGGAACGTCCACTCTCAAAACCATTCCTTCCACTCTGAAGTGCATTCGTCTGACCCCAGCCTAAACATTAATGTGAGGGGGAGAACGAATATTACTATTGCAATGCTTTGGAGGGGGGCTGTGTAGATCTCATTCCACTTACTATGTTAGTACCACTATCCAGTATTTTTCAAATTCAACTGTTACTTTTCAGTGTTAACGGAAGAATCGAAAAAGTAGAATAATTTGGGCTACATTTGTTCTAGGGTAAGCTCAAACAGACCCTAAGCAGGTGCTCCTTACATGTTCTCCATGTGAGGGACCTTTATGACCTAGTACAGGGGTCAGCAACCTTGACTCTCTGATGTTTTGGGAACTACATTTCCCATGTGGCTCGGTCACCCATTAGGCTGACCGAGCCACAAGGGAAATGTAGTTCCCAACACATCAGGGAGCCAAGGTTGCTGACCCCTGACCTAGTACATGTGTTGAGCATTCAAATAAGAGTGCATGTTTCTTATTAGTTTGCTGTACCAGCTTTACTTCCAATAATCTTAGGATTTAATGTCACATTAATTTTGTTGCTTAAATACATTTAACCTTCACCAAAAATCGAGAGATGTTCTCCAGGAATCATTTGTGTCTGGAGCAAATTGAGATCTAAACTGGCATTTTGTGCATGTCAAATATATATTAAAGTACATTATCTTGGAAATTTGAGTGAATTACTAAGTTATCACATTAACTCCTTATTTCTTTATATTAAGTGTGGAGTGCCCCCCCCCCATGGTCTGCAAAGTGTGTGCGTCCATAATTATTCAAGGTGCCATAATAACATAAGAATTTCACAATAATGATTTGTGTTTAGGGCAATTGATTTTAAAAATGGTTTCTAAAACACAAAATGACTTATTAATTATCGAGAGGTTGCCGATTAAACAACCTTCATGTTGTCTTTTTGGAGTAACTATTTCATGGGCTTTCCTCCTAACATTGGACGTAATCGAGCGTCATCGTGATTTGCCATGCCTTGTAAATTTGATATTGTTGTTCCAAATTTTAAAGTATATTTTATTAATGTTTAAACTGAAAAAATATAAACTAATTGTTTGAAAGTTTTGACAACTGATGCGTTAGATCATTTTGCCAAAATAGTCAACCAGCTTAGAAGACCAAAGCGTGGAATTAACTTGGACATTCTATCCTGTGATTAATGGAAGGAGATGCTCATCATGCTTATATCAAGTGCAAAACCATTGTAATGGTTGGTAGATCTACTTTTATTTGATTGCAAAGGTGAGGTATTAAATTAAAGTACAAATCTTGCCTGAACAAAATTTCTGTGTGTATCCATCAGGGTGTTTATTTGAACGATTATAATACATTCTATGAAATCAATTGCGACATTCCTACTCTTGTACTTTCCACTATTTGACTGCTGACAATTTGTATTTTGGAAGATTTCTGTACACTGATATAATTATTACCGTGACAATGTACATGTAAATAGTTGGAATTGAGCACCTACTAATAGAATATTTACAGGGTTATTCAAAGAAAATCGAAAAGTCACCGCATGTTCGGTGACTTTTCGTTCTCTTCAATTCGGTTTGTTTTGCCCATCCTGTATCGGCGACCCTGCGGTGTATTCAACAAGCACCACAGCGCCGTCGAAGTGCAGGGAAAAGCAGCCGAAAACTCACCGCAAAAACATGGAGAATGCACACCGAAACCGGCAAAAACATCCGGATTAACCCGCCGAAAACGCCGGAAAAACACGAGCAGGAGCCGATCACCCGCAGCGAAGCCGCCGGAAAAACCCGACACTGCAGACGAATGGAGTGAATAAATTAGGGAAACAGTACGCTTGAATATTTGAAAAGTGAAATACTGTTTGCAAAGAAACTACTGAGCAAAAATGTCTGAAATTTACATATGAGGTCCAGGGAATGATAATAAAGAGGGCTGTTACAGAAAAAAGAAGTAAACGTAAAAAAAAAAACAAAAAAAAATTAAGAAAAATGCAAAAAATATCCTACAAAATCTATAAATAAAGAGACTCTTTACTGCAGAATTTTATAGTGAACGGTTTATTAGATATTGAATATTAAAAAAAGCAATATTTTTAACATTGAAGCCTATGGGATTCTCCTGAATTAACTTGCCGAATTAAACCACCGAATGGCAGGACATTTCGGGAACCTTTCACTGCTGGTTTGTGTTCTCTGAATAGCTGAAGCAGTGCTTTTTCATGGGGATTTCACTGCCCTCGAACAGGCACCGAACAGGCACCGTATGTGCAGGCAATTCGCCAGGATTTGGCGAATTGCCTGCTCTCTGGATAGCTGAATGGCCAAGAAAGGTAACCTTTCTCCAGCCATTCGGATCTCTTTGAATAACCCTGTTAGTGTAGATGAACAATAGGCAATTCATACTATTACTTGGACACTTAAAAAATGTTTAGATTTATCAATGATTCATATGTTAAAATCTTACTAAAGGGTAAATATAACTTTTAAGCCATGTAAAAAAAAAAACACTAGGTAACTTCTAATGATTTTAGAACTAGATTAAACATTGGGGCTTTATAATTTTGATTATAAAATAAATAAGGCATTGTTATTATACTCAATGAAATCAAAGGAGAGCTGCCAAACCATAGCGTGTCTTAAGGTCCAATATAAAATGAATCTCAAGTTCAGTTGTTGCACTTTTCTGGCCCTGTTTCCTCATTTGATTTAAAAAAGAAAAAAGACCTAAATTGATATTAAAAAAGTTCATAATGTTTTCCAAATGATATAATTTGAAATGATATAAAGCCGATAAAATATAAAATAAAATCATGATCATTCTACTGTATGTTTCCTATACAACCAATACTTTGGTTGTTGCAACGTAACTGATTATATTGGAAATGATAGGAAACCGCTATTTTTTACAGAATTATACACTGCAAGGTGTATACGATTTTTTTTATTATGCAAAAATGATACAAAACATCTATTAAAACTAATACATATAAAACAAATAATAGTGGAATGTGTTTAAATATCGATTCAAGATAAAAAGGTGAGAAAAGAGCAATCAATGTCCACATCTGCAATGCTACACTTATCTGCTTTTATAAAAAAAAAAACACAATGAAACCATTATAAAATTATACTTGTGTTAAAAATAAAGAGGAAAATAACCCCATAAACTACTAAAACCAAACAAGAGTATAACAAAGGTAGCTTTAATTTTCTAGCATGCGATAGATTGTGATTGCTGGAATGTGATACAGTTCATTTCTCTGCATGGTTCTCTACCTTGGGTGGACTCTAGGATTATCTAAGAGGGGTTTGATGAATCCCTTTATATCATGACATGATAATGATCATAAAGGAGTAAATGAGACACGTAAATCCACAATGTAGGTAGAAGAAATACTGTTCTCTCCATCCCATCTTAGATCCCCTCCAAAAGAAAAAAAAAATTCACCAAAAGCATTTGACTGCACAAAAAGTGTAACCACATGGTTTTTTTTATTTAAAATTTATATATATATAAAAAAAACTACGTATTTAAAAAAGTAACCTTAAACTTAATTGCACCAAGAAATTGCCCACATTGATAAACAATAATGCAGTTTAAATGCCCCTGACATCTCTTCTATGGAATCCAATGTACAAATGCCCACATACTGGTTAATAACTGCTGTGTCATAAAGCAGCAGTGCATCACGAGTGACTCCACAGCTACAGAAGAGGCATGTATATATATATTTTTGTCATTTTTTTTTCCAATTCCAGCAAATACATCTGCCTTGCAACAGTAGCTGTAAAGACACAAGGAAGCCGCCACTCCCTGTATAAATTCTTTCTGCTTTAAATTGCTATGTAATATTTATAGAACACCATTTATTTTTCTGCCAGTCGAACGTGCTCCTCGGAAATGCATACAACATATCAAACATTGATGTCACTATATGTATACATCCTAACCAAACAGGTGTCACACTACCACATATATAGTACAGTAACCTCTACCTGCATTACGTAAGGGTCAAGCCCAACGAGGCAATACTACTAGCATATATTTATTTATATATATATATATTTAAGAAAATACACAAGAATAACATTTATATCTGGAGTATGGAAACAACGAAAAAGAAAAAAGGTTTTCCAGATGTTACGTCTTTTAACAGACAATCAGACGAATGGTAGAAACATTTGCGAACTGAGAATATTAATCGTTTTCCTGTATGTGGGCACATTGTCCTGAATCGGACCCTGACCCGTACAAAAATCTAAGATTGCAACTGGTTATGTGACTATAAGGCAGGGGGTGTTGAATTGTTGTTGAACTGCAGCTCTCATAATGCGCTGCCAACCTATGATTATGGGAGTTGCAGTTCTTCAGCTGCTAGGGGGGGAAGCTATAGTTTGACTTCCCAAATTGAAATGAACTTGACATTGACAGGATCACTTTCCATGCGATGTCTCATCAAGGTATGTATATCGCATAGAACATAAAGATAAATGTGTCGTATCATCCCGTGATGAGACATCGCTTTGTACTTTCCTGACTCTAGCTCGGGAGGCCTCCATGTTCCTCCTTTGTGGGCGTCGCTGAATCAGGATAATTTCCCCGAAATGCACAATTGGCGTTCTGCTGTGACATTGGCGTGCTGTCTGATTAGACAGCCTATCGGTATACAATCACCTGCCAGGAGCGAGTGGAGGGCTGTCCTGTAGGACGGCTCTTTCTCTCTTTGCTGTCACTCTACGTGTCACTTTGGCACTTATGTTGGCCAAGACAGGGTCACTTTAAAGGTCTGAGAGGTACATTGGCATTAAGCAATGTTATACTCTGAGCAATACAGAATTTTTTTTCATGTATTAAATTTATTTTAGTGACCCCCGTCACCACTTTGTTAAATATTAAGGGTCATATTACAAAGCTGGTGCTAACTTAGCCAGAGCTGTTGTAAACTTACCAGAGCCATTATTGGGCTACATTACATTGATCGCGCTAAAACGGGATGCAAAGGAGAAAAACCTGCACCTGCAGGTTTCTCTTTTGCACCCCCGTTTTAGCACGGAATTACAATGCAGGCGCTAGAAAAGCATTAAGCCCCAGGATGTGTGTGGCTGCGCTAAGTGCCGCCGCTCGCATCCTCTCCATGGAGTCCATAGGATCCATTGAGGCAGATCCTGGTGGTCACATGACCTGCCTCGCGAGATCTGGCAGGTCGGTGTAGTGATCTGCCAGAGTGAGACTGGGGGACTTTATCCCCCAGTCTCTCCCTGCTCCCGCCGGACGGAGGAGGCGGACGGAGCCACGGTCCTCGCCGTGGGATAGGAGGTGAGTATCTGAATTTTTTGGGGGGTTTTTGGCTGGGGCTAAAGGATTCTGCACCAGCGGAATCTGTTAGCATGAGGTCCTTGCCGTGGGTAACATTTTGTTAACCGCAGCCGGATGTTAATCAGCGTTCGGACTTTGTAATCCTAACGCTGATTAACACTTTGCGCTCCCCATGTTAAGTATAGGGAGCACAAAGTACAGTAACCTCGCGCTGAAAAGCGCAAGGTACCAAACGCAAACGGGTTGGATTGTAATATGGTGCGCCCGCGTTAGGGCCACCAGGGCTAACGCTCGCACAGGGGAGCGCTAACGTTAGCACCAGCAATGTAATGTTGGGGTTGTTACATTTACAATGGCTCTGGTTAAGTTAGCACCAGCTTTGTAATACTGCCCTACAAAGTTTCTCTCAGTACAATATTTCGGTTTCCGGGTGGTATGTATCATTTTATATAAAAATAAGCATTGGTTAAAGGGGAAACAGATGGGACAAAACAAAGAGTAAAAAAAAAGCATCAGTTAAAGTCAATATTTAGGAGAACAATTTCATGCTTCCACCATTTTATTTAAATATGTCATTTTAGAAATCTGTTACTGATTATTAGAAACCGCTGAAATCAAACTATAATAAGCAGCCATTTTTCTCCTCCTCCTCCTCCTCCCCCCCACACACTCTTTAAGCTGAGGTAGCGTGCGTGCTGTATAATGCAAGAGAAACAGTGCAATAGTTGATGTGATTTCCATCAGGGCAGTGCGTGGTCATCTGAGAGTATTATTCCCTTGCTCTCCAAAAAAAAACAGACAGCCAGAGGACAGCTGTTCTACAGCCCTGATCATTGTTAAGTAGATCGTATTTGAAATGATGGCATTTCAAAACAAGAAGATTGTCCTTTTTATTTCTTGCTCGGCGTAATGGACTTGCCTGACAGTTTTGTTGAGATAAAACGAACAAACTAAAAAAATGTTGATTACGGCGAAAGAGCTGCTACCTTCAATCTCACTGTGATGTTGTCCACGCAGCTGGAAAAAAAGAACGGTGACCAAAAATTTGACGCGTATGTATTTTTTTTTCCCCTCGATCTTCCCTTTTAAGGTTTCCTAAAACTGAATTCACAGGCTGTCGACATCTGTACAGGTGCCTTGGTCGTGGACTGTGTAAATGTAACATGTCTACAGGGAGCATTGTTGGGTGGTATTCTTGTACTGTAAGTAAGATCCCCCCAAAAAGTTAAGGCTTCATAGATCCTGCTATGAGACCGTATTGCAGAATATTGTGTTTTTTAATTTTTTTATATGTATATTTATATATATATCTATCTGTATAAATACAAAAGCACTGATAGCTCAAAGTGCAATGCCCTATTAGTGAAGCTGAAAGTTTTAAGCATAAACCGTGTGAAACAGATGCAGTCAGACGCTTATTCCCCTCTGGGTATGTCAAACACTAGAGAGGACCTCTATATTTTATGGTCCGTACCAGTGGACAAACAAACAAAAAAAGGAATTGTAGTCAGACTACGTCTGCAAAGATTAACCCTCATGGGCAAGACTGGTAGGAGATATCGCACTACACCCCGCAAATCCTCTAAGGGTTAAACAAGTAGTAATGCGGCTATAGACCTTTCTGTAAAAACTAGTTAGTAAAGCACTATTTGGTGAACTAAACCGTGATTATTGTTTGAATCCCCAAGAAACTGAATCCTGTGGGATGAGGTACATTGGGCATTGACATAGTGACATCTGTGGTAGATAATGTAGTGCAGAGGTGGTCAAACATGGAATTCAGCTTGTTCGAAGGTGAACGCAACAATATGGTACTTGTTGACCCGAGAACAGCTGAAAGTCCATCTTTGAGTCCCTTGCTGTAGTGCTTCTTAACAGGCACTTGTGTCAAGTGACTCGGTAAAGAGGCATTTTGTTATCCTGTGACCTGATACTGTGTGTAAAGAAAGTGCACTGATTTCAGAAGAACACACAAAATAAAAAACCGAAGAAAAAAAACGCCGAAACAAAAACCCAAAAGCATAAAAAGATTTGTCGCAAAGTTTTCCGTTGCAGCATGAGATAATTACAAAAAAAATAGCACTAAACATTAGGTTGCTAATCAAAACCCAAAACGACCCATGTGACACATATGTGTGTTTTGATTGACATAGATTATATACATTGAAATTAGAAATGTCAAGTTGCGACACAAGAAATAAAAACGAACGAATGGGTTAACAAAAAAAAAGTAGAGAGTACCATATTCTAAATATGGACTTGCATTTCTAAATATGCCCAAAAACCGTAAGTACAAAAAAAATACATAATAATTAAAATAAGAAGAATGGAGACACAGAATAAGGCTGCAGTAAATACATGACGTCATTGTACTCATATAACCTGGAAATTTATCCCTGAGAGAGGGGACTATTGAAGGTGAGGTGAGATTCAATGCAGTTAAAAGTTAAGCTGTAGATCAATTCTTCTGTTGTGCAACTTTTTTTATTTTATATTTTTTTATTATTATTATTATTGAGTCCTGAGGTGAAGAAAATAGTTTCTATAAGGTTTGTGTCTTTTTTTTGTAAGTAAATTTTTGTTGATTTGCTGAAGCGGAGACAAATATGGTGCATATTTAGAAACTAGAGTATAAAGAACAGTCGCTCGTTCGGAATGAAGAGATTCTGGAGAATTGAAGGAAGCATCTATCCATTTGTAGAGATAAAAAAGCAGAGGCTTATTGAATCTTGCAGGTACAAAACAGAGGGATTTCTGGAATCCTTGAGATTAAAAGACAGAAGACGTATGGAAATCTGGAGGTAGAAATCAGAGGAAGTATTGGATTCTGAAGATTGAAGGCAGACCGATGGCCTGTAGAATTCTGAAGATCCAAGATCAAGGCAGCCAAGAAACAAACTCAAAGGAACAATGGATATTCCTCTATCTAGGGAATGGTTATATGTTTCAAATCACTTAAAACAAAATTAAAAAAAAACAACATTAAATGCATATAATAAAAAAAGCCAGTTTCACAAAGTGTTCCACATTAGCTGAGAAAAGTGCTAATGTCCAGTGCAAGTAGATTTAAGGAGAGCTTGCTGGGCTTATGGCCGGGCTAGATGCGTCGGAGCGGCTGTAGTCGCTGACAGAACCATTTCTGGAGCTGATGCCACCTCGGCCCTTAAGCATGCTGGGCTGAAAGTTGGCGTGACGACGGGCGTGCTTTGTTAGGTGATCACTGCGCATGAAGCGCTTCTCGCAGATGGGACAGCTGAATTTCTTCTCTCCGGTATGAGTACGGTAGTGTCGAGCCAGCTCATCGGACCTGGCAAACTTCTTGTTGCACTCCTCCCAACTGCATTCAAATGGTCTCTCACCTGAGGAAAACAAACCCAGAGACATAAGGTTAGTACGAATTCTTCAAATTTGGAAACTTTTTTATTTTTTAATAAAATTTCAGATTACATTGTTATATATGCTAAAAAAAAAACATGTGTCCACCAGGTTCAGTTTTTCACACATTACCTGCTGCTGTTGATCCAAAAGAAGAAAACTAAACCCAGTCTGACGTGCTCGCCAATATGCAACATACTGGGAAAAAAATTCTTGACCCCAGAATGGCTTCATATGTCTCAGTGGATAAAGCAGCTTTACCCACATATTAAATATTATAACCCTTAACCACTTCACTGCTAAGGACGCGCTCAGCGCGTCCACCCGCAGGTAACGTTCCTTGTGGTGGACGCGCTCAGCGCGTCCTCCCTTTGGGGCCAGCGTTCGGCCGGGTTCCGGCCGATCGCTGGTCCCCCCGGTGCGGGCTGACATCCTCAATGTCAGCCCAGCACCCGGAACCGCCGCCGGAGTAATTAGGTGTCATCGCGGGGCGCGATGACACCTAATTCAGGCGCCCCCCCCGCATGTGCGGAGGAGGCGCCTGAAAGGGAGGGGGGGGGAGGTCTCCCTCCCAATCGGTGGTGTGCAGGGGGTTAACCCAGGCACCGTTTGGAAGGGCACAGCCTGCCCTTCCAAATGGTACCTGGCATTAACCCCATGGGGGCCGGATCACGAATCGGCGCCGAAAAGCGCCGGTTCGTGATCCTTTCCCGGAGCTGGCCGACATCTTGGATGTCGGCCAAGCCTCCGGGAACTCCCCCTGAGGACTGGCGTCATCGTGCATAGCACGATGACGCCAGTCTTGGAGTTAACCCCTAACTGCCACCAATGGTGGAGATAGGGGGTTCCAATGAACCCCCTATCTCCCGATCCGTGGCAGTTAGGGGTTAATGTTTGGTATTGTTGGATCGGCCAGAGCATGGCCGTTCCAACAATACCAAACATGAGTATGAAAAAAGTTTTTTAAAAAAAAAATTAAAAATAAAAATAAAAAAATATTTAAAAACAAAATTATAAAAAAAAAAATAAACAATTTTTTTTTTTTTTGGTTCGTTAATGCAGCAATATTGATCCCATTTCAATTATAATGTGAACAATGATGCTGCACTAACGATTTTTGTATGCGGTGCGTTTGTTAAAAATCGCGTAATTTTCCCCAAAAAAAAATGTAACGAGACCCCATCTCTAATTTTTTTAACAAGCGCACCCTATACAAAATATAACCGCAATTGCTCGCCTGTTAAAATGTGAAAAAACCCACTTTACACGTTGTAAATTATTGAAAATTCATATTTTATTGCATTTTTTGTTATAATATACAGACAGGTCATGACGTATACATATAATAATGACATATTATGAATCTGCCGAGTCTGACGGAAAGAACGATATATAATATGTCTGGGTCATATACTAAAATAAGCCTTCAAAACGCGTTTAAACAAGATGAGCAAAATCGGTAAAAATGACCTCAGCACAGAGGCGGGAAAAGCCTCAGCAGCGAAAGGGTTAATATTATGTCTTTGCAGGAAGTCATGCAGTTGTTTAAAATTCTGTAGTCTCTGACCCAACCACCTCAACAGGCAAATAATTCCACAGCTTCATTGTTCTGTAAAATAACCTTTCCTATGCTTTAGGCTGAATTTCCTTTCTTCCAGTCTAAATGGGTGACCCCGTGTCTTGTGTATAGTCCTGTTAATGAATAGGTTTCCAGACAATGGTTTATAATGGCCCTGTATATATTTATATAAGGTTATCAGATCCTCTCTTAGGCTAGGGTCAGACGAGCGTGATTTCTACGGACTGTACGTGCGTGCAGTACGGACATCGTCAGTACGGATGACGCAGTAGTGGTCACACAGTCCGTTTTTTCACTGAAGTTATTTTTTGACGGATGTAGGAGGGAAAAATAAATTACAATGAAAAAACATTCTGTCCGTCAAAAATGCTGGACGTATAAATGCAGTCCGTCTGACCATGCTCCATCACTCACACACAAAGCTACACGGACGTTGTGGACGTGGCGCACTCCGCACGTCCGTTCTAGCAGTATTACGTTCTTGCCTAACCTGCGTCCGTTTGCAGCGTCCGTCAGCCCCCGCACTTCTGTGCGCACGTACTTCGTGTGTGGGGCTCCATTTAACACAATTGTATGCTATCACGGACGTACTTATGTGCGGCAACACGGACGTTAACACTGCGTTTGTCTGACCCCAGCCTAAGACGCAGTTTCTCTAAACTACACAGGTTTAAGCTTGTTAGCCTTTCCTCATAACTTAAACCTTCCATTCTCCTTATTAATTTAGACGCCCGTCTCTGCACTTTTTCTAGCGCCATAATATCTTTATTTAAAACGGGTGCCCAAACTTGCACGGCATATTCAAGGTGCGTCTTACCATTGATTTATAAGAGGCAAAATTATGTTTTCGTCCCGAGAGTGAATTCCTGTTTTAACCCCGGGCGGTTTTACAAAAGTCTGTCCTTTAGTGCTGTTTTTAGATTTCTGTGCTGTTTGTGTTTAGGTCAAATTTTCCTCTTACTCATTTATGCAACCCACACATATTATACACCGTTTTTCCCGCCATTAAATGGACTTTCTAAAAGATACCATTATTTCCAACATATCATATAATTTGCTATAAAAAAATATGAAATATGTTGAAAAAAAATGGAAAACACACTTTTTTGAAATTCAATCCCCAAAATCTACAAAATTTTGTCCTGAGAATAGAAATAGCCAATTTTTTCATGTTTTTGTTTTTTAACCCCTTCACTGCTGAGCTATTTCATCTCTGTGCTCTGAGCTCATTTTGACCGTTTTACGCTCATTATTTTTAAATGACAGCCTAGGTAATATTTTAGTAACCCCCCAACATTTTCTTTTTAAAAAAAAAACCCAAATTTTTAAACATTTTATTTTATTTATTTATTTTAAAATATATTTTTATAAACAAACCTGGTTGTGTTTGGTATTATTGGAAAGGCCATGAGCAGGCCTCTACAATGATATAAAACATGACCTACTAGCTGCCACGGATCCCCTTATCTCCCCTTGGCAGCTAGGGGTTAACTGGCTCACTGACGTCCTCACAAATATGTTGAGGATGTCAGTGGGTGGGAGGTGACCCGGAGGCTTGGCTGACATCCAAGATGTCAGCCACCTCCAGGTTTGAATCGCGATCCGGCAGCAAAATAGTTAATGCTATATACTGCTGAAAAGGAGAGACTCTCCCCTTTCCAGTGGTGCAATCAGGGGCGTCGCTACATGGTGGCGGGGGGTGCGGCCCGCACCAGGTGACACCCGCCCTTAGGGTGACACGTCACCCTAAGGGCGGTGTCTCACCCTGCGCCGTGTGTTCGCTCCCTGCGAGCGTCCGAAGCTATGCAGCTTCAGCGCTCGCCTGGGGGAAACATGTCACCAGTCGAGTTCTCGCGAGATCGCGGCTGGTCACGTGGCTCCCCCAGACGAGCGCCCAAGCTCCATGCCGTCGGACGCTCAGAGGGAGCAGAACACACGGCGCAGGAGGTGAGCTGGGGCATTATCCATGAGCTGGGGCAAATCCATGAGCTGGGGCATATCCATGAGCTGGGGCATATCTATGAGCTGGGGCATTATCCATGAGCTGGGGCATTATCGATGAGCTGGGGCATATCCATGAGCTGGGGCATATCCATGAGCTGGGACAGTATCCATGAGCTGGGGCAATATCCATGAGCTGGGGCATATCCATGAGCTGGGGCAGTATCCATGAGCTGGGGCATTATCCATGAGCTGGGGCATATCCATGAGCTGGGGCAGTATCCATGAGCTGGGGGCATTATCCATGAGCTGGGGCAATATCCATGAGCTGGGGCAGCATCCATGAGCTGGGGCAGTATATCCATGAGCTGGGGCAGTATATCCATGAGCTGGGGCATATCCCATGAGCTGGGGCAGTATCCATGAGCTGGGGGCATTATCCATGAGCTTGGGCAAATCCATGAGCTGGGGCTATATCCATGAGCTGGGGCAGTATATCCATGTGCTAGGGCAGTATATCCATGAGCTGGGGCATTATCCATGTGCTGGGGCATTATCCATGAGCTGGGGCATTATCCATGAGCTGGGGCATATCCATGAGAGGAGCTGGGGGCATAACCATGAGAGGAGCTGGGCAGTATATCCATGAGAGGAGCTGGTGCATATCAATGAGAGGAGCTGGTGCATATCCATGAGAGGAGCTGGGGGCATATCCATGAGAGGAGCTGGGGGCAGTATATCCATGAGAAGAGCTGGGGCAATACCCATGAGAGGAGCTGGGGCATATCCATGAGAGTAGCTGGGGCATATCATGAGAGCTGCTGGGGCATATCCATGAGAGCTGCTGGGGCATATCCATGAGAGCTCCTGGGGCATATCCATGAAAGCTGGGGCAGTATCCATGTGTGCTGGGGGCAGTATCCATGTGTGCTTGGGGCAGTATCCATGTGTGCTTGGGGCAGTATCCATGTGTGCTTGGGGCAGTATCCATGTGTGCTGGGGGCATATCCATGAGAGCTGGGGCAATATCCATGTGTGAGCTGGTCTGGGGACAATATATCCATGTGTGAGCTGGTCTGGGGGCAATATATCCATGTGTGAGCTGGTCTGGGGACAATATATCCATGTGTGAGCTGGTCTGGGGCAATATATCCATGTGTGAGCTGGTCTGGGGCAATATATCCATATGTGAGCTGAGGCGCAATATATCCATATGTGAGCTGGGGCAATATATATCCATGGGTCAGCTGCTGGGGGCAATATATAATTGTGAACTGGGGCAATATATCCATGTGTGAGCTGGTCTGGGGCAATATATCCATATGTGAGCTGGGGCAATATATATCCATGGGTCAGCTTCTGGGGGCAATATATAATTGTGAACTGGGGCAATATATCCATATGTGAGCTGGGGGCAATATATATCCATGGGTGAGCTGCTGGGGGCAATATATCCAGAGCTGCTGGGGGCAATATATATCCATGTTTGCTTTCACTGCCTTCGAACAGGCACCGTACTTGCTGGCAGTTGGAAAAAATTTGTGTGAGCATGTGAGAGAGCTCCACAGCAATAAACCTCACACTAATGTGCGCTGTGTATTATGAGCATTCAGTGTTATATGTGAGTACTGATTTAGGAGTAAGAGTAGTTAAAAAAAATCCGTAAAACTCAGGGGGGGGGGTGACACCATAAGTTACCGCACCGGGTGACACCAACCCTAGTGACGCCACTGGGTGCAATTTCTATGTTTCTAGCATAATGGTTGGGGAGATAGAGGGCTCCTCCCCTTACTGATTTTTACTGCAGGCGCTCCTAAAAAAGCAGGGCAGGCTTGCCAGTCCGCCGCGGGAGCTGGTAAAAAGAGGTAAGTATCAGGCAGGGAGGGAGGTTAGGGAGGGAGACTTCCCGATCAGACGTTCATGGTACGTCAGCGGGAGGGAAGGGGTTAATGCATGCCAATACCTTGCTGGCCTTGGCGGCTACTGTTTGACATTGGGCATTGTTACTTAGTTTGAAGTCTATAATTATTCCCAAATCCTTCTCCTGCTTGGATTTCCTTAACTCGTACCATTTAGGGTATAAGTTGCTTGTGTGTTCATCGCTCCAAAGTGCATAACCTTGCATTTATCTACATTAAACTTCATCTGCCATTTAAGTGCCCAGTTCCCCAATCTATCTAAATCCCTCTGCAGCGAAGTAACATCCTGCTCACATTGTATAACTTTTCCTAGTTTTGTGTCATTTACAGACACTGACACATGACTTTCAATGCCTGTCTCAAGGTCATTTATAAATAAATTGAAGAGAATCGGTCCTATAACAGACCCCTTAGGGTTACCACCAGATGTGGATGGAGGCAACAGTAATACATTTGTGCTTGTCACATCATAATATCAATACATAATGTATTGTATTGAGTTGTAAATTATCACTCTGAGCAGAGTCCTGCCATGCCCATATATATATATATATATTATATATATATATATATATATATATATATATATATTTGAAATGATTACCTAAGGAATTCATGTCACTATAAAGAATATATTATTGGTAAGTGCCTTTCTCCAGCACCACCACTACCCACCTCTCCCCTTTCTATTACCTCCAGGCAGTGTAAGGATGGCTGGAGCTTAGTGGTTACTGCTCTATAATGGTGCAGGCAGACTTATAAAATACCCCAGGATGCTCAATGTCAGTACATGAGGCTGGACCCATACCAAGAGGTTTCAGATTTGTGCAATGGAATCAGTAGATTCCTTTCCATTTAACCATTTCACTGCCAAATGCTTTTTGTTTGAAATATGTTATCATAGCTTTTATTTTAAACATGAGATGCGATGTGAACACTTATGCAGAGTATGAATACATAAGGACTGTTATTCTGAGATACTTAAACGATTAAATATGGCAAATTTGCTTTCTTTTAAAGTTTCATGTATTCGTTTATCCTTTTCAGGAATATTACTGTCATAAAAGCTTCTAAAGTTGCACAATGTCACATGGAGTCTGCGTTATCGGCGTACATGCAGAAATGGCCTTTGTGTTAGATCCAGCAACTGTGATAAAGATAGATAATAAAATGTTCAGATCTCCTACTCAGTGGCGTCACAAAGGGGGTGTGGGTTCGCACCCGGGTGACACCCCCTAGGGTGACACCAGGAATGATTATGCAGTGGCGTGCAATGATAATCCTCCAGTCCTGACTGCCAATGCTATGATCCCCCATCCGACCCTGTCACAGTCTCAGATTTCTTTCTCATTCATTCCAGCACCCGCCACCGCGCTTGTAGCAACGGCGCTTCCCATACGTGTTTTTTAAGCTGCAGTGCGGCAGCCTACCTAGGCGGCCTGGCCAGTGGGGAATGGAAGACGGCATCTGGCTGGCCCTCTCTGATGACGTCAGTGGGTGCGCTGGCCGTTTGATTTCTCCGCCCACCCCTATTAACCAGCTCTATCCTGGCGGTTCTTCTCATGCCTTGGACGCACCCTGAGGACGGAGAGACCTCATATCATCTTGAGCTGGCTGGCCGGCCACTGGAGGTAGCTAACTGCCCAAAACTTGAAGGAGCTCTCAGCCGAGCAGCACCTTACATTGTAAAAGAGGTCACCTTGCCCCTGCTGCATAAAAAAATTACACCCCCCCAGAAAAAATTATATTTGCCTTGGCCAGAAAAAATAAAAATACCAGAATAACTATTTGCCCCCCCCCCCGGCTGGAAAAAAAAATAATTTACCTGGCAGCCGGGCCGCCCATAATAGACCAAACAAAAAAAATATTTTATTTGCCCCCAAAATAAAATATAAAAAAATCATTAATTTGCCCCAAGGTGGAAGGGGAGTGCAAATATATACAGTATATATATATATATATATATATATATATATTTTAACGATAATATCTGTATGAGCATAATGCCTGTATGGAAATTACAGTAACACCTTGTAACTGTACTGTACAGAGATTTTCAGTTATTATAACCCCCTGAATCTAAGGCTGGGGTCAGACGAGCGCAGTGCGAACGTGCGTTGAGCCGCATTTTATTACAGCCGTAGTAGCAGCAAAAGACGTCCAATGACGGCCAATATACGAAGTATGGCCGCACGAAAGTTCGGCCACCCAACGCAAGCGGCAAATGAACGCATTTTTTCGAGAACGTGGAACCGCTAGTACGGACGCACAGAGTGCGCTGCGTCGGCATAGTGGCGTGTGTGCGTGATTAGGAGACGTCAGACGCTGCACATGTCTGGCCTACATCACGTCCATTTGTTTTTTATACCTCCGTCAAAAAATACGGCCGAAATTGCATATCGTATGACCGCTATCGCGTCTTCCGTGAAAAAATGCATTCGGACGCATCAACGCACTTTTTGACGGTAGACGTGAAAAATGCGTTCGTCTGACCCTAGCCTTATACCTAATGCAGCTCTCCCAGACATGGGAGAGGCCTGAGGACAATCAGGACTCAATGTGGTCACAGCGCATAGATAGTCCTTTTAACTGAATGGCAAAACTGGAGGAGAAATCTTTCTGTTTGAGAGTTCCTATCGAACTACACATTAGGTCCATTTAACAATATTATAACCAGATGTCTAGTCCTAAAATAATAAGTGCAGGAAATTTCCAAGATGTCTGATCTTCAATTAACCACTGACATATTGCACTTAATTTACTCCACATGCGATTTGATATCATCATTTAAATATAAAGATAGGCTGGATTTTTGGGAATCCTAATGATAATTTTAACACATATCACATATTTCTGGCAAAGTAATTAGGATAAACATCATTGGAAACTGATAAACGCTTCTCAGTGTGAGAGTCAAAAGGGAACTCCATTTCTTGTGAGAAAATAGTGGAGGAATTGCATTTCTGTTCAAGCTTGACCCCTGAATGTAGCAAAGGTACAGGGGCATCACAAGGGGGGGGGGGGGGGTGGGGGGCAGCCCGCACCGGGTGACACCAAACCTAGTGACGCCACTGATAAGGCATACCATATAGTGTTAAATATTAATAATTATTTAACCACATTTTAATTGAATGTATAGTTTTAAAAAAATGCTGATTTATCTGGAGCTAAAGAACTAAAAATGCATTTCAAGGCTGAGATAAATGTTATGCCCATGCTTCTAAAACAGAGCGTTCTTGGTGAAGGAGTTAATAAAAATTAATAATTTCAAATCCTAGAATAATGTGATTTGTGCAAAAGAATGCTCTGTTTCCTAATAGGAGCAGTGCGCTAACTATATCAGTATCTATTTTTACAGTATTGCCAGCAGACAGAAATGTGAACTCAATCACTAATCACGAATTTAATATGCTACGCAGATCAAAGTGTTCTGTGACACTGGGTATAGAATATATTGCAGTGAAAGAGGTTTGATAAGTTCACAAACACTTTCTTCTTGAAAAGTATAACCCGATCTGAGAGCACTGTCATGGATATGTCTTTACAGCTCATGGACAATTTAAAAATAAAAACTGGAATCCAAATAAAAGATAGAAAATATTAAAAAAAATTTGCAATGATGCGCTACAGCATGGTGCTTTCCTGACATTTCACTGTCACTTCTCTAAATAACTTCCCATAGCATTAACTCGCCCCGCAATAACTGCTTCAGTAATAGGGTTACCAGATCAGCCATGTTTCCCTAGACACATAATACCGATTTATGTAGAGGAGAGCACAGAGAAAAGTGCTTCCTTGCAACATCTATAATTCATACGCCGCAAGAAGAAAATCATAGCAGGTTACATGGCATTCCTCTTTGATTTCTTTCCTGCAGCATATGGATTCTGCATGCTGCGGGATTGCATTTTTCATGCACTGCCCTTAATTAACATTTGGGATGCTCTTCCTTTAGGAAATGTCGGATATGATGCCCAAATTGTTTTTACGCATTCCCAACAGTTCAGTTATAAAAAGTTGACACAAAATAAGCTGATGCCAACTCTGTAATGGTGCAGAAGGATGCCATCTGCTGGCCAGAAATACTAATGTCTCTCACCATTAAAAGGACTTTGAAGGTAAAAAAAAAAGTTATTTCCTGTAGGGCAAAACTTCTCGGGTCCTATTACATTCTTCACGCATACGTTAGAGCACGTGCAAAAATGCATTAACGCGAGGGGCAAAACCCTTTGAGCAGAACGTCGTATTACAATGTCAGCGCAACAAACGCACGTAATCGTCTACCGCGGGTGAACCTGCGCGAACGCTGCGCGAGCTTACTGTACTGCGCGCGTCCTATACTTAACATTGTGAGCGCAAATGCGTTTGTGCGCTGGTATGCGGATGGTCTTACAATCTATGCGCAGTTTGTAACGCACAGCCTTTGCGCACATAATTTTAGCAACTCCTAAAAGCTGGTGTTAATGGCAAATTCTATCACCCTGACCAGTGGCGTAGCATAGGTTGTCAGCGCCCGGGGCCAGCCAAGAATTGTGCGCCCCCCCAACCTGTGGACACGTTATCATGCCCCAGCTCTCACATGGATATTGCCCCAGCTCACACATGGATTTGCCCCAGCTCACACATGGATTTGCCCCAGCTCACGGATTTGCCCCAGCTCACACATTTGCCCCAGCACACGGATTTTCCCCAGCACCTCATGGATTTGCCCCAGCACATGGATATGCCCCAGCACCTCATGGATTTGCCCCAGCACCTCATGGATTTGCCCCAGCACACGGATTTGCCCCAGCACCTCATGGATTTGCCCCCAGCACATGGATTTGCCCCAGCACATGGATATGCCCCAGCTCATGGATTTGCCCCCCAGCACATGGATTTGCCCCAGCACATGGATATGCCCCAGCTCATGGATTTGCCCCAGCTCATGGATTTGCCCCAGCACATGGATATGCCCCAGCTCATGGATTTGCCCCCCAGCACATGGATATGCCCCAGCTCATGAATATGCCCCAGCTCATTGATTTGCCCCCCAGCACACGGATTTGCCCCAGCACATGGATATGCCCCAGCTCATGGATTTGCCCCCCAGGCCCAGCACATGGATTTGCCCCAGCACATGGATATGCCCCAGCTCATGGATTTGCCCCAGCTCATGGATTTGCCCCAGCACATGGATATGCCCCAGCACATTGATTTGCCCCCCAGCACACGGATTTGCCCCAGCACATGGATATGCCCCAGCTCATGGATTTTCCCCCCAGCACATGGATATGCCCCAGCACATGGATTTGCCCCAGCTCATGGATTTGCCCCAGCACATGGATTTGCCCCAGCTCATGGATATGCCCCCCAGCACATGGATTTGCCCCAGCTCATGGATATGCCCCAGCTCTCACCTGGATATTGCCCCAGCTCCCGGGCAGCGGGAGTGCCTGCCGGCTGCCCGGTCCTGAACAGTGAGTCGAGTCCGTCCTGTTGATTGAAGGGGATGCGGCTGCGTGCGTGTGCAGGTCACATGGTCCGGCCAGTCAGGTGGTACAGAGACTCAGTACCACCTGATTAGACGGACCACGTGACCTGCGCACGCACGCAGCCGCCTCCCCTTCAATCAACAGGACGGACTCGACTCACTGTTCAGGACCGGGCAGCTGGCAGGCACTCCCGCTGCCCGGGAGCTGGGTCTCCTCAACTCGCGGGCCCTTGGACGGCGCCCGAGGGCCCGGCGGGTCAGTCGGGCCACAAGTTTTAGGGGCGCATAATTTCAAAAGAAATTATGCGCCCCTAACAAAACTGCGCCCGGGGCCACAGCCCCCCCTGCCCCCCCACGCTACGCCACTGACCCTGACCGAAACCAAATACACCAGCCCAAAAACAAAATACGCAGCAAAGTATAGTTACACATTCTACACATACCAAACCAATAAAATGGAGAAATTGTGTGTGCATTTATTATTGCTGCAGCATATATGCTCAGATTGACTTTGACAGGCGCAAAAACTTAAAGTGAGACAATTGTGGTTCTTAATGCTGATTGGCTGAATCAGGTGAAAAAACAGTCAGCACACTGATTTCTGCACGCAACGTCACTTTTGCGCGTCCGTTTTACGCGTGTTATTTTTTGACGGATGAAAAAATGCGTGAGGATTGTAATACCAGCGTTGATTTACACGCGTTAACGTTTAAAGTGCCAGCTGGGTGGAGTAGAGGTAACATCACTGCTCTGCGTGGAGAGAACCTGTGGAGACATGGGTTCGATCCCAGCGAGCACCTCTCCAGTAAGTGTCCTTGGGCAAGACACCTAACGGTACAGACTCGCCACCCAGGACATACTTGAAAACGAGAGAAATCTCAATGTATCCTTCCTGGTAAAATCCTTTCTCAAAATAAAAAAAAGCTTTGCGCACAAATTCACGCGTTTACCGTGAGTTTTTGCGTGAAGAATGTAATAGGGCCCCTCATGTACCATCTGCCGGTATCAGCATGTACAGATAATGTATGCCAAAGAAATCTATGTAGATCTGTCAACCCTAGACGGCTGTCTGTTGTCATATTTATTTTTCCCCTGACCAATATTCTTGGGTTGACTTGCGCAGAAGACAGAAAATAAACAATAATTGATACGGTTGGGAAAGGGGTTATTCTGCTACACACGTGAAGACTACACCACTGTTCTGGAACCTGAACGACTATCTTCAGTGAATTCCATCCAACTCATCCACAGGACCCACTATTCGGCCAGTATTTCAAGGAAAATCACCTCAAATAAATGGGGTCTTGAAGAATGTGTTTGAGCCAGAGAAATGTTGGCAGCAAGAATATTATGACTCTTTTCCTGACCATCCCTGAGGACTTTTTTGAAGAACACACTTGGGGCTAGATTCCAAGCCTTGGGCCAGATTCCTGGTTAGGTGTAAACTTAAAGTGACACTGTCATACCCAATATGAGTGCGGCTTTTTTCACAGGGAATCACTCCCTTTATATGTGTTAAAAATTATGCTGAGACACATATAGGAAAAAAAGGTCAAAGTAGTCCTTCAACCTAGCAGCTCTGTGGCATGCCGCAATGGGGCGTAGCCGCTCTGAGTAGAGAGCCATCCTAGGGGACAGCACTCCATTCGTTCCCTGCACTGATTAACTGTTGGTGCATCTCTTGGTAAGTCAGTGCTGATGTCACCGTGGTGGGTCAGTTGCACATCACAGTATGACAGACCCCATATAGCTCTACCCACGGTGTGCGAACCATGGCGACACCTGATGTTGGATCTAGGTGAGTATCACATCAGGGGATGAGATATCATTAAGATCAAGTCCTAAAAAAAAGTGGTGGGAACTCACCAAGATTTTCGTCCCCCAATTAGCAATTATTATCTCACACAAAACACAAACGTGAATCTGATAGATTTATGCATATATGTGGATTTCAGCAAAAATATATGACAAATCCTTTATTTATTATGACTTAAAAGGGAGAGGATTCAGCACCCTAATACAAGCCTTATAGTGTGTGGGATCAAAGGGAACGGAGTTCCTTCTGCAAAAATAGTGGAGGAACTGCGTTCACATGCGTTCCCCCTCAACTTGACCCCCGATTATGACTTTAAGAGCAATGATATATCCAACCCCTGACGAGATATTTCATCTAAAGTGCACTTTAATCAGAGCTCTGGTAAACTTCCCAGACCCATTGAAATAAATGGAATGGCTAGGTATACCCACGCTCTGGTTACGTTTACAAGAGTCTTGAAATCAAGTGTTTGGAACCTTCGGGGAAAATGTCTTTGTGTTTCTACATATGAAACCACTGCTAATGGGCATTTTCGTAGGCTGGAGTCAAACGAGCGCACTATGTACGCCCGGACGGACGTGCCTTTCAGCGTCTGTCGCAGCGTTGTGATGCTGCGACGAGGCTGGTCACATGCTGTTGCTTGTGCACGAATTGCGAGCGCGACAGCGTCCGTGCTGTGCAGGGGCGGATCCAGAAACAGGTTTCGGGGGGGCATTCTACCAGTTTTGGCCAAGAGCTGGTGTTGGGTTCGCAGTGACGGGCAGATATATTGGCCCCCAGCTCACATGGATATATATTGCCCCAACTCACATGGATATATATATTGCCCCCAGGCATCTCACATGGATTTATATATTGCCCCAGGCAGCTCACATGGATATATATATATATTGCCCCCAGGCAGCTCACATGGATATATATATTGCCCCCAGGCAGCTCACATGGTATATATATATATATTGCCCCAAGCAGCTCACATGGATATAGATATTTGCCCCCAGCTCACATGTATATATATATTGCCCCAACTCACATGGATATATATTGCCCCCAGGCAGCTCACATGGATATATATATTGCCCCCAGGTAGCTCACATGGATATATATATTGCCCCCAGGCAGCTCACATGGATACATATACATTGCCCCCAAAAGCAGCTCACATGGAAATAGATATATGCCCCCAGGCAGCTCACATGTATATAGATATTGCCCCCAGGCAGCTCACATGGATATATATATTGCCCCCAGGCAGCTCACATGTGTATATTTGCCCTTAGCTCACATGGGTATATGTTGCCCCCCCGCTTCATGGGTATATATTGCCCCCACTCCATGGGTATATTTGCCCCCAGCTCCAGGGTATATTTGTCTCAGCTCCACGGGTATATTTGTCCCAGCTTCATGGGTATATTTGCCCCCAGCTCCATGGGTATATTTGCCCCCAGCTCCATGGGTATATTTGCCCCAGCTTCATGGGTATATTTGCCCCCGCTTCATGGGTATATTTGCCCCCCGCTTCATGGGTATATTTGCCCTTAGCTCACATGGGTATATGTTGCCCCCGCTTCATGGGTATATTTGCCCCCGCTTCATGGGTATTTTTGCCCCCGCTTCATGGGTATATTTGCCCCCTGTTTCATGGGTATATTTGCCCCCGATTCATGGGTATATTTGCCCCCGCTTCATGGGTATTTTTGCCCCAAGCTTCATGGGTATATTTGCCCCCGCTTCATGGGTATATTTGCCCCCTGCTTCATGGGTATATTTGCCCCCGCTTCATGGGTATTTTTGCCCCCAGCTTCATGGGTATATTTGCCCCCTGCTTCATGGGTATATTAATTTGCCCCCTGCTTCATGGGTATATTACCCTGCTTCATGAGTATTTTTGCCCCCAGCTTCATGGGTATTTTTGCCCCCAGCTTCATGGGTATATTTGCCCCAGCTCTCACCTCTTTGCTGGTCCAGACCGTCCAGGCCAGGCTCCACCGGCGCTCTCCTCTTCTCCCCGGCCCCCCACGAGGCGACAGGCGTGTGGCCGCTGACATGTACCTTGGCTGCTTGCTGGGAAGTGGGAACCACCTGACCAGCCGCGCAGCCCTGTTCTCGCGAGATCACGCGGCTGGTCTGGTGGTTTTCGTCCCAGGCGAGCGACCAGGCTGCGTGTCAGCGCAGCGGCCGCTCATCAGTAGGGAGAAGAGGAGAACGCTGGCGGCGATTTTCTCGGGGGGGGGGGGCAATTGCCCCGCTGCCCCCCTCTGGATCCGCCCCTGGTGCTGCGTCCGTGCAGCAAGCCTCCCCGTCAAAGCGCTAGGACACGCGTTGATGGGGCTGCAAAGTTCGATTCTCCATAGGAGGATCGAGCCTTGCAGCGCTGAGCGCACTAACTGCGCGCAGCGAGGTGGCCAGACAGGTGCCGAGTGGAAGGAACGTCCACGCTCACAGACATTCCTTCCGCTCTTCAAAAACGCTCGTCTGACCCCCAGCCTTAAGGAAGGTACAAGCTTTAGGGATTATAACATAAGTGTCAATGTTCTCATCAGCACAAAATGAAGTTGAATTTTGTTGTGAACACCAAAACGTACCCTTCAACCTCCTCAAATAAACCTTTCTACAGTTAGACCGCAAAACCACCGTCAGACGTACTCTGCTCTCATCAATTAGCATCAGGTGGAGGCTGTCAGAGCGCACTTTTGTATTTGAAAGCTACACGAGTATTCATTTGGGGATCGCTTTGAGGAACTAAGAAAAAAACATAAAAAAGAAGAAAAAAGCTCAGCTCAGCATAAAGATGTCATAATGATAAAGGTGTTCATTCTTCAAAATAACCTAGATTTTTGGGCGATTAAATGAATCAATAAATCAAAGGATTGTTTTTAATTAGGATGTCTATCTAAATTAATTTTACGTGGATTACACATATTAACATACCTGTATGACTATCACGAGGCTCGCTTTGAAATCATTTTGTCATTCCAAGCAAGCATTACTATTTAATCATTTTTTTGGTAAATTCCACGTCTTGCCGCAAGTAAGTGTCAACGCGCCTTGGGTAAATAGTCTTGTCTGCTGACTGCACGCTTTACTCCGAAATTTTATTTAATGACGTTGACTGAACCTCTAATCATAACACCTATAAGACCTGTGCAAACACTTT
This sequence comes from Leptobrachium leishanense, assembly GCA_009667805.1. Taxonomy (NCBI): domain Eukaryota; kingdom Metazoa; phylum Chordata; class Amphibia; order Anura; family Megophryidae; genus Leptobrachium; species Leptobrachium leishanense. The sequence goes on from CM019065.1 coordinate 74,061,050, forward strand.
ATTCAGTTTTGGGTAACACCTATCCGGTTCTTTTCAATTACACATGTAAATATGGGTAAAATGCCAGGAAGGCACAGTCTGTGGCATGAAAGACCAGTGCCAGATGCTACGCTTTCTCAAAACTCATGTGGGACTTCCGATACTATACAACACAGCCTTCTCGCAAAAAGGGATGTGGTTTCAGTATACAAAAAAGGTTGCATTTTCAGGGTTTGGTTTTTTTTCCCCCTAAACCGTTTTATTAAATAATCAGTGTAGACAGATGTTCTTGTAATCATCCTTTAAAAAAAAAAAAAATTGTGTACCACACCTGGCGTTATGGTAATTGTAAGCATATGCAAGGCCGACTAAGGGCTAGAATGCAAGCCTAGTGTAAATGGAACTAGAGCTCTGGGCATCGTAATAGCCTCGGGGCACCATAACACACACTGGCGCTGCCCAAAGGCTACCAGCATGTGCAGCGCTGTACTGCAGCCCTCGGGAGCCAGCTTTCCAAGCAGCAGCACCTGTCCTGAGCGCCCTTCATCTGGAAATAATAAAATCCATATGGCTGTGAATATTCCGTTTTTTAAAGTCTATCAGATCCAAGAATTCTGGATAAGGGGTGCCCAACCTGTACTTAGTATAGGAAGGAGTAATACGAAGACTGGGTGGAGCAGAGGTAACATCACTGCTCTAAACCATGGAGACTGTGGAGACACTGGTTCAGATCCCGCAAAGTTTTTTCAACAATGAGAACAATAAAGCTGCGGAATTCTCTGCCTGTTGAGGTGGTTGGGTCAGCGTCTGTACAGACAATCAAACAATGACTGGATGACTTCCTGCAAGAACATAATATTAAGGGTTATAATATTTAATATGTGGGTAAAAACTGCTTGATCTAAGGAGTAATCTGACACCATTCTGGGGACAAGAAGCTATTTTTTCCCATTTTGTTGCATTTGGGGAGCGCTTCAGAGTGGGTTTTCTTTCTTCTTTTGGATCAGCAGTAGTGGGTGATGTGGGAAAGGCTAAACCCGATGGACGTATGTCTTTTTTCAGCCTATGTAACTATGTAATAGAGCCCTAGAACTCCATAATCCTAAATGGCTGTAGTAAATTTACGAGAGCTCCAAGAAAGTTATACCATGATTGGAATATAGTCCTACGATTTTGCCCATCCAATGGATATGCGAGCAGCTGAATACATTGAATACACTGACTACATTGAGGGGCTGATTGATAGCACACAAAGGGGCAGCTGAGATGGTGACGGTCTCCCCCCCCCCACCATGATGGCGGAATTCTGCTTTTGGTCCATTACTAAGCCTGCTAATGAGCTTGTTGGGTGATTCTTTTATTTCCTTAATCATCGATCTCCCATTAAATTCGATGGCTGTGGGAGAAAGTTTCAATATTCTTGAACCCAGGACATACTTGAAAACGAGAGAAATTTCAATGTATCCTTCCTGGTAAAATACTTTGCAAATAAATAAATAAATGTGCTCAATGACCAGTCCAAGCCATGCATTAATCGGGTGACAAGAACTAAAATTTAAAAAGCCGAGCCCCCTCCCAGAAATTACACGTGGATTAGCGGTCTTGAAAATTATGAGTACGGTATGTAAGAGTCACTACTGAAGCACAATGTGTCGATACTAGATTCATGGGGCCCTATTACATTCTTCGCGCACAATTGTGCGTGCGCAAAAACGCATTAACGCGAGGGGCATTAACGCGAGGGGGTCGTATTATGATGTTCGCGCACAAAATGCGCGTTAACGTCTAACGCGAGTGACCCTGCGCGAACACTTTGCGAGCACAATTTAGTGCGCGTATCCTATACTTAACATTGTGAGCGCAAATACGTTTGTGCTCTGATACGCGCATGGTATTACAATCTTAGCGCAAAATTTAACAGACAGCGTTTGCGCGCATAATTTTAACGTCTTTGAAAAGCTGGTGGTAACGGCAAATTAGAACAACCTGACCGTACCAAACTGCGGATTCACAACGGAGAACGTCGATGTGCACGTCTTTTTTTACTAGATCCATCAAATATGACGGCCACTACCTTGTCTTCCGTCAGAACGTACGCCTGTTGTGCGCAGTCCGCACAAAATGACAGACTCGCGTTAAAAATTACATTGTGCTCACTGATTTCTGCTCGCAAAGTATTTTTGCGCGTCAGTTTTACAAGTGCAATTTCCCGACGGATGAAAAAATGCGCGAGGAATGTGATTTTCGTGCGTTAACGTTTAAAGCTTTGCGCAAAAAAACACGCGTTTAGAGTGCGTTTTTGCTTTAAGAATGTAATAGCGCCCATGGAGTTTCAAGCTGCGTTATTAGCGCTCAATGTCAGGTAAGAAGAATGAAAGCAACAGTTTTAGGCCGGGGGCACACTAGACGTTTGCCGTCAGATTGCCGTCAGCACTAACGCGCGTTAAAAAAAACCAGCGTCGCACTCGACGCTCGTCCACCCCCCCTTGCGTGATCTTCCATAGGAGGATAGCGGAGCCCCATCGACGTGAATCCAAACGCATCATCACTGGCGATCCGCTAGGATTCACGTCGACGGGGCTCCGCTATCCTCCTATGGAAGATCACGCAAGGGGGGGTGGACGAGCGTCGAGTGCGACGCTGGGTTTTTTTAACGCGCATTAGTGCTGACGGCAATCTAACGGCAAACGTCTAGTGTGCCCCTGGCCTTAAGGTATTTAAAAGATTTATTTAGTGTAACTTCTTTGGTTTAACCGTGTGATCAAACACAGAAAAATTCCAGCTGCCGTTTGATGGCTGAGGTTGCTAGGAGTTCCAGTAAATGTTGGAAGGCTGCAGCTCTGGTTTGTGGAGCCTCACCACAGATATGGGGTGGGGATAATTATGGAAGCTTAAAAATAATATCTTGGCCTAACCTGCTGAGCTAGTTCAGGCACAGTTTTAAGGGTGGCTAATATAAACAAAAAAGTCCTATACCGGTCTGGCCCTCCCTCTGTGCTAAAAAGCGAGCTGCTCTTGCGGATCTGTGGTAGAGGCCTAGACAGACAGATGGGACAGTGAACATTTCTACAGGGGGGGGGAGGGTGAACGTTCACCAGGGTGGGGTTCCTTTCCTTTCTGAGGGGAAATGCGGATGGAAAAAAGAAAAAACAACCACAAAAAGCATTGAAATAAGCAGGGCTTGATTTTAGAGACTCGGGCAGAGGTTTGCATGCGAGAGAATCGGTGGCGAACAGGAGTCTTCAGCTCTATTTCAGATTAATTCTATTCTATAAATGCTTCCGGCGTTCACATAAGATACTGGCTGCATTCAGTGCATTGTGCAATGCTATGTTTAGAATGAATCTGGCTGAGGATACATTATATTGATCTTCATTTATTTCTACGTAGTGTTGAAATGCTCCTAAGCGCCATCTTAACGGAATTCTTCACTCCACCAGAGATGTAGCTCTCAGATACATTGAAACAATGAAAGTCTAAAAAACCTAGGGACTGATTTGCTTTGTTCTCAAGAGGATGAAAGCCGACTAATAAGATAATACTGGTTTCATGCCAACCCGCTTTTTTTCGCAGAATACGAGCATATCACTGGCTGGGTGCCAAAGCTGTCGTCAGTAGATTCCCTGTCTATACAGGATGGGGAGCAAAAACATAGACCTATTTCCATAATAACAGGCTACCAGAGGCAGGAGGATCACTTTACTTAAGTCAGGAAGGGGAAATTTTCCCTTTTTTTTTGCTTTTTCCATCCTTGTTAGAAACCAAATCTAATAAACACTCCAGCATTCTTCCACAATGCGTGCATACCACCAATATTTGTGTCGCAGGGCAGTATGAATGCACACTGGATATAAAGGGTTATGTGTGAAATATTAAATAACTACAGGCAGGACAGTCATCAGGGGGTGACAGCCCATGATATGTTCAGGGGCCCAGTTGGTCTAGGGGGCCCGGATCCTGCCCAAACCCTGTGCAACTTGTGTAAGTGTAACAAATGTAAGGATCGCCTTTATGCTATCCAGAACTGACCCACAGGGATACCAAGGAATTTCCGATGGGCTGCAGCATCTGGGGACGGTATGAACACTATGGGCCCTATTACATTCTTCGCGCAAAAACGCATTAACGCGAGGGGCCCTTTGCACTGAACGTCGTATTAGAATGTCAGCGCAACAAAAGCACGTGTACAGTATGTCTACCGCAGGTGAAGCTGCGCAAGCTTAATGTACGTCACGTGTCCTATACTTAACATTGTGAGCGCAGATGTGTTTGTGCGCTGGTATGCGGATGTTATTACAATCTATGCGCAGTTTGTAACGCACAGTCTTTGCGCACATAATTTTAGCAACTCCTAAGAGCTGGTGTTAATGGCAAATTCTATCAACCTGGCCGAAACCAAATACACCAGCCCAAAAAAAATACGCAGCAAAGTATAGTTACACATTCTACACATACCAAATCAATAAATTTGAGAAGTTGTGTGTCCATTATTTATTGATGCAGCATATATACTCAGATTGACTTTGACAGGCGCAAAAACTTAACTTGAGACAATTGTGGTTCTGAATTCTGATTGGCTGAATCGCGCGAAAAAAGCAGTCCGCACACTGATTTCTGTGCGCAATGTTGCTGCGCGTGCGTTTGTGCGCATCCGTTTTACGCGCGTTATTGCCTGACGGATGAAAAAATGCGCGAGGATTGTAATTCCAGCGTTGATTTACATGCGTTAACTTTCATTGCTTGGTGCAAAAATTCACGCGTTTTCAGTGCGTTTTTGCATGAAGAATGTAATAGGGCCCTTTGTCTCCTCACGGACATATGGTTTGCTCCAGGTATAGGTGCAGACCGAATGCTGACCCACTAGACCATCCTGGAATACATCTTATCCTTTTTGGATCACTCTGGAGTTATTCCACTCCCTGTAAAATAAGATGAGCAGGAGAGGAGGTGAAATTCTTATTTTAATCAGTTTACTGACATGAAGAGAGGAGGAGAGAGGGGGGGGGCGACAAGTGGGACGTATGGGGCCCCAAGATTTCTGATGGCAGTCCACACTACAGGCCCTATTCTATACTCTCTGAAAAAAGGGAACAGCTAAGCAGAAAAAAAATTGGCAGAAGACAAATTTTCCTTATCAACCGTAATTGGCTCCCTTTTAATGTACTTATTACAATCCAGCCACTTTATTAGAAGTTTGCCTCAGATGAAATGGCAGCACAGAGTGGTATCAGCGGCGTTGCCACGTGCCGCCACAGGTATCGGCTCCTAGAGTCTTTAGGATTCCATGGAGTTCAGAGCACCCTGCTGCAAGCACTGCGCGAGCTTGGACTAGTGGGATAATGGAGGGAAGAATGGAGGGACACTAGGAACTATTTGTTCCAAGTCTCCTGCTGCTCATGGCAACAGGAAGCAGTGTATTGTGCCTCTATCCACTGTGGGTGAGAGGTGACTAAGGTATTTTTTAAAGGGTTTAGTTTACAGTGTTAAGTGATTCTACTTTTGCAAAATCACTTAACACCGTGTTCTGGGAGTCAGTATTTCTTCGAGAAATACTGTCTCCGGGATAGAAGAACAAGCTACCATGGAATAATTCATTCTTTAGATTGCAGGCTCAAATTATCGCCTCTCTATACAAGGTATAAGAGACTTTAATTTACAGTAAGGATGTGCTATTACCAAGGAATAGCAATTGCAGCCATTAAGATATCGGCTGGAGCCAATCTGTATATCAGCTCCAACTGATATCTTAACAGCAAGAGTGAGATAGGGTGCTACACGCACTTGAAATACCACTAAAGTCGTTCAGTCGAATGATATCCTTGAAACCTAGATGTTTGTGAACTACATTTTCCACGATGATCAGGCAAACTAAAAAAGAAGTAATTTGTTTATAAAATGATTTACCAGGAGGTAATACGATGAGATGTGTCTTGTTAGATAGAAAGGGAGAATTACATTAAACAAAAACATGCAAACAAAACAAAAGATCATTTTAAATATCGAAGACCGATATTAGTAGGGTGCTGATTCAAATTCTTTGCTCCTCTATGCTCCTTTCCTGACAAAGAATGAGGATTTCAACCATTGTTGGAGATACAGGTGTACCTTACACCATGAGAAGGAAGACTTGCAGTCCATCGCCAAGACGGTACAAAGAACCTTTTTTGACTGGGGCAAAAAAGAGGGGGAGTTACCTTTTCTTCCATGCATTCCAGAGTGGTTATGGAAGTGACACAATATGGAGGTTACATAGGCTTACATTCCCCCATCTGTACTCCACGGTGAATGTGGGAAATGTTGCCATGGCAAGGATTAACTGCCAAAGAGTGGAGTCTATAAAATGAAACAAGAAAAAACTCACCATTTTGGCAGAGGAAGCTATAATGAGAGGGCGAAACGCGTTCTGGGTGGCTTGCTTTTATTTCTTCTATTATGTATTTTTCTGTTTTGCTTTTACTATAGTTGTTTTAGATTATGTATTTTCTAATATATGATATAATGCATTATAGGTTCTCGTTTTTGCTGACTTAAGGACTGATTGGGACGAGTGGGTGTCTATAATTACACACATAAGCACTGTATATAAGCCTACTATCTATTGACTCTGGAACATGTAATTGATGCACAAAACCAAAAAAGTGAACTGCTGGTCCTCGGCGATTTCAATTAATCTCCTCCCCACTCGCATTAATATGAAAATCCCTAACCATACCTTGCTGCACTGGATTCTCTCCTCATATCCTGATAGAATACAGGAGGCAGGCGTTCTCACTAATAGCTTTAGTGACCATTGTCTAGTGTACTGCGTGCGCAAAATAAAGGCCATGAAATCTCTCCTAAAGGTAATAACCACCAGGTCTTTCAAGAAATGTATTCTTGAATCCTTCCTAAGTGATCTCAAACAGCTCCCCTGGTACAGACTAAACCTAGTCCCAGACCTAGACTGTGCAATTGAATACTTTCAGTCTGAGCTCCTGCAAGTCTGTAATTCCCATGCCCCGCTGCGTAAAGTGCAAGTAAAAGGGACCCATCTCCCTTGGGTTACAGCCGATCTTACACTAATGTACCAGCTTAGAGATTCACTGTGGTCAAATTTCAAGAGTACTGGTTCCATGAACGATCACTATGAATACCGACAATGCCGGAATGCATGCACAAAACAAACAAAAATGGCTAAAGCCCATTACTTCAATGAAAATCTAAACAATAATATATCAAACCCTAGAAACTTTTGGAAAACCATAAGTAACATACAAGCACTCCCCGTCCACTCTCAGCCAGCTGCTGTCAAAGTAAACAACCAAACCTTGCAACACCCCCTAGATGTAGCAAATGCCTTTAATGATTATTTTGTTGGATGTGCCACCACTTTGATTGCCAAGCTAGGAAATTACATGCAATCAGAAAGGCTGCATGCAGGTCAGGCCCCTCTTGCAACTGTGCAAAGTCCCTGTATCAGACAGGAATTCAGTTTTAGACCAGTGCCTGTCAGTGTCATTACTAAACTCCTCCGTAACCCAAAAATTAAATACCAGTCTGGACCTGATCAAATACCAGCAATGCTGCTGAAAATCAGTGCACCGACAATTGCAAATCCTGTTGCATCCCTAATCAATGAATCACTGGCGACTGGATACAGACCCAAACTCTGGAAGACTGCGAGAATGGTACCTATCCATAAAAGTGGTGACAGTACTTTGGTATCCAACTACCGTCCGATATCATTGCTCCCTGTAATGTCAAAAAATTTGGAAAAATGTCTAAAGTCTTAGAAAAATGCGTCTACACACAATTAGCAATATTGGAACTACTTAACCCCAGATCAATCAGGCTTTTGTCCAAATCACTCAACTACAACCGCCCTTTTAAAAGTCTGCAATGATATCCAAGCTGGGATGGAACAAGGAAGCCTAACTGGAGCCATCTTCCTTGATTTTGCCAAGGCCTTTGACAAAGTAGACCATGGCATCTTGTTAAAAAAAATTAAAAACTCTGGTATTGGTGATCACACGTTAGGCTGGGGTCAGACGAGCGTGATTTCTACGGACTGTACGTCCGTGCAGTACGGACATCGTCAGTACGGAAGACGCAGTAGTGGCCACACAGTCCGTTTTTTTCACTGAAGTTATTTTTGACGGATGTAGGAGGGAAAAATAAATTACAATGAAAAAACATTCTGTCCGTCAAAATGCTGGACGTATAAATGCAGTCCGTCTGACCATGCCCATCACTCACACACAAAGCTATGCAGACGTTGTGGACGTGCGCACTCCGCACGTCAGTTCTAGCAGTATTACGTTCTTGCCTAACCTGCGTCCGTTTGCAGCGTCCGTCATGCGTCCGCAGTTCAGTGCGGACGTACTTCATGTGTCAGGCTCCAATGGACTTTCTTTCATGCTATCACGGACGTACTTTTAGGCGCAATCACGGACGTGAAGACTACGCTCGTCTGACCCCAGCCTTAACCTGGTTTCGATCATATGTATCCAACCGGTAGCAATATGTGTCCATTTCTGGTAGCTCCTCCCTCCCCCTCCCAGTCACTTGTGGTGTACCCCAAGGCTCAATACTCGGCCCCCTGCTATTTACAATATTCATAAATGATCTGCCTAACATCTGCAAAGCCTCAACTGTACACATGTATGCAGACGACACCATAATCTATACCAGCAAACCAAATCTTCCGCAACTGGAGGCCGTGCTGCAAGAACAATTCACAGAGGTGGAAAAGTGGATCAAACACAACAAACTTTTTTTAAATACTGACAAAACTGTAACGAAGCTCTTTGGAACAGCACCTAAACTACATAAATTGCAAAATCCCCATCTATGTGTTGGGACAAAATCAAATGGCACGCTGACCACAGTCACTTCTCTCAAATATCTAGGTATGTAGCTGGACCCAAATCTATTCTTTGGCCCCACATCGAAAAACTTTCATCTAAACTTTACCCCAAACTAGGTGCCCTGTACAGAAACAAATCCTGCCTGAGCCCCACGGTAAGAAAGCAAATTGTACAACAAATGCTTATGCCGGCTATTGATTATGGAGATGTATTGTATGCAGCAGCCCCGCAAACACACCTTCAGAAACTTACTACATTGTATAACTCATTCTGCCGCTTTGCGCTACAATGTAACTACAGTTGTGTTCAAAATTATTCAGCCCCCAATGCTGTAAAGGGTTTTAGGGAATTTAGTGTACATTTGTAATTGTATTCAGAATGAAATCCTACAAGGACTTTTTAAAGAACCATATGCAACTAAAATGACATCAATTGGTTTTGTAATACAGTAGTAAATGTTTATTTTGTGAATTCTTCATTGACACAATTATTCAACCCCTTAAAGACTACCACTCTGAAGAACAGAGGTTCATTCAAGTGTTTTCAATCAGGTATTGAAAACACCTGTGGATGTCACGGAGCAGCAATAAAGCATAATAAGCACCAATTAGGCAGCTTTAAAATGAATGTGATACTCAGCTCGTTCTAGACATTTACTGGTGTGGTTACAAACATGGTGACGTCAAGAGAATGGTCCAGGAAGACAAGAGAAGAGGTGATTACTCTTCACAGGAAGGGCAATGGCTATAAGAAGATTGCAAAGATGTTAAACATACCAAGAGAGACCATAGGAAGCATCATTCGCAAATTCAAGGCAAAGGGCACTGTTGAAACGCTACCTGGTCATGGCAGAAAGAAGATGCTGACTTCGACTGCTGTGCGCTACCTGAAGCGTAGAGTGGAGAAAAGTCCCCGTGTGACTGCTGAGGAACTGAGAAAAGATTTGTCAGATGTGGGTACTGAAGTTTCAGCTCAGACAATACGGCGCACACTGCGTAATGAAGGCCTCCATGCCAGAACTAACAGGCGCACCCCCTTGCTGTCTCCAAAGAATAAGAAGAGTCGACTTCAGTATGCCAAAAGTCAAGTGGACAAACCACAGAAGTTTTGGGATAGTGTTCTGTGGACCGATGAAACAAAATTAGAACTGTTTGGGCCCATGGATCAATGCTATGTTTGGAGGAGGAAGAACAAGGCCTATGAAGAAAAGAACACCTTGCCTACTGTGAAGCATGGCGGGGGGTTAATCATGCTTTGGGGCTGTTTTGCTTCTGCAGGTACAGGGAAGCTTCAGCGTGTGCAAGGTACCATGAATTCTCTTCAGTACCAGGAGATATTGGATGACAATGTGATGCAGTCCGTCACAAACCTGAGGCTTCGGAGACGTTGGACCTTTCAACAGGAGAATGATCCCAAGCATACCTCCAAGTCCACTAGAGCATGGTTGCAGATTAAAGGCTGGAACATTTTGGAGTGGCCATCGCAGTCACCTGACTTAAATCCGATTGAGAACCTCTGGTGGGACTTAAAGAAAGCAGTTGCAGTGCGCAAGCCTAAGAATGTGACTGAACTGGAGGCTTTTGCCCATGACGAATGGGCGAAGATACCCGTAGATCTCTGCAAGACACTTGTGTCAAGCTATGCTTCACGTTTAAAAGCTGTTATAACTGTAAAAGGATGTTGTACTAAGTACTAAGATTGAATGTCACTTGGGGGTTGAATAAAACTGATAATGAGGTGAGCACAGAAAAGACATTTGTGGTTATTTCATTATAAATGTTATGTTATATTTGTCTGACCTACACGTGCCCCTTTGATTTAATTGTAAGCAAGATGACTGAATGATCAAAATCAATGTCAAACTGGCCAAAACACTCAATTTCAGTGGGGGTTGAATAATTTTGAACACAACTGTACATGACCCACCATTGTGACATGTTAAAAGAGCTAAATTGGCCATCACTGGAGTCTAAACGCACCCTTCACCTTTCCAACTTAGTGTTTAAGAGCTTTTCTGGGAAGCTACCACCCTACCTGAATAGACTGCTTCCCCCAGAAGTTTCCTCATCCTATAAGCTCCGATCCAGGTCCAGCACCTTACTTGCAATACCACAATACAAAAAAGAAAGTGACTCTGTCCTCATTTTCCTACAGAGCACCACAGTTATGGAATAACCTCCCAGACGCCGTCAAATCTTCCCCCAGTCTAAAGTCACTCAAGTGCTCCCTATTAACATACCTCAATACGGAATGCACCTGTAAACATGTAACATAATGACTATTTCCTACATATTTATTTTCTGTTAATCTGTATATTTGTGCTGTTTTTTTTTTCAATATCTTGCATTGTATTACTTTGTTTTACTGTAACAACTGTAACAATTCAACGTTCTTGAACCCAGGACATACTTGAAAACAAGAGAAATCTCAATCATAGGCGACTCTACAGGGGGGAAAGGGGGGGCAATTGCCCCCCCTAGGTTATTCCTTGCCCCCCCATGTGCCCCCCCACCAAAAATCAGCATCCAGCTTCCCACATTTTTTCGGACCGCTGTATCTCCGTCCCTGTGCATCGTATATGGACAATCTATGTGTCATTTGAAAGGGCAGATTCTGGCCTTTCCAATGATACCCAACATGACCATATTCAGTTTGAAATAAAAGTCATAAAACATTAAATAACGGGCACTTAATCTTAAGCATTTTCACAGGGTTGAAATGGCTCAGCAGTGAAGTGGTTAATGTTCTGACTATACATTACATTGTGTATTACGTTAGTTTTTGCCTTGGTTTAGTTGTATATTAAGGGTTAATGGGTAGGCTTCATCCCTCACAGTATACATTTTATTTTTTCCTTGATTCATTGCATTGTAGGGGTTAATAGGTAGCTACATGCCGCACAGTGTATTCATTTCATGTTTTCCCATGATTAATGGCATATTAGGGGTTAAGGGGTAGCTAAATGCCACATTGTTTATTATTTTTATTGTATTTCCCTGGGTTTATGGCATTTTAGGGGTTATTATGGAAGTTAGAATCTAAAGGGTCTAATGATCTTTAGATCCTTTGCTTTTCGGCACATTTCGGGGAATTCATTTCGCCGAAAATATAGTGAGTTCCTATTTATCGAATGGTCACCGTAATTTGCTAAAAGTGGAGTCACTGAAGCAGCTATCAGACATTCAGCGAAAACTGCCGAATTGCGGCAAATAAAGTATCAGGTTAGTACAATAAAAAGGCATCATTGCGTCACATTACTCATTGCATCACATTACTCTGGGGTTTTGGAATCTTATTTATATATACTTATTTAGGGCACTATTACCTGGTGTGAGTTAACCCTTGTGTCGGCATTGGTTTTGCGTTAGCGCCAGGTTAATTGAGTCTAGCACCTGACCAACAGATCGTTTGCCTCCCGCTACAAATGGGAAAAATCACTTAGTGCGTTGCTATTAGCGATTTGTACCGCGAGCTTAATGTACTTTCCGCGTCCTTTACTTAACACGGAGAGCGCTAGAAATCTCTAGCGCTTTTGCAGCTAACAGATCACTTGGTGCCAGCGCTAATTTTTTAGGGGCGCTAATTGCAACATTTTACCTACTGCTCAACCCTGGTGCTATCTCCAAAAAAACAGAAAAAACAGGTCCTCGCCCAAAATTAACAGGCAATTGAAAGGAATGCAGCACAGGTGTTCTCTTGGCCCCATTCACCATAGTAATGAATCTGGTCCGCATTGTCGTTGCTGTTGCAGTAGACTCTATTATAAAAGTGTCCTTTATCCACATATATCCTAATACAGTATATTGCCTAATTTTTAACATTTTATGCTGGGGGTTATTCATAGTATGGAAGTGGTTGATTATTAGGGTGACCGTGTGGACCATGTTTAAAGTGACACATGGATTAAGTCTTGCCCTGAAACATGTATTATTTATATGCTGCAGCAGGGAATTTTTTTGTCGCTCACCTGGCCTTCCTTTTGGATCTATTAAATGCAGTGTAAGGATTCTACATGCTGCTGGGTGGCATTTATCATGCAATGTCCATCAGCCTTAATATATGTGTGCATCAAAACATGGAGGATACGGCCACCTTGGAGGCTTTTAATAATGCAGGGTGTGAGGTTATTCACTGTATGTGTTCATATTCAAGCTTGTGAGGGCGGGGGATAGGTATGGCACTCTGCACTGGGAAAGAAAAAACAATTCTATCCTGTACACACTAAACAACTTTATTAATACAAACTTTGCAAGAAGACACCAATAAAAACCATTAAATTGAATGAATGACGTGTATCGGATGGGCACTGTGTGGCTATAGCAATGCTGATGGATGGAATCAATGCAACTCAGTATATCACACTCATAAGAAGTAGCGCGGTACAAAATATTCACTTAATGGATGATGTGCAGCAAAAGATGCAAATTAGACCAAACACATTAGCTCAGTAATTATTAGTGTTTCTATCCTGTACACAACTGCATTAGCGCTGGGTCTCAGCTCGGGTCTTAGAGTTTTCCTAGCGTGCGCCAAACGACCTTGTTTATGGACTACCGCAGACAAGGTGATCTGTTAGTCTGCGCTAAATTTATCCTTTAGTGATGGTGTTTTAGTTCACACCTAGTGATAGGGCTCTTAGTTTTATTCAGTGGTATGATTTAGTGGTGAAAATTATTAGTGCCCCCCCAGTTTTGACTGCGGTATCTTCTGTGCCCCCCCCTAAATATTGTTCCTAGAGTCGCCACTGATCTCAATGTATCCTTCATGGTAAAATACTCAATAAATAAATAAATAAAATGTACATACCAAAATGGCATATGCTTAGTGAAGCTGACGTTAATACCCTATGAAACTCTTTCTTTTGTTTGTTTAGAGTTAAAGAATGATTTCAAAGTCAAGAATGAAGTGAAAAGAATGGCGGAACAACAATTTGAGCCTTGTCAAGGTATGATATATACAAAGCTGCTTAAGAAAGGGGCTCTGCTATATGTGAGGGCACTTTTACTAGTCTACCTTTATATCTGAAAATTTGGAGAACTGCACTATTTTTGCCTTTTATTTTGTTTTATATGTGGAGGGTTGAAGCATATCATTTACTGAAATCACTGGGATAAGAACAATCTTTGAATCAAAGAACATGACTGTTTGTTCTCTAATAGCAGGAGCTGGTATGTATGCTGGAAGAATTGTTGCTTTGGCTGAATGTATTTCCAATTATTTTTTTCTTTCTATTTTTGACCTAGAGGTCAGTCAAAATAAGGAAGGCAGCGATACCTATGACATTTAGGGCGCTAGTACATTCATAATGCTAAAACAAGGATGCTAAGGAGGAAAACCTGCACTTGCAGGTTTCTCCATAGCGTCCCCGTTTGAGCCTGATATTACGGTGCAGCCGCTAATAGAGATATGCAATTTGTTTCGTTACGAATTGAAATTCGTATGAAATTCACCATTTTCGTATTTCGGGAGCATTTCCGAAAATGAAATATCCAATATATTTTGGATTGATCCGACATTTCGGTGCGATTCGGTTCGATCCGGCGATCCGAATCAACCGAACCGATCCGAATCACCGAACCGAAACAAAACAAAAAAACTGTCCGAAATGACACAAAACGGAAAAAAAGACCCGAAAAAAAACAAATGAAAAAAAAGTCATTCACATCCCTAGGTGCTAATTCAGCAGCCTGCAAGCTTCAAGATCCTTGCGGCAGCGCTAAGTGCCACTGCAAGCATCCTCTCCATGCAGGGTTATTCAAAGAGATTCGAAAAGTCACTGCACGTTCGGTGACTTTTCGTTCTCTTCAATTCGGTTCCTTTTGCCGATCCCATTTCGGTGACCCTGCGGTGTATTCAGCAAACACCACAGGGTCCCCGAATTGCAGGGAAAAGCTACCGCAAACCCGACGAAAACGAACCGCAAAACCCACAGGGTTATCCAAAGAGATCCGAATTGCTTGAGAAAGGTAACCGAACGCTGAAAATCAGCGTTCGGTTACCTTTCCTGACCATTCGGCTATCCAGAGAGCAGGCAATTCGCCAAATCCTGGCGAATTGCCTGCACATACGGTGCCTGTTCGGTGCCTGTTCGAGGGCAGTGAAATCCCCATGAAAAAGCACTGTTTCGGCTATTCAGAGAACATAAACCAGCAGTGAAAGGTTCCCCTAATGCCCTGTCATTCGGTGGTTTAATTCGGCAGGTTTATTCAGGCGAATCCCATAGACTTCAATGTTAAAAATATTCCCGTTTTAATTCAATATCTCATAAACCGTTCATTATAAAATTCTGCAGCAAAAAGTCTCTTTATTTATAGATTTTTTAGGATACTTTAAGCATTTTTCAGATTTTTTTTTTAAAGTCCGTTTTTTTTTTTTCTTTCAGTTTACTTATTTTTTTTGTAACAGGCCTCTTTATTATCATTCCCTGGACCTCCTGTGAAAATTTCAGACATTTTCGCTCAGTAGTTTCTTTGCAAACAGATTTTCATTTTCCCAGATTCATACAAATGGTTTTGCTAATTTATTCACCTCCCTCTGTCTGCGTCACAGCTGCTTCGGCTCTGTGTGATTCGGCTCCTGTTCGGCTCCTGCTCGGGTTTTTCGAAGGTTAATCCAGATGTTTTTGCTTGTTTTCTGCGTGCATTCGGTGGGTTTTGCGGTTAGCTTTCGTCAGGTTTGTGGCAGCCTTTCATTGCAATTCGGGGGCCCTGTGCTGTTTGCTGAATACACCGCAGGGTCACCGAAATGCAATCGGCAAAAGGAACCGAATTGAAGAGAACGAAAAGTCACCGAACGTGCGGTGACTTTTCGAATCTCTTTGGATAACCCTGACAGCGAATGCACGCAGAAAAGCCACAAAAACATCTGGATTAACCTGCCGAAAACCACGGAAAAACCCAAGCAGGAGCCGATCATCCGCAGGGAAGCCGCCGGAAAAAGCCGAAAAAGCCGAGACCGCAGACAGAGGGCAGTGAATAAATTAGAAAAACAGTTTGCATGAATGTTTGAAAAGTGAAACGCTGTTTGCAAAGAAACTACTGAGCGAAAATGTCTGAAATTTACATATGAGGTCCAAGGAATGATAATAAAAAGGGCTGTTACAGAAAAAATAAGTAAACTTAAAAAAATAAAATTCAGAAAAATGCTTAAAATATCCTAAAAAAAATCTATAAATAAAGAGACTCTTTACTGCAGAATTTTATAATGAACGGTTTATTAGATATTGAATTAAAATGGGAATATTTTTAACATTGAAGCCTATGGGATTCTCCTGAATAAATTTGCCGCATGAAACCACCGAATGACAGGGCATTTCGGGAACCTTTCACTGCTGGTTTGTGTTCTCTGAATAGACAAAGCAGTGGTTTTTCATGGGGATTTCACTGCCCTCGAACAGGCACCGAACAGGCACCGTATGCACAGGCACTGCTCTCTGGATAGCTGAATGGCCAAGAAAGGTAACCGAACACTGATTTTCAGCGTTCGGTTACCTTTCTCAAGCAATTCGGATCTCTTTGAATAACCCTGATGGAGTCCGGACTCCACGGAGGCTTCTGCTGCTGGACTGGTCACATGACTGGTCACAGATCCAGCAGGTCGGTGGAGTGATTTGTAGAGGGAAACTGGGGGACTTTTCTGGTGCCGGCGGCAAGAACAAGCAGATCAGGCTGCCGTTCTTGCCGCAGGATTAGAGATATCTGATTTTTAATGGGCCTTTTCAAGTTGGTGCTGACTAATTCTGCAGAAGCGGAATCTGTTAGCACCAGGTCCTAGCTGTGGTTAACTTTAACCGCAGCAGGATGGTAATTAGCGTTAGGACTTTGTAATCCTAACACTAATTAACACTTTGCGCTCCCCATGTTAAGCATAGGGAGCGCAAAGTACAGTAAGCGTACGCCGAAAAGCGCAAGATCCAAATTGCTAACGGGTTTTTGAACTCATTAGCATTCGGATTGTAATATAATGCGCCGCTCTAGGGCAACCACAGCTAACGTTAACACTCACACAGGTGAAAGCTACCATTGGAGCGTAGAATGTAATATGGCCCTTACTGTATTTATATTATTTTACAGATTATTATTTGCGATGAGTATTGAATGCAGAGATTTTCAGCAAAACAGTATTGTGAGTGAGGTCATGTAGTTCAAAAACCTCTTGAATACGAAGGTAAACCATCATCGAACCAAATGGTGATCCTGAGTGACAGCATCCACATGCAAAGGAATGATGCAATGACTTGTTTTCATTGCCACTGTTTTCATTTATTAAAATGGCACTCCCATCAGTAGATACCCCATACGCTTCTCGCACGAGTAACTTGGTGGCCACCAGAGGTCCCTGAACATGCACAGAATATATAGTCATTATCATTGGAATTGGTTCCTGTGTGTCAGCAGTATTTCCACAAGCTAACACTCACAGGTTAAATAAATCTATGATTGCTGATGGTAGGAAATGTGTATGGCAGTGGGTACATGTGGCAAGTCAACGACAATGCATGCAGTGTACAGTATACATCCACACATACAGTACATAGGTCAAGAAGGTTGACCCGTCCATGGTCACTAGATACCCCTGTAGGGATACAGTCAAATTAGATGTCTGGTTTATATTAGCCTTTTAATGCCTTTCAGTCTTATGATTTCTATTGTTTGTGACAACCTGAACTGTAGTCAACAATGATCATCATATCCTTATATATGTATACACAAGAATAGATATCAATACATACACACATGCTTTTATATACAGTATATATTCACTGTGTACATATATTTTAATTAATTTTTTTGCACCTCTATCATTTCATTTTTCCTCTGAATATCATTTTTTTTCAATCGATAATTAAGAATTGTTGTTTTTCTGACTTTATGATTGGGGGGGGACGTGCTGGGGGTTGAGTTGGCTTAAAACGGACGCAGGATGGTAGCAGAAAATATAATCCTGTGTCTGAAACAAACAGTCCACACATAAAGAACATTGAGTGCTGGTTATAGCGTTTCTAATGGATGCCACATGTACAGGTATCAGATGGCTGTTTAAGTACAAGGAGCCGAAGGATCCTTTTCGTATACACATAATAATATTTATGTGTGGTTTCTTTTATGGCTCGAAACATAACAGCTGGCTTATTTATTAGAAAGCAAAAGGAATGATTCGCTCTGCGTGCGCACAAAATAGCCCAGGTTCTTCGTCTCTTCAAGGAATTGTTTTTCTTTCTAAAAAATGCACTACCCTTATGTGTTACAAAGGGTACAGCATATAGTCAAGTGGGGGAGACGCTCAAAGTATGCTGACTGTGAAATTCTTCAGAACGTTAACCCTTCCACAGTCAATACTATTTATATATATATATATATAATGTTCCCAAAGATTCAGACGCACACGGAGACTGGCTTAGATGAAAATATTTTTATATATGCATAACCTTATCTCTGCTAGAAAGCCACAGCATTGATTTTAGGGTTCTGTGTAATAACAGATCCAGGATGCATAAACGTGAGACAGGTGGCATTTGCATATCCTACCCAGAATTCCTTGCTGCATAAGGGGAATGTGGCACAGGAGCTCTGGGATGCAATTCATCGAATTGCTGTGATGTGCAAGTGGCTTCTGCAATAATAAACACCATCAGGGTTATTCAAAGAGATTCGAAAAGTCACCGCACGTTCAGTGACTTTTCGTTCTCTTCAATTCGTTTTTTTTTGCCGATCCTGCGGTGTATTCAGCAAGCACCACAGGGTCCCCGAATTGCAGGGAAAAGCTGCCGCAAACCCTCAAAAACGAACCGCAAAACCCGGCGAATGCACGCCGAAAACCCTCAAAAACATCTGGATTAACCTGCCGAAAACCACGGAAAAACCCGAGCAGGAGCAGATCACCCGCAGCGAAGCTGCCGGAAAAAGCCGGAAAAAGCCGACACTGCAGACAGAGGGCAGTGAATAAATTAGGAAAACAGTTTGCATGAATGTTTGAAAAGTGAAACACTGTTTGCAAAGAAACTACTGAGAGAAAATGTCTGAAATTTGCATATGAGGTCCAATGAATGATAATAAGAAGGGCTGTTACAGAAAAAATAAGTAAACTTAAAAAAAAAAATCGGACTTTAAAAAAAAAAAAAATTGTGAAAAATGCTTAAAATATCCGAAAAAATCTATAAATAAAGAGTCTCTTTACTGCAGAATTTTATAATGAACGGTTTATTAGATATTGAATTAAAACGGGAATATTTTTAACATTGAAGCCTATGGGATTCTCCTGAATAAACCTGCCGAATTAAACCACCGAATGGCAGGGCATTTCGGGAACCTTTCACTGCTGGTTTGTGTTCTCTGAATAGCCGAAGCATTACTTCTCTATGGAGTTTTCACTGCCCTCAAACAGTCACCGAACAGGCACCGAATGTGCAGGCAATTCGCCAGGATTTGGCAAATTGCCTGCTTTCTGGATAGGAGAATGGCCAAGAAAGGTAACCATACGCTGATTTTCAGGGTTCGGTTGCCTTTCTCAAGCAATTCGAATCTCTTTGAATAACCCTTTATATATAAATCACGAGTATAGCAGTACGTAGTGATACCTTTTTTATTGGACTAACATTACATTTAAAAGACAAGCTTTCGAGAGTATTCCTCTCGTCCTCAGGTCTGGATCTTAGAAAGTGGGTTCCTGATATGGAGTCCCTTTGGGACAAGATTCATCTTTTTACACTGGGTAAGAAAAAGTACGTCGCTGTTGACTCTTCTAGTCAGTTTGATCAGCTACTTCTCGATTGAAAAAATGATATTCAGAGGAAAAATTAAATGATAGGTGGAATTTTTTTTTATTAAAATATATGTACACCGTGAATATATACTGTATATATAAGCATGTGTGTATGTACTGATATCTATTCTTGTGTATGCCCGACGTTTCGGCTCAGAGCCTTTCTCAAGGAGTGAGCCGAAACGTCAGGTGTGTTTTACAGGAATTTTTACTATGATCATTTAATAAAAAATGTTGTTTATTTTTATCCAAGTCCTCCAGTGCATCCTGCTTTGTGTATTCATTGAGGATTTTGTGCACGGAGGCTCGTCTGATATTTTGGAAGCTATCATGAGCTGCTTATGGGATATATATATATCCACCCACCCCGGGGTGAGTGTACTACTTCTTTATAAATTTGTGGGCATATATATATTTTTTTATTCCTGGATAAAAGCTCTAAGGAGCAGAAAAGTCAGATATTTTTAATGCAAACTTAATAATTTTTTATATACTCAATCCCAGAGTGCTTCCCTCTATTGTTTTGGTGTATATATAAATATTATATACATGGGGGGCAGCACTTAACCTTAACTAAGCATTCAGTGTGGGTGCATCTCAAGTAAAACAATACAACAAAGCAGAAGGAGAGCACACCAAATATACTTCTGGTTTGTTTTATATATATATATATATATATATATATATATATATAAAAATAAAAAAAGTATTATTTTAACTGAAAAACAAAACTCCTCGATGTGAAGTGAAGGTAACAGGGCCAGGATACTTTACATCCCCACCCATCCCTTGAAGCTCAGTGTAGGAGGTTTGTGGATAGGGATGGGGACTGTGGGTTACAAGGTATGTATAAAATATGTCAACAAGTTGTCTAGTAACATAAACTAAAGCATGGCGCTTTAAAAGTAATATACCGAAAAGTAATGTAAACTAAACCATGTAGTACATATTAAATCTATACAAAAAGTAAATGAATTGCTGTTTATTAAAACATTTCTTTTAATTTAAAAATAGTTGCAAACTCTTGTAGGCTAAATAATTCTATAACGCCAGGCCACTGGGGGATTAAACCGAAAAAACAGAAGTGTGCCTTTTTCATTCACACGTAACAAAACATGTTCAGGCAAATGTCTAAATATTATCACATAAAAGAAGATACAGGGAGTCTTATTCTGGCTGAGCCAGTAATAGGGAGACGCTAACGGAAAAACGTTGTCACAAGCCAACATCCAGTTGGTAGGTGAAGGACACTGGGAACTATTTGTTTCAGTGTCCTTCAGCTAGCGAATTACTCCATAGGACCAGAGGTGAACAAATATATATATATATACACACAGGTTGGGCATCCCTAATCCAGAATTCTAAAGTTAAAAAAATCCAGAATTTTCAGAATCCCTAAAACAAAATTCTAAAGTTTAAAAATCTGGAATTTTCAGGGTCTTCTGGAATGTAGTTATACTCCCCTCCCTGATGCTCTGGGTAGGTCATACATTCCTGAGATGCGGTTTCTGATTGTTGCAGCAGAGCACAGCACACGCAGGGAGCCCCTGTGCAGCCCCAGTATGTGATGTATTGCATAGACACACTGGCTCTGTGCATCATGTCCATGGAAGACATCTACACAGCTCTCTCAGTGCGTGTAAACATTGGTGCTGCAGCAGGAAGGGATTTGCAGCTCCCCGTCACGATCCCCTTCCGCTCAGACATCCGATTCTCCCTGATTCTGAAACCCAGAAAAATAAGAAATCTGGAATGCTTAACACCAGTTTTCTTGGAGTTGGTAATTATTTGTCATTACTGGTTGCAAGCGAGAACAAGTGACTTTGAAATGGTTCGTTATTCTCTGGCTGCCTGCAGAGTAGCACATACTGTACAGTAGGCACGTGAAATCAGCCACACAGTAAAGGAAGTTTGCGTCTTGCCTTGAATGGGACAGGAGTTGTTAAGTATAAAAGCTCCACTCGTTAATAATAACGACTTGCTCGTTAACCATGATGGATTGGTCAGAATAGGTCCCAAATAAAAAGGTCTCTTTCAGCAAAATTAAAATATGCCAACTCACAGATGGACATGTTTAACAATCCTGATTAGTTGTCACTTTTAAAGCAAGCGTTTTTCAGACAAATCCCACAGAACATGCTAGGATTTAAAAGATATTTAAGAGAGTCACATGTGATTATGGCTCACCAAAGCTTCTAAAAGCCGGATCTGGCATCATTAAGGGTTTTATTTGCTGAACAGCAAATGCATAATTTAGGCCTAAATACATGACTTGGCAAAGAAAGGGAAAAAAAAAATAATCATAATTATTTATTCATCTTTTCCCTGTTCATTTTAGATGTACCCCTTATATATTTCCTTAATTCTCGTGAAAGCTCTTCTTACTGAGGTGAAATACTATCGCAGCAGAGGTTATTTATTTATTTTTATTATTATTGCTTTAATATTGCATTCTGAATATCGGTTTAACACAAATTATCACTGAAAGAGCAAACTACCATATTAGCGCAGACCGTGAAGGAGGGAACTATGACGTTTAACGTAACAGTCTAGAAATTATTCCTATTTATTCTCCGAACCACAAAATGTATTTTAAAAAATTTAAAAAAAGCCTCTGTTCACTGTTAGTAGTCATTGACTGTATACATGTACGTGTAACATATAGATTTTAAATCCTGCACTTTTGCAAAGTTTGGGGTCACGTTCATTTTTCCTGTGTTACTGCTTTGAAATACAATTGTATCATTGCTTATAGACTGGAGGAATACACGAGGACGGCTTTAATTGCCTGTACAGCAGTGTATTGAGCAAAAATGCGAATGATAAATTGCAAAAGTATATAAACAGCACCGCAGTTTTATCTCATTGTCCCCTTTTTCCATTAGAAAGATAGATTGTGGTAACTCGCTTCATTTTAATGAATGGAATAAGGCTGTAGAAGAGGCCCTCACATCATAGAAGCTGCTGCAGTTCTCTTTGCCGTGGGTGCATTTCTCTATTGAATTGTATAACAAATCAGGGAGCATGTGCATGACATCACACAGACACTCCTACCATCTCAATTTTTCTGTTCAAATAAATGAAAAGGCAGGGATGGGCTGGAAGACCCCTGGCTACTTCCTGATTAATATGAAACCACGAAGGAGGAGAAGGATCCAGTGTCGCCTGTTTCTCAGTATTGCTGTATTTCTAATGCATCAAGATGACGCGCTGAGAAGAGTGTGGCAATGAACAGGTTAATAGCACCAGGCCTTTGTTTATTTTGTCATTATTCCTCTACTAGGGATTAAAGCGCAACCCAGTTCCCATTACAACCAAAAATCCTACTCACACCACTCCAGGTTATCCAGTCTGCCACCACTCAGAAATTCTCAGGTCCTCGTGCCCGACCACCTAACCCCACCCCCCTCACATCTTACTCAGTCTGGTCTACCAGTCATTGTCCCTGCTTTGACTCATATTTTTAACCTCTCCCTCTCCTCTGGTGTCTTCCCCTCTGCATTCAAACGTGCTCTGATCACCCCCATTCTAAAGAAGCCATCTCTTGATCCCACCTCCCTTTCAAACTAACATCCCATG
This sequence comes from Leptobrachium leishanense, assembly GCA_009667805.1. Taxonomy (NCBI): domain Eukaryota; kingdom Metazoa; phylum Chordata; class Amphibia; order Anura; family Megophryidae; genus Leptobrachium; species Leptobrachium leishanense. The sequence continues at coordinate 74,084,215 of CM019065.1, forward strand.
TCTGTGCTCCCCTTTGCCTCCAAAATCCTAGAACGCCTGGTCTATAACCAGCTCACCAGTTTTCTCACTGCTAACTCTCTGCTTGATCCACACCAGTCTGGCTTCGACCACCCTCTCCTGCTCCTCACGCTGCCTCAACTTGGCCTAGGTGACACTGTTCTCTCCTGGTTCTGTTCCTACCTCTCTCTTTGCTCCTTCAGTGTCTCTTTGGCTGGTGCCTCTTCACCACCGGTTCTTCTCTCGGTTGGGGTGCCTCAAGGCTCTTTTCTGGGTCCCCTACTCTTCTCAATTTATACTGCCTCTCTGGGCAACCTCATCTCTTCCTATGGACTCCAATATCATCTCTACGCTGACGACACCCAAATCTTCCTTTCCTCCCTCGATCTCTCTCCTCCTGTGTTGGACCGTAACAGCCTGCCTGTCAGCTGCCTACGACTGGATGACTTTCTGTTTCCTAAAGCTCAACCTCTCTAAAACTGAACTTCTTGTCTTCCCTCCCTCTGAAACCTCCATTCTTGCACCCATTTCCCTTCAGGTGAATGGTGCCACCATTACTTCTACCTCTCAGGCTTGCTGCCTCAGGCTCCTCTTGGACTCCGATTTATCCTTTACTCCTCACATTCAGTCACTTACCAAATCTTGCGGTTTCCACTTAAAAAACATTGCACGCATCTGTCCCTTTCTTAATCAGGACTCTGCTAAAATGCTCACCCAAGCTCTAATTATCTCCTGCCTTGACTACTGTAACCTCCTTCTCTCTGGCCTTAAAAAATCCCAGATTCTCCCTCTGCTCTCTGCAATGAACGCCTGTGCCAGACTCATTCACCTCACATCCCGAACATCTCGCACCTCACCCCTTTGTCAATCTCTACACTGGCTCCCTGTTTCCTTTAGAATCCATTTTAAAATACTGGTGCTCACATACAAAGCTCTGCATTACCGCGGCCCAGCCTATATCTCCTCCCTTATTAGCAGGTATATTCCGCCCAACCACTACGCTCTGCCAATGATCTGATGCTATCAGTTCCTCTTACCTGCACCCCTAACTCTCATCTTCAGGACGTCACTCGAGCTGCCCCTTTCTATGGAACTCTCTCCCCATCTCTCCAGTCCTTCAAGGAGTCTCTGAAAACACATTACTTTAGAGAAGCCTATCGGCTCACTCCATGATCCCCCACCTGTACATTTCATGCACCATTTTCCGATTCAGCCCACACGCTCTCACATACTCTGCTATTCGTGCTCACCTAGTGTGTCACCCCTCTCCTCTTAGATTGTAAGCTTTCGAGCAGGGTCCGCTCTCCTACTGTACTGTGTGTTGTACCTGTATGTATATTTGTTATTCTGTCTCTCCCATTGCACAGCGCTAAGGAACTTGTTGGCGCTTTATAAATACTTGTAACTGCAACCACTCAAATGCTTTTATCTCAGGGTTTCTTGGAGATCTATAAATAATATTTTACTTGTAATAGAATAACAGGCACTGCAGCGCATATCAATGTGATTAAAAGATTGCTTTTCTGAGGATTGGGAAGTTTCAGTACTGGAGATCCAGTTATAGATTTACATAATATCCAAGAAGCATACTATACCTACAAATATATATATATATATATACACACAAATATCTACGATACATTGATGACATTTTCATCATATGGCCAGAAGGAGAGGAACGCCTTTTAGACTTTCACAAGGCATTCAATACGTTCCACCCATCGATCAAACTAAAGATGGAGTTTTCCAAGCACAGTGTGAGCTTCCTAGACTGCACCATATCAGCTGCCAACAACACGCTACACTCATCTGTGCACAGGAAACCCACAAACAGGCCTAGCTACCTCCACAACGCCAGCTTTCATCCCAACCACACCAAACAAGGCATCATCTACAGCCAGGCCATCAGGTACCACCGAATCTGCTCGGACACTGGGGACAGGGATAAACACCTGAACAAACGGTCTGCATCATCAAGGGCTACAAGGAAAGGACAATCTCTAAAAAAATCAAAATCGGCCCTGAAAACACCGCGCGAACAGCTGTTGCGCTACAAAGAAAAGAAAAACACCACACGGATCCCTCTAGTTGTTTCCTACAACCCAACTCTAGAGGGAATTCGCAAAATCATCAAAGATCTGCAGCCACTGGTCACAGAGGACACAGCACTCAGGAAATATTCCCACAGCCCCCCTTACTGGCATTTAAGCAACCCCCAAACCTGAGGCAAAAACTGGTCTGCAGCAAACTCACTCAGGAACAGGATGACACACAGAATGGGACCAAACGCTGTAACAAACCCCGCTGCAAACTGTGCCAACATATATGTGACAGCAGCACTGCACAGCACAACAACGCCACACACAACATCAAGGGCTCGTACCTTTGCACGTCTACAAATGTCATTTATATGATCCAGTGCACGGCGTGTGATAAGGGCTGCTATAATGGTGAAACCAGCCTTAAACTAAATCTCAGGATGAACCAGCACAGACACTCCATCAGGAACCACCAGGAAAATACATATTGTACCCGAGTGGGACATCACTTCAATCTAGCAGGCCACTCCCTCCCAAACCTCAGAATTAAAATTCAAAGGCCATTTTAAAGATCACCGGGTACGCAAAACATATGAAATGAAAATTATCACATATTTCAACAGTATAAAACAAGGACTTAATGTAGATTCGGGTATTTTAACCCACTATAATAACGTCATATAATATTCATAATTCTGGTTGGGGCTTGGTTTTCTCTCTCCTGCTTTTTTTTGGTTGTTTTTTTTTCTTATTATCTGTGTCTTCCTCATACTCACTGTTTTTTTTTGTTTTTTGTCCTTTCACTTTCCCTTTGAAGTGGACATGATCTTATCACTGTTGTCTTATGTGCCTGAGACACTTAATTTTTTTTTGCTGTGTTTTTTTTTTCACCTTTTTTTCTTTCCCCACTCTGACCATTCCATTTGGCAATGTACAACATCGAACACCCCCAACCGTGCGCCCAATGAATGTCCCAATGTTTAATTCTATTATTCTGATCAGTAAGCTTCTAGACCTGACGAAGGGAGGATCACTCTCGAAAGCTTGTATTTTAAATGTAACGTTAGTCCAATAAAAAAGGTATCACTACAGACTGCTATGCTCGTGATTTTGGCATCTGGACTAACACGGCCTACCTAATCTATATATATATATATATATATATATATATATATGTGTATACATGTGTTTTACATGTTGTATCTATATATAAATAAAATACATGTATATATATATTCTGTATACATATATTTTTATACAGTATAAATAAAACACATATGTATATATATAGTACATGTTTTATATGTTGTATTTATATATAAATAAAATACATGTGTATTATAAATTCTGTATACATATATATTTATACAGTATAAATAAAACACATGTATTATATATAGTATATATATATATAAATATTATGTATATTTACACAGAATATATAGCATATGTAAAAAACATACATATGTATTAAATATTTTATATATACATCCTACATAAATATATTTACAAACACTATTTTGTCATTGTCATTTGTCATTATTGCGGGAATAAACTCCTGTGTAATTTCTATTTCAACGCTTACTTCCCTTAAGACCAAGAAGCGAGACGTCACAAAACCCATTTTCTCTTATTTTTTCTTACAAACCGATGTCACGTGTGTTCACCCTAGCTTGCTATATCCCCCTTTGTTATATATGTTGCAAGTGAGGCAAAGCACGATTATAAGAAAAAAAAATGCCATTGCGCTTTTTTTTCTTCTATATATTTCTGGTATTTAAAAATGACTAAATGAATAAAAGAAAAGGGTGCTATTAACATGTAACCTCTGCAAACCATGACAGCTGCAATTTCAGAGCGATAAAAAATAAATCGTAAAGCAGAAGAACATGTAACGCAGCAGAACATGTCCAGACTACAGCACAGGGCGACTACACCTTGTTTTGTCTAAGCTGGAAGTAGAGGTTTTTTTTTTCGTCTTTGATTAACCATTTCAACACAACAGGAGATGCAAAGGAGAACATTCCAACACGCTCCCAAATGGGTACGCAAAACACTGACAGCCAGAGAGGAATCAATCATTATTCCTGACTATAATTTTTTTTTTAAGTATGCCACATTTATATGTGTGGCTCTGTGCTTGACGAAGAAAACAAAATAGCAGCATTAGTAGTATGTCATGATGGAATGAAAGGAGAAGATTGTGACAATATTTGCCAAAAATGATTTGTGTGGATTTAAATATTTACTGGTATTAAAAATCAATACTTATTTGTTAGATCACCCAATTACATAAAATCTGGGAGCTCGATTCTAGATGAAGTGGTGACATTTCATTAACCACATCACTACCGTGGTAGTAGTAACAGCAGACGCAGCAGCATGAGGCAGTGTTAACATGATCTGCTGCTATGCTCTGTCATCGCAACCAACAATTTTCATTTGCAAACAAATTTCATTTACATGTGGGTTCCAGAAAGTGCCCTTAAAGTTTAAGCAACCTGGGCATGATGCATGAGGTGACAACACATTTTACAACCAGCTGGGGGATGTCTCTAATGGACCTTTCCCCAGCTGATCCTGCATGGAGCTCAGAACTGCAGTAACTCCATTTGGCCAGCAGATGTCAACATGTGCCTGCTAAATAGACTGTTACAGTAAAGGAATATTCTCAAATAATTATTACTGTATAATTAATTAAAAATTATTTTCCTAAAAGCCACTGGTTCCTGACAGTGGTTTTTAGGCAAATCACTTGGTAGTAAAGGTAAAGATCTGTTGTGGCTTGATTTATAGACAGATTACTGTACATTTACACCTCCTATACTTTGGGATTAATTCACTCAGCACTGTTTTTTCATCAAATTAAATCAAAGATGCAAACAACATTCAAAATCAGCATGGTTGCAGTTACGTTGAACTTCAGCTATTCAGAGAAGCAGCTTTAAATGTATTGCCCCTAAATGTATCAAAATAAGCTCATAGCTAGGTTGACCCTGACACTTTAGTGCATAATAGACCAAATACCACACGATTAGCCCCAAAATTGGTTCGACGGACACAAAAATGGAAAAATTGAGTGGAAAATAAGCTGCAAGCATATCTTCTATGATTGATATTTTTCCACAAAAGTATTTTTAAGATTTTTAGGTTTTTTGTTGGTTTTGCACTTTTTATTTTTACTCCCCCACTAGATTGGCTCGTTGTGGCAGGTGGGTTTACGCTTGGAATGGCCGATGTCAGTAAACCAAAAATCTCACTTGTTAAGAAATGAGATATATACTCTTTATGATTAGTGACAAGTGCTTTAAGTGATGACAGCAGGGGTCAACTCGAGCAGGAACACGTGGGAACGCAGTTCCTCCAGTATCTTCTCAAAGGGAATAGAGTTTGCTTTTGGTCCACACACCGAGAAGATTTTATTAGCTTCTAATCATATGTTTCCTTATTAAGTCACGGGAAATATATGATATTTAGGACTAGACGCCTTGATGTCAGTATCAGTTTAACGATACTGTCGTGCTGCTATTATTGGGTATTTTTTTCTTGCATTCCAAAAAAGAATGACATCGGGATCCTGAAGAAGAAACTTAAAATCAGGACATAAATCCCAAATCAGGGATAGCCGAGACGGCAAACAGGGATGTCAAAGCCCAGTGAACAAAAACGCGGGTTAGTAAGGGTTAACACTTGTTAGAGATTAACCTGGTAATTTGGCAAACACAATGAATTCATTGTATCAACCTCTACAAACCTACGTTTGCTTGGTGGATTAGCTTTAACGATGCAAATCAAGGACACAATCAACTGAAAAATCCCTCTTTTCCCGTATAGAAAATCTGGTGTCATCGTTTTTTCCACATAGGAGCTTTAGTTAATAACCTCTACCTTAAGTAATGGTAATCTCTATGATAAATATAATTTTCTACCAAAATTCTCCCCGCCTTCTTTTTTATTACCATACTTGCGCACATGTAGCATCCTTCAAATTTTCTTTTAATAATAACCAAAAACATCTGGGAGTCGAATCTGGACCCGTGCTCCCACGTAATATGTGTATGGATGAACTTTAGCCAATAGGATAATCCTTTAAACTGTAATGTTGAAAAATAATAACACTGATTCACAACATATGCTGGCGGGTATATACTACAATGCACCTCATTATCTCGATGCGTGCGATTTCACGTGTATCTGTGAAGTCAGACAGTAAAAATACATTGTGATTTGTTCCTTTTGGCTATTTGACACTGACATCTGTGATGAAATTGAGGTTTTCCTTCCCAAAATCCACCCTTTGAGCTTAACAGGTGTAAAGTGCCAACTTCCAGCCTGTTCAGCTGTCTAAATAAAACGTAATAATTTTGGAACGGGACGGAAAAATGAGTTCATGTAAGGTAAACCCTAGCTGCTCCTCCAATTTCCACAGAATATTGCCTTTGGCTCATAACAAGAATATCGGGGTCTTTATGTTAGGGTAAATGTTGTTGCAGACTGCAATGCCAAAAGACTTTCGCCTCTATCAATGGGATCTCTGTACAGACTTTATTGGCTACGGAAGAAAGCGGCTGTATGTATAAAGTTAGCCGAATGCGTGTATAATACACACATTTATACATTATTTATATTCTAATTTGTCTACAAATATTCATTCAGTTGTTGGTGACTCTAATGCCAACCAGGATCAGCGATTAGCATCCATAATATATTATTATTAACATTTTTCATTCTTTTACCGATTCATCGCGCCTTATCCGGAATGCTCGGAATTTCAGAATCTGGGAAAATGTGATGTCTGGGAGGAAGTGGATTGTGACAGGAGAGACATGATCCCCTTCCTGCTGCATCCACAAGCATGTACACAAACCGGGAGCGCTGTGCAGGTATTTTCTGCAGACATGATATACGGTCTCAGAGTGTCTCCAAGATGTATGCCACATGCTGGGAGTGTCCAGAGGCTCAGAGTGAATGCTGTGGTCTGCTGCTTAGCGGAAGCTCCTGTCCAGAGCAACCCTAACACGGAAGGCTACGATAATTCCGTTTTTTGGAGTGTGTCTGATTTTATAATTCCGGAAAAGGGATAGTCTTCCTGTTTTTCCCTTTCAAAAGATAGGAAAGACTCAAAAATTGGATTAGCCAGCAATGTCTTGACTACACACCTTGGTATGGGGTATATGTCAAGCCTACATATGATGAAGCAGAAACTACCAGGCCCTCTATGTGTAATAGGAGCTTTATTCCAATGGTACCACCACAATGTATCCTATTTGACCCAACCAGAGTGCCTGGTCCATTCTTCTTCATTAGATGCTGTATAGGGCCTGAGCCTCCCAACCTGTAGAATGGCACCTGGGACTGGGTTCATTCTATAGGAGAGTGCTATTCCTCCCCTCTTTCTTGAATAGCCTATGTATGTTGTCCAGAATACTGGAAACAGTTCATCGTTTTTGGAGTGTGCCTGATTTTATAATTCTGAAAAAGGGATACTCAACCTGTTTTTCCTTTCAAAAGATAGGAAAGACTCAAAAGTTGGATTAGCCAGCAATGTCTTGACTACACACCTTGTTAGGAGTATATGTCAAGCCTATGTATGGTGAAGCAGAATCTACCAGGCACTCAGTATATGTCAAATATGTCAAATAGAAGCTTTATTCCACGGTTATCACCACAATGTATCCTATTTGACCCAACCAGAGTGTCCGGTTCATTCTTCTTCATTAGATACTGTATGGGGCCTGAGCCTCCCGACCAGTATGGCACCTGGGACTGGGTTCATTCAATAGGAGAGTGAAATTCCTCCGCTCTTTCTTGAATAGCCTACGTATGTCGTCCTGAATACTGGAAACAGTTCATCGTAAAGAGCTTGGGCCCTATTACAATCTTCGCGCAAACGTTTGCGCCGGCGGAAAATGCATTAACGCGAGGGGTAAAACCCTTTGCGCTGAACGTCGTTTTACATAGTCAGTGCAACAAATGCGCATGTACGTTTACCGCGGGTGAACCTGCGCAAACCCTGCGCGAGCGTACTTTACTGCACGCGTCCTATACTTAACATTGTGAGCGCAAATGCGTCTGTGCACTGATACGCGGATGGTATTGCAGTCAATGCGCAGGAATTAACGCATAGCCTTTGTGCGCATAATTTTAACAACTCCTAAAAGCTGGTGTTAATGGCAAATTCTATCAACCTGGCCGAAACCAAATACACCAGCCCAAAAAAAAATAATTCAGCAAAGTATAGTTACACATTCTGCTTGTCACGTCTCGACCCTGCCCCCTGCTGGTGGGAGCAGGGATTTGCCAGTTTTCTGTTTTTCAGGCTCTGCAGACCATCTATTGGGCTGATTGGTCTGCGGTCACATGATCTGCTCAGCCCTATATATAGGGCTTGGAGTACCCTTGATCCTTGGATCAGGATAGTCTGTTTTCCACTGAGTTCCTGCTCCTTGTGTTATTTGGTTCTGTATCTTGATATTCTTTGTATGACTTCTTGCTCTGGCTTCTGGATTATTCTCTTGTCTGTCCCCTGAAGTATATCTGTATTTTGATTATCTCGTGTATGACCTGGCTTGTCTTCTGTAATTTCTCTTTTGTATGTCCATTGTCTGTTTAGGAAATATCTGTCTGTTTATTTAGTCTGTTTTTCACTCAACAGGCATTTGGCCACGAAGCCATTTGGTGTGAGTGATACTCAGGGCTTTGTTTTGAACTCCCTGGCTGGGAGTGTCAGGATTTGCAGTTTGCTGCATTCATTGTGTTTTCAGGTACTGAGTTCTGCCCTGCAGTGTGCTGCATTCATTGTGTTTTTGAAGTATCGAGTTCTGCCTTGCAGTTTGCTGCATTCATTGTCTACCCCCAATCCTGTGACCTGTCTGTAGATGAGAAATCATACCCAGTGCAGGGCTTCCTCGTGTGTCTGTATTCTTCCTCGTGTGTCTGTATCCTCTTGTCTTCAGGTTCTGCAAGTCTGTGCTGGATTCTGCTATAAGCGGCAAAAACCATATACCTGCCCTAAAGGCTTCAACTTACACAGCCTAAAGGCTCCCCATCACCCTATAGGGGGCCTACCGTTACACTACTCATACCAAAGCAATAAAATGGAGAAGTTGTGTGAGCATTTATTATTGCTGCAGCATATATGCTCAGATTGACTTTGACATGCGCAAAAACTTAATGTGAGATAATTGTGGTTCTTAATTCTGATTGGCTGAATCGCGTGAAAAAAACTGTCCGCACACCGATTTCTGCGCACAACGTTACCGCGCGTGCATTTGTGCGCGTCCGTTTAACGCGTGGTATTGCTCGACGGATGAAAAAATGCGCGAGGATTGTAATGCCAGCCTTTAAAATTAAAAATGCAATTGTAACATTGAATCCCAGTAAATTAGATTCGTATACAATCCAATACTTGAGACCATCACAATTTTGGCTACTGTTTCACCATATCGAGCACAATTGAGCTGCCTTTACATGTCATTTCCATTCAGTGCTCAAAAGACGCTGGTAAATATATAAGACGGATCACTGATATCAGTAAAAGAGGTCTGAATTTGGTACTTAAAAGCGACATGAGACTATATAACAGAATATCATAAGATATCCCCTGCTTAGTGTATGAAACGTGTGGGTAAATAAATGCAAAGCTGTTCTATTATGTCAAGAAGATTCTCCAACCATGACGATGCCATGAATGACCTACAGTGGGTAAAGAGTAAAAATCAGGGATATTCAAGGTTACCACAATACAAAAAGAAAGTGTCTCGATCCTCATTTTTCCTACAGAGCGCCGCAGTTATGGAATAACCTCCCAGACGCCATCAAATCTTCCCCGTCTAAAGTCACTCAAGAGCTCCCTATTAACATACCTCAATACAGAACGTACCTGTAAACATGTAACATAGTGACTATATACAGAATGCACCTGTAAACATGTAACATAATGACTATTTCCTACATATTTATTTTCTGTTAATCTGTATATTTGTGTTATTTTTTAATATCTTGCATTTATTACTTTGTATTTCTGTAACAACTGTAACATTTTAATGTTCTTGAACCCAGGACATACTTAAAAACGAGAGAAATTTCAATGTATCCTTCCTGGTAAAATCCTTTATAAATAAAAATAAAAGGATAAAATCTCAAATAGTAGTAGAGAATTGAATCAGGGACCTCTATGATTGAGTTCCAGAGAAACTTGAAGATGTATAATTTCACATACATTGCAAAAGGATTTGCTTTTTACTGCAGTATGTCTCCACATTTCTACCAAAAAGACGTTAAAAACATGGTAGTTCCCATGTGCTTTTACGATTAATCTGACATCATTACATAACTCTGAGAGAGAAAGAAGTGGTGGGAAAGGATGAAGCATGGCCCGTTTGCTGGTTTAACAGGAAGGTACATCCACAATGTGATGCTGAAGAGCTCCCTCCCTTCAGGAAAAGAAGTCATTCAATTATCAACATTGGCCGCTAAGGAGGCATTTTCTATATTGGTGGCAGAAAGAAGTCAAAAAGGTAAAAGAAAATGTGAAAATACACATGCTCATAACTCTAGTAGAATATTTAACCCTTCCATCACCATAAACGTGTGTACACAATTAGCTCTGGAATACAATGAACTATTAATCTTGCATTCAAAGGTATGCAAATCGAGTTTTACGTGCTCATTTTTAATGGCCTCACATTCTGGGGAGAAACAAAATTCTTGGTGAAGATGAAAGGAACAGCCGCCCCTCTCACAGGTACTTTCATTATGTGTTGGTATTTTCCTACCTATACCGTGCCTCGGAATCGCAGTCTATAAAGAAGCGTCGCTTTAATCCGTGAGTGGTAGCTTGTGGAAAATATGGCTATATGAGTGGTAACCAACTGCAGTGATTATTTTTTAATTCTAGGGGTATTTAGGGACCTAAGATGGCAACTGAGTTACCCGTATAAGAAGAACATATGATGTTTGATGCTTGGAGAGTCTTTTTACTTTTCACTACAATAAATGTGGAGAGAAACAACAGGCGACAGTATCAGATAGGGCTTTTTGATCTTGGGGTATTGTGTAGAACATGCGGTGAATGAGCAATAAAATAGATCGCATAACAGTCATGACATTCACCAAGTCACCTGACTACATTACAATCTTCACGCTAAAACGGGGGCGGTAGGGAGAAAAAACTGCGCCCGCAGTTTTCCCCCTACCGCCCTCGTTTTAGTATGGAATTACAATGCAAGCGCTTAAAAAGCTGCCTGCATTGTTAGCCCACGCTACGGCCCTGCGATGCTCGCAGCAGCGCTGAGCGCAGCCACGAGCATCCACTCGCCGGAGTCCATAGGACTCCATTGAGCCAGACGCCTGCGGTCAGATAACCAGCCGGATCTCGCCTCGAGAGATCCGGCTGGTCAGCGTAGTGATACGCAGGGAGAGATTGGGGGGGGGGGACTTTTCCCCCCAGTCTTTCCCTGCTCCCGCCAGATGGAGGAGGCTGTTGGAGCTGCGGTCCTCGCCGTGGGACAGGAGGCGAGTATAGGATTTGTTTTTTAATTTTTTAGGCTGGTGTTAACGGATTCCGCTTCTGCAGAATCCGTTAACACCAAGTCCAGGCTGTGGTAAACTTTCCGCTAACCAGAGGCGGACGTTAATCAGCGTTAGGACTTTGTAATCCTAACGCTAATTAACACTTTGCGCTCCCTATACTTAACATGGGGAGCGCAAAGTACAGTAACCTCGCGCTGAAAAGCGCAAGATACCAAACGCAAACGGGTTACTTAACCCATTCGCGTTTGGATTGTAATGTGTGGTAGATACCGCGGCAAACGTTAATGCTCACGCGGGTGAGCATTAACGTTAGCGTCAAGATTGTAATGTGGCCCTCTGAGTCTTGGTATATGAATAGGTAACTGGCAACAGAGGAATAGACAAGGGGACCTTGCTTGGGTGCCCCAGAGCGAGGGATTCACATCACCAATGGTTAGAGTCCATGATGGGAGGTAACCCTAGACACACAGCCTATGAACTTGTACACAAGAAGCACCTTGACAGGTTTGGGGACTCAAAAAAAATAACTTTCATTCCAACTTATAAAACAAAATAGACCAAAAGCGAACAATTAAAACAATGTGGACCAAAAATATTTGGTCAGAGTACTCAAGATCTAAAAGAAACGATGTACCAGAGTATTAATATTTCTTAGAGCAACAGAGGAAAGTGTGACATTTTCCACCACGTGTCTGATGTCATATAGGAATAGGGTTGTGACCTGAAAAAGAGTTCAAATGAGTACCAAGATGTGTATTCTAGTGCTGAGCAGCGCTTTTGTTTGAATGGGTTTTCTAATGTATGGCTTCCAGGTGGGGAGGAATTTGTTTACCATCTGTTCCTTGTTAGACAATGTGTGGAGTCACTTTAATGTGAATAGGTGATGGAGTTTGGTTTGGAAATGCATTAAGAGAGGGGGAATCTGGGTGCCGCCACATCTGTGGAATTGTGTTACATCCACAGTGACTACTAATCAATATTTTGTGGGTGGGGATGATGGGTGAATGTTGCAAAGGGGAGAAGCCTAAAATACTTAAATCAGATGTTAGGAGCATTCTGTAACTACTTCCTACTGTACAGGGATAGGATTCACGGGGTTATAATGGTTGAAGATTCCTATACAGTACAGATACAAGGTGTTACTGTAATTTCCATATACAGGCATTATGCCATATACAGATATTATATTCATATTCTATTGGTATTTTTTGGGAGCTGCATTGCTAATAATTTCATTAGGATCACTACAAATCCCCATAAGCAGGAGGTCTGGCCATTTTTAGTATCGATCTTCATCACATTTACTGTATTTTATTATTTTTTTTTGAGAAAGTATTTTACCAGGAAGGATACATTGAGATTTCTCTCGTTTTCAAGTATGTCCTGGGTGGCGAGTATGTACCGTTAGGTGTCTAGCCCAAGGACACTTACTGGAGAGGTGCTCTTGCCGGGATCAAACCTGCATCTCCACAGTCTCTCTCCATGGTTATAGAGCAGTGATGTTACCTCTACTCCACCCAGCCGGCACTATATTTGGCACAAAGGCAGTTTTGCCTGTATGCTGATAATGCAGATCACGTGTGAAATTGTGCAAGATAGGGGACACCATCTAGAATTTACAACCTTTCATCCCAGTAATATTTCTGTCAAGGATAAACGAAAACATGAAATATTAAAATTGAGAAATTGTCATTATTTTTACCTTTTACCTATCTCAGAATAAAACATTTCCAAAAAGTGGATATTTTACTCAACGTTTAAGTGTTAACTATACATCCCATATTTAAACAAATATTATTATTTTTTTTATTTATTAATTGAGTTCATTGTATTTGCGGCCATTGGAAAGTATGTTACTGCACTTAATATAAATATTTCAATTATAAATCTAGACAAAAGTTGTCCAAATCAGTTTTGCCATTGCAGTAAATATGACTGCGCTACACAGCCATCAATCAGTATGGCGCCTCCTTGATGCCATTAGCACATTCAGGGTGACCCAAAGATGGAACATTCTCATCTTGAAATTGATTTATGTTTTAAACTACTTAAAATTCAATTGAACTCAAAACTAAAAATGAGAGTAACAATACTAAAATGTCAGACAAAGGTAATATTTCAGATGCAATAACGCTATACGTGACAGAATAACTGAGCAACTGTATTTGTTAATAATAATAATGTTAAAATAATTTGAGACAACCAAACAAATACTGAAAAATGAGATGTAGCCATTGACACCGTTTTTCACTTCCTTTATATACTGCAGTTAAAGGCACAAAACTCTTTGCTGGGGCTTTATTCTGTCCCTTTGTATTTCTGTACAGGAAATGGAAAATGTTACCCCCTACCTCCTCCTCTATGAAAGTAAAGCACCAAACAAAGCTTTATTGATGCACTTTAACATCCAGGGAAAGGAAAGAGTTGGTAAAGAGCAGCAGAGATAGGTTTTTCAACAAACTTTATTTGGCAGAAAGGGACACAGAGAAGATAAGCAGTTCTACCGAAAATGAAGGTCACAATATAAAGCGATGGGGATGATGAGAAGTGACAACACAGTAAAGGGAGGGAAAACCTAAAAAATAATCCTTGGACACACATTAACGCAGGGATCTGAATCACTGGCCCTCCATATCTTGAGAGCCTATATTTCCCAGAATTCTTTAGATTTATTGTATACAATAAATTACCATAGACCAATGGGAGACTCATGTACTTCAGCCACACCTTTGGGGAGGGGCAGAGTTTGACGTCCCTGTCATAAAGAGATTAACTGGGCTACAGTCTTAATGAAACAAATATATGTCAGCAGCATTAACACTTTAAACAGTCATTCTTGTTTGATAGATAATGTAATTTTGAAATATTCACACGGCCTATCGATAAAGGGCATGTCACATTTTGTCACTTTTCCAGGCCTGCCCTCTGTATGTGAGCTGATCCGGTCCAGCGGTTATTTCTTGCCCTGCGTTTCATGCATTCCAGTCCAGGAGTTTCCTTTTACATTCAGCTCTCCTCAGGATCATCTGTCTATTTTAGTACTTAACTAACTCCCTATTTAAGGGTGCTGCTCCCATGGTGCTACACTTTTTGACTGAATCAATCCTAGTGTGTGTTTCTCTGTTATCCTGCTGCTAGTCAGCTCCTCTGATTTGTTGGTATATTTTGTTCTGCTTTTATTTTTGGTTCCTTGTCCTGATTGTCCCTCTGGTTCCCTTGTTTTGTTTTTTGTTTCATTTTTGCCTTTGTCTTGCCCTCTGGTTTATATTTTATTTGGTTCCCTGTTTTCCTTGCCTTTATTTTTTATTTTTGTTTATTTCTGTACCTTGCTTTTATCCTTACTGCCCCTGTGTGGATTTCAGTGTACCAACCTCAGCTAGTTCTGACTATTCTCTGTGTCTTAACCCTTTGTGCTGTGCTTACTATTCGGTCTTCCAACCTTGGCTTTTCTTTAGACTATGATTGCCTTTTAACCCCTGCTGTACGTATTCTTCCTGTACAGTTCCTGGTTTATTTAGCTTTTTGCCTGAGACCCTGTACTGCCTCGTGTCATCTCCTCATAGATTTGTTACTGTATGATTTAACCTATGTATAGCATCAGATCACTCAGGTGTCCTGGGTTCAGTAGGGAAGATCCAATTTTCAGGTCCTGTTCTGTGTTTCTACTTTTGTGTCTCGGTTTTGGGATGACATGAATGAACCCCCAATAGTAGCAGCTCGCCTACAGCATTAACCATGGTCACACTGCAGTAAATCAACTCAGGGACACCCCTTTTCTTTCTTGGATTCATACCTTGCAGTGTTGGAAGGAATGAAGCGTGCATAGATGGTCAATTAAAGCAACTGACTATGATGCAGGTGGACCCTTGGATGTTTTGCTTCCTGTATATTCCTCAGATGGGAAATGTTAATACATGAGGTAGGCAGGCAGGTGCCAGCCAATCTTGTTCAAAATGGCCACCTTAAAGGGAGTAATTCCTTTAGAGCAGTGATGGTGAACCTTTCCACCCCAGATGTTTCAGAAATACATGT
This sequence comes from Leptobrachium leishanense, assembly GCA_009667805.1. Classification (NCBI taxonomy): domain Eukaryota; kingdom Metazoa; phylum Chordata; class Amphibia; order Anura; family Megophryidae; genus Leptobrachium; species Leptobrachium leishanense. The sequence continues at coordinate 74,099,817 of CM019065.1, forward strand.
CCCAAGATGCACAACAGCATATAAGCCTGGTTGAGGATCATAGGACATGGAGTTCAGAAACATCTGAGGTGCCAAGGTTGGCCATCACTGCATTAAAGTGTTTAGAGGAAATTTAGTTCACTTAAAATATTCCTCTCAAGCTCATCTGCTGGGCTTGCTTCTTTTGTCGAGACTCACCCGTGGATCCCTGTTGGCCCGCCAAGCGGCTGGTTGCGGCGTGGCTCCTCAGAGCCACGGCAGTCTGGCTGCTCTCCAGCGCAGTGTATGGCCATGTTCCGCTCCCTCCTTTAACACTGCGCTGTGGTTCGCTTCCACCAAGGGTTCCGCGCGTGGTTGCTGGCATCCTGCGGGCAGAGGAGCGTTCCCAGGGCACGCTCAGGACAGCAGCTGCTGAGAGCTCCAGCAAGGGGGTATGATTTGGAGGAGTCAGGAGAGTTGGATACACCATCTACAACCATCACACTCCTTCTGCCATACAGAAGCATGGGAAGGTATAGAGAGGGATGGGACCTGAGTGTGTCCTCAAACATGGCGCCCTATTTAAACCCCCATCACGGGTGTGAATATGCTCAATAGATGTTTCTCCTAGAGATCCTATCCAGCTTTGCCCTGTTATTGTCTACCTGTGTTTGACCTCTTATGTACTGACCACAATTGTTTGCAGCTTGGACCTTCCTTTGCTTTGACTTGACCATGAACCAGCTCTGTGTCTTGGCTTATCCATGATGGACTCCCATTCTATGATCTTAGGTGCAGTACCTTAAGGTACTGCACCTCGGGCTCCAGCCCATGCAATGTGAAACCTATAGGCCAACTCATTGGATTTCACCCAACAGTTAAACATCGGAAGCTCTGATTGGACCTCAGAATGGTGTGCCAAGGTTATCACCAAGATGGCTGCATCCTGTAGGTAAGAATGGCAGGTGCACTTCAATTTATTGCAAAAATATATCACCAAATCTCCTCCAAACCTCATGAGCAAGGCAACAGCATGAAATGCCATAGAAGCACTCTGGATTGCTTAACAATTACTCAGCAAAACATTCCTGAAACACTCCTGAGCTATGAATTAATCATTAAAAGGACAGTTCCAGCAGCATAGCCACATATACTCCTCACATGGGTTACACTGCAAGAAGGTGCACTATCCCTCAGTTTCACTTTACAAAATAACTCAACATTACAATATCTACATGTAAATGTCACCGCTCATTATGGTGACACTGGGATGTTGCAGTGAGGAAAATAGTGTGGTAGTACAGCCTTTCTTAGAAGAAAATGCCATCAAAACTCAGGTTGCATAGTTTGTACCTACTGCTGTATTAATGTGCAGGGCTGTAGATTTGGGGGACTTTGGATTCAGATTTCAGGGCTCATTTGCCTTTTGGAGGCTTAGGGATAGGAAAAAGTGGAAGTCTGGGAGGACATCATTGTTGCAAGTAGTTTCTCAGAGCAAAATTCTCACTCCATGGAATACGGGAGACAAAAAGGAAAAGTAATTTACACAACGCCAGATGTGATACTCGGTAAACTCGTTCTATATCAAACCTCAGGCACCGGCTGACGGGAAACGTCCAGGAACACGCCTGCAAGTGGCATTAACACCTGCGACAGCTCTGGAACAGGTGATGGGCCTTTTCCTATGGGATGCTGTAGGCGGGACGAGCTGATTTGATGGTGTATCGGTTACCTTTGGTAACGTAAAGATTTAATGCTCCCTAATGGAAGCCAATTTACAAAGGTCTGAATGAACATTCCCAGAAAGCAAACACACTCCTCCAGATGGCACGGTAGCATGCGATATCATGACGGCTAAACTGCTTCTCTAGCCAAAAGAGACCAACACAAACAGAAAGAAAGAAAAGAGTTGTTTAACACCTATAAACATCAACGCTATTTACTCAGCGGTTCTAAGGATAAATCAACAAACCGACCCAGGTTCAAAAAAAGAAAGGTCTGCCACAGTAGCGGAACATAAAATAAATACTCTAAGTTACGATATGACAACCACGGAGGCCAGTTACTCAATGTCATGAGTTCTAGAAGCAGATGTGTGGGTCTAATCGTTTATTTGCATTAAGCCAGAACAAGAATCCCGCTTGTGCAAATGTTTTTTCTCCTAAATAAAACCCGTTACAATTTCCATCTAGCAAATATATAATTTAAAGATGCTTTTGTTTACATACATAGCTATATATTCTTATATTCTTTCACGCATTTGTTTTTGCGCTCGCAAATGTGCATTTGCGGGAGGGGCAAAACCCTTTGCGCTGAACGTCGTATTACAACGTTCACGCAAACGATGTGCGTTAACGTTTAACGCGGATGGACCTGAGCGAGCGTGATGAACTGTGCGCCTCCTATACTTAACATTGTGAGCGCAAATTCGTTTCTTGCGCAGGTACGCGGATGGTATTACAATCGATGCGCATCTTTTTACGAACGACGTTTGCGCGCATAATTTTAACGTCTTTGAAAAGCTGGTGGTAACTGCAAATCGGAAATTCGTTCTGGCCGAAAAACGAAAAACACCAGCACGAAAAAAAAAAAATAGAGCACAGTATAGTTACACATTCTACACATACCCAAACAATAAAATTGTGAATTCGTGCGTGTTTTTATTATTGCTGCAGCATATATATGCTCAGACTGACTTTGACAGGCGCAAAAACTTAAGTGAGTCAATTAAGGTAAATTGATGTCAATTAAGGTTCTTAATTCTGATTGGCTGAATCCTGTGAAAAAAACAGTTCGTACACTGATTTACCTGCGCTACGTTACTGCGCGCATATTACTCTTCGTTTTGCGTGTGGTTTTTACGAACGTTATCTTTGGACGGATGAGAAAATGCGTTCGGATCGTAATACCACTGTTAATTTTCGCGCGATAACGCATAACGCTGTGCGCCAAAAAAATTGCTTAAATCTGGTTGTATACTATGTGTAATGAGGGCAACCTTCTCCACGATACCAAGACTGTATTCAAATGTCACGAGGACGCTATATTCCAGCCTTTTACTAGGTATAAAGGAAAAAACCAGGAAAAATAAAGCAGGAAAAATGTGCTTTCTGTGTTCATTTCCCAGGTTTCTAAATTGTTCTTTCAATTCGTCGTATGGTAGGACTACTCAGTGATTCATTTCTGTTCGATTAAGAATATTAAAAGGTATTAAGGTCTTGTTTATCAAGAGAGGTGTCTATCTCGCCATCTATGTGTACATACAGAAATGAATATTTTAAGTAGCGCTCGTTCTTCCATTAGCCAAGCAAACAAGCCACGAGAGGCTGTTCATGTTTTATTTTTTTGCTCTGAGCAGTACAAATGCCCAATATCCCCGGGTGAATGTTCCAGTGTTATCCTTTTGAATAAATCCGCAGTAGCTTCACATTCTCAGACTCTGGGATACACGTGCTCTTTTGGAAAAATAGAGGATGCTTTGTTGAAGAGCGATGTCAATTCTCATTGTGCGCCCTTTCTTTTTTTTTCTTTTTACGAGGGGCTGCAAACAAAGGTGGTTGCATTCAGTAATTGTGCTCACGCATGGGTCTAACGGGCAGATTCGTTTAGAAACGCTCGCAGAGGCAGAACATGGGAGCCATCAATCAGCAGGCTCAATTCTTGCCGCATTTTATGATGCAAGCTCCACTGTGCACCTCTCGACATTTCCGATGACAAAAGACTTAGCACTGGCGAAAAACGAGTCTGCTCTGCTCACGTTCCCACCATTACGTGGAATGGACGCAGTTTATACAAATAGATAAATCTAGATTTCAGTGCAGGACCATGTTGGACAATGAATATCAAGAGACGACAGCTGTCATCGTGGACCACTCTTTTCAACGATTGACTAGCCAGCGTGTCTTGAAAGGCTAGAGCTTTAATACTGACCATACAGAAATCTTTTTGCATTTGCTTATATATGATAGAAGCCCTTCCCATCCATATGGCACTCATTATTATAGATTTTTTTTAATAGGATGAAGACCTGCATTTTTATAGCCAATACCAGAACCTACAACTTTGATACATTAACAAAGGTATATGGTCATTGTTATAGTTATTGGTGAATGTCAAATAAAAGGAAAGCTCAGCACAGATTTTCCGTTACAATGATGGTAAACCATGTGCACCCTAGGTATATGTGGCATTAAAGGCAATATTCCCTAGTTGGCACATCAATATGTAAGCGTCAGCGCCAGGATAAGTGTGTTTAACGCATGCCACCCATACTACATTCCTGAAGCTACCTCTGTTAGCTCATCATTTTTTCCGCTAGCTTCCGCGAGCTTATTGTACTTAGCGCATCCTATGAGGAGCAGAAATGTACAGTAGCTTTTCAATAAGTAAGGTATTACATAGTGCAAGTGCTAATTACCGCAGGGATGCGGAGAGACATATTTTAGCATCTCCTAAAACCTGGCACTATATGATTCTGCTTGTAGCACCCCCTCAACCCCCCCCCATAAATCAGATACTCACCTCTCAACCCGCGGAGAGAACGGTGGCCCGATCCGCTGCTTCTTGTAGCAGAGTGAGAGTGGGAACAAATAGTTCCCAGTCTAGAGTCCTATAGAACCAGGAGGTGATACTTGCGGCGGCGCGGAAGCACTATTGTGAGTATCTCAGCGGTTAGCGCTGCATTTCGGGGCAAGGTGCTAAGCTAGCGCCTGCCCTGTTATATATAGCGGAAACATGTGGACGCTACAGGGAAATCTGCAGGTGCAGATTATCCCCGTTACCGTCCCCATGTTAGCACGAACAAGGGAATAGGGACCTATGATCCGGGCAGCTTATATAATAAGATCTGACGTCATACAGGTTTAGGTCTTAGGCCTGCCCATCACCACTCATCCATTAAAATACATTGGCAAACGAGCAAGGGGAAAATGTTCTAATATCAGGGAGAAACCAAAAAAAGGGTCAGTAGATAGAAGAACTGTACCATGACTCTATAAAAAATAACGATATTTAATAAATAACTATTCTTTAGTAAAAGATTTGCCATAACTTGTCTTTTAGCATACAGTAATAACACAGACAGAACTAATTATGTTAAAAAAGCAGAACTTTCCAAAACATGCAGCCAACCACTATATAACAGCATCACAAGACCTACACAATGAAGCACACTCCTACGTTTCTGCCGAAGCCCTCCTTTCTCAATGCTTACACATGGGGGAGTGGGAACTCCAGTTGACAGCCTGTGAATGATTTCATGGATAATGGTATGTAAGTGTATCCACCTACACCACTGAAACAGATTAATGTTTTATTGAAGTGATGCTATAAGACATCACCGTGCTAGACCACCATATTGGCAGATGCCGCGGCTGCTAATTTAGCCTTATACCGATTGTATTCAGGATTGCAGCTCAGAGAATGTGCATTCAATTTGCCGTCCATGAATCTGGCAAGCCTTTTTATACTCATCACATATTAAACTGTCACTGCGTCTCTGCTGCTCCCACGGCCATCTTTTCAAAGTCTTGTTTCGGACTTATTTAATAGGATTATGTGTTAATTCCACACATTCAGAGGGAGATCTTCAGGCTTAATATGCACATCAATGCATCTGTCAGAACACCCCGGGCAAAACAAAATAAATATAAAATTAAAAAAGCCCAACAACTCCTTCTTTGGCCAGATGCATTTTATCCATTTGTCTTGGCACTTCCAGGAATCATATATCTGTACAGTTACAATACACACATGTTTCAGCTTTTCATTCGCTATTCTAAGAATTAAAAGCATGGGAGGTAAATTCCACCCACATACTTTATATTACTCGTTTTCAGGATCCTTCACTGCCCGAGACCCAGCAAGCATCTCTATTGTTCTTCAGAGTGCTTCCATCCTTGCAATATTGCCTCTTCTCGCATAGAAATGGGAAAGGTCGCCTGTGTCCTGATTGAGGAGGGACTCGGTCACCAGAGAAGACCAAGAATCCGACAGCTTTCAAGAGAAGAATGTAAAAGCCCATTATAGGGAAATAAGCGGCGTGCCCTATTTCTATATGGCATGTCACTAACCCAAATAGCTGGTAGATTTGTCTGTTTTTTGATCTCTGTTTGAGGGTTAAAGCATGAAATTACACAATACGATTGTGTTAAATTTAGCACATTCATTCAGTTCAGGTTCCGAGCAGTTATGCTTTCTCAAAACCATTTTGTTTTTCTTATTAAAGCCCAAAAGGTACCACCTAACGATGTTCCTTGTTTGTCGGAGTCTGAATATTTTCTCACAAGTTTCTAAAATTCTGAATTAGTAACTCCTAATGGCATCTTTGAAGATGAGGTATGCCTAGACATTACTAAGAACATGATACGAAGGATCCAAAACATTCAAAAGAAGACTGAAACTCCTGAAATAAGCATAAGAACCGTTGCCTTAAAACCTGTTATAATGGCATTTTATTTGAATTAAAACTGTGGGAGCTACTCAATGTCCTCATAAATCTATGATGAACCTCTCAAGGGAGGCCAGACAGCCTCGCGGCCACATAATAGGGTTGTTGTGAGCTTTGTATTAAAAGGTTCAGAATCACCAGTTTTAGAGAAAGATCATTAAATATGTATAACCTTTTTTGTCTGTCCCAGGAGAAAACTGTAGAATGACTTCATGGGATTTCTCAGTGATCTCACAGCACAAAACGAGTGATGGATTCAGTGAATCTGGTTATAGATCTTCATGTGACCAGCTGCATTATCTTAGATAAGTGCATTTTCCTAATGTGCAGAGATTCCCAGGACCTGTGTGTTCACCTCTTTATCCAGCATGGACCTTTCCTCCCAATAGAACTTCCCCATGTCTCTGTCCCATCATATTCCTTTTGTGTCTTCCCAGTTCTTTCTTTTTAGTATGTGACCTGTGTGCCTTTTTGATGCCTTTACTTAATTCTATGGTCCTTATTTAGTCCAGTGTGTCTCTGTACTGTATGCATTCTATGGTTTCTATACATTTAAAGGCTTCCAATATCCCTTTAAACTCCCATTAAAGCTTTGTGAACCCTATGGAACCCCCATCTCTCTTGTTTCTTCAAGCTCTCCGTGGACACAATATTTCTGTAATTATTCCCCTACCTCACAGGCTATGCATAGGCAAATTCTTTACGACTTATTTTGTGACTCTTCTGCTCTTATACCCCACCCCGTTTCCTATGTTCCACAGCCCCCATAGATCTTGCCTTGGTTTTCCGTGTTCTTAGCTGTCCTTCACATGCTTTGACCTCCTTCACCTCTATTGTTGCCTATGTCTATTTCTTGGCTCTTTTTTTCAGTTCCCTGTCTTGAACCCATACTTTTTTGTGACCTCCTTGCCAGAACCTCGCCAAAGTTTGCACTCCCTGTGACCCACCTGTTGCTACTCAGTTGTTAGTTCTTCTTCCCATGCATCACTGGTATTTGAGAAAAGTATCAGTCTTCTTCCTGGTCTGTAGTATGTCTGCCTGTTCATAGAGCTCAGAAAGCCTGTCAAACCTTCATGGAATTTAGGCTCCGAGGTCTCCTGCCTGTGGCCCTGTGCGCCAAATCAGAATAAAAGAAAATATCAACACTATCAAAGTGCTCTGTTCCCTCAAGAACCACTGAATACAAACGTTTCTGACCTGCCCAGCAAAGTCCTGGTTCTTTACAATGTCAGAGGTCCCAAATTTATCTTGACATGTTCACACATTTAAGCTTGTACAGAACGAGTACCTTTTATCTGGAAGGCTTGGGACCTGAGCATTCCATCTTACGGATTCTTCCAGATTTCAGAATCTGTGAGAATTCAATGTCTGAGCGGAAGGAGATTGCAGCAGGAGAGCCGCGATCCCCTTCCTCTTGCAACCACCAGCGTGTACATTTTTGCTGAGAGTGCGGTGCAGGGTTTCCCCGCGGACATGCTGCAGGAGTTAGCGTGACCTATGCTGCATCATGCAGGTCACACACTGGGGTAGCCCAGAGACTCCCAGCCGGTGTCACTTTCTGGTGCAGCACTCGGGAGCCGGGTTCCCCAGGACAAGACCCATCCAGTGCACCCCTAACATGGAAGTACTAAAATGCGGAAGTGTCATGTTTCCCCCAATATCTAGGAATCTGATCTTTATATGCAGCACGTCTATCCTAAACCTCGGATCCTTGGAATGGTCGGTAAGCTCTCTATAACCTAGAACCAGAACACAGTAACCAGGTACCCAGGATATACAGGATAATGATACACTGATATAACAGAGGAGGTCAGTTGTTAGCCAGGGGTCTGTATCACCAGAGAGTATGTCAGCCGTTTGCAGGGGTCAGTATCACCAGAGAGTATGTCAGCCGTATGCCAGGGGTCAGTATCACCAGAGAGTATATGTCAGTGAATCAATAAACAAAGCGCAGCACTGAGAGGAGGTGTACACCACTCCAGGGCAATGAGAAAATAGACAGCTAGTGGTTTTAAACCCAACGGTGCCGCGTCATCGTACTGGGCCCTGCCCTGACGTCCCACGTGACCGCCGTGATCCTGCTCATTACTTGTCGCCCAGCCAGCGAGCAGCGAAGACGATGCTGCCGGGTCAGTATGGCGTGGGACGTGACAGGAAGGCTCCGAAAAGTCCGTTGTTCAGAGTATTTCGGATTTTAGAATTCCGGATAAGGGGTGCTCAACCTATACCGTGAATAATCTATTTTCTAACGGTTACATGGCTGTCATACAATTATGTTGCATACTTTGTGAAGAGCTTCGTTTCACTTGGTAGTGTCAAGACAGAGAGAATTCAATGGCATGCAATGTTAATCCTGAAAACAAATATTACAGGGGTGTGCTGAAGCTATTATCATCTTATATGTGTTTCTCTTTAAAAAATAATTCATAGTCACAGGTAATTTAAATAAAAGTACACATAGAACAGCTCTTCAGGAACAAACTAATGGGACACAATATTACCTTACAGAAAGGACGTCTACAACAATCTTACATCTACAAGAGGATTCCCTTCATAGATGTATGTATTGAAGAATCGGGGACTGGCACGTAGGGTACTGATGTAATATTCTGTAGTTTTATGGCATTCGGATAAAGATTAGTTCATAGTTTATTGCTTTGGAACAACATTTTGAATAAAATATGAACACACCGCAAAACTGTACTTTTACTCGTTGCGAAGGAAATCTAATTATTCCTGAAACAAAAGAAAACCAAGAGTCTGCGAGAAACCATAACCGAGCTGTAAATGTGAGAAGGTTTTCATGGTTTCCAAATAAAGCGTCGAGGGAAATATAAAGCAGGATTTCTTTACTTCTTTAGGGATTAATAAAACCGTATCCTTAAGTAACCTGTGCGTTGTAGAGCGAGCTATCAGTCCTGTCCTTCCCCGTTATTCGAACGCTGGAGTCAGTTTTCTATTGTATTTCTTCGCGTCTGTGTAAGGTTTACCAAGTCTTCATTTGGGAACCACCTTCAGAATTAATGAGTCAATTAAAACATGTGCCGTGCAAACATGACGTGCAGTTCACTAACATCTTCACAACAAGAGGGGTTATTCGGAGAGCCCCAAAATTTCTGAGCCCTCTCGTTCGGCGCACTTTGGCCATTTCAGTTCGCTGGACCCTTTGGTGAATTCAGCATTCGCTGCAGGGTCCTCGAAGTGCGCCGAACAGGAACCGCAATATCGATTTATTTATTTATTTGCAAAGTATTTTACCAGGAAGGATACATTGAGATTTCTCTCGTTTTCAAGTATGTCCTGGGTATGCTGCTGAACGCAGCCGATGACCACCAGCAGACAACAGCCAGCCACCGATCCTCTGAACGCCGCCGAACAAAGCCGCCGAACTGATGGTAAAAAAAGTATTAAATAAAAACGCCAATTTTTTCTTTTTCTTTCATTGAAACCTATGTGATTCGTCTGTTTAAACCTGTCAAACTGAAGCACCGGAAATCTGGACATTTTGCCAACTCTCCAGTGCAGTTAGACTTTCACTGAATAGATTAACCATTACTTCTCTATGGGACAATTTCACTGGCGTCGAAGATCGCCTAATTGCGTCAATCTGAGGTGACCTGCACCATACATTACAATATTTTGGCAAATTGACAGTTCTTTGAATAGCCGAACTGCCATAAAATTGCACTGTACAGTAAAATTCACCGTTCGGAGCAATTCGGTAGCAAGTTCGGCTCTTATTGAATAGCTCTTTAAGTGTTCTGCATATTCCATTATAATATTATAGCTCTCTGTTGTGGTAAAATAAAAACAGTGATCACAGACGATACAAAGATAGTCAAGAATTTTTTTAAATCCATTGTATCAGACAAAACAAGTAATGTTCTTGTAGGAAACTGGCATTTTTTGTTTTTGGCGGTGGACATAGCAGGCACTATCATCCTTAAAAAGCTGCTTTGTTTGGGTCACCTCTGCTGGTTATCGTCACGTAGCTCCGGAGCCGTTCTGTCACCCGTCCGCCATGATCGGCTACTAGCCACGCCCCCCCAAACTGGCATTTTTTTAATATTAATATTGTTATTAAAAGAAAAAAAAGATTCAACGTATTAGCCTACATATGTATTACTTTGTTAAGTATATACTGTAGGTATTTCTTCTCAGTGCATTCAGCTGAGTGCATACACATTGCTGAGTCCCGGCGTCCTTCTTTAAAGCCTTTTTGTCACACATACAATTTCTGCTTGACTACTTTGGGCAACTTGAATGTCCAAATCAGCTTTCAAAAAAACTTTTGAGATCCAGGGACACATATCAGTAAATACCCATTCCCAGTGCAACTCCAGGCTCGCCATTATCCAAGCAGCGGCCATTTTAAGACCTCTTTGTTAGAAAAATCACTTGTACTTGAACATCATGTACAATTTGGACGTCTAAACCAGGTTGCAGCACGTTTTTGACATCCTCGGAAGGTAGACGTAAAGTTATGGACCTAGATTTTGAGAAGCCTGTTTTTGAAGAGGACTTAAGATGGCCGCCTTCCCCAGAACAAGGGAAAACATGGAGGTGCACAGAAAATTACTCGTATGTACATAATCGGAGCAGCTTTCCTAGCAAATTTGCATAAAATGAACTGCTTAATTAATGTAGCATCCACTGCTGCCAATACGAATCCACTGAAAGGAAAAGTCACACAGCACTTTGAGATTAACAGTTATATGAGGTAAACAGAGCAATAATTTGAAAACAGGTCAACAATAATTTTCTGTGACAACGTTGTCCCTGATGCACTCTTTTGCGGTCTGTGGTTTAGTAAGCTCATTGATTTTACCATAACATTGTGGCAGTAGATGATGAATTAGTGTTGGTCAGCCACTACCACACAATCTTCATTTTTTATCTTCTACGGCACGTGAAGGGAAGACCTTAGCCACAAATACAACAGAAAAGTATTGCCAATGTAAAGAAAGTAGAGAACAGGGTCTCCACATTCCTGGGTTATTTTATAGTGCAAAATCATTTAATTGTGTATAAATACTGTCAGCAAGAATATAGTATCACACAATTACAATTAAAAGGAGTGCGGCGAAAAGCTAAATATTTAGGTGTAAGATGTAAAAAAAAACTATATCATATGGAATTTGTCTACTGCAAAGCTATGTATAGCAAAGATCTCCGTATGCTGCAAAGAAAAAACTTTATGGCTATATAAACACAGAGGGCTAAATTCCATAGTTGGTGCTACAGTTAGCGTTCAGATGTGTAAGTGTTAATGGCAGGATAAGTGACTTTAACGCATGCAGCCCATATAACATTCCTGACGCTAAACCCGTGAAAAATCCGTTAGCGCATCGGTGATTGCGCTAGCTTGCACAAGCTCACTGTACTTTGCAAATCCTATACCTAATACCGAAAATCAGTAATTAGCGTTTTGATAATTAACCCCTTAGTGACCGGGCGGTTTTACACAAATCCGTCCTTTAGTGACCGCTGCTGTTTTTACGTTTCTGCGCTGTTAGTGTTTAGGTCAAATTTTCCTCTTACTCGTTTATTCAACCCACACATATTTTACACCCTTTTTCCCGCCATTAAATGGACTTTCTAGAAATACCATTATTTCCATCATATCCAATAAATTACTATAAAAAAAAATGAAATATGATGAAAAAAATGGTAAAAATACACTTTTTCGTAATTTAATCCCCAAAATCTACAACCACCAATAAAGACCCCAGCTAAATAGTTTCAAACTTTTATCCCGAGAATAGAAATACCCAATTTTTACATGTTTTTGCCTTTTAACCCTTTCACTGCTGAGCCAGTTCACCTATGTGCGCTGCGCTCATTCTGACCATTTTGTGCCAATTATTCTGAGATGACAGCCTAGGTCCTATTTAATTAAACCCCCCCAGACAAAAAAAACATTTTTTTATTTAATTAGATTTTTTTTTATTATTTATTTATTTATTTATTTTTTTAAACCAAACCTGGTCATGTTTGGTATCATTGGAAAGGCTCCCCTTTTCAGCGGTGCAAAAAGCATCTCCCTAGCTTCAATGGTTAGGGAGATAGAGGGCTCCGAAGGAGCCACCCCCTCCCCTCCATTGATTTGCATGGGAACGCCTGCTGATGACGTCACCACGCAGCGTGGCGACGTCATCAGCCTCGCCTGCCCATGTAAATCACATGGGCAGGCTTATTCCCTGCCAGATCGCCAAGGGATCCAGCGAGGGAGGTGAGTATCGAGCGGGAGGGGGATTAGGCGCCGCTGACGTACCCTGTACGTCCGCAGGTCTAAGGGAGACCTGTGGACAGGACGTACAGGGTACGTCAGCAGTCCTTAAGGGGTTAAGGTATTACAAAGCGCTAGCGAAAATTACCGAAGGGATTCGCAAGGCAAATATTTAGCGACACCTAAAAGCTGGTGCTAACGGATTCTGCTATTGCAAAAAATCTTGTAACACCCCCTAACCCCCCCAATAAATCCAATACTCATGTCTCATCCCGCGTTGAGAACTGTGGCCCAATCCGCTGCTTCTTGTCCCTGGGAGCAGAGTGAGACTGGGAATAAATAGTGGGAATACTGGGGACAAACAGTTTCCCTCTGCGATCACTCAGTGGCGCTGCGTGATCTTGCAGGAGCAAAATTGCTCAGGGCTCGCGGCCTGGAAGCGCAACCCTCCATGGAGTCCTATGGACTCCAGGAGGTGAGACTCGCGGCGGCGCGGAAGTTTCTGAGAGTATCACTGTGGATAGCGCTGCAGTCCAGGGCAAGGTGCCGAGGTAGCGCCTGCCTCGGAATCACACGCTAAAATGGGGACGCTACGGAGAAAACAGGTGCAGGTTTTCACTGTTAGCATCCCCATTTTAGCGCTAGGGAATTTAGCCCTGGGTATACATACTGGGAGGCTAAATATTTAGGCACTATTCCCTATTTGGAGATAACGTTAGCGCCGTGATATGTAAGCGTTACCGCCAGGATAACTAACTTTAATGCATGCCCCCATATTATATTCCTGATGCTAAACTCGCGAAAAATCTGTTAGCGCATCGGTTTTTGCACAAGCTTCCACGAGCTTACTATTTTTGCCCCTTCTATACTTAACATGGGGAGCGCAAATGTACACTAGCGTTTCGATAAGTAAGGTAATACAAAGTGCTACTTTGGCCACCACACAGTCCAGACCTTAACCCCATTGGGAATCTTTGGGATGTGCTGGAGAAGACCTTGCGCAACGCTCCGTCTCTTCCATCATCAATTCAAGATTTTGGCGACAAATTAATGAAAATTTGGACGGAAATAAATGGTATGACATTGCATGAGCTTATCGAAACGATGCCACAGCAAATGGGTGCCGTAATCACAACAAACGGCGGTCCAATAAAAAATGTGTGTGACATTTTTTGGCCAGGCAGTGTATATGATATGAACAAAGGCAAAAATGCATGCTGGGATTCCGACAGATTGAAGAACACTGAAGCAGAGCCTGGTTGTACATAGAGAAGATTTACATATGGGACAAGGATTGCTTTTTTTCTGACTAATAAGGGTGGTAGTTTCTTTTTAGGGGGGATTAAAGGCCCCCCCTACTATTTGATGCACACAGTGACCAGCCCTGCAATGAAGAGCACTATAGTAAGCAGTATTTGAAGCAAAACAAAGAGATCTTTAATCTCAGTGGATTAGCATTAGCACCTTTTATTAAGAGATTTACTGATTTGACAGGGTCCAAGTCTCCTGCACCAAGCAGGAAAACTGTACAGGTTCAGGATAATCATCCATAATCACCCCTATACACTTTTTTCTTCTTTATCATCTTCTGTTTACATTTCCAGGTTATGAGTGAGGAAAGCAATGGAAAACATGTCCATTAACCTTTACACTCCATGAAGCAACGCGATGTCACATTGCAGTTTATGATCATGATTGACTCCTCTCTTTCTAAAACTTTCAGAACTTGAGCAAAAAAAAAAATATATATATATATTTGTATTTTATAATTCTTAATTTGGTTGAAAATAAAACCAAGTATCCGAAATCAGAATTTTTAAGTCTCAACTTGCAAAATGTTTACCTTACCAGATTTAACCCCTTCACTACCAAGTGATTTTCCAAAAAAAAAACATTGTCAGAAACCAGTGTTTTTTTGTAAAATCGTTTGAAATTAATTTTAAAGTAAGAAATATTTGAGTTTATTTACAGTTAGACATAGAATAGGTATAATCTATTTTTGGTCAATAGATGGCGCCATCTACGGCCAAATTGAGTTACAGAGGTTTGAGTGGCTGGTTTATTTTCTTCTTTTTCTCCCTGCATTGGCTGCTGACAGCCCGATATTTCAGAGCTTTGAGCAGCCGATTTTGTAGTTTTAGGTCTTTGGGCATTATGCCCACAGGGCTAAAACGTTAGGGGCACCTTCTGCAGCTCAAAAGCAAACAAAATTTGCAGATCAGCATATCAAGATATCTCGATATCGGGTCACCAGATGTGCCTTTGAAGTCCGAGGTATCTCGATATCGGTAGTGAAGAGGTTAAGAGGTTATTCACTAACCTCCGCAGTTGCCATCCTATGGTGCAATTTCGTGGCAGTTCATCTGTTCACTAAATTGTCAATTCACCAAATACAGGTGAATTGACAGCAAAATACGGTGCAGTTCGCTGCAGTTCGGCGGTCTTCTGCGGCAGCGAAATTGTCCCATAGAAGAGTAATGGTTTGTCTATTCACAGAACCATGAACTGCACCAAAGTGTCGGGGAAATGCCTGATTTTCGGATTTTCAGTTTCACAGATTTAAACGAGATGAATCCCATAGGATTCAATGTAAAAAAGTAATAGGGCCATATTACATAGTTGGTGCTAACTTAGGCTCCCGGAACACGAGCATATTTATGGCTCATGTGCTCCCGCACTTCCCTGCGTCTGTGCATTTTTGACGGGAAAGGCCATCCACCGGACGTGAAAAAGCCCTCCCCGTCAAAAAGCTAAACGGACGCTGACAGGATACAAAGCGCAATTCTCCATAGGAGGATCGTGCTTTGTACGCTGAGTGCAGAGAGTGGAAGGAACGCCCACTTTCACGGACGTTCCTTCCTTTCTCTCAAAACGCTCGTGTGCCGCCGGCCTTAACCAGAGCTGTTGTAAACTTCCCAGAGCCATTATAGCCTATGGAGGTTTTAAGTTTACATACAACTGCTCTGGTTAAGTTAGCACCAACTTTGTAATACTACCCATAGTGATTTTAAAAAAAGTTCATTCTTTTAATTTCAGCAAAAAGCCTTTTTATTCTTTGTAATTTTTAGAACACCTTTTGTATTTTTTTTTAGATGAAATTTGTATCCCAATATTTTTAAAAAGCTGTTTTTTTATTCTATAACAGACCTTTTTGGGTTTTTTTTAACCCCATAGTGACCAGGCGATTTACCATGGTCTGTCCGATTGTACCCACTGCTGTTTATACAATTCTACGCTGTTTGTGTTTAGCTGTAATTTTCCTCTAATTCGTTTACGGAACCCACACATATTATATATAGTTTTTCTTGCCATTAAATGGGCTTTCTAAAGGTACCATTATTTTCATCATTTCATATAATTTACTATAAAACATTTTATGAAATATGATGAAAAAAAGGAAAAAACACACTTTTTTGAACTTTGAACCCCCCCACCCCCCAAATCTACAATCACAAAAAAAAAAAGACCCTGGCTAAATAGTTTTGAAATTTTGTCCTGAGTTTAGAAATACCCAATTTTCACAGGTTTTTGCTTTTTTGACCCCTTCACTGCTGAACCATTTCACCTCTGTGTGCTGAGCTCATTTTGACCGGTTTATGCTCATCATGTTTAAACGCGATTTGAAGTCCTGTTTAATTATACCCCTAAGGCAACTTTTTTTTTTAAAAAAAACACTTTTTTTTTTATATATCAAACATAACCATGTTTGGGGTCATTGGACAGGCCATAATCAGTAGGGATGGGCCGAACACCCCCATGTTCAGTTCGCATTCGAACATTTGAAAAAGTTTGAATTCGAACGCGAACACGATTCGAACGCAATGCAAGTCAAAGGGGCTCAAACGTTCGAAAATTAAGGTGGGCATATATGCAAGATATTGGTCATAAACGGTGTATGGGGGTCTGGGTACTGCCCTGGGGGACAAGAAACAACAAAAAACAAATAAAAAAAAAGCGTTTTTAACCCAAAAAAGTTTTTTTGAGCCATTTCACCGCTGTGTGCGGAGCTAATTTTTACCACTTTTGCTCATGTTTAATCGCGATTTGAAGCCATGGGAAATGTTTGAGCAACAACGAGTGGGAAAAATTACGATCGTAACGCAAACGTTAACACTCACTTGCGTGAGCATTAACATTTGCTGCGGCGTTCACCGCATGTTTGTAACGATTCCCCAGGACAGAACTGGTAGGATCCCTGGTAACAGACCTCTAACCCTCCGATCCTTAGGATGGTCGGGACTCGGGACCACTAAACCTAACCTCTAGCAGCCACACAGGCCAGGGAGACAGCACCAACAATATACACCACAGACAGAGATCAATATATGTTTGTACTGCGCTATAGTTTATGGCAAGATGGAAGCGCAGCAGCAGTAACAATCAGCGGAATATACCAGACAGGGTCACAGAGCGAGAGTAGTTGTTATAACAAAACCGGGTCAGCAACGTTTAGGCACTTGTACTGCGCTACTCTATGTGGCAGGATCTGTAGCACACACCAGCAGTAACAACCAGCAGATAAACCAGACAGGGGCACAGACGAAGGGTAGTCGGTATAACAAAACTGGGTCAGCAACGTTTAGGCACTTGTACTGCGCTACTGAATATGGTGATAATCGGCGCACACCAGTAGCAACAGGAGGCAAGCAGAACAGGCAGGGAGTACACAGAGAGAATAGTCAAATGGCAGGCAAAGCCAGCAACAAATCGGGTTCTCAGAAGAAGCAGGGTCAGTAACAAGTGTACAAACTGATTCAGTAAGCTAGCGATGCGGGAATGAAACTCCACGGCAAGTCAAGGTGTACAGCACGCGCTTCTGATTTAAAGGTCCCAGCGGCTCCGCGTCATCACGCTGTGCCCTGCCCCTTGATCACTCACAGCTGCGCCGGGTGCCGCCGGAGCTCCTGGCATTCGGCCAGCTGGCGGCACCATGCATCTGGGGCCCCCCCGATCGCCACCCGGGGCCCTGGATGTCACAATATTACAATCCAAACGCAAACGGTTAAGTAACCAAATTTGTAAGAAGAATAATTAATGCAGCATATGAATAGGGATGAGCTGTTCGGTTTGATCGGTTCGTAGTTCGATTCGAACTTTGGCAGTTCGAAAGTTCGCGAACTTCAAACTTTTTGGCGTGTTCGGTTCGAGTTTGAAAAAAAAAAAAAAAAAATGCTTAAAAAATGCTTAAAAAATCCTAAAAAATCTAAGAATAAAGAGACTCTTTACTGCAGAATATTATAAGCAATGGTTTGCCCGGGGCCCAGAGAGATGAATATAGAGAGGGAGGGGGTTAAAGAACCATGACGTACATAGTACGTCCTTAGTACGTCATGTGGAAAATTCCCCTTAAGGACCATGTACATCAGTGGACCTTATGGGGATAAGAGGAGCTTATTTATTATTTACAAACATTTTAATGCATTTTTTTGGTTTAAACACCTAGAATAGGAGAGTTCCACTTTATTTCGCCAAGGAATTCGCCAAGGCTACTTCGGTACTCTTCGGCGACATTCTTCAACTTTTTCACGAGGCTTCGGCAACTCCATCTTCGGCACACTATGGTGACCATCCAGTGAATAGTGAATTCACCGTACTGTCGGTGAAATGGAATCGCTGAAGTGCACCATACGTTTGCTGAAATTTTGGTGCTTAGTGAATATACCCTTTAGACTTGGCACAGCTGTATTGGTAAAAAATTTAAATTATTCAAGCGCAAAACTATTTACGGCTTTTATCCATAAAAAAATATACATTAATATAGAATGCAAGCTTTCCACATGTCATTTAATAACATATGTGCCTTGTGCAGCTTTTAGCCACAGTAATAATCAGTGAATGTGTACACAAGCGCTCTTTCTTCAGCCCAATATATTCTTTATTCAGTCATTGAGTCAATTCCTGTCTTGAGATTCCTTTCAGCAGTATTTCTATTCAGCCAACCTTTGCAAGTCTCGTGGTGGAGTTGGGACCTGCTGCCTTTATCATGCAGACGCCTTCCCTTACTGAAGCTTGCTATCCAGCATCTTTGGCCAGACCCAAAACAATCATATTCTTGTAACTTCACTACATTTACTGTTGTAGTACTCAGCATCCAGAGCTGCAAAGTCACAGGGTGACTTGTGTGTGTGTGTGTAGGGCCACCATCACGACAGTCAATGATATGCTCAGGGGTCCCTTGGTTGCAGGGGGGGCCCTGGCCTTTGCCAAACCCTGTGCAGATTATCTAAGTGCCACAGACGTAATGTCACCCAGGATTGGACCACTAGTACACCAAGAAATTTCCTGGTGGGCTTTGGCATCTGAGGCCAGTCAAAGCACTCCCACACGCTGACTCATCACTTAGGGAGAGATTAATATGGTCTGCACACCGGAAATCTCACACCGGATCACCGGAGAATACTTTTTTATCTCCTGTCTGGACCACCAAGGATTTAGCCCATTAGCCCACTCCCTATATTATAAGGCAGGCAGGAGAGAAGGCAAAGGGCAGTATTACAAAGCTGGTGATAACTTAACCAGAGCTGTTGTAAACTGAAAACTTCATAGACCATAATGGCTCTGGAAGTTTACAACAGCTCAGGTTAAGTTAGCACCAACTTTGTAATATAGCCCAAAATGTTAAAGTTTTAATAAGTTTCCTGGAATGGAGATCTGAGGAAAGGGGGCCCCGACTAGTGCTTAAATAAGGGGTCCTAAGATTTCTGTTGGCAGCCCTGTGTGTGTGACACGTGGTTTTCCTCAGACCTCCTGATCAACAGTATGCATAGGCTGGCACCCTGTATTCTGGAGGCCTGGCGGAAATATTCACAGTGAGCACCTGTTTAACATTGCTCGAAGTGCTTAAATGGATAAAAAAAAAAATCGGTGCTTTTGAAGCCCATGAGTGCTGCATGCAGAGAATGAATTCAGGTAGTGGTTGCAACCACTAGGAAAGTCAACTCCATTTCAACTGCTTGGAACTCATCGCAGGCTCTTTTGCTCTCGGGAGTTTTTCCAAACACCTCAGACACTGCTCACTCCTGAAAATTGACATTCAGAAAAATAATCACCCATTTGGGGGGCGTGCGGATCCCACTCCATCCTGCTCTTGGATCTAAATTTTCTCTCTACGACTATTCCCTTTCAGGATTGACCAATAATGTCGCAGACTCGTGTTCTCATTCCTGGAGCAGAAGTCAGCCACTGCGCACTGGATGCAGAGGACTTTTCCTCCCTTCTGTACACTAGATAATTAATTTCTTACCTAGTTTATAGTCTGCTGCAAAACTGTCAAATGCTAATGTCATTTTCAGGGGTTGGCAGTTTTTACGCATTCTATTAGAGGTGTAGGATGATCAAGGGCAGTTGAACTAATGTTTCTAATATCATTGTATCAGTTGACTGGTCTAGGGAGATCACATTTTGTACTTTCTTTTTTTGTCTTTGTCCTTGTATGAAGCCTCTTGTATTTAAAAATGTGGATTAGTCTAGCCTTGGTCACCAAAAACCCTCCTTAATTTTAATAAAGGCAGGAGGCAAATATTTTCCTGCCATCCCTCCCTTCATTGATTTCACTGTTTTGATGTTTATTGCCTGATTGTATGGTTCACCTTACTTCTCTTATACATCGACCTGCTATTTATCATCATTTAATTACTACTTTTTCTCCTACCTGGTCTTCTCGGCCTACTTTGTATGTTATGAACAAAGTGTTACTATCAGGGTTATCCAAAGAGATTCGAAAAGTCACCGCACGTTCGGTGACTTTTCGTTCTCTTCAATTCGGTTCCTTTTGCCGATTGCATTTCGGTGACCCTGCGGTGTATTCAGCAAGCACCACAGGGTCCCCGAATTGCAGGGAAAAGCTGCCGAAAACCTGACGAAACCTAACCGAATGCACGCTGAAAACAAGCAAAAACATCTGGATTAACCTTCGAAGAAGCCGAACAGGAGCCGAACATGAGCCGAATCACACAGAGCCGAAGCAGCTGTGACGTAGAGGAGGCAGTGAATAAATTAGAAAAACCATTTGTATGAATCTGGGAAAATGAAACGCTGTTTGCAAAGAAACTACTGAGCGAAAATGTCTGAAATTTTCACAGGATGTCCAGGGAATGATAATAAAGAGGGCTGTTACAAAAAAAATAAGTAAACTGAAAAAAAAATCAAAAAAAAAATCGGACTTTTAAAAAAAAAAAAAAAAAATCAGAAAAATGCTTAAAGTGTCCTAAAAAATCTATAAATAAAGAGACTTTTTGCTGCAGAATTTTATAATGAACGGTTTATTAGATATTGAATTAAAACAGGAATATTTTTAACATTGAAGTCTATGGGATTCTCCTGAATAAATTTGCCGCATGAAATCACCGAATGGCAGGACATTAGGGGAACCTTTCACTGCTGGTTTGTGTTCTCTGAATAGCCGAAGCAGTGCTTCTCTATGGGGATTTCACTGCCCTCGAACAGGGACCGAACAGGCACCGTATGTTCAGGCAATTCGCCAGAATTTGGCGAATTGCCTGCTCTCTGGATAGCCGAATGGTCAGGAAAGGTAACCGAACGCTGATTTTCAGCGTTCGGTTACCTTTCTCAAGCAATTCGGATCTCTTTGGATAACCCTGTATGTGTTAAAATTGTGTCTCTTCCTTTTCCTGTGTGATTTGTCTTCCATTTTGATCTTTTTATGAGCAGTTTCCAAAGAATGGATCTTCACTTTCTTACTTGAAGAACTACATCTACCTTTTGTTTGAGTGATTTATCATTCCAGTTTGAGTTTGTTGCTAGTAAAGGTCAACCAAAGAATGAGTATTTGGGAGGGTTTTCCATAATAGCCGAAAAAGCACTAAAATGCTCCATATTTCTTTGTAGGGGCAGACAAAATCAAATCACAAAACCATCAGTGAAACATATGGCATTAACTAGAGAGACCATTCTCAAAGCTTCGAAAGTCCCTTCGGTATAAACCTAATGACAGGGAGTAATTCCTGAATTAAAAAGCGTAAAAGCAGAGGGATCTCCATTCAAATGACACTTAAGTGTCACTTGATCCCATAGGGCTATCGACTGGGGACTTTAGAAACACCACAGACTAAGTGGAGGATGGTAGGTAGACTCTCAGATTCAAACATGTCATAGTGATTTAGACATACTCAGTGCATTATAATAATGGACAATTATTGACAACGATAAACTCACTTCCATGCTCGGCATGTTCAAAATGGATCATCTTAATTGGACACATGCCACACATAGTTATCAATTAGTCATTGTATCTATTTAAAAATAATGATCAAGTTGGGAGGAAGGTTTTAGAGAAGGTACACAGCAGTGGGGTTTCAAATTCCCATCAATGTCAAAGAATGTTTATAGGAATTACACTCCGCTACATTCCATAAATGTGACATTGTCACCTCAACTGGCAGAATGTACCATAAGACTTTGGAAGGTTGTATGTTTTGGAATGAATAATAACTTCAGAGACAACGCAAAAAGGTCTGGACTGTATAATGAACATAATTTAAACCATGTTCTTTAATAGTGATCATACCTTCTAGATTAAAGGCGCTAAAGATGAATGAACCCATTATGCAATAAAATTCTATAAGTTGGTGCCAAATTTGACTGGATGGAGGCAGAGATGGCTTGTAATGGAGAGTTATACATTGGTATAGACAATTCGCATCATGGCAAATTCCTATCAATCTTAAGCAGCAGTACAAAGTACAACTTCAGGAACCAAGACAGCATTGTACACAAATTTGTTTAAACTTATTTTGATATTTAAAATAAAACAGAGTTAAATCAATTTGTTCCATTTTCCACTTGTAAGACGTTTCTCAAGCTGCTTCTTATCTCAGTATCTTGCATCGACCTCCAACAGCATCAGATTCCAGTTAAAGATAATTGTACAGTGAAATAAAGGATAATGATAATTTTTTCCATCATTGTCATTTCATGCTACATTAGTTTCTGTTCTGTGTAAAGGGAATTCTGAATGGCATTCTAAGATGGAGTGCGTAGCACTATTTTAATCCTGCCATTTCCGTCTTCCAAGAGTCTGTTTTAGTGCCTTCCACCAGGATCATCACTGTACAAAACCTTGGCTCCGATTCCACTGTTGCTGGTAACAGTATGTTGTTAAGGGTAAAAACTCTTTCGAAGCCAATATCACTTACCAGCTTCCTATTATTGGTTATATTCAATCCAGCAGCTGTATCATTGGTAGAGATGTGCATTCCTTTTGGAAAAATTTGGAATTTGGAACGAATCTATACGATATGAATTCAAAACGGTATATAACGAATTTATTTCGTTTTACACTGTGTCATTATTATCATAAAAGAAAAATTTGAATAACTGATATCAACTATTGAATTTGAAATGAACTATCAAATTGATATCAACTATCGAATTGATCTTAACTTACAATACAAGTAATAGTCAGCAAAGGACTTTATGAAACAAATTAATTTTGTTTCACTGTTTAATTTGACTCAAATACTAAATCTGTGACACAGCTTAAAATTTAACCCTAGCTTTTCTTTTAACAGCAAAATTTTATTAATTGGGGTTTTATTTAGTGATTCAAAATCCGACTTGATATCAACTATCGAATTGAAATATGAAATTCGAATCGATTCGAAATTTCAAATCGATCCAAAACTAAACGAAACGAAATACGAAACAAAATTAGTTACGAAATTCTGAAAACGAAATGAAACTAAACAAAACAAATTTTTCAGCCATGCACATCTCTAATTATTGGCTCTTGTCGGAATAATTGCGACCCGCAAATACATAAAGGCAATTGCGCCGTTGAAATCAACTCCTGGAATCCTTAGGACTCTATGGAGCCAAGTGGACCCTACCAAGACCTTGAGAGCTGGATCACACAGCGATGACAGAAGAACACTAGGAAGCAGTGTATGATAAGTGGAACTAGAGGATTGCAATGTCCCCTCCACTGTAGGATTGAAGGTAAAATAAAGAAATTTGAAATATCTTAATTTTTCAGTGTTAAGTGATTTTGCAAAAGCAAAATCACTTAAAACCAGGCTTTGTGTGCTACTATACTTTTACTTAGAACCACCTCGAGCCGAGAACAGCAAGCTACGTTGGAAGAGCTCGCTGTTCTCACTGAGCCATAACTAATGGCTTCTATAAAATGTACAAAAGACGTGAAAGTACAGTATGCTGCCACTATTTCCGAACCGCAAACTAAGCTAAGCTTGCGGCAAGGTCGGAGTAGCAGCTGCAATCATTATATCAAGGGCAAGATCAGAAAACCTTGTCTGCCATCCATGGTTAATGAAAACATGATTTGGAAAGCAATTCTCCAGGCAAACACAGTTTTCCCAATTGACTAGGTTGGTAGCTTGTGCAAAACAATGGCCTCCTTGGCTTGACGGAAAGCCAAGTGCGAATTTCAAACAATTCATATTGTTAAAACCACGACACATTCCAACTTTCTAGGCGTTTCTCATTGAAATGTACATTTCACAGCAGACGATGAAGGAACGCGATGATTGATATGATAAATGAATGAATCTCCAGTTGCGATTTTCTTGTTCTACAGAGAATTTTTACACACGTGTGTGAAATCTCTCTTGTTTGTACAGATTCAGAATGAAGAACTAGTCAACCGAACAAAGAAGCTACAGAAGCTCCTCATTCAGATAAGTATCACTCTCAAAGAAGACCGTATTTACACAAGGAATAAGTACAGTAGCACAGTGTGTATTGCATAATTAAATATTCTTACAGACGCTTCACTCTTAAAATCTATTTGTAGTTGGGGTAACTTCTAAACCTGTCAGTTGATAATGTGCCTGTTCCTGTTGCAGTGTGCGAACGGCGAGCTCCAAGAAAAGAGTAGGTGCGTATTTATGATGGCAACATCCGGACTGGTCCCACAACACGGCCTTACCATATATATTGAACTGTATTACATGTAATTTAAATTGATGACTTATTGCAGATTTTGTATTTTCCAGCTTGTGTAACATTTAACAGATCCACCTACTGCATAAGATAAAAATAATAGAAAAAAACCTTGAACAAATACCCAGTAGATCCAAAAATAGAGCTTGAACGGCGGTGAGTGGAAAACTAAGATAAACAGCCATTTTCGGTTATATTTGTGGCCAAACTGAAAGTTTCAAGCAAACATGGCTGTGTTTGCTGACTCAGTTGTACTATGTATGTGTGAGAGAGAGTAGCGTCTAGCTTATTACGAGGATTACTCACACAAAAGCAGATTCTCAAATAAAAGCTGGCTGCCAGTTAGTGAAAGGCAGCAAGCTTCAGGATTTGTTCAGCTGAACCTAGAGTAGAACTTCATATACATCGAGAAACAGGCAAGAGAATTATGACTTATGTCTCTCTAAACAGAAATACAGTATATCAACCTCTTTCAATGACTGCAGAAAAATGTAGGTGGTTATTCACAAAGCAACCTTTTTTTCTGAAAATCAAAACAGGGTTGCAGTTTTCACCAATATTTGCAACACCATCACTTTGTGACTATTCACACTTCTCCAATAAACGTTCAGGGACATATTACATTACTAACTCACCTGTGTGAGCATTAACGTTAGCTGTGGTTGCCCTAGCACAGGCGCATCATATTACAATCCAAACGTTAACGGGTTAAAAAACCCATTAGCGATTTGGATCTTGCGCTTTTCAGTGCGAGCTTCCTGTACTTTGTGCTACCTATACATAACATGGGGAACGCAAAGTGTTAATTAGCATTAGGATTACAAAGTCCTAACGCTAATTACCGTCCTGCTGCGGTTAACTGAAAAGTTAATCACAGCTGACCTGGTGCTAATGGATTCTGCTTCTGAGGAATCCATCAACACCAGCTGAAATCCCCCCCCCCAAAAAAAAAATCACCTCTCATCCCACGGCGAGAACGGTAACTCCATCTGTTTCTTCCCTGCTGGGAGCAGAGAGAGACAGGGGGAAAAGTCCCTCAGTTTCCCTCTGTGAATCACTACGCCGGCCTGCCAGATCTCGAAAGGATCTGCAGGCCATGTGACCGGCTGCGGAAGCCTCAATGGAGTCCTATGGACTATATGGACGGTATGCACGGACGCTTAGTGCTGCCGCAAGCATCCTGAGGCTTAGAGCCGTGTTACGGTGCAGGCTGCTGGTTTTTCTCCTTAGCGTCCCCATTATAGCGTGATGATGGTAATATGGCCCTCAGTCAGCTGTAACAGGTGGATGTCCACACCTTTATTTCCCACAAGAATTTATTTTGTGTGTATCATCTGTTAATGTTTTATTAAACATTAACAGAGACTGACAAACCTCTGGAGCCACATCTGTAATATAATGAGTATTTTAGTTTACAGCTGAAATTGTTTCTTTTTGCTTTTACCGTCTTATGTTTATAGGAAAAAATCCCACCCATGGGCTTGATGTAACTACACTATATTGCCAAAAGTATTCGCTCACCCATCCATATGCGAGTCAAGGCAGGTGAGCGAATACTTTTGGCAATATAGCGTATATCAGCTCTGTTTACATATATTTTTTTTCTTTTTCTAAATATTGGCTGTTTCAGGTGAAAAATATTGGCTAGAGCCATTGTTCGAAAAATGCCGCTGGTCCGAAAAGAAGATGGCCAGTAAAATAGCCGAATAAGCTTATTTTCTGCCAACATCACACAGATTTTGATCTACTGGTAAGGTTGAACTGGATCGCTCTACCTGAAGCTTCCATTGGTTTAGTATAGCTGCGCTAACAGATTTTTAACGTGGTTTAGCGTCAGGAAGGTAATATGGGGGGCATGTGTTAAAGTCACTTATCCTAGCATTAACGCTTACTCATCAGAATGCGCTCACTAGAGCAGTGTTTCTCAGACCTGTCCTAGGGACCCCCTAACACGCCAGGTTTGCCAGATATGTGAAGCACGGCACAGGTGATATGATTTGCTGCTCAGTGTTTGCAGGATTCAGTCTGCTTTTCCCCAAGGTGATCCTTAAAACCTGACCTGGTTGAGGGTCCCGAGGACAGGTTTGAGAAACACTGCACTAGGGAATAGTGCCCATTGAATCCAAAACTTTATTGAGAATTGAAAAATGGCTAAAAAACGTCTGAAAAGGGTTGTGTTATCGGCCATCAGGCCTAGGTTACATCAGGCCCCATTTTGAAAGTTATTTTAAATAAATTCAGCATGATGTACTCCTGTTGAAAGTAAAGTACATTGGAGTAAAGTGTGTAATAGAATTAGCCATGGCCATCAACACAAAGACTAATCTCTTGGACTCAAAGTAAACCAAAAGAATAAATCATACATGACTAAATGTAATGGGCTCTATTAACAGCATCGCGCAAAAGCGCAAGCGCAGCGTTATTTTTTTGCGCGCAACGTTAAACGTTAGCGTGCGTAAATTAACGCTGGTATTACAATCCGAGCACATTTTTTTATCCGTCAAAAAATAACGCGCGTAAAAAGATGCGCAAAAACGCGCGCACATTAACGCTGCGCGCAGAAATCGGTGGGAGGACTGCTTTTTCACACGATTCAGCCAATCTGAATTAAGAACCACAATTGTCTCCCGTTCAGTTTTTGCGCCTGTCAAAATCAATCTGAGTATATATGCTGCAGCAATAATGAAAATACGCACAAATTCTCCATTTTATTGTTTGGGTATGTGTAGAATGTGTAACTATACGTTGCTGTATTGTTTTTTCGTGCTGGTGTATTTGGTTTCGGCCAGGACGTTCAGATTTTCAGTTACCACCAGCTTTTCAAAGACGTTAAAATTATGCGAGCAAACATTGTCCGTTATAATTTGCGCATCGATTGTAATACCATCCGCGTACCAGCGCACAAACGCATTTGCGCTCACAATGTTAAGAATAGGACGCGCAAAGTACATTACGCTCGCAAAGGGTTCGCGCAGGTTCACCAGCGGTAGACGTTAACGCACATTTTTTGCGCGGGCATTGTAATACAACATTCTGCGCAAAGGGTTTTGCCCCTCGCGTTAATGCGTTTAGCCCCTCGCGTTAGTGCGCAAAGAGTGTAATAGTGCCCTATATGTTTTTAATATATGGACGGCATGCATTCATTGAAATGTTAAAAGGCTGGAAGGCAGGTCTAAACTTGGAACTTGGCAAAGGACAAATCAGGCCATTGCCGAATGGACCGCAAAAACCTCCCAAAGGATTTCCCCAGTGGACCCGAAGACTTAACATAAGCCGAAGACTTAACAAAATCTGGCCTTCACCACAATTTAGCCATAGTCCGACTCTATCCAGCACCAGCCTACGCCTTACATCGGAGGTATCAGATTTTATCAGACAATTTGAAAACATATAATAAACCTAGATATGTGGTTAGACAATTTACTTTTATAGGGCCAAATTAAAACTCACAGGAGAACAGGGATTACTCAAAAGATACATATACAAAACAGTGAAATTGGACCAAGAGTTCTTTCTCTGGAGGTAATTGACTTAATTTAAGGTATGTGACCCCACCCCCTGAAAAAAAACATCGTATAAGTATCTTAGAACAGTTTGTTCTTTGTGATTCATTTTCCAAACCAGAAGAACTCCTCTTGTAATACAGCCGCAGGTTGTGATATGTTTGGTTTCCAAGTCTAAATTTGCATAATGAGACACCTTGTGTACCACCTAAAACTGACAATTGTATTTGCTAACAAACATTGTACTGACTGTATTTCTATTTTATGGAAATAAATATATACAGTATATTTTTTTTTAAAGAAAAATTCATTCAATCCAGGGCTAGGAATTGAACTCTAGATAAATATATGGCAGGATTTCCTATGGTATTTGGTGCATGCATGTATAGAAAATGGAGACACAGGTCATCTGTGCGGTGAGATGAGCATGCCTTATACCGGTTCGGTTTATGAAGGCTTTGGAATTTATCATGGTGTGGCAACAAGTTGAACTTTAATAAGCTATATCAAATATGCCATGTTATTTCTTTTCAGCTGTCACAGAGAACTGCACGACGCGATCTATGGGGGATCTTCTAGCGTAACATTACTGGCAATAGAGAATATTATATGTCAGCTCTATTAAAACACTCCTTCCATGCCACTTAAAAAAAATATATTCTCATGGTGTGGAAGTCCCAGAGCAACATGCACAAAGCAGAGAAACTATATGACTGTATGTGATCAGTACGCAGACTCCACTTTAGTCATTTGACAAGTGCATCATTAGGCACATACATGTTTCGTTCCGGTCTCAGAGCTACCTCAGTGCGGAAGCATACCGTTACGGGATCTTATGCACCGCATACCAGGGACTTGATCCTCCCTAGGGTGTTAATGTCTGATTGGCAGATGGTCACTCACAATTGTGTAAGTGCATTTCGATAAAGCCTTTATTCATATATTTAATTTGTTATTCAGAAAGCACTATGGATATTTCTTATTTAATTTGCATATATTGATAATTTAATTTGCCATTGCACAGCAACCATTGCTAATATTGTTTCATGCTTTGTGTTGAAGTGACAACACTTGGGTGTGTTTTTTCGCAGCAGGGAGCACAATACTGGTATTTACAGTCAGGTCCAGAAATATTGGGACATCGACCCAATTCTAACATCTTTGGCTCTATACACCACCACAATGGAGTTGGAATGAAACAAACACAATGTGCTTTAACTGCAGACTGTCAGCTTTAATTTGAGGGTATGTACATCCAACTCAGGTGAACGGTGTAGGACTTACAGCAGTTTGCAGATGTGCCTCCCACTTGTTAAGGACCAAAGGTAATGGGACAGAATAATAATCATAAATCAAACTTTCCCTTCTTAATACTTGGTTGCAAATCCTTTGCAGTCAATCACAGCCTGAAGTCTGGAACGCATAGACATCACCAGACGCTGGGTTTCATCCCTGGTGATGCTCTGCCAGGCCTCTACTGCAACTGTCTTCAGTTCCTGCTTGTTCTTGGGGCATTTCCCCTTCAGTTTTGTCTTCAGCAAGTGAAATGCATGCTCAATGGGATTCAGGTCACGTGATTGACTTGGCCATTGCATAATATTCCACTTCTGTCCCTTCAAAAACTCTTTGGTTGCTTTTGCAGTATGCTTTGGGTCATTGTCCATCTGCACTGTGAAGCGCCGTCCAATGAGTTCTGCAGCATTTGGCTGAATGTGAGCAGATAATATTACCCGAAACACTTCAGAATTCATCCTGCTGCTTTTGTCAGCAGTCACATCATCAATAAATACAAGAGAACCAGTTCCATTGACAGCCATACATGCCCACGCCATGACACTACCACCACCACGCTTCACTGATGAGGTGGTATGCTTAGGATCATGAGCAGTTCCTTTCCTTCTCCATACCCTTCTTTTCCCATCACTCTGGTACAAGTTGATCTTGGACTCATCTGTCCATAGGATCTTGTTCCAGAACTGTGAAGGCTTTGTTAGGTGTTGTTTGGCAAACTAATCTGGCTTTCCTGTTTTTGAGGCCCACCAATGGTTTGCATCTTGTGGTGAACCCTCTGTATTCACTCTGGTGAAGTCTTCTCTTGATTGTTGACTTTCATCTCGATTGTTGACACACATACACCTACCTCCTGGAGAGTGTCCTTGATCTGGGCAACTGTTGTGAAGGGTGTTTTCTTTACCAGGGAAAGAATTCTTCGGTCATCCACCACAGTTGTTTTCCGTGGTCTCCCAGGTCTTTTGGTGTTGCTGAGCTCACCGGTGCGTTCCTTCTTTTTGAGAATGTTCCAAACAGTTGTTTTGGCCACGCCTAATGTTCTTGCTATCTCTCTGATGGGTTTTGTTTTGTTTCTTCAGCCTAATGATGGCTTGCTTCACTGATAGTGACAGCTCTTTGGATCTCATCTTGAGAGTTGACAGCAACAGATTCCAAATGCAAATAGCACACTTGAAATTAACTCTGGGCCTTTTATCTGCACATTGAATTGGGGTAATGAGGGAATATCACACACCTGGCCATGGAACAGCTGAGAAGCCAATTGTCCCATTACCTTTGGTCCCTTAACACATCTTGCACATGTGCAAACTGCTGTAAGTCCTACACCGTTCACTAGGGATGTGCGTTTCGGGTTTCGGAATTTCAGAATTTTCACGAAATTTCCCGATTCGTGTGTTCGGATTCGGCCGAATTTCCGAATCGGATCGGACCCGAAAACCGATAGATCCGAAAAGTTTTCCGAGCTGAAACGAAAAATTTTCGGATTTTTCGAATGGACTTGAAATGTGTCAAATCTAAATTTATTTTTGCTCTATTCATGATTTCGGTTCCATTCGTGATTTCGGTTCCATTTCGGTAATTCTGGAATTTCTTACACTTTCTTTGTTTTAAAATATCGAAGAGATGCTTCACAAAATTTGGAATGCTGCTAACAATGCAATTTATTATGTTAACACATAGGCAGATAGTTTCCAAGTCTACAATGTAAAAATGATCCTGTTCTTCAGAGTTAGGGGGGTTTGTGAGGGTCCTGGAAAACACGATAGAATCGCCAGAATTATCGTAGACACTTTGAAACGAGGAGAACAGAAGTTCCGAAAAAACGAAAATTTCCGAAATTTCCGAAAAGTCGATACAAAAAACGAGCAAAGTGACACGAAAATACGAAAAATGGTCGATATGCCGAAAAAAAAATGTACACGAAAAACGAACCGAACCGAATCGAAACAGAAATCGGTCGAAACGAGCCGAATCGAAAAGTTTAAACATCCGAACAAATCGAACCGAAAAAAAAAAAATCGCTGCACAAGCCTACCGTTCACCTGAGTTGGATGCACATACCCTCAAATTAAAGCTGACAGTCTGCAGTTAAAGCACATTGTGTTTGTTTCATTCCAACTCCATTGTGGTGGTGTATAGAGCCAAAGATGTTAGAATTGTGTCGATGTCCCAATATTTATGGACCTGACTGTACTTACCCAAGCATGTTCTCTTTAATTAATGAATGTTTGTGTACTTTCAGGGCAATATAATATTCTCTGCGCAAATTCGTACGCGCAGCGCAATTTTTTTGCGCGCAGCGTTTTTTCATCCTTCTGAAAATAACGTGCGTAAAAAAGACGCGCAAAAACAAGCGCAATTTAACGCTGCGTGCAGAAATCGGTGGGCAGACTGTTTTTTCACGAGATTCAACCAATCAGAATTAAGAACCACAATTGTCTCATGTTCAGTTTTTGCGCCTGCCAAAATCAATCTGAGCATATATGCTGCAGCAATAATAAAAACACGCACACCTTCTCAATTTTATTGTTTGGGTATGCGTAGAATGTGTAACTATACTGTGCTGTATTTTTTTTTCCGTGCTGGCTTATTTGTTTTCGGTCAGAACGTTCAGATTTGCAGTTACCACCAGCTTTTCAAAGACGTTAAAATTATGCGCACAAACGTCGTTCGTAAAAAGTTGCGCATCGATTGCAATACCAGCCGCGTACCAGTGCACGAACGCATTTGCGCTAACAATGTTAAGTATGGGATGCGCGCACGAACTTTCGCTCGTGCAGGGTAACTCGCGATAGACGTTAACGCACATCGTTTGTGCGAACGTCGTAATTTGACGGTCAGCCTGAAGGGTTTTTCCCCTCGCGTTAATGCGTTTTTGCGCACACGCACATTTTTACGTGAAGAATGTAATAGAGCCCGCAGTGTGCTTTTCCTACTTTTTATTCACTGTAAGCACCAAGTACAGTTTCAATTTTCACTGTGAAAAGGGAACATGTGGAACTTAGGTTCTCACATAGGTGTGT
Source organism: Leptobrachium leishanense (assembly GCA_009667805.1). NCBI lineage: Eukaryota > Metazoa > Chordata > Amphibia > Anura > Megophryidae > Leptobrachium > Leptobrachium leishanense. The sequence goes on from CM019065.1 coordinate 74,132,187, forward strand.
CACAGAGATGGGGGAGCTATATGGCTTGGGAATCCCCAGATTATGAATACCTTTCACCCAATGGATGAGCTAAAAAAAAAAAATCAACCATTCTCCTCCTCCTATGGAGGATTGCGCTTTGTAGGCCTGTCGAATGTCCATCGTAGCGGTCCGACGGGGAGGGTTTCAGCACGTCCGGTGTAACGTGCGATACAATTACATACGTTACAGTGTGTGGCCGTCCCAGTAGAACCATCATTGTCACGCTATGACAGACCTTGGGAGGAGGGGTCACTACGGATACACTCAATGCGCTCGTGTGACCCCTACCTTTCCAGTAGCTTTATTGTAGGAGCAGCAATGTTTCAGTCCTGCACTCAAGACTTTTCCCGAGCTTGAGACAGGTCCTGAGTAAAGATCCAAAACATTGATGCTCCTTCAATAAAGCTCCTGCTAAAGCAAAGCCCAGAGTTTCGGTTTATAGCTGAGTGACGTTTGTAAATAACTGCAGCTACAATGAACTATGTTAATTAATACAGGGAAAGGAACCAAAATATGTTCTGACCATAAGTGGCTATAGTGTTTGGAGTGGCCCCTTGTGAGGTGGTGGTGGTGCTTGGAGCTCCTACTAACAACAGGACGTAATCTGAACGGAACGGAATTCATCGAATTCTGCTCTGCTCAAATAAGATAGGCCTTAACTCTTAAACCAAATTACTCAATGAAAATGGCACAGACTAATAATGATCGCTAATGCTGATGATCAGCACCATTACTAGATGTTACTAGATTTTTATCTCTGGGACCTCAGGTCCTGTGATATCCAGTTACCCTGTGCTTCCTGTGGAAGCGCAAAACCAGATCACTCAGCACAAAGACTATTATGAAACCGGAGATTTGCATAATGAAAGCTCACATCACAACACGGGAATGGAAACAACTAGAAAGAGGAAGGGACAAACGTGAGAAAAAGATACAATGCCTGGAAAGTGACATTAAAGGAAGTGTCCTTGGTTTTAAATAGGGATGCACCGATACCGGCATTTGCAAGAGCACTTTGTACTCGTGCAAATGCCCCGATACCTGAAAACCAGCACTGGCTGGGGCTGGGAGGGGCTTGGGCCGCTAGCAGAATGCATTAAGAGCATACCGCTAGCATTCCCCTCCAGCTGTCCGTGTGGTCTGAGCACCGGCTGGCCGCGTCACATGGTCCTCTGAGTGGTCATTGGGCTGTGATGCGGCCTCCAGCCGTGATCTCGCAGAGATTGCAAGATCACAACTGGAGGCTATGTCACAGCCCAGCGACTGCTCTGACGAACACATGACACGACCAGCCAGCGCTTGGACCAAGTGGACAGCTGGAGGGGAATGCTAGCGGTATGCTCTTAATGCATTCCGTTAGCAGAGAGGTTTGTGTGGGTGTGCAGTAAGGTCTGTGTGGGGTATAGAGTGAGGTCTGTGTGGGATATACATGTGTCTGAGGTGAGGTCTGGTGTGTGTGTGTGGGGTCAGGGTATGTGCAGGCCTGTGCAGTGGGTAACTAGGATGTCTGGCCATACAGTTCAATATTAACATAAACTAGACAGGCTTTCAGCAAAAATCTTAATTTATTGGAAAGTGGTCACATGACTTTAACCCTTTCGCTGCGGCAGATGTGCTCAGCGCATCCAGTCACATGGGGACTTGGCTGTGGAGGACACGCTGAGCGCGTCCTGCCATTGCAGTCAAGCTCGGCCGGGAATCCAGCCAATCACTGCGGCCTCCGGGACCCCGACTGCATGAAAAGCATCACCGTGCTTGGCATGATGTCGTCTATTCCAGGCACTCCTTTGGAACTCTCTCCCTCCCCATCGGTAAGGGGTACAAAAAAAAGGCAGGCACTGCTTTGAAGGGCCCTTGGGGGCTGGATCGCAATTCTGTTGGCGCTGGATCGCGGTTCCCTCTTGGAGCTGGCCGACATCTTGGATATCGGCCAAGCTTCCGGGATCTCCCCCGGGCTACTGGCTTCATTGCGCATGGACGCGAAGACGTCAGTTCGGGAGTTAACCCCTAGCTGCCACCTATGGGGAAGATTGGGGGCTCATTGGACCTCCCTATCTCCCGAAAAATATAAATAAAAAAATTAAAAATGTAAACATTTAATTTTTTTTTTAAAAAATGTTTTTTTTTGTTTTATTAATGCAGCAATATTGTTCAATTTCAATTATAATGTGAACAAAGATACTGCACTAACGATTTTTTCTATGGGGGGGGGGTTTGCTAAAAATCTAGTTTTGTAACAAACGCACCTCATAGAAAATATAACCGCAAAGGCTCGGATGATAAAAATGTGACTTCAAATCGCGTTTAAACATGATGAGCGAATCCGGTAAAAATGAGCTCAGCACACAGGGGCGAAATGGCTCAGCAGTGAAGGGGTTAAATAAATGTATCGGTACTCAGTATTGGAGAGTACCTGGCAAAAGTATCGGTACTTGTACTCGTACCTGTAATCGGTGCATCCCTAGTTTTAAAGCATTCGTCTCTCTTGCATAGCACTCTCCACACTGATTGAAACACAATAGGGGTAATTAAGAAACTCACGCTGTTCACTGGTGCTTCAAACATTGTTGAAAATCGTCATAGTTGCAAAGGTGTACACTCCGGCGCTTCACCACAGAAAACACAGAGCAGACACAGGAGAAGTCTCCCTGTGAGGTGTCTCCTGTGGCTATCTGGTACATTTTTCTGTGAAGCGCCGGCGTTTGCCACCGTTGCAACTACAAATCTCTGAACAACTCTCAATGACTAACTCTGAGTGTCTAAAAGATCGGCTTCTTCAGCATATAATCTACTCCACTGCTATTTACTTTGATTATAGAATATGCTCCAAGATATTGTACATTGGCACAATTATAATGACAAAATGACCTGGCGTGCATGCCTTGTATAAAACATGTATTAAAACGAGTCTGCATACCACATCTGAGTAAGAGTTTTATGTTAACCACATGTGTGACGTTCACCCAGTATTTGTGAAAAGATGTTCAACAGCATCAAGCATTTATACCTAAATATTTAAGAAAATGTTTTAATGCTGGTTGCCTGCCTCAAAACGGGCTTATTATAGCAGACAAGTGGACGACGACCTAGGAACGGGCACGGCCGTGGGGCTGGATGCTATAGGAGACGCATCTTGTACCATCAACAAGGAGAAAGTGTGGTGCCATTTTGGATAGGATGTCTGTTCACATGAAAAGGATTTACAGCCACATTAGCACATAACAGAGGTTGACTAATGACTCCCACAGGAGTGACAGGCAATTTTCAGAGTTGGCTGTGGCTTTTTCTGAGAGCATGAAGAAAGAAGATGAATTCTTCCTGCAAGATTTACGGCTCGTCCGTCCCCCTGTACAGGAGCACTAAAAGGATTGCATCTGTGCAACAGTATTTCTTTTTTTTCCTCTGAGTTACGTAATACCCCACTGGGAGCCACAAAAAGCGTGATAAAGTGGAGAGATTTCCATCTAGAAGCGCATATTCAGTCCCAGATTTGTATACAAAAATTATAACATTTTGCACACTGACCCCCATGACATCAGATCCCCGTAGATTTTTTTTCAATAACTGGAGAGCAACAGATTCTGGTTTTGAAATTTAGTAACCAGTGAGCAGAGGTAACTTCAGAGGTTAAAATACAGAATTTAAATAAAAAATATATTCACATTCAATAACTGTAAATTACCCAGGACATACTTGAAAACGAGAGATCTCAATGTATCCTTCCTGGTAAAATCCTTTAGAAATAAATAAATTATATCCAAGTCAACTTTTTTTTTACCTAAGACTTATACATTGGCTGTAAATCCTACCTAAGTTGGAGGATATAACTCCCAGCACAGTCATGTCATAATGTAACCCCATCCTAAGCTTTTGTTCAATTTTAACCCCAGGCATGCTTGTAAATGAAGCCTCCCCCACCCGAGATACTGCACTTACACCACCTAAACCGAGAATATACAATGCCTGGCCAAAAAAATACCACACACTCTAATATTTCAATGGACGGCCTTTTACTTTGATTACGGCACGCATATATAATGCAGCTTATTGCACAAAAAAAATTCCGTTCAGAGTTGCATTAATTTCTCGCCATGATCTAGTTGTATCGATGATGGGCGAGTCAGATGAAGTCTTCTCCGGCACATCTCAAAGATTCTCGATGGGTTTAAGGCCTGGACTGTGTGGTGGCCAATCCATGTGTGAAAATGAATCCTGGCATTGCCATCTTGGAATATGCCCGCTGTGCCATCATGGAAGAAAACAAATCTATTGATGAAAAAACCTGCTCATTTAGTATACTGTATTCAAGGAATCACGTGACCTCATTTTTTGTGCACATGGGGCTAAATTCCAATCTTCGCGCAAAAGTTTGCTCCGGCGCAAAAAAACATTAACGCGAGGGGTAAAACCATTTGCGCCGAATCCCATATTACATAGTCAGCGCAACAACCGCCCGCAATCGTCTACCGCGGGTGAACCTGTGCGAACCCTGCACGAGCTTACTGTACCGCGCGCGTCCTATACTTAACATTGTGAGCGCAAATGCGAATGTGCGCTGGTACGTGGATGGTATTACAATCTATTTTGTGGTAATTACCGCATAGCTTTTGCGCGCATAACTTTAGCAACTCCTAAAAGCTGGTGGTAACGGCATATCTGAACAACCTGGCAAACTCAAAAAAAAAAACAGCACATAAAAAGGAATGCAGCAACAATATAATGTATGATGGCGGGTGTATGTGTATTACTACTGCAGCATATGTGCTCATTTTGCATCATAGACGCAGCACCCGTCTCCGATGCCTCTGTCAGATGCAATTTAGTTGTGTTTGATAGGTGTGTTTCTTCATTTTGATTGGCTGAATGGGTGCAAAAAACTGCGCGCGCAAAGATTTTGAGCGAGACGGTGCTGCGTCTGCATTTGTGCGCATCCTGTTTGCACACGCAATTGATCAGCGGAAGAAAAAAGCCGCGAGAATTGTAATTACAGCGGTGATTTGCGTGCGCAAAAGTTTAACGCTTGCCGCAAAGATTTTTGCTTTGCGCAAGGCTTTTTGCATGAAGAATGTACTATAGCCCATAACGTTGCTGAACCAGCCCTGACCAACTGAAGCACCCCCAGATCATAACAGTCTTGTAAATTAAGTGGGGACTTCTTTTTCCGCCAAGCAGAGTATGGGCTAAATTACGATCCTAGCGCTAAAACGCGAGCGCCAGGGAGGAAAAACTGCACCTGCAGTTTTCCCCCTAGAGCCCGTGTTTTAGCGCTAGATTACAATGCAGGCGCTAAAAAAGCTGCATGCATTGTTTGCGGGCACTAAGCCCCGGGAAGCGCGCGGCAGCGCTAAGTGCAGCTGCGCGCATCCTCTCAATGGAGTCCATAGGCTGGTCACATGACCAGCCGGATCTCGCCTTGCGAGATCCGACCGGTCAGCATAGTGATATGCAGGGGGAGACTGGGGGGACTTTTCTCCCTGTCTTTCCCTGCTCCCGCCGGTCTGAGGAGGCAGACAGAGCCACGGTCCTCGTCGTGGGACAGGAGGTGAGTATATCGAATTTTTTGGGGGGGGGTTTATGGATGATGCTAACGGATTCTGCAGAAGCGGAATCCATTAGCACCAAGTCCTGGCTCTGGTTAACTTTTTGTTAACCGCGGCCGAACGGTAATCAGCGTTAGGACTTTGCGCTCTCCATGTTAAGTATGGGGAGCGCAAAGTACAGTAACCTTGCGCTGAAAAGCGCAAGATACCAAACGCTAACGGGTTACTTAACTTGTTAGCGTTTGGATTATAATATGGGGTAAATACTTGGGCTAACGTTAACGCCCACGCAGGTGAGTGCTAACGTTAGGGCCAAGTATGTTATTTGGCCCTATATGTCTTGCAGAGGATCTTGGAGGCTTCCTCTCTATAGACTACAAACCTATAAACATTGGACTATGACATGGATCCCTGTACCCTTCTGTTTTGGCCTGCTTCATTAATGTAAATGGTAGTCACTGGAATAGCAGAAGATACCAAACAGCTACCCTCTGAATCCAGTGACGATTGTTTATGAATGGTGATTTTAGTTATGTGACTTGAGGTAGATGTATTATTGGTAGGGTTATGTTTACTGTCCCTTCTTTCTGGTTTGAGTATAATATTGTGTAATTTTGTCATTCCTTTAGTTTGATGCGTTTAAGCCATGGTTGTCATGTAAGGTGAGAATGTGATCCTTTCCCCTCTTATATGAACAATTCGATCTATTTGGCTCTTTTGTCCTCATTAATGTAGAATATGTCTGTTGCCCACTTTATCATGTGTTGAAAAGAATTTTAGAAACAAAAAGTCCCAAAAAGTTGCAAGAGTACAACGCCTGATACGTGTTGGGGACATAAACCCTTAGGGACTTGCCCTATATGACATAGAAAAGGGGAGGAACAGCCTAGAAGGATTGAATCTGGTATTAGAAACATAGAAAAAAATGTCGGCAGATAAGAACCTTTCGGCCCATCTAGTCTAGTATTAAAAGTAAATAAACTCTATAGTGGTCAAAAAACACAGAATAACAGTTAACACGTAAAAAACATAAATGAGCAAGGTATAAAAGAACTAACACACCTCAAGTGAATTAAGAGATGGAAGGACAGTTTGTCAAGTTATAAATCCTTGAAAATGGGCACCAATAGACATATATTAACCTCGTATGAACCTCAGACGCTGGGCAGGTCATGTTGCAAGGATGCCCGATCATCGCATCCCTAAACAGCTCCTCTACGGTGAGCTGTCTCAAGGAAAGCGGTCGCACGGGGGACAAAGGAAGCGATACAAAGATACACTGAAAGCCTCCCTCAAGTCCATGGATATTGATATCACCTCCTGGGAAATCTTGGCACAAGATCGATCGACATGGCGCATGCTGACCCTCCAAGGCTGCCAGATATTTGAGGACAGAAGAGCAACCATAGCACAAGAGAAGCGAGCACTTCGCAAAGTCAGAACTGCAAATGTTGCAACAGGGGTACCCACACATGTCTGCTCGACGTGTGGCAGAACATTTCGTGCCCGAATAGGACTCATCAGCCATCTGCGGACACACCGTGGACCACCCACAACCTACTAGATGTCAAGGTCCTCATCGAATACGATGGACGAACATCATGAACCTCAGGGTGAAGCCCCATATAAGCCAAGGTAATTAGTTTATGAATAAAGTAGGCGTGGAGAAAACAAACATATATAGGTAATTATAACTGTTGTTGAATAGAAAACGTACAATGGTGCTGTATTCAAACTTATAACGATACTTAAAAGACCTGCAGCTCTAAGCACCTCATTGTCAGTCATGAATATGCCACGGCAAATCAGAGAAAAGGTATAGGAGGAAAAAATGTGTCAGCAGTGCGTGATCGCCTAAATGGTGTCACATGTTAAAACCAGACAGACATGCTGTTCGACGCGTTTCGCCACTTCTAGCAGCTTTTTCAAGAATTGGAAGTCACCATGCCCCTACCTGTATTTATATCAGTTTTCCTCTGAATGAAATTGCCGTATGGATTAATTTTCTCCCACTTCCGGGGTTGTGTGTGCAATCGTTGAGGTACACATACCATGGCGTTGCTGTACATCTTATGAATGTCCAGATGCACTATTGCTATCCCTGATTATAGATCTGCATCTCAAACTGTGGGTCCGACAATGCTTCCAATTTGCCTGGTGACCTGGCAACTCAGATGCCAAATTAGAGAGTATGTTACATGTACGTCAACGATTGTGCACGCAACCCCCGAAGCAGGAGAAAATTAGTCCATACGGCAATTTCATTCAGAGGGAAACTGATATAAATACAGGTAGGGGCACAGGGGGCTTCCCACTCTTGAAAAAGCCACTAGAAGCGGTGAAACGCGTCGAGCGGCATGTCTGGTTTTAACAGCTTTCTCCTCCTTTTTTTCACTTTCCACCTCTTCCCTTTTTAGTGGTGTATGGTAGATCTAACCAGTGCAATATACCTCCTGGCTATCATGATGGTCAATTTTCTACATACTGCCTATTTGAAATCTGACTAGTGAATTGCTTTTCTGTCGGGCATGTGACACCATTTAGGCGATCACTCACTGCTGACACATTTATTCCTCCTATACCTTGTCTCTGATTTGCCTTGGCATATTCATGACTGACAATGAGGTACTTAGAGCTGCAGGTCTTAAGTATCGTTATAAGTTTGAATACAGCACCATTCTACGTTTTCTATTCAACAACAGTTATAATTACCTGTATATGTTTGTTTTCTCCACGCCTACTATGTTCATCAACTAATTACCTTGGCTTATATCGGGCTTCACCCTGAGGTTCATACGAGGTTAGTATATGTCTATTGCTGTCCATATTCAGGGATTTATAACTTGACAAATTGTCCGTCCATCTCTTAATTCACTTGTGTTAGTTCTTTTATACCTTGCTCATTTAGTTTTTTTACGTGTTAACTGTTATTCTGTGGTTTTTGACCACTATAGAGTTAATTTACTTTTAATACCAGATTCAGCCCTTCTAGGCTGTTCCTCCCCTTTTCTTTATCATGTGTTGGGCTGATATTTGAGCAGGAATTTGACCATCCCTTGCTACAGGTCTCTGGGAGACATGTGTCACTACCAGTCCGGTGGTTCTGGAGAGAAAAGCTCAATGGTGGATTCTCTCCGTATAGGAGAAGGAAAGAATGTTGTGACACAATATGCCTGGATCCCAAGCCAGGGACCAATCGTCCTGTGTCTGCTTCAACAGCAGAGAACCGTGTGAGCTCCAAAATAACATTCACAAAGGGAGCTGAAGGGTGGGGGTCCAAGTCGAATTTAAATCTTTGTGCTGCTCCTCCCCTAGTCAACCCTAAAAGCTGTTGATACTGGACTACAGCTATTATCATTCAATGCCCTGTACGTAGTTACTACGCAATATGAGGTCAAGAGACTCCATCCTTTCCAATAACGGCTTATTCTACCGGATATATATATATATATCTTGCAGGCAGCTGGAATCCCTTACAGACTGGAGTTAAACATAATCCTTCATTTAATCCTTGAGGAGCTCGGCTTTCAGTGAGAGGCGACAGATAAGTAGGAAGTTGCGTTGGCAGCGCATAGTCTTGGCAGAAAAAGTGATGTTTATAGTTGACCTCTATCATCGTCAAAGGTGTTACAATAAAAATACATGACTGTGATGCGTGAGCCCTGCTTTTGGGAATTAACATCGTCATTCTATTTCTGTCCAAGAACCGATCTCTGGAACAAAGAACATCAAGTGATATTTGTAAATTCCACATATTTAGAGAGAAAAAATAATTAACGAGGCTTGAAGGCCTCGACAAAAACCACGCAATAACACGTCAAATTTTATTTTATTTACGCTATAACGCTGGCACTTACAACTCAATTATTTTGTCTAGTAAATATAATGACTTCAGAAGAGATCTGCCTTTTATGGAAGGATGAAAGATGGCTCAATCAAGCCAATACTCCTAGAATGTGGTTGTAGTTGCAGGTTGTGAAATTTAGTAGTTATTATTTTTATTTTACATAATGTTTTATTAACAATTGATTTGTTGAAATATTTTACTTGAAAGCCAGACAATGTTTTACTTAGAAGGTATGTGTCTTGGTATACAGTGTAACCATGGTATGTGTGTGGGGGGTAATTTATATTCTCGTTGCATTAGGGCTGTTATTATATTACAAACAGAGGCAGGATACAGGAACCAGATCTAACATCAGCACATAATAAAATACAGGCACTTAGAACGGTAGAATGATCTAACTGTATCTACGAAGACACAAACGCGTTCTATAGATTTAGATTGTAAGCTCCTAATGGAGCAGGGCTCGCTCTACCTCATGTCTAAGTATGTAACTATGTAACAATTATAACCCCTTTACCATGATGCGGAATATAAATAAACTAATAATAATAAATATTTATTTATTTATAAAGTATTTTACCAGGAAGGATACACTGAGATTTCTCTCATTTTCAAGTATGTCCTGGATTCAAGAACATTGAAATATATAAAGCCATTCCACCCGACGCTCCCTGGTTCTGCGGCACAACCCAGTTCCAGAGTCTTGGGTTTTATCTCAAAATGTTCTGCATCTAGGGACATTAAAAATAAAAAAAATCTGCGCTAACATCACACCAATATACCTCAGCCCACTTTCATACCACTGCAAGCGACGTGGTAGATGAATACTCTACACTTCTGTTATCCATATCTTACCAAGGGTTCCATGTAATAGCAGGTCTATTCAAAGAAAGGTGAATCTCAGGTGAATGACTGGAGAAGTGAAAAGTCTAGATCAAAATAGCCAAACCAGAAAAATTCTCCCATTTATCTCACTTTTCAAATCGGTTATTTGGTCTAGATTGTTCTCTTCTCCTGGCAATTCTCCTGATTTTAACCTTTCTCTGAAAAACCCTGTAAAAATCGACAGATTTTTCTAAAAAAAATATAATCGGCTTGTTTCTACCGATATTTTTTCAAAAATAATCAACTGATTCTTTTGGACAGAAATTCTAAAATGCCCCGGTCTCAAAAATTTCTTTGTATGAAAATCGGGGACTGGTAAAAAGCCACATAAAGCACATTATCTGTCAGAAATGTAAGTTATTAGCTGGTTATTTATCATGGGAGTCACTAATAAGGTCAGTGATTTACTACTTCTCCCTTTAAAGTCTGCAGACTCGTTTAAATGTCCAGCCGTCCAAGGCAGCCATCTGCCCGTGATGGCTGGACATTTAAACGAGTCTCCAGGTTTTAAAGGAAGACGTGATAAACACTCACTAGTAATAAAAACAGAGGTTTCAGTCAGATTTTTTGTCTTCCCAAGCGATGAGAGCCAATGAAATGCACTTTCCAGCACTTGATATTTTTTCCAAAATTCGTCTTACTGATTAATTTCTATAGAATCCCTAAAGCTGAAATTTCCATAAAGGAGTGTGGACACGAGTGCTGATAACTGAGCCGAATATTTAACAGGATGTGTAATTTATTTATTTATACAGGATTTTACCAGGAAGGATACATTGAGATTTCTCTCGTTTTCAAGTATGTCCTGCGTTCAAGAACATTGAATTTTTACAGTAGGTACAGAAATACAAAGTAATAAATGCAAGATATTAAAAATTAACACAAATATATAGATTAACACAGAAAATAAATATGTAGGAAATATAGTCACTAGGTTACATGTTTACAGGTGCATTCTGTATTGAGGTATGTTAATAGGGAGCTCCTAAGTGACTTAATACTGGGGGAAGATTTGATGGCGTCTGGGAGGTTATTCCATAATTGCAGTGCTCTGTAGGAAAATGAGCATTGAGCCACTTTCTTTTTGTATTGTGGTATTGCAAGTAAGGTGCAGGTCCTGGATTGGAGGTTATAGGATGAGGAAACTGCTGGGGGGAAGCAGTCTATTCAGGTAGGGTGGTAGCTTCCCAGAAAAGCTCTTAAACACCAGGAGCCACATTACATTCTTGGTGCTAACGTTATTACTGTCCGGCTCTGGCTCCCAGAAAGTTAACCACAGCCTGGACTTGGTGCTAACGGATTCCGCTTCTGCAGAATCCGTCAGCACCAGCAGTAACCCCCCCCCCAATAAATTCAGATACTCCCCTCCTATCCCGCAGTGAGGACTGCGGCGGCTCCATCAGCCTCCTCTGTCTGCCGGGAGTAGAGAAAGACTGGGGGAAAAAGTCCCCCAGTCTCCCCCTTCAGATCACTACGCCAACCCGCCGGATCTCGTCATGTGTCCGGTGCCATGTGCCTCAATGGAGATCTATGGACTCCATGGAGAGGATGCGCGTGACAGCGCTTAGCGCTGCTGCGCGCATCCCGGGGCTTAGTGCCCGATAACAATGCAGGCAGCTTTTTTAGCGCCTGCATTGTAATATCGAGCTAAAAAGGGGACGCAAAAGAGAGCCTCCCTGTTTTAGCGCTATGATTGTAATGTGGCCCCAGGTTGGAAAGGTGAAGGGTGCGTCTGGATTCCAGTGACAGACAGTTTAGCTCTTTTAACATGTCACAATGGTGGGTCATGTAGTTACATTGTAAAACTCATTCTGCCGCTATGTGCTACAATGTAGTAAGTTTATGAAGGTGTGTTTGCGGGGCAGCTGCATACACTACATTATGTTATGCCATTAATTAAATCTGCGAATTGAAAAATGCCTGGATTTTGGACAAAAAAAAAAAAAAAACACAGCAAGTAAATGTTGGCGAACAAGTCAAATTAAATGAAGCCCCAAATCAGGGGGAATAAATGTAAATTTTCCTGTTGAACTACTAATCCCTCTCCTTTTATTTTATAGACATGAGCAAGTTAGAAAGCTTTGACAAACGGAATCACCGCCAATAACCTGTTGCTACGTCCAACTCCTTGATAATTAGGAATCCCACCTTTAACACAGCCCCATGCGTATATATCAAGTCAAAACAAAACTAAGAAAAAAATTATATAGAGTTGTACAAACTGAAATAAAAAAAGAAGAGAAAATAAACAAAGTGTCAGCTTTTAAACTGCACATGATGAATCTCGCAAGAGAGAGAAAATGGGCCCCTGAGGATTTTAAACAGAAGTTGCCAATGCGTGTTTAAGTTTTACTGTTACAGAGATGGGGGATTCTACTTTTTTTGCTTATCTGTTCTAAATGCAAAGCAGTCACAGCTGTTTTATGTATATAGCAGATGTTCTATGTTTTCTTTCCTTCAAGACACTAGACTCTTAAATAGCCTGAATTCTTCAATCTTCCTAATTTCCTCATTATGGGGCCTGAAAAGTAACTACCTTGTGCGCTCGGTAATTCCTGTTTATTTCATCGCAAAGGGCGTTCCGCATACTAGATGCTGACAGACTGGACGAGCGAACTGCTTTTTTTTTTTTTAGCCAAATTTAATAAAGCTCTACAAAAAGAGAAAAATAGTTTTTTTTTTAACTGTGACTTTAAATATTATACATATTCCATATTATACATTTCACATTCCTGGGGGGAAAAAAATAGATTACTCCATTTGTTTTCCTCTCCCAGCCACTTATTTCTTGACATTGATTCTCCGTTTTCCTTTTTACGTTACAGCGCCAGATAGCTGTATAAACAACACAGAGATGATTTCATGAAAAGACGACGAGCCGCTAATAAGGTCAGTGATGTTCCTCGACTGCTGCTTTCCGTGGGCCAAAAATGACCTCATTGTTCAGGAACACAGACCAATGCTATTGAACGAGCATGATGTCACCAGGGAGAATGGATGAGAGGAGGAGATACCTAAACAAGGCCCCACTCACATAGTTGCTTGAAACATCAACCGATAATACAGTATTTATTTTGGTCATTGTTCTTATGTAAAAGGTAAATATTGATTTTTAGATCTGTCAGGTTTTTTCCTTCACATAAAACAGGGGAGAGAGTAGAAATACTAGTAAACCATAAATATGCAAAGAGTGCTCTGTCCTGTTTTATGGCTGATCGGAATTAGGAATTTCATAAAACTAATGGAAATTAAGCAATTTCAAGGCCCTCTGAACCATGCTTATAGCAAGAAATATCTTCGCATGTTTGCGCATGATACACTTTTTGAAATCAGCAGAAATCAGCTGTAAGGCAGCACAGAATTATATCGTTTTACGGTCTGAAGTTTTTACTGCATTGGAGTCGGTCAGCTCCTCCATTTCCTGGCCTCTTTTACTGGAAGAACTGGGTTCGCCCTATGGAGTGGAGATAGGTTTCTTTCTGTTTAAAAAAGATTGGCGTAGCACAAAGTGACAGCAGATGGGTATTGGATCCCACTAGCATGGAACTCATGTTATGACTGAATTATTTTAGGTGGTACCGGTAGAGGAATGGAACTTTGGTAACAGAGGAATATTTTTAAAGGACATTAGATAAGGGTGGGGTTAAAATCTACTACTAGCAAATGTCTTCCAAACCGATCTTAAATGTAATTTTTTGGAGTTCTGACATTTTGATTTCCATTCTTGCGGTGTAATTTTTTTCTCTGGCAGTACATGAATAAGACATGAAATATACATATAGCCAACTTTAGCATAACGACACGCGTCTTGGATGGAATACGAAGATTAAAAGGTGAGAACTACTTGCCTCACCCTATCAAACTCTACCCTGGTCTTCAGGCCTTCAAGAAGTCCCTAAAAAAAAAACATCTCTTCAGATTAGCGTATCACATCACTGATGCAACTCATCCCTCTGCTCACCTACTCACACATGAGTGAAGCCACTTCTATGGCCCCACCATTCCCGAACCACTGGCACTAATGTGATCCTGCTATCTAGTAAAATTCCTCTGGTCTTCCTCAACCCCAATCCCTCTAGATTGTAAACTCCTATGAGCAGGGCCCTCCACACCTCTTGTTTCCATCATATGTCCGTTTATCTCGTTCCCTTGGGTTATTGTAAAGCGCTGTGGGAACTGTTGGCGCTATATAAATGATGACAATAATAATATTAATAATAATGTAATCCTGGCACACCACTATCAGAAAATAGCTTTACTTAGATGGACAGTAGACAATGTTTCAGTCATCCAAGTGGCCTTTGTATTGGTTTGACAAAGACTACTTAGATGCCCGAAACGTTGCTAAACCTTCCATCTGAATAAAGTTGATCACCACTAGTGGAGTGTTGGGATTCCTTACTTTATCTATAATTTCATGTTCTGGATTTGGCCACTTGGACTTCCATTGAGCACACATCTTTGAAGCGGTATTGTACATATCTTGTTTCACTATATGCCATGTGCCGTGCCACATTATTGACTTATTATTATGTGGACAGGAGGCATCATTAGTAGGCATCTCAGACATGGAATCAAGGTGGACTAGAGTGCACGTATTCACCATTGTCCATCTACTTTTTGGCAAAACAGATGGTGGCTGACCAGATTCTTGACCAAATTGTCAGGAGAAGACATTCATGACATTCAAGGTTGACGTTGTCAATACTACTCAAAGTTGTGCAAACCTGAGTAGTCAACCTGCAATCTCTTTGCCAATATACTGCTTCCACAGAAACCGAAAGACCCAGGAGTCTCCCACTCACCATTGGGTACAATTTTCAAAAGTGCCGTAGCATTAGCGCATCTTGGCTGATTTGCCAGTTGAACTATGCAAAACGTCTAACCAACCTCTTGTAAGAAGAGGTAGAGAGAGCACCATTCATAAAAGGGACATACTAGAGGTTTGGAAACATTCCTAAATCAATTCAGCATGTTAAATCAAGTATTTTCCGAATTCACTTCCATTATTAATTTCCAAGCCGCAGTATTTTATCCCATTTACACCAGTAAAGTTCCTGTGCCAAATCCTGTTCTGGCTATGTGAGTTCATAGTAGTGCACTGCTTGTGAGTGGTATTATTTCTGAGGTTGTCCATGGCTGATTTGTATTGTATAAGAGGTGCTAATTTGCATCCGGGAGTAGAAGAACGAGCTATTCCAAGGTAGCGCATTCATCTATCTTGGAGCCGGTATTTCTGAACGAACTATAGACTCTCAGAACCTGATGAAAAACCTCTTTATAAACCCCCTTTCTTAACTTCCATCCCATTAATGAGATGGCAGCGCGATTTTCCGCTTCCTCTCGCTGGGAGCAGCAAGAGACTGTGAACAAAAGCTTCTCAGTCTCCCTCCAGGAGTCATCCATGGCTCATGCAGAGCTCTCAGCTGGGAAGTCCGGACTCCATGGCGTTCTTTGAACTCCAGGAGCAGATACCTGCGGCGTTGATGGTAGACGACTGTGCTTCATCCCGCGACCAGCCGCTAATGACGTGGCTGATGCGGAATTGATGCATTAATTGTTGTAACCATGGAACAGGGTCGTAAGAGTCTGTGTAACAAATTCCTGAAACAGTTAAGGCTCCGCTCTTATAGATTGTATATAATGATATAAGGCCTTCATAATTAGCGCATATTACAGGCTATAATTCTGTCCACGCTGAAAACTGGTAAAGTAACAACAGAAAAAAAAGGATTTGTTGGCAAACTTTCACCTTTAAGACTTTGCAACAGTAAATACATGAGATCACTTTTCCATTTTAAGCTCCCAGTGTAGAACTTTGAACTTCTTTTTATTATTATTTTTGCCTTTGCACTTAATGGAGTCTCCAAAGGGACTTGCTGAGTCGGCAAAGCAGGATGTAAGTGTCTGCATTTGGTTGTGCACTCAGATGACCTGTATTGTATCCTAGCATGCCAGATCCCTATCTGCAAGGTCATGTGATTTGCTGTGAACGCGAGAGACAGAGAGAGAAAAATAGAAATGAAAAACAAATAAAACAGAAAAAAAAGAGCATTGTAAGAAAAAATCAAAGTCTTAATTTAAACAAAAAAGTGTCTAAATAGGGATATTGAGTCCGGGTGCTATTGTTTCAAGAGCTTTCCAAAACAGTCAATCATAAATGAATATAAAAGTATAAAAAAAAACATCTGGTCAGATGTCAAAAACAGAACTCAAGACACGTGTCAGTTATATTCAGTATCCAAGCTACTTTCCGCGCTCTGAAGGCTCTAGAAATCCAATCTGGCCAAAACGTATATGAAAATAATGCATATTTTTTGTAATCTTTGCAGAAACTAGAAGATCAAGATGTTTAGTTACATTTAAAAAGGTAGAAACCAACACTAAAGGACACAGTGCGCCTTTTATAAACACCAGGAGGATATTTGAGTATAATGAGGAAAAAGACAGAACTATTGTGACCACTGTCTGGAAATTACAGAGAGCTTGATTGTACATGTGTTTATCTATGTTTGTTAAGTCAACTGGGGATTTCAGTCCAGAATAGAAAATGTGTAACTGTTTGTAACAGTGCTACAGTGTTCTGCCGAGTTTTGGATTGTAAAGTAAGTAATCTGAGGAATAATGGGGGGTAGAATCATGTCGGTTGGATCTGTAAGATAAGAGACATTTGATGCAGAGTAGTGGTTAGTCCGAAACTGAGAAAACCTTAGAGACAGAAACCTACACAAAACTAAATCTTACAATATACAATGAGGCTATGCAGGATTTAGGTATATTGTCCGTACCAGTGTCCCGGAATGCCCGTTGCTGTTCTAGATTTGTTAGATTTCAAAATATTGTAGCTGGATACATGACCTCTTTGTCCTAATGTTATGGAGTCCCCCTGTACACCCTATTACCAACATCATTTGTACAGTGCCCACATAAAAACAGCAACAAAAATGACAATATTTAAGAAGACACAAACAAGGGGTGTAGAAAGTCATGGTCAATGAGTTTACAGTCTTAAAAAAGTGGGGTTTTAGGAGCACCCGAGGAATAACAATGTATTAAAGGGGAGAGCAAATATCATTGTAATAATAAAAGGATAATTTATTTATTTATAAAGGATTTTACCAGGAAGGATACATTAATAAGTGGGCATCGAATCACTCACAGTTTATTTTTTTGCTAAAATATATTTTGAAATTATGTGCAATTCTCTTTCACAGATTCACAGATTCCCTGACACTTATTTCTGGTGGAAGTTAGTGACAGCTGTGAGCAGAAGAGCCGCCATACAGGCCAGCTCTACAGGATACTACAGGATACTCTACAGTCCTGTGAGTCTGTGATTGACCCTCAAACTCCATTCTATGGCCAAAGCCACACAGTGAGGAGCAAGCGATGTAAAGATACTATGGGGGTGGTTTACAACACAAAACATCACGCAATGAATTTGGATCACCCTTTCCGGTACTGTGCCTCAAGACCCTCTGTTATTTGTTCCTGTCCAAGACCCCATGCTGTTGTTGTCCCTGCCCTCAAGATCCTGCTCAAGACCCCCTGTATCTGTTCACAAGACTCACCTTCTGCAGTCTCCCAGGTCCAAGATCCACGCTGCCATAGACTTTTATTATACCAAGGACGTGCCTACAGAGACTTCCCATCAGCACCATCCTTCCCTTTCCTGCCTCGTCCCTCTGTCGTGTTTGTTTCCTTGAATAAACCCTATCTGGTTTTCACTACACCAAGTGTCTCCACGTGTATCACTGCATCATGGGCTTGCAACCTTACCCACGTAGCAACACACGTGACAAATGGAAAAAGAAGATTGAACACAGGTTACAATCTTTATAGTGTGTGGGACCAATGAGAATGGAGTTCCCTCTACAGAAATAGTGACGGAACTGCGTTCCCACTGGACTGCGTCCCGCTTAGTAGAACGAGAAAACTGGAGTATGAAAACTGGCACAAAAGAACATGTCATTGTTTTCCTGGCACGCATTGCATTCAATGGACCCACCAAAGCCTCTGAATGCACAATATATTAAGGAGAATAAAGATTTAAAAATTAAAAAAAATAATTAAAAGCTTTCCTTTCCTTTTTAGGACATGATCAGTAAATAAAACGTATCCTGGCCATTTTACTAGATTTTAATTTGACCTCATATGTCCCTCTTGGGTTTTCAGTGATGTAACCGTCAGCAAGAAAAGAATATTATACCTTATTTTCACACTCAGGCCTTGGACCAGCTCATAAGTGGTTCCATTACAAACCTATGAATGACACTAATAGCTGGAACAGGTGTCATCCAAAGTGCTTAGATCCAGTTTCACAGCCTTTATAACATCCCAATATTGTTTCTATTTTCAGTTTGTTAAAACGTCTCGGACTCTTACAAGTAATTCAAAGAGATCCGAATGGCTGGAGAAAGGTAACCGAATGCTGAAATTCAGCGTTCGGTTACCTTTCTTGGCCATTCAGCTATTCAGAGAGCCGGCAATTCAACAAATCCTGGCGAATTGCCTGCACATTCGGTGCCTGATCAGTGCCTGTTCGAGGCCAGTGAAAACCCCATAAAAAAAGCACTGCTTCGGCTATTCAGAGAACACAAACCAGCAGTGAAAGGTTCCCCTAATGCCCTGTCATTCGGTGGTTTCATTCGGCAAATTTATTCAGGCGAATCCCATAGGTTTCAATGTTAAAAATATTCCCATTTTAATTCAATATCTAATAAACCGTTCATTATAAAATTCTGCAGTAAAGAGTCTCTTTATTTATAGATTTTTTTGAAAATTTTAATCATTTTTCTGGATTTTTTTTTACGTTTACTTATTTTTTCTGTAACAGCCCTTCTTATTATCATTCATTGGATCTTATATGTAAATTTCAGACATTTTTGCTCAGTAGTTTCTTTGCAAACAGCGTTTCACTTTTCAATCATTCATGCAAACTGTTTTCCTAATTTATTCACTGCCTCTTCTGCTGTGTCGGCTTTTTCCGGAGGCTTCACTGCGTGTGATCGGCTCCTGCTAGGGTTTTTCCGCCGTCTTCGACGGGTTAAGCCAAATGTTTTTGCGGGTTTTCGGCGTGCATTCGCCGGGTTTTCGGCAGCTTTTCCCTGCACTTCGACAGCCCTGTGGTGCTTGCTGAATACACCGCAGGGTCGCCGAAATGGGAAAGCCGATTTGCACCGAATTGAAGAGAACGAAAAGTCACCGAACGTGCGGTGACTTTTCGAATCTCTTTGAATAACCCTAAATTTCTAGACCCAATGGCCACTCAGCACTGTGTATCTAAACGAGGTGATTCCAGAACAATTCTAACCCAAATAACCTCAAGAATCACAGCATTTGAGGCTATAGCCGGAATTAGCGCTATGATAATGTGGTGTTGATTACTTTGTAAAGCAGCAGCTTCCTATGCCGTGTGAAGTCGCATTACATCTCCCTTGGTACCGTCTCCTCCACGTCTGATCCTGTCCTGCTTCACTGCGAGCATGTCAATCTAGATCCTCAAGGGCTGTAATCCTGCCAGCGATTTTTTTTCTACGTGTAATTAAACAATTTAAACTTGTCTCTTTCTGAGCAGTGCAAAAAGCTAGTACGTGTGGCCCTCAAGAACGTGCGTCGGCTGCCAAATGCTATAGAATGGATCTGCACTTTTTAGCCAAGAAGAATACATACGGTTTCCACTGGTATCGCACATGTTTCGGGTGTTTAAAGTCGCTAAGAGGTGGAAGGATTAAAAAATATTTTACAAACCCTTACGATGGAACAGAGAACAAAATACAAGAGAAATTCTGTGCTGAAGTCCAAAAGTGGAGAAATCAGTGCACAAACGGTGTGCCCAAGCACGTCCTAGGACTAATTTATATATTTGGCGCTACCGTTAGGGTGAGTTTGTGTTAACGCTAGGATAAGTGACTTTAACGCATGCCCCCATATTACATTCCTAATGTTAAACCTTGAAAAATCAGTTTAGCACAATCACCGATGTACTAGCTTGCACAAGCTAACTCTGCAAATTTGCAAAAACTGATACGGATTCCACTTTTACAGAATCATTTAGCATCCCCTAAACCCCCCCCCTCAATAAATCAGATACTCATTTCACGGCAAGAATGGTGGTGCGATCCGCCGCTTCTCATGGCCGCGAGCAGAGTGAAACTGGGGACAAATAGTCCCCAGTCTCCCTCCGCGATCACTCCGCAATATCCTTACCCGGCAGCACAACCCTCCATGAAGTCCTATGGAGTCCAGGAGGTGATACTCGCGACAGCGCGGAAGTGCTACCTTGAGTATCATTGAGGGTAGTGCTGAGTTTCGGGGCAAGGTGCTGAAATAGCGCCTTACCCTGAAATCTAATGCTAAAATGGGGCGCTACGGGGAAACCTGCATTCATTATATAATATGGCCCCTAGTAACTGATTTGTCCTTTGTTGCCTACCTACATATATGGGATATTCCTTATCTAGTTTAAGATTAAGAACATGTAAATGTACTGTACCTCTGAATTCACTTGATTGGTGCCAGGAAAAAAAAAAAAGGTTTTTGCGTCATTTCACCGGATACATTTAGCTAGTTATTTCAAAGTAGTTACATTCCGGTGGAACTGGTCGATTTCCTGTTTTTTTTTAAAATCAACTTTGAGGTCAACCTCGATTTTATTTTTCTCAAAAATCAAGGAATACGGAATTTTTTAAATTGCCATAGCGTCCACCCGAGAACAGGCCGAGCAGAGTCAACAAGTACGGCAGGTGCCCACTAAACCCGTCAGCTCTGCTTTGCCGATGCTCGGACGGATGATACGCCGACTAAAAATCCAGATTCCTTGATTTTTTTGTATAAGTAAACCATGTATGACCGCAAACAAATATAAATCGTGAAAAATCACACAGTTTTACATTCTAGTTTGTAATTAATAATTTTTTATGGGTGCGGTTCACCCCGATTTCACCTCAGTAAAAAGGAATTTGAAAACGTATTTTGATAAAGTTACCACCTGGTCACGTGTGGCAATAACACTGGCAAATGTCAAACTTTTTTTACAAAACACTGCATCTGGCATGAAAATTCCTGTCAGGCAGTGAGGAGACCTCTTCTACAGCAATGCTTTCCAAACAGGTCAGGTTTGCCAGATATGTGAAGCACAGCACAGGTGATATGATTTGCTGCTCACTGATTGCAGGATTCAGTCTGCATTTCCCCCAAGGTGATCCTTAAAACCTGGCCTGTTGGGGGTACTTGAGGAACAGGGTTAGGAACCATTGTTCTAGAAAAATGAAAGTCCAACTGTGAGTAGGACATTAAAGACACCAGTTAATGCTTAGACTAGACTAGTGAAAGCAACGCCATAACAACTGGCAAAAAATAAAGAAGAAAGCTACACGCAACTACACAAAGTCACTTGGAGAATGATGATTTTTCCCAGCGTGGGGTCCAAAGGATGAGACACTTGAACCCAACTCACCACTCCCTAAACAGATTCCTGCTGGCCAATGTGGAGCTGCAAAACCCAGAGGGGCAGTGATGCAATGGCTAAAACATCACGCAAAATTATATGCATGCCTTCCAGAATGTTCCATGGCTATCAACCAATAATTCATTTAGTGACAGCGATATTGGCTCAGCTGAGCATTAGTGGAGGATTTCAAGGGAAATGCAAATTCAAGGGCAAAACAGTCGCACCGAGGAAAAAAATTCAAATTGACAAATTTCACACTACAATTTGGAATTTTTGATGCATTCATCACTTAACCCCTTTAGTAGGAAATCAAACAGGATCCCCTGCAAAAACAGAACCATGATTAACCCATTGCACTCCAGCTATAATAACGCATGATAGTGATGATCATGCAGTCCAGACGCCAGAGATTAGATTGTACGGGAAGAGATCGCAGAAGGACCTAGTGAAAAAGTATCAGATGTAAAGAAAAGAGTTTATGTTTAACAAGATACAGTTGTGTTCAAAATTATTCAACCCCCACTGAAATTGAGTGTTTTGGCGAGTTTGACATTGATTTTGATCATTCAGTCATCTTGCTTACAATTAAATCAAAGAGGCACGTGTAGGTCAGACAAATATAACATAACATTTATAATGAAATAACCACAAATGTCTTTTCTGTGCTCATATCATTATCAGTTTTATTCAACCCCCAAGTGACATTCAATCTTAGTACTTAGTACAACATCCTTTTACAGTTATAACAGCTTTTAAACGTGACGATGACGGACTGCATCACATTGTCATCCAATATCTCCTGGTACTGAAGAGAATTCATGGTACCTTGCACACGCTGAAGCTTACCTGTACCTGCAGAAGCAAAACAGCCCCAAAGCATGATTGACCCCCCGCCATGCTTCACAGTAGGCAAGGTGTTCTTTTCTTCATAGGCCTTGTTCTTCCTCCTCCAAACATAGCGTTGATCCATGGGCCCAAACAGTTCTAATTTTGTTTCATCAGTCCACAGAACACTATCCCAAAACTTCTGTGGCTTGTCCACATGACTTTTGGCATACTGCAGTCGACTCTTCTTATTCTTTGGAGACAGCAAGGGGGTGCGCCTGGGAGTTCTGGCATGGAGGCCTTCATTACGCAGTGTGCGCCGTATTGTCTGAGCTGAAACTTCAGTACCCACATCTGACAAATCTTTTCTCAGTTCCTCAGCAGTCACACGGGGACTTTTCTCCACTCTACGCTTCAGGTAGCGCACAGCAGTCGAAGTCAGCATCTTCTTTCTGCCACGACCAGGTAGCGTTTCAACAGTGCCCTTTGGCTTGAATTTGCGAATGATGCTTCCTATGGTCTCTCTTGGTATGTTTAACATTTTTGCAATCTTCTTATAGCCATTGCCCTTCCTGTAAAGAGTAATCACCTCTTCTCTTGTCTTCCTGGACCATTCTCTTGACTTCACCATGTTTGTAACCACACCAGTAAATGTCTAGAAGCAGCCGAGTATCACAGTCATTTTAAAGCTGCCTAATTGGTGCTTATTATGCTTTATTGCTGCTCCGTGACATACACAGGTGTTTTCAATACCTGATTGAAAACACTTGAATGAACCTCTGTTCTTCAGAGTGGTAGTCTTTAAGGGGTTGAATAATTGTGTCAATGAAGAATTCACAAAAGAAACATTTACTACTGTATTACAAAACCAATTGATGTCATTTTAGTTGCATATGGTTCTTTAAAAAGTCCTTGTAGGATTTCATTCTGAATACAATTACCAATGTACACTAAATTCCCTAAAACCCTTTACAGCATTGGGGGTTGAATAATTTTGAACACAACTGTATATTGTAAGGCAAATCTGTATATGTTATTAAAACCCTAGAAAGCCACAGGCTTGTTCAGTTCCTCAGCAGCTGCTGAGTTGCTACATTGCAGCGGCTCAGTTTGCTGCAGCAGTCTCACTGAACGCTTTGGCTGTGAATATTGAAGCAAAAGGGTGGAAGATTGTTAATGAAAGGTGCTGGTTGTGCAATATCCACTGTTGTCAATTTTATTATCACTTTAGTGTTAATGTGTCCCATGTTCCAATAAATATTTGGTCTTTTAGGCCACCAAAACTTCAAACTGAACATTTCCTTACTGGATTATTTGCTCTGTGGAGGCGGCCATCTTTCCCACGCCACACTCAGCTACTCTGCAGCACCTCTCTACTGAGCTGCAATTGCTAAGTTAGCAGTGCTGAGCGTTGAACTGCAGCACAGCTTTCAGTGCCGAGTTGCTAACTTAGCACTTGCAGCAGCTGAGGAACCGAACGCACCTCAGGTCTTAATTATGAGCTGTTCAGGCCTGTAGCTCTTACAATGTATGACTGCCCGGCCTGTAGCTTCAGGCACGGCAGTTGCGCAGTCTCCAGCATCCAAACTGACTCAGCATGCAGCTCAGTCTACGTCAAACACTACTCGAAGGAACACTATGGGGGTTATTCAGAGAGCACCGAAATGTCGACGACATTTCAGTGCTCTGTCGTTCCCCGCACTTCGAGGAATCAAATTTCACCACCCTGTGGTAAATTCAGCATTCATCGCAGGGTCCCCAAAGTGCAGGGAATCGGCCGCCAACACACTGCAAACCCACCTGCCATCGCTGCATGCCCGTTGCCCGCCAACCTGCTGAGCACAACACAGACCAGCTGCAGGAGAAAGCCGACAAGCCGCTGGACGGGTAAAAAAATCCCAAAAACAATACGATTGGAAGTGTCAAAATTGAAACGCTTTTTGCAAAAAAACTACTGAACAAAAATGCCTGGGATTTACATATAAGGGCCTATGAATGATAATAAAAAGAAATGCTACAGAAAAAAGAAAAGAACACTTTAAAAAAAAGATGGAAAAAGATCCTGAAAAAAAATTATTTAAAAAAAAACTTTTTACAGCAGATTAAAATAATAAACGGTTTATTAAATATAGGATTAACCCTTTCACTGCGGAGGACGTGTGGGGAATGTCCTCATTAACTCCCGCTATATTCGGAGGACGTTCGTCACATGCCATCCACAAGCGGGAGCCCCCTCAGAGATACTGACCTCTCTGTCCGGGGTCCCGCGGCGTTCTGACTTCAGTGAAGTCAGACGCTGAATTTAAACCCCTCCCAACATCAATGATGTCATCGCGCCATTCGCGATGACGTCATTTCCAGGCGACCCGCGGCAATGCCGGGAGATCGCTTGAAAGGGAGGCGACCCATTCGGATCCCTCTCCCTCCCGATCGGGAGGGACCAGCGCCGCAAGCCAGGCACCGCTAAAAAGGGGAAAGTCTCCCCTTTTAAGCGGTGACTGACTTTAACCCCTCAGACACCGGGTCGCGATTCGGCGCCATGTAGCGCCTAATCTCGGCCTAGCTCCAGTGGGGGACACCATCTTGGATGGGGGCTCCACCTCCGGGTTCCCCCTCGCCTCCTGACATGAAGCGCGATGACTATGCGCGATGACATCAGATAGCCGGGGAACCCCTAGCTGCCTGGGGATTTCCCAAGGAAATCCCCTGGTGGATATAGCGAGTTCTTTTGAACCCTGATATCTCCAGAACTGGGGGTTGGTTGAGGGTAGTCGGGGAGGGTGAGGGTGTCAGCTAGGGGCTCGGGGAGGGTGTCATTCGAAAGGTCTGAGCATGGCCTTTTGAATGATACCAAACATGACCATATGCAAAGTAAAACAAAAATAAAATAATAATTTTTTTTATAAATAAATAAAAACTTTTCTTGTGTGTCAGCACACAGACGTGAAATGGCTCAGCAGTGAAGGGCTTAAAATGGGAATATTTTTAACATTGAAGCCTATGGGATTCGCCTTATTAAACCTGCTGGATGAAATCACCGAACAGGAGGGTATTTCGGCAACTTTTCACTGCTGTTGGGTGTTCTCTGAATAGATGAACCATTGCTTCTCTATGGGGGATTTCACTGCCCTCGAACAGGCACCGTACTTGCAAGCAGTTCGCCAAAATTTGGCGAACTGCCTGCTCTCTGAATAGCCCCGAAATGTCACCGTACACTGTACGGTGACATTTTGGAGCCAGATCGGCTCCCTCTGAATAACCCCTTATATTACACTATGCATTAGTGCGTATTTGTGGCCAAGTCACCTCCAGAGTTGTATCTATCTAAATTGTGTCACAAACTGTACAACCGGTAGGATTGCATGCAAACCAACAGATTTCTCTACATACATATTTATGTTATAGGAAAATGTATAAGTATAAAAAAAATATACACAAAAAGAAAAAGGGGTCAAGAGAGCCACAAAAACAGATGTCAACCAACATGTGATACCTAAGCCACATTCTGTACGGGAAGCAACGTCGCCTCCTGGCTTTATTTCCACAGAAAACTATTGGATTATAGCTTCAAACATGTTTATTACAATTTTTGACATTGTGCAATGCTTTCTCAAGACATGCAAAGCCTTGATAAAGACAGGCACTTGTCAAACTCTCGATTTTATACACGTGAGATCCTAATTAAACATTTTTAAAGGTAGGACCCCAAGTGCTTTCTCACTACCATGATTGTTACATATCATGGACCTCAGCAAGTGGGCAAGTCAAGACAATAATCAGTAAAACAGGAAGGAGAACGCGTGAGGAGATACCCCTCCTGGTTTTTACCGTATTGTCTTTTCTCCGGTGCTGTACCAGTCTCTGCTTCCATTGAATGTGTCTGCATTAAGAGGCATGTGCTGGTCAGGAATGCACAGAGCTGTACAATTCCAGCCTAAAACCCAGAGAGCTAGTGTAGGCTGACTGGCAGCCTTCCAGGTGGAGGAAATCCCTGCCATTCAGAAGCTGAATCAGCCTTTTGGGACATTTGTCAAGGGCAGGGGGTCAGCAACCATGGCTCCCTGATGTTTTGGGAACTACATTTCCCATGTGGCTCGGTCAGCCTAATGGGTGACTGAGCATCCTGCGAGATGTAGTTCCCAAAACATCAGGGAGCCAAGGTTGCTGACCCCTGGTCAAGGGGAATGGGGTAGCAGATGGATGTAGGCTGGGGACACTCACCTAACAGGACCATTTAAAATAAATTTCAGAGTCATTGTAGCCAGAGCTTGTAGAATGGAGTTTGTGAAAGCAACAGTGTATTGGACTGAAGTAAGTATGGATTGATTTGTGTTTGTATGTGTTTGAAAGCAGTAGCACATGGATGTCAAAATTCACCCCCCCCCATGTTAATGCCCTACAATTCCCATAAGTCTTTGCATGTTATAGAGGGCCAGGGAATCACTGGAGTTGTAGTTCTGAAACATCCGGGGGGGGGGAAGGCAGAGTTTGACAGTCCTGCAATAGAGCACTGTTTGCAACCACCTCCCCATGCCATGAACAAAGGATGAGCGTGCTTAGCCTGGTAGATCATCCACCTATCATTTCAATGCAGGGTTTAAACAAGATTTTAGGCCACACTGATTTGCCTCCCCTGTAGAGCTGCCAATGCTGGCAGAAGACACTTACCCGTGGAACCTATAATGCCAACTCACACAGGGCTTTCAAACTGAAACATCAGCGTGGTCATTCATTAGCACTGATGAAGCTTTCAAAGGGACTGGCAAACATTAGGTGGAAAAAGTTTAATTATAAATTGAATTCCAATTGACAATTTTCCACCTATATATCAATATATATATACAGTGGCAAGAAAAAGTATGTGAACCCTTTGAGATTACGTGGAGTTTTGCATGAA
The DNA here is from genome assembly GCA_009667805.1 of Leptobrachium leishanense. Taxonomy (NCBI): domain Eukaryota; kingdom Metazoa; phylum Chordata; class Amphibia; order Anura; family Megophryidae; genus Leptobrachium; species Leptobrachium leishanense. Next base: position 74,159,654 of record CM019065.1, read on the forward strand.
TTGGTCATAAAATGTGCTCTGATCTTCTTCTAAGTCACAACAATTTGAAAACACAGTCTGCTAAAAATAATACAACACAAACATTATATGTTTTCATGTGTTTATTGAACATAACATGTAAACATTCACAGTGCAGGGTGGAAAAAGTATGTGAACCCCTAGCCCAATGTCTTAGCCAACCTTGAGTCCAATCCGTGTGATATTATTGGCTGTGTTGCTGAAAGCTGTCCTGCCCTTTAAAAACACACACCAGTTTTGGGTTTACTGGTTTCAAGAAGCACTGCCTGATGTTACATAGTTACATAGTTATATAGGCTGAAAAAAGACATGCGTCCATCGGGTTCAGCCTCTCCCATAACCTACTGCTGTTGACCATGTGAACCATGCCTCACAGAAAAGAGCTCTCAGAAGACCTACGATCAAGAATTGTTGACTTGCATGAAGCTGGAAAGGGTTACAAAAGTATCTCCTAAAGCCTTGATGTTCATGTGTCCATGGTAAGACAGACTGTCTACAAATGGAGAACGTTCAGCACTGTTGCTACTCTCCCTAGGCGTGGTCGTCCTGTAAAGATGACTGCAAGAGCACAGCGCAGAATGCTTAATGAGGTAAAGAAGAATCCTAGAGTGTCAGCTAAAGACTTACAGAAATCTCTGGCACATGCTAACATTTTTGTTGACACATCTACAATAAGGAAGACATTAAACAAGAATGGAGTACATGGGTGGACACCACGGAGGAAGCCATTGCTATCCAAAAAGAATATTGCAGCACGTTTGAAGTTTGCAAAAGAGCACCTGGATGTTCCACAGCACTACTGGCAAAATATTCTGTGGACAGATGAAACCAAAATTGAGTTGTTTGGAAAAAACACACAATGCTATGTGTGGAGAAAAAAAGGCACAGCACACCAACATCAAAACCTCATCCCCACTGTAAAACATGGCGGAGGGAGCATCATGGTTTGGGGCTGCTTTGCTGCCTCAGGGCCTGGACGGATTGTTGTCATTGATGGAAAAATGAATTCCAGAGTTTATCAAGACATTTTGCAGGAAAACGTAAGACCATCTGTCCGCCAACTGAAGCTCCGCAGAGGATGGGTGATGCAACAGGACAATGACCCGAAGCATACAAGTAATTCAACAAAAGAATGGCTTCAACAAAACAAAATACGCCTTCTGGAGTGGCCCAGTCAGAGTCCTGACCTCAACCCGATTGAAATGCTGTGGCATGACCTTTAAGAGAGCGATTCACACCAGACATCCCAAGAATATTGCTACACTGAAACAGTTTTGTGAAGAGGAGTGGTCCAAAATTACTCCAGATCGTTGTGCAGGTCTGATCTGCAACTACAGGAAACGTTTGGTTGAGGTTATTGCTGCCAAAGGAGGGTCAACCAGTTATTAAGTCCAAAGGTTCACATACTTTTTCCACCCTGCACTGTGAATGTTTACATGTTCTGTTCAATAAAAACATGAAAACATATAATGTTTGTGTTGTATTATTTTAAGCAAACTGTGTTTTTCAAATTGTTGTGACTTAGATGAAGATCAGAGCACATTTTATGACCAATTCATGCAAAACTCCACGTAATCCCAAAGGGTTCACATACTTTTTCTTGCAACTGTATATATATATATATCTTTTTTGGGAGAAAGGATTTTACTAGGAAGGATACATTGAGATTTATCTCATTTTGAGTATGTCCTGGGTGGCGAGTATGTACCGTTAGGTGTCTTGCCCAAGGACACATACTGGAGAGGTGCTCTTGCCGTGATTCGAACCTGTGTCTCCACGGTCATAGAGCAGTGATGTTACCTCTACTCCACCCAGCATCAGAATTTTTAGTGGACAGTCTTAAACTTCATGCATAACCTGGCAGAGCGGTCTTGTAGGAACACGTAAAATAACAGAACTGCTGCAAGACTGAAGAGTCTGCAACCCACACAATGTTTAGCACTGCCATCTTTGGATCTGGGTAGGGGGTTGGTCGGTATGAAGGGATTGATAAAAGTGGCAACAGTGTTGCTGACTCTTGCTGTGTTGTCACTGTATATGAGTGTCTCTTCACTCTAGTCCAAGCTGCAGCAGAGTCAGCGCTGCTGTTTTGCCCCTGTTCGCCGTCTGCCCGGTTAATTGCTCAAATAAAACACACAGTTTTGCCAAACTGAGCCGAGGCAGAGAAATTATCCACGTTTTAATTTATTCGGTTAGCATCTCCAGCTAACCCCAGGCAAGTCTGCAAAGCGAGCGGGGTATTTATTTACTGTATCAATTAACAGAATCGAAGCCGAGAAAGGAGCTCACAGCTCGATCAGACCTTAGTGAACAGACCCTGCTCGTACGTTCAATCAAGCCAGAGTTCCAGCAGTTTGAACACATTGCGTGTTTTACCGGGAAAGGCCGACATCTTTCTTTATCTCCTTCATGAGCAGGCAGCGTTTCTAGAGAAGCCCAGAAAAACCATGCAGGCAAAGAATAAAGCCATTCCTATTCATCTGAGAGCCAGCACAATGCATTTTCAATCCACTAATTAATAGCAACATATTGTAGGATTATCCTTTTTTTAAAGGAAATTCAATGTACGTCTCCCCATATGAAATCTACAATTCTTCTGTCTTTTGCGAAACGAAAACAAGGTTGAGTGACCACAGAGCAGCATGGAGATTAGCCTTCCATATACACACAGGCAGCACAGATAGAGTGAAAATTTCGACATTACATATATACATATAATCACTGCATTCCATTCCAGCTTCAACACATTACACCTAATCTAATATATACCTGTATATATCATTGTGATATATATATATATATGTTTAAAGTTGCAGAGGACATTTACACATCCCAGCAATTCTGAGAACTGCTTACAGAGTTCATATGCTACATTCCCCATATGCTGCAAAGAATTCTGGATGGGATATGAAAATGAAGTCCACAACTTCTCATGTTTTTGCATCTAGGCTATATAATAACACACAGAACCCTCCTTGTCCAATGCCATGCCATACTAGATGGATTTTTTTAGCAAAGGCCAGATTATGCAAGCAGTCACAATCACTCCTGTACAGCTGTTTCAGGCTCATTTGCCCTTATCTGCAGGAGAAATATATTTAACAACCTGTTACATTCTATATATGAGGAAGAGTTTTATACTCTCAAAAGCTTGCCTTTTAAATGTAACATTAGTCCAATAAAAAAAGTATCACTACGTACTGCTATACTCTGGAGTAACACGGCTTACCAAATCTATGCTAATATATATATATATATATATATATAGTAAAATCCTTTATAAATAAATTATATATATGTATATACACACAAAACCAGTGGCAACCTGCACACTCCACAATGCGATAATGTTGCCTGGGTGCAAAAAATCCAGAAGTATGGCACAAAGATCATCAAAGTAGGACGCACTCCAGGACTTAAGTGAAAAATAAATAAAATCGATGCTTTATTGGATATACATTAAAAATGTGCCCATTGGCACTCGCGAGTGCCAATGGGCACATTTTTAATGTATATCCAATAAAGCATCGATTTTATTTATTTTTCACTTAAGTCCTGGAGTGCGTCCTACTTTGATGATCATATATATATATATATATATATAATACAGTATATATACATACAAATACATACACACACGCTGTGGCTGTATGGCCAAAAAAAAGTCACCAACGGGATTTAACTAAGCAAATAGGTGTGAGCCTTCCATTGGATAATTGCTGCAGCGATTAATATGTTTCACAGGGAAAAACATGAGATCAGCTGATTTCCTGAATACATTGAATGAGCAGGTTTTTCCATCAATGGGTCTTTTCTTCCCTGATGACACAGCGGGCATATTCCAAGATGGCAATGCCAGGATTCATCGGGCTCAAATTGTGCAAGAGTGGTTCAGGGAGCATGAGACATCATTTTCACACATGGAGTGGCCACCGCACAGCCCAGACCTTAACCCCATTGGAACTCTTTGGGATAATGTGCTGGAGAAGACTATAGGCAGCGACGCGACTCTCCCATCATCAATACAAGATCTTGGCTACAAATTAATGCAACTCTGAATGGGACTAAATGCTGTGACTTTGCAACAATTTAATGAAACGATGCCATGGCGAATGAGTGCCGGAATCAAAGCAAAAGGCGGTACAAGCTTGAGGAAGGCTCAGCAGGAGCCAAACCATTGGTCACCATGTTTTAAAAATTAAGAATATGTTTTCATCTTGGGCCTTCAGTGCGTCCATAGGCATTGTATATATGTGAAAGATATACAAATTGAGTGTGATAAATAAAGCGCCAGTTAGTGTAATTATTATGGTGCTTGAAAGTGGGAACAAAGGTGATCTATTCTCCCAAAGATTACCAGAAAGATTTACAGGGTTATTCAGAGAGAGGTGAAAACCAGGAGAATGACTGGAGAAGTGAAAATTCTAGGTCAAACCAGAAAAATTCTCCCTTTCATCTTCGGCTATTTGGTCTAGATTGTTCTTTGCCTGTCAATTCTCCTGATTTTCACATTTCTCTGAATAACCCTGATATATAGACAAATTTATAATTCCCTTAAGTGCAGTGCTATTGTGATGTAGTGACTAACTGTGCCACATGCATATAACTTGAATAAAATAATACTTATATCTTGACTGGTCTTGGTATGGGAGATCCGAGACATATATATATAAAAAATAAAAAAAAACAATAGTTCAATACAGTAATCATGGCTGGACTGGGGGAAAAAAAAACGAATCAACCCTGGACTTAATCCAGACCATCCCACTTTAATTATGCAAACACACAAAAATAGTGTATAAACCAGTCGGATCGCTCAACCAATCACTCTACAGATAATGGAGTTGCTGCAGAGCGATTGGGTAAAGAAACGCAGTGGCACTGAGGTTGAGCGTGCACCATGTCTTCAGGTGATACGGATGCGTAGCAGGTCTCACAGGCACGGTGGCCCCACTATGAGACCGTGGCAAACTGTTCAGTTTTACAGATGGTGAAGAAGGTCTCACCTCACCCATTAAAGGCAGTGCGAGCAGCGTGGTGAATCAGCGTTCACACTGGCCCACTGAGCCATCGGCCCACCGGGACTTGCCCTGTAGTCCCTATGGCCAGTACATGCCGGGCAGTAAATATGGTTAATTTGACGTGAGGAGGAAGTATGTGAACACTCACAATTTCTAGAGCCTATAGGTTTTGGCTCTGTAACAACAGTAGGCTTGTTACTACATCACAATAACACATTGCACTTAAGGGAATTATACATTTGTCTATATTGGATATATGTGTTTTATTCTGGACTATTGCACCTGGGAATTGTTGCCATGTCTTGGCTGGCGGTGAGTCCTAGATCTACGTGTGTGTGTGTGTATATATATATGATAGATACACACACACACACGATTTGTCAAATATATATAAACTTAGAAACCAGCTAGGAAGCAGATGAGCAAAGAAAGGTTATGCTTTATATACGTAGCAGGTAACAGAGAAATACTAAGTCCGGGATCTAAATATCTGTCCCCCCCCAGATGATTCTTCTGAACTACATCTCCCATGATTCTCCGGCCATCTATTCTGGGAATTGTAGGCAATACACATCTAGGGGGGCAAAGTTTGTGACCCCTGTTCTAGGCCCTGGGTTTGTCATGTTCATATATATATTAATTGATGTCAAAATGTCACCACAGGAACGCTGGTGACTCTAGATTTTCAACGCCTGGGCTGTGTCACACAGGTGTGCCAAGGTAGCTTGCTGTGCGATGGCACGATGCGGGTGAGTAACATGGCAGCGGCACAGCGGGGGAGGCGTATTATGGAATAAAACTAAACAAAATCGCAACACTCTTCTTTATTAAATGATGACTGTATCTTTATGAGAATGTGGTGCACTTGGACTATTTTAACCCCTCGCCAGCATGCCACAGCGTGAAGAAATGTCAGTAACCTCTGCTCAGGTGCCACTGACACACACACATGTACAAAGCGGCACAGCGCCGAGTCTTCTGGATCTCAAATTCAACATCACATTGTCCAACCTGCTCATAGGTGATACATGGCCCACCCCCAGCATTTAATATCACGCATCGCCACATGCAGTAACCAACTCCACCCGCCATGTACGCAGCAAACGATCTGGCCACCTCTAGCCACCAGTTCTGTACCCAGGAGGCTTTATTGTTACATCTTTTGCATTATTTCCCTTTCCACCTCATCCTGCCTGCCAGGCGCTTTATCATCAATACAGAGATCTATCCACTGTTAGTGCTCTCCTCCTGTCTCCCAGGTATGATGACACTATGCATCCACTGTACCTCACTATGGCACATGTGGGTGCTACAACAACAAGGCTCACAAGCACCCTCTCTGAGCCCCCCAGGCTCCTCCTAGTCCCTGGTGCTTGGTGTAACCCTGAGCCTCTCTGGCATCCACTAGTGCTGTCTGTTGCTGGCCAGATGAGTGGGCTGCCCTGTGCAGGGCGAGGTCGGCAGTTGAGGAGGAGGGGGGGGGGGGAAAGAGGTAATATTGTCTGTGTGGAGGGATGGGCAGCTCAGGCGCTGGGGAGGTGTGTCTCCCAGGGGCGGGGTGTGTGCCAGCGGGTGGGCGTGCCGCCGGGATAGAGGGAGGGGGCGTTGCCCGTGTAACAAAGAGCTGGCCGTGTTGTTACTTTTATATAATTTTATACAATGTATCCATAAAACGCGGCAACGTTCCAAGAACGCGTAAACACACCGCGCCAACGTTCCATGCGCTCCCCGAGCTGCCTGGGGAAGGGGCGCAGCAGCACTGGAAAGGTCATTTAAGGTGGTCTTCGCGGATCAGGACCCTGTGACTGTTTTAGACTCCACCCTCCCCGTGTTACCCCAGTTCCCCTCTTAAAATGCCACCCCTGAACCTGTTTGTTTTAATAACAATCTGTCCCTGTGGAAAATTAAAGCAGCAGCTGCAGCCCAGCTAAATGGGACCCCAAGCCTGGGAAGGGAGTACTTATATTTGTAAACATTTCAGGGTCGTTGTTTTTGTTGTTTTTTTTAACACATATGCCTTTTCACCAGCCCCACACACCCACCTCCCCCTCCTAAAAAAAAACATGGTTTCGATCAACCCTTGTTTGTTTTTTTTATTTAAAAGAAAAAAAACCTCCCACGCCCCACTGGTGGAAAAAAGTGACACATAGCAAGCAGTGTGCTGCACTCTGCACCCACCCATGAAATTGCTGCACCCTGGGAGCCTGGAGTGCCCTGCAACGAGGGCAGAGCTCTGAGAAAGGGCACTGGCACTCCCTGGCAAGCCAGCTGCCCACTCCCATTAGTCACCATGTGCCACCAGTAGCTTCCCTGTCACACCTGACCAGAAAACAGGAGGGCTGGGGGGGCAGGGGATCCAGTATATTCATTATGGTCCATAGAGACTCCTCACATGTTTATATTTGAATTCTTTTTGTCCTACAACATGCAGCACAGCCCTGAGAGGGGGAGTGGGTGTGGGTGCATTTCTGTCAAAGGATCAGTTGTAATGTTACACCCCCCCCCCTGCTGCATTTTTTTCGAGTTTGGGTGTGGGTTCCCCTTTAACTCTTAAAATGCCAGCACTCAGAGGGTTAAAGCATGGCAGAGGTCAGGGAGGGGAAGGGGGCAGCAAGCACTGACCTGTGTGTGTCCTCAAATGAGCTTTCAGATGGGATGATTTGCCATAAACTTTTTCGCAGCCAGAGTAGGGGCACTTGTGCTTTTTGAGGGGTGATTCGGGGTCACATCTGTTTTTCCCACGCCTGGCTCTTTGTGCAGGGCTTGGCTCCTGCTGGAGGGGGTGTGTGCCCACTGGCTCTCCACGTCTGCTGCCTGCACACGCAGGATCCTCCTGATCTCCTCCTGGGGGCACAGGGAGCCCCTCTCCCTCCAGCTTTACCTTATCTGTGCTTGCTGCAGGGAGGGCAGAGGGGCTGGGGGCTTGCTGGTTGAGATCAGCTAGAATCCTGGCCACCACAAACAGAGATGCATTATCCTTGCCAGCCTCTCCCAGGACTGTGGCAGGAGCTGCTGGCACAGCTTCACCCTTCTCATCTGGGTGACCACCACCAGGACCATGGACAATAGCACGACTAGACATTGATACAAGGCACTCTGCAGCAAAATGGTCCACATAGGCGGCTGCTGACATTTTCCTCTCCTGTCTCAGTTTCACAATGTTGCCTTCTTCATGCATCCAAGGTGACTGATAGATTATTATTGTTTCTGTTATTTTTTTTTGTGGTCAATATCCTTTTTTTTTTTTTTCTCCTTTTCTTCTCAAAAAAAGCCTGATTGTTAACTGACACCAAATTGCACTTGGTCCATGGAGATCACATCCAACTTGCATAGGAAAATAAATCCATCTGAGTCCAGGAGAGACAGGATGAGTCCTGACATTGACAGCTGTTGAGATCCTCTTAGGAAGAGGGGGAAAAAAATAATAATTTATGCACTTAAAAGAAAAAAAATGTAAAATTATAAATGTGTGTGTGTGTATGAAGGCAATGCAGTGGATCCAGATCTACATGATTGGGTTGCCTAGTGGCAGTGCCAGAGGTGCCTTTTACTCCCCTTCCTATTGCACTGTGTGTGAATGGGTTTCAGTCCCCACGTGGGGGCGTGGCCTGTAGAAACATCTGTGGGTGACGTCACCAAGAAGCCACATCCTGCCTTGATCAGCCTGAAGGAGTCCTCCCTGGCTCTGAGCTCTGCAGATCTGCAGAGCTTGGGGTGTTCTGCTGAGAAGCCACAGCCTGCATCAAGAAGGGATCCGAAATGATTGGCTCAGGATGGCTGGGAAGATCCAATCACATACTTGTTTATGCATGTACCATTGGCCCCCTTGATTTTTATTTTTTTTGCAACTTGGGAACTGCAGGCAACATAAGAAAAAAAAATGAAAGAAAAAAAAAAAACACCCCACCACCCTTGGGTTCAATAATCATTTATTCATCATTGTGCAAAGGCTGACAATGAGGATGTTGCACAATGCTTTGCCTGGAGGGATTTGCAAACAGGCTGCTTAGGATTTACAAGAATCAATGATCTATGTAATAATAAATAATACTATTTTTTATTTCCTTTGTATGACACAAAAATGCAAGTGGTGGCACTCCATGAGTGGGATATATATTATTTGATTATGATTGTGTGCTCTGCCCATCTGCAGCCAGCAGAGACACACAGCAAAGGGATTATTGGGGGATAATACAGATACCAGATGCCTGCTTTCCAGGCATTTCTACCATGTTTGCTTTGTTCTTCATTCCATAACAAAGAGCTGATCTTTTGTTACACATGTAGTAACATGTTCAGTTAAAGTATGTATTGCAGTGTTACTTACATGGCAAGAGACAGCTCTGACAGGTGCTACATGAATGTATCCATCTTTTCAGCAGCTTAAAATCTACCTAGGGTTGCCTGAATATGGCCAGGACTAGCAGATTGTGCTAAGTGGGCACTACACGAAGAATGCTGCCCTGCAGCATATAGAATTCACATGCTGGAAGAAGGTTATTATTGTGGAGTGCATCAATGGATTTACAATGCATTGCATAGGTCAATGATTTCCCTACTGGAACAATAGTTGTGCATACCGCAGGGAAGCACCTTTCATGTGCTGCCTAGGAGCCTAGAGAAGTGATGTCTCACCAGAAAAATAAGGTGGAAGTGTAGTGTAGTGCAATGTATTAGTAATAAAGATTATTAAACTCCTTTCCGTGGATGAGTGTGCGGACGACGTCCATCAGATGTCATCCGGTAAACTGACCTTTTGCCCAAGCCACCCGCAATCAGAGGCTTCTCACATCACCATGGCCAAGTCGAATGTGAAAATATATATGGAGGATTGCGCTTTGCAGCCCCGTCCAACGCGTAACATAGCACTTTGACAGGGAGGCTTGAGTTGCAGCATGATCGTTGTCACACGCGCAATTCGTATGCACACAACAGCGTGTGGCCGGCCCCGTTGCAGCATCACAACGCTGCGACGGACACTGGGAGGCACGTCAGTACGGGCGCACATAGTGCGATCGTCTGACACCAGTCTAGGCTAGCGTCAGACGAACGCAGTCATCACGTCCGTGTCGCCGCACAGTTTAACGTCCGTCGTAGCATTGAAATGTGATCAATAGAGACCAACGCACGAAGTACATGCGCACCGAAGTGCATACACACACCGCGCAGGTGGCAACGGATGCCATTTAGGCCTCGACGTAAAAGCGCTACGACGGACGACCAGAGTGCACCGCGTATGTGTAGCGGCCTGTGTGCGTGATGACGTGACCTCAGATGCAGCGCATTTGTGACGTCCATAACGTTGACGCTCAGAGGTTTTTTTGCTCTGGCTGACTGTACCTGTCATTTAATTATAATGAATTTTTATTCCCATATTTCCCTTTTATTCTCTACAAAGAAAACCCGGACCGTGTGGTGTCCACAGAATCTTCCGTCAGTACATACGTCCGTTATGCACGCACGCAGAGTGCGCTCAGACTGCATTCATCTGACAGCCTAAAGCTAGGGTCAGACGAACGCATTTTTCACATCGTCCGTAAAAAAGTGCGTCCGAACGCATGGACGTACTTTTTCACGGAATACGCGATAGCGGTCAGGCTGGAGTCAGACGAACGCAGTGCGAACACGCTGCAGCCGCACTTTATCACGGCCATAGTAGCAGCAAATGACGGGCAATATACGAAGTAAGGCCGCACGAAAGTTCGGCCGCGCAACACAAGCGGCAAACAAACGCATTTTTCGAGAAAGTGAAACCGCTAGTACTGACGTACAGAGTGCGCTGCATCCGCTAGCGGCGTGTGTGCGTGATTAGGAGACGTCAGACGCTGCTAATGTCCGGGAAACATAACGTCCAGATGCAAAAAGGGTTTTATTGATGATCCATACAAAAATCACGGCCATAATTGCGCATCGTATGACCGCTATCGCGTATTCCGTGAAAAAATGTGTCCATTCGTTCGAACGCACTTTTTCACGGACAACGCGAAAAATGCGTTCGTCTGACCCTAGCCTCATACGATGCGCAATTTCGGCCGTGATTTCATACGGATCCAAACCAGGAAACTTTGGGTGTCTGGACATTAGGTTGGCCGGACATGAGCAGCGTCTGACGTCTCCAAATCACGCACACACACCGCTATGCGGACGCAGCGCACTCTGTACGTCAGTACTAGCGGTTCGACGTTCTTGCAAAAATGCGTTCGTTTGCCGATTGCGTTGCGCGGCCGAACCTTCGTGCGGCCATACTTCGTATATTGGCCTTCGTTGGACGTCATTTGCTGCTACCACGGCCGTAATAAAGACACTGTTCGTCCGTGCAGTACGGACGTACTTTCTGACTGACGACAAGGTAGTGGCCACACAGTCCGTTTATTTCACTGACGTATTTTTTGACTGATGTAGCAGGGAAATAAATTAAAATTAAAAAACATTCTGTCCGTCAAAAATGCTGGACGTATAAATGCAGTCAATCTGACCTCGTTTCATCACTCACACACAAAGCTACGTGGACGTTGCAGACGTGGCGCACTCCGCACGTCCGTTCTAGCAGTATTACATTCTTGCCTATCCTGCGTCCGTTTGCCACGTCCGTCATGCATATGCATCCGCACTTCTGTGCGGACGTACTTCGTGTGTGGGGCTCCATTGGTCAGAATGCTATGCTGCCACGGACGTACAAATGTGCGGCAACACGGACGTGATCACTGCACTCGTCTGACCCCAGCCTTAGGCTGGCGGCACACGAGCAGAGGAAGGAACGTCCGTAAAAGTGGACGTTCCTTCCACTCTCTGCGCTCAGCGTACAAAGCGCGATCCTCCTATGGAGAATCGCGCTTTGTATCCTTTTAGCGTCCATTTAGCTTTTTGACGGGGAGGGCTTTTTCACGTCCGGTGGATGGCCTTCCCCATCAAAAACCCACAGACGCAGGGAAGTGCGGGCGCATTTGAGCCATAAATACGCTCGTGTGCCGGGGGCCTTAATCGCAAGCTGCTGCACCTGTGTGAGGTGAGACGGGGGTACTTTATTTCCATAGAAAAACACAGTGACCGGTTCCACATTTATTTATTTTTTTGTTAAAGAGTACTCCACAGAATATATAACCACAAAGGCTTAGATGACAAAGTGCTGAAAATGATTTTACACGCTGCAAATGATTGAAATTCTAATGGAATTTTACATTTTTTTTTAAAACTTTTTTGTTAAAGCATTCTGACATGATGTATCCACACAGTAATAGTATATGCTGAATCTCCTGAGTCCAATGAACAAAACCAATATATAGGATATATTATTATCCTTTATTTATACAGCGCCACATATTCCGCAGCGCTTTACAAGATCAGTGTACAAGGACTTGATACACTAGAATACCACACATGGATGATGACCTGATTGAGGGGGGCCCTGTTCACCAGGGAAAGTACTATACTCTCAGGGTTATTCAGAGAGCGGTGAAAAGCAGGAGAATGACTGGAGTATGGGAAATTCTAGGTCAAAATATCCAAACCAGAAAAATTCTCCCATTCATCTCACTTTCCAAATCGGCTATTTTGACCTAGAATTTTCCATTCTCCAGTCATTCTCCTGCTTTTCATCGCGCTATGAATAACCCTGTATGTATTTTTATGAGGTAGGCATATCCATATTGTTGGGTGTCTTGCCCAAGGACACTCGCTGGTGGCGTCTTCTAAGTGAGATCGAGTCATCTTTCCTTGATTGTAGCTCAGCAACCTGGTAGTTAGGTGGAGCCCACTTCTCGAAAAGTCAACACTGTTGTATTGGAGGGATGCGCTGAATGGTATTTTGACTTGCTTCTCCACAGTCTAAGGGTAGAGACGTTACCACTGGATTCCACAGCCGATATTGTGTGGTAGGCAAGTATGTACCATTAGGTGTCTTGCCCAAGGACACTTACTGAACAGGTGCTCTGGCTGGGATTTGAACCTGGGTCTCCATGGTTATAGAGAAGTGATGTTACCTCAATTCCATCCAGCCGGTGTATATATTTATATATAATATACAATTTGTCTGGGTTCTACAATAAAACATTACTTAAAATAGCATTTAAATGTGATCAGCGAAAAATGTTCATAAAGAGCTCCACACAGGGAGAGAAGGCTGAGCAGGGAAAGCAACCTACATGTCATACATCATTTGAGTAAACACACGACTCTCTCGTCCATTTTTTCTGTGTTCAACAGGTGGCAAATTAAAGTTCTCCCCTGCAGGGCCGGCGCTGCCGCTAGGCGAGCTAGGCAGCCACCTAGAGCGCAGTGCCCACCTAGGGCGCAGCCAGGCCCGACCACCGAAAAATCATTGTGTCCGCGCCACCGCGGGCGCCACAACGTACTCGCGGTCGGCAAACTCACACACCAGCCGCAGGCCCGCAGCACGCCTCCATCGCCCACAAGCCAATAGAAATGCTCCTCCTTGATGCCAGCGGCTGATGCTGGCACGTGTTGGGGCGCACCCTCATATCAGTCACTGGCTGTGGGGGTCTCATGTGAAGGAGACGAGGTGCCGTGAGAGACGAAGCTGCACAGTGAGCTGGGGGCAATATATACCAGGGGCGGACTAACCCATCGGGCTCTCAGGCTCCGCCCGAGGGCCCGGATGGGAGGGGGCGGTTTGGCACTGGGTCTCCCATTTACTGGGCAGCGTGTGGGATGAAACTCCCACACGCTGCACCAGAAATGAAAGCCCCGCCGGGAAAGAGAAGAGAAGGAGGACACTGCCAGCCCAGCAGCTCACAGGGCTCGGGGACATGCTGGCTCCGCCCCTTCCTCCTCCACAGCAGCCGGATGCAGAGCCTCCCCTGTCTGCTGGAAGCATCCAGCACGTGCAGGGAGGGGAAGTGGAAGGAGACATAGACAGACAACCTAACCCGTGAGTATATAACCAGCAGGTCAGGTGTGGTTTGTGTGTGTGATCATGAAGTGGACTAAGGCTGGAAGCTGGCCGCCATTATAAGCCAGGCGGCCATCTTGTTCAGAATATTGGTTCACTTGAAAATAACTAGGTAGGTTTTAGCTGAAACTAGATTGAAGCATACGTAGAAATTTAGGAATGTGTTAGATTAGCAGAAAAGCAATTAGAACCCTGAGAAAGATCTTGGCTGTTCCTGGCACGAAGGGACAGAATGAGGAATGGATACACCAAGGTCATAGAGGCCTGCTGAGAGACAAAGGGAAGCATAGAAGATAGACCAGGTGTTAGCCGCAACAAATAAGTACAGGCGTTAGGGAGGCGAGTATAGCCCGGATTGAATGTAGTAACTAATCATGATCTGTCAAAACTAACATGAAGTTTGCCAATTTACGGCCAATTTATTGGAATGTCTTTGTATTAGACTAAGGGAGGTATTAACCCACGTGGGGTGGGATAGTGTCACCGGGAGGTGGGCTAATTGGGATGTACCTAATTATGTATTCGGGGTATAATATACCTTGTCGGGGTGAACTCGGGGCTCAGTCTTTGCGATTCAATCCTGTCTGAGCATCTTCTGTGACATGACACAATAAAGTTTGCCTTTCCTGAAGAGACTCGTAACAATCAGAGTGTGTGTGTGATCTGTGTGTGTGTGATCAATGTGTGTTAGTGATCAGAGTGTGTGTGTGATCAATGTGTGTTAGTGATCAGAGTGTGTGTGTGTTAGTGATCAGAGTGTGTGTGTTAGTGATCAGAGTGTGTGTGTGTGATCAGAGTGTGTGCGCTATCATTTTATAAATGAGCTAAAGAATCTTGATCTTAAAAAGAGCATTAATAATAAAACAACCATATCACAGAGTTATGACATTTTTTTAAAACCCTTGAGGATGAAGGAGTTTGCCTAATCCCTATACTGGCTCTCCTTCATTTGCTATGCATATTATTGGTCCCTCCTTTATCCATACCTTGTCCTTTTTTTCCTGCATCTATATATCAATTGTTGCAGTGAAAAATGGTGAAGAATTTTGGAAAAAAAAGATCCAGAAAGACCAACTGAACTATGAGATACTGTATATAGAGCTTGGATAAAAGCAGGGGATCTCAAACTCTGCCCCCCCGGCCCCAGATGTTTCTGAACAGCTACCATGATTTTCTGATTATTGCTTAAGGAATTCTGGGAATTGTAGGCAATAAGCATCTGGGGGTAGAGTTTTAGATCCCTCAATAGACGCTCCAGTGTCTTTTTTGGCTAGTTGACATCCATAGGGTTTATCTCAGAACCTTTGGACAATCACAAAATTATAGTGGATTCCTGTACCACATGCATTTCAGATGGGTAATGCCCATATGGCAGTGGCGTGCGGTGAGGTCAGTGGCTGGTGAGGCACTGACTAGTATCAGAGTCAGATATACACGGGTTACGTAAGTTCAGGTTCAGTGCTCCTCAGGAACTGGCTGCTGTCAGTGCTACCCAGGAACTGGTTGCTGTCAGTGCTCCCCAGAATCTGGCTGCTGTCAGTGCTCCCCAGGATCTGGCTGCTGTCAGTGCACCCCAGGATCTGGCTGCTATCAGTGCACCCCAGAAACTGGCTGCAGTCAGTGCTTACCATGATCTGGCTGCTCTCTCAGGGCTCGACCAGGATGTTGCTGCTGTCAGGGCTCCCCAGGATCTTTTGCTGCTCTCAGGGCTCCCCAGGATCTTTTTGCTTCTCTCAGGGCTCCCCATGATCTTTTGCTGCTCTCCAGGATGTGCCTCCAGACACACAGACCCGTGGCACGCCACCATGACTGACAAGGATAGTCACATGACTGTCCTGTGTCAATCAAAGCATGGGAGGCATGCCTCCCATGGAGGCATTTCTTGCAGTGCTTGAGATCAATGGTGCTTTCCCATTGGTCCAAGCAATTCCATGTGAACTTATTTTTTTTTTAACCCCTTAAGGGCCGCTGACGTACCCTGTACGTCTTGTCCTCGGGTCTCCCTTAGACCCGCGGACGTACAGGGTACGTCAGCGGCGCCTAATCCCCCTCCCGCCCGATACTCACTTCCCTCGCCGGATCCCACGGCGATCTGGCAGGGAGGAAGCCTGCCCATGTGATTTACATGGGCAGGTGAGGCTGATGACGTCGCCACGCTGCGTGGTGACGTCATCAGCAGGCGTCCCCATGGATTTCAATGGAGGGGAGGGTGGCTCTTTCGGAGCCCTCTATCTCCCCAACCATTGAAGCTAGGGAGATGCCGTTTGCACCGCTGGAGATTGGAGAGCCTCCCCTTTCCAGAGGTGTATGGCATTAACCGTTTCGCCGCCGGATCACGTTGCGGCGCCAATTGGCGCCAAAATGCGATTCAAACCTGGAGGGGGGCTGACATCTTGGATGTCAGCCAAGCCTCCAGGTCCCCCCCCACCCACTGACAACCTCACCATATGTGTGAGGATGTCAGTGGGCCAGTTAACCCTCTAGCTGCTATGTAGAGATAAGGGGATCCTAAGGATCCCTTTATCTCCCGATCCATGGCAGCTAGATGGTCATATTTGCCATCATTTGAAAGGCCTGATTATGGCCTTTTTAAATGATACCAAACATGACCAGGTTTGGTTTTAAAAAATAAATAAAAAAAAAAAATAATAAAAAAATTTAATAAAATAAAAAAATGTTTTTTTTTTTTAAAGTTTTTTTGTCTGGGGGGGTGTTTAATTAAATAGGACCTAGGCTGTCATCTAAAAATAATTAGCACAAAATGGTCAGAATGAGCGCAGCGCACATAGGTGAACTGTCTCAGCAGTGAAGGGTGTAAAAAGCAAACGCATGTAAAAATTGGGTATTTCTAGTGTCGGGACAAAATTTTGAACCTATTTAGCCGGGGTCGTTTTGGGTGGTTGTAGATTTTGGGGATTAAATTACAAAAAAGTGTGTTTTTACCATTTTTTTCCTCATATTTCATATTTATTTTTATAGTAAATTATTCGATATGATGGAAATAATGGTATTTCTAGAAAGTCCATTTAATGGCGGGAAAAAGGGTGTATAATAAGTGTGGGTTCAATAAACGAGTAAGAGGAAAATTTGACCTAAACACTAACAGCGCAGAAACGTAAAAACAGCAGCGGTCACTAAAAGACGGATTTGTGTAAAACCGCTCGGTCACTAAGGGGTTAAATAGCAGCAGGCTTTATTTTAAAAATTTACAGTCCCCACTTAATGGAATTATGGTAGGTGAGGCACTGCCTCACCTGCCGCCCATGACTGCACGTCCCTGCCATATGGTCAGGCAAAGACAAAAATAACGGACAGAGCAGCCACTCCAAAGAACAACCATATATATCCATGTGAGCTGGGGGCAATATATACCCATGTGTGCTGGAGGCAATATATACCCAGGTATGCTGGGGGCAATATATACCCATGTGTGCTGGGGGCAGTAATGTGCGGTGTTTATGAGGGTATCACAGAGCTCCACAGTAATGTGCAGTGTTTTTTTTGGGGGGGGCGCAAGTAGCTGGTCTTGCTAGGGCGCAAAATAGTCTAGCACCGGCCCTGCTCCCCTGCAGCCTATAAAATGTATATGCTGCAGACCAGAAACCTGCTTGAATAAGCTAATAGATTCTCTTAAAATATATAAATTATATGAGTGTATTCACGTGTCGCCCAGTTGCATGTTTGGGTTGCCAGATCAGCCACGTTTTCCTGGACACATATAATTTATTCACGCTGATGGGCTGTGCGTGACAAATTCAACGCCGCAGCATGTAGAATCCATATGCTGAAGTAAGAAATAAAAAAGGAATCCCAGGCGACCTGCCTTGACGTCCCTCGTACAGGATATGTGTTATACATGCTGCAGGGCAGGATGTTTCCCTGTAACATGTGTCCAGGAAATCATGGCTGACAGGGCAACTGTATCACATGTAGACCTTACTTGTGTCCTGGCAATGTGATATCACCAGACCACCCACAATAACAAGGAAGTGCTGAATGTTTTCCAGACTCAGGGCATCTCCCTCCCTGACAGGTGAAAGAGTGGATAAAAAGTGGGGGCTCCCAGGATCACCTGTTAATTGGAGGACAGTGTGAGGGTTAATGTTCTGTAATGAGTGGGTGAGTGTGTCACGGTCTGTCCAGCTGCCCTGTATTGGTTCAGCAGCCATTGTTGGAGGAATAAATATCCTTATTATAGGGTCCCAGCTCCACTGTTGTCTCTGGGGGAGGGGCAGCACATGAGAAACTCTGCTCTGTAAAATGCAGACTCCATATGCTGCAGGAAGAAAACCATTTCAAATTCCAGCAGCATATATTATACACAGCAAACCAATGTGGATCTGGTAGTAACTTAGCATGTATTCCTGCCTCTTCCTTAATAATGAATGGGGGAACTATCACTGGCCCCCACACCCACTCACTGCTGGTGGGATTATTGTTGCCAGATCGGCCATGTTTTCCTGGACACATTCATGCTGAAGGGAAATTCATGAAAAATGCCACCCTGCAGCATGTATAATCCATACGCTGCAGGTAGGGGATCAAAAAGGAACCCCAGGTGACCTGCCTTGATTTCCTTCCTGCGGCATGTGAATTATACATGTTGCAGGGCAGAATTTTCCCTCTGCACCCCCTCTGCATGAACTAGTAATATGTGTCCAGGAAAACATGGCCGACCTGGCAACCCTACATGGGCTTCTAGTGAAGGGTACAAGCTATGGCGAGTGGGCTTGCCAGACCATCACCCAGAGTGCGCCCATGAGAAGTGGGTGGGAGAAATTAAGGCTGGGGTCAGACGAGCGCAGTGATCACGTCCGTGTTGCCGCACATTTTAACGTCCGTGGTAGCATACAGTTATGATCAATAGAGACCACACACGAAGTACGTCCGCACAGGAGTTCGCAGGCACAATGGACGCAGCAAACGGACGCAAGTTAGGCAAGGAGGTAAATCCGCTAGAACGGACGCACAGAGTGCGCTGCATCCGCAATGTCCGCATAACTTTGTGTGTGAGTGATGGAACGTAGTCAGACGGACTGCATTTTTGACGTCCAGCATTTTGAAGGACAAAATGTTTTTCATATTAATTTGTTTTCCCTTCTGCATCAGTCAAAAAAAACATCAGTCACAAAAACGGACCGTGTGGCCACTACCTTGTCATCAGTCAGAAAGTACATCCGTTGTGCACGGACGCACAGTCCGTACAGAATGCACTCGTCTGACCCTAACCTTAAACTCCAGCTACAATATTGACAAAGTTATCATTTGTGAAATACAAACAGAATGATTGTTTCAAGAAAAAGATTGAAGAACAACAAAATACACAAATGTTGGTGGTGCAGTGCAATGGCTGCAGTGACGGGGGTCCGATCGTCAATATGGCCAGAAGGAAAAAAAGGTGCAGCGAGAGACCTATATTGTGGACGTATGGCTGCTAGATCGATCGGACATATGGTTGCCAGATCGGCCATGTTTTCCTGGACAAATATTACTATTTCATGCAGAGGAGAGCACAGGGTAAAGTGCTGCCCTGCATCATGTACAATACATATGCTGCAGGAAGGAAATCAAGGCTGGTGACCTGGGATTCCTTTTTGATTTCTTACCTGCAGTTTATGGCTTCATCATACTGCAGGGTTGCATTTTTCACCTTGCACGTCAGCTTGAATAAATGATATGTTTCCAGGGAAACCTGCCCGATCTAGCAACCAACCCTAGTTGGAACTGGAAGTATGATTGCCAGATCCTCCATGTTTCTCTGGATACATAAAATGTATTCATGCTGATTGGCTGCGTATGAAAAATATATAGAATTCATATACTGCAGGAGAGAGACCAGTGAGCGATCTTTTTTTCATCTCCAATCCTGATTCCTGCTTCGTTGATTCCTGTAAACATCGGTGGTTTTTCTTCTGGTTTTTCTCCTACCAAAAAAAAACCTATGGGCATATATCCATGAGCTATGTGAGCTCCACAAGAATGTGAGTACAACTCCAACTGTACATAATATTGTGACCTTAATTTGTGGATCTACACAAGGATTTCTCTTCCTGTTTTCCTTTCTACTGTTTAAACTTCGGACAAAGAAAAGGAAAAACTTTGCTGTAAGGTGGGGGTCACCTAAGAAATGAAGACAATCACCGCATGTCTGACCCACTTAGAGCCAGTGTACGGCTCTACACTTGTAAGTGGGTGTATACCACATACATTCATAGTACATTGTATATAACAGTGGCACTATCATTGTCTCTCTCTTTATCATATATATATATATATACGAGACTCCAGAACCCCAGAGAGCAGTATTTGCGCCGATCCAGGTTACTGATTTTATTATTGTGTGCAATGGTATAGGGGAAACCACTATATCCTGAGATTGGCTATCTGGGCACCCTGGTGGTGGATGCATGTTGTGTGGCGCTGCACCATTCGTTGTTTATAGCGATCTGCCTTGTTTAGGGATCTGATTTCTTTTATTTAGCATATAATGTATACATACTGCAGGACCAGCACCTTCCTTTTTTTGAGAAAGTATTTTACCAGGAAGGATACTGTAGCGCTCACTCCCGGAGGAGCTGCTGAAAATGAACCATGGGTCAGTCTCCCCACACTAGGGAATAAATATACTCCAACACAGCTGTGGGTTTTTATCATTTAAATAGTTTACTAAAATAATAGGCAGATATTGAGATACGGTATTCACAGATATTATTACAGTACTTTCGTATTGCGATAAAACGCGTAGCGGAAAAGAACCGAAACACGAGGCGTCGTATTTCGGAAAATAAAATATTCGTAACCGAACATAAAAGAAAATGCAGTTGCACGAATATTCGGAAAAGGGACACGTAGCGGAACCCCAGAATATACAATCACTTCGTATCACGGTAAACGCGCAGCGGAAAAGAGAAAAATGTATTCGGAACGTATCTTTACCCCTGTTACGATTCGTAACAAAAATGAGTCCTGCACAGGTTAAGTCCGGAATGTAAAAGGTGTATGTATGTGTGTGTATGGTACCCGCGGTACTGTTCAACTGGCCAGTGAATTTACTTAAAGAATGTCTTCGACTAGTCAAGTTGGCCCTGTGGACTTTAAGAGAAAACAGCAGCGTATTCTTTGTATTACAAACGGCCTTGGAGGCCTCTCACCCATCCACCGTTGCTTTAGGCTCCGCTGACCCAGGACGTCTCTCCGCCGATCTTGACTGGGGATACTAGCGGCCGGATCCGTTGTCTGACTTCCACAGCAAGATTTTAACACAGCGCTACACTCTCCCCCTCCTAGAACTCTTGGGTCTCTCCAAGGAGGTACAACAGTTACATTACATTTCCACAATATTTGAATACAGTTTACATAACATGCACAGGTTCAGCAGCATACATGCAGTGGGTTAGAAATACTTCCTCAAGTTGACTCATATTTTGGGCTACCTCAGCTAGCATAGCAGACACTTCGGGCAACCTCCGCACTGTGGTGATGGCCTCTTCAGTGCTATGTCCTGGCGAGTCGTAGGTGAGTCGTTGGGGCGGTCGAACAGAGCGTTTTGGTTCTGGCTCAATCAGTTCCTCTTCAGGTGGAAGTACTATAGGCGTTGGCTCAATCCTTCTCTCTACCACTGGAGCAGACGGTTCTTCAGAGTATGATCCCTCCAGCGAAGGCATAGAACTATAATCACCTGAGTAAGCTTCCGGAGCTACCGGGATCCCCACAGCCTCAGGGACTTCCAACTGAAATTCAAGAGGCTCAGGGATATCAACAGTCTCAGGGACTTCCAACAAGAATTCAGGAGCTTCAGGCCTCAAATTACTCTCCCATCGTTCAGGAACTGAGATAATCTCTTCAGGCTCCGGTGAACGTATCCAGTCCAGACAGAAACTTTCTTCCTCACTGTCCCTTTCGCTCTCTTCGACAACCCGGGTCTGTTGAGACCGAGTAACAGGAGGCAAACATGGAACAGGCGGATTTGGCAGAGGCGGTTCGTCCCCAACTGGCATCCTTACAGCCTCTCTCAAAGGTAACAAATGATTTCGGTGCCAGTTCTTAATAGGCCCAGCCTTTCCATCCGGGCGAATCTGATACACTGGTAAACCCGGCAGTTGTTTGCAGACAATGTAAACCTGGGAACTCCACCTATCCGCCAACTTGTGTCTCTCGCAGCAGCACCCAAGTTCTTCAATAGAACCCTATCACCGGGTTGTAGATCTTGTATTCGAACTTTCAGGTCATAGTTCCTTTTGTTTCTTTGCTCCCTGTTTCCCGAGGTCAAACGGGCCTGTTCAAACGCAGAAGCCAGATTCTTTCGAAGCCTATCCACGTAGTTTCTATGGGAAGCTACTGATGTCTGGTCTAGGGATAACCCAAATGCCAAATCAATCGGCAGTCGAGCCTCCCTTCCGAACATAAGACGGTACGGTGAGTATCCAGTTGCATCACTCTCCGTACTGTTATATGCATGCACCAGAGTAGCTATGTGCCGACTCCAACTCTGCTTCTCCACATTCGACAAGGTCCCCAGCATGTTTAGCAGTGTGCGATTAAACCTTTCAGGCTGAGCATCACCTTGAGGGTGATATGGTGTAGTTCGGGTCTTTTGGATTCCCAACAGCTCTAACAATTGCCCCACCAGTCTGCTTTCAAAGTCTCTACCCTGATCAGAGTGTATCCTCCTTGGCAGTCCGTAATGAACAAAGAACTTTTCCATCAACACCTTGGCCACTGTCGGAGCGCGTTGATCTTTTGTGGAGAATGCTTGGGCGTAACGGGTGAAATGATCAGTCACTATTAGAATGTTCCCTTGCCCACTAGTATCCGGCTCTAAGCACAAGAAGTCAATGCACACCAAATCCATGGGTCCCTGGCTCTGCAGATGGCTCATTGGAGCAGTTCGGGTCGGCAGAGTCTTCCTCTGAATACACCTTAGACAGGAGTGACAATAGCTTTCCACTTCAGCTCTCATGCAAGGCCAATAGAACCTATCTCTTGCACCAGCTTAAAAGTTCTTTCAGCACCCAAATGTCCATGCTCATCATGTAGTGATCGCAACACACTCTCCCTATGTTTAGTAGGGAGGAATAACTGTTGAATCTCTTCAGCGCTAGTTGAGGGGCCCCTTCGGTAGACCACCCCATCCAACATCTTTAACCGCTCCCACTCTTTGTAGACCAATCTGGCTCCACTCGGGGAGTTGGTTAACAAAATCTCTCGCTGGTTTGCAGACAGGGCCTTTAGGGTCAAGGCAATTAAAGGGTCTCTGGCCTGATCTGCTTTCAGGTCCTGTCTCGAAAAGGTAGGTAAATTTTCATCCCTTAACTACGTAGGGTTACAGTAGAACTCAGGAACAGCCGCAGCCATAACTCCTATGGCCTCCGCCTCAATCCCTCCTTTGACCCGGCGCTCTGATCCTTGACACAAAGCTTGCACCCCGTCTGGAGTCAACTGAGTCCATTCTGTAGTGTAGGGTCTTCTCGACAACGCATCAGCATCTCGATTATTCACCCCAGGGCGATACTTCAGGCTGAACCGAAACCCTGACAGAGCGGCCAACCACCGATGTCCCGTTGCGTCCAGTTTTGCGGTAGTAAGGATGTAGGTAAGAGGGTTGTTATCCGTCTTGATCACAAACTCGGCTCCATACAGATAGTCTTTTAACTTGTCTACCACTGCCCACTTCAAGGCTAGGAACTCCAGCTTGTGAGTAGGATAGTTCTTCTCTGAAGGCGTAAGGCTCCGGCTCACGTACGCTACAGGCCTCAGCAATCCACCATACTCCTGATACAGGACTCCTCCCAGACCTTCTCGGCTGGCATCCACATGTAGTTCATACGGCTTGTGAGGGTCCGCATAGGCCAAAACAGGAGCTCGGGTTAGACTCTCTTTCAGCTTTACGAAAGCTCCTTCACATTGACTGGTCCATTCACCTTGTATAGACTCTCGAGCTTTCCTTGGCCCCGGAGCTGACGGGTTTTTGTCAGAGACCTTGCAGCCTTCTTCGGTGGTTTCCTTCTGCAGGAGTTTGTTCAGTGGTTGAGCTATTTTTGCGAATCCTCCCACAAATCTTCGGTAGTATGAACAGAATCCCAAGAAAGATCTAAGCTCAGTGACGTTTCGGCGTCTAGGCCAAGAAGCTACGGCCTCCAACTTCCGAGGATCTGTCGAAACACCTTCTTGCTGAGACCACATGTCCTAGATACGTAACAGACGGTAGACAGAATTGGCATTTCTCCAGAGACAGTTTCAACCCCTCTTCATGGAGCCTCTTCAAGACCTTCTCCAGACGTTGTTCATGTTCTTCCAGAGTCTTCCCAAACACAATTATGTCATCCAGGTACACTAATACTTCGATTAAATTCATATCCCCGACTGTCTTCTCCATCAACCGTTGGAACGTAGCTGGAGCCCCCGTAAGGCCTTGAGGCATTCTGTTGAATTCAAAGAACCCTAGTGGACAGATGAACGCAGTTTTCGCCTTGTCTTCAGGATGCATGGGTATCTTGTGATATCCGCTTCGCAGGTCTAGTACACTAAACCACTTTGCTCCAGACAAACACTGTAGGGCATCCTCTATCCGAGGAGTGGCATATTGGTCGGGGATGGTTCTCCGGTTCAATGTGCGGTAGTCTATACATAGGCGGACAGAACCATTTTTCTTCCGGACCAACACTATGGGAGATACATATGGACTCCTGGACTCTTGAATCACCTTGGTTCTTTGCAATTCATTCAGTTGATCTCGCAGATCATCCAAGTCTCCCAGCGGAACTCACCTTGATCTTTCACGAAACGGCTTGTCTTCTTGTAACCGAATACGGTGCTCAGTACTCTTAGCTAGGCCCACATCAAACTCGTCTTTCGAGAACAATTCCTTCCACTTTAGGACTTGAGACTGAAGACGTTTCTTCCACTCAGGTGAAATGGGAGCGTCTTTGGGGTAGAATCTTTCATCTGGAATCTCTTTATCCACTCCCCCTCCTAAATCGGTGGAGAAGGGTGTAGCAGACTCTACTTGCCCGATAGGCATTCGTGCTTTAAGGACTACTGGAGAATCTGTCACATTGCACACACTGACCGAGACTCTTCCTCGTGTTCTCTTCAGGGCTTTGGTGGAGATTATTTCAGGAATTACTTCGACTCCGGTTTCACTCCCATGATTGACATCGGTTCCCAGCACCACATAGGGACCTGGTTGCGATCCGTTCAACTTGACTGAAACCCGAAAGCTCGCTACTTCTCCTGCTTGCAGAACCTTCTCTGTCCCACCCAGTCTCCACAGTCTTCCCACCTCAGCCGGTGCCTTTCGTTCTTCGACCATCCTCTGATAGACCGGACGTAACATTGGATGTACTCCTTGAGTCGAACCTTCTTCCAATACAATAGGTGTCAGGAGACGCCGCACTAGGTCAGTATTCGTCCCCACTATGAGGGAGCTTCTGTTCGCACCCGAGGGTCGAGGACACACAATAGCCAATGCATCACAGCCTCCAGACTGTCCGATGACTTCAGATCCGATCTCCAACTTCACTTGCAGGTACTCGTCATAAGGGAGTTTCTCAGTGCCGATACCCCATATTTCCAAATCCTTCAATTCTTGCAGAGGAATGTGCTTTAAGTGTTTCTCATAGAAGTCTCTGTAGATCAATGTCACTTGAGCCCCTGAATCTAACAGGGCTTTGGTGTAGACTCCTTCCACTTGGATTGGCACAATAGGAGAAGGACCTATCAGTTGGTCAGGAAACTTGGTGGCGGTATCCGGACGCTTAGACCCAGTTTGCTGTACCCTGGCCCTTTTCTTGGCCCGTGTAGGTTTTGGGTGTGCATTGCTTCCCCATGACGTAGACCCGGATACTAAGGGAGTGACTCTTTCAGTCCTGGCAGGCTCAGCAGTTGGCTCAGCTTTGGGCCTTCCCGCCCTCTTACAGGGTTATCCAAAGAGATTCGAATTGCTTGAGAAAGGTAACCGATCTATTTATAGATTTTTTAGGATACTTTAAGCATTTTTCTGAATTTTTAAAAAAAAAAATAAAAGTCCGATTTTTTTTTTTTTTTTTTTTTTTTCAGTTTGCTTATTTTTTTGTAACAGCCCTCTTTATTATCATTCCCTGGACCTCCTGTGAAAATTTCAGACATTTTCGCTCAGTAGTTTCTTTGCAACAGCGTTTCTTTTTCCCAGATTCATACAAATGGTTTTTCTAATTTATTCACTGCCTCCTCTACGTCACAGCTGCTTCGGCTCTGTGTGATTCGGCTCCTTTTCGGCTCCTGTTCGGCTCCTCTTCGAAGGTTAATCCAGATGTTTTTGCTTGTTTTCATAGTGCATTCGGTTAGTTTTCGTCAGGTTTTCGGCAGCTTTTCCCTGCAATTCGGGGACCCTGTGGTGTTTGCTGAATACACCGCAGGGTCACCGAAATGCAATCGGCAAAAGGAACCGAATTGAAGAGAACGAAAAGTCACCGAACGTGCGGTGACTTTTCGAATTCTTTGGATAACCCGTTAGTCTTGACTTGGTTTCTGGAGCAGGGTTCAACTTCGGGCACTTAGGTTGCTCCTTCACTTGTGCCCTCTGGCGTTTCCCGCGGTGGAGGTAGAGATAACAGTCCTTCTAGGGCTTTCAACAGTCCCTCGACTCTATCCTTCTCAAACTTTTGGCCTTTGCACTGTGCGCGGAAATGGCCCATTTCTCCACAACCAAAACATCTCTTCTTAGAGAGCGGAGACGTAGTTGCTTGTTGGGATTTTGTTAAAGGACTTGGACCAGACGCCACAGCGGCTCCCGTCGTCTGCATGTCTGTGAGGAATTTCTGCATTTCTGCCTGCATTTCGGTCACCTTCATCAACACTCGGCACAATTCCGCGTGCGCTTGTTGCAATTCAGCTTGAGCTTCCTGTACTTTCTTGACGGTCTTGGACAATTCACCACGTTCAGAGGGGTTCGATTCTTTGGCAGCCCTCTCTGTAGATTTAAAAACGACTAGGTGCTCTTGTTCGTCCTCGTCCGATCCATAAGTATCTAGGGAGTCGCTTTCAGGCTGCAGACCGGCGCTATGTCTCACAGGTTGTGCATAAGCCCTTTCCCCCGCCTGAAGGATTTCTCTTCCAGTAAAGCCTCTTCTTCTCGTACAACTCGGATCAGTTCCAGGTACTTCAATTCTTGGTTACCTGCTCTGCTTCTCAGCTTCATCATTACTGGATCTAGAGGTTGAGAGCCCCTCAGGATCTGTTTTATTCGGATCTTATCTACTTCGACCGGTTCGGCCCCTTTCTTAAGGAGTATCTGGTGTAGAATCTTATCTAGGCGCCTCATGTACTCGGTCATCCTTTCACCTTTCCTCTGATAGGTGTGTTCGTACTGATATACCAGTTCGGCCGCCTTTTCAGTTCGCCCAAAAACTTCTTCAAGAACGTTTAAGTAATCTAAAGCAGTACAATCTTTTCTGCTCAGTTTCAGGTTTCTCACCGCTTCTGACGCAGGTCCCTTTAAACTCTCGGTGATCCTTTGCTTTTCTGGGCCTCAGGGACGTCCCACTCATCCAGAGCCTGCATCGCCTGTTCCACCCATTCTTCAAAGGTTTCCTCTCCCGCCGGAGTTGGTACGTTTCCTGTAAAATTTCTTAACCGTCGATAACCGAAATTAGTGTGAGGAGGGCTTGTTTTCTGACATTTTGCCAGTAGATCTCCAATAGCCACGATAAATTCCGGCCCGATCATGGCCAACGGACTAGGCGCGAGAACACTTGCGGATTCGCCACGTGGCGCACTTGGCTGAATTAGTTGGACTTCCACCTCATCGGCCAGTTTCACGCTCGCGCCCTGAAAACATGGTGGAACACCCTTTCTCCACTCGAGAAGAACATACGTGTGAGAAGTATCTGGGTTTTTCTTAATGTCCAGTATTAACCCCCGATGATCTGGTGCTAGCGTGGCCACGGCCTGGCGGATCTGCTCTTCGGCCCAAGTGTCTGCGGGAATATCCATGACTATACAACATTCTAACTGACTACTGTGCTCCTCACACCATTCGGCAACAGTGTCTGGATCCATATTTAACCCTTTAGATGCGGTTTTTCCAGAGACTGAATCCCGGAAACGAGCCCCCACGTGTAGCGCTCACTCCCGGAGGAGCCGCTGAAAATGAACCACGGGTCAGTCTCCCCGCACTAGGGAATAAATATACTCCAACACAGCTGTGGGTTTTTATCATTTAAATAGTTTACTAAAATAATAGGCAGATATTGAGATACGGTATTCACAGATATTATTACAGTACTTTCGTATTGCGATAAAACGCGTAGCGGAAAAGAACCGAAACACGAGGCGTCGTATTTCGGAAAATAAAATATTCGTAACCGAACATAAAAGAAAATGCAGTTGCACGAATATTCGGAAAAGGGACACGTAGCGGAACCCCAGAATATACAATCACTTCGTATCACGGTAAACGCGCAGCGGAACAGAGAAAAATGTATTCGGAACGTATCTTTACCCCTGTTACGATTCGTAACAAAAATGAGTCCTGCACAGGTTAAGTCCCGAAATGTAAAAGGTGTGTATGTGTGTGTATGGTACCCGGGTACTTTTCAACTGGCCAGTGAATTTACTTAAAGAATGTCTTCGACTAGTCAAGTTGGGGCCCTGTGGACTTTAAAGAGAAAACAGCAGCGTATTCTTTGTATTACAAACGGCCTTGGAGGCCTCTCACCCATCCACCGGTTGCTTTAGGCTCCGCTGACCCAGGACGTCTCTCCGCTCGATCTTGACTGGGGATACTAGCGGCCGGATCCGTTGTCCGACTTCCCGTAGCTTGTCCACGACTTTGGCCCAGCTCACCGCCTTCTCTCTGTACCCGATCAACTTGCGGTGACTCCTTACTCGAGGTCTTCGTTTGGTTCAATCTGCAGCAACTCTGGAACCTTGGAGGGCTCCTTCTCCTTAGGCGGAATGACCCGGTAAAAGAACTGACAGGCTCACTTGCTCTCAGGCCTAGGCCCTCTTACGAACTATGGCACTGCGTCTGCTCTCTCTCGTTCCCTGGCGCGCTCTGGCGCGTTCTCCACGAGGCGGAGGATGTAAGTGTCCAGTCCCCACCCACTTCCTGTCTCCTTGCCAAGCATGCCGGGAATTGTAGTCCCAATGTCCAGTGTCTCTGATCGCGATAGTCTCCATCTTGTGGCCAAAAATAGGTACTGCCACAGCAAGATTTTAACACAGCGCTACAATACATTGAGATTTCTCTTGTTTTAAAGTATGTCCTGGGTGCCGAGCATGTACCGTTAGGTGTCTTGCCCAAGGACTCTTACTGGAGAGGTGCTCTTGCTGGAATCAAACCCATGACTCCACAGGCTCCACGCAGAGCAGTGATGTTAGCTCTACTCCACCCAGCCGGTACTACTACACCCAGCCGGTACTTGCCCACTCCATTTGAATAAAGTGGTAATATATGTCTCCAGGAATCATAAAACTATAACCTTCCAACTGCCCATGACTTTCACTTTTCCTACATTGTTCTTTCATAAAAGTAATGTTATGAAATAATGTAAAAATTTATAATTGTTGTGGAATAATTTCATTTATACCAGAGAGGGTGCTATTAGCACGGCAATATGTGCGTTTGTATCGGGTATGCGGAGAAGAAAACCTAGGGGGATATCTACACAAAATTCCATAGCAATCTATTCACAAAGCACCGAAATTTAACGCAATTCCAGCTGCTGTTCATTTTGGTCCATTTCGGCGATTCCCTTTCGCTGAAAATTCCAGAATTCACTGTTCAGTGAATGGTCTCCATATTTTGCCGAAGCAGTTAACAGACGTCAGGAAAAACCAACGAACTGCAGCGATAACAGACAATTTGCACCGAAATTGCCTTGGCGAATTCCACCGAACTGAAAAAAAGGAAAACTCTTACAGGGTTATTCAAAGAGAGCCAACCTGGCCCCGAAACGTAACGAACACTGAAATTCAGCGTACGGTTACATTTCCTGGCCATTCGGCTATACAGAAAGCAGGCAGTTCGCCAAATGTTGGCCTGTTCGGACAGGGAAATCCACCATAGAGAAGCAATGGTTCGTCTATTCAGAGAACACCAAACAGCAGTGAAAAGTTGCTGAAATGCCCTGCTGTTCAGTGGTTTCATTCGACAGGTTTATTCAGGCGAATCCCATAGGCTTCAATGTTAAAAAATATGCCAGTTTTAATTCAATATCTAATAAACCATTTATCATTTTATTCTGCAGTATAAGGTCTCTTTATTTGTAGATTTTTTTTGAACTTTTAGGAATTTTTGGGGATTTTTTTGTCAAAATATTTTTCAGGTTTTTTCTATAAATCGTTTTTTCATTTCTGTAACAGTCCTTTTTATTATCATTCATTGGATCTTATATGTAAATTCCAGACATTTTCGTTCAGTAGTTTTTTGCAAACAGTGTTTCAAATTTCAAACTTTCAAGCGCACTTTTTTTTTTTTACCCTGTTTGTCTGCGTGTCGGCTTTTTCCGGTGGCTGCTTTGCGCTGTGATTGCCGGCTGGTCGGGTTTTTCCAGCGTATTCGGCTTGATTTTAGCAGCGGTTTCTGCGAGTTTTCGGTGAGTGTTCGGCGAGTATTCTGTGGCTTTGTGGGGAGTATTCCCTGCACTACGGGGGCCCTGCTCTGCTTGCTGAATACATCGCAGGGTTGGCAAACTAGGAATCTCCGAATCCCCTGAAGTGCAGGGAACGAAAAGTCACCGAACGTGCGGTGACTTTTCGAATCTCTTTGAATAATCCTGTTAATATGAGTTTAAATCAATATAAAGTATTTAAAAAGTGTCTAAAGAATAGGGCAGATACTTTAAAAAAATAATAAAAATGTGTGTAAAAAAAATTAGTTAACCTGCCTGGTGGTATTCCCGATTGTGACTCAGGGTTAAATTTTGCTACCGCGATCGGTAAACCCGATCCACACTCGGGCTGGATGCATACTCACCACATTCTTTGCTCCCTCGCCGTCTCCCTGTCACCGCAGTGTGATCGCGGCAGCCGGCGTCTTTGCTTCCTGGTTCCGCTCCCTGCGAGTCACACGATGCAGGGGGGCAGGACCAGGCGGCAAATTTGAAAAACAAAACAAAAACAAAAAAAAAATGACTGTAAAATAAACTTTTTGGGTGCTGGGATTCCTGTCCAGATGTACACTCCTTTGCCAATGAAATATACAGGACACGGGGGTACCAAAAAAAGAGTATTCTCAAAGCAGCGTTACAGAAATAAAAGGCAAATAAAAATCATTTCTAAAATGTAATAAAGCTTTGCAATACAAGTTTCGCTGCAGCTTGCCCAGATACAACAGTGAAACTTGTATTGCAAAGCCTTATTACATTTTAGAAATGATTTTTATTTGCCTTTTATTGCTGTAAAGCTGCTTTGAGAATAAATACTCTTTTTTTTTTTGGTACCCAGTGTCCTGTTTTTTTGGTTTGAATATAATTTATTTCCATTATTATTTCGTGTTTCAAACCTTCTCTGACTGCGTGTGTTTACTAGACTCTTGCTTGCACGGATTTCAGTGAGTTATTCCTACAGAATACAGGCTTACTATATAAAACAACACATTTCCTTTCCAAAAAAATTGAAACGCTTTTAGGCTGGGGTCAGACCAGCGCACTTTTAACGTGCGTTCTGGCGCACATAATTACGGCCGCACTAGCAGCAGATGACGGGCAATGACGGCCAATATACGATGTACGGCCGCACAAAAGTCCGGCCGTGCAACGCAAGTGGAATTTGAACGCATTTTTTTGAGAACGCTGAACCGCTAGTACTGACGTACTGAGTGCGCAGCTGCGGCATAGCGGCGTGTTTGCGTGATTAGGAGATGTCAGACGCTGCTAATGTCCGGCCTACATAACGTCCAGACGCAAAAAGAGTTTTATTGACGATCCGTACAAAATCACGCCTGAAAATGCGCGTCGTCTGACTGTTTTTGCGCATTCCGTGATAAAATACGTCAATGCGTTCGGAAGCACTTTTTCACGTTCGCGGGGAAAAATGCTTTCGTCTGACCCTAGCCTTAGACACAAAATTTTGAAAAAATTAGACCGCCAGGGAGGTTAAAAAAACTCTTTTAAAAATGAAAAAAATAAATGATATTTTAAAAAAAAAAAGATATTACATTTATTACGTTATGTGATTCGCCTGTTGTACCTGTCAAATTGAAACACTGAATTCAGGGCATTTCACCACAATTTTGATGCGATTCGGCGTTCTTTGAATACAAGACATGATAGTCTTCTAAGCCTTAGAATCTGAGGGACTATTTCAGTGCCCCACAACATCTCTGAGTTGCGGCGCACTGTGGTGAATTACATCGTATTTCGCTGTCAATTCGCCTGTATTTGGTGATTTGACAGCTTTGTGAATAGAAGACTTGCCCCCAAATTGCATTGAATGGTGAAATTCACCTTTTGGTAAAATTACGGAGCCAATTCTGAGGTTAGTGAATAACCCCTTTAGGAAAGTCCCATTGCTACCCATACAGGTCTATTCAAAGAATGGTGAAACTCAGGAGAATGACTGGGGAAGTGAAAATTCTAGGTCAAAATAGCCAAACTAGAAACATTTTCCCAGTTATCTCACTTTCCAAATCGGCTATTTGGTCTAGATTGTTCTCTTCTCCTGCCAATTCTACTGGTTTTCACCTCTCTCTGAATAACCCTGATAGTTTCTGAACTGCCATTTATACAACAACCATTGAGTGTCCAATTAGAAAGTGAGAGGTCACTAATTATGTGGATTGTGTTGCTGAGACTCAAACTGTAAAGCATGCAAACATAAGGGGTTATTCAAAAAGCACTGGAATTTCGGTAGCTCTTTGTTCCTTGCACTTCAGGGAATCAAATTCCCCGACCCTGAAGTGAATTCAGCATTCACTGAAAGGTCCCCAAAGTGTAGGGAATCAGCCGTCAAATGCCGTTGCTGCAAATCTGTCGCCGCCAACCCACCGAACATCCGCCCCAAACACGCCAGAGGGCTGCCAAACGCAGCCGCCGAGACGCCAAGCACAGCGCCGACCAGCCGCAGGAGAAAGCCGACGTATCCAAACGTATTTGAAAACCCCCAAAAAAGCCTAATGCATCTGAAGATGTCGGCCAGCTCCGGGAGGGGACCGCGATACGGCACATGTTAGCGCCATATCGCGATCCAGCCCCCTAGGGGTTAAAGACAGCCGCCGCTTGGAAGGGCAGGCTGTGCCCTTCCAAGCGGTGCCTGCCTTTAATCGCTGGCCCACGGGGAAGGGTAGGGGGAGAGGTCCGAAGAACCCCCCCCCCTTCAGGCACCTTCCCTGCAATGGCGGGGGGTGCCTAAAATAGACGTCATCGCGCATGTGCGATGACGCCTATCGTTCCCGCCGGGGTCCCGGAGGCTGGGCTGACATCGATGATGTCAGCCTGCACCGGGGGGCCGCCGCGATCGGCCGGAATACCAATGCAGCGAAGTAGCAATGCGGGTGGACGCGCTGAGCACGTCCACCGCATTGAAAGTGTTAAAAAGGTCTTTTACAGAAAAAAAATGCTATTTAAAAAGAATAATCTGAGAAATATTTGGCCAAAAGAATCCCAAAAAATGTCTACAAAATCCTTAAGAATAAATGAAGAGACTTTTTGCTGCAAATTAAAAGAATAAATGGTTTAATAAATATTCTCTAAAAACAGGGATATTTTTAACATTGAATCCTATGGGATTCGCTAGATTAAACCTGCCGAATCAAAACACCGAACATCAGGGCATTTCACTGCTGTTCGGTGTTCTCTGAATAGATTAACCATTACTTCTCTATGGGGGATTTCACTGCCGTCGAAGATCACTGTATTTTGCTGGCAATTTGCCAATATTTGGCGAATTGCCAGCTTTTGAATAGCCGAATGGCCACGAAATTGCATTGTATGGGGAAATTCGCTGTTCAGTGCAATTTTCGGTGCCAGTTCAGCTCTCTCTGAATAACCCTGATGGTCAAGATGTTTTTGTTGTTTTTACCAGATAGTAGAATGAGGAAGAAATATGATCTAAGCGAGGTTGATTGCGATATGTCACCTGTGCCTACATCACAAGAACAGGTGAGCACCGG
The DNA here is from genome assembly GCA_009667805.1 of Leptobrachium leishanense. Classification (NCBI taxonomy): domain Eukaryota; kingdom Metazoa; phylum Chordata; class Amphibia; order Anura; family Megophryidae; genus Leptobrachium; species Leptobrachium leishanense. Next base: position 74,193,693 of record CM019065.1, read on the forward strand.
GAAATGTTATGCCCAACAGGAAAAAGAAATACAGTGAACGTCTTGTCTGTGAGAAAAACAAAACACCATCCTAATGAGCAGAAAGACCAGATGTGATTATGCCAACTACACATGTGCAGCACCAAGATTTTCCCTTTAGGTTTGGAATATTTTGGTATAAAAAAAAGTTGGGTTTTCGGAAATAATTGGGATCAGACGATTTTGCTTTACAATATTTGAAAATTCAGAAATATCATGAAAAGCACAATATATTTTTGACCGATTCTGACATTCGGATCTGCGTTATAGTGCAATATACAAATAACAAAAACCGCACAACATTAAAGGAAAAAAGGCACACTCAGCGTATGAAATAATATGCAAAAGTCATGGCAGCACTTTTGATGTCATGCACAATTGCACATACCGGTAGCACAAAACGTTAAAAGAAATTGCTAGGGTTATTGTTTCTGTTTCTTATATGATTATTGTTAGGGTTACTATCTCTTCATGTTTGATTAGGTTTATTGTTATGGTTTCTTCTTATGATTATTGTTAGGGTTACTATCTCCATGTTTGATTAGGTTTATGGTTATGGTTTCTTCTTTTATTATTATTGTTAGGGTCACTATCTCTTCATGTTTGATTAGGTTTATTGTTATGGTTTCTTCCTTTATGATTATTGTTAGGGTCACTATCTCTTCTTGTTTGAGGATTAGGTTTATTGTTATGGTTTCTTCTTTTATGATTGTTGTTAAGCTTACTATCTCTTCATGTTTGATTAGGTTTATTGTTATGGTTTCTTCTTTTATTATTATTGTTAGGGTTACTATCTCTTCTTGTTTGATGATTAGGTTTATTGTTATGGTTTCTTCTTTTATGATTGTTAGGGGTTACTATCTCTTCATGTTTGATTAGGTTTATTTTATGATTATTGTTAGGGGTTACTATCTCTTCATGTTTGATGATTAGGTTTATTGCTATAGTTTCTTCTTTTATGATTATTGTTAGGGATACTATCTCCATGTTTGATTAGGTTTATTGTTATGGTTTCTTCTTTTATTATTATTGTTAGGGTTACTATCTCGTCATGTTTGATGATTAGGTTTATTGTTATGGTTTCTTCTTTTATGATTGTTAGGGGTTACTATCTCTTCATGTTTGATTAGGTTTATTTTATGATTATTGTTAGGGGTTACTATCTCTTCATGTTTGATGATTAGGTTTATTGCTATAGTTTCTTCTTTTATGATTATTGTTAGGGTTACTATCTCTTCATGTTTGATGATTAGGCTTATTGTTATGGTTTCTTCTTTTATTATTATTGTTAGGGTCACTATCTCTTCATGTTTGATTAGGTTTATTGTTATGGTTTCTTCTTTTATGATTGTTGTTAGGGTTACTATCTCTTCATGTTTGATGATTAGGCTTATTGTTATGGTTTCTTCTTTTATTATTATTGTTAGGGTCACTATCTCTTCATGTTTGATTAGGTTTATTGTTATGGTTTCTTCTTTTATGATTGTTGTTAGGGTTACTATCTCCATGTTTGATTAGGTTTATTGTTATGGTTTCTTATTTTATGATTGTTGTTAGGGTTACTATCTCGTCATGTTTGATGATTAGGTTTATTGTTATGGTTTATTTTATGATTGTTGTTAGGGGTTACTATCTCTTCATGTTTGATGATTAGGTTTATTGTTATGGTTTATTTTATGATTATTGTTAGGGTTACTATCTCCTCTTGTTTTATGATTAGGTTTATTGTTATGGTTTCTTCTTTTATGATTGTTGTTAGGGTTACTATCTCATTTGATGATTAGACTTATTGTTATGGTTTCTTCTTTTATGATTACTGTTAGGGTTACTATCTCATTTGATGATTAGGTTTATTGTTATGGTTTCTTCTTTTATGATTACTGTTAGGGTTACCTACTATCTCTTCATGTTTGATTAGGGTTATTGTTACTGTTTCTGCATCTTTTACTATTAAGGCTAAGGTTACTTTTAGGATTTTGTGTTATGATTAGAGTTAGGGTTATGGTTCCTACTTTTGTTTGTTTTAGGGTTAGGGTTAAGGAATTTCATTGTACAATGAGTACAGTAGCTTTCAGTCATCCCAATCAATCCAAATCAATATGATTATAATCGGATTAGTTCAGAATTTTTTTTTTTATTCAGATGCAAAGTGGTTGGGCAATCACCGATTCTGAAATGAATATGGGCACTATTACATTCAAAATGCTAACGTTAGCGCTCACCTGTGTGAGCATTAACGTTAGCCCTGGCCTTAGTATGGGCGCACCATATTACAATCCGAACGCTAACGGGTTAAAAAACTCGTTAGCGATTCGGAGCTTGCGCTCCCTTGCGTGAGCTTATTGTACTTTGCACTCCCTATGCTTAACATGGGGAGCGCAAAGTGTTAACTAGCATTAGGATTACAAAGTCCTAACGCTAATTACTGTGCGGGTGCAGTTAACCTGAAACTTAACCACAGCTAGGAGCTGGTGCTAACGTATTCCGCTTCTGCGGAATCCGTCAGCACCAGCCAAATTCCCCCCAAAAATCACATACTCACCTCTAATCCCACGGCGAGGACGGTGGCTCCAACCGCCTCTTCTGGCCGCCGGGAGCAGGGAGAGACTGGGGGGGGGAGTCCCCCAGTCTCTCTCTGTGGATCACTACGCTGACCCGCCGGATCTCGCGAGGCGTTTAGCATTAGGATTAGGGCTGCAACTAACGATTATTCTCTTAATCGATTAGTTGGCCGATTATTATTTCGATTAATCGATTCATCGGACAAATAAAAAAATTGAAAAAAATGTGTTTACTTAAAAGGAATTTTATGTAAAAAATATAAATAACCACAACGCCTCCCCCTTTATTCATAAGCAATTTGCGCAGAGTATATAACTCAAATTGCGTATCTTGCGTGCTTTTCACATCCCAGGTATGCGAGTGCTTGGTCAGAGGGATGGGTTGACGCTGCGAGTGCTTGGTCAGAGGGATGAGTTGATGCTGCATGCGCAGCTTAAGCCCATGTTTGCTTTCTCAAATGAACGTGGCTACAAGCACTTGGTCATAGATGATGATGTCAGCATGAAATCAACGTTAATAAGCTAAAGTGGTCAGGGTGCGTAGCGTGTCCCTTTTAAATAATTTTGTGAACAAACTGAGTGGGAGGAGGGACTGGCAGTGGAAGGGAGTGACTTTGCTCAAGTGACTTGAACTGAGTGTGAGAGGGAGTGGGTATGGGCAAAAGACCAGATCTGAGTGTGGGAGAGAGTTTGGAGAAAGGGACCAGACCAATGGGAGGGAATGGCAGTTCCCGACCAAAGATTGTGTAGCAGGGAGGGTGGGGTGGTGGCACAGGACTCCAGCTTCAAGTAAGGCTAAAACACAGGCAATAAGCTCCTTCACCCAGTGGCAGTATCCTATTGTTTGTGTTATAGTTCTGCTACTGTTGTAAACGGAATAAGGCTAGGGTCAGACGAGCGCATTTTGTACACACTGTGCGTCCGTGCAGTACGGACAAACTTTCTGACTGATGACAAGGTAGTTGCCACACAGTCCGTTTATTTCACTGACGTATTTTTTGACTGATGTAGCAGGGAAAATAAATTAAAATGAAAAAAACATTTTGTCCATCAAAAATGCTGGACGCATAAATGCAGTCCGTCTGACCACATTCCATCACTCACCCACAAAGCTATGCGGACGTTGCTGATGTTGCGGACGTGGCGCACTCCACACGTCTGTTCTAGCAGTATTACGTTCTTGCCTAACCTGCGTCCGTTTGTCACGTCCGTCATGCATCCGCACTCCCGTGCGCACGTACTTCGTGTGTGGGGCTCCATTGGTCAGAGTGCTATGCTGCCACAGACGTACATATGTGCGGCAACACGGGCGTGATAACAGCACTCGTTTGACCCCAGCCTAAAAACAAACTGGTTGTGTCTGACATAACCCTAGAACTAAATCATACCTAGTAAAGCTGCGGCGCGTCTTCCCCAATCAATCCGAAGCTGAGGTTATTTACATTTAACTCAGAATGACTCTAAGGCTGGGGTCAGACGAGCGCACTGACTGCGCACAGTAACGGACGTACTTTTTAACTGATGAGATTGTGGTTACATTGTATCAGTTAATGTTGGCTGATGTTGAGAAAAAGAAAAAAAAACTGTAGTTGTTTCTCTACGTCCGTCTAGCTTTTTCACATTGATGCCATGTTGGCGTCCGTTGCAACATGCGTTGCGCATGCGTGAAAAAGTGCGCATGTGCTTCCTGTGTTCTCTATTGACTCCTTTGAAAAGCTACAACGGTCAGCAAACAGGTGCAGTCAGACGGACGCAAAAAGTGCGCTCGTCTGACACGGGCCTAAACAGTGTGTGCTGTACACAGGATGATCAATCGATAATGGAAATAGTTGACAACTATTTTAATCATTAATTAGTTGTCGATTAATCGATTAGTTGTTTCAGCCCTAATTAGGATATTACATTCTCAAGTGGAATAAGGCCGTAACTGTTCCAGACAAAAATGATCTTTGAAACATTCTATATATTTCAATATGACAGACATAGGGCTAAATTACAATTACAAACGTTTGCGCCGGCACAAAAAAACATTAACACAAGGGGTAAAACCCTTTGCGCCGAATGCCGTATTACATAGTCAGCGCAACAAAACGCGCGTACTCGTCTACCGCGGGTGAACCTGTGCGAACGCTGCGCGAGCTTACTGTACGTCGCACGTCCTATACTTAACAGTGTGAGCGCAAATGCGTATGTGCGCTGGTATGCGGATGGTATTACAATCTATATCCAGGAATTAACACATAGCCTTTGCGCGCATAATTTTAGCAACTCCTAAAAGCTGGTGTTGCTGGCAAATCTGAACAACCTGGCCGAACCCAAATACACCAGCCCAAAAAAAAATGCAGCAAAGTATAGTTACACATTCTACACATACCAAACCAATAAAATGGAGAAGTTGTGTGTGCATGTATTATTGCTGCAGCATATATGCTCAGATTGACTTTGGCAGGCGCAAAAACTTAATGTGAAATAATTGTGGTTCTTAATTCTGATTCGCTGAAATGCGAGAAAAAAACTGTGCGAACACTCATTTGTGCGCACGACGGTACTGTGCGAGCATTTGTGCGCGTCCGGTTTACGCTCGTTATTGCTCGACGGATGAAAAAATGCGAGAGGATTGTAATTCCAGCAGTGATTTGCGCGCGTAAACGTTTAACGCTTGCCGCACAAATTCACGCGTTTCGAGAGCGTTTTTGCACGAAGCTTGTAATTTAGCCCATAGTGTACTGTGCAGCCAACTGAATTCCTAGTAAAAAATATATAATTCAATTATATATGTCACAGCGTCACAGTGGGTACCGCGGTGCAGAACAACGCACGATATATGGGCTATAAACACACACAAATGCACTTTTAACTTGAAGGCCATAAACACAAGAAATATGGAGTTGATCATAATAAAATTCAATATAAAACATAGCTGCAGACAGGAACTGGGGTAGGCAAGGAAAACAAAACAAAGCAAAAGATAATGTTTTTTTTATTTGTTTTTTATATTGTTAAATATAGCTTTATTGTCTGGGATCCTTAACCCCTTCACTCCCAAAGTAGCGTTATCTTGATTTTGCATTGTAATACAATAAAAAAAGCACCGTTAAGCATATTCCTATTTTCACACCCTTTTAACGTAAGATTAGTGTACCCCCTGGGGAGAAACGAAATACAATGTATTATCTCTCTCCAGGCACCATGCAGAGAGACAGCGGCTTAAGGTGGGGGTGCACTTGCCCCCGGGTGCCTGTCATTTGGGGGGGGGGGTGCTGTTACCGGAATCCAATTGGTTCACTCGGGACGAGGCCGGACCGGACACAAGCAAAGATTGTCTGGACACGAGTCTCTTCAGGAAAGGCAAACTTTATTGTGACGTCACAGAAGATGCTCAGACAGGATTGAATCACAAAGACTGAGCCCCGAGTTCCCCCCGACAAGGGGTCTTATACCCTGAATACATAATTAGGTACATCCCAATTAGCCCACCTCCCGGTGACACTATCCCACCCCACGTGGGTTAATACCTCCCTTAGTCTAATACAAAGACATTCCATTAAATTGGCCGTAAATTGGCAAACTTCATGTTAGTTTCAACAGATCATGATTAGTTACTACATCCAGTCCGGGCTGTGCTCGCCTCCCTAGCGCCTGTGCTAATTTCTTGCGGGTAGCACCTGGTCTATCTTCTATGCTTCCCTTTGTCTTGGTGAGGCCTCTGTGACCTTGATGTATCCACTTCTCATTCTATCCCTTCGTGCCAGGAACAGCCTCGATCTTTCTCAGGTTTTAATTGCTTTTCTGCTAATCTAACACATTCCTAAATTTCTACGTATGCTTCATTCTAGTTTCAGCTAAAACCTACCTAGTTATTTTCAAGTGAACCAATATTCTGAACAAGATGGCCGCCTGGCTTATAATGGAGGCCAGCTTCCAGCCTGATTCCACTTCAGTGCAAGCAGGGGCGGCACCCAGTACGGCACCTATCTGGTGTTGATCTGGGGCTTGAACAACAGCGGGCTGATATCTTTCGTGTCAGCCCTCTCTGTGGGACTGGCTCCCCCGGCTGCGGGCGTCATCGCGCATGCGTGCAATGAAGTCATAAAGAGGGAGTCCCCTGTCCAATACATGAGATGCCAGGGTCCTTTGGACCACCGTATCTCTTGAACCGTGTAACATAGGAGGTCAGACCCTAGCCTTTCCAATGATACCAAACATGACCAGATAATCTGTAAAAATAAAAATAAATAAAAATATTTTTTTTTCTTCAAAAGTGGCAGTATTGTTCACTTTCAATAATAAAGTGAATAATATTGCTGCACTACCTCGCCTTCTCATTTCCCACAGCAGCAGCAAGTGTGGAGGGGATGGAGCAATGCCATGCGTTATTACATATTGTTTCATTGAAAACATAAAGGGTTATTCAACAAGAGCTAAACTTGCCACCAAATTGCACCAAACAATGAATTAATTTCAACGTGCGGTGCAATTTCGTGGCAGTTCGTCTGTTCAGAAAGCTGTCAACTCACCAAATATTCACCCGACTACATGGAGATGCATTTGGGAGCAGAGGAGGCTCCTCCACTTCACGGCATTTTAAATGGGGCCGTAGGAAGAGAAGGGAAGCCACTACACAAAACCCGACCACTGTTAAAAGCTAAAGTTGTCAGGGTGTGTAGCGTGTCCCTTTACGTTTACTCCAGGCTTGCAATACAGCCATTAATATTTGCTGTAATAGACAGTCTGTAAAGCTATAATTCTGTCTGGACGCACGAGGAACGCAAGTTAACGAGAGGCAGAGGAGATTCTGCTGAGCTCAGGTAGTACAATCACCGACACCATATAGAGAACTTGCTTAAAAAAAAGGCAAAAACATAACACAGAGTAGAATGCTTCCACATTATTGCAGCATATAATAGAGGTCAAAAATAACTAGGGTAACATGTTCATACATGTCTGGAGGAGGCAAAAGAAATATTTTAGAAATGTCTCTTTTTAGAACGTGAGGTTGTATGCTTGTTTTTACAGTAATACAATAGAGTATGAGAATTTACAACTAAAAATAGCCAGCATTGTGACAGACAACACATAAGTAGATGAAGTGACAATGACAAATTTCATGAAGAAGTTTTATGTTTAACTATTAAGCAATACATAGTGTCATAGTGAGACATTAAATGTAAGTATTGCCTATCACTCTAGAGATATTGCCATAAGGTGACGATCCATAACCCTTTCCAGTCCAATGTCGGAATATATCAGACAAAACAATTTGCTGGTTGCAGTCCATTGTCGGATATATTCCAACATGACCAGACCGGCCCTCCAGCCTGATACTCGCCTCTCTCTTCGGGGTCCCATGGAGGTCTGACGTCCTTGAAGTTAGAGCTCCAGCTTTAAACCCCCACGCACTGACGTCATCGTGCTGGACCCCTCTATCTCCCCATCGTCGAGGGTTTCTTGGTGAAGAGAGGCATCGCTAGAAAGGTCACAATCCAGTGATGAATCTCTTTAACCTTTTAATTGGCGCGGGATCGCAGATGGTACCCGTAGGTGGCTGACATTTTGGATGTCAGCCAAGCCTCCGGGCCTCCCCACGCCCACTGACGTCATTATGCATTGGCACAATGATGGCAATTAGTAAAATAACCCCTAGCTGCCAAGGGCTTTCCTATTTGGAGGCCCCATCTCCTGATCAGGGGCAGCTAGAGGGTCATGTTTGGTATAATCGGAAAAGTCATAGCATGGCCTTTCGAATGATACCAAACATGAAAGATTAAGTGTAAAATCAAAATTTACAAATACATTTTTATTTTTATTTTTTTTGTTTTTTTAATAAATTAATGCAGCACTATTGTTCACTTTTCAATTATAATGTGAAAAATGATGCTACACTAACAAAAAATTTAGGTTTTTCAGTTTTAACTAAAATCTGGTATTTTCTTAGAATAATACAGTAACGGATTCCCATTTCTAATTTTTTTGGAATTCTTTATTTTGAAAAAGAATATGTATAGCGTCAGCAGGTAGAACACAGACAGTAGTAAAATAAAAACCACAGAGAGGGCACTCAACCGGAAGGACAGCATTACAAACAGCAATCGAATCATGTGGAATGTCCATAAAAAAAAGTGAGAAAAACAGCTCAACACTGCCTTGTGGGGGATCTGGAAGTACATGGAAGGGGGAGCGGGAGGGAGACAGGAACAGAGTTCCAAAAATAGGTGGCATTCCTTGTACACATTGGGGCATAGTCAAGGACCCCAATGCCCAGAAAGAGTCCATATGGCCAGGATATCCTGGACCGAGACAGAGCCCCAGCACAGCAGAGGCATCCTCCCCAAAAAAAAAGGAGGGAACTCCACGTCACAATAACAGTCAAGGGCCGCTAATAGACTGAATAAAAGAAACAAAAAATAACCCAAACGGTGGTGGGGGGGTTGATAATCCATCATCAGTAGCCACAAAAAATCTGAAAAAGGATGCAAAAAATATAAAATGAAAAACAGCAGGCCATTAATGAAGCACCGTAGACCGGCATGGAGTGTCCGAGGCAAAAATTATATCTCCGAGTCCACTCAAGAAACCAAGAAGTCCTTGGCAATTCAGCCCGGATCCGTACCAACGGATGCCGCCGTGCATCCAGCTCAGGGCTGTGGGTCCGAGGAGAGTCCCAAAGAGACCAGAAGGGGCCACACAGCCTCTGGGGTATCAATCGTGTATGGCACTCTGTCAAACGCCGTCAGGGTCATGAAGGGCAGATCATTAAATAAGGTCACGGAAGTTCCTTTTAAATCAATGGCACTTCGGGCAGCAGGTAAAGCCATTATCTTCTGTCGCTGATAGACCACTGCGGCCATCGCAATACCTTCCTGAGCGACCGCCTGCGGAGCCACCGCAGATTTGAGGACGCGGAACACCTATTTCTAATTTTTTTAACAAGTGTACCCCATAGAATATAGAACCGCAAAGGCTTGCATAATAAAAGGTGAAAAAATTATTTTACACGCTGTAGAGGATTGAAATTTTTATGGAAATACACACCTGTTTACAGTTTTGTGTTACAACATTCTGGCAGGACATGACGTTTACATATAACAATGATGTATTGTGAATCTGCCGAGTCTGCCTAAAAATTCAATATCAATTAAACCGTATATTATTATAATCTGCAGTAAAAAGTCTCTTATTTATAGATTTTTTTTTATAATCTTTTAGGCAATTTTTTTTCGGCAAAATGAATTTTCCGCTTTTTGTTTTTTATCAATTAATTTTTTCATTTTCCTTTTAATATACCTTTTTATTATCATTCATTGAATCTTATATGTAAATTCCAGACATTTTCGTTCAGTAGTTTTTTTTGGAAAAAGCGTTTCAATTTTGAAACTTTCAAGTGTTAGGTTTTATTTTGGTTTTTTTACCCTGTTTATCAGCTTGTTGGCTTTTTTCCGGCGACTGGTCTGCATTGTGATCGGCAGCTCCTCGACTTTTTCCAGCATGTTCAGTGTGTTTTTTGCAGTGGCTTCTGTGGGTGTTTGGTGAGTGTTCAGCGAGTGTTCGTCGGGTTTGCGACAGGGTTTCCCTGCACCCTGGGAGCCCTGCGGTGCATGCTGAATAAACCGTAGAGTGGGGAACTTTGATTCCCCGAAGTGCAGGGAAGAGCGGGGAATGAGAGGGCACCGTAATGTCGGCGACATTTCAGTGCTCTCTTAACTCCTTAAGTGTCTCCTGCTTTTCTAGTTACTCTTAGTGGATAAGTGCAAGATAATGCACCTGGGACGTAAAAACCCAAGGGCTGAATATAGAATATTTGATACAGTCCTAACCTCAACATCTGAGGAAAGGGAGTTAGGGGTTATTATTGCAGAGGATCTAAAGGTAAGTAGTCAATGTAATAGAGCAGCAGGAAATGCTGGCAGAATGCTTGGTTGTGTAGGGAGAGGTATTAGCAGTAGGAAAAGGGAAGTGCTCATGCCACTGTACAGAGCACTGGTGAGACCTCACTTGGAGTACTGTGTGCAGTACTGGAGACCGTATCTCCAGAAGGATATAGACATCTTAGAGAGAGTTGAGAGAAGGGCTACTAAAATGGTGTACGGCTTGAAGGAGAAAAGTTACCAGGAAAGGCTTAATGATCTTAACATGTACAGCTTGGAAAAAAGACGAGACAGAGGAGATATGATAGAAACATTTAAATACGTAAAGGGAATCCACAAGGTAGAGGAAGGGAGTATATTTAAACAGAAACAAAGTAGCAAAACAAGAGGACATAGTCTTAGATTAGAGGGGCAAAGTTTTAAAAGTAACATCAGGAAGCATTATTTTACTGAGAGGGTGGTGGATACATGGAACAGTCTTCCAGTAGAAGTGGTAGAGGCCAAAACAGTAATTGAATTTAAGCAAGCATGGGATAGGCATAAGGCTATCCTAAACAAAAGATAAATCCAGGTAAAGTATCCATGTAATTGGGCAGACTAGATGGGCCGAAAGGTTCTTATCTGCCGACATTTTTCTATGTTTCTATGTTTCTATTTCACCACTGTAAATTAAAATTTAAATGTATATAACCAAAAATAATGAGTAAATGGAGACAGTTCACCTCTCACACTTAAAATTGAGTAATTGTGGCTTACTCAATAATTACGGAGAGATTTTTTGATGACATCCCTCTTGTTTAACATAATATGTATTTTAGTAGCCACTTCACAGTAGCCACATCAGTCAGTGCTTGTTAACGCAATGGAATTTGCATGATGAGCTTTAAGAGAGATACTTGTCCTTAGCACTGGATGTTGCCGAGCAGGTGGCTGGACTCTGTCCATCACGTTTAATTACTTGCTAGGATATCAACATTCTAGGCTGTGAGTTAAGGGCCTGAGTACTTTGACCTCTGACCCAGCGGCTATGATTTGCAAGTTAGGCTACTGAGGGCAGATAAAGGTAATCAGCAACTGTTCCTTCAGGACAATTGACAATTCGATAACTATCAAGTGATTTACCCAACAAACAATGCTTGTTGAAGGGTCTCGTTGTACTGTGATCTCAACCAAAGAATGAAGTGGCTGCTGAAAGAATTGTTGATAAGTATGAGCTAGACGCTCCTGACGAGGCCTAACAAGGCCGAAACAATCGTTGGGGGGTTGCTGTATCTTTCGTGCGTTGCAGATGTCTTTGGTATTTCAGTCCTGGCCTTATTTGGTGAGGCAGACTGATTTGTATATGGTACAGCCTTCTATCAGGGTTATTCAGAGAAAGGTGAAACTCAGGAGAACTGGCAGGAGAAGAGACCAAATAGACGATTTGGAAAGTGAGATTAATGGGAGAATTTTTCTGGTTTGGCTATTTTGACCTAGAATTTTCACTTCTCCAGTCATTCTCCTGAGTTTCACCTTTCTTTAAATAGACCTGTGTGTAATGGCATCTTTGAGCTAAATCTTATGAGACCTAAGGGGAACTCCCTGGCTGCAGGCTGCATTCTCAGTGCTGTCACAAACCTGTTTTGGTTCATGCTAAGTACATATATTACAGGCAGCCTCCTAAAAAGAAATAGTCTCATTACAAATAAAATTAGTGTTGACTATTTTTCACCTGCTAGTGCTTATGTCTCACCCCACTTTGAAAACAATGTATAAAAAATTATAAACACACACATGAAGATGAAATTCATTGAGCAACATTGATTTGTGTTTGTCATATGATATTTGATTGATCACATACTACTATTGCCCTTGAAAAAGTCTAGCAATAGTCGAAACGCAACAGACTTACCATTATTTTATTATATTTTATTTACAATAAAAGAGCCTATTTTAATTGGATTGTTTCTTCATTCCTGACTGTGGAGAGGAAAATCAATGCTCCATATCGAGTTGGTTCTCATGAACATCCGTACAACTACTAGGTGCTGCAGATGAAAACTCCCTGCGTATTTGAAATTTTAAGTAATGAAGGTTCGTCGTACTCTTTGTAGATTTGAGTTTGTATACTGTAGGTATGTAGGTATGTTTGTGTGTTACATCAATACGTATTTTAATAGCATGTACAGACTGACATTCCACATAAATTCCATTGTGAGGCCCCTGTATGAGTGAGGCTTTAGGCAACTGCCTATTTTGCCTAATTACAAAGCCACTTATGCTCAAATATCACTGACACACTACTGAATTTCATTCTTGTGTTTATACACACTGCTCTGTCCACGTAGCCACCTGCATTCAAACACTTATATAGACACACCAGTCCAAACAAATATACTTCTTCATTCACATACCTAAAACAACAACAGTTATGTAGCCCTTTAAAATAATCTGGCTAATATTAGAATTTTTTGTATGACCTCTGAACTCTGTAAAAACTCAATCATTGTAAGATAATTTTTTTACTGGTGCTCACGTACAAAGCTCTCCATAACCACGTCCCGGCCTACATCCCCAGCCTTATTAGCAGGTACATCTCGTCCCGGCCACTTCGCTCTGCCAATGATCTGATGCTATCAGTTCCTCGTACCCGCACCCTCAACATTCGCCTTCAGGACTTTTCCTGAGCTACCCCCTTTCTATGGAACTCCGTTCCCCGCAACATTAGACTCTCCCCGTCTCTCCAGTCCTTCAAGAAGTCTCTGAAAACACATTACTTTACAGAAGTCTATAGGCTCACTCCATTATTCCCCCACTGTACATTTCTTGTCCTATCTCCCCCACAGCCCCCATGCACCCCGCTACTTCACATACTCAGCTATTACCCTCACCTGCTGTGTCACCCCTCTCCTCTTAGGCTAGGGTCAGACGAAAGCATTTTTCCCCGCGAACGTGAAAAAGTGCGTCCGAACGCATTGACGTATTTTTTCACGGAATGCGCAAAAAACGGTCAGACGACGCGCATTTTCGGGCGTGATTTTGTACGGATCGTCAATAAAACTCTTTTTGCGTCTGGACGTTATGTAGGCTGGACATTAGCAGTGTCTGACATCTCCTAATCACGCACACACGCCGCTATGCCGCAGCTGCGCACTCAGTACGTCAGTACTAGCGGTTCAGCGTTCTCAAAAAAATGCGTTCAAATTCCACTTGCGTTGCTCGGCCGGACTTTTGTGCGGCCGTACATCGTATATTGGCCGTCATTGCCCGTCATCTGCTGCTAGTGCGGCCGTAATTATGTGCGCCAGAACGCACGTTAAAAGTGCGCTGGTCTGACCCCAGCCTTAGATTGTAAGCTCTCGAGCAGGGTCCTCTCTTCTATTGTTCCGTGTTTTTAACTTGTCTCATCCATTGTACAGTGCTATGGAACTTGTTAGCACTTTATAAATACTTTTAACCATCTAGTTTCACCTCTGAATGTCACGCACCTAGATATTGATTTTACTGAAACCGCTGAACTCAACGACATTTCAATCACCTATTCACTCATAAAGTTACGATTGTTATCTACACATATTATGTGCCATTTGACATTCTTGGAAGTGATGTGTGCAGGGCAGCACATACTGTATACCTTTCTCGCCCTACAATAAAGCCTTTAAAGCACATTGTTACATTACTGTGACAAGAAAATCACTATTAAATAATATACTGTTCAGGAAAACCCTGACAGTAAAAGCAAGCCTGCGAAGAACGTGGAATAATCCAGGGCTGCTTTGTAGCTTGATGCAACACGATAAAGGAGCAGATATTAATAGCACCAACATTAAAGCCATTTATGGCAGCAATCTGTACGTTTCTTAGAAGATTATCATTTTCTAGAATGGAGTTTATCCTCGAGTGTTTATGTCTGTTGTTTTAAATTGTACGTATCATTCTGTAAAATGCACAACTGGAGGCCATTAAAGTATATTCTTATTAGGAGTTGTAGAAGCTATAGAGTAGCAAAACAAATGGTTTTGTGATGTATATACAGAAATTTAGAGTGGCAGGTAAGGCTATATATTTTTCCCCTTTACATACATAATTTTTGTATATTACATACAAGGCTGCTGTCAGAAATCATGATGCCCCTTAGGCCTCATTCACACACAACAAATTATTTTATTGAATATTGCGTATATGCGTGTATATGCGCTCATATACGCAATATTCAATAAAATAAAAGTGTTTTTTTTAACCTCCCTGTCGTTGGCCCCCTGGTGGTAAATTGAGTGTGGCTCGGGGTTAACTTTCAGTGCTGAAAGCGGTAACCCCGAGCCACACTCGGGCTGCATACATTACCTGTCCCTGCGCTCCCTCGCTGTCCCCCGCAGTCACCTCCGGCCGATCGCAACGTCATACTTCCTGGTTCCCTTCTCACGAGAAGGGAACCACGAAGCGAAATGCCGCAAACGCACAGAGGAGAATGCGATCACGGAGGTCAGCGAGGGAGCGCAGGGACAGGTAATGTATGCAGCCCGAGTGTGGTTCTGGGTTACCGCTTTCAGCACTGAAAGTTAACCCCGAGCCACATTCGAGAATACCGTCAGGGGGGTTAGACGTAAATGTTACATACGTATACGTGTGCGCACACGCGGAAACACATGGAAAACCGCAAAAACATGCTGCCCGGGACGCATCTCGGTTCCATTCTGTTTTTGCGTGTGTTTACGCTACGCAAATATACGGCTCCATACGCGGCTGTGTATGGAGCCATTTATTTGCATATGTTGCATATAGTACACTACGCACGTACGTGTGTATCAGTGTGAATGAGGCCTTACTGAACCACGGATTTGGTTTTTAAAGGTAGCACCATCGCTGATCTTCCCCAGATGCAACTTGGATGGAATGTAGAGGCCCAAACCCCCTGGAGCCTCCACGCCACAGAATGAATCATACACTTCACCCTTGTAAGACTTACAACCCTTTCCTTCTGTTATATCTGTCTGTTCCACCTTAAACCTACTCCATTTCACCTTTTCTCTCTCCATACTCCTACTCCTTGTCTACCTGCTCCATTCCTGTGTTTCCCTTGGCTGGCTGTATTCTGATTGTCCACCTGTGCAGCCAGCTATATCTTCCGGTCACCCCCTTCCCTCCTGGCTCTCTCATTTTGTTTCCCTTCCTGTTGATGTTCTGAGGTCCTATGAGCACCCTCTCCTTCTTACTGATCATATCCTTTATTCCTCCTAGTTAAGTCTTATCCAGTGTTCTTGTCTTGTATTTTCTAGTTCTTCTAGTTCAGTCTTGTACTTTGGTCTATTCCTTTAGTTCTGTCAGTCCTGGTTTATGTTCTATATTCTCTGTCTGCTATTGTTTACTTCTGTTCCCACTATCTGCTGTGCATTTAAGATCTTGCTGGGGCTTACAGAGTTCCAGATCACTCCACCTGTATTGACCACCTTTATTCAAGTCACCATATTCATAGAGTACCTGGTTCCTGTACAAGTGGATTCTGTCTACTGCATAGCCCACTATCCTCTTGCTTGGAGACATTACCTGGAGCTGCCAGTGATCCAGCGAACTCCACCTATACTGTATATATGATACCTTGTCTAGAGCTCCTTGTTCCTGCGCTAGTGGATCCTGTCTGCAGTCTTAACTGTATAGCCCACTATCCATTGTGCCTGGATGCTTACCTGTGGCTGCCAGTCATCCAGCTTTCTCCAACTATGCTGACCTTTAACCCCTTCACTGCTGAGGCATTTCCCCGCTGTGTGTTGAGTTAATTTTTACCGGTTTTGCTCATCATGTTTAAATGTGACACATAACACGGGCATGTTTAAACATTTTATTATATGACCCATATCATATATCGTTCTTTCCGGCAGACTCGGCAGATTCATAATATATAATTTTTATATGTATACGTCATGTCCTGTCTGTATATCGTTACAAAAAATGCAATTGACCGCAGTGACCGCGCGCTGGCGCCGAGAAGTGACAGAGCGCCGACCCGCCCACACACGTGATGTGGCCAGCCAATCGTCAAAGAGCGGGATTAAGACGCAGCTGGCACTTCCAGTTGGCTGCCATCGGAGCTGGCCGCACTTCGCATCGCTCCGAGCGGGGCTTGAATCGGGCACGTGAGTGGACCTGAAACACCGTTCCTGTGGTGACCGGCGGAATCTCCGGATTACCGAGACCACGGTGAGCGCAGCAGAGCCTCGGACAAAAAAAACAAAACACTTTTCTCGGAGCGCGCAACCTGGGGCAGGGACTCTCGAGCCGCCAGCTGCCATAGGCTGGAGTCTCAACATCTCTTCAACCGTGTGGCAGGCGGACGCTATTCGAGGGAAACTGGTGGCAAACATCCACCTTTTACCGTTCTCCCCTCATCAACCCCTCTTTCATATCGCATTACAGAACCGGAAACGAGGCCTAGTGCATTTGCAGTCGCCATTTTGGATCGTGCGCATGCAATGTGAACCTCACGAACACCTCTGGCTCGCTAGGAAAGCATACCTGTGGCTCTCCTCTTCACCTTTTCTTGATTTCTAACTACATAGAGAGCTCAGGACTTTGACTTGCAATTAGCAGGGGTTTAATGCCCCGTACAGTCCGAATAGTGGCTACATTTTATCCACGGAGGGATAGTGCTTTGAGGTCTCTGGGGGCACGGGGACTTACTTAACACTGAACAGCAATAAGGAGACAGACACCAAGGGACAGCGACTTGTCAAAAACGGAACAACACAGCAAAAGGGTAAAAGGAAAGAGAGGAAAAAAGAAAAGGAGAAGGGGGAAAAAGAAGGAAAAAAAAACAAAACCTAAGAAAAAGACGGAGAAGAAAATGAACCTGTCATTACTAGCGGCACACATCTAAGAAAAAAAAAGAAGACGCGGCTGGCACGTGGGTGGGCGTCCGGCAGCTGAGATCGCTGGAGGTCACCTCCCGAGTCCACCTTCATCCAGGGCCGGACAGGAGGAATCCCGGTAGGCTAGTTCTTTTTTTTATTGTACCTAAAGCGTTTTAAACTTTTTGTTTGGCGGCTCATCGGCCCGCCAGTAACATAGTGCAGGGGGGGCGCCCCTGCCCCCCAAGCTGAGAGGGGGGGTTGTATGGCACGTGTCTCAGCGCAGATACAAGCAACCAGGCAGCCGCTGGTGCCGCATGCTCGCACGCGGGCCGGCACGTGGCAGGCTGCCTGCAAGACATCCATTCCAGCTGGGGATGGCCAGGGGTGCCATGTGTGTGTGTGTCCGTGTTATGCGTCCCTCAGTGTGTGTGCCCGAGTTATGTGTCCCTCAGTGTGTGTGTGTCCGTGTTATGCGTCCCTCAGTGTGTGTCCTTGTTATACGTCCCACAGTGTGTACCCCTGATATGTGTGCCCACACCTAACACAGGCGGCATAGGACGGGCACACACACACACTGAGGGACACATAACACGGACACACACACTGAGGGACACATAACACGGACACACACTTAATAATTTACAGTGCTAAAATACAGTTTTCCCGAGTCTTGTTGCTGTGGCCTCTGTGATACTCTCATACACACCGACACCGCATTTTTTCTGGGGGGGGCAGCAATTCATCCTTTGCTCCAGGCAGCACAATGGCTTGGACCGGCCCTGATCTACAGCATGTAAAGTGGTTTTTTTCACATTTTATCACATGAGCGTTTGCTATGGGGTTTTCTATGGGGTGCGATTATACAAAAATTAGAAATGGGGATTGTTACATTTTTTGTGGGGAATTATGTGATTTTTAGCAAACGCACCCCATCGAAAAAAATCATTAGTGCAGCATCATTGTTCACATTATAATTGAAATGTGAACAATATTACTGCATTAATAAAAACAACACACAAAAAAAAATTCATGTTCAAAGGAACCCCTTATCTCCACCAGGGGATTTCCTTGGGAAATCCCCGGGCAGCTAGGGGTTCCCCGGCTATTTGACGTCATCGCGCTATGTGCGATACGTCAGGAGGCGAGGGGGAACCTGGAGGTGGAGCCGCCATCCAAGATGGCGGCTCCCACTGGAGCTAAATCACGATGTGGCGCCGAACGGCACTGCATCACGATCTGGCATGTACGGGGTTCAAAAAAATGAACCGCTTTAAAGGGCAGACACTGCCCTTCAAAGCGGTGCCTTTTTTTTCTGTAAACCCTCCCGATCTGGAGGGAGAGGGATCCAAAAAGATCACTCCGCTTTCAGCCGATCTCCCGGCATTGCCGGGGGGGTTGCCTGGAAATGACGTCATCGCGCATGGCGCGATGACATCATTGACATCGGGATGGGCTTAACTTCAGCGTCTGAGGACACTGAAGTCAGAATGCCATGGGACCCCGGACAGAGAGGTGAGTATCTCTGCAGGGGCTCGCACTTGTGGATGACGTGTGGGGAACGTCCTCCACATATAGCAGGAGTCAATGAGGACGTTACCCACACGTCATCTGCAGAGAAGGGGTTAATCAAAGTATTATTGCCAAAGCTCCTGGTTCTTGCTCAAGTGGACCCTGAGTGCAGTATATGACTACATAGCCCACTATCCACTTTGCTTAAAGATTTTGTGCCTGTGTTATCCAGTATTGGGGAGCTTAATTTGTGTAAAGACTGTTTTCTGTGTACTGTGTACCTTTAATACACTTATTATTTTGCCTACATCGTCTCCTGTCTGGTTATCCTAATCGCCCCCAGCGCTTGGGTAATAAACAAAAACCTATAGGGTCACACAATGGCTCCAATCTGGTGTGGTCCTGACAACCCTCTGATGGTGGCCTTGGTTACATGAGCTACCAATTAATTATCAATGGGATGTATCCAGCCATTGACCAACCTAAAGATGAATTTGAATGTGGATTCTCTCAGTGCACTCTTCATTTGTTTTATAACATGCTCTAGTATATTTAGCACTGTGCATTCTCCGTTAACTTTACTGATGATATTATTATTATAATTGACATATTGGTTAGAATTTAGTTGCATTACAGAATTTGTAGGTTCTCTCCCCTTTTTTCTTGCATCTAATATCAGTCTCTTCATTCCTCCACTTCCTAAATTATCTCCCAGTTCTCCATTCCTACAAAAGAGCGCAGAAACTCACCAAGTAACCCATTTCATCGATTAATGTTGACTGTAACGGAATCCCTAGATCCCTTTACCCAGAAAACGCACAACCTACACTGCCGGTTTTTAGAATAGCCAGAAATATATGAATAGGAGAGGAACACAAAAAAAAACAGGATCAAAAGCGAGCCGAAGTCAGACACCCCAAAGGTTCGGTACACACCAGGTGAAACAAGCTATAATATATACAGCCAAGGGAATAGTCAGAAAACTGAGCCAAGGTCGGGCAACTGAAAACCAGGAAGAGCAAGGGTTACTGCCAAGAGAGTAGTCAGTAGCCAGGGTCAATAAATGATAAATCTAAAACGTGGACAAATAGACCACACTATCTGGGTAAAAAGCACGAAAGGGCAATGAGGCAAAATCACCTCTTGGTTTTTAAATCCGATGGGCTTCATGTCATTACGCTGCGCCCCACCTGCGTCATTAACTGGCATCCACGGGAGCCAGCAATATCAGTCGGCGGCTAACCAACGAGCAGTGAGGACAGCACTGCTGGCTGCTGACCACCACTGGGGACCTCAGTCAAGACATTGACATTCTATGTTGAATATATATACATATATATATCTTGGCTGGGCTTTTAGGGCATCATCTCATAATTATAACATATTTATTATGGCTTAAAAACATGTTTGATTGAAATTTAAGTTTGAAAAGCTAAATGTACAGTCAGGTCCAGAAATATTGGGACATCGACACAATTCTAACATCTTTGGCTCTATACACCACCACAATGGAGTTGGAATGAAACAAACACAATGTGCTTTAACTGCAGACTGTCAGCTTTAATTTGAGGGTATGTACATACAACTCAGGTGAACGGTGTAGGACTTACAGCAGTTTGCAGATGTGCCTCCCACTTGTTAAGGGACCAAAGGTAATGGGACAATTGGCTTCTCAGCTGTTCCATGGCCAGGTGTGTGATATTCCTTCATTACCCCAATTACAATGTGCAGATAAAAGGCCCAGAGTTCATTTCAAGTGTGCTATTTGCATTTGGAATCTGTTGCTGTCAACTCTCAAGATGAGATCCAAAGAGCTGTCACTATCGGTGAAGCAAGCCATCATTAGGCTGAAGAAACAAAACAAACCCATCAGAGAGATAGCAAGAACATTAGGCGTGGCCAAAACAACTGTTTGGAACAGTCTCAAAAAGAAGGAACGCACCGGTGAGCTCAGCAACACCAAAAGACCCGGGAGACCACGGAAAACAACTGTGGTGGATGACCGAAGAATTCTTTCCCTGGTGAAGAAAACACCCTTCACAACAGTTGGCCAGATCAAGAACACTCTCCAGGAGTTAGGTGTATGTGTGTCAAAGTCAACAATCAAGAGAAGACTTCACCAGAGTGAATACAGAGGGTTCACCACAAGATGTAAACCATTGGTGAGCCTCAAAAACAGGAAGGCCAGATTAGAGTTTGCCAAACAACACCTAACAAAGCCTTCACAGTTCTGGAAAAAGATCCTATGAGAGATGAGACCAAGATCAACTTGTACCAGAGTGATGGGAAGAGAAGAGTATGGAGAAGGAAAGGAACTGCTCATGATCCTAAGCATACCACCTCCTCAGTGAAGTATGGTGGTGGTAGTGTCATGGCGCGGGCATGTATGGCTGCCAATGGAACTGGTTCTCTTGTATTTATTGATGATGTGACTGCTGACAAAAGCAGCAGGATGAATTCTGAAGTGTTTCATGCAATATTATCTGCTCACATTCAGCCAAATGCTGCAGAACTCATTGGACGGCGCTTCACAGTGCAGATGGACAATGACCCAAAGCATACTGCAAAAGCAACCAAAGAGTTTTTGAAGGGACAGAAGTGGAATGTTATGCAATGGCCAAGTCAATCACCTGACCTGAATCCCATTGAGCATGCATTTCACTTGCTGAAGACAAAACTGAAGGGAAAATGCCCCAAGAACAAGCAGGAACTGAAGACAGTTGCAGTAGAGGCCTGGCAGAGCATCACCAGGGATGAAACCCAGCGTCTGGTGACGTCTATGCGTTCCAGACTTCAGGCTGTGATTGACTGCAAAGGATTTGCAACCAAGTATTAAGAAGGGAAAGTTTTATTTATGATAATTATTTTGTCCCATTACCTTTGGTCCCTTAACAAGTGGGAGGCACATCTGAAAACTGCTGTAAGTCCTACACCGTTCACCTGAGTTGGATGTACATACCCTCAAATTAAAGCTGACAGTCTACAGTTAAAGCACATTGTGTTTGTTTCAGTCCAACTACATTGTGGTGGTGTATAGAGCCAAAGATGTTAGAATTGTGTTGATGTCCCAATATTTCTGGACCTGACTGTATGTGGGTCAACTGGGGACTCCAATCCTCATACAAAATTATTGATCTCCAATGACTGTCTTTTCGCCCATTCTTCCTGTATTTCCACCATCCTTTCACAGACTCCTATGCCTCTTGTTATCTTTGCTATTTTGACTCTCCTCAACTTTTTGTCTTTCTCCACACATGTCCACTGAGTCTCTCACACTGGTGCTACTCTCCCCATACTCCCAGTTTCTTTATTTCCATTGTATATTCCCTTCAACTTCATATGTGCCTTTACAAGAAACAATTGTATCTCCATTCCTCTGCGTGTATTTGGGCATTCTCTCTCTCTCTGCCATCCATATGGAATCTCAGCAGAACTTATAATAAACATAGACCTGCAGCTTTGAGACTCTTAATTCAGCAAAACATGCTCTTTATTCATAGAGTTTTAGTCCATGATTCAGTCCTAAGGACCAGTGAGCTAAATAAGCAGATTCAAAATATTGGCTGCCAAACAACAAATAAAATAATGCATAGTAAAAGTGAAGACATCTTCACTAGAAGCCACTCTATGCACTACTCACACCCTTTATAAACAATTACTCACCCCAGGCAACCTTCAAGCATACTCTCAAGCCAAGAATGATATAGAAACCGTTATACATGCTAAGGCTCAGGAACACTGTGTTTTGCAAACCTAATTCTTTTATCATTGGGAGGGAGGGGGGGTAGGTCTAGTAAACGCCTAGCCAGACTGGACTCACTGAAACGTAAACGACAACCCATAACATGGATAACCAGGACTTACAAAACCCTTACCTCATCCCCTAAACAAATAAATGATCTCTTCTATAACGTTTTAAAATCTCACTCACAATCACACACAGTTGAACCAACCCTGGATGATGGATTTCTTCACTGTTCTTAACTCCTGCGCTTACAGACCCATCATAGGGAGGCCCTGAACCAGCCCATAAAGTTGAAGAAGGTGGACATGGCTATCATGTCACTCTCCTCAGGCACATCTCCAGGTTCTGATGGTCTCTCTGCAGACTATTAAAAAATTTACTATTATAACATTTTAAAACCACAACTTTGCCCTATTCTCACAGCCATGTTCAATGCAGTTTACAGTGGCAAGAAAAAGTAAAAGAAAAAGAAAAATCCCTTTGGGATTACGTGGAGTTTTGCATGAATTGGTCATAAAATGTGCTCTGATCTTCATCTAAGTCACAACAATTTGAAAAACACAGTCTGCTTAAAATAATACAACACAAACATTATATGTTTTCATGTTTTCATTGAACAGAACAAGTAAACATTCACAGTGCAAGGTGGAAAAAGTATGTGAACCCCTAGCCTAATGACTTCTCCAAGAGCTAATTGGAGCCAGAAGTGAGCCAACCTTGAGTTCAATCAGTGTGATATTATTGGACGTGTTGTTGAAAGCTGTCCTGCCCTTTAAAAACACACACCAGGAGGAAGGGGCGTGGCTTCCGAACGCATGGCTGCCTGATTCTTGAGCTCCCCGCTGCACGGCCGAAAAATCCGCTTTTTCCCCGCCGATCTTCGTCCTGATCACCCGTATTTCCGCAGAGACACAGTCTCTAGGGGGCCCCCACCTCCCAGCGCCGACAGACGCAGAAAACGGCCCCGATATTTCAGAAAAAGGGCCGAGAAGAACCGCATAGCCAGGAGGAGGAATCCAACGTGGCGGCCGCGTCTCCTTCGTCCCCGCGGGTCCGGAGCCCAGCCACATCGGCAGATTTGGACGCGCTCTTCAACCGCCTCCAGGCCTCTTTTAAAGACGAGCTGGCCTCCCAGCTTGCTGCCCTCCGGACCGACATCACTACACTCACCTCCCGCACAACACACCTTGAGGAGGCTGTGCACGGCCTGGAGGCCTCACGGGTCGACCGCCAGACGGAGGTCCGGTCGCTGCAGGCTCAGGTCACGGATCTGCAGGCCGCCGTTGAGGATTTAGGCAACAGGTCGCGACGGAATAATGTGCGGATACGTGGATTGACGGAGACCATTGGCCCGGATACACTTCATAAAACCCTCCAGGCTATCTTCCTGAAGTTACTCCCCAAAATGGACCCGGAGGATCTTCACTTCGAACGAGCTCACCGGGCCCTGCGCCGCCGTCCGGGTAAGGATGCACCCCCGAGAGATGTTATCGTCCGCTTTCATCGCTACCCAGTTAAAGAACGAATTATGACGGCGACAAGGCGCACTTCCTTACATTATCAGGGGACCCCGCTTCAGATATATCAAGACCTGGAGCCTGTCACCCTCTCCCGTAGGAGGGAATGGAAGCCCGCGACTGATATGCTCCGGGACCGAGGCCTAAGATTCGCCTGGGGATTCCCCTTTAAGCTGCTCCTGCTCAGGGAGGAGGGGGTTCGCCCATTCTACACCCTGGACGCCTTGCAGGCTTTCCTTGAGGCTCAGCCGGAGGGCTCTCTGGCGGAGCCGGTGCGTACCTCCTCGGATGATCGCCCCTTAGATGGTGACTGACGGACCGGATGGGCCCTGTTTCCTGAGTCTCTGGTCCTATCGTCCTTCATGGATGATGCGCGGGTGGTCCCGCTGGAGGGTGCTCCCGAGACTGAGGGTACCCCCTCCCTGAAATTTTCCTTTTCGTTCGACTTTTTGTAAGGCGGGCGGCACAAGTATTGTCATACATTTTCTCGCCTCGGCCGCTGTAGCGGAGTTCTGACAGACTGTTTTTGTCGTATTTTACCGTTTACATTTATATTTTTACAAGTTCCTTCCTCGATTAACAGATTGGCGATTTGTAAGCCCAATCTCTTCATTTGTTTTGCAGTTTCGCATTTTTGAAGAAATATATATTTTTATTGACTTTTTTTTTTTTTTTTTTCTCTCTCTCTTCTCTTTTTTTTTCACGATTGTGGTATTATTATTGTTTTTCTTTCCTTTTCTTCTCTCTTGCTCCCCCTCCTTTTCTTCTGCCTCCTTCCTCTCCTAGCCGAGCCATGATGGCGCTCTCGAATGCTCCTGCCCAGACTGCTGTGGACTGCTTGCAGATGCTCTCTATCAACGCCCACGGACTCAACTCTCCCCAAAAACGTCGGATCCTCCTGCGACATCTCCGACGGATGAAGACGGATGTCGCCTTTATTCAGGAGACTCATTTCTCCTCAACTAAACCCCCATCACTGAAGGACTCTCGGTTCCCGACGGGATTCTTTGCCTATAATTCCGTTGCTCCTAAGAAAAACGGGGTGGCGATCCTAATACGTAAGAACTGCCCTCTAAAAGTTCTCTCCTCCGTGATGGACCCGGAGGGCCGCTTTCTGATACTCCACTGTACGTTATCTCATCTGTCCCTCACAGTGCTGAACGTCTATGCGCCCCCCACACCGTACGCGGCCTTCTGGTCGACCCTGTCTTCTCATATGCCAACCTCTGCTACGTGTCGCACAATACTTGCGGGAGATTTCACTACACTATGCCTGGCTGTGGACCGCACTTCTCCGATTCATGTGTCACATCCTTCAGACAAATTGTTGCTTTCTTTCTGCACTCGACATGCCCTGCTAGACGCATGGCGACTCCAACACCCCTCGGTCAAGGACTATACTTTTTTCTCGCACCCGCATCACACATTCTCCAGAATTGATCTGTTTCTCTTGTCACGAGACTGTCTTCCATTTGTTAACAACACAGCTATTCACTCGATCACATGGTCCGATCATGCGGACATCACCATGTCGTTCCGGATCCCCAACTATCACTCACACTGGGCATGGAAACTGAATGACTCCCTATTGCATAATACAGAACTGCGGGCATCTATTGGCGACGCGGCTCGAGAATATTTCGACCTCAACACCGACTCTGTCGACTCACCCGTTACGCTCTGGGCTGCACACAAAACTGTTCTCAGAGGACATATTATAGCACTTGCTACACGGCATAAAAGGACCAAGCTTGCCCAACTTACCACTCTTCAAGCTCAGCTTGCTCACAGAGAACGTCAACACAAGGCCTCCCCGTCACAGACCACTTTTCATGCACTCCAACGAACCAGGACTGAACTCCGCGCACTGCTTGTGGCCGACACGGCTAGAGCAATGAAGTATACCAAACGCATGTACTATGAAAAAAGCAACAAAGCGGACTCCATGCTGGCACGTAAACTACGCTCCCAATATAACGAACGGATTATCCCACTTATAAGAACCATGAAGGGCAAAGTGGTCACCAACCCCGAAGACATAGCGACAGAATTTGGACGAACGCTACAGGCCATATACGACCACGCTCCCCATCAGACTATCAAAGACCCCGCTCTCCGTGACCGAATTCATCAATTTCTTCAACAGGCTGATCTTCCAAAACTCACGACTTCGCAATCAGAGAGACTGGAGGCCCCGATAACAGAGGAGGAGGTGGCTGCAGCACTCAAATCGTTCAAATCTGGTAAGGCCCCTGGCCCAGATGGGTACACTAGCTTATATTACAAAACCTTCCTGAACATCTTCCTCACCCCCCTCACCACACTGTACAACTCCCTTATGGAGGGTGAACCCCTTACGGCCGATATGCAATCCTCTACCCTTGCCCTTATCCCGAAACCGGGCAAAGACCCCCTAGACCCTCTCAACTACCGCCCCATAGCACTGCTAAATATCGACTATAAGATCTTCACTAAAATACTGTCCACCAGACTAAACCCTTTCCTCCCTACTCTCATACATGCGGATCAGGTGGGATTTGTCCCCCACAGGCAGGCCAGAGATAATACCCGCCGCTGTATTGACCTGATTTGGGTAGCTCAGACCTCTAACCTTTCAACGCTATTTCTCTCGTTGGACGCCGAGAAGGCGTTCGACCGCCTCACCTGGCCTTTCATGTTTCACACCCTCACACACATAGGGATACCTCATTCTTTCTACACTGCCGTCACTGCACTTTACGACTCCCCGACAGCGCTCCTCCCCCTACCCGGGGCTTGCCCTCGTCACATTGATATCCGCAACGGGACTGGGCAGGGCTGCCCTTTGTCCCCACTACTGTTCGCCCTCTGCATAGAACCCCTCCTGTCCACCATTAGGCATAATCCAGACATCTCCGGTATTACGGTTGGGGTGAACGAATATAAGGTAGCAGCGTACGCAGACGATCTTTTCCTTACCCTGAGCCGCCCTATGCGCTCCCTTCCATACCTTTTTGATCTATTGGACACTTTTGCCTCCCTCTCTGGCTTTAAAATTAACAAGCGTAAATCTACCGCTTTCCCAATTAATCTACCTGCCTCGTCCTCCGACCTTCTAGCCCTTAACTTCTCCCTTCCTATTTCCTCCTCTCCGCTGACGTATCTAGGCCTGAAACTATCCCCACACCTGGACCAACTCTATGACCTCAACTACACCCCTCTGCTCACACAAATCAAACACGATATTGACTCTTGGCAGGAGATGTCCATATCCTGGCTGGGGAGACTGAACTCGATTAAAATGAATGTTTTACCGCGCCTGCTCTACATGTTTCAGTCCTTGCCCATTCCCGTCCCCCCAACTGCCCTGAAGGATATGCAGCAACGTATTGACAAGTTTGTGTGGTCGGGTAGACGACCCCGCATTGCACGGCGTCTTATGTACATCCCGAAAACATCGGGAGGTCTAGCCCTGCCAAACCTTAAATTATATTTGAGTGCTGCCCTGCTGACTCAGATTGCCGAATGGCACCTTCCGATTGCTCAGAATCGCTGGGTTGATATTGAAAATGATATGATGCTGCCGGATCTGCTCCCATTTTTCATGTGGCTTCCAAAATCAGCGAGAAAAGACTGGCACATACGCTGCCCTTTGGTTTCTCATTCCCTCCACACCTGGGACACATTGTCCAGAAAATTCTCGCTCACTGCCGAGATCTCCCCGCTCCTCCCTTTGTATCGCAACCCATGGTTCCTCCCCGGTATGACGCCGCAAGATTTTAATGCCTATGATCAGGGGGACATCTCCCGTATTGCGGACTTGATGGTGGATGGACACCTTCGAACATTTGCGGATATAGCCACTAAACTGCCACTTACATCCAGAGACTTCTTCCGCTACCTCCAGCTTTCAAGTTTCGTCTCACAACATAACATCAAACAGGCAGCCAATTTGACACCCACCTGGTTTGAAAAGATTTGCCTTCGTGGTACGACCTTTAAAGGTGCGATTTCTTCCATATATCAATCACTGGTCCTACACGGCCACCCTGGTCATTTCTCATACATGCTCAAATGGCAAGCGGACATTGGAGAGGAGCTTGACGAAGAGGACTGGTCCGAGATTTGGGAGGCCAACTTTAAATCGTCGGGCTGCATTACCCACATGGAACAAAGTGTTAAGACTCTATTCCGCTGGTACCTTACCCCGGTGCGCCTACATCACATGCATGCTATCCCGAATGGACTATGCTGGAGAGGCTGTGGTCAACTCGGGACATACTACCACCAATGGTGGTTGTGCCCTAAACTTCGCCCGTATTGGGCCACACTGGCGGATTGGCTACATCAGGCCCTTGAAAGACCGGTGGAGATCAACCCATGGGCATTCCTACTGTCTCGTCCTGTGGAAGGGCTACTGCGATGCGAGAACAAACTTATTGCTCGAGTCACCTTAATCGCTCGCAGGGCCTTGGCAAGGCTTCCTTCCTATCCGGAACTGAGTGGAATGTTCACAGAGGCCAGGATGATGGAGCAACTGACGGCTCAGATTCACGACACGCCACACCTTTACCTGAAGATCTGGGCTGCGTGGATTGGATGCCCAACGCTGCCATAATGGACGGGTTTGTGGGATAGATTCCTTCCCGCGGAGGCAGATACTTTTCTATACCCTTACCCCTCCCCTCTTCTCCCTTTCGCTCCTCCTTTTCCCTTGTTTATATACTTTATTTTTCTTGTTTTTCTTTTATTTATTTATTTATTTATTGCTTTTTTATTTTTATTTTTCATATCGCTCTCAGTATAATGCACCTCTGTTTCATCTGATCTATGCATCGTATTGATTGTAATGTCATATTATAAAACCTAATAAAATACAGAAAAGTATCTCCAAAAGCCTTGATGTTCATGTGTCCACGGTAAGACAGACTGTCTACAAATGGAGAAAGTTCAGCACTGCTGCTACTCTCCCTAGGCGTGGTCGTCCTGTAAAGATGACTGCAAGAGCACAGCGCAGAATACTTAATGAGGTAAAGAAGAATCCTAGAGTGTCAGCTAAAGACTTACAGAAATCTCTGGCACATGCTAACATTTTTGTTGACACTTTTACAATAAGGAAAACATTAAACAAGAATGGAGTACATGGGAGGACACCACGGAGGAAGCCATTGCTGTCCAAAAAGAATATTGCAGCACGTTTTGAAGTTTGCAAAAGAGCACCTGGATGTTCCACAGCACTACTGGCAAAATATTCTGTGGACAGAGGAAACCAAAATTGAGTTGTTTGGAAAAAACACACAACACTATATGTGGAGAAAAAAAGGCACAGCACACCAACATTAAAACCTCGTCCCCACTGTAAAACATGGCGGAGGGAGTATCATGGTTTGGGGCTGCTTTGCTGCCTCAGGGCCTGGACAGATTGTTGTCATTGATGGAAAAATGAATTTCAGAGTTTATCAAGACATTTTGCAGGAAAACGTAAGACCATCTGTCCGCCAACTGAAGCACCACAGAGGATGGGTGATGCAACAGGACAATGACCCAAAGCATACAAGTAATTCAACAAAAGAATGACTTCAACAAAACAAAATACGCCTTCTGGAGTGGCCCAGTCAGAGTCCTGACCTCAACCCGATTGAAATGCTGTGGCATGACCTTAAGAGAGCGATTCACACCAGACATCCCAAGAATATTGCAATTTGCTACACTGAAACAGTTTTGTGAAGAGGAGTGGTCCAAAATTACTCCAGATCGTTGTGGAGGTCTGATCTGCAACTACAGGAAACGTTTGGTTGAGGTTATTGCTGCCAAAGGAGGGTCAACCAGTTATTAAGTCCAAAGGTTCACATACTTTTTCCACCCTGCACTGTGAATGTTTACATGTTCTGTTCAATAAAAACATGAAAACATATAATGTTTGTGTTGTATTATTTTAAGCAGACTGTGTTTTTCAAATTGTTGTGACTTAGATGAAGATCAGAGCACATTTTATGACCAATTCATGCAAAACTCCACGTAATCTCAAAGGGTTCACATACTTTTTCTTACCACTGTATGTCTCACACACTCCAACAGATTCCCTGAACGCAGGAAAAATAGTCCTCATTCCTAGTCCGGGGAAACCTGCAGATTTACTTGATTCATATCGCCCAATATCGATCCTTAACATAGACTATAAACTCCTCACCAAGATCCTAGCGTTTGCAAGCTTTTTTTCCAGACCTGCTCACACATCATCAATTGGACTTTGTACATGGCAGGCCGTCATGGGTATTCAAAGAGCCATACCAGCCTTTGTCGGATCCAGATCCATTTCCCCACCCTTCCATTCAGCCTTTTTAAGCCTAGACCTAGAGTGAGCCTTTGACACTGTGGCTTGGCTTCACCTATTCTGAATTCTCCACCATCGTTGTTTTGGCCAAATGTTTATTCATTTAATTTGAAACATAATCTGCTATCTGTAACGTTGGGGGCTTCCAGCCTTTCCTGTGTGCTTGAGGGCAGCATGTCTGATGCTGCTCGCTCACCAACACCTGGTTTAAATTGAAACAGGCAGGGAAGTGGCTGCATGAGGCGCGGCTTGAGAGGGGGGCGCGGTCTGGTGAATGTCTTTTAAAAACCAACAGTTCCTTCTAAGCAGTGCCAGATCATGGTTATCCATACCTGAGCTCCTTGTACCTGAATTCTCTCGTGATTTAACCTGTTATTGACCTCTGCTTGTTTTCTGACTATTCTGCCTTCCGTTGCCCTAGACTATTTTCTTGTACTACGCTTCTGCACTGATATCGACCTGGCTATTCCATTTGACTATTCTATACTCTGTATTCCTGATTCTGGCTTGTCTGGCTACCCCCGTGTTGCTGACCTGGTTTTGTATTACGACATTGTCTTTGATTAACCCTTTCTGTCTAGCTAGTATACCTGGCCAATTCTAAGGACCAGACAGTTAGGGATGTTTCTACGGCTACCCTGTTGGTAGCTTTTGGGTTCTGTGGAGTGTTGGGCTTTAAGGACTGTGTGGTGGGATCCGGGAACCGTGACACTATCCAGCCTCCTGTGTTATAACTAATGGCCTAGACTTCCCCTACTTTTTCATTGGAAGTGGAGTTCGACAAGGATGCCCCTTTCACCTCTTCTTTTTAACATAGCCCTCGATCACGCCAAAGGAGGCCCAGATCTGGGTCTGTTCCATCCTGAAACCCACCAACACTGTCCCTGTTCCAGACCAGGTTTCCCATCAAGCCTGTTCCCTCGTCCAGTTCCTTGACCTCCAGCCCACGGTTTCCTGTTCCATGAAACCCTCAGGTTTAATCAGTCCCCACCTGTTGTGTCTCCATATAGGGAGACTACGCCCGATGCTCCTCACTTCAGCCCTGAGGTCTGACCAGAGAGTCACATGCTGTGTGAGCCTGTTTGTTCTTAGATTCAAGACCCCCTTGCTTTGTCTACCTGAACTTCTGTTTTTTGGATTATCAACTCATCTTGCCTTAGGGACTTTTGTTTCATCCAAAGACTTCCACCATTTATATCGACTCCTGCTGATGCCAGAACCAATACCCCTTTGTTATCATCCTCCAAAGACCCTCTGCTATCTGTGTATCTGTTCCTGTGCCCTGCAATCTGCCTTTCATTTATGTCCTGTTTCTCCTTAAGTGCCTTCTGTGTTTAGTTCCTTGTTCATGTCATGCCCCTCTGTCTTTAGCCTGTGTTTAGTTCCTTGTTCATGTCATGCCCCTCTGTCTTTAGCCTATGTTTGGTTGATTCAGTTTCGTCCTAGTCCAGTTATCTGTTCTGTCCTCCTCAGTTCCTTCCCGTCTCTCCCTTGCGTCTAGTTTACTTCTCAGCTCATTTCATGTCTCGCCCCTGTGTATCAGCTCCCTTTATGTCTTGCTCCTGTGTCTAGTCGTTATCTGTATTCAGTTCTGTGCTTACAGTTTTGTTCGGCTTCTGTAGATTCCTTTGCCCTGGCTGTGTTTAAATAAACCAAAGTTCGTACCCTGCAACCTGCGTAGCATCCTCTATTTTACCGAAAACCGGACTCACCCGCACACAACGCACCTGACAACTACGGACACTGGAGGTATTACCATTTTTCAAGGGAATCTCAGTGGGAGGTAACTGAGAATTTCTGCATTTGCTGATAATTTCCTATGAATTGTGCATGACATACCAAGCACCATACCTCCTCTTCTTGATCTCCTTAATACCTTTGCGGTTATTTCGGGTCTCAATGTTTTTTTGAGAAAGGATTTTTTACCAGGAAGGATACATTGAGATTTCTCTTGTTTTCAAGTATGTCCTGGGTGGCGAGTATGTACTGTTAGGAGTCTTGCCCAATGATACTTACTGGAGAGGTGCTCATCTGGATCGAACCCATGAGTCCAGTGGCTCTCTCCATGCAGAGCAGTGATGTTACCTCTACTCCACCCAGGCGGCACTGTTAATTGACATATGTCCACTGCTCTTCCCCTCCTCAACACGGCGTCACCAAAGTTACCTCCTGGCTTACCTTTGGTCTGGGCCAAGAATTAACTCAAATATCTAGAAGTCCGTCTTCCCAGAGATATTCATATTGCCAGGTCTCAGCATGCAGGTGTGAGGTTGTGAACCCAGGATGTAGTGATACAATGGAGAACTTGATAAGGTGAAATCAGATGGGGTTTATTCAAATAAACACAGCAGAGAGCGGCGAGGCAGGAAAGTCTCTTGTTGGGAGAATGCAGAAGGGGAGTCTTGGGACAGGCACAACAAAAGGGGTTCTCAAGGCACGATTGATCAGGAGGAATAGCAGGGCTTTCTTCCAGGCTGGTTGCAGATACAGACTGAGGCTACAACAAGAATGCAGAAGCATCTTGGGTAGGGTGTGTGTGCCTCTGTTAAATAAGGAATGCAGGACCTGATTAATTACACCTGCTGATGCTGCTGGACTGAGCTCTCAGGAAAAGTCCAGCAAGGCAGCACTTTTCATGTAGCAGCAATGGTTTTGTCCTTTTTACGCCGGCAACCGAGAGGAACCTTACAAATACCCTCTATAACA
This sequence comes from Leptobrachium leishanense, assembly GCA_009667805.1. NCBI lineage: Eukaryota > Metazoa > Chordata > Amphibia > Anura > Megophryidae > Leptobrachium > Leptobrachium leishanense. Next base: position 74,226,751 of record CM019065.1, read on the forward strand.
CTAATATTCCTCCAATCGTATGCACAGTCACTGAAGCACTAACTAGGTGGCATAATCTCCCTATCTCTCTTATTGGCAGAGTCACTCTCTTATAAGACTGTTAGGTTCTCAAAACGCCTCTAGCCCCCTCCAAGTGTTGCCCCTTCTTCTCTTCTAGAAGGGTGAGGAGATATTAAATTCAGCTCTAACAAACTTATTTTGGAAAGTCTTGATGGTGCAGCTGAGTCTCACCAAGCTCCTAATACCCAAACACCATGGCGGCCCCAATCTTCCCCACATTAAGGATTATAAAGTAGCAGCACAATGCCACCACACCATTGACAGGATCACAAACCATTCCCAATTCTCTGATATCCCTTTAGGGTCGTATTAATCCCACAACTCTCCCTTCCTTATTTACTCCACTCTCCCTACACAGAAATACCTTCATCCCTTCAGGATATCCCCCTTATTACCATCAGCATTTAGGTTTAGAAACTCTCCTGATTAAAAATGTCTACTCAACCCACCTCCTCTCTTTTCCTTACATTGGTTGCGAATTTCAGAGAGGGTAGCTTAAAGATCGCACCCTTTACAGATTGGAAGGAGGGAGGGCTGGGCCTTTTGTATCAATCAATTCTTGGACACAACAACCAAATCAATTCTGTGTCTGGCAGCTATAAAAGCCAAATATCCATCATTACATTTCCCACGATTTGCATACTTTCAAGTTCGCTCCTATCTCCAAAAGGTGACTTCATCCTTTACAGACCGAGACTGGACCAACCACCTTTATAATTACATCCTAAATAGACACCATCACGTCTATTCTATTTCCTTCCTTTATCAGATCAAACGTCATATTGCTGATTGGCCCAATCTGACATCAGGACCTTTGCAGCGGATACCTCATTTTCCTTTTATCGGATCATGCTTCCATGATTTAACTCTTGCCTGCGGTGTCATATCACAAACTGTTTCTAAAAATACTCCACCATGCTTACTTTGTAGACTCTTCCATATGTTTCGGAAATCTTCCCCAGCTTGTTTCAAATGTCCTGAGTCACGAGCTGATCGCTATCACTGTTTTTGGAGTTGTCCAGTGGCACAGGCATTCTGGACCGCAAACTGCTCTCATATCTTACCACTAAAACTTCCCTACCGTTATAACTGGAGTTTCTCCTTTTTGGGACTAGTCCATACTCCATACCTGAAACTTGCACATCAAAATTTTTTATCCTTAGAAGTGGCAGTGGGTTGTAAAACTATACTTTATACTTGGAACCAACTCCAACCCCTCTGTCTCTATTCAATACCAAATTACACCACTTGTTTCGCTTGGACTGACTCTACATGCTAGTTACTAAAGAAGCTCAAGTTGAAAAATGTATCACTACATGGCAATGTTACTTTCCATTTCTAGAGCCCTCGATACGCGCCTCAATGCAAACATTCCTTCAATATACCGCACGATATTCTGCTGAGGTGGTGCGGAGTGAAACCCCCTGATATCGTTGGAGAAAACCTTCTGAATGGCGGACGGTGACTGAGACTCCGGATTATCTTTCCCCTTTTCCCCTCATATCACACGCACACATTTCGGACTATTTGAGCGACCAGTTCTTTCTTTTTTCTCTGTTTTGTTTCTGTTTCCTCAGTAATTTTAACAATAACTCAATCTGTACTGTCATTCATGTGACAGCGTTAATACTATATTAAAAATATAAAAAGTGTATACGTTGCATTTATATATTTTCCGTTCTGCGCATCATATGGCATATACTTTTTGTTGGCCACTTTTCCATTTTTCTGTATTTACCGTTGATTGCCATCTCTTTGTATGCCTCGTGCTGAAATATAAATTGTCAAATAAAAACAATGAAGACCAATCAAGATGGCCTATTTTCTCGTCCAGCCAGTGTTAGTGAACAGCAAAAATGTAAAGTTGGTGTAAGCTGTTATCGCAATTACGTGACATTTGCTTTAGTAGCTGGTGCACTTGTATCTGGTAAGCCAACAAAAGAACGTTGAAAGCTGTCGTGCACACCATCACTGAATTTCCCTCCTGGAATTCAGAAGTGTACATGCATACATAATTTATGGTATTTCAGTTTATGGCAGAAGGACACCAGAATTTTTTTTTTCTCCATGTCCTTCAATTCACAACAAGAGATGGCAATGATCGTTCCCTCATCTTCACCAAGGGACGACAGGTATTTCTAAAAATTATTTAATTGTACATGCCGGTTGTCATAGTGGCTCAACAGGGACGTAAAATTCAAGCCTGCTGTAACATGTGTTAAAAGTACACACGTTACATTGTGGTCCTCCCAGCCAATCCATCGGAACGCTATGATGGACGCTGGGAAGTGGGTTCATAACGGACGCACTTGTGCTCGTTTGGCCACAGCCTAACAGATGCGAGAGAGTTAGCAACTCACTTGAAAATGTCAGCAGCTCACCCAGAATCGATCCCAATATTTACTAGTAGGAGCAACAATCCCTCACCCTGCAGTTTCCCTTTAAATTCCAAACTGATGTAAAGCCGTCTTGTGATTTTATTGTTTATTCATAGGGATGACTCGTATCGCTACTCGATTTTCATTTGAACACACGCCATTGTACAGAATCAAAACCACACAACTTAATATTATCCGACGTGAATGTTAATCTGGCAAGAAAATAGCTGCTGAAAAGAGCAAACAAAATGTCAAATGTCGCAATTACAATAATTTGCATTTCGCTGTCATAAAATGCAAGAGAGCAAAGAACAATTTGCATGTTCCTCTTTGGTTCCACTAGACTGAGAAAAACAGAAACATTGTTCAGCTTCTGCAAGAACACCATCTGCATCAGAGACTCTATTTACCCACCCACGGACATGGTCACATGTACTGGCCTTTGGGTATAAAGCCATAAGAGAGGGGGTGGTTTTTTCTTTTTTTAATTCAAGCACAAAATTCCCCAATCTCGGTTTCAGGAATTCTAGACCAAGAAGCAAGAGGGGTTTATGGTCAATACCGGGCCAAAATATAAAGTAGCTTGAATAAATAACATATTTTATGTGAGACAAGAGCACAGATGGCCTAGTTAGAAAATATAGATACTGTAAATTAATGGGTGAATTATTTATTAGGTTTAAATGTAATCTTCCCGATTCGTATGTGCATATATGCAGATAGCCTCAAGCTGCCAAAAATATGATGCTAAAATTCTCTATATTATGATATTCCCTATATATTCCATACATCAGTTTATGAATCTTTTAACAAGTTCTATGTATAATAATTGTCCGTTGTAGCTTATGTAGCTGTGCTTTAGTATTAATTTCCAGTGGTTTTAAAATGACAATGTTTACTTTTTATAAGACTTTATTAACCCCTTAAGGACGGGAGTAATTTTACAACTTCGGCGCTGTTTCGGAAGTAGAAGTTTGCTGAGCTAATTTTGACCATTTTTAAGTCACGTATTATTATACCACCCAGACAAATTATATATCGTTCTTTCCGGCAGACTCGGCAGATTAATAATATATCATTATTATATGTATTCGTCATGTCCTGCCAAAATGCTATAACAAAAAATGTAAAAAAAGTAAACAAATTTAAATTGTATTGAAAATTCCCATCTTCTACAGTGTGTAAAGTGTTTTTTTTTTTAAATTTTATTATCCGAGCCTTTGCGGTCATATGCTATGGGTAGACTTGTTAAAAAAATTAGAACAGGGGGAGAAATTGCGGGATTTTAGCTAAACCCCCCCAAAAAAAAATCATTAGTGAAGCATCGTTGTTCACATTATAATTGAAATGTGAACAATAGTGCTGCATTAAAAAAAAGTTTTTATTTTTTTTATTATTTAATTAATTATTTTTTTATTCTTTTTATTTTTTAATTTCTTACACTCTTCTTTTACTTTTACCATGCTCTGGCCTTTCCAGCAATATCATACATGACCCCCCTAGCTGCCACCAATCAGGAGATAGGGGGGTTCTTTGAACCCCTTTATCTCCTCTATGGGATTTCCATAGGAAATCCCTTTGCAGCTAGGGGGTTCACCGGTTAACTGACATCATCACGCATTGCGCGATGAGTCAGTTGACGCGGGGGGACCCAGAGGTGGGGGCTGCCATCCAAGATGGCGGTCCCCACCGGAAAAAGGCCACGGTCTTGCACCGATTGGTGCCAGGCTGCGACCTGGCAACTAAGGGGTTAACACCCTACATCGCTGGACGGTAAGGCTGTGACCCTTCCAGCGATGCTGGCCACAGCCTCCCAGTCCCCGGCGATGGGGAGATAGAGGGATCCAAAGGATCCCCCCTCCCCTTCAGGCGCTTCCCCTGCTCCGGCGGGGGGGACGCCTGAAACTGACGTCAACGCGCCCCCGGCGCGATGACGTCAGTGCGCCGGAGGAGTAAACCCTGCCAATCTGACTCCGTGGGACTCAGATCAGCGAGGGAGCCACCGGAGGAGGTGAGTATCTGCCGAGGGGGGCTGCAAACACCGCGGACGTACAGGGCCGGATTAACATAGGGGCAGATGGAGCAGCAGCTCCAGGCCCATGCCTCAGAATAGGCCCAGAGAAAGGATAACTATATCTGCATTTGGACCTCTGTATCTCCAACTCCATAGCAGCTACAGGGTCACATGAGGTATCACTGGAAAGGCCAGAGCATGGCTGTTCCAATGATACCATACATGGCCAGATTTTAAGTAAAAAAATAAAATAGTAAATATTTACTTTTTCTTTTCAACAGTAATATTTTTCACTTTTCAATTATAAAATAAACGATGATGCTACACTAACTAACCATCACATTTCTCATGTCACCAACAAGTGTGGAGGTGATGGTACAATCCATTGTTACAATTTGTTACATCAAAACCTAAACCGCCGCACTGCGGGGAACTTTGGACCCCTGCGTCACTAATCTTTACACCTCACAAGGTCAAGTGTGGTGTCATTGGACAGGGCAGAGTCTTGCCTTTGCATTAATACCAAACCTGACCATGTAAAATCTAAACGAAAAGAAATCCTTTTTTTTTATTTATTTTTAGTTCCAAAGTGATGGCATTGTCCATTTGTCACGTATAAAATGAGCAATACTACTGCCATTACTCACCTTCTCATTTCCTATGCTGGGAACAAGGTCAGTGTTTTATACATAGTCATATTATTCGTAAAAAAAAAAATGTTCCAAAACACAAGGGAAATATTTCATTTTTTTAAAATATTTTGGTTAAAATTGTATATTTTCTCAGAAAAATGCAGTAACAGGTTCCCATTTCACTTTGTTTTAACAACAATGCCCTGTAGAATATATATCCACACAGGTTTGGATGCTAAAAATGGGAAAAACGTTTTTTACACTCTTTAAATGATTGAAATCTGAATGAAAAATGAATCACACAGTAACTGCCTGGTTAGATATACCCGTATCTGCACTATTAAATAACCTATAAGATGTTTTCATTTCACTAAATTACAAAAAAAAGCCCACCAAAATATTCAGCTCCAGGCCCATTTAGATCTTAATCCGGGCCTGCGGACGTACCATTACATCCTGCGACGTCAAAGCCCGCCTAATGCAGGACGTAATTGTACGTCCTGCAGCGTTAAGGGGTTAATAGGGCTTGTGTACAGTATTTAGTACGAGGAAGGGGAAGAATTTTTTTTTTCATCTAGTTGTGAGTTGTGCAAGATGTGACCAAACCCTGTCATATTGACTTTTGATGACCGTAGGGGTTATTCAAAGAGATCCGAATGGCTGCCGAAAGGTAAACGAACGCTGAAAATCAGCGTTCAGTTACCTTTCTTGGCCATTCGGCTATTCAGAGAGCAGGCAATTCGCCAAATGTTGGCGAATTGCCTGCACATACGATGCCTGTTTGCTGCCTGTTCGAGGGCAGTGAATCCCCATAGAGAAGCAATGCTTTGTCTATTCAGAGAACAAAAACCAGCAGTGAAAAGTTGCCGAATTTCCCTGCCATTTGGTGGTTTCATTTGACAGGTTTATTCAGGCGAATCCCATAGGCTTCAATGCTAAAAATATTCCCGTTTTAATTCAATATCTAATAAACTGTTTATTATAATATGTTGCAGTAAAAAGTCTCTTTATAGATTTTTTAGGATCTTTTAAGCAGTTTTCGTGATTTTTTTTCCCAAAATGTTTTTTTCGTTTTTTTAAGAAACAATTTTTTAATCGTTTTTTCTTTTTTCTGTAACAGCCCTTTTTATTATCATTCATTGGATCTTATATATAAATTTCAGACATTTTTGTTCTGTAGTTTCTTTGCAAACAGCGTTTCACTTTTCAAACATTCAAGTGTACTGGTTTTTTTTTTCACTCCATTTGTCTGCGGTGTTGGGTTTTTGGGTTGGTGTTGGGTTCCTCTGCGCTCTGATCGGCTCCTGCTTGGGTTTCTCCGGCGTGTTCGGTGGGGTTAATCCAGATGTTTTTGCGGGTTTCAGTGTGCATTCGCCTGGGTTTTGCGGTGAGTGTTCGGCAGGTTTTCAGCGGCTTTTCCCAGCACTACAACGGCCCTGTGGTGCTTGCTGAAAAAACGCAGGGTCGCTGAAATGGGATTGCCGAATTGAAGAGAACGTAACGTCACCGAACGTGCGGTGACTTTTCGATTCTCTTTGAATAACCCTGCATTACTTATACAATATATGAACCAAGCTCCAGTACAATATGACTAGCTTACCAATGGCTCATCCCAGGTTCATCTTCAGGGAGTGTTCATGCTGAGGTTATCATTTGGGACCTTTGAGATGTCCACCAACTTCTTCTGAGAGCATTTGAACTCGGCAAGGAAAAAAGAACTCACTGAAGAAGAGCTACGCCCCTTCTTCCCACCCACTATTGACCCCCCCACCAATTTCAGTGTACTAGACTTCTGGGTCATCCTTATTTTACTTATTGGGGATTATTTGATTAGTTTGCCCTTTCTCTAACAGTATATAATATAAAAGCTTGTATTGTCCTAGAGTATGGAATGCAAATAGTGTTATGATATTTGACCATATTGTTAAGAGGGCAGCAAAGTGACTGACTTAAACCTTGGTCTTGAATAGGCATGAGCTGTTCGGTTCGATCAGTTCGGAGTTTGATTCGAACATCGGCAGTTCGAATGTTCGCGAACTTCGAACTTTTTGGCGTGTTCGATTCGAGTTCGAATTTTTTTTTAAATAAAGTATAAAAAAGTATAAAAAATCTAGAAATAAAGAGACTCTTTACTGCAGAATATTATAAGCAACGGTTTATTAGATATTGAATTAAAAACTAATGTCTAGGTGGAAAGATTCTCGCCTCTAAATGACCTGTGCTCTCAAACGGCGTAAACAACAGGTGTTTAATTACATAGTTACATAGTTACAAAGTTACATAGTTATATAGGCTGAAAAAAGACATGCGTCCATCGGGTTCAGCCTCTCCCACATAACCTACTGCTGTTGATCCAAAAGAAGGCAAAAAACCCAGTCTGAATGCTTGCCAATATGCAACATACTGGGAAAAAATTCCTTCTTGACCCCAGAATGGCAGTCAGATTTCTCCTTGAATCAAGAAGCTTTTACCCACATATTAAATATTATAACCCTTAATATTCTGTGTCTGCAGGAAGTCATCCAGTCGTTTTTTAAAAGTCTGTACAGACTCTGACCCAACCACCTCAATTAGTGTTTGGAAATAACATGTGCGTCTAATTAGTCCGGTCTCATGAATTTGATACATTGTATGCAGACTGGGAGTGCTAGGTGTCGTGTGTGGGTCTGTGATGGCGATATTTCCATACATCCTACAAATCCGCCACTTCACAGGCAGGTTATGGGGACCTCCTAGGCACGATATTTGAAGGAATTTTTCATTTTTATTTTTAACCCTTATTTTATGGAAAACTCACTGTTCCTTTAACCCTTAGAAACATAGAAACATAGAAACATAGAAAAATGTCGGCAGATAAGAACCTTTCGGCCCATCTAGTCTGCCCAATTACATGGATACTTTACCTGGATTTATCTTTTGTTTAGGATAGCCTTATGCCTATCCCATGCTTGCTTAAATTCAATTACTGTTTTGGCCTCTACCACTTCTACTGGAAGACTGTTCCATGTATCCACCACCCTTTCACTGCTGAGGCATTTCACCGCTGTGTACTGAGCTAATTTTTACCTCTTTCGCTCATCATGTTTAAACACGATTTGAAGCCACATTTTATTATACAACCCAGACATATTATATATTGTTCTTTCTGGCAGACTCGGCAGATTCATAATACATCATTTTTATATGTATACGTCATGTTCTGCCTGTATATTATAACAAAAAATGCAATAAAACTTGAATTTTTAATCATCTGCAGCGTGTAAAGTGTTTTTTTTCACCTTTTATCACATGAACATTTGCGGTTATATTTTCTATGGGGTGCGCTTGTACAAAAATTAGAAATGGGGACTTATTAAATTTTTGGGGGGAATTATGTGATTTTTAGCAAACGCACACCATAGAAAAAAATTATTAGTGCAGCATCATTGTTCACATTATAATTGAAATGTGAACAATATTGCTGCATTAATAAAAATAACACACAAAAAAAATACATGTGTTTTTTATTTTTTTACTTTATACCTGGTCATGTTGGGTATCATTTGATGCTCAGGCCTTTCGATTGACACCCTCCATGACCCCCTAGCTGCCACAGTTCTGGAGATATCGGGGTTCAAATGAACCCCCTATCTCCACCAGGGGATTCCGGGCAGGTAGGGGTTCCCCGGCTATCTGACGTCATCAAGGTATGCGTGAGGACAACAGGCAGTGAGGGGGGGACCCAGGGGTGGAGCCGCCATCCAAGATGGCGGCCCCCACCGGAGCTAGGCCGCACTTCGGCGCTGCATTGCACCGAAGTGCGACCCGGTGCCTAAGGGGTTAAAGCCAGGTACCGCTTAAAAGGGGAGAATCTCCCCTTTTAAGCGGTGCCTGGCTTCTTTTTGTGGGACCTCCCGATCGGGAGGGATCCGAACGGATCCCCCCTCCCTTCCAGGCGATCTCCCGGCATTGCTGGGGGTCGCCTGGAAATGACATCTTCGTGCATGGCGCGATGACATCATTTAGGTCGGGTGGAGCTTGACTTCAGCGTCTGAGGACGTTGAAGTCAGAACGCCGCGGTACCCCGGACAGAGAGGTGAATATCTCCGCCGGGGGTCCCGCAAAGCTGATGACGTGTGGGACACGTCCTCCTCAGCATACAGCGGGAGTAACTGAGGATGTGTCCCACACGTCGTCAGCAGTGAAGGGGTTAAAAACGTCTTTTTTTAAAACTTTTTGTCCTTGTTTCCTGTCCCCCAGGGCACTACCCGGACCCGGACATTGTTTTTAAATGTTTCTATACATCTTACAAATCCGCCACTTCATGGGCAGGTTATGGGGACCTTCTAGGCACGATATTTTAAGGAATTTTTCGTTTTTATTTTTAACCCTTATTGCATGTAAAACTCACTGTCCCTTTAAAAAACTTTTTTTTTTAAACTTTTTGTCCTTGTTTCCTGTCCCCCAGGACACTACCCGGACCCCCATACACCTTTTATGGCAAATATCTAGCATATATGCCCTCTTGGAGGGCACTCTAAAAATCAAACTTTGAGTCCCATTGACTTGTATTGAGTTTGTGTACGTGTTCGAATTCGAACTTTTGAAAAGTTCGAGTTCGAATGCGAACCGAACTTGGGAGTGTTCGGCTCATCCCTAGTCTTGAATAGGGATGAGCTGTTCGGTTCGATTGGTTAGGATCGAACCTTATTGGGAGGTATAATGTAATTGGCAAAAATCAGCATGGTTTCATGAAACACAGATCATGTCAGACTAACCTAATTACGTTCTATGAGGAAGTAAGTAGAAGTATAGATCAGGGGGTCGCAGTGGATGTGATTTACTTAGATTTTGCCAAAGCTTTTGACACAGTTCCACACAAAAGGTTACTATTTAAATTGAGAAAAATTGGTCTAGATGAAAATACTTGTTCTTGGATAGAAAACTGGCTAAAAGATAGGGTACAGAGTGTGGTCATAAATGGTACATTTTCAAGATGGACACCAGTGGTAAGCGGTGTCCCTCAGGGGTCTGTTATAGGACCAATACTATTCAATTTATTTATAAATGACCTTGAGATAGGCATTGAAAGCCATGTATCAGTGTTTGCAGATGACACAAAACTAGGAAAAGTAATACAATGTGAGCAGGATGTTACTTCGCTGCAGGGGGATTTAGATAAATTGGGGGACTGGGCACTTAAATGGCAGATGAGATTTAATCTAGATAAATGCAAAGTTATGCACTTTGGAGTGAAGAACACACAAGTAACTTATACCCTAAATGGTACGGAGTTAGGGAAATCCAAGCAGGAGAAGGATTTGGGAATAATCATAGACTTCAAACTAAGTAACAATGTGCAATGTCAAACAGCAGCCGCCAAGGCCAGGAAATTTATTTATTTATTTATTTATTTATAAAGGATTTTACCAGGAAGGATACATTGAGATTTCTCTCGTTTTCAAGTATGTCCTGGGTTCAAGTACATTGAAGTGTTACATTTACAGAAATACAAAGTAATACAATGTAAGATATTAACAACACAAATATACAGATTAACAGAAAATAAATATGTAGGAAATATAGTCACTAGGTTACATGTTTACAGGTGCATTCTGTATTGAGGTATGTTAATAGGGAAATTTTGAGTGACTTAAGACTGGTAGAAGATTTGATGGTGTCTGGGAGGTTATTCCATAATTGTGGTGCTCTGTAGGAAAATGAGGACCGAGCCACTGTCTTTTTGTATTGTGGTATTGCAAGTAAGGTGCTGGTCCTGGATCGGAGGTTATAGGATGAGGAGCTGCTGGGGGAAGCAGTCTATTCAGGTAGGGTGGCAGCTTCCCAGAGATGCTCTTAAACACCAGGCTGGAAAGGTGAAGGGTGCGTCTGGATTCTAGCGATGGCCAGTTTAGCTGTTTTAACATGTCACAATGGTGGGTCATGTAGTTACATTGTAGCGCAAAACGGCAGAATGAGTTATACAGTGTAGTAAGTTTATGAAGGTGTGTTTGCGGGGCGGCTGCATACACTACATCTCCGTAATCAATAGCCGGCATAAGCATTTGCTTTACAATCTGCTTTCTTACCGCGGACTCAGGCAGGATTTGTTTCTGTACAGGGCACCTAGTTTGGGGTAAAGTTTAGATGAGAGTTTTTCGATGTGGGGCCAAAGGATAGATTAGGGTCAACCACATACCTAGATATTTGAGAGAAGTGACTGTGGTCAGTGTGCCATTTGATATTGTCCCAACACATAGATGGAGATTTTGCAATTTGTGTAGTTTAGGTGCTGTTCCAAAGAGCATCGTTACAGTTTTGTCAGTATTTAAAAAAAGTTTGTTGTTTTTGATCCACTTTTCTACCTCTGTGAATTGTTCTTGCAGCACGGCCTCCAGCTGCGGGAGATTTGGTTTGCTGGTATAGATCACAGTGTCCTCTGCTTAGGCTAGGGTCAGACTAGCGCAGTTTTAACGTGCGTTTAGCCGCACGAAATCACGGCCGTACTAGCAGCAAATGACGTCCAATGCCGGGGAACATACGAAGTACGGCCGCACGAAAATTCGTCCGCGCAACGCAAGTGGCAAACGAACGCATTTTTTCGAGAACGTCAAACCGCTACTACTGACGTACAGAGTGCGCTGCGGCTACATAGCGGCGTGTTTGCGTGATTGGGAGACGTCAGACGCTGCACACGTCCGGCCAACATAACGTGCACACACCAAACACTTCCTGTCTTGTCTGGGGGTAGCTGCAAGTTGCGTTGGACAATGGCTGGGACTGACATCGACGTGGAGAGGCTGATCAATGCAGTGGCAGATCATCCCGAGCTGTGGGACACGGCCTGCGACAGCTACAAAGACCGGCAGAAGAAGGCCAGTGCATGGGTCACAGTGTCCAGGGTGGTGTACCCAGAGTACGAGACGTGGTCTGATAAAGAGCAGAAGCTTCAGAGTGAGTAAATGATCATTTTATTGCATAGAATTCAATTGCATTGAACTTGAATGTAATATCAAACAAAATGGCATAACGAATTTTCGTTGTCAATAAGGATGTGCGTTTCGGCTTTCAGAATTTCGGAATTTAAACGACATTTTCACGATTCGTGTTTTCTGATGCGGGTGATTCCCAGATAATTTTCCGATCCGAAAATGTCAGATCCGAAATGTTTCCGAGCCGAAACAAAATATTGTACGAATATGCTATTGGACTTGAATTGTGTCAAATCGAAATGTATTGTTTTGAAACGAGAACAGACGTTGCGAAAAACGAGAAATGTACGAAATCACGAAAAGTAGATCCAACAAACGAGCAAAGTGACAAAAAAAACGAAAAATGGTCCATATTCCGATTACATATCCCCGAAAAACAAGTCGAACCGAATCGAATCAAAACAGGGTTCGTTCGAAATGAGCCGAATCGAAAACTTTAAACATCCGAAAATTCGAACAGAAAAAATAATCGGTGCACAAGCCTAGGTGTCACATGTCAAATGATGTCCATCTGCCATGGCACCTGCCCTGCATTGCTAGTGAAATAATTAGACAGAGCATCGCGAAACCTGTTGGTGTGTCTATTCACAGGTATTATGTCATCGTTAGCATACTCATCCAGACCCGTTACTGTGAGGGTATCCTCGAAATTAACCCCATCCCTTGCACGAACATAGTTATGTAGGATGCAACAGCATTTCACTATATCCACACAGAAATCCACATTTACATCAAGTGGGCGATGGAAAATCCTCCACTTGTTGCTCAGTATGCCAAAGCTACACTCGACATACCGTCTCGCCCGCGACAGCCTGTAATTAAACACCCGCTTCTTCACAGTCAGGTGTGTCCCCGAGTATGGCCGCAGGAGATGTGTGGATAGGCCGAATGCTTCATCACCCACAAAGGCATAGGGGACTGACACGTCGCTGCCAGGCAAAGGTGCGGGTCTGGGGATGTTCAGGTTCCCACCCTCTATCTCATTCCACAGTGTTGAGTTCCGAAACAGTGTTGAGTCCGAGTCCTTGCCGTATGATCCGACATCCACATACACAAAATTATAGTTGGCATCTGCCACCGCCAGTAGGCCAATTGAAAAATAATGTTTATAATTTTGATACAGTGAGCCACTGTGCAGTGGCTTCACAATGCGGACATGTTTGCCGTCCACCGCTCCCAGGCAGTTGGGATAGTTCGCTCTCTCCCAGAATCCTGCTGCAATTGCCAGCCATGTCTCGCCTGTGGGTGTTGGCAAACATTGGTCCTTCATGGTTTCCCATATTGTTTGGCAGACCTTGCGGACGATCTCACCAGCTGTCGATCTGCCAATGCGGAAGTTGTAATGCAGATCCTTCAAACTGCATCCACTAGCAAGATACCTAGAACATGAAAGAAGCTGTGTTATGATCACATCATATGAACCTAACCTTATGTCACTCTCATCATGTTTTGCAGCACATGAAGCAATCAATAAATGGCGCACGGTGAGGGACAATCACACCCGGGTCCTGAAAAAGGAGGCTGAAGCTGCTCGCTCTGGAGCTGGTGCAAAGAAGAGGCGCAGCTATTTGTATGCTGACCAACTGTCCTTCCTGAGGAAGAGCCAGGAGCCGCGCAAGACTGTGAGCAGTATTGACCGGCCATCCACCTCTAGCTCACAAGGGCAAGAGCTGCAGCCCGCAGGATCTGGCAGCTGCCAGGTGGAGGTCGAGCAGGGTGGTGCGGAGTCCCAGGTGGAGGATGTGGAGTCCCAGCAGGTGCCGGGTACAGCACCCACAGACAGCACCAGTACGGCTCCCAGGAGGAAGAAGCCACCATCAGCTGATGTCGAGCAGGCCATGGTCGCATTCATGGACGCGCACCATACACATCCACGCTGCATGGTCGCTGATTCCGAGGACATGTCCTTTTTCAATTCATGTCTCTCCATGCTCAACATAATGACCCCAGCGCAGAAGCTGGATTATCGCCGCCGAAGCCTGGACCTGATACATGAGATACTGTCCCATCCACAACAGGCACCTGTATATCACGGTGTCGTGCCACAATACCCCCATGGTTATTCCCACCACTGCCAGGCGTTGCCTGCCCGCCCACCCATGTCCCCTGTTGCTGGGCCACCCCCGGAGCCAGAGTACCACCGCAGCCATATGCACGGTCCTCATGACCCAGATGCTCCTCGGTATCATACCATGTGAGGTGTATCGTCTGTTCGTTTATGTTTGTCACAGTTTATTCATGTTGTTCTAATATTTTTATTTTATTACCTTCATTGGACATGCAATAATATATGTGTTTAATATGTTATTGTTATCTTCTGTCATATTATTTGGGACTAAATATTTTATTTGTTTCACATCGTTGTCAGTGTCATTACTCTTTCGTTACGTGTTGTGCAAGGTGATGCATGCGTGTGTGTGTGGGCATATAACTACTGACCTACAATAGAGCCTCTGCACACCGAGCACATGTCTGATGACTGGCAGCGATGTCATGAATGCACGTGTTTGATAGTACTTACCGCAAAGTGAGGACCAGCATCTCCTCCGGTGGTATGGCAGCCCTCATGTTGGTGTCCCTCTTGGTCAGCGGCTCACGCACCTTCATCAACAGTTCATCAAAGGTGTGGATGGACATCCGCAGGTAGTTGAAGAACTTCACGGGGTCCCTCTCTCGCAGTGGCCTGTACAGTGTCACAAAGTGGCCATGCGTGGGTCTGGCAGTGTTGAGTGGATGGACCCATGTTCGCCGTTGTCTTTTCTTCTTCAGGTACAGGTATCCCAGTGCAGCAAAAAGAAACACTTGGACTGCATCCATCTTGGAAAATGCCACCATTCCCAAAATGCCTTTTTATACCCCTTCCCTTTTATTTGATTCATTCTGCAATTGATTTGGTTGATCATATCTCTTTTCTTCCAGCTCCGTGAAACAAAACGTACGAAAATGCGCATCGTATGACCGCTTTCGCGCATTCCGTTTAAAAATACGTTCGTTCGTTCGACCGCACTTTTTCACGTTCGCGGAGAAAAATGCGTTCGTCTGACCCTAGCCTTACATATGTACAGTTGAGGCTTTGCAGACGTTGGGCAGATCATTTATGAATATTGTGAATAGCAGGGGGCCTAGTATTGAGCCTTGGGGTACACCGCAAGTGACTGGGAGCGGGAGGGAGAGCTGCCAGAAATTGACACATATGTGATCGGTCGGATACATATGATTGAAACCAGGTTAGCGTGCGATCACCAATGCCAGAGTTTTTAAGTTTTTCTAACAAGATGCCATGGTCTACCGTGTCAAAGGCCTTGGCAAAATCAAGGAAGATGGAAGTTAGGTTTCCTTGTTCCATCCCAGCTTGGATATCATTGCAGACTTTTAAAAGGGCTGTTGTGGTTGAGTGATTTGGGCGAAAGCCTGATTGATCCGGGGTTAAGTAGTTCCAATATTGATAATAATCACGTAATTGTGTGTAGACACATTTTTCCAAGACTTTTGACATTACAGGGAGCAACGATATCGGACGGTAGTTGGATACCAAAGTACTGTCACCACTTTTATGGATAGGTACCACTCTTGCAGTCTTCCAGAGCTTGGGTATGTAACCAGATGCCAGTGACTCATTTATTAGGAATGCGACTGGATTTGCAATTGCTGGCGCACTGATTTTCAGCAGCATTGCTGGTATTTGATCAGGTCCAGACTGGTATTTCATTTTTTGCTTACGGAGAAGTTTAGTAACGACACTGACAGGCACTGGTCTAAAACTGAATTTCTGTCTGATACAGGGACTTTGCACAGTTGAAGTATTGGCATGCATTAAAAGGGGAGTTCACTCACGGGATGAAAACTAGGGATGTGCGTTTCGGGTTTTGGAATTTCGGAATTTTCACGAAATTTCCCGATTCGTGTTTTCGGATGCGGCCGATTTTCCGAAAATTTTTAGATCCGAAAATGGCAGATCCGAAAAGTTTTCCGAGCCGAAACGAAATATTTTTGGAATTTTCGAATGTACTTGAAATGTGTCAAATCGAAATTTATTGCTTTGAAACGAGGAGGACAGACGTTCCGAAAAAACGAAAATTTCCGAAAATACGAAAATTTCCGAAAATACGAAAAGTCGATACAAAAAACGAGCTAAGTGACACGAAAATACGAAAAATGGTCGCTATTCTGAAACCATTTACAATTCCGAAAAACGAAAATTTCCGAAAATACGAAAAGTCGATACAAAAACGAGCTAAGTGACACGAAAATACGAAAAATGGTCGAAATTCGGAAAAAAAATGTACACGAAAAACGAGTCGAGCCGAACCGAATCGAAACAGAAATCGGTCGAAACGAGCCGAATCGAAAAGTTTAAAAATCCGAAAAATCAAATCGAATCGTACCGAAAAAAAAAATCGGTGCACAAGCCTAATGAAAACATAATTTTGCCTCTGTATAAATCAATGGTCAGGCCGCACCTTGAATATGCCGTGCAATTTTGGGCACCTGTCTTAAAAAAAGATATTATAGCGCTAGAAAAAGTGCAGAGACCGGCAACTAAATTAATAAGGGGAATGGAAGGATTAAGTTATGAGGAAAGACTAACAAGCTTAAACCTGTTTAGTTAAGGCTAGGGACAGATGAGCGCATTTTCTGCGGCCACCGTCAAAATGTACGTCGATGCGTGCGCACGCATTTTTTCACGGAATACGCTTAAGTGGTCAGACGATGCGCAATTCTGGACGTATTTCATGACGATGGGGTGAAAAGAAGTCTAGGGAAATCCGGCTGTTTGAACGTTATGTTGGCCGCACACTAGCAGCGTCTGACATCTCCTAATCACGCACACACGCTGCTATGCGGCCGCAGCGCACTCTGTACGTCAGTACCAGCGGTTTAACGTTCTCGAAAAAATGCGTTCATTTTCCACTTGCGTTGCGCGGCCGGACTTTTGTGCGACCGTACTTCGTATATTGGCTGTCATTGCCCGGCATCTGCTGCTAGTGCGGCCGTGATTATGTGCGCCAGAACGCGCGTTCGCACTGCCTCAGTCTGACCCTAGCCTTAGAGAAACGGCGCCTTAGAGGGGATCTGATAACCTTATATAAATATATACGGGCCATTATCAACCATTGTCTGATAACCTATTCATTAACAGCAGGGCCGCCATCAGGGCATTACGCCCAATACTGCCGTAAGGGGCCCGGGCCGCTGGGGCCTGGGGGGAGGATCCCGGGCCCCCGACGGCAGCGGCGTCGCCCTTTAACAGCTCCGGTATCGGACTCGATGAGTCCGAATCCGGAGCTGTGTCCCTGCTGCTGCTGCAGGAGCCGGAGGAGACTGAGACACTGTGTCTCCTCCGGCTCCTGGCAGCTTCACTTCCTGGCTGGGCGGGGCCAAGCAGCGTGTGAGGGGCCTCCCAAGCACGTTGCTTTGGCTCCGCCCCTCCACTCAGTGAAGCTGTGCGCCGGAGCTGGAGGGACCAGGAAGAAGACAGAAGAAAAGAAGAGAGAAAATGAAAGAAAAGGTGAAGAAAAGAAGAGCTGAAGACAGAAGAAAAGAAGATAGAAGACAGCGAGTGGTGAGCCAGGGCCCAGACCCTAAGACCCAGGGCCCAGACCGAGGGCCCAGACCCCTAGGCCAAACCAGACCCCAAGGCCCAGACCCCAAGGCCCAGACCCAGGGCCAGACCCTATGGCCCAGACCCAGGGCAAAGGCCCAGGGCCCAGACCCAGGGCCCAGACCCCTAGGCCCAAACCCATGGCCCAGGACCCAGACCCTAGGGCCCAGACCCTTGGGCCCAGACCCAGGGCCCAGACCCCAAGGCCCAGACCCCTAGGCCCAGACCCAGGCCCAGACCCCCTAGACCCACACCCAGGGCCCAGACCCAGACCCAGGGCCCAGACCCAGGCCCAGGACCCAGACCCAAGGCCCAGACCCAGACACTAGGCCCAGGGCCCAGACCCTGGGCCCAGACCCCTAGGCCCAAACCAGGGCCCAGACCCAGGGCCCAGACCCCTAGGCCCAAACCCAGGACCCAAGGCCCAGACCCCAAGGCCAGAACCCCTAGGCCCAGACCTCTAGGCTCAGACCCAGGGCCCAGACCCAGACTCTAGGCCCAGACCCCAAGGCCCAGACCCAGGGCCCAGACCCCAAGGCCCAGACCCTAGGCCCAGGGTCCAGACCCCTAGGCCCAGGGCCAAGGCCAGACCCAGGGCCCAGACCCAAGGCAAATGCCCAGGGCCCAGACCCCAAGACCCAAACCCAGGGCCCAGACCGGGCCCAGACCCTATGGCCCAGACCCAGGGCAAAGGCCCAGGCCCCTAGGCCCAAACCCATGGCCCAGACCCCAAGGCCCAGGACCCAGACCCAGGGCCCAGACACTAGGGCCCTGGGCCCAGGCCCCTAGGCCCAAACCCAGGGCCAGACCCAGGGCCCAGACCCCTAGGCCCAAACCCAGGACCAAGGCCCAGACCCAGGGCCCAGACCCAAGGCCCAGACCCAGGGCCCAGACCCTAAGGCCCAGACCCCCTAGGCCCAAACCCAGGGCCCAGACCCTAGGGCCCAGACCCTAAGACCAGGCCCAGACCCCTAGGCCCAGACCCTGGGCCCAGACCCCGGGCCCAGACCCTAGGCCAAACCCAGGGCCCAGACCCAGGGCCCAGACCCCAAGGCCCAGACCCCAAAGCCCAAATACAGACCCAGGGCCCAGACCCTAGGGTCCAGACCCCATACCCAGGGCCCAGACCCCAAGGCCCAGACCCAGGGCCCAGACCCCAAGGCCAGACCCAGGGCCCAGACCCTAGGACCCAGACCCCAAGGCCAGGGACCAGACCCAGAGACCAGGGCCCAGGCTAGACCCCAGGGACCAGACCTCAGGGCCCAGACCTCAGGGACCAGACCCCAAGGCCCAGTCCCAGTCCCAGGGACCAGACCCAGGGCCCAGACCCAGACCCAAAGGCCATCATACACAGCCCGTTTCTGTGAGATTTATTGCTGTGGATTCTGTGATATGTTCAGACACACCGCTCATTACTGTGAGTTTTATTGCTGTGGATACTGTGATAAGCTAATACACACTGCACATTACTGGGAGTTTTATTGCTGTGGTGTTATGTTATGTCCTTTTTTTTTGAAGGGGGAGAAAAGCTGTTAGAGGTTGAGGGGGGGGGCCCTGGGGGGCCCCATCGTGAGGTTTAGTAAGGGGCCCCATCATTTCTAATGGCTGCCCTGATTAACAGGTCCATACATAGGACAAGGGGTCATCCATTTAGACTGGAAGAAAGAAAATTTAGCTTAAAGCATAGGAAGGGTTATTTTACGGTGAGAACAATAAAGCTGTGGAATTCTCTGCCTGTTGAGGTGGTTGGGTCAGAGTCTGTACAGACTTTTAAAAAACGATTGGATGACTTCCTGCAGACACAGAATATTAAGGGTTATAATATTTAATATGTGGGTAAAAGCTTCTTGATCCAAGGAGAAATCTGACTGCCATTCTGGGGTCAAGAAGGAATTTTTTCCCAGTATGTTGCATATTTCAGACTGGGTTTTTTGCCTTCTTTTGGATCAACAGCAGTAGGTTATGTGGGAGAGGCTGAACCCGATGGACGCATGTCTTTTTTCAGCCTATATAACTATGTAACTATGTAATAGCCTGTTCGTTTGTTCGCGAACTACAAACATTTCCGCGTGTTCGCCGCGTGTTCGCCCACAATGCACCACAATGGACCACAATGCACTGGCCTGAAGCTTGTAATTGGCTACAGCCTTGCACCTGACCACAGGTCAGGTGCAAGACAGGTTCAACACTATGCCAATCACGGCTCAGAGTCCTGAGGCTCACAGAGCTAAGTCCCGCAGCACACTATATAAGGTTTCCACACAGCGCTTCTGCACGCGTTTGAGAGGAGATTTAATAGGAGATTGTTGTTGTGCTAGTGTGTTCTTACTGCCAGTCTGCCACCAGCTACTGGGGGGGGTCTCATTTCTACCAAATATCTGGGAATTGTTGTAATCATTGTGCTCAGTCCCAGCAACTATTTTGGGTGCTCAGTAATTTCTGCAAAATATTTGGGAATTGAGGTGATCTGTGTCTTGTCACTGCCAGTGCCACGCAGTATTTTGGGGGTCACTAATTTCTACAAAATATTTGGGAATTGACGTGATCTGTGTCTTGTCACACAGCCAGTGCCACGCAGTATTTTGGGGGTCACTAATTTCTACAAAATATTTGGAAATTGACGTGATCTGTGTCTTGTCACACAGCCAGTGCCACGCAGTATTTTGGGGGTCACTAATTTCTACAAAATATTTGGGAATTGAGGTGATCTGTGTCTTGTGACTCACTGCCAGTGCCATGCAGTATTTTGGGGGTCACTAATTTCTACAAAATATCTGGGAATTAAGATGATCTGTGTCTTCTCACTGCCAGTACCACGCAGTATTTTGGGGGTCACTAATTTCTACAAAATATTTGGGAATTGAGGTGATCTGTGTCTTGTGACTCACTGCCAGTGCCACGCAGTATTTTGGGGGTCACTAACTTCTACAAAATATCTGGGAATTAAGATGATCTGTGTCTTGTCACTGCCAGTACCACGCAGTATTTTGGGGGTCACTAATTTCTACAAAATATTTGGGACTTGAGGTGATCTGTGTCTTGTCACACAGCCAGTGCCACGCAGTATTTTGGGGGTCACTAATTTCTACAAAATATTTGGGACTTGAGGTGATCTGTGTCTTGTGACTCACTGCCAGTACCACACAGTATTTTGGGTGTCACTAATTTCTACAAAATATCTGGGAATTGAGGTGATCCGTGTCTTGTCACACAGCCAGTGCCTCGCAGTATTTTGGGGGTCACTAATTTCTACAAAATATTTGGGAATAAGGGTGATCTGTGTCTTGTCACTGCCAGTACCACGCAGTATTTTGGGGTTCACTAATGTCTACAAAATATTTGGGAATTGACGTGATCTGTGTCTTGTGACTCACTGCCAGTACCACGCAGTATTTTGTGGGTCACTAATTTCTACAAAATATCTGGGAATTGAGGTGATCCGTGTCTAGTCACACAGCCAGTGCCACACAGTATTTTGGGGGTCACTAATTTCTACAAAATATCTGGGAATTGAGGTGATTTGTGGCTTGTCACACAGCCAGTGCAATGCAGTATTTTGGGGGTCACTAATTTCTACAAAATATCTGGGAATTGAGGTGATCTGTGTCTTGTGACTCACTGCCAGTGCCATGCAGTATTTTGGGGGTCACTAATTTCGACAAAATATCTGGGAATTGAGGTGATCTGTGTCTTGTGACTCACTGCCAGTACCACGCAGTATTTTGGGGGTCACTAATTTCTACAAAATATCTGGGAATTCAGGTGATCCGTGTCTTGTCACACAGCCAGTGCTACGCAGTATTTTGGGGGTCACTAATTTCTACAAAATATCTGGGAATTGAGGTGATCTGTGTCTTGTGACTCACTGCCAGTACCACGCAGGTATTTTGTGGGTCACTAATTTCTACAAAATATTTCGGAATTGGGGTGATCTGTGTCTTGTGACTCACTGCCAGTGCCATGCAGTATTTTGGGGGTCACTAATTTCTACAAAATATCTGGAATTAAGATGATCTGTGTCTTCTCACTGCCAGTACCACGCAGTATTTTGGGGGTCACTAATTTCTACAAAATATTTGGGAATTGAGGTGATCTGTGTCTTGTGACTCACTGCCAGTGCCACGCAGTATTTTGGGGGTCACTAATTTCTACAAAATATCTGGGAATTAAGATGATCTGTGTCTTGTCACTGCCAGTACCACGCAGTATTTTGGGGGTCACTAATTTTTACAAAATATTTGGGACTTGAGGTGATCTGTGTCTTGTCACACAGCCAGTGCCAAGCAGTATTTTGGGGGTCACTAATTTCTACAAAATATCTGCGAATTGAGGTGATCTGTGTCTTGTAACTCACTGCCAGTACCACACAGTATTTTGGGTGTCACTAATTTCTACAAAATATCTGGGAATTGAGGTGATCCGTGTCTTGTCACACAGCCAGTGCCACGCAGTATTTTGGGGGTCACTAATTTCTACAAAATATTTGGGAATAAAGGTGATCTGTGTCTTGTCACTGCCAGTACCACGCAGTATTTTGGGGGTCACTAATGTCTACAAAATATTTGGGAATTGAGGTGATCTGTGTCTTGTGACTCACTGCCAGTACCACGCAGTATTTTGTGGGTCACTAATTTCTACATAATATCTGGGAATTGAGGTGATCCGTGTCTAGTCACACAGCCAGTGCCACACAGTATTTTGGGGTCACTAATTTCTACAAAATATCTGGAATTGAGGTGATTGTGGCTTGTCACACAGCCAGTGCAATGCAGTATTTTGGGGGGTCACTAATTTCTACAAAATATCTGGGAATTGAGGTGATCTGTGTCTTGTGACTCACTGCAGTGCCATGCAGTATTTTGGGGGTCACTAATTTCGACAAAATATCTGGGAATTGAGGTGATCTGTGTCTTGTGACTCACTGCCAGTACCACGCAGTATTTTGGGGTCACTAATTTCTACAAAATATCTGGGAATTCAGGTGATCCGTGTCTTGTCACACAGCCAGTGCTACGCAGTATTTTGGGGGTCACTAATTTCTACAAAATATCTGGGAATTGAGGTGATCTGTGTCTTGTGACTCACTGCCAGTACCACGCAGGTATTTTGTGGGTCACTAATTTCTACAAAATATTTCGGAATTGGGGTGATCTGTGTCTTGTGACTCACTGCCAGTGCCATGCAGTATTTTGGGGGTCACTAATTTGTACAAAATATTTGGGAATTGAGGTGATCTGTGTCTTGTGACTCACTGCCAGTGCCACGCAGTATTTTGGGGGTCACTAATTTCGACAAAATATCTGGGAATTGAGGTGATCTGTGTCTTGTGACTCACTGCCAGTACCACGCAGTATTTTGGGGGTCACTAATTTCTACAAAATATCTGGGATTGAGGTGATCCGTGTCTTGTCACACCCCACACAGTATTTTTGGGGTCACTAATATCTACAAAATATTTGGAATTGAGGCGATCTGTGTCTTGTCACACAGCCAGTGCAACGCAGTATTTTGGGGGTCACTAATTTCTACAAAATATCTGGAATTGAGGTGATCTGTGTCTTGTGACTCACTGCCAGTACCACGCAGTATTTTGTGGGTCACTAATTTCTACAAAATATTTGGGAATTGAGGTGATCTGTGTCTTGTGACTCACTGCCAGTGCCACGCAGTATTTTGGGGGTCACTAATTTCGACAAAATATCTGGGAATTGAGGTGATCTGTGTCTTGTGACTCACTGCCAGTACCACGCAGTATTTTGGGGGTCACTAATTTCTACAAAATATCTGGGAATTGAGGTGATCCGTGTCTTGTCACACCCCACACAGTATTTTGGGGTCACTAATATCTACAAAATATTTGGGAATTGAGGCGATCTGTGTCTTGTCACACAGCCAGTGCAACGCAGTATTTTGGGGGTCACTAATTTCTACAAAATATCTGGGAATTGAGGTGATCTGTGTCTTGTGACTCACTGCCAGTACCACGCAGTATTTTGTGGGTCACTAATTTCTACAAAATATTTGGGAATTGAGGTGATCTGTGTCTTGTGACTCACTGCCAGTGCCACGCAGTATTTTGGGGGTCACTAATTTCGACAAAATATCTGGGAATTGAGGTGATCGGTGTCTTGTCACACAGCCAGTGCTATGCAGTATTTTGGGGGTCACTAACTTCTACAAAATGTTTGGGAATTGAGGTGATCTGTGTCTTGTGACTCACAGCCAGTGCCACGCAGTATTTTGGGGGTCACTAATTTCTACAAAATATCTGGGAATTGAGGTGATCTGTGTCTTGTGAGTCACAGGCAGTGCCACGCAGTATTTTGGGCGTCAGTAATTTCTACAAAATATTTGGGAATTGTTATAATCCGTGTGTTCTCACTGGCTTCCACCCATCAGGGAGTCTCACTGATTTATAGGAGGTTTCTGAGACTTGTAATCTGTGTCTTCTCACTGCCACCCATCAGGGGGTCCCACATACTTCTAGCAGATTTATGCGAATTGTAATTTGTGTCTTCTCACTGCAACCCATCAGGGGGTCCCACATACTTTTAGCACATTTATGCGAATTGTAATTTGTGTCTTCTCACTGCAACCCATCAGGGGGTCCCACATACTTTTAGCACATTTATGCGAATTGTAATTTGTGTCTTCTCACTGCCACCCATCAGGGGGTCTCACTGATTTATAGGAGGTTTATCCGAATTGTAATTTGAGTCTTCTCACTGCCACCCATCAGGGGGTCTCACTGATTTATAGGAGGTTTATGGGAATTGTAATCTGTGTCTTGTCACTGGCTGCCAGCTATCAGGGTGTCTCACTGAGTTATACCAGAGTTCTGTAAATCTTTAATGTTTCTGCCAGAGTTGAATCAGAGTTCTGTATATATTTAATCTATATATCACTCACCATGTCTGAAAGAACAAAAAGGACAGGCAGACGCTCCCAGACACAGATAAGAGGGCAAGCAGCACCTGTGTCGGGAGGCTTTGCCTCTGGTCTTGGTGGACGTGGTACATCCTCTGCAGGGGCACGCTTGTCCTTTATAACTGGTGCTGGCCGTCTTAAGCAGCAGCAACATACAGAGGATTTCGTGGATTGGCTAACCAGGCCATCCTCATCCTCCGAGTCCTCTGCCAGCCAGGCTTGTAGTGCTTTACAGTCCACCTCATCTGCCAAAGCATCTAATGCAGCCTCCATGTCCACAGCTACTCCTGCCGTAGCCTCGCTATCACACACGGAGGAGTCAGCTGAATTGTTTGACTACAACGACAGTGACATGCTGCTTGAGGATGCGCAGCAAGTACAGTGCTCTGATTCAATCTCTGAGGTAGAGGAAGGGAGTATAATCAACCTAGAGGAAGGGGGTACCAGTGATGACACACAAATAACTGGCACCCATGTTGCCCCAGCAGCTGCAGCATACTGCCAAGTTGGCTCCAGTGACGAGGAGATAGGGGGTGATGATGACAATGATGATGAGGTCACTGACTCCACCTGGGTGTCTGATCAAACAGAGGAATCAAGTGAGGAGGAGGGGGAGGAGGAGGAGGCACAGCAAACACGAGGCACAACATCCTCTATGACCAACCGTAGCACTAGCCAGTCCAAGGCATCAGATGTCAGAGCTGCTCAGGTGCAGAGCGCTGTTGTCTCAAAGCACACATGCAGGAACTCTGCTGTCTGGGAGTTCTTTAAGAAATGTGCAGCAGACCCCACCGTTGCTATTTGTAATCTATGTCAGATGAGGCTCAAGCGTGGGAAAGACACCGGACGCTTGGGTACCACGTGCTTGAGGCGACATATGACCTCCTGCCACACATCCCGTTGGCACAAAACTTTGCGTAGGTCCTCCTCCTCCTCATCTGTCTCTACCCCACTGTATGTCCTGCCATGTCATTGCCTACAACCTCCACTGACAGGGATGATGCTACAGTAATGGATGTACCAGCTCCTTCCTCACAATGTGACAGCATCCCATCATCTGAAGATTTACACAGTCAGATTACGTTGCTGCAGCGTAAGAAAAAATATAGTCCCAACCATCCCCAAGCACAGCAGGATCAGGGAAATTGACTCCCTGAAGAGCGGGAAGCGAAAGAGCATCGAAATTTGGGGGCTCTTTGAACAACCCTGTAGGTCAAAGGGAATTATCTCACGATCCATTGCATGTGCAATATAATCTGCTCTCAACTGACACTATTTTAAGAGATACATTTTCTTAAAAACTTACTTTCCACACAAAAGGGAAAAGAGTTGTGACATCATTTTGTAACTGCAATGATTGCAACATAATTGCAAAACCACAATAAATGAATGTTTAGGAAGGATTGCACATATAAGATAATAGAGTCCATTTATATCACCTTGAAGACAGGAGACCCTCTAATTGTTAGTCCTAGCTCCATTCCCCCGTAACCCTTAAAATATCATTAGCCTAACCCCATTGCCCTGTTACCCAGAATCCCACATCTACAAGGAGAAATGCTTGTTTACTTTCTAGAGGTTTTTTTTCTATATCTTCCTGTGACAGATGCTATAAATCACAAACTAGTGTTCAAATTTAAACAAGATGGTGCTCAGAATAATGCAGACAGGGTCTGGCAGAAAGCCCAAAACTGAGGATAAATAGAGGAGCAAAATATTGAGAAAGAGAGAGAGGTGTCTTCCCTAGTACAATTCAAGACCTAAATCTTAAACAGCGCGTCCACAAAAATATGAGGCTATTTGCTTATCCAAACATAAGTTCAAAATGATGTAATATCATGGATAATCATGACTACATTATAAAATAAACCTTGGCTTTATTCCACTGGGAGCAGTAAAGACTACGTAAGGCTCGGTAATTATTGCAGGTCATCACATAATAATGATCACACTGCTTACTGTTCCTTGAATTACCTGTTGGCTTTTGCTTGTTTATACCTCTTGTTTGCTATACTTTGTGACGGACAAACCTGCACTTGCGCTGGAATAACAAGCGATTTCATATCAATCGTCATTCATGTTGTGAGGGCAAACACACCACAATTGCGCCTCCTTAACCATTTCACTACCAAGTGTTTTCCCCCAAAATAACAGTCAGGAGCCAGTGGTTTTTGGAAAATAATTTTTCATTGATTTTACAGGATAAAATATTTGGGAATATTCCCAGTATATTTCTTACTGTAATAACCTATTTTGCAGGCACATATCACCATGTACTGGCCAAAAGGAGTTACTGCAGTTCTGAGCTCCGTGTGGGATCTGCTTTGGAAATGTCCTTTAGAGACATTTTTCAACTGGTTTTAAAATCATGTCGACTGTGCTGAAAGTTTTGAAGCATGTTCAGGGGCAAAATGCAATTTAAATGAGCTTTTAACAAGTAAATGTAATTTGCAATGATACAGTATAGCTCCAGGTAGTGTTACCACAATCTCTGACTGCTCTGCCTGATGCCACTGATCGTGTATAGATGATTATGGTAGTGTAAAGTAATTAGAGAGCAGAATTATTTATAGCCAATATAAGAAACACGTCCTGTATCTAAACTCACCTGCCAGGCTCCCTCGAGGTCCTCCCAGCAATCCACCATATTACTTTAGAAATCTGACGCCATTCTGCGGTCAAGAAGGAATTTTTTCCCAGTGTGTTCATATTGGCGAGCGCTTCAGACTGGGTTTTTTGCCTTCTTTTGGATCAACAGCAGTAAGTGATGTGTGAGAGGCTGAACCCGATGGACGCATGTCTTTTTTCAGCCTTTATGTAACTATGTAACTATATGTAACTATGATGTAATTGGAAGGAGACTGAAGTAAAAATAGTTCCTTGGTGCCCTTCCACCATGCGTATGTGTCTGACAGGGTAAGTGTAAGTCATAAACTAAGTTTATAAGTCTGTAGTTTATGCATTTGTACATTTGGCTTCGCCCTCTATATTAATGCTCAAAGTCTTAACCCTTTCGCTGCTGAGCCATTTCACCCCTGTGTGCTGAGCTCATTTTTACCGGTTTCGCTCATCATGTTTAAACGCAATTTGAAGTCACATTTTATTTTACGACCCAGAGATATTATATATCATTCCTTCCAGTAGACTCTGCAGATTCATAATATATCATTATTATATGTATACGTCATGTCCTGCCTGTATATTATAACAAAAAATGCAATAAAATTTGAATTTTCAATCATCTACGTGTAAAGTGTTTTTTTCACATTTCATCATCCGAGCCTTTGCGGTGATATTTTCTATGGGGTGCGCTTGTTAAAAAATTAGAAATGGAGACTTGTTACCTTTTTTTGGGGGGAAATTACTTGATTTTTAGCAAACCCCCCAATAGAAAAAATCATTAGTGCAGCATCGTTGTTCACATTATAATTGAAATGAGAACAATATTGCTGCATTAATAAAAAAATAAAAAAGGTATTTTTTTAAAATTTTTATTTTTATTAATTTTTTTATTTTTATTAAATATAACATGGTCATGCTCTGGCCTTTCGAATGACATGAAAGATGACCCTCTAGCTGCCACCATTCAGGAGATATCGAGGTTCAAACAAACCCCCTATCTCCACCATGGGATTTCCTCAGGAAATCCCTGGGCAGCTAGGTGTTCCCCGGCCAACTGACTTTATCGTGCCATGCGCGATGACGTCAGGTAATGAGGGGGGACACGGAGATGGAGCTGCCATCCAAGATGGCGGCCCCCCCTGGAAGTAGGCCGCGATCGACACCAGTGTAAATTTGCTGTCCCCTCAAAATAACTCAACACACAGCCATTAATGTCTAAACACCCCTTTATCTCCTGTATAGGGAATTCCCATTCAGATAGGGGGAAGTCCCATTTCTGACATAATTGCACCAATGCCTGATGAGGTTAGTGGGCGGGGCAATCCCACAGTACTGGCTGACAATCAAGATGTCAGGCCACTATGAAAGAAGGCATTGATTGGCACCGAAATAACACCAAACCCACATCATTGAGGAAGTGCTGAATGCATCGACTGCATCCTACCGTGAAAGCCTGGGACACAGTTCAACGTCAAGAGGATAAACTTTTAAATTTCAGTGTTAGGTGATTCTGGATAAGCAAATTCATAAAAAACAGTGTCTGAAAGCAGGTATTCATTTAAGAATATTATCTCAACCTCAGAAGAAAGAGCTACATAAAATTCTAGGCTATAAGATTTAGAGAGAGAAAATAATAACGTTTGCAAGGAATCTCTTCAGTTTCCAGAACCCAGTTGCTAGACCCTAACCATGTCAGATGTTGTTAATATAGGGTTAACCCCTTAGATCCCTGTTAGTCTTTACATTACAGGGATTATTCAGAGAAAGCTGATCTGGCCCTGAAATGTCACCGAACAGGGAATTTCCTCGTACAGTGACATTTCAGGGCCATTCTGCTATTCAGAGAGCAGGCAGTTCACCAGCAAGTACGGTTTCTGTTCGACAGCAGTGAAATCCCCCATAGAGAAGCAATGGTTAATCTATTCAGAGAACACCGAACAGCAGTGAAAAGTTGCCAAAGTTGCTGTTCAGTGGTTTCATTCTGCAGGTTTATACAGGCGAACCCCATAGGCTTCAATGTTACAAATATTCCTGTTTTTATCAATATCTAATAAACCGTTTATTATTTTAATCTGCAGTAAAAAGTCTCTTTATTTGTTAATTTTTTTTAGGATCTTTTAGGCACTTTTCAGCAAAAAAAATCAGTTTTTTTTAAATCGTTTTTTCTTTTTTTCTGTAACAGACCTTTTTATTATCATTTTATTACCCCACTGTTCAAACTGCGAGTAACAGGGGCCCACCTCCCATGGGTTACAGCTGACCTCACGCATATGTACCAGTTTAGAGACTCCCTGTGGTCAAATTTCAAGAGTACTGGATCCATGAATGATCACTGTGAATACCGAAAATGCCGGAATGCATGCACAAAACAAACAAAAATGTCTAAAGCCCAATACTTCAATGAAAATCTAAACAATAACATATCAAACCCTAGAAATATTTGGAAAACCATAAGTAACATACAAGCACCCCCTGTCCACTCCCAACCGGCTGCTGTCAAAGTAAACAACCAAACTGTACAACACCCCCTAGATGTAGCAAATGCTTTTAACAATTATTTTGTTGGATGCACCACCACCCTGATTGCTAAGCTAGGAATGACATGCAATCAGAAAGGCCGCACACAGGTCAGGCCCCACCAACTGTGCAAAGACCCTGTAACACATAGAAATTCAGTTTTAGACCAGTGCCTGTCAGTGTCATCACTAAACTTCTCCGTAACCAAAAAATGAAATTCCAGTCTGGACCTGATCAAATCCCAGCAATGCTGCTGAATATCAGTGCAACAGCAATTGCAAAACCTGTCGCAACCCTAATCAATGAATCACTGGCGACTGGATACATACCCAAACTCTGGAGGACTGCAAGGGTGGTACCTATCCATAAAAGTGGAGACAATACTTTGGTATCCAACCACCGCCCAATATCACTGCTCCCTGTAAGGTCGAAAATTCTGGAAAAATGTGTCTACACTCAATTACGTGATTATTATCAGTATCGGAACTATTTAACCCCAGATCAATCAGGCTTTCGTCCAAATCATTCAACTTCAACTGCCCTGTTAAAAGTTTGTAATGATATGCAAGCGGGCATGGAACAAGGAAACCTAACTGGTTACCTAACCTATTGGTGATAGCACGCTAACCTGGTTCCAATCATATGTGTCTGATCGGTTGCAATATGTGTCCATTTCTGACAGCACTTCCCTTCCCCTCCCAGTCACGTGCGGTGTACCCAAAGGCTCAATACTCGGCCCCCTGCTATTCACAATGTTCATAAATGATCTGCCCAATGTCTGCAAAGCCTCAACTGTACACTTGTACGCAGACGACACTGTAATCTATACCAGCCAACCAAATCTCCCGCAGCTGGAGGCAGTGCTGCAAGAACAATTCACAGGGGTAGAAAAGTGGATCGCAGATAACAAACTTTTTCTAAATGCTGACAAAACTGTTACAATGCTCTTTGGAACCGCACCTAAACTACACAAATGGCAAACACCCCATCTATGTGTGGGGACAAGATCAAATGACACGCTGACTACAGTCACTTCTCTCAAATATCTAGGTATGTGGTTAGACCCAAATCTATCTTTTGGCCCCCACATCGAAAAACTCATCTAAACTCTACCCCAAACTAGGTGCCCTGTACAGAAACAAATCCTGCCTGAGCCCCGTGGTAAGAAAGCAGATTGTACAACAAATGCTTATGCCAGCTATTGAATACAGAGATGTAGTGTATGCAGCTGTTCCTCAAACACACCTCCAGAAACTTACTACATTGTATAACTCATTCTGCCGTTTGTAACTACATGACCCACTAGTGTGACATGTTAAAAGAACTAAACTGGCCATCGCTGGAATCTAGACGCACCCTTCACCTTTCCAACCTGATGTTTTAGGCTAGGGTCAGACGAACGTATTTTTCGCATTGTCCGTGAAAAAGTGCGTTCGAAAGAATGGACGTATTTTTTCACGGAATACGCGATAGCGGTCATACGATGCGCATTTTTGTCCGTGATTTTGTACGGATTATCAATAAAACACTTTTTGTGTCTGGACGTTATGTTGGCCGGACATTAGCAGTGTCTGACGTCTCCTAATCACGCACACATGCCGCTAGCGGACGCAGTGCACTCTGTACGTCAGTACTAGCGGTTTGACGTCCTCGAAAAAATGCGTTCGTTTGCCACTTGCGTTGCGCGGCCGCACTTTCGTGCGGCCGTTCTTCGTATGCTGCCCGGCATTGGATGTCATTTGCTGCTAGCACAGCAGTGATTAAGTGCGGCTAAACACACGTTAATACTGCGCTCGTCTGACCCTAGCCTAAGAGCTTTTCTGGGGACCTACCAACCTACCTGAATAGGCTGATTGCCCCTGCAGTTCCCTCATCCTATAACCTCAGATCCAGGACCAGCACCTTACTTGCAATACCGCAATACAAAAAGAAAGTGGCTCGATCCTCATTTTCCTACAGAGCACCGCAATTATGGAATAACCTCCCAGACGCCATCAAACCTTCCCCCAGTCTAAAGTCCCTTAAGACTTCCCTATTAACATACCTCAATACGGAATGCACCTGTAAACATGTAACATAATGACTTTATTTCCTACATATTTATTTTTCTGTTAATCTGTATATTTGGTTTTGTGTTAATATCATGCATTTTACTATTTTGTATTTCTGTAATCACTCAATGTTCTTGAACCCAGGACATACTTGAAAACAAGAGAAATCTCAATGTATCCTTCCTGGTAAAATCCTTTATAAATAAATAAATAAATCTTATATATAAATTCTAGACATTTTCGTTCAGTAGTTTTTTTGCAGCGTTTCATTTTAAACACTTTCAATCTTATTGGTTTTTTTTTACCCTGTTCGTCAGCTTGTCAGCTTTTTCCGGCGGCTGGTCTGTGCTGTGATCGGCGGCTCGTTAGCTTTTTCCGATGTGTTCGGCGTGTTTTTGCGGCAATTTCCGGCGGGTTTTCGGATGGTTTTCCATGCATTCCTGGGACCCTGCAGATGTGAATGCTGAATTCACCGCAGGGTGGGGAACTTTGATTACCCGAAGTGCAGGGAACAAGAAAGCACCAAAATGTCGGCGACATTTCGGTGCTTTCTGAATAACCCCCTACATTAACTGTGACTATCTTTATTATACGTTGTTGCAGTGCTGGCGCGGAATCTCTGCAGTTGTCAAATATGGCTCAAACGGTTTTATAATCCTGATGAATATTGCTGAGCAAGGGCCCCATTTCATAATGATGTTGTGTTTTTCCTTCTACCCATGGCCCTCTTGCTCGCCATATGCCATCACTGATACAGCTGCTTATGATTAAAATTGTGCAGATTACATTAGGAAACCTCTGTGGAATATAGGTCAAATCAGTCCTGCTATGCAGAGCGAACTTGGGTTTCATAGTTTAGCCTGTATCTTCTTTGGCATTAGCCTTGTTGATTCCTAAACTGTTTATACAATGGCATCTTTCATGCACGTAGCTTGAAATGTGGCACTAATGGCTTAACACGAAAAAAAAGAATGTCATTCTATGTAATGAATATATGAAAAGAATATCATTTAAAATCCTAGCCCGCAACTTGAGACGGATTTACAACAGAAAGATAATGAGACAGACAGCGCATCTGGAAACGTGATTGGTGATTGTGAATGTAAGTGCTTTGCGGTGAGTGTCAGAGTGTGCATTGGGAAATCATGGCGCATAACATCTCTGAAATTCATCGCTGAGCGAGCAGGTTTTGTAGATGTGGTAGATGTGCATATACAAGTGTATATAGAGAGAGTAGGGATTATTCAGAGAGCACCGAAATGTCGCCAACATTTTGGTGCTCTCTCGTTAACCACATTTCAGTGAATCAAAGTTCCCCACCATGCAGTGTATTCAGTAGTCACTGCAGGGTCCCCGGAGTGCAGGGAAAACCCACCGCAATCTGGCAGAAAACCCACTGAACCGCCGGAAAAACCACGCCGAACAGGCTGGAAAAAGCCAACGAGCCGCTAGCTCAAAAAGCCGACAAGCCGACAAACGGAGTAAAAAAAACAAAAAAAAAAACGTACGTTTGAAAGTTTCAAAAATTTAAACGCAGTTTGCAAACAAACTACTGAACGAAAATGTCTGAAATCTACATATACTGTAAGATCCAATGAATGATAATAAAAAGGTCTGTTAAGGAAAAATGAAAAAATGTTTAAAAAAAATAAAATAAATTATGCCGAACAAAATCCCGAAAAATACCTGAAGGATCCTAAAATTCTGTATAGAGACTTTGTTCTGCATATTGAAATAATAAACCGTTTATTAGATGTTGGATTAAAACGGGAATATTTTTAACATAGAAGTCTATGGGAATCGCCTGAATAAACCTGTCGAATGAAATCACTGAACAGCAGGGCACTTTGGCAACTTTTCACTGCTGTTTTGTGTTCTCAGAATAGATTAACCATTGCTTCTCTATGGGGGATTTCACTGCCCTCGAACAGGCACCGTACATGCAGGCAATTCGCCAAAATTTGGAAAACTGCCTTCTCTCTGAATAGCCGAATGGCCCCGAAATGTCACCGTACGCTGAATTTCAGTGTCCGGTTACATTTCAGGGGCCAGATCGGCTCTTTCTGAATAACCGCTAGTGTGTGTGCGCGTGTGTCTTCCATTAATACTGGCACCCCTCGGTAACTACGAGCAAGGAAGGCTGGGAAAATTTGTCTTTATTGTTTAACAGTTTGATCTTTTGTTCAAAAAATACACACACACACACACATATACTTTGCTCTCATGGATATCAAATAACTGCAAAAACAACACATGTATAGCCCAAGAAAAATAGATCTTTGTTAAATATATTTGTGGCTCAATTATTGGTGCTTCTAAGAATTTTTTGAGAATAACATGTTTGAAGAATATTCCCATTGATATTTTGCATATTTTATTTCACCTGGGTGACAACCTTGACTTCCTGTTTCACAGGGGTAT
Source organism: Leptobrachium leishanense (assembly GCA_009667805.1). Taxonomy (NCBI): domain Eukaryota; kingdom Metazoa; phylum Chordata; class Amphibia; order Anura; family Megophryidae; genus Leptobrachium; species Leptobrachium leishanense. The sequence goes on from CM019065.1 coordinate 74,260,946, forward strand.
AAATAAGAGGTAACACATAAGCCAAATCCCCTCAGTCATTCCTCACAATGGGTAAGACCAAGGAATAGAGTGGTGATATGCAGCGAAAGGTTGTTGTCAGGGAGCTGGTTCTGGGGCGGCAGATTCAAGCCAATGTGCAACGAAATATGAAGCACTGAAGCAGGTATAACTGAAATGAAGGTTTATTTATATAGAAGGAACAACAGAGCTAGCAATAATGGGACTCGGAGAGAGAGGGAGAATAATGAATAAGTAATAATAAACTGAAAGGTATATAGAAAGAGTAGTGGGTATAGAACAGAGGAGGAATGAGATATACAGGTTACAGGTGCTGGTACTGAACAGAGGAGGAATAGAGGAATGAGATATACAGGTTACAGGTGCTGGTACTGAACAGAGGAGGAATAGAGGAATGAGATATACAGGTTACAGGTGCTGGTACTGAACAGAGGAGGAATAGAGGAATGAGATATACAGGATATACAGAGTACACGTACTTGTACTAATCAGAAGTAATCAGAATATAAAGAGATGCATAACATTAAACTATACAAGAGAAGGGACAGAGGCAAAACGGATTACTGAATATATATATATATATATATATAATGGCAATAGGAGAGTAAAGGATCCTTAAGTAATAGATAGGTTTCTTAGTCCTTAGAGCGCACTCTGTTGAAGATTCCAGGTTAGGTTGCAAGTAAGTCCTTTATAATCCAGTTAAGGTAAATGTAAGAGATCCGGTTAAATAATAATAAGTCCAGGACGAGGTACAAAAGAGGAGATCCAGCGGGTTATGAGGAAAATCGGGTATTTCAGGAGAGGACAGGCGTAGCTCCTTGCAGTTTGGAGATTCCCAAAGTAATGTGGAAGCATTGCTAAACAGGTGTGGTCTAGTTTTATGCAGGATCGTTAGGTGATTTAGGCAACACCTGAGTGCTGCACAGTTAGAGGTGAGTCTTGAGGAGATTGTTAGTCTCACTACTACGAGCCAGCACCAGGTTTAGGTTTTTTACTACGCCGGCGGCAAGGGACCTTACAGTTGTTCAGCTTCACAAAATGGGAAGTGGCTATAAGAAAATGGCAAAAGCATTTAACATGCCCATTTCAACCATCTGGGTATTGATTAAGAAGTTCCAGTCAACTGTAAATGTTATGAATCAACCTGGAAGAGGATGTGTGTCTATATTGCCTCAACGTACTGTGTAGAGAGTGGTTTGGGTGGCTAAAATATCTCCAAGGATTACAGCTGGAGAATTGCAGACGTACAGTTGTGTTCAAAATTATTCAACCCCCACTGAAATTGAGTGTTTTGGCCAGTTTGACATTGATTTTGATCATTCAGTCATCTTGCTTACAATTAAATCAAAGAGGCACGTGTAGGTCAGACAAATATAACATAACATTTATAATGAAATAACCACAAATGTCTTTTCTGTGCTCACATCATGATCAGTTTTATTCAACCCCCAAGTGACATTCAATCTTAGTACTTAGTACAACATCCTTTTACAGTTATAACAGCTTTTAAACATGAAGCATAGCTTGACACAAGTGTCTTGCAGCGATCTACGGGTATCTTGGCACATTCGTCATGGGCAAAAGCCTCCAGTTCAGTCACATTCTTAGGCTTGCGCACTGCAACTGCTTTCTTTAAGTCCCACCAGAGGTTCTCAATCGGATTTAAGTCAGGTGACTGCGATGGCCACTCCAAAATGTTCCAGCCTTTAATCTGCAACCATGCTCTAGTGGACTTGGAGGTATGCTTGGGATCATTGTCCTGTTGAAAGGTCCAATGTCTCCCAAGCCTCAGGTTTGTGACGGACTGCATCACATTGTCATCCAATATCTCCTGGTACTGAAGAGAATTCATGGTACCTTGCACACGCTGAAGCTTCCCTGTACCTGTAGAAGCAAAACAGCCCCAAAGCATGATTGACCCTCCGCCATGCTTCACAGTAGGCAAGGTGTTCTTTTCTTCATAGGCCTTGTTCTTCCTCCTCCAAACATAGCGTTGATCCATGGGCCCAAACAGTTCTAATTTTGTATCATCAGTCCACAGAACACTATCCCAAAACTTCTGTGGTTTGTCCACATGACTTTTGGCATACTGCAGTCGACTCTTCTTATTCTTTGGAGACAGCAAGGGGGTGCGCCTGGGAGATCTGGCATGGAGGTCTTCATTACGCTGTGTGCGCCATATTGTCTGAGCTGAAACTTCAGTACCCACATCTGACAAATCTTTTCTCAGTTCCTCAGCAGTCACACGGGGACTTTTCTCCACTCTACGCTTCAGGTAGCGCACAGCAGTCGAAGTCAGCATCTTCTTTCTGCCACGACCAGGTAGCGTTTCAACAGTGCCCTTTGCCTTGAATTTGCGAATGATGCTTCCTATGGTCTCTCTTGGTATGTTTAACATCTTTGCAATCTTCTTATAGCCATTGCCCTTCCTGTGAAGAGTAATCACCTCTTCTCTTGTCTTCCTGGACCATTCTCTTGACTTCACCATGTTTGTAACCACACCAGTAAATGTCTAGAAGGAGCTGAGTATCACAGTCATTTTAAAGCTGCCTAATTGGTGCTTATTATGCTTTATTGCTGCTCCGTGACATCCACAGGTGTTTTCAATACCTGATTGAAAACACTTGAATGAACCTCTGTTCTTCAGAGTGGTAGTCTTTAAGGGGTTGAATAATTGTGTCAATGAAGAATTCACAAAATAAACATTTACTACTGTATTACAAAACCAATTGATGTCATTTTAGTTGCATATGGTTCTTTAAAAAGTCCTTGTAGGATTTCATTCTGAATACAATTACAAATGTACACTAAATTCCCTAAAACCCTTTACAGCATTGGGGGTTGAATAATTTTGAACACAACTGTATGTTGCGTCTTGAGGTCAACAATTCTCCAAAACCACAATTAAATGCCACCTACATCATCACAAATTGTCTGGAAGGGTTTCATGAAAAACCTCTACTCTCATCCATAAAAACTCAAGTGTCTTCAGATTGACAGACACTACTGAACTTCAAATGAGATTAAGTTCTGTGGTCAGAAAAACCCAAAATAGAGCTTTTTGGGCATAAATATGAGAGGTAGGTCTGGCACATACAAAGAGGAAGCCATATGGAAATGTACCTCATGCCCACAGTTAGATATGGAGGTGAATAATGTTTTGGGGATGTTTTTCTGCAAGAGGACCTGGCCATTTGGTATGATACATGGCATTATGTACTATCAAATAGCAACAGATATTAAATGAACATCACATTGCCTTCGCCAGTATGCTTAGACCCTTCACTACCAAGTAATTTTCAAAAAAAACATTGTCAGAAACCAATGTTTTTTTTGTAAAATCATTTTTAATTAATTAGAAGTTGATAAATATTTAATATTATACCTATATTTCTTACTGTAAGTAACCTATTTTTGAGCAGTAGATGACGCCATCTACTGCCAAATTGACTTAGAGGTTTGAGCGGCAGGTCTGTTTCTTCTTTTCCTCCCTGCACCGGCTGCTGAAAGCCCGATAGTTCAGAGCATTCATCAGCTGATTTTACACAGTTTTAGCTCATTGGGCATTATGCCCATAGGGCTAAAACATTGAGGGCACCTTCTGCAGTCCAAAAGCAAGCAAAATTATCTTACACCATTGTTTCCCAAACCTGTCCTTGGGACCCTAAACCAGCCCAGATTTTGCAGATCACCTTGGGGAAAAGCAGACTGAATCCTGCAATCACTGAGCAGCAAATCCTATCACCTGTGCTGTGCTTCACATAGCTGGCAAACCTGGCGAGGCGGAGGGTCCTGAGGACAGGTTTGGGAAACACTGACTTAAGCAAACACATTTTATTTGCTTTTGTGCAGCAGAGCAGCATATCAAGATATCTCGATATCGGGGAACCAGATAGTGCCTTTGAAGCCCGAGATATCTCGATATCAGTAGTGAAAAGTTTAACATAGCCCGTGGTTGGATCTTCCAGCAGGACAATGATCCAAACATAATTCAAAATCAACACAAATAGGGTTTATTGAACACAAAATCAACTGAACCCTACAGAACCCTTCGAACAGAGGAGTCAAGTGAGGAGGAGGCACAACAAACACGAGGCACAACATTCTCTCTGAGCAACCGTAGCCAGTCCAAGGCATCAGAAGTCACAGCTGCTCAGGGGCAGTGCGCTGTTGTCTCAAAGCACATGTACAGGAAGTCTGCTGTCTGGGAGTTCTTTAAGAAATGTGCAGCAGACCGCACCGTAGCTATTTGTAATCTATGTCAGAAGAGGATCAAGCGTGGGAAAGACATCCCACATTTGATTACCATGTGCATGAGGTGACATATGACCACCTGCCATGCATCCCATTGGCACAACACTTTGCATAGGTCCTCCTCCTCATCATCTGTCTCTACCCCCACTGTATGTCCTGCCATGTCATTGCCTACAACCTCCACTGACAGGGATGATGCTACAGTAATGGGTGTACCAGGTCCTTCCTCAGAATGTGACAGCATCCCATCAGCCGAAGATTTACGCAGTCAGATTACGTTGCCCCAGCTTCTGCAGCATAAGAAAAAATATAGTCCCAACCATCCCCAAGCACAACGTCTAAATGCCAGTTTAGCAAAAGTACTCGCATTACAGCTGCTGCCTTTCCAGCTGGTGGACTCTGCTTCCTTCCGTGAATTTGCCGAATGTGCTGTACCACAGTGGCAGGTTCCAAAACACCATTTCTTTTCACAGAAAGGCCATTCCAGCACTATACCAGCACGTGGAAGACAATGTTATGGAATCATTGGGAAAGGCAGTCAGCAGCAAGGTGCACATGACTTTAGACACGTGGTCCAGCAAGCATGGACAGGGCCATTTCCTTCACAGCACACTGGGTAACTCTACTTGCAGCTGGGAGGGATCCAGGACGGGGCTCTGTGCTGGAGCTTGCTCATCCACCACGCCTCCAGAAAGCTGCTTATATGAGGTCTATCTGCTCCACCACCTCTTCCTCCTCCTTCAATGTCTCTGGTGAAGTGGCAGTTAAACCGACGCGTGGCAGGGGCTACACAATGGCTCAAGCAAAAAGATGCCATACTGTGCTTGAGCTGGTTTGTTTAGGGGACAGGAGCCACACCGGGCCAGAAATTCTGTCAGCTCTGCAGGGGCAGGCGCAGAGATGGTTAACACCACGCCAGCTTGAGCTGGGAATGGTCGTCTGTGATAATGTCAGCAACCTTCTCTCCACCTTACGCAAGGGTAAATTGACGCATGTACCATGCCTAGCACACGTCCTAAATCTAGTGGTACAGCGTTTCCTAACCAGGTACCCAGGGCTGGCAGAGTTTTTCAGCCAGGCCAGAAAAGTCTGCAGCCACTTCAGACGGTCATTCCCAGCAAGTGTTCGCCTGGCAGAAATTCAAAGAGAATTCCACCTTCCCACAAACCGTCTGATCTGTGACATGCCCACCAGGTGGAACTCGACATTGGCAATGCTGCAGTATCTGCAGAAGCAGCAGAGGGCTATCAATGAATACCTGTGTGAGTATGGCACAAGGACAGGTTCAGGTCAACTTGGTCCCCCCCCTGCAGTGGCTGAAGATCAAGGATGCATGCACTGTACTGTCACCATTTGAGGAGGCAACGAGGATGGTGAGCAGGGACAATGCATGCATCAGTGACACAATTCCTTTAGTGTTCCTGCTGGAGCGCACTCTGCAGGGAATTATAGATGTGGCACTAGAGGCAGAGCAGCGGGAGGAAGAGGAGGCCTTCCTTAGCTCTCAAGGCACCAGCCTTTACGCAGACAGCATTCCTGCAGGTCCTCAGATCAGACAGGAGGAGGAGGAAGAATATAAGTAGTAGACTCGAAGCTAATGCCACCTCCAACCTACACTGCATGGGCTCCCTTATTCTGCAAAGCCTGCTAAAGGACCTCAGAATTTGTGCTATCAAGGAGAGGGATCATTACTGGTTGGCAAGCCTTCTTGATGCACGATACAAGGGTAAAGTTGCAGAGCTCATCCTGCCTGCACAGAGGGAGGACAGGATGAAACAACTCGAGGACGCTCTAAAGCGACACTTGTGTAACACGTTTCCAGGCACTGGTAGGTTACCAAGTGATGACAGGTGCTTCTGAGGCTGCGGATGATCAGAGGAAGAGAGGTGAAGGCCGGTGCCGGCCGCTTGACTGATGCCTTTTTAAATTTTTTTAGTGCAGGGACGTCAAATGTAGGCACCCATTGCCAGCGTCTTCACCGTATGGTGCAGGACTACCTAGGGGCAAGGGCAGAACTGGATACCTTTTACAGCAGATGATCCACTGGCTTACTGGTAGGGATGAGCCGAACACCCCCCGAGTTCGGTTCGGGGCCGAACCCGAATTTTTCCAAATGTTCGGGTCCGAACCCGAACCCGAACCCCATGCAAGTCAATGGGGCTGAAAATTTGGTTTTTAGAGTGCCCTCCAAGAGGGCATATATGCTACATATTTGCCATAAAAGGTGTATGGGGGTCCGGGTAGTGCCCTGGGGGACAGGAAACAAGGACAAAAAGTTTAAAAATATACATTTTTAAAGGGACAGTGAGTTTTCCATGAAATAAGGGTTAAAAATAAAAACCAAAAATTCCTTCAAATATCGTGCCTAGGAGGTCCCCATAACCTGCCCGTGAAGTGGCGGATATGTAGGATGTATAGAAACACTTAAAAACAAAAAAAATTATGTTTCAAATGACGGTGAATGCTTTTCCTTTAATCTATCCATAAACAACTGCTTGGGGCGGCAGTCTGTATGAAAAGAGGAGACATTTTCGGACACGCAGAAAAAGTTTACTGATTTTTTTGGCTAAATTATTGTGAAACTTATGCAGGCTTTGGATGAAAGTAACAATAGGTGCTTCAAAATTGGTCCTTTAGCGTCCCCAACAGTGCCGTCACACCGTAACCCCTCTGAGGATATGAATCTGATACAGGCGTCAGTGGCAGTGCACCAAATATTGTGCTTTTGGTGCCAGGCCTGCAAGTACTATCATACAGTAACCCCTCTGTGGTATTGTGGAAGAATGCAGGGGTGAACCATGTGGTCCTATATTAAAAAGATATGCATCTGGTAAAGGCGTCAGTGCACCCAGATATTCTGCCTTTGGTGCAAGACTGCCAGGCCAGCAAGTATCATCATACAGTAACCCCTCTGTATTATTGTGGAAAAATGCAGGGGTGGACCATGTGGTCCTATAATAAAAAAGATATGATTCTGGCACAGGCGTCAGTGCAGCCAAATATTGCGCCTTTCATGGCAGCAAGTGCATTCACACCGTAACCCTTTTGTGGTATTGTGGAAGAGTGCAGGGTTGGACCCTGCGGTTCAAAAAATTTAAATGATATAAATCTGGCACAGGCGTCAGTGCAGCCAAATATTGCGCCTTTCATGGCAGCAAGTGCATTCATACCTTAACCCTTTTGTGGTATTGTGGAAGAGTTCATTGCTGGAGGTTTTGTGAATGCAGAAGACATCCCCGATCTATTCCGTTACGTCAGCATCAGGGGGTTGATAGCTGCTGATCCAGGACTGTTTCATTTTTATAAAGGCCAGCCAGTCTACAGTCGGTGGACAGACGCACTCTTTTGTCTGTGACAAAACCTCCAGCGCCACTGAACGTCCTTTCAGAAAGCACGCTGGATGAAGGGCAACCTAGTAGCTGCATAGCATATTGGCTAAGTTCTGGCTAGTGATCCAATCTTAACACCCAGTAAGCCAGTGGATCATCTGCTGGAAAGGTATCCAGGTCTGCCCTTGCCCCTAGGTAGTCCTGCACCATATGGTGAAGACGCTGGTAATGGGTGCCTACATTTGACGTCCCTGGGCGTCGTGGACTAAAACAATTTAAAAATGCATCAGTCAAGCGGCCCTGGCCTTCACCACTATTCCTCTGATCATCCGTGTCACGTGGCATGTGCGGGTCTGGTGAGAGCCCAGCAGGCGGCGACACAGAGGGGAGGCCAGACAGGAATCACACAATGAATAAGTTTAATGAAACTTAAATAGGCCTTGGCAGCAGGCACTGAATGAATAAAGAAATATATAAAGTCCCGGGAGAGTTCTTGGATGGAGAGTCAGGATAGTGGACTATGCAGTCCCAGACTGCAGACAGGGTCCACTAGGAATAAATCCAGATAGCTGACAGTGGTACCTTGAGATCAAAAGGTCAGAGACGGTGGTAATCACTTGTAATCCACAGGTAGAGATCGCTGAGAGTCCCTTGCACAGGCAGATGTATCCAGAAACAACAAGGTAGACAGATGGATTTAGCAGGAGCAGGTTTGCACACGTCCAGATGACCTCAGTCAGGGAGCACAATGCAGAACCACTGCTGGTTCCGTCTCTCTGCCTTTTAAGGAGGTTAAATCATAGATGGGCCTCAGCTGGAACTCCTAGGCTGGACGGGAAAACCCAGGCTGGATCTCCAGGAGCCTGGACATGGCACTGGGCTGAGGTAAACCCCGGATTGGAACCCAATACAAAAACATTCCAGGACAAAGGCTGTTAGGACCAGGCTGTGCAATATAGGTACCCCGGGTGGACTGTGACAATCCGCAGCCTCAGAAGCACTTGTGTCAGCACTTGGTAATCTACCAGTGCCTGGAAAGGTGTTACACAAGTGTCGCTTTAGAGCGTCCTCAAGTTTTTTCATCCTGTGCTCCCTCTGTGCGGGCAGGATGAGCTCTGCAACTTTCCCCTTGTATCGTGGATCAAGAAGGGTTGCCAACCAGTAATGATCCCTCTCCTTGATAGCACGAATCCTGGGGTCCTTTAGCAGGCTTTGCATTATTAGGGAGCCCATGCAGCGTAGGTTGGAGGTGGCATTAGCTTCCGAGTCTTCCTGTTCAATGAGGATAACCATATCGTGCACTTCCTCCTCCCAGCCACGCACTAGCCCTTCTGTTTCACACGAAACCCTCTCTTGAGGAATCCCCACCTTCAATGCCCCCACTACTTAAATATTCCTCCTCTTCCTCCTCCTGTCTGATCTGAGTAGGACCCGTTGGAATGCTGTCTGCGGAAAGACTGGAGCCTTGAGAGCTAGGGAAGGCCTCCTCTTCCTCCCACTGCTCTGCCTCTAGAGCCACATCTATAATTCCCCGCAGAGTGTGCTCCAGCAGGAACACTAAAGGAATTGTGTCACTGATGCATGCACTGTCCCTGCTCACCATCCTCGTTGCCTCCTCAAATGGTGACAGTACAGTGCATGCATCCTTGATCATCAGCCACTGCGGGGGGGGGGGAAACAAGTTGACCTGAACCTGTCCTTGTGCCATACTCACAGAGGTACTCGTTGATGGCCCTCTGCTGCTTGTGCAGACGCTGCAGCATTGCTAATGTCGAGTTCCACCTGGTGGGCATGTCACAGATCAGACGGTTTGTGGGAAGGTGGAATTCTCTTTGAATTTCTGCCAGGCGAATGCTTGCTGGGAATGACCGTCTGAAGTGGCTGCAGACTTTTCTGGCCTGGCTGAGAAGCTCTGGCAGCCCTGGGTACTTGGTTAGGAAACGCTGTACCACTAGATTTAGGACGTGTGCTAGGCATGGTACATGCGTCAATTTACCCTTGCATAGGACTGAGAGAAGGTTGCTGCCATTATCACAGACGATCATTCCCAGCTCAAGCTGGCATGGTGTTAACCATCTCTGCACCTGGCCCTGCAGAGCTGACAGAATTTCTGGCCCGGTGTGGATCCTGTCCCCTAAACAAACCAGCTCAAGCCCAGTATGGCTTCTTTTTGCTTGATCCATTGCGTAGACCCTGTCAGGCGTCGGTTTAACTGCCACTTCGCCAGAGACAGAGAAGGAGGAGGAGGAAGAGGGAGAGGTGGTGGTGGTGGAGCAGACAGACCTCATACAAGCAGCTTTCTGGAGGCATGGTGGATGAACAAGCTCCAGCACAGAGCCCCGTCTTGGATCCCTCCCAGCTGCAATCAGAGTTACCCAGTGTGCCATGAAGGAAATGTAATGACCCTGTCCATGCTTGCTGGACCACGTGTCTAAAGTCACATGCACCTTGTTGCTGACTGCCTTTCCCAATGACTGGATAACATTGTCTTCCACGTGCTGGTATAGTGCTGGAATGGCCTTGTGTGAAAAGTAATGGCGTTTTGGAACCTGCCACTGTGGTACAGCACATTCAGCAAATTCACGGAAGGGAGCAGAGTCCACCAGCTGGAACGGCAGCAGCTGCAATGCAAGTAATTTTGCTAAGCTGGCATTTAGACGCTGTCCTTGGGGATGGTTGGGACTATATTTTTTCTTACGCTGCAGCAGCTGCGGCAACGTAATCTGACTGCGTAAATCTTCAGCTGCTGGGAGGATGTCACATTGTGAGGAAGGACCTGGTACATCCATTACTGTAGCATCATCCCTGTCAGTGGAGGTTGTAGGCAATGACATGGCAGGACATACAGTGAGGGTAAAGACAGATGAGGAAGAGGAGGACCTACGCAAAGTTTTGCGCCAACGGGATGCATGGCGGGTGGTCATATGTCGCCTCAAGCACGTGGTACCCAAGTGTCCGGTGTTTATCCCACGCTTCAGCCTCCTCTGACATAGATTACAAATAGCAACGGTGGGGTCTGCTGCACATTTCTTAAAGAACTCCCAGACAGCAGAGTTCCTGCATGTGTTCTTTGAGACAACAGCGCTCTGCACCGGAGCAGCTCTGACATCTAATGCTTTGGACTGGCTAGTGCTACGGTTGGTCACAGAGGATGTTGTGCCTCGTGTTTGCTGTGCCTCCTCCTCCTCCTCCTCCCCCTCCTCCTCACTTGATTCCTAAGTTTGATCTGGCACCCAGGTGGAGTCAGTGCCCTCATCATCGTCATCACCCCCTATCTCCTCGTCACTGGAGCCAACTTGGCAGTATGCTGCAGCTGCTGGGGCAACATGAGTGCCAGTTATTTGTGTGTCATCACTGGCACCCCCTTCCTCTAGTTTGATTATACTCCCTTGCTCAACCTCAGAGATTGAATCAGAGCACTGTAGTTGTTGCGCATCCTCAAGCAGCATGTCACTGTCATTGTAGTCAAACAATTCAGCTGACTCCTCCGTGTGTGATAGTGAGGCTACGGCAGGAGTAGCTGTGGACATGGAGGCTGCATTAGATGCTTTGGCAGCTGAGGTGGACTGTAAAGCACTAGAAGCCTGGCTGGCAGAGGACTCGGAGGATGAGGATGGCCTGGCTAGCCAATCCACCAAATCCTCTGTATGTTGCTGCAGGTTAAGAAGATGGCCAGCACCAGTTATAAAGGACAAGCGTGCCCCTGCAGAGGATGCACCACGTCCACCACGACCAGAGGCACAGCCTCCCGACACAGGTGCTGCCTGCCCTCTTATCTGTGTCTGGGAGCGTCTGCCTGTCCTTTTTGTTCTTTCAGACATGGTGAGTGATATATAGATTAAATATATACAGAACTCTGATTCAACTCTGGTATAAAGATTTACAGAATTCTGGTATAACTCAGTGAGACACTCTGATAGCTGGCAGCCAGTGACAAGACACAGATTACAATTCGCAGAAACCTCCTATAAATCGTTGATACCCCCTGATGAGTGCCAGTGACAAGACACAAACTACGATTCGCAGAAATCTGCTACAAGTCAGTGAGACCCCCTGATAGGACCCCCTGATAGCTGGCAACAGTGACAAGACACATATTACAATTCGCAGAAACCTCCTAAAATGCAGTGAGACCCCTTGATGGGCGGCAGTGAAACCTCCTATAAATCAGTGAGACCCTTTGATGGGTGGCAGTGAAACTCTTATAAATCAGTGAGACCCTTTGATGGGTGGCAGTGAAACCTCCTATAAATCAGTGAGACCCTTGATGGGTGGCAGTGAAACCTCCTATAAATCAGTGAGACCCTTTGATGGTGGCAGTGAAACCTCTTATAAATCAGTGAGACCCTTTGATGGGTGGCAGTGAAACCTCCTATAAATCAGTGAGACCCTTTGATGGGTGGCAGTGAAACCTCCTATAAATCAGTGAGACCCTTTGATGGGTGGCAGTGAAACCTCCTATAAATCAGTGAGACCCTTTGATGGGTGGCAGTGAAACCTCCTATAAATCAGTGAGACCCTTTGATGGGTGGCAGTGAAACCTCCTATAAATCAGTGAGACCTTTGATGGGTGGCAGTGAAACCTCCTATAAATCAGTGAGACCCCTTGATGGGTGGCAGCCAGTGAGAACACACGGATTATAACAATTCCAAAATATTTTGTAGAAATTAGTGACCCCAAAAATACTGCGTGGTACTGGCTGTGTGACAAGACACAGATCACCTCAATTCACAAATGTTTTAAAGAAATTAGTGAGCCCCAAAATACTGTGTGGTACTGGCTGTGTGACAAGACACAGATCACCTCAATTCACAAATGTTTTAAAGAAATTAGTGAGCCCCAAAATACTGCGTGGTACCTGCTGTGTGACAAGACACACATCACCTCAATTCACAAATGTTTTAAAGAAATTAGTGAGCCCCAAAAAAACTTGCTGGCTGTGTGACAAGACACAGAAGATCACCTCAATTCACAAATGTTTTAAAGAAATTAGTGACCCCAAAAAAACTTGCTGGCACAGTGACAAGACACACATATCAATTCCCTGATATTTTGTAGAAATTAGACCACCCCAGACCCCCCCAGTAGCGTGGCAGACCGGCAGTAACAACACACAACAATCTCCTCTGAAATTTCCTCTGAAATGCGTGCAGAATCGGCGCGTGGAAACGTTATATAGTGTGCTGCGGGACTTAGCTCAGTGAGATTTGCCCAATCAGGACTCTGAGCGGTGATTGGCATACTGTTGAACCTGTCTTGCACCAGACCTGTGGTCAGGTGCAAGGCTGTAGCCAATTACGAGTTTCAGGCCAGTGGGAAAATGCATTGTGGGCCATTGTGATGCATTGTGGACTCGAACATGCGCCGAACACCCGGAAATGTTCGGAGTTCGCGATCTACCCGAACAGGCTAGGTTTGGCCCGAACTCCGAACTGTCCGAACCCGAACCGCTCATCCCTACTTACTGGGTGTTGAGATTGGATCACTGGCCAGAATTTAGCCAATTTGCTACTAGGTTGCCCTTCATCCAGCGTGCTTTCTGAAAGGACGTTCAGTGCCGCTGGAGGTTTTGTCATAGACAAAAGAGTGCGTATGTCCACCGACTCTGTAGACTGGCTGACATTTATAAAAATGAATCAGTCCTGGATCAGCAGCTATCAACCCCCTGATGCTGATGTAACTGAATAGATCGGGGATTTCTTCTGCATTCCCAAAACCTCCACCATTGCACTCTTCCACAATACCACAAAGGGGTTACGGTGTGAAGGCACTTGCTGCCACCAAAGGTAAAATATTTGGGTGCACTGCCACTGACGCCTATACCAGATTCATATCATTTTAATATTTGACCACAGGGTCCAACCCTGCACTTTTCCACAATACCCCAGATGGGTTACTTACGGTGTGAAGGTACTTGCTGCCACCAAAGGCACAATATATGGGTGCACTGCCACTGACGCCCATACCAGATTCATATCATTTTAATATTGGACCGCAGGGTCCACCACTGCACTCTTCCAACACTGATCAGCCTGCAAATAACATTTCTGCAATCACATCCCAGAAACACACGGGACAAACTTCTTTCCAACACTGATCAGCCTGCAAATAACATCTCTGCAATCACAACCCAGAAACACACGGGACAAACTTCTTTCAAACACTGTTCAGCCTGCAAATAACATCTCTGCAATCACAACCCAGGTATCCAGATCTCCACACGATGGCCACCATCACATTCTGTAATATTGCATCATCGCAACTGTATTTTGTGTCTGCATTTATTAATTTCTGGCTGATTATCCTCTAAATTGCCACATTTTTAGATAGATTGAATTTGTAGCTAGTTTTTCACTAGTGCCCCGCGCCACCCCCCCCCCCATTACAAAGGCATCTTACACTTACCTGAACTAATTTCCTTTTCACACAGAAACACACGGGACAAACTTCTTTCAAACATTGATCCTAGGCACGATATTTGAAGGTATTTTTTGTTTTTATTCTTAACCTTTATTTCATGGAAAACTCACTGTTCCTTTTAAAAACTTTTTTTAAATCTTTTTGTCCTTGTTTCCTGTCCCCCAGGGCACTATCCGGACCTCCATACACCTTTTATGGCAAATATCTAGCATATATGCCCTCTTAGAGGGCACTCTAAAAATCAAACGTTCGGGTCCCATTGACTTACATTGAGTTCGGATCGTGAAAACTTCTGAAATTGTTCGAGTTCGAACCGAAGACGGGGGCGTTCGGCTCATCCCTAATGCAGAGATTCTGTATGGAGGTGGTCTCAGATCCCTCACCATGTATTTTCCAACCTCAACAGGCTTTGTGGAAATCTCAGAGCTTTTGTCTTGACACAGGGAGGTAGCACAAGTATTGACTAAAAAGGTGTCAATATTTGTCCCAAACATATATTTAACAAATCATTTTTTTATAACCTCGTGTTGTGTTTGCAGTTTTTCTCCATGAGAGCAGACTATGTACAGTATGTGTATTTTTTAAACAAAAGATCATAAGATTATTTGACTAATATTTACCAAGGCTGACAATAATAGCTGAGGGCACTGCGTAAAATATATGCACATTTAGCACTTCTACAAAACCTGCACTCCGTCTCTCTGTCACATATATCTATATAAAAACAGTCCACCAGGAGTCGTTGCCAGCGGTGGCGCAGTATTGACCAGTGGCTCCAAAATATTCTGAATCCAGCTCCTAATACTGTGACTATATCAATTAGTATATTAACACTCTATTCAATGCTCGGTTACAAACTGAACCTATATGCTAAGGATAAGATGGATAATCGGTCAAACCTCCCAATCCTACATGTAATAAAAATCTATACAAAAATACATATTTGCTTTCTAACAAAGATAAGAAAAACATTATAATATGCGCATATGATGGACAGCTTTTCTGGACAAGCCTGCCGGCTTCGTGTTATGTGGCCCCAACGAATGTTTGTGTTTTGTAAGTATGGGAATGTAATGGCTTTTCGATTGACTGGGCTTCTAAATAGTTTTGAAAATTGGAATTGCGGAGACAGGGTCCTTGCACCAAAACCACTCTACTAAGAATGGACGAAAGGGAACTCAGCCTATAGCATAGGAACGTTTTTTTTTTACAGTGAGAACAATAAAGCTGTGGAATTCTCTGCCTGTTGAGGTGGTTGGGTCAGAGTCTGTACAGACTTTTATATACAATGACTGGATAACTCCCTGCAAAAACAGAATATTACGGGTTATAACATATTTAATATGTGGGTAAAAACTGCATGATCCAAGGTGAAATCTGACTGCCAACATGGGATTGTTTTCCCATGTTGTCGAATAATTGGTGAGCAGTTCAGACTGAGTTTTTTTACTTACTTTGGAACAACGGCAGTAGGTGATGTGTGAAAGACTGAACTTGGTGGACGCACTTCTTTTTATCAGCCTTTAACTATGAAAGATTAATTTGTTATGGTGCCAGGCATGGCCCTTGTGTTGTTCCCATCTACACTGAAGTTCATCTAAGCAGGGCTCCCTATGCCTATAGTCAGAAATGGCTCTATAATTAGGTAAAATAGACGGTTGCCTTACTTATACAGGGGCCTCAAAGATTGTACATGCTATAAAGTGTATAGATACTCGAATATAACGCGATGGATAGAAATTTAGTATTGAGATGAGAGAAACTTGAGCCTTGAATATAACGGAAGGAGCAAATGTGGATCGAGCTTTGTAGCGATCAGAGCACTATCTGCGTTCAGCAAGGTGGCCACACATTCCTTCCACTCTCAACTTCGCTCGTGTGACCCTGGCCTAATTAAATTGATGCCGGAGTCACACGAGCACAATTGAGAGTGGAAGGAATGTCTGTGAGAGTGGACGTTCCTTCCACGCTGATGTTGGTGCATTCAGCACTGTAAGGCTAGGGTCAGACGAACGCATTTTCGCGTTGTCTGTGACAAAGTGCGTTCGAACGAATGGACGCATTTTTTCACGGAATACGCGATAGCGGTCATACGATGCGCCTTTTCGTCTGTGATTTTGTACGGATCATCAATAAAACACTTTTTGTGTCTGGACGTTATGTTAGCCGTACATTAGCAGCGTCTGACGTCTCCCAATCATGCACACACGCCTCTAGCGGACGCAGCGCACTCTGTACGTCCGTACTAGAGGTTTGATGTTCTAGAAAAAATGCGTTCGTTTGCCACTTGCGTTGCGCGGACAAACTTTCGTGCAGCCGTTCGTCGTATGTTCCCCGGCATTGGACGTCATTTGCTGCTAGCACGGCCGTGATTTCGTGCGTCTAAACGCACGTTTACAACTGCTTTCGTCTGACCCTAGCCTAAGCTTGATCCTCCTATGGAGGATTACACTTTGTAGCCCTGTCGAACGTACGTCGTAGCTTGTAGCCTTTGCACTTGGGGCTACATTACAATCCCCGTGTTAAAATGGAGGTGGTAGGGAGAAAAAAGTTTTCCCCCTACTGCCCCAGTTTTAATGGGGGATTGCAATGCAGGCGCAAAAAATGCTGCCTGCATTTGTAGCGGGCGCTACGCCCCGGGATGCTCGCGGCAGCGCTGAGCGCAGCCGCGAGCATCCACTCGATGGAGCCCATAGGACTCCATTGAGCCAGACGTCGGCGGTCACATGACCTGCCAGCTCTCACCTCGCGAGATCTGGCCGGTTGGCGTAGTGATACGCAGGGGGAGACTGAGAAACTTTTTCCCCCAATCTCTCCCTGCCCCCGCCAGATGGAGGAGATGGACAGAGCCGCGGTCCTCGCCGCGGGACAGGAGGTGAGTATACGATTCTTTTTTTTATTTTTTGGGCTGGTGTTAACGGATTCTGCAGAAGCAGAATCCGTTAACACCAAGTACTGGCTCTGGTTAACTTTACGCTAACCAGAGCTGAACGTTAATCAGCGTTAGGACTTTGTAACCCAGGGCATACTTGAATACGAGAGAAATCTCAATGTATCCTTCCTGGTAAAATACTTTATAAATAAATAAATATTCCACAAAAATACCACCCTACATATACAAACTCTAATTTACCAAGAGAGTCTGAAGAACCTTAATTAAAATGTATTGGGTTTATTTCTTCATTTTTTCATTAAAAGTAAACCCTCATTTTCTAGCTCTGACGTGGGCCTCACAAACTCTAGGGCTTCCTCTGCCTTTAGTTTTTTGTCTTTCAAAATTCTTGTAAGTTTTTGTTAGTTTGTGTGTAGCAAAACAAAATAAGCACTATATAAATGATGATACGTTTACTGTATATAAAGTTATTTCGAACTAAATAATTACGTATTCTGTGTACACGTGACTGCCTTGTTGGCTCTCATGTTTAATGTAGCTGTTGAAGTATAAGAATTTTCACTATTTACATTTTTTTATTTTTGCAGAGCGCTTCATCTTATTGAGAGCTATAATCACGGTACATCTGCTTCAGGTTATATGATTTTTACAAACCTCAAAATAAATAAAATACAACTTTAAAAAAAAAGATAAAAAGGATTTTATACTATTTATACCAAGCTACACTGCAATGCTGTTTGGACTGCCCAGAATGCGTTCCAGTCGTCCAAACCTCTGTCAGCAGCTCACATGTGAATAGCTAAACATTATTCATCATCTCCGTACACTGCATAAGGCTAGGGTCAGACTAACGCATTTTTCGTGCTGTCTGTGAAAAAGTGCGTTCGAACGAATGGACGCATTTTTTCATGGAATACGCAATAGCGGTCATACGATGCGCATTTTCGTCCGTGATTTTGTACGGATCATCAATAAAACCCTTTTTGTGTCTGGACGTTATGTTAGCCGTACACTAGCAGCGTCTGACGTCTCCCAATCACGCAAACACGCCGCTATGCGGACGCAGCGCACTCTGTACGTCAGTAGTAGTGGTTTGACGTTCTCAAAAAAATGCGTTCGTTTGCCACTTGCGTTGCGCGGCCGCACTTTTGTGCGGCCGTTCTTCATATGCAGCCCGGCATTGGACGTCATTTGCTGCTAGCACGGCCGTGATTTAGTGCGGTTAAACGCACGTTAAAACTGCTTTCGTCTGACCTTAGCCTAAGAGGAGCATGTGACAGCGGTTAAAAATAATGTATCAGTTACTATAAGCATATGGCCTTACAACTACATTACACATGAACTATGTGTACGTCTGAAACTCCAAACACGATGTCAAACATTTCATAGAATATAACATGGCTATTATAATACTTCTGGGATCTTATTTTAAAATACAATCCAGAAGCGACTGAACGCGGGTACCTGCATAATCTCACTTCCACCTGGAATATTAGTCACCTTACCGGTCCCTCAAGCAGTAGATGGAGCCACTGATGTTGTTTTATGGGGAAAGTCAGGGGTTCCTTCTGGTTCTCCTTTTCATTAGGCTCTCACTCTTTATCAGATGAAACTGTATTTTCTCCACCTCACTAACACATTGTGTTGATCGTTGTTAAATTGAGCAGATTCTTGTTATAAACATTGAATAAATCACTACTGGAGACTCGAAGGCCTGGGACCTAAATTTATTATATATCTGTATATATGTACAGTATATATATATATATAGTACTTACATTACAAGGGCTGTGGTGGAGGACAAAAAGTGAGATAAAAAGCCTCCACGCTATAGTTAGTTAGGTTTTTTTATTGCAGAAGCCATTTGCACATCACAGCAATTCAAAGAACTGCATCCCAGAGCTCCTGTGCTACATTCCCCATATGCAGAAAGGAATTATGGGTAGGATATGTAAATGACATCTGTCTTACTTTTATGCATCCTGGGTCTGATTAGCTCCTAACTGATGAGGGTCTAATAAACCCGAAACAGCGCTGTCCTAGAAGTTGCTTTGGCCAGTTGCATAAACCTTATCTCTGCTAAAAAAAAAGCCATAGTGTGGCATGGCATTGATTTAAGGGTTCTGTATAAAAACAGACCCAGGATGCAAAAAAGTGAGACAGATGTCATTTGCATATCCTACCCAGAATGCCTTGCTGCATATGGGGAACGTAGCACAGGAGATCTGGGATAAAGTTCTTTGAATTGCTGTGATGTGCAAATGGCTTCTGCAATAATAAACTCTCTCTCATATATATATATTTATATATACATAAAGAGCATATACATTGGATATACATTTTTTAATACGGATAAACAAAGTTTTGCGGTTATAGCACGTCCCTTAGTCTGTCCACTCTACTTTGAATATAATATATATATACAGTATATTTAAAAATATAGACACAGACAGAACAGGAGAAGCTGCACTCATCCTTAAGGCTAGGGTCAGACGAGCACATTTTGTACAGACTGTGCGTCCGTGCAGTACGGACGTACTTACTGACTGACAACAAGGTAGTGGCCACACAGTCCGTTTTTTTCACTGACGTATTTTTTGACTGATGTAGCAGGGAAAATAAATTACAATGAAAGAACATTCTGTCCGTCAAAAATGCTGGACGTATAAATGCAGTCTGTCTGACCACGCTCCATCACTCACACACAAAGCTACACGGATGTTGCAGACGTGGTGCACTCCGCACGTCCGTTCTAGCAGTATTACGTTCTTGCCTAACCTGCGTCCGTTTGCCGCGTCCATCATGTGTCCGCACGTCTGTGCAGACGTACTTCGTGTGAGGGGCTCCATTGGTCAGAATGCTATGCTGCCACGGATGTACAAATGTGCGGAAACACGGACGTGATAACTGCGATCGTCTGACCCCAGCCTAACATGTATTTTTGTTTAAGGGTACTGATGACTAGTAAGTATATAAATATATATTTATTTTTATTACTTGCTAATTTGAACCCAAAATTTGCATGATTCTTGCGACAATCACAAGCTTATCTCAAGCAGCTGCTGATGATGAAAAGCCTGAAATGACTGTCCAGAAGTGAATTTTTTGTTGTTGCATCACCTGACCGATGCTTGAGGACATGTAGCATGGCATTGCAGTGGTATGCGGTGTGTCTGCGCTAATGCAGACATGTGTTGCAGCCCTAATTTGCATATCCTAACCAGAATTCCCTGCTATGTTTGGGTAAAAGGCAGAGAATGAGCTCTGTGTGCAACACAAGTCTCTGATTTGCTGGGATGTGTAAACGTTTTATGCGATAACTTACATTCTTTCTTGCCCTTTGCATATTGAAGGATTCTCCTCTCACTTTTTAGCCCTTCTTCATTTAAATAGTTATTAGATTGCGAGCTCCTCCGAGCAAGACCCTGCACACCTCTTATCTCTTGGTTCCTTAGTTTGTTTCTCTATTTGATGATTAATTCCCCAATCTTATGTGTGTGTTTATATATATGTTCTATATGTCTGTGTATATATATATATATATACATCCACAACAAACATAATACAGATATTGATGTTTTTAAGTATTTGTGACATCATGCTATTTGATACACCAGGTGGAACGTAGCTGCCTCCATTCATCCCCCAGCTGCTCTTCAGAATAACTACCTCCTCCCTAAAGCAGATTCTAAATACTCTGTATAGGGTCTGCCGTTAAAGAAAAACACTGCTGCTTTTGTTAATCATATGAGGCCCCGAACATGGCAGGGGGAAGTGAAGCCATTAGATGATGCAAGATCATTTTTCGTCATTATCTAAGCATGGGAAGCCTATGGACGCGGGTCACTGCTGCATTCAGGGGATGGGGCAGAAGACACCTTCTTTTATTTTTGCAGCTTTTCAGATATTTAAACAAACAACAGTTTTATGATTTTTGAAAACCACAGAAAAAGTAAATTGCAGGAAACTTTAACCCAAAAGAGACTCAGTCAAACGCGGGACTTGTTCCACTCGCGGTAGTTGATTCTAACTGGTGAGACCTCACTTGGAGTACTGTGTGCAGTACTGGAGACCGTATCTCCAGAAGGATATAGACATCTTAGAGAGAGTTCAGAGAAGGGCTACTAAAATGGTGTACGGCTTGAAGGAGAAAAGTTACCAGGAAAGGCTTAATGATCTTAACATGTATAGCTTGGAAAAAAGACGAGACAGAGGAGATATGATAGAAACATTTAAATACGTAAAGGGAATCCACAAGGTAGAGGAAGGGAGTATATTTAAAAGGAAACAAAGTAGCAAAACAAGAGGACATAGTCTTAGATTAGAGGGGCAAAGGTTTAAAAGTAACATCAGAAAGCATTATTTTACTGAGAGGGTGGTGGATACATGGAACAGCCTTCCAGTTGAAGTGGTAGAGGTCAAACCAGTGATTGAATTTAAGCAAGCATGGGATAGGCATAAGGCTATCCTAAACAAAAGATAAATCCAGGTTAAGTATTCATGTAATTGGGCAGACTAGATGGGCCGAAAGGTTCTTATCTGCCGACATTTTCTATCAGGGTTATTCAAAGAGATCCGAATTGCTTGAGAAAGGTAACCGAACCCTGAAAATCAGCGTTCGGTTACCTTTCTTGGCCATTCGGCTATCCAGAGAGCAGGCAATTCGCCAAATCCTGTATATTATAACAAAAAATGAAATAAAATATGAATTTTCAATAATTTACAACGTGTAAAGTGTTTTTTTTTCACATTTTAACATGCGAGCAATTGCGGTTATATTTTGTATGGGGTGCGCTTGTTAAAAAAATTAGAAATGGGGTCTCGTTACATTTTTTTTGGGGAAAATTATGCGATTTTTAACAAAAGCACCGCATACAAAAATCGTTAGTGCAGCATCATTGTTCACATTATAATTGAAATGGGAACAATATTGCTGCATTAACAAACCAAAAAAAAGGAAAAAAACTTGTTTATTTTTTTTATAATGTTCTTTAAATATTTTTTTATTTTTAATTTTAATTTTTTTTAAAAAACTTTTTTCATGGTCATGTTTGGTATCGTTGGAACGGCCATGCCGATCCAACAGTACCAAACATTAACCCCTAGCTGCCACGGATCGGGAGATAGGGGGTTCAATGAAACACCCTATCTCCATCATTGGTGGCAGTTAGGGGTTAACTCCAGGACTGGCGTCATCGTGCTATGCACGATGACGCCAGTCCTCAGGGGGAGTTCCCGGAGGCTTGGCCGACATCCAAGATGTCGGCCAGCTCCGGGAAAGGATCACGAACCGGCGCTTTTCGGCGCCGAATCGTGATCTGGCCCCCATGGGGTTAATGCCAGGTACCGTTTGGAAGGGCAGGCTGTGCCCTTCCAAACGGTGCCTGACATTAATCTCAGGCCCCCGGCAATCGGGAGGGAGAGAAGTCCGAAGGACCTCCCCCCCTCCCTTTCAGGCGCCTCCTCCGCACACGCGGGGGGGCGCCTGAATTAGATGTCATCGCGCCGCCGCGATGACATCTAATGGTGCCGGCGGCGTCCCCCGAGTGCTGGGCTGACATCGAGGACGGAACCCGGCTGATCGCTGGCCAGAAAGGGAGGCCGCCCTCAGCGCGTCCTCCGCACGCAATCCTACCTGTGGGTGGACGCGCTCAGCGCGTCCTCCGCAGTGAAAGGGTTAAAAGGCCGAATAAACCGTTCATTATAATAATCTGCAGTAAAAAGTCTCTTTATTTTTAGATTTTTTTAGGACCTTTTAGACATTTTTTTGCAAACATTTTTTTTCTGTTTTTTTTTTAATCATTTTTTCTTTTTTCTGTAATAGCCCTCTTTATTATCATTTCCTGGACCTCATATGCAAATTTCAGACATTTTCGCTCAGTAGTTTCTTTGCAAACAGTGTTTCACTTTTCAATCATTCATACAAACTGTTTTCCTAATTTATTCACTGCCTCTTCTGCTGTGCGGAAGGCTGCGATCGGCTCCTGTTCGGGTTTTTCTGTGGTTTTCGGCAGGTTAATAAAGATGTTTTTGAGGGTTTTCGGCGTGCATTCGCTGGGTTTTGCGGTTCGTTTTCGTCGGGTTTGCGCTTTGCGGCATCCTTTCCCTGCAATTCGGGGACCCTGTGGTGCTTGCTGAGTACACCGCAGGGTCACCGAAATGGGATCGGCAAAACAAACCGAATTGAGGAGAACGAAAAGTCACCGAACCTGCGGTGACTTTTCGAATCTCTTTGAATAACCCTGTATGTTTCTATGTTTCTAACTGGATGTATTTTGTTTTAATTAGCAATCTAGATAATAGCTGTGATATCCCTAGCATGTAACTATCAGGGTTATTCAAAGAGAATCGAAAAGTCACCGCACGTTCGGTGACTTTTCGCTCTCTTCAATTCGGTGCAGTTCGGCGATCCAATTTCGGTGACCCTGCTGTGTATTCAGCAAGCACCACAGGGCCGCTGAAATGCAAGGAAAAGTCGCCTTCAAACCTGCTGAAAACTCACTGCAAAACGAGGGCGAACTCACACCGAAACCCGCAAAAACATCTGAATTAACCCCGCCGAAGACGCCAGAGAAAGCCGAGCAGGAGCCGATCAGAGCGCAGAGCAGCCGCTGGAAAAACCCAACACCGCAGACGAATGGAGTGAAAAAAAAGGAAACAGTTTGCTTGAATGCTTGAAAAGTGAAACGCTGTTTGCAAACAAACTACTAAGCGAAAATGTCTGAAATTTACATATAAGATCCAATGAATGATAATAAAAAGGGCTGTTACAGAAAAAAGAAAAAATGATTAAAAAAAAACCAGAAAAAAAATGTTTGCAAAAAAATGCCTAAAAGGTCCTAAAAAAATCTAAAAATAAAGAGACTTTTTACTGCAGATTATTATAATGAATTATTAGATATTGGATTAAAACGGGAATATTTTCAACATTGACGCCTATGGAATTCACCTGAATAAACCTGCCGAATTAAACCACCAAATGGCAGGGCATTTCGGCAACTTTTCCCTGCTGGGTTTGTTCTCTGAATAGCCGAAGCATTGGTTCGAACAGGCACCGTACAGACACCGCATATGCAGGCAATTCGCCAGGATTTGGCGAATTGCCTGCTCTCTGGATAGCCGAATGGCCAGGACAGGTAACCGTACCCTGAATTTCAGCGTTCGGTTACCTTTCTCCAGCAATTCGGAGCTCTTTGAATAACCCTGTTTGTGTTTTTAGATGTAAAGATTCTTTACATTTTTTCATTGAGTTGTCAGTGTCACCCGGCTTGGGACCCTATTGAACAGTTGCCGTTAAGATATACTTGAAAACGAGAGAAATCTCAATGTATCTTTCCTGGTAAAATACTTTGCAAATAAATAAATATATAAATAAAATAAACTACACAATGTCTCCAGTAGTGATCTTAATGGTGGTAATCGCTTTATGTGAATCACCCTGTAAGAAGAGTTATACCTAAGGCCCAATTCCAAGGTTGGTGTTAAATGGCAGACGCTAATGGAAAACTGCCGTTTTCCATTAGTGCCGGCCATTTATCACCAGTATTATGACGGAGCAGATTTCTCAGCAGCCCCAGTTATAACTCTTGTTAGGTGCTAAAAGATATCCCCAGCCTCGCTAAGCAGCGTAGTTGTGTTATCTGCTCCTGGAGTCCATAGGACTCCAAGGAGACAGACCTGAGTTCACGAGTATGAGATCCGGTCGGGCGGTGGAGGGCTACGCGGAGAATCTCTGGAGACTATTTCTTCCCATTGTTCCCTTTGTTCCCTTTGGGGGAGGAAGTGGCAGATCGTGCTCTCCACTGGGGGAATCTAAGGTGAGTATTGAATTTTTCGGTAGGGTCAGACCAATATGTAAAGTGATTGTGCCGAAGCGCAATCGCATAACACCAGGGTCTGTGAGACGTTATTCTTTTCAGAATAACGTCAGGTGTAGATAGAGAGTAAGCTTGTTGGAATAGCTCATTCTCCATGTTCTGGGGCCACATTAGTTTCTGTAGCGCTGGGTTTAATTCCCTGTCGTGGCAGTACCTTTTTTTGGCCACCGGAGGGAGACAAGCGCGATGAGAGACATTGAACATTGGGACTACATTTCCCGGCATGCTTTGGGAGCGGACACAGGAAGTGGGTGGGACACAGACACTTACATCCTGAGCCTCGTGGAGAGAGCTGGCAGAGCGCGCCAGGGAGCGAGAGGAGCAAGACGCAGAGCAGCAGAACGAGACAGCGACTAGGCCGGAGCGCAGCTGGGGCCTGACAGAGCTAAAGACCGGGTTGTTCAGCCTTACCAGAGGAAGACCCAGTGATTCACAGAACTACCCGCGCTGATATTGAGGAAGCTGGAGGACCACTAGTGAGGAGTACCGCAGATCGATTGGACAGGGAGAGCAGGCGGTGAACTGGATATCTTGCGGCAGCCACAGAAAGCCAGACAGCAGATCCAGTAACCAGGAGAACCCCAGTCAACATCGAGCGGAGAGACGTCCTGGGTCGAGGGGAGCATCAAGTATCTGGCGGATGGGTGAGAGGCCTTCCAGGCCGTTGTGAAAATAAAGCACGCTGCTGTTTGTTTCCAAAACCCACAGGGCCCCAAGATAGTCGAAGATACCTCATAAGCAATTCACTGGCCAGTTGAATATTGTACCCGGGTACCATAACACACACACACACACACGTACATTCTGGGACATAACCTGTGCGGGTCTCACTCCCCAACCTCAAGAAAGGGGATTAAAGATATATTTTCTTCATTTCTTTTCCGCTGCGCATTTCTCGAATTACGAAACATTGTATTTTCTTTTCCGCTGCGCGTTTCTCGAATTACGAAGCATCGTATTTCTTTTCCGCTGCGCGTTCCTCGAATTACGAAGCATCGTATTTCTTTTCCGCTGCGCGTTTCCCGCATTACGAAGTACTGTAAATATATATACGAACACCGTGTTATTCATTATATGCCATTTATTCTAGTAAACTATATAATCTATAAAATCCACAATGGTGCTGGAGTATATTTATTCCCTAGTGCGGGGAGACTGACCCGAGGTTCAATTTCAGCGGCTCCTCCGGGAGTGAGCGCTACACGTGGGGGCTCGTCCGGGATCCAGTCTCTGGAAAAACCGCATCTAAAGGGTTAAATATGGATCCAGACACTGCTGCCGAATGGTGTGAGGAGCACAGTAGTCAGTTAGAATTTTGTATAGTCATGGATATTCCCGCAGACACTTGGGCCGAAGATCAGATTCGCCAGGCCGTGGCCGCGCTGACACCAGATCATCGGGGGTTAATCCTGGACATTAAAGAGAACCCAGATACCTCTCACACGTATGTTCTTTTTGAGTGGAGAAAGGGTGTTCCAGTGTGTTTTCAGGGCGCGAGCGTGAAGCTGACCGATGAGGTGGAAGTCCAACTGATTCAGCCAAGTGCGCCACGTGGCGAATCCGCAAGTGTTCCTGCGCCCAGTCCGTTGGCCATGATCGGGCCTGAATTTATAGTGGCTATTGGAGATTTGCTGGCTAAGTGTCAGAGAACAAGCCCTCCGCACACTAACTTCGGTTATCGACGGTTGAGAAATTTTACAGGAAACGTACCAACTCCGGCGGGAGAAGAAACCTTCGAAGAATGGGTGGAACAGGCGATGCAGGCTCTGGATGAGTGGGACGTCCCTGAAGCCCAGAAAAAGCAAAGGATCACCGAGAGCTTAAAGGGACCTGCGTCAGAAGCTGTAAGAAACCTAAAATTGAGTAAGAAAGACTGCACTGCTTTAGATTATTTAAATGTTCTGGAGGAAGAGGCTGCAGAGCTCGTATATCAGTATGAACACACCTACCAGCGGAAAGGTGAGAGAATGACCGAATATATGAGGCGCCTAGATAAGATTCTGCACCAGATTCTCCTCAAGAAAGGGGCCGAACCGGCTGAAGTAGATAAGATCCGAATAAAACAGATTCTGAGGGGCTCTCAACCTCTAGATCCAGTGATGCTGCAGCTGAGAAGCAGAGAAGGTAATCAAGAACTGAAGTACCTGGAACTGATCCGAGCTGTCAGAGAGGAGGAGGCTTTACTGGAAGAAAAATCCTTCAGGCGAGGAGAAAGAGCTTACGTGCAACCTGTGAGGCATAACGACTGTTTGCAGCCTGAAAGCGACTCGTTGGATACTTACGGATCCGACGTGGACGAACAAGAGCATCTGATCGCTTTTAAATCCACAGAGAGGGCTGTCAAAGAATTAAACCTCTCTGAACTGTTAAGAAAGTACAAGAAGCTCAAGCTGAATTGCAACAGGCGCACACGGAACTGTGCCGAGTATTGTTGAAGGTGACAGAGATGCAGACAGAGATGCAGAAGTTCCTTACAGGCATGCAGACAACCGGAGTTGCTGTGGCGTCTAGCCAGGGTCCTTCAACCGAATCACAGCGGGTGAATGCGTCTCCGTCTTCAAAGAAGAGGTGTTTCAGTTGTGGAGAAATGGGCCATTTCCGCGCACAATGCAAAAGCCAAAAGCCTGAAGGAAATAGAGTAGAGGAGATGTTGAAAGCCTTGGAAGGACTGTTATCTACCTCACCGGCGGGAAACGCCAGAGGGCACCAGTGAAGGAGCAACCTAGGTGCCCGAAGGTTGAAACCCGCTCAAAAAATCAAGCCAGGACTAAGAGGGCGAGAGGGCCCAAAGTCTGGCCAACTGCTGAGCCTGCCAGGACTGAAAGAGTCACTCCCTTAGTATCCGGGTCTACGTCATGGGGAAGCAATGCACACCCAAAACCTAGACGGGCCAAGAAGGCCAGGGTGCAACAAACTGGGTCTAAGTGACCTGGTGCCACCACCAAGTTTCCTGACCAGCTGATAGGTCCTTCTCCTATTGTGCCAATCCAAGTGGAGGGAGTCTACACGAAAGCCCTGTTGGATTCAGGGGCTCAAGTGACATTGATCTACCGAGACTTCTACGAGAAACACTTGAAGCACATTCCTCTACAGAAATTGAAGGACCTGGAAATCTGGGGCATTGGAACTGAGAAACTCCCTTATGACGGGTATCTACAGGTGAAGTTGGAGATCGGATCCGAAGTCATCGGACAGTCCGGAGGTTGTGATGCATTGGCCATTGTGTGTCCTCGGCCTTCAGGGGCAAACAGGAGTTCCATGATAGTGGGGACGAATACTGATTTGGTGCGACATCTCCTGACACCTATCATATTGGAAGAAGGTTCTACTCAAGGAGTACACCCAATGTTACGTGCAGTCTATCAGAGGATGGTCGAAGAACAGAAGGCACCTGCCGAAGTGGGGCGCCCATGGAGATTAGAAGGAACAGAGAAGGTTCTGCAAGCAGGAGAAGTAGCGAGCTTCTGGGCTTCAGTCAAGTTGAACGGATCGCAACCAGGTCCCTATGTGGTACTGGAAACCGATTTTAATCATGGGAGTGAAGCCGGAGTATAAGTAATTCCTGAAATAATCTCCACTAAAGCTTTGAAAAGAACACGAGGAAGAGTCTCAGTCAGCGTGTGCAATGTGTCTGATTCTCCAGTAGTCCTTAAAGCACGAATGCCTATCGGGCAAGTAGCGTCTGCTACGCCTCTCTCTCCTACCGATTTAGGAGGGGGAGTGGATAAAGAGATTCCAGATGAAAGATTCTACCCCAAGGACGCTCCCATTTCACCTGAATGGAAGAAACGTCTTCAGTCTCAAGTTCTAAAGTGGAGAGAATTGAAAGAGGAGTTCGACGTAGGCCTAGCTAAAAGTACTGAGCACCGCATTCGATTACAAGAAGACAAGCCGTTTCGTGAAAGGTCAAGACGAGTTCCGCTGTGAGACTTGGATGATCTGCGAGAACAGCTGAATGAACTGCAAAGAAGCAAGGTGATACAAGAGTCCAGGAGTCCATACGCATCTCCAATAGTGATGGTCCGGAAGAAGAATGGTTCTGTCCGCCTATGCATAGACTATCACACGCTGAATCGGAGAACCATCCCAGACCAATATGCTACTCCTCGGATAGAAGATGCCTTACAGTGTTTGTCTGGAGCAAAATGGTTTAGTGTACTAGACCTGCGAAGTGGGTATCACCAGATACCAATGCATCCTGAAGACAAAGAGAAGACTGCGTTCATCTGTCCACTGGGGTTCTTTGAATTCAACAGAATGCCTCAAGGCCTTACGGGGGCTCCAGCCACGTTCCAACGGTTAATGGAGAAGACAGTCGGGGACATGAATCTGATCGAAGTATTAGTATACCTGGATGACATAATTGTGTTCGGGAAGACTCTGGAAGAACATGAGCAACGTTTGGAGAAGGTCTTGAAGAGGCTCCATGAAGAGGGATTGAAACTGTCTTTGGAGAAATGTCAATTCTGCCTACCGTCTGTTACGTATTTGGGACATGTGGTCTCAGCAGAAGGTGTTTCAACAGATCCTCGGAAGTTGGAGGCCGTAGCTTCTTGGCCTAGACCCCGAAACGTCACTGAACTTAGATCTTTCTTGTGGTTCTGTTCCTATTATCGAAGATTTGTAGGAGGATTCGCAAAAATAGCTCAACCACTGAACAAACTCCTACAGAAGGAAAGCACAGAAGAAGGCTGCAAGGTCTCTGACCGAAACCCGTCAGCTCCAGGACCAAGGAAAGCTCGAGAGTCCATACAGGGAGAATGGACTAGTCAATGTGAAGGTGCTTTCTTGAAGCTGAAAGAGAGTCTAACTCGAGCTCCTGTCTTGGCCTATGCGGACCCTCACAAGCCGTATGAGTTACATGTGGATGCCAGCAGAGAAGGTCTAGGAGGAGTCCTGTATCAAGAGTATGGTGGATTGCTGAGGCCTGTAGCGTACGTGAGCCGGAACCTTACGCCTTCAGAGAAGAACTACCCTACCCACAAGTTGGAGTTCCTAGCCTTAAAGTGGGCAGTGGTAGACAAGTTAAAGGACTATCTGTATGGAGCTGAGTTTGTGATAAAGACGGATAACAATCCTCTTACCTACATCCTTACTACTGCAAAACTGGACGCAACGGGACATCGGTGGTTGGCCGCTCTGTCAGGGTTTCGGTTCAGCCTGAAGTATCGCCCTGGGGTAAATAATCGAGATGCTGATGCTTTGTCGAGAAGACCCTACACCACAGAATGGACTCAGTTAACTCCAGACGGGGTCCAAGCTTTGTGTCAAGGAGCAGAGCGCCGGGTCAAGGGAGGGATTGAAGCAGAGGCCATAGGAGTCATGGCTGCGGCTGTTCCGGAGTTCTACTGCAACCCTACGCAATTGAGGGATGAAAGTCTACCTACCTTTTCAAAACAGGACCTGAAAGCTGATCAGGCCAGAGACCCTTTAATTGCGTTAACCATAAAGGCCCTAACTGCGAACCAGCGTGAAATTCTGCTGACCAATTCCCCAGATGGAGCCAGATTGGTCTACAAAGAGTGGGAACAGTTGAAGATGTTGGATGGGGTGGTCTACCGAAGGGGCCCCTCAACCAATGCTGAAGAGACCCAACAGTTATTCCTTCCCACTAAGCATAGGGAGAGTGTGCTGCGATCGCTACATGATGAGCATGGACATTTGGGCGCTGAAAGGACTTTTAAGCTGGTGCGAGACAGGTTCTATTGGCCTTGCATGAGAGCTGAAGTGGAAAGTTATTGCCATTCATGTCTGAGGTGTATTCAGAGGAAGACCCTACCGACCCAAACCGCTCCAATGAGCCATCTGCAGAGTCAGGGACCCATGGATTTGGTGTGCATTGACTTCCTGTGCTTAGAGCCGGATGCTAGTGGGCAAGGGAATATTTTAGTAGTGACTGATCACTTCACACGTTACGCCCAAGCCTTTTCCACGAAAGACCAACGCGCTCCGACAGTAGCAAAGGTTCTGATGGAGAAGTTCTTTGTTCACTACGGCATACCAAGGAGAATACACTCTGATCAGGGTAGAGACTTTGAAATCCGACTTGTTGGGCAATTGTTGGAACTGTTGGGAATCCAAAAGACCCGAACTACACCATATCACCCTCAAGGTGATGCTCAGCCTGAAGAGGTTATCGCGGTTCCTGAACGGTGGGAAAGTAATTTGAGGCCTGAAGCTCCTGAATTTCAGTTAGAAGTTCCTGAGACTGTTGCAATCCCTGTAGTTCCTGAAGTCGAATCTTATGACTACAGTTCTATGCCTTCACTGGAAGGATCATACTCCGAAGAGATGTCTGCTCCAGTGGTAGAGAGAAGAACGGAACCAGCGCCTATAGTACTTCCACCTGAAGAGGAACTGATAGAGCCAGAACCAAAACGCTCTGTTCGACCGCCCCAGCGACTCACCTACGACTCACGGTGAGGAGTACCGCAGATCGATTGGACAGGGAGAGCAGGCGGTGAACTGGATATCTTGCGGCAGCCACAGAAAGCCAGACAGCAGATCCAGTAACCAGGAGAACCCCAGTCAACATCGAGCGGAGAGACGTCCTGGGTCGAGGGGAGCATCAAGTATCTGGCGGATGGGTGAGAGGCCTTCCAGGCCGTTGTGAAAATAAAGCACGCTGCTGTTTGTTTCCAAAACCCACAGGGCCCCAACTTGACTAGTCGAAGATACCTCCTAAGCAATTCACTGGCCAGTTGAATATTGTACCCGGGTACCATAACACACACACACACACGTACATTCTGGGACATAACCTGTGCGGGACTCACTCCCCAACCTCAAGAAAGGGGATTAAAGATATATTTTCTTCATTTCTTTTCCGCTGCGCGTTTCTCGAATTACGAAACATTGTATTTTCTTTTCCGCTGCGCGTTTCTCGAATTCGAAGCATCGTATTTCTTTTCCGCTGCGCGTTCCTCGAATTACGAAGCATCGTATTTCTTTTCCGCAGCGCGTTTCCCGCATTACGAAGTACTGTAAATATATATACGAACACCGTGTTATTCATTATATGCCATTTATTCTAGTAAACTATATAATCTATAAAATCCACAACGGTGCTGGAGTATATTTATTCCCTAGTGCGGGGAGACTGACCCGAGGTTCAATTTCAGCGGCTCCTCCGGGAGTGAGCGCTACATTTCTCCCATGCAAAGTATAGGAGGCACTAATGTACAGTAACCTGACGCAAGCTCAGCGTCAGCCTCGGATGTAATTTGCCATTAAAACAACTAAGCACAGAGCTCGAGCCGTTCTGATGTACGTCTCGAGCACTGTGCTTAACCGCATCCTACCTTGGAATAGAGCCCCTAGTTGGTAGCAATAATACCATACACATAGTTACGGCACTTTATTGAATATTAAATTTGAGGTGCTGTTGCTGTCCGTATGACAATAACAAATTGTAGTCTTAGAACCACAGAAACATAGAATATGTCGGCAGGTAAGAATCTCTCGGCCCATCTAGTCTGCCCAATTATATGGGTAGTTTCCATGGATTTATCTTGTATTTAGGATAGCCTTATGCCTATCCCATACAGAAAAAAAAATCCTTTTTGTTTGGGTTTGGACCAACTGATGAAGCCCAGATTTGGGCGAAACGCGTTTTGGACATTTTTATTGTGTTTTATCATGTTTTAACATATTTTTTTGTTACTGTGATTTATAAATACCTTATTTTTAAACTAAGTGGGTTTAGATTTCTAAATCTAGTGGGTTAAGCCTGCATGAGGGTGATTTCACAATCAAGTCTTCAAAGCCAGTCAAGAACTGCATGCTGCATCCTTACTGGGACCAACATTGGTACATTTCAGCGTGAGGAGTGCACCAACGCATGAAAATAAGCTGATGGGTGAACCTTATGAATAACCCACAGGCGGATATCAGCGAGCCATTAGGCTCTTTAAAGTGTGAGTGTACCTATTGAGGTTTATTTTGTGTGCAATTACATTGTGGAACTTCACTATGTATATATGTTTGTTCCTCTTATTCTGAGGGGCCTGATGGGATCCACCCTAAATTATTAAAAGAGCTCAGTGATGTAATAGCAAAACCGTTAACAGATTTACTTAACCAATCCTTGCTAACGGGAGTCGTCGCAGAAGACTGGAAATTAGCAAATGTTGTGCCCATTCACAAGAAGGGTAGTAGGGAGGAATCTGGGAACTATAGGCCAGTTAGTCTTACGTCAGTAGTGGGGAAATTAATGGAAACCATGTTAAAGGAAAGGATTGTTGAACATCTAAAAACACAAAGATTACAGGATCAGAAACAACATGGGTTTACCTCAGGGAGATCATGCCAAACTAATCTTATTGATTTTTTTGATTGGGTAACAAAAATAATAGACACAGGTGGTGCAGTAGACATTGCTTATTTAGATTTCAGTAAGGCTTTTGATACTGTTCCGCATAGAAGGCTAATCAATAAATTGCAATCTTTGAGCTTGGATTCCAATATTGTTGAATGGATTAGGCAGTGGCTGAGTGACAGGCAACAGAGGGTTGTGGTAAATGGAGTTTATTCGGCGCAAGGTCTTGTTACCAGTGGGGTACCTCAGGGGTCAGTACTTGGACCCATTCTATTTAATATTTTTATTAGTGATATTGCAGAAGGTATTAATGGAAAAGTATGTCTTTTTGCTGATGACACAAAGATTTGCAACAGGGTTGACGTTCCTGGAGGGATCAGCCAAATGATTTAGGTAAACTAAAAAAATGGTCGGAGCTGTGGCAATTGAGTTTTAACGTGGATAAGTGCAAGATAATGCACCTGGGACGTAAAAACCCAAGGGCTGAATATAGAATATTTGATACAGTCCTAACCTCAACATCTGAGGAAAGGGATTTAGGGGTTATTATTTCAGAGGATCTAAGGGTAAGTTGTCAATGTAATAGAGCAGCAGGAAATGCTAGCAGAATGCTTGGTTGTGTAGGGAGAGGTATTAGCAGTTGGAAAAGGGAAGTGCTCATGCCACTGTACAGAGCACTGGTGAGACCTCACTTGGAGTACTGTGTGCAGTACTGGAGACCGTATCTCCAGAAGGATATAGACATCTTAAAGAGAGTTCAGAGAAGGGCTACTAAAATGGTGTACGGCTTGAAGGAGAAAAGTTACCAGGAAAGGCTTAATGATCTTAACATGTACAGCTTGGAAAAAAGACGAGACAGAGGAGATATGATAGAAACATTTAAATACGTAAAGGGAATCCACAAGGTAGAGGAAGGGAGTATATTTAAAAGGAAACAAAGTAGCAAAACAAGAGGACATAGTCTTAGATTAGAGGGGCAAAGGTTTAAAAGTAACATCAGAAAGCATTATTTTACTGAGAGGGTGGTGGATACATGGAACAGCCTTCCAGTTGAAGTGGTAGAGGCTAAAACAGTAATTGAATTTAAGCAGGCATGGGATAGGCATAAGGCTATCCTAAACAAAAGATAAATCCAGGTAAAGTATCCATGTAATTGGGCAGACTAGATGGGCCGAAAGGTTCTTATCTGCCGACATTTTTCTATGTTTCTATGTTTCTATGTTTGACTGATCGATATCTGCTAGCAATCGCTGTTCCTTACATTGACCACTTGAATACCAGTGTAAGATACCATATAATCTTCTATCCACGTGTGCGCTGAGTCACCCATTTTTCTCATTCATTTTATGCCTATCCCATGCCTGCTTAAATTCAATTACTGTTTTATCCTCTACCACTTCTACTGGAAGGCTGTTCCATGTATCCACCACCCTCTCAGTAAAATAATGCTTCCTGATGTTACTTTTAAACCTTTG
Organism: Leptobrachium leishanense; assembly: GCA_009667805.1. Lineage (NCBI taxonomy): Eukaryota > Metazoa > Chordata > Amphibia > Anura > Megophryidae > Leptobrachium > Leptobrachium leishanense. Next base: position 74,295,533 of record CM019065.1, read on the forward strand.
CCCCTCTAATCTAAGACTATGTCCTCTTGTTTTGCTACGTTGTTTCCTTTTAAATATACTCCCTTCCTCTGCCTCGTGGACTCCCTTTACGTATTTAAATGTTTCTATCATATCTCCTCTGTCTCGTCTTTTTTCCAAGCTATACAATGTAAAAATAGTGCATTCAACTTAGATATTTTCACATTTGAGATTTGACACGTTGTAGACCTTATTGTTTCCCTTCTTGGAAGAGCATGTTCTTAATTTCAAACCCACTCAATGCCCCCAGAAAATAATTAATAATGCAACTTCTCTTCTTGGCAGATCTGCATCATCATCATTTCAAAACAAGCCGCAATGCTTCACACAATTCTTAATAATCTCTGCCTTTTTCTTAGTGTGGTTTATCTTTGCTGTTGGGAAACTATTTATTTCTCAAAGTTGTTTCAACAACTGTTCACTGCTTCATGTGAAACCTACAAAGCTAGACTTTTTTTAATTTTTTTTTTACAAAGTTAAATCCTGTAACCTGAGCTGCGCATTGTGCAGCAGCAGGGGTTTATATACTGTATGTGGATGTGCGAGTTACTGTATGAGTAACATTAAAAGCATTGAAATCATGGGTTTAAAAACGGCCTCTGATCATTTAAAAAAAATCCAGGCAGATTGTTTATTTTTAATTACTACAGTCATTAAGTTGGATCAAAGGAAATAGTTAACATAGTAATATTTTTTCATGATATATATTTGAACTTCACAAATTTCTATGTAAACTTTGGGAGAGGGAGTTAGTAAAATGTATCCCTATCAGTCACTCGCTCACACACAAATGCCATTCACCACATACAGGGTTATTCAGAGAGAGACGATCTGGCCCCAAAATGTAACCGGACACTGAAATTCAGCGAACGGTGACATTTCGGGGCCATTCGGCAATTCAGAGAGCAGGCAATTTGTCAAATTGTGAAGAATTGCCGGCACATACGGTGCCTGTTTGGTGCCTGTTCGAGGGCAGTGAGATCCCCATAGAGAAGCAATGCTTCGTCTATTCAGAGAACACCGAACAGCTGAGAAAAGTTGCCGAAGCGCCCTGCTGTTCGGTGGTTTCATTCGACAGGTTTATTTAGGCGATTCCCATAGGCTTCAATGTTTAAAATATTCCCGTTTTAGTTCAATATCTAATAAACCGTTTATTATTTTATTCTGCTGTAAAGAGTCTCTTTATTTTTAGATTTTTTTAGGATCTTTTAGGCATTTTTTGGAATTTATTTTGCAAACTTTTTTCCCGCTTTCTTTTTTAATCGTTTTTTCTGTAACAGACCTTTATATTATCATTCACTGGATCTTAAGTGTAAATTCCAGACATTTTCGTTTCAGTAGTTTTTTTGCAATCAGCGTTTAAATTTTCAAACTTTCAAGCGTACTGTTTTTTTTTCAACCTCGTTCGTCTAGTCAGGTTCCTCCGGCGTGTTCGGCATGGTTAATCCAGCTGTTTTCTGCAGTTTTTGGTGAGTGTTCGGCGAGTGTTCTGTGGGTTTGCGGTGAGTGTTCTGTGGGTTTGCAGCAGGTTTTCCCTGCACTACGGGGGCCCTGCGGTGCTTGCTGAATACACCGCAGGGTTGGCGAAATAGGATCGCCGAATCACCCCGAAGTGCAGGGAACGAAAAGTCACCAAACGTGCGGTGACTTTTCGATTCTCTTTAAATAACCCTGGTAGTGTCCCATATTATAGATGTGTTATTAGTGCTTGATGTGAGTGTCCCATTGATGATAGTGACTCCACTCACAAGCAAGAAACTGCACAAACAATAAACTGAATAAATGATGGTTATAGTTTCCCTTTACACCCTATACCAGGGATGTCCAAACTTCGGCCCCCCATATGTTCCTGAACTACAACTCCCAGAAATCTCTGACTGCGTTAAATGGATGGAGAAGCATGGGAGTTGTAGTTCATGGACATCTGGGGGGACATCCCTGCCCTATACTATGAGGGTTATTCGGAAAGTGCAAGTGTTTTTCAGTGTGGCAAACATTGTCAAAAATTGTGGTTGTTGTAACGGCGACAAACGCTGGTTTTTCTCAAAAGGATAATCCTAATAGGTGCAGGAGAAGCTTCACAGTGAAGCTTCTTCTGCCTCTATTTGGATTACGACATTCATTTTTCCCGGAGTTTGTAACATTAATAAATATCAGCAATTTCTGAACAACCCCCTATGAATAAGGTACGTAAAAGTAGTGGAAGTCAAATAATAAGGAGTGATTGTCAGCTTCTCATTAAACTGTGGAGAAAAATTACAATTGCAAGACCAGTTAGTACAAAACAATTTCAATATAAAATTCTAAACTCATCTTCGATCCATTTGTGAAGAGGAGGCAATAATCCACTGCCTCATCTCACAGCTGCTGGAAGTGCAAGTACTTCCTATTCTTCCTGTGGTCCTGCACTTTATGGTTCTCCAGGAATAAATGGGATACTAGAAGTGGATTGGGTCTCTGTCGTGAGTTTTAGTGGAAGCCAGTAGATGCCTCCTCTTCACTCATAATTCTGCTGGTGACCCACTAGCAGTATTACAGCAGACGCCACAGAGGTGCTGTTGACATATCATCATGATTAGGGATGAGCTGTTCGGGTTTGGACGGTTCGGAGTTCGACCCGAACTTTGGCAGTTCTAAAGTTCGCGAATTTCGAACTTTTTGGGCGTGTTCGGTTCGAGTTCGAAAAAAAAAAGAAATTTTGAAAAAAGTATCGAAAATGCTTAAAAAAATACTAAAAAATCTAGAAATAAAGAGACTCTTTACTGCAGAATATTATAAGCAACGGTTTATTAGATATTGAATTAAAAACTAATGTGTACGTGGAAAGATTATTCAACTCTAAATGACCTCTGTTCACAAACGGGCATAACACCAGGTGTTTTTAGTCTTTTAGTCTGATAATCAATTTGATACATTGTACAATATAGTGAGGGGGTGGTGTCTGCTTCTGATTGAGATTTGAGAATTAATTTCCCTAAAACATCCTAATATGCTGAATTTAACCCTTTCACTGCTGAGGCTTTTCACACCTCTGTGCTGAGGTCATTTTTACCACTTTCACTCATCATGTTTAACCGCGTTTTGTAGCCATATTTTGATATATGACCCAGACATATTATATATCGTTCTTTCCGGCAGACTTGGCAGATTCATAATATGTCATTATTATATGTATACGTTATGTCATGTCTGTATATTATAACAAAAAATGCAATAAAATTCGAATTTTCAATAATTTATTATGTGTAAAGTGTTTTTTTTCACATTTTAACATGCGATCGTTTGCGGTTATATTTTGTATGGGGAGCGCTTGTTAAAAAAATTAGAAATGGGGACTCGTCACATTTTTTTGGGGAAAATTTTGCTTTTTTTAACAAACGCACCGCATACAAAAATCGTTAGTGCAGCATTATTGTTCACATTATAATTTAAATGGGAACAATATTACTGCATTAACAAAACAAAAACAAACAAAAAACTTGTTTATTTTTTTTTAGAATTTTTTTTAAAATATTTTTATTTTTTTATTTTTATTTTTTATTTTTTTTAAAAAAACATTTTAAATGCTCATGTTTAGTATCCTTGGAAAGGCCATGCTCTGGCCGATCCAACGATATCAAACATTAACCCCTAGCTGCCACGGATCGGGAGATAGGGGGGTTCATTGGAACCCCCTATCTCCACCATTGGTGGCAGCTAGGGGTTAACTCCAGGACTGGCGTCATCCTGCTATGCATGATGATGCCAGTACTCAGTGGGAGTTCCTGGAGGCTTGGCCGACATCCAAGATGTCGGCCAGCTCCAGGAGAGGATCATGATCCGGCGCTTTTCAGCGCCGATTCGTGATCCGGCTCCCCAGGGGTTAATCACAGCCACCTGGGGATTAACCTGCCTGGATTAACCCTCTGTCCCCGGCGATCGGGAGGGAGAGAGGTCCGAAGGACCTTCCCCCTCCCTTTCAGGCGCTTCCTCCGCACATGCGGGGGGGGGGCGCCTGAATTAGATATCACCACACCGCCGCGATGACATCTAATTGCTCCGCCGGGGTCCCGGAGTGCTGGGCTGACATCCAGCGGATTGCTGCCTCCTGTGCATGGACGCGCTCAGCACGTCCATAGCACAGGAGAACCACTTGGCTGGACGCGCTGAGCGCGTCCATAGCAGCCAAGTGGTTAACTGGTGTTTGAAAAAAATCTAAAGCAATGTTATTTTTCACCACGGGATTAAACATTCACAGGGTTATTCAGAGAGCGGTGAAAAGCAGGAGAATAACTGGAGAAGTGAAAATTCTAGGTCCAAATAGCCAAACCAGAAAAATTCTCCCATTTATCTCACTTTCCAAATTGGCTATTTGGTCTAGATTGCCAGTTCTCCTGGCTTTCACCTCTCTCTCAGGGTTGTTCAGAGAAAGGTGAAAACCAGGAGAATGGCAGGAAAAGAGAACAATCTGGACCAAATAGAAAATTTGGAAAGTGAGATAAGGCTAGGGTCAGACTAACGCATTTTTCGCAGCGACCGTCAAAAAGTGCGTCCGAACGCATTGCCGTATTTTTTCACGGATTGTGCGAAAACGGTCATACGATGAGTATTTTTGGGCGTGATTTTTTACGGATCCAAACCAGGAAACTTTGGGTGTCTGGACGTTATGTTGGCCAGACATGAGCAGGGTCTGACGTCTCCGAATCACGCACACACGCCGCTAGTGGACGCAGCGCACTCTGTACGTCCGTACTAGCGGTTCTGCGTTCTCGAAAAAATGCTTTCATTTTCCACTTGCGTTGCGCAGCCGGACTTTCGTGCGACCGTACTTTGTATATTGGCCGTCATTGCCCATCATTTGCTGCTAGTGCGGCCGTGATTAAGTGCACCTAAACGCACGTTAAAAATTCGCTAGTCTGACCCTAGCCTAAAATGGAGAATTTTTCTGGTTTGGCTATTTTGACCTAGAATTTTCCATTCTCCAGTCATTCTCCTGCCCTTCACCGCTCTCTGAATAACACTGACAGGGTTATTCAGAGGAAGGTGAAACTCAGGAGAATGACTGGAGAATGGAAAATTCTAGGTCAAAATAGCCAAACCAGAAAAATTCTCCCATTTATCTCACTTTCCAAATCGGCTTTTTGGTCTAGAAGTTTCCTTTCTTCTGCTTTTCACCGCCAAAAAATCAGTAAACTTTTTCTGCTTGTCCGAAAATGTCTCCTCTTTTCATACAGACTGCTGCCCCAAGCAGTTGTTTATGGATAGATTAAAGGAAAAGCATTTACCGTCATTTGAAATGGCATTTTTTGTTTTTTCCATATTTCTATACATCCTAGAAATCCGCCATTTCACGGGCAGGTTATGGGGACCTCCTAGGCACGATATTTGAAGGAATTTTTGGTTTTTATTTTTAACCCTTATTTCATGAAAAACTCACTGTCTCTTTAAAAACTTTTTTTTTTACTTTTTGTCCTTGTTTCCTGTCCCCCAGGGCACTACCTGGACCCCCATACACCTTTTATGGCAAATATGTAGCATATATGCCCTCTTGGAGGGCACTCTAAAAAACCGAATTTTCAGCCCCATTGACTTGCATGGGGGTTCGGGTTCGGTCCCGAACAAATGGGAAGTTCGGGATCGGGCTCGAACCAAACTCGGGGAGTGTTCGGCTCATCCCTAATCATGATGTGCACACATGGAAAATATATTACTTGCAACTTGAAAGTAATCACAGTCAAATCCTATGTTCTCTATAATTGGCCAGTTAAGGAACATTTGAAAACCGTACAAGGGGACCTAAATGGAACAACTTATTCTCCAATCAATGACCAGACTGTACACGTCTATGGAATTTATACACAAATCACCTCTTCAAGCAGAGAAGTTGTGATTACAAATTAAGAAGAAATAAATGTGTGATCTTTCCAATGTAGAAGCATTGGTTCAGGGTGAATGCCATCGTTTGGTCTCACAAGAAACAAAAGGGAAGTGTGAATCTAAACTCTGTAACCCGCTTCCTCTGTACAGAACCCAACGAGGAGTTTCATAACGTTCTCACGGTGTTCTTAACTGGTACGCTGATAGCAGAAATGCAGCTACCACATTTGAAATGAGTAAATGAGTAAATAATATGGGCCACATTACATTCCTGACGTTAACGCTCACTTTCGTGAGCATTAACATTAACTGCAGTGTTTACCGCATATTACGATCCAAACGCAAACGGTTAAGTAACCCGTTTGCGTTTGGTACCTTGTGCTTTTCAGCGCGAGGTTACTGTACTTTGCGCTCCCTATACTTAACATGGGGAGTGCAAAGTGTTAATCAGCGTTAGGATTACAATCTACTAGCGCTGATTAACGTCCGGCTCTGGTTAGCAAAAAATTAACCACAGCCAGGACTTGGTGTTAATGGATTCCGTTTCTGCAGAATCCGTTGACACCAGCCTAAAAATAAAAAAACAGAAGTGTATACTCACCTCCTGTCCCGCGGCGAGGACTGCGACTCTGTTTGCCTCCTCCGGCCGGCGGGAGCAGGGAAAGACTGGGGGAAAAAGTCCCCCCAGTCTCTTCCTGCGTATCACTACGCCGACCGAGGCAAGATCCGGCTGGTCATGTGACCGGCAGGGGGAAACTCAATGGAGTCCTATGGATTCCATCGAGTGGATGCTCGCAGCTGCGCGGTAACGATGCAGGCAACATTTTTTGCGCCTGCATTGTAATCCAGCATTAAAACGCGGGCGCAAGGGGGAAAACTGCGGGTGCAATTTTTCCTCCCTTGCGCTCGCGTTTTAACGCTAGGATTGCAATATAGCACTATCAGGGTTATCCAAAGAGATTCGAAAAGTCACCGCACGTTCGGTGACTTTTCGTTCTCTTCAATTCGGTTCCTTTTGCCGATTGCATTTCGGTGACCCTGCGGTGTATTCAGCAAACACCACAGGGTCCCCGAATTTCAGGGAAAAGCTGCCGAAAATCCAACGAAAACTAACCGCAAAACCTGCCGAATGCACGCCGAAAACAAGCAAAAACATCTGGATTAACCTTCGAAAAACCCGAGCAGGAGCCGATCACATGCAGCGAAGCAGCCGAACAGGAGCCGAATCACACAGAGCCGAAGCAGCTGAGACGCAGAGGAGGCAGTGAATAAATTAGCAAAACCATTTGTATGAATCTGTGAAAATGAAACGCTGTTTGCAAAGAAACTACTGAGCGAAAATGTCTGAAATTAACACAGGAGGTCCAGGGAATGATAATAAAGAGGGCTGTTACAGAAAAAAGAAGTAAACTTAAAAAAAAATCAAAAAAAAAATCGGACTTCTAAAAAAAAAATAATAAAAAAAAATGCTTAAAGTATCCTAAAAAATCTATAAATAAAGAGACTTTTTGCTGCAGAATTTTATAATGAATGGTTTATTAGATATTGAATTAAAACGGGAATATTTTTAACATTGAAGTCTATGGGATTCTCCTGAATAAATTTGCCGAATTAAACCACCGAATGGCAGGACATTTAGGGAACCTTTCACTGCTGGTTTGTGTTCTCTGAATAGCCGAAGCAGTGCTTTTTCATGGGGTTTTCACTGCCCTCGAACAGGCACCGAACAGGCACCGTATGCACTGGTGTATCTTGGCCTAGGCCAACAAGGCCCAGGCCTAGGGCGGCACTTTCCAGGGGGCGGCGGCCCGCTGGGTGGTCCCCACCCAAAAAAAAATAAAATTTTTTTTTTTTTTTTTACTTTTGCAAACTATTTTACCAGGAAGGAAACATTGAGATGTCACTAATTTTCAAGTATGTCCTGGGTAGGCAAGGCATAGGCTTTCACTTTCCAGGGGGCAACAAAAAACCTCACCACTAATTGGGTTACTCACAGAGCACTGAAATGACGCCAACATTTTGGTGTTCTGTAGTTCCCTGCACTTCGGGGAATAAAATTTCCCAGCCCTGCAGTGAATTCACCATTCACCGCAGGCTACCCAAAGTGCATGGAGTCGGCCGCTGTATGCTGCCACCGCAAACCCATGGCCTGCTGTTTTCAAAAGAACTACTGAACGAAAATGTCTGGAATTTACATATAAGATCCTATGATTGATAATAAAAAGTTCTGTTACAGAAAAAGGAGAACCGCTATTAAAAAAAGGGGGGGAATTTAGCCCAAAAAATTCTGAAAAATCACTAAAAGGTACAAAAAAATCAATAAATAAATAAAGACTTTTTACTGCAGATTAAAATAATAAATGGTTTATTAGATATTGCATAAAAAACGGGAATATTTTTAACATTGAAACCTATGGGGTTCGCCTGAATAAACCTGCTGATTGAAACCACTGAACATCAGGGCATTTCACTGACATTTCTCTGCTGTTTGGTGTTCTCTGAATAGATTAACCATTACTTCTCTATGGGGATTTGCACTGCCTTCAAACAGCACCGTACTTGCTGGCAGTTCGCCAAACTTGTGTGTGAGCATATCACCAGAGCAGTGGTGTACTTAGAGGAGTGGCGGAGGGCGGGCCGCCCCAGGTACCAGTGATTATTGGGGTGTCATTAGGGGGTACTAGGAGGTGCCACTGTCACTGTGTGTCAGCTTTGAGCTGTGTTCTCAAACAACGAGCAGCGGAGCATGGCGTTTGCATACGGAATAAAATCGAATAGAATAAAAATCCCCCTCTCCTCCCTCCATAGCTCCTCCCCTGCCCCGCAGCAGCTCTAGGAGAGGGGAGGGGGATGTGAATTGTGTCCAGAGAGAGAAGATGACAGTAAACGGCAGGTAAAGGGGGGGGGGTTCAGCAGAATATGAAGCCCTGTCTGCTTACTGCTGTTTAAAGTGGACCTTTCCTTAACCAGCACTGCAGTGATAGAAATTTGTCATTGAGCTGCCTGGCTCCTGGTGAGGCTGCTTGCGTGCAGGTCACACTCGGTCCGGCCAGTCAGGTGGTACTGAGTCTCAGTACCACCTGACTGGCTGAACCACGTGACACGCATGCACGCAGCTGCCCGCCCTTTCGTTAACATGGACTGTCACTCTATTCTGGACTGAACACCCATCGGGAAGGGAATCAAAGCCACGGTGCACCCTCTGGCAGTGGCACCCCACTGCTGACAAGATGGCTCCACGCACAGGCACAGCCGTGATCCTAACGTGGCCTGGAGGGACCTCCTGCTGAGTCTGTACACAGTACCTGCTGACTCTGCACACAGCCCTACCGCGGACAGAGGCCGGTAAATATAGAATAAATCATTGCTGTGTGCTCATATACACTCGGTTTGCTGGGAGTTTTATTGCAGTGGATTCTGATGCACTCATACACACCACACATTGCACTGCTGGGAGTTTTATTGCAGTGGATTCTGATGCACTCATACACACCGCACATTGCATTGCTGGGAGTTTTATTGCTGTGGATTCTGATACGCTGACACACAACACACATTGCATTGCTGGGAGTTTTATTGCAGTGGATTCTGATGCACTCATACACACCGCACATTGCATTGCTGGGAGTTTTATTGCAGTGGATTCTGATGCACTCATACACACCACACATTGCACTGCTGGGAGTTTTATTGCAGTGGATTCTGATGCACTCATACACACCGCACATTGCATTGCTGGGAGTTTTATTGCTGTGGATTCTGATACGCTGACACACAACACACATTGCATTGCTGGGAGTTTTATTGCAGTGGATTCTGATGCAATCATACACACCGCACATTGCATTGCTGGGAGTTTTATTGCTGTGGATTCTGATACGCTGACACACACCACACATTGCATTGCTGGGAGTTTTATTGCAGTGGATTCTGATGCACTCATACACACCGCACATTGCATTGCTGGGAGTTTTATTGCTGTGGATTCTGATACGCTGACACACAACACACATTGCATTGCTGGGAGTTTTATTGCAGTGGATTCTGATGCACTCATACACACCGCACATTGCATTGCTGGGAGTTTTATTGCTGTGGATTCTGATACGCTGACACACACCACACATTGCATTGCTGGGAGTTTTATTGCAGTGGATTCTGATGCACTCATACACACCGCACATTGCATTGCTGGGAGTTTTATTGCTGTGGATTCTGATACGCTGACACACAACACACATTGCATTGCTGGGAGTTTTATTGCAGTGGATTCTGATGCAATCATACACACCCCACATTGCATTGCTGGGAGTTTTATTGCTGTGGATTCTGATACGCTGACACACACCACACATTGCATTGCTGGGAGTTTTATTGCAGTGGATTCTGATGCACTCATACACACCGCACATTGCATTGCTGGGAGTTTTATTGCTGTGAATTCTGATGCACTCATACACACCGCACATTGCATTGCTGGGAGTTTTATTGCTGTGAATTCTGATGCACTCATACACACCGCACATTGCATTGCTGGGAGTTTTATTGCTGTGGATTCTGTGATACACACTGCATATTACTGTGAGTTTTATTGCCCTGGAGCTCTGGGATACGCTCATACACACTGCACATTACTGTGAGTTTTATTGCTGTGCAGTTCTGTGATATGGTCATACACACTGCACATTTCTGTGGTTTTATTGCTATGCAGCTCTGTGATACGCTCATATGCAGTGCACGTTTCTGTGGATTTTATTGTTCCACCAATTAGAGCGGCTGTGATCCCGTTTACTTGACATGCGTGGCTGTTCTTTGTAAAAATACTTGAATTTAAACATTTCATAATTTTCTTTATCTCAATAGATACATTTGAAATGGTATACAAAATATACAAGTAGGCACTTGGTATCCACTTTTAATATAAAGAGAGGAAAAGGCGGAGCTCTAAGAGGAAAAGGTGGAGCTTAAAGAGGAAGGGTGGGGATTAACCAGGAAGAGGTGTGCCCTTGACAGGAAGGGGTGCGTCAAATTTAAATTAGGGGTGCACGAGTTTAGTCAGGCCTAGGGCAGCACAAAACCTAAATACACCACTGACCGTATGTGCAGGCAATTCGCCAGGATTTAGCGAATTGCCTGCTCTCTGGATAGCCGAATGGCCAGGAAAGGCAACCGAATGCTGATTTTCAGCATTCGGTTACCTTTCTCAAGCAATTCGGATCTCTTTGGATAACCCTGTATGTGTTTACATCTCATCCCATCAAGGCTGGTGTCATAGGTGAAAAAATTGCGTTATTACCTTACTTACGATATTGTCTTTTCATCGATGAGTCATTTTTATTTCATCGCGGCCTCTTTTTTTTTTCTTGCTATCCCGAGTGCAAGCTCCACTGCCAAAGCCAAACTGCCTTGGTTTTCATGTCAGGAAAGTTTGGTTCAAGCGTGGCATGGTTTTGAAATAGGGGGGCGGGTTGATGCTTGATGTAGTGTTTGATTAAAAGAACATTAACGCTGACATCAACAGAAATAATGCTCCATCTGGATTGTCAAAAGGATTTGGGATTCCAGGGTATCGAGTACCCCAACCCTGACAAACTCATAATTTTAAGATTCAGAAAGACTAACCTGAAACTGGTCCGTTAGAGTACCGTTGTTCAGTGCCTCCCACTGGCATAGAAAAGTGTCCAGAAAATGATGTTGCACTGATATGGATCGATCTGAGACAGTAGAACTTTGTCATTAACTGAGTAGCTCCCTTGCCTATGTGCCCAAAAAGTAACCTGTGCAGTACATATCATGGAACAATGATGAGGAGATTAAAATGCGACTTTAGATTCAAAGGAGGTTGTGGGCCTATCTTCATGACTGACCAGACAAAACAAGAATAATCACTATGAAAAATCTGGACTTGCAGCTGAGCTTATCCGGGTTGTAGGGCTAGGCCAGAACCATTGTCTGATAACCTATTCATTAACAGGACTATACATAGGACAAGGGGTCATCCATTTAGACTGGAAGAAAGAAAATTTAGCTTAAAGTATAGGAAGGGTTATTTTACGGTGAGAACAATAAAGCTGTGGAATTCTCTGCCTGTTGAGGTGGTTGGGTCAGAGTCTGTACAGACTTTTAAAAAACGACTGGATGACTTCCTGCAGACACAGAATATTAAGGGTTATAATATTTAATATGTGGGTAAAAGCTTCTTGATCCAAGGAGAAATCTGACTGCCATTCTGGGGTCAAGAAGGAATTTTTTCCCAGTATGTTGCATATTGGCGAGCGCTTCAGACTGGGTTTTTTGCCTTCTTTTGGATCAACAGCAGTAGGTTATGTGGGAGAGGCTGAACCCGATGGACGCATGTCTTTTTTCAGCCTATATAACTATGTAACTATGTAACTATGTAACTATGGCACAGTAGAGAAGGTAATGCCTCATGAATTGTGCAAATTTTATGTCCTGGTTCATTTTTACTAGGGATGTGCGTTTCGGGTTTCGGAATTTCGGAATTTTCACGAAATTTCCCGATTCGGGTCTTTCGATGCGGCCGAAATTCCGAAATTTTTTTGATCCGAAAAAGTCGAATCCGAAATGTTTTCCGAGCCGAATCAAAAATTTTTCGGAATTTTCGAATGGACTTGAAATGTGTCAAATCGAAATCTATTGCTTTGAAACGAGAACAGACTTTCCGAAAAAACTAAAAATTTTCGAAAACGGCAAATCCGAAAAATTTTCCGAGCCAAATTCGGTTCCATTCGGGATTTCGGTTCCATTTCGGTAATTTATTTATTTATTTATTTATTTATAAAGGATTTTACCAGGAAGGATACATTGAGATTTCTCTCGTTTTCAAGTATGTCCTGGGTTCAATTACATTGAAGTGTTACATTTACAGAAATACAAAGTTTCTGAACATCGTTTATTTAACTATTATCGGTTATATCGCTGATTCTGTAAATTTTGTCTTTGTAAATGTGCTGGGGCAAATCAATGAGCTGGGGCAAATCCATGTGCTGGGGCAAATCCATGTGCTGGGGCAAATCCATGAACTGGGGCAAATCCATGTGCTGGGGCAAATCCATGTGCTGGGGCAAATACATGAGCTGGGGCAAATCCATGTGCTGGGGCAAATCCATGAGCTGGGGCAAATCCATGTGTGAGCTGGGGCAATATCCTATGTGCTGGGGCAAATCCATGTGCTGGGGCAAATCCATGTGCTGGGGCAAATCCATGAGCTGGGTCATCCATGTGCTGGGGCAAATCCATGTGCTGGGGCAAATCCATGTGCTGGGGCAAATCCATGAGCTGGGGCAAATCCATGTGTGAGCCGGGGCAATATCCTATGTGCTGGGGCAAATCCATGTGTGAGCTGGGGCAATATCCTATGAGCTGGGGCAAATCCATGTGCTGGGGCAAATCCATGTGCTGGGGCAAATCAATGTGCTGGGGCAAATCAATGTGCTGGGGCAAATCCATGTGTGAGCTGGGGCAATATCCTATGTGCTGGGGCAAATCCATGTGCTGGGGCAAATCCATGTGTGAGCTGGGGCAATATCCTATGTGCTGGGGCAAATCCATGTGCTGGGGCAAATCCATGAGCTGGGGCAAATCCATGTGTGAGCTGGGGCAATATCCTATGTGCTGGGGCAAATCCATGTGCTGGGGCAAATCCATGTGCTGGGGCAAATCCATGAGCTGGGGCAAATCCATGTGCTGGGGCAAATCCATGTGTTGGGGCAAATCAATGTGCTGGGGCAAATCCGTGAGCTGGGGCAATATCCTATGAGCTGGGGGCAAATCCATGTGCTGGGGCAAATCCATGTGCTGGGGCAAATCCATGAGCTGGGGCAAATCCATGTGCTGGGGCAAATCCATGAGCTGGGGCAAATCCATGAGCTGGGGCAAATGCATTTGCTGGGGAAAATCCATGTGCTGGACTGCTGGGGCAATAGAGTTAGACAGCTTTTGAAACGAGAGAGAACAGATGTTCCGAAAAAAACGAAAATTTCCGAAATAGCGAAAAGCCGATAACCAAAAAAAACGAGCAAAGTGACACGAAAATACGAAAAATAGTCGATATATACCGAAAACCATGTACAATTCCGAAAAAACGAAAATTTCCGAAATAACGAAAAGTCGATACAGAAACCTAGTAAAGTGACCCGAAAATACGAAAAATGGTCGATATTCCGAAAAATAAATGTACCCGAAAAACGAATCGAGCCGAACCGAATCGAAACAGAAAGCAGTCGAAACGAGCCGAATCAAAGTTTAAAAATTCGAAAAATCTAATCGAATCGAATCGAAAAAAAAATCGGTGCACGTCCCTAATTTTTACTATCATGTTTGTGAACTCACATGAGGAACTTTGATGTGGTATCTCCTGAGTGAAGAAACAATCATATAGTTTGAGCACATCACAACAAAGGACTAACCCTAAAAGAGGATCAGAGCTTGTCCAAATAGGTCCGGGATGGTGACAATGGAGCCCAGATGAATAAGTCAAGAGTCAGATATAGAAAATTGACAGTACCCTAAGATGCACTCAGGAGTCGCAAAGATTAGTAGGGACCTATAGATCTCCATCAGGGAGGTGCCGTCAGGGGCGGCAGGTGAGGCAGGGCCTCACCTGCCATTAAGTGGACTCACCTGCCATTAAGTAGTGATGAATGAATAATAAAATATGATAAAACTTAACAAACTCACATGCTCCATGCTCCCCCCGCCATCCGTCTCTCCTGTTGTGCGCATTATTTTTTTGGTTTTCAGTTCTTTACAGCAGCCTGCCCTGAGCCTACGTAATTTGCGTAGCTGAACGCAACACTAATTGCGTAAGCTCAAGCTGCCAAGAGAAGTCTGCAGCGCGCATCTGGCAGTGGCTACTTCCTGAACCTACGCTCTTCAGTCCCTCAGAAAGGCACTGAGAGCAATGGAATAGCTTGGAGCAATGGTAAAGCACCATTGGTGCAAGCCATTAAAAAAAAAAACCTGCATGGGAGGCTGGCCTCTCATTGACAGCAAGGAGTGTTCACATCACTCTGTCAATCAGTGGCCAGGCTAGCCAACCAGCGGCTGGGCTGGGTGGCCGGGCTGGCCAAACAGCAGCCGGGCTGGCTGGCTGACAGTCCCCCGGCTGCTTTGAGCACACACGGACACCCTCCTGGCCTTGCCCAGCTGGCCACAGGCTCCTGCACAAGGCAGAGCAGAGCCAGCGATCCCCCATCCCCACCCCGGCTGCCTGAACCAGAGGGTCCCCCGAGGTGACCCCACACTGCAGCCCCCAGACCAGCACACTGCGGAAATTAACCCCCAGACCAGTACACTGTGGGAAGCAAGTAGGGGGGCTCTGCTCCCAGACAGCACTGAGAGGGGCTACAGGGGCTGATATTAGCCAGTGCCTCACCAGCCACTGACCTCACTGCACGTCCCTGATCTCCATCCCTCAACCAAGGAAGATTCCCACCGTGCGGCACTCTGCCACCTATGTGGAGGCATCTGACACACTCCTGAAGGAATGCCACTCCATAGATATACCAGGAAAAACATGGAAGCACAAATGAGCACCGATATATGCATTGAGGCCTAGGTATGTGCGAAACTCTGGAATAGTCACACAGTACGCACTTCTTACAATGGGATTTTACACACCTGCTGTGGATAAGACCCGGAATACATAACATTTAATTGATTTGCAAATAAACCTGACAGCAGATGAAAAAATGGATCCTGCTATTGCTGCCTGTTTTTCTTCCCATTTATCTTAGATGGTGTAGACAAGTGGGTCACCACAAGACAAGTGTCTTTCCTTAAAGTGGTTTTCATTGTCTGCCAAGCAACTTGTGGTCAGTATGTATATTTTCTTAGCTGCTTAACTGGTTATCATATAGGTTCCATATAGTCATCTTACTTTCTTATACCAAGGTATTCTATACAAAGGTTGCCACCTTCTGGAGGTGGATAGACGCAACACGATAAGAAAAAGTCACCGATTTAAATGCTGGGGAAATAAAGTCGCACATTTTTGTTTTGTGTGCGCGTACTTATTCTCAACAACTTTGGTTTGGGTAACAGAGCCCGAGAACATAGACCGTGGTGTAGAAGACACCAAACTACTAAGACAGGAAAGTAAAATGTGAGCAAAACACAGCAAAAATGTACTTTTCTATGTCACTTATTAAGAGACAGTATTTGATTTTACCCATAGAACTATCGTTACTAAACGTTTATATTTGTTGCCTTTAGAAAGTGTCCAGCATTCTGAATGTGTGAGTGACAGCTTTGCTGTATAAATCATAATAATATTAGCTGTATTGTAGCATTGTTCTTTCAAGTCGTGTAACCCAGTCCATTTATATTCTGGCCTTGAGCCTCTCTCTCGCAAAACATGGAAATAAATATGCCTCCATACCAAACTCAGGTACACAGGGACTTTTATACAATTCATTGTATGTTTTACAGTTTTTCTCGGAAAATCCATT
The DNA here is from genome assembly GCA_009667805.1 of Leptobrachium leishanense. NCBI lineage: Eukaryota > Metazoa > Chordata > Amphibia > Anura > Megophryidae > Leptobrachium > Leptobrachium leishanense. The sequence goes on from CM019065.1 coordinate 74,311,879, forward strand.
CAGCTCTACATCTCTGTGGTGCTTTATTGATATATTGTGTTTTGATAATTAAGATGCCATACAGAAATTGTATAAACATTGTAACTATTTCGTAGATATGTTTTCTTTGAAATATCTTTTAATGCGGTTTTGATTGCATCAGGCTTAGGTGGGGACAACAACCAAGCAACTTCACGTATGACACTTTCTAATGAAATGTTTTTTTTTTAAAAATCACTCAATAAACATATCAAAAGTGATGACAGTATGCTTTCACTTCTACTCCATTTTTATTATGTTGTTGCCATTAGAATGTAGTGTTTATAGATCTTGCGCTTGGTAGTAAAGTTACTAAACAAAGAAGTTAATGCTGACTAACAAGCTTTATAGGCCTCTGTTTTGGACCCCATTTTGCCTCTGGCTCTATCCGTTTACCTTATTGCGCCCCTGCTCCATCCCTCTTATTCCACTGTGTCTCTGCCCCCTCTCCTTCATTCCCCTCAACCCTGTTGTTATCCCTCTCATCCAGTGGTCAAATCCTAAAAATATAAGTGTGGGAACTCTCCAAAAATTATGTCCCCCCCAATTAATTAACAATTATCAGCTTGCACTCAACACACACACACACACTTAGATATATGTGTGTGCCACGGATGCTGGCTGCAGGGTCCAAGAGACTTCCCGATCGTCCGTTATACTGCTATTTATTGCCGTTCTTGTTTATATGTGTATATATATATATACATTCTGTTTACTGTATCTGTGACGGATTAGACCGTCACTGTGTGGCTTGGAGGAGGTTGTGGGCAGCCCTTCTATCGAGTGATTATGGCCCTGGAAGGAATTGAGGCTATTTAAAGCCAAAATGTACTATCAGTTGGAAGGCCAGGGTGCATGCGGTATTGAACCTACAGCGGACAGACGCTCCATTGAAAACCGAAGCGCTGGAACGGTTCCTTGGACTGACCAGCCTAGCGTGCCGCCCCCTCCGTATCTGCGGTCGCCGGTTCATTGGAACCGAGAAAATGCGGTACTTGTAGCCAGGTTCATGGAACCCTTTTCGGCTACCTGGACTTATTTGCTTGGCTGGGCTAAAAGGAACAAAGTACTTTTAAAAAGAAGACTCTTTCCCTCAGGAACCTACATGCTCTAAAATGGCGTTTGGAAAGTAATTATGTCCCTGTATAAGTTTCATCCCTTCTCCCCGTCCTCCCCCTCTTGGTATTGTGTGTTAATCAGGTTATGGCAGGGCACGCGGTCAAAAGGTGTGGAGACTCATCCGGGTGGGGGCTGTGTAAGGAGGGGCTGCCTGCATGTCATAATACCCTTATGTGTTTCAACTGCAGTTTCTGTTTGAATGTACTAGTGTCGAGTTTCCATTGTCTCTCCCTTGCCCCCTACCCCCTCTAGGACAAGGCTAAGGGGTATGTCCCTAAATGTGATTGGTCTATTCACATTCGTTATCTATGTTTGGCAAGGGCGATTGTCCCTGCCAGTGCCTGGGAAGTGTATGTCATTTGTTTTAATAAACAGTTGATCCTCGTGTTTTAAACCCTCAACAACTGTGTTTGACCGGTGATTGGAGTTAAGGACTGGTTGCAGCGAATCTGCCTGTTGGGGAGTGAGTTTGGAGGGCAGGAGACACTGGTTTGGCAGCGATATCCAGTTGGGGTACCCGAGGTCTGCCACAGTACCTATTCTTTAAAGAGCGTAATACCTGTCTTTGTTGTCCTGTCCCGTCTGCCCATGTTTCAGCAGCCTATTCTAGACAGCTAGATGGCTAAGCACAGCACGGCTAACCGCTGAACTACTGTAACGTTGGGAGCTTCCAGCCCTACCTGTGTGCTTGAGGGCAGCATGTCTGATGCTGCTCGCTGACCAAAGCCCGGTTTAAATGGAGACAGGCAGGGAGGTGGTTGCAAGAGGCGCGGCTTGAGTGGGGGGCGTGGCCTGGTGAAGGTCTTTAGAAACCCTCAGTGTATTCTCAGCAGTTGCCAGATCGTGGTTATCCATACCTGAGCTCCTTGTACCTGACTGCTATATTAAATTAACCCGTTATTGACCTCTGCTTGTTTCTGACTATTCTGCCTTCTGTTGCCCTAGACCATTTTCTTGTACTACGCTACTGCTCTGATATCGACCCGGCTATTCCATTTGACCATTCTGAACTCTGTATTCCTGATTCTGGCTCGGCTGACTACTCCCCGTGTTGTTAACCCTATCTGTCTAGCTAGTTTACCTGGCCAATTCTAAGGACCAGACAGTTAGATCTTTCACGGCTACTCTGTTGGTAGCTTCTGGGTTCTGTGGAGTGTGGGGCGTTAAGTACTGCGTGGTGGGATCTGGGAACCGTGACATTACGATCTGGCCACTATGGATCCCGCAGACTTAACACAGCACTCGGCTAACTTTGCATCCAGACAGGATGAGCAGGATCATAGGATGGATCAGTTTGCTATTGCCTTACAAACTATCCTGACTCGTACGGCTCACCTGGAACCAGCTGGGGTTGCACCCCCGCTTGATATACCTGTGTCCCCTGTCGTTCAGACATCCCAGGTACACATGACCGCTCCTATGAGGTTTGACGGTACTCCCTCAGAGTGCCGGGGATTTTTGGTCCATGTGGATATTCATTTTAAATTAAATCCACAGATGTTTTTCTCTGACATTGCCAAAGTGGGGTTCATTATTAATCACCTGTCTGGCAGAGCATTGACATAGGCGACTCCGTTATGGGAGGCAGAGAAGCCTATCATACGGGATTATAAAGAATTCATAGCCGAGTTACAACGTACATTTAATCCTACCAGAAAGGCCACGGTAGCTGGCAAATCCTTGTTCCGCATACGTCAAGGGAACAGGACTGTTTCTGATTATGCCATAGAATTTAAAACCTTGATCTCTGATGTGAACTGGACAAATGAGACACTGGTTCTGGCTTTTATGGAGGAGTTATCAGAGTCATTGATGCATGAATTGGCTCCACGTAAACTACCTGAGGTATTGTGTGAACTCATTGATTATTGTATAGATCTGGATAATCAGATAAGGGACAGAAGGACTCCAAGAGAGAAACCCAAGAGACCGTTACCTAGGTTGGCACCTGTCTTTCAGGCACCACCAAGAGAGTTATCTCCTCCCTCTGAGCCTATGCAACTAGGCCGTACTAGGCTTACAGAGGAAGAGAGAACAAGGCGTTTTCGTGAGGGATTGTGCCTGTATTGTGGTTTGGGGGGACATGTACGATTTCAATGTCCTAATCGTCCTAAGATGCATGATAAGCCGGAAAACTACCGCACGTAAGGCAGCTGAGGAGACAGGCCTTGGGTGTGACGTGCATGTCTCCTGTCAAAGACACTAAACTTATGTTACCAGTATCCTTGGCTTGGGAGACCAAGACCACACAGACTACCGCTTTTTTGGATTCTGGGGCTGCTGGCAACTTTATCGATGTTAACTACGCTTCTTCCATTTCTCTACCTCTGGTTGTAAGAGAGACACCCTTAGCCGTCAAAGCCATAGACGGCAGACCGTTATCCTGCCCTAGGATTACTCACGATACGGTTACAGTGGTTCTTACCACTGGTCTCTTGCATAAAGAAGAAATCATATTTCAAGTTATCCATTCACCTTCCAATCCTGTTGTACTTGGTTTCCCTTGGTTGGTGAAACACAATCCTGTTATTGATTGGGCTAAGGGAGAGATACTGTCTTGGAGTCCTGCTTGTTTTGGGACTTGTTTAATACCCATTCAGCATGTCGGTGCCCTGAACACACCCACAGCTCCTCCATTGTCTACAGAGGTTCCTGACCAATACGCCGACCTCAGGGCTGTATTTGATAAAAGAGAGGCAGAGAAACTGCCTCCACATAGACCATATGATTGTGCCATTGATATTCATCCCGGTAACATGCCTCCTCGAGGCAAAGTATATCCTCTTTCCATAAAGGAGAACCAAATTATGGAAGAGTACATAAAGGAGAATTTGGAGAGAGGTTTTATCCGACGTTCCTCTTCTCCAGCAGGGGCTGGGTTCTTTTTTGTGTCTAAAAAAGAGGGAGATTTACGCCCGTGTATCGATTATAGGGGGCTTAACAAGATCACCATCAAGAACGTGTACCCTATCCCTCTCATATCAGAACTGTTCGACAGGTTAAGGGGGTCAGCAGCATACACAAAACTTGATTTAAGAGGAGCATACAACCTGATATGTATAAAAGAGGGGCATGAGGGGAAAACAGCATTTAACACCAGGAGTGGGCATTATGAATACTTGGTCATGCCTTTCGGTCTTTGTAATGCTCCAGCGGTATTCCAGGATTTTATTAATGATGTGCTCAGAGATTTCTTACAAACCTTTGTTATAGTATACCTAGACGATATATTGATTTACTCTCCGATCTGAAAACCCACCATGCACATGTCAGACAGGTATTAGCAAAATTACTGGACAATGGTCTTTATTGCAAACTAGAGAAGTGTTTATTCGACATAACTACTGTGAAATTCCTTGGGTATATTATCACTCCAGAAGGTTTTGAGATGGATCCTTCTAAACTCACGGCCATCTCAGAATGGCCTCTCCCTCAAGGTCTCAAGGCCATACAGAGGTTTCTGGGGTTTTCCAACTATTATAGGAGATTTATCAAGAATTATTCCGCTGTAGCCTCCCCTATCATTAATATGACACGTAAAGGTCTGAAGAACCAGATCTGGTCTTCTCAATCCAAACAAGCATTCGAAGCCCTCAAACAAGCTTTCACTTCCGCTCCCGTGTTACGGCATCCTGATCCCAGGATTCCGTTTGTTCTTGAGGTTGATGCTTCCGAGATAGGCATTGGGGCTGTCCTGTCTCAAAGAGAGTCTCCAGGAAAACCTCTACATCCTTGTGGGTTCTTTTCAAGAAAATTATCACCAGCAGAACGCAATTATGATATCGGTAACAGAGAATTGCTTGCTATTGTGTCTGCCCTCTCAGAGTGGAGACATTTTTTGGAAGGTACTCTTGACCCTTTATTGATAATTACTGATCATAAGAACCTTACGTACATCGGGGATGCCAAACGTTTGAACGCGAGACAGGCCAGGTGGTCATTGCTACTGTCTCGGTTTAATTTTGTATTGACTTACAGACCAGGTGACCGCAATGTAAAGGCTGATGCCTTATCTCGTCAATAAGACCCGTATGAATCTAATACACAAGACCACAATCCTATAGTTCCTCCTGAACGTATTGTGGCTTCCACAGTCTTGTCTGTCTCCTCGCCTTTCCTGGAACGCCTCCAGGCAGTTCAAGTAGGGGCTCCACCTGACAAGCCTCCAGATATGTTGTTTGTACCTGAAAAGAAAAGACAAGAATTACTCATAATGTTTCATGATTCTAAACCAGCAGGTCATCCTGGTATTACTAAGACTCTTACCAGTATCTCCAGACAGTTCTGGTGGCCCACCATGCGACAGGACGTACGTCTGTTTGTTTTGGCTTGTCAAGTCTGTGCCAGAAGCAAAACCAGTAAATTCTTGCCTGTCGGTCTATTGCAGCCTTTACCCATGCCTATGAGGCCTTGGTCTCATCTATCTATGGATTTTATTGTGGACTTGCCGAAGTCCAAGGGTCATACTGTGGTTCTGACAGTTGTAGACCGCTTCTCCAAAATGGCTCATTTTGTCCCTCTACCTGTCACGGTGGCCCCCGCACCCCGGCGCCTGGCAGCAGCTTCCTCGCTGCTCGCTGGCCAGGCGCCGAATGATATTGCGGTCGCTTCCGCACACGTGGGGAAGCCGAGGGGCGGGGCCTGGCGGGCTGACGCGGACCGCCGGGTTTAAAGCCCAGGCTCTCAGAAATGCCGGTGCCCTGACGTGGTAGTTACTTCCCGCAGAGCTCTTGTATATTTGGCAAACAACTATTCTGTGTATTGACCCCTTGGCATTGGCAAACGACTATTCTGTGTATTGACCCCTTGGCATTGGCAAACGACTATCCTGTGTATTGACCCCTTGGCATTGGCAAACGACTATCCTGTGTATTGACCCCTTGGCATTGGCAAACGACTATTCTGTGTATTGACCCCTTGGCATTGGCAAACGACTATTCTGTGTATTGACCCCTTGGCATTGGCAAACGACTATTCTGTGTATGACCCCTGGCATTGGCGAACGAACCACTCTGTGTATGATCCCTGGCATTGGCGAACGAACCATTCTGTGCATAACCCCTGGTATTGGCATCAACTCTTCTAATTCTGGTATTGAGGTCAGTCTGTGTGGCACCCTAAGCACACATCAGACTACCCCTTGTGTTGTTAGGGTCTTGGGAAGAGCTAATTATTCTAATTTCTTGTGTATCATTCTGTGTCTGTCTAGTCGTGCCGACCACTCTAAGGATCGGAAGGGTAGAGACTGTTCTGTGTCTAGAAACCACTACTCAGATAAAGCAGAGGGATCCGTGACGTCTCTCTTGTATGTGCTCTGTACTGCCATTCTTGTAGTCTGTCTAGTCGTGCCGACCACTCTAAGGATCGGAAGGGTAGAGAGTGTCCTGCGTATAGGGACCACCACTCTAGTATCAGGGGGATCCGTGACATTACGTCAGGGCCATGGATCCCGCAGACCTCTCTAATCAATTGACACGTATTGCAGCCAGACAAGAAGAGCAGGACCATAGAATGGACCAGATTGCTCTTGCCCTGCAAACCCTGCTAAACCGATCCAGTTCTGGTACTGCAAGCCCGCCAGACCCAGTAGTGCCTAGGGTCAGTTCGGCCGCTCTCGAGGGTTGTAGGCTCAGTATGAAAGCACCCGTACGTTATGACGGAACACCGAACTTATGCCGGGGCTTTCTGACCCAACTCGAGATCTTATTCGAAAACAATCCCGGGTCCTGTATGTCTGATAAAGCCAAAGTAGGCTATCTGATTAATCACTTGACCGAAAAAGCTTTATTATGGGCCACGCCCTTGTGGGAGAACAAGAAACCCATCATATATGACTATGAGGGTTTTACCTCCGAGTTAAAGCGTACTTTTGATCCCTCTAGACGGGCTACCAATGCGGGTAGATCCCTGTTTCACATCAAACAAGGTAATAGGAGGGTTTCCGACTATGCCATAGAATTTAAGACTTTGTCTTCTGAGGTACACTGGCCGAACGACGTTTTAACCCTGGCCTTTACCGAAGGTCTGAACGAGGCGTTTATGTTTGAATTGGCTCCCCTAAAATTACCAGAACATCTGGATCATTTGATTGATTTCTGCATCGCCATGGACGATCAAATCAGGGAAAGGAGACACACCAGAGACAGACCCAGAAGGGTCCTACCTCCTTTACCCTTAGTACCCAGGCATACCACTGCATCAGGTAACCTGGAGACCGTTAAGACCGATGTACCGGCCATTGAACCTATGCAGATAGGTAAAACGGGTATTTCAGAGGCAGAGAGAGCTCACCGGAGAGAAAGGGGGCTCTGTTTTTATTGTGCCGGGGCAGATCATTTCCGCCTTCAATGTCCTCAGAGACCCAGGGGTAGCAGGGGTGAGAGTGGCAAATCAGGTCAAAAGACAAGTAATACCCAGGTTATTGGTTCTCTGTATGCCTCCTTTGTGGATGATGAAAAAAAAAAAAAAAACTCGGATTCTGTTACCCATCTCCCTCACCTGGGAGGGGGTTCACCTCGAGACTGAGGCATTCCTAGACTCTGGAGCCTCAGGTAATTTTATGGATAGATGTTTTGCCGCCAACCACCTCTTACCTCTGGTTCTAAAGGAGAGGCCTCTTATGGTAGAAGCCATAGACGGGAAACCCCTGTCATGTCCCCATATCACACACGACACTATCGATGTGTGCATGACTACAGGAGTTCTGCACTGTGAAACCATACGATTCCAGGTTATCGACTCTCCCTCATGTCCTGTCGTTCTAGGGTTCCCATGGTTGACAGAACATAACCGGTGATTGACTGGGCCCAGCGAGATATAATGTGTTGGGGTCCTAGTTGCCAGTCAAAGTGCCTGGGCAGGCTTAATGTGATTGGTAGTCTCAACATTGCCACAGCACCTCCTTTGTCCACTGAAGTCCCAGAATGTTATATGGCGCTAAAGGAGGTGTTCTCTAAAACCAGGACTGAGGTCCTACCACCGCATCGTCCTTATGACTGTGCTATAGAGTTACTCCCTGGTACTATGCCTCCTAGAGGACACGTATACCCCTTGTCTCAAAGGGAAAATGACATTATGGAGGAATATATAAGGGAGAATCTAGAGCGAGGATTCATCAGACGATCCTCCTCTCCAGCAGGAGCAGGTTTCTTTTTCGTTTCCAAAAAAGAGGGTGACCTGCGACCTTGCATCGATTATAGAGGTTTAAATAGGATTACCATAAGAAATGCATACCCAATACCTCTTATAACCGAATTGTTCGACCGTTTAAAAGGGGCCCGTATTTATACGAAACTTGATTTACGCGGAGCGTACAACCTGGTCAGGGTTAAGAAGGGGCACGAATGGAAAACGGCTTTTAATACACGTAGCGGGCATTATGAATACCTGGTGATGCCCTTTGGGTTATGCAATGCGCCAGCCGTTTTCCAGGACCTCATAAACGACACCCTAAGGGATTTTCTGCAAACGTTCGTTATAGTATATCTGGACGACATCCTGATATACTCTCCTGATAAGGAGACTCATCACGCCCACGTGAGACAAGTGTTGAAGAGACTATTGAGGGCTGGGTTATATTGTAAGCTTGAGAAATGCTTATTCGACATAGAGACAGTGCACTTCCTTGGGTATATAATAACCCCTGAAGGTTTCCAAATGGATCCTAAAAAACTCTCAGCGATTCTTGACTGGCCTTTACCCCAAGGGCTTAAAGCCATCCAGAGGTTTTTGGGGTGTACTAACTACTACCGGAGGTTCATTAAAAATTTCTCGGCCTTGGTAGCTCCCCTCACGGCTATGACTAAAAAGGGGGTGGTGAATCAGAAGTGGACACCCCAGGCCAGTCAAGCCTTTGAGGCACTTAAACAGGCTTTCACCACTGCCCCTGTTCTCCGACATCCTGATCCGGCTCTGCCTTTCCAGGTTGAAGTTGACGCCTCCGAGCTAGGTCTTGGTGCAGTCTTGTCCCAAAGGGAGGCACCCGACAAGCCCTTGCATCCATGCGGCTTCTATTCCCGAAAGTTGTCCCCGGCAGAGAGGAACTATGATATCGGAAACAGAGAATTGTTAGCAGTTATTGCAGCCTTGACGGAATGGAGATACTTATTAGAGGGGTCTAGGGACCCCATTGTCATCATAACCGATCATAAGAATCTCACGTACATTGGAGACGCTAAACGTTGAATGCCAGGCAAGCGAGATGGTCATTGTTTCTTTCCAGCTTTAATTTCGTCCTCACATACAGACCTGGGTCGAGAAACATTAAAGCAGACGCATTGTCAAGACAGTACGAGTCATACGAACATAACATCCAAGATCAGCATCCCATTGTACCCCAGGAAAGGATTATAGCACTTACCACGATTAGTGTCTCGTCTCCTCTAATGTTAAGATTGCAGACCGCCCAGGGCACAGCTCCTGGGGGGAGACCTCCTGCGAAACTCTTTGTACCTGAGAACGAAAGGGAAGAGGTATTAAAACTGTATCATGATAACAAAATCTCTGGGCACATGGGGATCACCAAAACAGTGTCTAGTATACGTAAACTCCTTTGGTGGCCCACGGTGCGCCGTGACGTTAAAGATTACATAACCGTGTGTGAAGTGTGCACAAGACATAAAAGTCCCAAAACAGCGCCTATTGGTTTACTCCAGCCTCTGCCAATCCCCGAACGACCATGGTCGCATTTAGCTATGGATTTTATAGTAGAGTTACCTGAGTCTAGAGGGAATACTGTAATACTCACGGTCATAGATCGATTCTCCAAAATGGGTCACTATGTTCCTCTTCGGAAACTTCCTTCGGCAGCCGAACTGGTGCCCATTTTTGTTTCCAATGTGGTCCGCTTACACGGTATTCCTCTTGGGATTGTCTCGGATAGGGGGACCCAATTCGTCTCCAGATTCTGGAAAGGGTTTTGCAAGAGTGTGGGGATAGACCTATCCTTCTCTTCGGCCTATCACCCCCAGACCAACGGCGGCGGAACGAGCCAACCAAAATATAGAAAAATATCTCAGGTGCTTTATATCCGAACGACAAGATAACTGGTCAGACCTGATACCGTGGGCAGAGTATGCCTTGAACAGTGCAGTAAGCGAAGCCACAGGACGTTCCCCCTTCTTCACTGTTTACGGTTTTGATCCTCCCGTGCTCCCTGCTACGTTTCCTGATACCGCGATTCCTGCTCTGGATGAGCATTTAGTGTCATTGAAAGAAACCTGGGGAAGGGTTAAACGGGCACTGGAGGATAGTAGTGTTACCCAGAAGATCAAAGCCGACAGACACAGGAGGCCGGCACCCGTGTATCAAGTTGGGGACAGGGTTTGGCTTTCTTCACGCAACATTAAGCTTTTAGTACCCTCCATGAAACTGGCACCCAGGTACATAGGCCCCTATAAGGTTCTGCGGCGAATCAATCCGGTCTCCTATGCTCTGGCTCTGCCCTCCCATATCAAGATACACAATGTGTTTCACGTGAGCCTTTTGAAACCACTTTTGTGTAATCGGTACACCAGGGCCCGTGTCCCCCCTCTCCGGTCTCTGTGGAGGGCGAGGAGGAGTTTGAAGTTGAGGCCATTCTGGACGCCAGGGTTTCTAGGGGGGTCCTTCAGTACTTGGTTGACTGGGTGGGTTACGGCCCAGAGGATCGCTCTTGGCTTCCGGCTACTGAGGTTCATGCTCCTCGGTTGGTGAGGGCTTTCTATTTGGCTCATCCCCGCGCCCCTGGGGGTCGTCCAGTGGCCGCCCGTAGAGGGGGGGTTCTGTCACGGTGGCCCCCGCACCCCGGCGCCTGGCAGCAGCTTCCTCGCTGCTCGCTGGCCAGGCGCCGAATGATATTGCGGTCGCTTCCGCACACGTGGGGAAGCCGAGGGGCGGGGCCTGGCGGGCTGACGCGGACCCGCCGGGTTTAAAGCCCAGGCTCTCAGAAATGCCGGTGCCCTGACGTGGTAGTTACTTCCCGCAGAGCTCTTGTATATTTGGCAAACAACTATTCTGTGTATTGACCCCTTGGCATTGGCAAACGACTATTCTGTGTATTGACCCCTTGGCATTGGCAAACGACTATCCTGTGTATTGACCCCTTGGCATTGGCAAACGACTATCCTGTGTATTGACCCCTTGGCATTGGCAAACGACTATTCTGTGTATTGACCCCTTGGCATTGGCAAACGACTATTCTGTGTATTGACCCCTTGGCATTGGCAAACGACTATTCTGTGTATGACCCCTGGCATTGGCGAACGAACCACTCTGTGTATGATCCCTGGCATTGGCGAACGAACCATTCTGTGCATAACCCCTGGTATTGGCATCAACTCTTCTAATTCTGGTATTGAGGTCAGTCTGTGTGGCACCCTAAGCACACATCAGACTACCCCTTGTGTTGTTAGGGTCTTGGAAGAGCTAATTATTCTAATTTCTTGTGTATCATTCTGTGTCTGTCTAGTCGTGCCGACCACTCTAAGGATCGGAAGGGTAGAGACTGTTCTGTGTCTAGAAACCACTACTCAGATAAAGCAGAGGGATCCGTGACGTCTCTCTTGTATGTGCTCTGTACTGCCATTCTTGTAGTCTGTCTAGTCGTGCCGACCACTCTAAGGATCGGAAGGGTAGAGAGTGTCCTGCGTATAGGGACCACCACTCTAGTATCAGGGGGATCCGTGACACTACCTAAGCTTCCTACAGCCAAAGAACTGGCAGTTGTATTTGCTAGAGAGATTGTACGAATACATGGGGTTCCGTCTGAAATAGTCTCTGACAGAGGAGCCCAGTTCGTCTCTCGTTTCTGGAGGGTTTTCTGTGCAGAGATGGGGGTGCGATTGGCCTTCTCTTCAGCATATCATCCACAAACCAATGGGGCAGCAGAGAGGGCAAATCAGGGTCTCGAGCAGTATATACGTTGCTTTACCACACAACAACAAGACAATTGGTCGGAGTTGTTGCCCTGGGCTGAGTATGCACGTAATAACGCCGTTAACGAGAACCACTGGCCACTCTCCTTTTTCTGCCATCTATGGTTTTTTCCCTCCGGCTCTACCGCTTCAGTTTACTGAACAGGCCATCCCGGCTCTCGATGACCATCTCACTCAACTGCAAGAGATTTGGAGACAGATTCGAGAAAATATGGAGCGCAATGTTGCTGTCCAGAAACGCAAGGCTGACAGGCATAGGTTACAAGCTCCCTCCTATGACGTGGGGGATAGAGTTTGGTTGTCCACTAGGAACGTGAAGTTGCGGGTGCCTTCTATGAAAATGGCACCTCGGTTTATAGGTCCATATAAGATCATTCGCCGCATTAATCCTGTGGCTTATGCTCTTGCCCTTCCTAAACATCTTCGCATGCACAACGTCTTCCACACCTCCCTACTGAAGCCATTGTTGTGTAACAGGTACACGCGCGGTCGTTCCTCCTCCTCCACCTATTCAGGTTGATGGTGAATCTGAGTATGAGGTTAGGAGGGTTTTGGATTCTAGGCTGTGCAGGGGCACTCTGCAGTACTTGGTCGATTGGGTGGGTTTTGGTCCAGAGGACCGGTCCTGGATTCCAGCTTCCGACATGTCTGCCTCTAGGTTGGTCAGGGCGTTCCATGCCTCGCACCCCGATCGCCCTGGTGGTCGTCCTGCCGCTCGTCCTGTTGGTCGTCCGGTGGCCTCCCGTGGAGAGGGGGGTACTGTAACGTTGGGAGCTTCCAGCCCTACCTGTGTGCTTGAGGGCAGCATGTCTGATGCTGCTCGCTGACCAAAGCCCGGTTTAAATGGAGACAGGCAGGGAGGTGGTTGCAAGAGGCGCGGCTTGAGTGGGGGGCGTGGCTGGTGAAGGTCTTTAGAAACCCTCAGTGTATTCTCAGCAGTTGCCAGATCGTGGTTATCCATACCTGAGCTCCTTGTACCTGACTGTTATATTGAATTAACCCGTTATTGACCTCTGCTTGTTTCTGACTATTCTGCCTTCTGTTGCCCTAGACCATTTTCTTGTACTACGCTACTGCTCTGATATCGACCCGGCTATTCCATTTGACCATTCTGAACTCTGTATTCCTGATTCTGGCTCGGCTGACTACTCCCCGTGTTGTTAACCCTATCTGTCTAGCTAGTTTACCTGGCCAATTCTAAGGACCAGACAGTTAGATCTTTCACGGCTACTCTGTTGGTAGCTTCTGGGTTCTGTGGAGTGTGGGGCGTTAAGTACTGCGTGGTGGGATCTGGGAACCGTGACAACTACACATTCAAGTACTGTACCAACATTTTCCCCTACCAGGGTGCAGTTTTGGGACTTTGTTGCCCCTTCATTAGGGTAGGGCTTGGGGTCGTTACTGAGAGCGAGCTCTAATGGGACCCAGGATTCAGAGCACGGCTCTTCTGTCCTCTTGGGTTCCGGATTCTGCGGCATGGATCATCTCCCATACATTGTAATCGCTGTTGCTCCTGCCCCTGCTCATGGAATGGGGCGCTTTTTGGACTATAACTTCTGTGTGTCCTGAGCTACTAAACGGTAGCAAAGTCACGCCAATGCATCCTTAGGTTCACCCTGAAAAGGATGATCTTTGGGGTGTGGTTGGTTCTATGTATACAGCTGTTTATGCTGGCACTGGACTGTCTGGGATGGACATTTTTTCGAGTTAATGGGATTCTGCTTTTATCTGATCGTGTACTGTGTTAAAAGCGTGTGTGTTGAGCATAACAAAGAGTTTTTCACCTGATGCTAGTCTCGTCTGGCCGTTGGATGAGTGGGGATCTAATATTACACCGCCCTATCCCAGAAGCAAGGGAAGCAAAGTGACGAGGTTAACCCGCCTGCTTAGCCAACTGGATTGTCACAATGAGTTTTAGCGAAAAGATATGATGAATCCTATATTTATAGTGACCTAGCAGGGAAACATATGATTGAACCTGAATAGAAGGTTTGTAGTATATGGCACCGGAAGGAACTCAGTTCCCTCTTAAAAAATAGTGGAGGGAAATCCCCTTCAACTTCATCCCAGTCACGAGAAAACAGCATAAATTCTTGGGGTGGAAATACAAAAAAAAGATCTATTGAACCTGTCACGACAACTACGCGCGCCGCAGCGAAAGACGCAGTGTTAAGCAAATCACTATCTGTCTATCCTAGACCCAGATAATGACTACGAGGGCAACAATCAACAGCGCGCTTAACTAACTGCCTCCCCTCGCAACAGGCACGTAGAGCGTGATGAAGTGGTCCCAGGATTGCAATGCCGTACCCGTCTTCTCTTGACCTGGGGTAGCAACTATGTTTCACCGCACCGTAACTCACAATTTAGTAGATACTCGAGCTTTAAACAAAAAAATAATCCAGTCCCTTCAGTTAGCGTGGAGCGAATAACAGTCAGAACACAGAACTTAATCAGTTGTATTTATTATGATAAAAAACCACAGTGCATTTGTTACAGAAAAAAATGGATATGATAAATCAATTACACACAAACAGGAAGAAAATAAAACAACCAAAAAACAGAGCCTTACTTACACGTCAATAAGCTAATCAGACCGTTGTGACTCCAGGGGCTGGAGATGGAAGAATGGACAGATCATCACGTCGAGTGAACTCCCTCTGACCCACGCTGAGCCCTTGCTGGACTCAGAATATATAGTGTTTCCCGGTCATTCCAAAAGACCCATAAATGGTACATCCCCCTTCACTACATTTCCCAGGATTCCCCTCTCCTGAGCACGCTCAGTGCACTTCTTCCTTAATTTTCCCTGGTCTATCAATCATCTCCCAAAGACCACCTCTAGTGATCAAAGGATGTGATAGCTTCTTTGAAAGGCATGACCACTTACAACTTGGTGCTGCACCGTCTGCGATGTGCCCCGTCCCGGTGCAATTGCCCCTCCCACCTGCTGAGCAGAACCAAAAGGGTAATTTCTTTCATTCACACCTTGGATGACTTCACAGAGAAAATGGTCACTGACCTGTTAATTGTTTCCTCCTGCAGGCTAGAAACGCAGGCATTGATTATTTAGGGCAGTGGCGCAAAGTGGCCTGGTATCTATAGATGGCCATAGATATAAATATCTATAACAATAAAAATGCATGCGCGATGGGGGAAAACAAAACCACCGGTATGCGCATGATTAACATAGAAAAAAAAGCTGCTAAGCCTTGCTGCCACCCCACTGCTTACTGGACCCACTGCACCACCGGACCCACGCTCACTCCGCTCACCAGACCCGCCGCACCGTCGGACCCGCCGTTCACCAGACCCACCGCACCGCCAGACCCACCGCTCACGCCGCTCACCAGACCCGCCACACCAACGGACCCACCGCTCACCAGACCCGCCACACCGCCAGACCCACCGCTCATGCCGCTCAGCAGACCCGCCACACCACCGGACCCACCGCTCACCAGACCCGCCACACCGCCAGACCCACTGCTCACGCCACTCACCAGACCCGCCGCACCGCCGGACCCACCACTCACCAGACCCACCACACCACCGGACCCACCGCTCACCAGACCCGCCGCACCGCTGGACCCGCCGCTCACCAGACCCACTGCACCTGCCGCTCACCAGACCCACCGCACTGCCGGACCCGCCGCTCACCGGTCCCCCCCACTCCCCGGACCCACCACTCACCGCCCCCTGCTCCCGCGACCCACTGGACCCGCCGCTCACCGGATCCGCCACACCGCCAGACCCGCCGCTCACAGGATTTCCCCGCTCCTGCTGCTCACCGGATCCGCCGATCACGCATCAAACGGGGGGATGTGTGTGGGGGTTAATGGACTGAAGAGGGGGAAAAAAAGAAGGGAGGGTAAAAAAAGGGTAATAACAGAGAGAGGGAAAAAAGAAAAGGGAGGGATGGGGGAAAAAGAAGGGAGGGATGTGGGAAAAAAAGAAGGGAGGGAGGGAGGGAGGGATGGGAGAAAATAAAAAAGGGAGGGTGGGGGAAAATAAAAAAGGGAGGGGGGAAAAAAGAAGCGAGGGATGTGGGAAAAAAGATGGGAGGGAGGAAGGAAGGGATGGGAGAAAATAAAAAAGGGAGGGGGGGAATAAAAAAGACAGGAGGGGAAAAAATAACTGCCGGCATGTGCTCAATGAAAAGGAAAAAAAAAGCTGATAAGCCCTGCCGCCGCTCACTGGATCTGCCACCCCGCCGCTCACTGGACCCGCTGACCCGCGGCTCACTGGACCCGCCACCCCGCCGCTCACTGGACCCGCTGCCCGACCGCTCAATGGACCCACAACTCAGTGGACCCGCTGCTCTGTGGACCCGAATCAAAAGGGGGGAATGAAAAGAGTGTGTGTGTGGGGTTAATGAAATGAAAAGAGTGGGGGGTGTGTGGATAGAGCCAGCCAGCCTGCCCTGGGAAGAGGAGCCGCTCAATGGAGCTTACATTCTAAGAGAGGAAAGAGGAGCCCGCTCACGGGAGCTTACAATCTAAGAGAGGGAAGACGAGCCCGCACACGGGAGCTTACAATCTAAGAGAGGGAAGAGGAGCCGCTGCCAAGAGTTTACAATCTAAGAGAGGGAAGAGGAGCCATTCATGGGAGCTTACAATCTAAGAGAGGGAAGAGGAGCCGCTCACGGGAGCTTACAATCTAAGAGGGGAAAGAGGAGCCCACTAACAGGAGCTTACATTCTAAGAGGCAAAAGAGATGCCCGCTATAATATATAAATGCCATTGTACTGTGCTGTCAGCTGCACGCGCACCCATCACAGCTGCTCACTTGGCCCTCCCGTTGTGGATGGGATGGCGACATACGCGTTACAAACGCATTTATCTAGAGAGCTACTCTTTGATAGGACCTTGAAAAGAAAATATGTGGACATGAATTCTGAGCTGGCAACAACAATAGACTGCCCTCCAGGCAGGCTTAATAACTAGTGTCTATATAATACATATCGCGGTAGATATATGGATCTAATCTGCCTCATCTCCCCTCAAAAAGGAGACACGAAAAGAGAGAAGCTCTCATGCTTCTGTCGTGTGTCTTACAACGGGTTCGCCAACTGGGCTTCTGGCACCTGCGCCACCCGCCGGCGTCAGTACGGAGTGGGTGACGCATAGGTGTCCATGCACTTTGCCCACCAAAGCTTGCACTCCATCTCGCAACCGCATCACACACTCCCCCATGAAGGCCTTTGGCGACTCCACCATTCTACACCACCTCTCCCAAGCCTGGGGGAGGGGGTCACTCACACAGCACTCACAGCATAGCACAGACTCGGAGAAGCCCCTGTGCTTCTGCAGCCTCTCCTGGTACACCTTTTGGGGGTGCAGCACGTGTGGCTCACTCTCACCTTGCACCTTGTCTTGCAGGCAGCAAAATCCTCATAACCAGTCGCCTGCGCTGGAGCCATTCTTACAGCAGGGGGTCTGGGGAAACAGGGTGAAGCACCCCGCTCCCCAGTAAACGTCCCCCTGCATCTGCCAACGGAGTCAGGCATCGCATCGTATGACCGTTTAAGCGCTTTCCGTGAAAAAACACCTCAAGCCCCCTGACCCAATGTCGGAATAGGGTGGTCAGGTGGCTCACAACTGCAGAATAGCTCTCCGCAGTCCGCTTCTGCAAAGACCTGAACTTCTTGCAATATACCTCTGGCATGAGGTTGTACTGCCTCTGCAGTCCTGGTCGCTCTCAGCTGGTAACTCTGCAAAGGCTTCGAGCGCTGGACCTTTTAGTCCAGGAGTGCGTTACCTGGCCCATTGCTCCTTGGGCAGTTTGTACTGTCGACAAGTCTTTTCAAAACTTTGCAGGAACACATCCAGGTCCTCATCTTTGTCCAGAGTGGGAAAGTTCTCGGCAAGGGGTCTGGGCTTAGAGAGATCTGCAGTGCCCTCAAGCAGGCAGGAGATAATGGCGTTCTGCCTGCCTGTGCCAGAGTGAGCTGATATATCCGTTCGGCTTGGCGCTCTGCTGCTTCTCGCTCACCCGCAGCCCTGCGCTCCGCAGCTTCCTGCTCAGCTCGGCGCTCCACTGCTTCTTGCTCAGTTTGGCGCGCTGCCGCTTCTCGTTCCCACTCGGCTCGGCATTCGGCCGCTTCTCGTTCAGCTCAGCGCTCCTCTCGCTCTTGGTACTGCAGGTTGAGCTGAAGCCGCATCTGAGAGTTCGCGTAGTCCACATGTTTTAAAACAGTCTGCAAGTAAACATCACCCTTGGGCGAAGCACTTGACGCTGTCTCTTCCACTGGACTTGAGCCTCCTTCGACCGGGTTAAGCATGGTACCCTGCTCAACTATATCATGGGTTGCCTGCCGCACCTCATAATCCTCGAGGGCTTGCAAAAGTTCATCTCTACGTTTGTCTTTCATCTAAATACTTTTTTCTTTATAAGGCTGTTCCAAAGCTTTCTTCGATGGTTGTTGATGTGTCATTCTCACTCCAGCCAAATAAAAGATACAAAAGAAAAACAAAGGAGGGGGGGAACTGCTGTGTGTAAATTCTAATAAATGCACTGAGTTCTGCTCTGGAAATTGGAAAACCAATTTCTTTAATATCTGGATCTATGTTGCTTCACAGATCCAAACACTAACCTGATATCCCACCGCTAGCCACCAGTTGTCACGACAACTACGTGCGCCGCAGCAAAAGACGCAGTGTTAAGCAACTCACTATCTGTCTATACTAGACCCAGATAATGACTACGCAGACAACAATCCCCCGCGCCCTTACCTAACCGTTCCAGCAAAACCTCCGCTCGCAACAGGAACGTAGAGTGTGATGAAGTGGTCCCAGGATTGTAATGCCGTACCTGTCTTCTCTCGACCTGGGGTAGCGACTACGTTTCTCACAATCCTTACACCCACTTTCTTACTCTGTTTGTTATGCTGCCACCAGTTGTCCAGAACACTCTGTGCGCCACAGCAAAAGATGCAGGGTTAAGCAATTCACTATCTGTCTATCCTAGACCCAAATAATGACTACGCGGACAACAATCCCCCACGTGTGCTTACCCAACCATCCCCAGCCACTGCAACTCACAACTTAGTAGATACTCGAGCTTAACCCCTTCACTGCTGAGCCATTTCATGTCTTTAAAAAACACATTTTTCCTTTTTTATTATTATTGTTATTATTTTTTTGCTTTACTTTAAACATGATCATGTTTGGTATCATTGGAAAGGCCATGCTCTGAAAAAAGTCGGGAGATATCGGGGTTCAAAGTAACCCCTATATTTCCTTAGGAGTCAATAAGGACGTTCCCCACACGTCCTCAGCAATGAAAGGGTTAAACAAAAAAACAATAATCCAGTCCCTTCAGTTAGCGTGGAGCGAATATCAGTCAGAACACAGAACTTAATAAGTTGTATTTATTATGCTAAAAAAACATAGTGCATTTGTTACAGAAAAAAATGGATATGATAAATCAATTACACACAAACAGCAAGAAAATAAAATGAGCAAAACACAGAGCCTTACTTACATGTCAATAAGCTAATCAGACCGTTGTGACTCCGGGGGGCTGGAGATGGAAGCATGGACAGATCATCACGTCGAGTGAACCCCCTCTGACCCATGCTGAGCCCTTGCTGGACTCAGAATATATAGGGTTTCCCGGTCATTCAAAAAACCCCATAAATGGTACATCCCCATCACTACATTTCCCAGCATTCCCCTCTCCTGGGCACCCTCAGTGCACTTCTTCCTTAATTTTAATTCCCTGGTCTATCAATCATCTCCCAAAGACCACCTCTAGTGATCAAAGGATGTGATAGCTTCTTTGAAAGGCATGACCACTTACAACTTGGTGCCGCACCGTCTGCAGGCGCAAAATGGCCTGGTATCTATAAATAGCCATAGATATAAATATGTCTATATAATACATATCGCGGTAGATATACGGATATAATCTGCCACAGAACCTATTGAACACATTCAGGGTTATCCAAAGAGATTCGAAAAGTCACCGCAGGTTCGGTGACTTTTTGTTCTCTTCAATTCGGTTCCTTTTGCCGATCCCATTTCGGTAACCCTGCTGTGTATTCAGCAAGCACCACAGGGTCCCCGAATTGCAGGGAAAAGCTGCCAGAAACCTGACGAAAACTAACCGCAAAACCCACCGAATGCATGCCGAAAACACGCAAAAACATCTGGATTAACCATCAAAAAACCCGAGCAGGAGCCGATCACACGCAGCGAAGCAGCTGAACAGGAGCCGATCACACACAGCCGAAGCAGCTGAGACCGCAGATGAGGCAGTGAATAAATTAGCAAAACCGTTTGTATGAATGTATGAAAGTGAAAAGCTGTTTGCAAAGAAACTTTTGAGCCAAAATGTCTAAAATTTGTATATGAGGTCCAGGGAATGATAATAAAAAGGGCTGTTACAGAAAAAAGAAGAAAACTTAAAAAAAAAAAATTCTGAAAAATGCTTAAAGTATCCTAAAAAATCTATAAATAAAGAGACTCTTTACTGCAGAATTTTATAATGAACGGTTTATTAGATATTGAATTAAAACGGGAATATTTTTAACATTGAAGCCTATGGGATTCTCCTGAATAAATTTGCCGAATTAAACCACCAAATGGCAGGGCATTAGGGGAACCTTTCATTGCTGGTTTGTGTTCTCTGCATAGCCGAAGCAGGCACCGAACAGGCACCGTATGTGCAGGCAATTCGCCAGGATTTGGCGAATTGCCTGCTCTCTGGATAGCCGAATGGCCAGGAAAGGTAACCGAACGCTGATTTTCAGCGTTCGGTTACCTTTCTCAAGCAATTCGGATCTCTTTGAATAACCCTGATTGTATTATACAACACCAAGATGTGGTAAATGTATTTACTAGGATCCCTACTGGTAATAGTGTCTATTCAGGGTATGTATGTTTAATCTTTTCATTTTGTGTCTATACAGCGATCCAAGATAAAGAAACATTCTGATGTACGTAAAACATATTTAAAATGAATGTATAAACAGATGGTTGAATTGTACAAAATGTAAATCATGCTTTGTTACTTTTAACCCTAGGAAGCCCTAAAGCCCCCAATCTAACCCAGAGGTCTACTGGTCATTCACTTAACCCCTTCACTGCTGAGCCATTTCACGTCTTAAAAAAAAACAAAAAAAAAAACACTTCATTATTATTATTTTTTCTTTAATTTAAACATGGTCATGTTTGGTATCATTGGAAAGGCCATGCTCTGGCCGTTCTAATGATACCAAACATGACCCTGCCAACAGTAGGGAGATATTGTGGTTCAAAGAAACCCCCTATCTTTCCTTAGGAGTCAATGAGGACGTTCCCCACACGTCCTCAGCAGTGAAAGGGTTAAAAAGGTCTTTTAAAAGAGTAAATTGAGCACCTGCTGCACTGCTGGGTCACTGTGCAGATGCGTCGTGCCACATGCAGTACAGCACAGAGCACAATGCAGAAAATTTATTTTTCTTTTTCCAAGGAGAAATAAAAGCAAAGTGAACTCAAACTGTTGTTGTGTGAGTGACATGGCTTATTCACCTCACTAGTCTCACACAAGGAAGAAACAGTGAGCGGAGGCTATCAAGTGACCCAGCAAGCATTGGCAAATGTCATACCATCCCCTTCAATAGCACAAGTCAAGGGGCACTATCACCGCGTTAACGCTAGCGTTACCATAAATGAGCTTTAGCGCTAGCTTAAATGAGGTGATAGCACATTGGTATTTGCGTTTTTAGCGTGAACTTACTGTACTTTGCGCTCCCTATGTCTAACATGGGGAGCGCAAAGTGTACGCACAGAGTAACTAGCGTTAGGATCACAAGGTCCTAACGCTAATTACTAAGAGCTGTTGCTAATTGAAAAAGTTTGCTACAGCTCAGAGTTGGTACAACTGATTCCACTGCTGCAGAATCAGTGAGCAGCAGCTGAAACCCTCAAATAATCCAATACTCACCTCTCATCTCATGGTGAGAATGGCGGCCAGTCTCCCTCCGCGATCACTCCGCCGATCTGCAGGATCTCGCGAGAGCGAGATCCTGCCGGTCATGGGACCCGGCGGCAGAAGCATCCATGAAGTTCAATGGACTCCATAGAGGGGTTGCTTGGGACGGTGTGTTAGCGCTGCCCCGAGCATACAGGACCCTACAGGCCAGGCTGCTGGACATTAGCGAGCGCTAGTTTTTCCCCTTTGAGTCCCTTTTTAGCTGTAAGCAGTTGATTGGGCCCAAAGTGTCGTCAAGGAAGCCTGCTACAGGATTTATAGATTTTACTGCTGTGCCTTTTTCCCCTTTGCAAGTTCAATGTCCTGTGACAAAATCAACTTTTACTGACTGTCCCCTGAAAATCAATTTTTTTATTTTTTTATTTGAGGTTTGTACAGGTGGTGCAGTTCACACCATTAGAGAAACCCCTTGTTTCAGCTACTCTTCCTTTCCCCTTTTCTGGCACCATTATTTAAAAACAAATGTACGAAGCGAAGGACAAAATCTCCGTTGCATGATTTCTTCATTTCGTCAGCATGTGTAGATTTGTTATACGGATGATATTACAAAAAAAATAAAAAATTAATGGAAGTATAAAATAATCAAGAATGAGTGATTATAACACAAAAAAACAAACGCACATGTCTAGTAACAGATACAAAATCCAAGGCTAGAGAGGAATGCTGTTTTTACTCATACCACTTACTAGTTAATTTTTTCTTAGAAGAAAACTCAACAACCACAGGAATATTTTATATTTTTTATTCCTGTAAAATATAATAAATATTTTGTCTTGAAAAGCCTGTTCTTATAAAATGGGCTGTGAAATTCCCCCCCCCCTCCATTTTGTTAGTGTCAATTCTGCATAGACCGTTGGTCCTTCTATAGGATATGAGCTGTGGCCGATTTCATGTTATGTTCAGTGCAGGAAAATGTGCGCAGAAGCGGGAAGGTGGGAAAAGGATTTCTTGTGAATCATATATGGTAATAAGTTAACTGAGTGGCTAAACCTTGATGTTGTAATGTATATGTACACTGATTGGCTATAAATTCTGGGAATTTTAATAAATAGATCTGGCTTAACAAGGAAGGTTAGACTTCTGAGAAAGACCAACACAGTCTTGTGATTGATTCTTTTTGGGGGTCTCCGCCATGGCGTAGCGCAGCTCTTACTTCAGTTTGATATATAAGAAGAAACTTGGAAAAGGTTTATGGTAATTATAATGGAAAAATAGAATTTTTCAGTTTTTGTCTGAAGTGGAATTTGCCATTCGAATGTATCCTTACATTTGAGTGTATCCTTACATTTAAATGTATCCTTACATCTGCTTGTTCAGATTTTGCGAACTTGCCTCCAGGCTTGGTTTTTGTTTATTTTCCTTGAAGTTAAAGCTATGGTTCAGAGCTTGTTGATTTTTTTTTTTTTTAATTTTTTTTTTGGTGCAAGGTTGGACTCTTTGTCTTGGTTTGTTTTTGTCATTTTATGTATTGTAGTAAAGAAAAAATCGTTTGAGGACCTCACGTGTGTTGTTTGAACTCGCCCGCTGTGTTGAGTATAGTGTATTGTATTTGCTGGAAATTGAACTCATAAAAAAAGAAAAGAGATGTTTATAGTTGTATTGTCTCCATTCTGTGTCTATCTTGTACTTCAATTCTGGTGTTTCTGGGTCGTCCATATCTTGTAATTGTGAGAATTTTATTTTAATTGATTAGGTTTGGTTTCTTCTTATATAGCAAAATGATTTTATCTCCCATTGAGAGACAGTTTTTTCTTTTTCCTCTTATTTTTTTATTATTTTCTTGCGCGCTGCTGCCATTTTTTTTTTGCTGCGTTGCTGTACGTCTGTTTATTTAAATGTTTGTCTTTACTAACTATTAATATATGTGTTTATCTTTGATGTTTTGTATTTCGTAGTTTTGATATTGTGTTTTTTATATGTAATTTATGTATAGGGACTGCTTCTCTTAAAACAGGTTGCTTTGTTTCTATCAGGGTTATCCAAAAAGATCCGAATTGCTTGAGAAAGGTAACCAAACGCTGAAAATCAGCGTTCGGTTGCCTTTCCTGGCCATTCGGCTATCCAGAGAGCAGGCAATTCGCCAAATCCTAACGAATTGCCTGCACATACGGTGCCTGTTCGGTGCCTGTTCGAGGGCAGTGAAATCCCCATAAAAAAGCACTGCTTCGGCTATTCAGAGAACACAAACCAGCAGTGAAAGGTTCTCCTAATGCCCTGCCATTCATTGGTTTAATTCGGCAAATTTATTCAGGAGAATCCCGTAGACTTCAATGTTAAAAATATTCCCGATTTAATTCAATATCTAATAAACCATTCATTGTAAAATTCTGCAGCAAAATGTCTCTTTATTTATAGATTTTTTAGGATGCTTTAAGCATTTTTCTGAATTTTTTTTTTTAAAAGTCCGATTTGTTTTGATTTTTTTTTAAGTTTACTTATTTTTTCTGTAACAGCCCTCTTTATTATCATTCCCTGGACCTCCTGTGTAAATTTCAGACATTTTCGCTCAGTAGTTTCTTTGCAAACAGCGTTTCATTTTCACAGATTCATACAAATGGTTTTGCTAATTTATTCACTGCCTCCTCTGCGTCTCAGCTGCTTCGGCTCTGTGTGATTTGGCTCCTGTTCGGCTGCTTCACTGCGTGTGATGGCTCCTGCTCGGGTTTTTCGAAGCTTAATCCAGATGTTTTTGCTTGTTTTCGGCATGCATTCGGTGGGTTTTGTGGTTAGTTTTCGTTGGGTTTACGGCAGCTTTTCCCTGCAATTCGGGGACCCTGTGGTGATGGCTGAATACACCGCAGGGTCACCGAAATGCAATCGGCAAAAGGAACCGAATTGAAGAGAACGAAAAGTCACCGAACGTGCGGTGACTTTTCGAATCTCTTTGGATAACCCTGTATGTGTTTTTACTGCCTTGCCTCGTGTAAAAAAAAAAAATGGCACAGGAAATGGAGACAATAGGGCTTTACTTTTACAATATATTTCAAAAATGACTGCTTTTTTATTCTTAGCTTATGTTTGAAAAATGAACATAGAAAGTCAATACTCTGACATGGCAGGTTACACGTGAATGTTATGTTATAAGTTGATGTATGATATATAAAAAATTAGTGTATCAAGGTGATGGGCTCAATCTGCCTTAATATAAATTATAAATTTTCCCAAAAGAGGCGTGGTCGGTTATTTTCCTCTGGTCTTTGTTTGAGTCCAGCACTAAGGGATTGACCACACCTTAATATAGGTTATTTGTTTTGCCAAAATGGCTGACTGAGATCATTTACAGTTTTTGTAACTTGTATAATGGAATATATATGTAGGTTCATGTTTAGTTGTTTGGAATCTAAGAGGATGAAGTGATATAAAGCTGAAGGATTTGAGTGAAAGTTTAAAGGAAAGCGCCTACAGGTTTAGTAGCGCTGTACAAAGGAAATTAGACAGATTTCAAATGAGAGAAGGTGGGGTTTTTTTTGGTTTTATTTTAGTTGACTAAGGGAGATGGAAGGTTGTAGTTTGGTATCTTGAGTATTGTTTGTTTGTTTTCTTTTTTCTGCAGTGGTAGCCAGATGTCTAGTTTTATTTTTTGCTGTCTGATGTTTTTGTCTTTTGGTGTGAAGTGCAACAACGTATGACTGTGCCCCCATTGAATATTCTTGGAGGGAATAAAACAGGTTGTAAAATAGCTGCACAAACACCTCACGTTTGAATGTTTGTTTTTAACCAATATCCTTAATAATGATTGTAGTTTTAGATGTTTATTAAGAATCTTTTTCTCTGAGTTTCCTCTGAGAACTTTGTGCTAGTTAACGCGTCAAGTTTGTAACATGCCCTTCTATACTTTCTTTCCCAGTTCATGATATTTTTGTTATGTGGTTTTTTATTTGAATTGAAGAGCATTTTGAGAAAATTGGTGACCGTTGCAAAAGTAAAAAAAATTTAAAAAAAAAACAGTTTTCACATTTTTCTCCCAGCTCCTCCATTTTCTCTCTCTCATGACCACTCCTTTTTCTTTGTGTCCAAAAATGTGTTGCATTTTTTTTCTCCATTTTAAAAGTATTTTAACCATATAAAATTTAAAGTTTTTGACAGGTTAATAATACATTTTTTTCCCAAGTTTTTTACTTTAGGTGAAAATTACCCATGCATGCCAACTTTGCTCAAGCTAGATGGAAGATTATTGAATACCAATATTGATAAAGCTGTTGGAATTGAAGGGAATTTTCTCAAACACATCATTTCACATTGCAATGTTACATCAACCGGATAATAAGGAATTATCAGACACCAGGCAATAAAACATTCTAATTTATCAATAACTCCTCAATAAATCATGTGATTAAAGAAGATCATTGATTTGGAAATAAAACTTAAGACATGTCAGTTTTACAAAACAGTAATTTTCAACCAATAAGACAGAAGACAAAGAAAGAAGATAATGTATTTTTATATGCTGATGGATTCCCCTTGTGTTGTCTAAGTGATAATTATTTTGTGTCTTTTATTATTTTATATTTTATTATTTTTGTTGTTCGGTTACAATCAATATTGTTCAAATTCCCTGACACATTTAGGATTGCTGGAGATCACATCCAATTAAAATTAGAGTCAATTAATGTATTTAGGAACATAGAATTTAATGCATTTGTATAAATACGTTTCATGACATATATAGTGGTAAATAGAGAGTTTTAATTCGGTAAAATTATAAATTGTTTTTATTTTTTATTTTTTTTATTATTTTATTTAAAATCGGTGTGTTTTATAAACACCAGTTTTGTTTCAAAACACCAAACAAGAATGGATAAGATATCAATTAATTATTTTTTGATATTTAAAATGGGTGGAGTATGCACTACGGCTATTTCCCTTTTGAGCCAAAGCTGCGTATATATATTTTTCTCTAACAATGAGTCAGAAGTAGTATAATTTTTTTTATCGTTGCGTGAGGCCGATAGGCTTTGCGGGGAAATTTTAAAATTTATTATCTGTGTCTCTTCTTGTGTAAATTAACATTTTTATTGTTTTCGTGCACTTGAGAGTGACAATGAATGAATGGATGTATATGATTAGTGGGGTATACCATATTTTCTTTTCTTTTTTATTTTCTTTATTGTTGCTAAAACCGTATCACATCATCAAGACACCTGACAGTCACAATGACTGCATATGGAACGAATCATGGACATTTTAAGAGGCTCTGTAGAGGAAAATCAAAATGCAGCTTTCCAGGAACATTGTGTGACAATTGCAGCACTAACACTGTTAGAAACGGCAGCCAAATGACATCAACAGGAACTCAAAAAAACTTTTTTTTTTGTATGGGCAAGGTGGTACTATAGAGTGAGGTCTATATCATGATGCCAATTGCCAGGGGCATGAAGGTGGGTGCAGGATCTGTTTACCCATTCATAAATGTCCAAAAGACTTTTTCAATAATACTGTCTTTCCATCAATGTATACTGTCATTAGTGTAATTGTGTCCTGAGGCTTCTATCATGTCTACCAGGTCTAAAGACCTTTGGGCTGAGGCTTTTTGATGGTTCCAATTCCAAATAAAGTATTTCTGGCATTGTTGTGACTGACATGAACCCTTTGGCTATGCAGGGATTACTTTAAATGCAAAATATGACAAATTAAGCCACGTGGCCACTCTCGAATGGTTTTTCTTCGATGTAATCGGACCCCATCTGGTGAAAGACTCTTTCTCCATTGCTGTCTCTGAAGCCCATAATAATAAAATTGCTGTTTCACCTCCATCAGTAGGAGAAGGCTAAATAGGTAGGTTGATGCCTCTTGGCAGACTGTTGGCATAATTTTAAATAATTGAACAGCTGGCAATGTTAGAAAATACTTCACCCAGCCCTGATTTGCCAACATTTACCTGGCAGTTGCTGACGATTCCTGACAGACCATGATTGTTAGAAGCTTCAGCCCTTTTCTATTTGCATGTCTGTACCTTTGTGATAATTTCTTGCAGAAACAATTTAATTCCAGTAGCTTGGCGCTCCTTGGCGGGCTGAAGTTTTCAGACATCCCTGTATGTGGCATATCATTCATTACTATACCTGTACCAACCAACGAAACTGGAGGAGCTGCATTTAGTGTCCTGCACGTTGAACCACAATTCTTATTGCTCAACATAGCAATACGGCTAAATTAAGCAAAAGTAAGAAAGGTTTAGGAAAGATACTATTGTGGAGTGCGGGAAAGAAAATCACAATCTAAACATCCGAGATGTAAGGCTTGGGTCAGACGAACGCAGTGCGAACGTGCGTTTACCCGCACTTGATGACGGCCGTGGTAGCAGCAAGTGACGTCCAACGCAGGCCCACACACGAAGTACGGCAGCACGAAAGTTCGGCCGCGCAACTCAAGCGGCAAATGAACGCATTTTCGCAAGAACGTCGAACCGCTAGTACTGACGTACAGAGTGTGCTGCGTCCGCATAGCGACGTGTGTGCGTGATTAGGAGACGTCAGACGCTGCTCATGTTTGGCCTACATCATGTCCAGACACCCAAAGTTTCCTGGTTTGGATTCGTATGAAATCACAGCCGAAATTGCGCATCGTATGACCGCTATCGCGTATTCCGTGAAAAAGTACGTCCATGCGTTCGGACGCACTTTTTTACGGACGATGCAAAAAATGCATTTGTCTGACCCTAGCCTTAGCGAAGCTAGAAAAATGTATCAATATGACATGGTGAGGTGTACCAGGGTGGAGTGGTCGAGCCCAGGTGTGGTGACAGATGTGGAGAGAGGCAGGTATACAATGTTTTAAACAGAAAAAGGTTTTATTTATACACAGCAGGAGGAGTAAAACCAAAAGGGGAACACTGGAACATGAATAACTAATAACAGATAACTGGATAAGACATATACATACAACAGGGCTGATAAAGCAGACAGGACAAGAAAGGTGGGCAGAACAGGAACTGGGCTGAACACTGGATACATTGAATACTTAAGCAGACACAGAGGGACAAGGCATGAAGATAGCTGACTGAATTATGGAACACAGAACTAAGAAACAGCGGGACACTACGGAAACAGAACTGACTATGGAGGCAAATAAGGGGTTAACTAAGAGAACACTCACAGCAGACAGAAGAGAACAGAAACAGGGTTTGAATCAAAGATGCAGGTATGGCTGTAGGTGATGAGAGTCTAGGAGTTTAGTGATTTATAATCCAAGGCAGGGTTCTTGAATAAAGGGAGTTCACCAAGCACGGTATCCAAAGGGGTATTCCAATAACAGGGTCAAAGTCCAGGCGTAGTTCGAGGCGGGCAGCAAGCGAGAGGAGTATCTGTTAGTCCAAAGCCAAAGGGTCATACACAAGGGAATCCAATAGAGGGGTGCAGGTAGGTAGTGGGTTCAGGATGCTGGTCTGGAAGGGGTGTGCTTGAGCACGCAGGTTCACAGGTACTGAGGCTTCAGTGAGGGAGAATGAGAAGCAGAAGCACTCCATCTTTAGTGGAGTGCCATTCTATAGGAGGCCCAGGTCCAGCTCACACCTGAGGCTGGGAATCACTATAATGTGGACTGGATACCTGAACAACTGGATCTGGAACAGAGGAAAACCTGGGCTTTTTTGCGGCGCCGACAGCAAGCACCATGACACAATACCAACACTCTGGCTTGATATTTGCTTATGGACCATTTCATGGTAGAAGAAGAAAAAAGGACCGGTCTGTCTGTATTCAAAAAATGGCAGGCTTATTTGAAATAAAGGCACATTCCTTTTTTGCTCTTGGACTGTGTTGAGGTAGTTGGCCTCTTCCAAGCTTGGTGCTCCTGCTCTATCTATATTCATTTTGAATATGGGGTGATAGTCCTTCTACCATTTTACTGTAGAGTCCCCTTGATCCATTTAACCTACATGAGAGTAAAATGTAAAATGTTTCATAAACTCACGTTTGCTATTCAGCAATAACAGCGGGGCCCTAGTGGAATGGTGGAGACAGTAAAGATCTCACATATTTCCAAAGTTATCTTAACCATTAAAGCGAATGGATCAACTGATCACTATAGTAGTATAGTATATGATACCTTTGAGTAATTTTAAGATCTAAGGGACCATGGATCGGCTGCACAAGGGGTTAGGCTGGGGTCAGACTAACGCATTTTGAACATGCATTGAGCCACACTTTATCATGGCCGTAGTAGCAGCAAATGGCGCATCATTTGACCGCTTTCGCGTCCACCATAAAAAAATACGTCAATGCGTTCGGACGCATTTTTTGACGGTTGATGCGAAAAATGCGTTCGTTTGACCCTAGCTTTAATCTGGACAAGGACCCCAGGGTGAAGAGGGAGAGTGAAAAATGTTTTTCTGTGTGTCTGTTCGCTTTTTGTCTTTGTTATTGTCTTTGAATTGTGTTATAGTCAAAACTCAAGCAGGTTTTCTTTTCCCCCATATGATTCAGAATATTTTGCAACTGTTCAAAATAAAGGGGTTTTTTTTAGGCGGAAAAAGAACCCCTAGGACCTAGGTATTTATAGTGTATTACTAGTCTGGCATTAGAGTACATAATTCTTGAAGCAGTAATGGTGCTAAATAAAATAATGTGTAGTGTTCACCCCCGAAGGAGCCACTGAATAACCCCAGGATAGGCTCAACGCACTAACAATTCACTGTACACCAGCACCTTTATGGATTTTTCTAAGTCATACTTTACTGAAGAAATAAACGGCAATAGATATACATATACTTTAGGCATGAAATCGATCAGGCTAGAATGAATGACGTAATACGTAACGCGGATATATGCGGCAAAGAAACGGTTAATAAAGCTCTCAGTTCTTTGGCTTAAGTCCCGCTCAAATATGCTCGTTAATTTGTGTCCTAGAGTACCCGGGTACTAAGTCCACTGGCCAGTGGATGGATGAAATATCTTCGACTAGTCAACGTTGGGGCCCTGCAATTTGAACCAATCAATAAGTGCGCACTGTTATTATAGTTGTAGGCCTGGGGCCTCTCACCCAACCGATGAACAGCTTGTCCCGGACTGATGTGCTCTGCCAGAAAGTCCCTCTCTGCCGTCTGGAACCCGGTGCTGCCGAAATCCATGCTCCCGAACCGAATCTCCTCAGCCAGGAAACGAATGCCGCCAGCACTCCGCTCCGTCCACGGCCTCCTTACACAAGGTCCTTCTCCAACACTCTCTTGCCACCGGAACAGCTCAGCGGGACACACTGCAGTTTGATTACACACTCTCCCCGATCTTTCCAGCAAAGGATGCCACCGATTCTCAGCTCCAATCAAGCCTGGATCCTGGACAGTGTCTCTCTCGTGACTGAACTCATGCACCTCTCGCCTCGTTCTGCCCACAATGCTTTCTCTTCCAGCCACCAGCGTGCTCACTTCCTTCCTCTACCCAGGGGTTTTCTGGGGGATGTAGCCCATAGTCCAATACATTACATTGCGCTCTGGCTCCCTCTAGTGGCAATATTGTCTCAGTTCTCAGAGCCAAGTTAAATACAGCGCTACAAATGCATTGAGCATCTTATGATCCTGATCGAAATTTTCCTTCGGAGATCCTGAAGTTTAATTTAGGCAAATAAAGTTGCTCACTGCTATGCTCACAAAAAAACAAATGGGGAGATTTCCTCGCACAGCCCAGCATACAGTAATATAAAATGACTGGGTGCTCCCATGGCCTCTGGAGTAACCAGCTCCTCAGTAATAGTACCAGTATTTATTCAACGCCAACATATTCCACAGCGCTTTAGAATGGGGAAGCATGAACATAAGACATAATATATAATAAAACAAAAGGAACAGATGGCCCTGCCCATAGGAACATTGTCCTGCTAATACAGCACTTTCACAGGTGCTCAGCCAGACATTCCGTGAGCTTACAGTCTAAGGGACTGAGGTAATTGAAACAAAAGGGAGCAGGGGGAGTGTGGAGATGACTACCAGAGAGAATATAGCAGAGTGCATGAGGATAAACCAAGAGCTTGGGCATGATAAGGTTAAACTGAGAGTGAAGTGAGGCAGCTGGAAGAAGAAGCTTATATAATTAGAATAGGGACTGGATGGGGTGGTAGTTGGGGCGGTCGGTTGTGACAGCAGAGGGGAAGATGGAGGTGAGTGTGGCTGTGGGGGAGAAACACAGAGTTTAGAGCTATGTATGGCCAATGCAGGCAAATAAATTACAACAGGGAGGAGCAGGACAGACTAAGAGTTAGCACAGAATTAAACTCAACTCAAACTTAAATCAAAAATGGAGGGAAAGGTGAAAAACATAATAAAAAATTAGCAGTCAAGAAATAATAGATGCAAAAGATAAAAAACAGTAATGTCATTAGAATAGCAGAAACAATGTGGCAAAAGTAGATCCAAACAAAATGGCACACCGTTCTCTTTCACATTCATCGTTCTTGAACCCTTATTTTAAAGAATCTCACACATAATTGTCAGATAGCAGGATCTTATATTTTATTATTTTTTTAATATAATATTTTTTACTATTTGCCCATTAATGGCTAATATGTACATATGTACATTTTCTACAGCTACTAATTTGTACATTTTTGTTTCTACTGACGTTTATTGTATTAGTAAAACAAATGAATGCTCTCCTGTTTTTTGTTGTTTGAATTAGTGGCAACCTCTGATGTCTCCTTTATATCAGCTTTATTCTAGCATTAGACAGCAGTTGAGTGAAATGAGAATACCTTAGAATACCTTAGAACGTAGTTTCATTCAGTTTTCTGTTTTTGCAAGAAGAATGGATTTCCCAATCCACCCACAAGCTTTTGTTATTTAGGTATTCAATCATGTTTTATTGTTAAGTCACAATAAATGCACGATATTTATGGTGTTTAACACAACGTATCGCAGTATATATAGGTATATGCATATAATCACGAGTATAGCAGTGCGTAGTGATATCTTTTTTATTGGACTAACGTTACATTTAACAGACAAGCTTTCGAGAGTATATCGCTCTTCTTCAGGTCTGGACGCTTTACTGAGCAATATCCTAGAATTGAACATTAAGACATTATCGGGCACACGGGTGGGGGTTAGATGTCGTAAATAGTCAAATGGTATAGTCAAAATGGGAAAATAAACACATGCGAGATCTTAGGCTCATAAAACATCAGTGATAAGATCATATGAAAACTTGAAAGAAAAGAAATAAAACCCCACAAATCAGTGAAGGCTGAAAAAGACACACAAAAAAAAAACCACGGCCTATCTAATCTATATACATATATATACTTTTGACTCAAGAACAGTCCTAAAAGTAAACCTAATCCTAAAACAAACACAAATAGTAACAGTAATAGTAATTTGCTTTTGAAAATCTCTTCTGCTTTTCAAAAGCAGTGCGCTCACACGCCCCCTCTCTACATATACAGGGTGTCCATAAAGTCTCTTTACAATTTCAAAAATGTATTACAAAGGAATTTTTTTTTTTTTTTTTTTGAGAAAGGATTTTACCAGGAAGGATACATTAAGATTTCTCTTGTTTTCAAGTATGTCCTGGGTGGCGAGTATGAACTGTTAGGTGTCTTGCCAAGGACACTTACTGGAGAGGTTGCTCACTGGGATCGAGCCCATGACTCCACAGGCTCTCTCCACGTAGAGCAGTGATGTTACCTCTACTCCACCCAGCCGGTACAATTGATGAGATATCTTCATCAGATTTGTTCTATGTACTCAGTGGATATCAAGCATGGTTATTCAAAGAGCTCCGAATTGTGGCCGAAAGGTAACCGAACGCTGAAATTCAGTGTATGCCCACTCCCTAAGATCAAGCTTGTATTGTAAATCCTTTCCCTACAAAGCTCTCACTATCTCAGCTCCCACTACCTGTTCTCACTAATCACCAAATACACCCCAGCCCACTCCCTAAGATCAAACAGTGACCTGTGTCTAGCTCCCACCCCCCGCATCACCTCCTCCCATGATAGACTGCAGGATTTCTCACGTGCAGCCCCCATACTCTGGAACACTCTCCCTCATACTGTCCCCTAGTTTCCCTTCCTTCAAATGCTCCCTTAAAACATTCCTATTTAGGGAATCCTTCCACCCGACTCACTGGCACAACCAGTCCACCACTCTCACCTTGCAGTCCATCACTCTCACTTTGCAGTCCATCACTCTCACCATGCAGTCCTCTCCTTCGGTTTCCAACCCCAACCCTTCTAGATTGTGAGTTCCCACGGGAATAGGGCCCTTGTCTCCTCCTGTACCGGTTTTCAAATGTTGTTCAATGGTTGTACAGTGCTGCTGAATATGCTGGCGCTTTATAAATAAAGCTTATTAATAATAATGATGTAATGTTAGTCCAAATAAAAATGTATCACTGCATCCTGCAGCAAACCAGATTTTGGAATCTGGACTAATATGGCTAATGCAATCTGCATTATGTATGTGTGTATGTCTATAGCATGTTTGCATAGACAGTTTTTTGTACAATTCCAACATAAATGGTTTTCCTTATGCTGATTGACCTACATTTGGCTACGTGTCAGTCAGACATTACAGATCTGGCAGTTCTGCTGGCACAGTATAGTTGCATCGTTAGTATAAAATTGGCTGCCGGATGCCTCTGACGCCAGATGGATAAGTAGGTTGCATAAATCCTCCTCCTTAACAAACAGCTCTGGTTTACTTTGCAAGCTTTTCAGTTACTCTAGCAGAACATTGCCATGCAGTTTCTACAGTAACATAACAATTAAATCCTAATCACTTGACATGCCAAGTTTTTGTATGATAATTTATGCTCTGCACTTTGCAAAGACATGAAACTGAAATATTACATTTCCAACAGCAAAGGCTGCGTGATAAGTTAAAAATGGGCGATCGTCAAGTCTTTAAAGGAAAATGATGGAGAATTGAGTTGCAAGTAGAATGGCAACGAGACCTGCTCTTAAAGAAACGCTACCTCTAACATGTGCTGTGACTAGATTACTTGTGCGTTACTAAAAGACATTATAAAACACACGTTACTGTTTTGTTTTCATTCTTTGAAGTAATAATTGCATATAAAAAGGAAAAGTAAAGCCGGGTGTCTTATCTCCTGTTTCCATTTTATGTAGTTTTCTCGCGATGCTTCATTTACCAAAAGCTTAGTACACTTTACGGTCATGGTATAGCATCTACAGTAGTGCAGACACTATGGGGTGGAGGAGTGAATATTTAGACACTGTGCAGGGGATCTATTGTGCTGTCTAGGCTACATGAAATAAGAGATGCCAGATGAACGATGTCTGAAAGTGGGTTAGCAATACATGAATCTACCCCCTGGCGATATTTACATACATTCCACAAAATTCAAGTAAGTCAATAGGTCGGTATCCTGGACATCTGACCCATGGGCAATCTATGCCCATTGTCTCACATTGTGTAACAAGTGCTGTAAAGATACTGGGGGGGGGGGTGTGTTACAACAGAAAATATCACAAAATGGATGCACAGTGCACATAGTGACTGCAAACGCACCTTCAGAAACTTACAACTTTGTATAACAGGAAAATTTACATTTGTTCCCCGTGACTTGGAGCTTGATTTAATTTGACTCATTCGCCAAAATGTACGTGTTGTTTTTTGTTTTGCTTCTTTTGTCCAAAATCCAGCCATTTTTTAGTTTGCAGATTTAATTAATGGCATAATGTTATTACATAGTGTATGCGGCTGCCCCGCAAACGCACCTTCATAAACTTCCTACAATGTATAACTTATTCTGCCGCTTTATGCTACAATGTAACTACATGACCCACCACTGTGACGTGGTAAAAGAGCTGAACTGGCCATCACTGGAATCCAGATGCACCCTTCACCTTTCCAACCTGGTATTTAAGAGCTTTTCTAGGAAGCTACCACCCTACCTGAATAGACTGCTTCCCCCAGCAGTTCCCTCATCCTATAACCTCCAATCCAGGACCTGCAACTTACTTGCAATACCACAATACAAAAAGAAAGTGTCTCGATCCTCATTTTCCTACAGAGCACCGCAATTATGGAATAACCTCCCAGACACCATCAAATCTTCCCCCAGTCTAAAGTCACTTAAGAGATCTCTATTAATATACCTTGATACAGAATGCACCTGTAAACATGTAACATAGTGAATATATTTCCTACATACCGTAGATACTCGAGTATAGCGCGACCCGAATACATCGCAATGGATAGAGATTTATTATGGAAATGAGAGAATACTCAAGGCTCGAATATAAAGCGAGGAACAAAATTTTACTATACCGGTAAACAATTAAAATCCTTCCTGGTTCTCTTAACAGTCAGGCTACCCCTCAGCCCAGAGTGCTCTGCTCTAGAATGATTGCAGTTGTTGCTTAGTTTGAAGTCGCTGGCCACCTGTCTTATTTTACTAGCGATTAGATGGCTGGCGCAAGCGAGCGAGGTGAATGATTGGCTTAAAGCGAGAGTGATGGATCCCACCTCTCCCGAATCCGGGAGTTCCTGAAGTGTTTGCAAGCATCAGGGAGCCCGCATTCACTTCAGCGAGACTACCGGAACTTCAGGGAGACTTGGGATCCGGAGCAAGGCAAGTTGTGTTTTTTTTTTTACATGCGATGCAGATGTCTAGAATATAACGCGACCCCTGCAATTCTAAGGTAAAATTTTGTCACCAAAATCTAGCGGTATACTCGAGTATCTACATATTTTTTGTTAATCTGTATATTTGTGGTTTTTTTTAAATATCTTGCATGTATTACTTTGTATTTCTGTAACAACTGTAAAAATTTTATGTTCTTGAACCCAGGACATACTTAAAATTAAGAGAGAAATCTCAATGTATCCTTCATGGTAAAATACTTTAAATAAACAAATAAAAGGAATAAATATAGAACAAAATGTTTTCTTAACTAAACTTACATGTGAAAAACAAAGTGCATGTACGGTATCGGCAACATAAAGCAGTGCTTTTTTTCTGGAAAAGTAGGTGGCGGCACTCTTATGCCCGGGAAAAAACGGATTATTATGGCTATTTTCGTGTCCTAATAAACAATAGTTGTAGCTCACTTAGAGGAAGACACTATAAAAGGGAACCATATTTTTTAATACTGTGTTCCTTTAAATGAACTACAACTATTGTTGTAACCCTATGGGGGTTATCCACTAAGTGCCTCTGTTGCAAGAAAAATCTGTATTGCAGTGCAGCTAGCTGCTTTTTATTTTTTTTCTTGCAACGCTGGCACTGAGTGGATAATGAATTTCGGTGATTTGGATCATTTCAGTGATTCGGATCATTTCGGCGATTCGGATCAAATCGGGTGATTTGGCTCAGTTGGGTTTTTGCCTTTTTATGAGTTATTTAGTTTTTTATTGCTTATTTAAGAATGGGAAGTAGATTACTACCAATAGAATGTAAGTTTATTTACTCAATAATGCTTTTAGGATTTTTTTAGGCATTTGTTTGGGTGAAATTTTAGGTTTCCTAACTTTTTCTTTAAAGAAACAAGGCTTTTTAACCCATAGGTTTCAATGCAGCATATAAATCTGCACACTGACGGGCAGCGCCTCTCTGGAGATCGATTCATTGATTCGGATCTATTCATTTTTTGATCAGTTAGTTTTTAGTTTTTTTATGAGTTAGAATTAATGCAGCATGTGAATCCATACACTGCTGGGAAGTTCCCAGCAGTGTGCAGATTCATATGCTGAATTATACTGTAGAGAGGTGCTGCCCGGCAGTGTGTGGATTCATATGCTGCATTAATTATACTGTAGAGAGGTGCTGCCCGGCAGTGTGTGGATTCATATGCTGCATTAATTATACTGTACAGAGGTGCTGCCCGGCAGTGTGTGGATTCATATGCTGCATTAATTATACTGTAGAGAGGTGCTGCCCGGCAGTGTGTGGATTCATATGCTGCATTAATTATACTGTAGAGAGGTGCTGCACGGCAGTGTGCGGAGTCATATGCTGCATTAATTATACTGCAGAGAGGTGCTGCCCAGCAGTGTGCGGAGTCATATGCTGCATTAATTATATTGCAGAGAGTGCTGCAGCATATGAATCCGCACACTGCCGGGCAGCACCTCTCTGCAGTATAATTAATGCAGCATATGAATCCGCACACTGCCGGGAATTTCCCAGCAGTGTGTGGATTCATATGCTATATTAATTATAACTAATAAAAAACAAAAAACTAACTGATCAAAAAATGGTCCGTCTCCCGTGGTGGTCAGAAAATATACCACACAAACAAAGGATCATGGGGTGTTAATGGGTATATTTCCTGACCACCACGGGACACGGACCATATTGGGAGAGACGAGGTGGGACCCCCTCAAGATTTAAGAGGTCAAGGGCATTCCTACTGAGCCACCTGACCGGGAGGCTCAGCGGAATGTGAGTGGTTCCTTTACTTTTCACAAATACATACAGTTGTGTTCAAAATTATTCAACCCCCACTGAAATTGAGTGTTTTGGCCAGTTTGAAATTGATTTTGATCATTCAGTCATCTTGCTTACAATTAAATCAAAGAGGCACATGTAGGTCAGACAAATATAACATAACATTTATAATGAAATAACCACAAATGTCTTTTCTGTGCTCACATCATTATCAGTTTTATTCAACCCACAAGTGACATTCAATCTTAGTACTTAGTACAACATCCTTTTACAGTTATAACAGCTTTTAAACGTGAAGCATAGCTTGACACAAGTGTCTTGCAGCGATCTACGGGTATCTTCGCCCATTCGTCATGGGCAAAAGCCACCAGTTCAGTCACATTCTTAGGCTTGCACACTGCAACTGCTTTCTTTAAGTCCCACTAGAGGTTCTCAATCGGATTTAAGTCAGATGACTGCGATGGCCACTCCAAAATGTTTCAGCCTTTAATCTGCAACCATGCTCTAGTGGACTTGGAGGTATGCTTGGGATCATTGTCCTGTTGAAAGGTCCAACGTCTCCCAAGCCTCAGGTTTGTGACGGACTGCATCACATTGTCATCCAATATCTCCTGGTACTGAAGAGAATTCATGGTACCTTGCACACGCTGAAACTTCCCTGTACCTGCAGAAGCAAAACAGCCTCAAAGCATGATTGACCCCCCGCCATGCTTCACAGTAGGCAAGGTGTTCTTTTCTTCATAGGCCTTGTTCTTCCTCCTCCAAACATAGCATTGATCCATGGGCCAAACAGTTCTAATTTTGTTTCATCAGTCCACAGAACACTATCCAAAACTTCTGTGGTTTGTCCACATGACTTTTGGCATACTGCAGTCGACTCTTCTTATTCTTTGGAGACAGCAAGGGGGTGCGCCTGGGAGTTCTGGCATGGAGGCCTTCATTACGCAGTGTGCGCCGTATTGTCTGAGCTGAAACTTCAGTACCCACATCTGACAAATCTTTTCTCAGTTCCTCAGCAGTCACACGGGGACTTTTCTCCACTCTACGCTTCAGGTAGCGCACAGCAGTCGAAGTCAGCATCTTCTTTCTGCCACGACCAGGTAGCGTTTCAACAGTGCCCTTTGCCTTGAATTTGCGAATGATGCTTCCTATGGTCTCTCTTGGTACAGTTGTGTTCAAAATTATTCAACCCCCAATGCTGTAAAGGGTTTTAGGGAATTTAGTGTACATTTGTAATTGTATTCAGAATGAAATCCTACAAGGACTTTTTAAAGAACCATATGCAACTAAAATGACATCAATTGGTTTTGTAATACAGTAGTAAATGTTTCTTTTGTGAATTCTTCATTGACACAATTATTCAACCCCTTAAAGACTACCACTCTGAAGAACAGAGGTTCATTCAAGTGTTTTCAATCAGGTATTGAAAACACCTGTGGATGTCACGGAGCAGCAATAAAGCATAATAAGCACCAATTAGGCAGCTTTAAAATGACTGTGATACTCAGCTCCTTCTAGACATTTACTGGTGTGGTTACAAACATAGTGAAGTCAAGAGAATGGTCCAGGAAGACAAGAGAAGAGGTGATTACTCTTCACAGGAAGGGCAATGACTATAAGAAGATTGCAAAGATGTTAAACATACCAAGAGAGACCATAGGAAGCATCATTCGCAAATTCAAGGCAAAGGGCACTGTTGAAACGCTACCTGGTCGTGGCAGAAAGAAGATGCTGACTTTGACTGCTGTGCGCTACCTGAAGCGTAGAGTGGAGAAAAGTCCCCGTGTGACTGCTGAGGAACTGAGAAAAGATTTGTCAGATGTGGGTACTGAAGTTTCAGCTCAGACAATACGGCGCACACTGCGTAATGAAGGTCTCCATGCCAGAACTCCCAGGCGCACCCCGTTGCTGTCTCCAAATAATAAGAAGAGTCGACTGCAGTATGCCAAAAGTCATGTGGACAAACCACAGAAGTTTTGGGATAGTGTTCTGTGGACTGATGAAACAAAATTAGAACTGTTTGGGCCCATGGATCAACGCTATGTTTGGAGGAGGAAGAACAAGCCTATGAAGAAAAGAACACCTTGCCTACTGTGAAGCATGGCGGGGGGTCAATCATGCTTTGGGGCTGTTTTGCTTCTGCAGGTACAGGGAAGCTTCAGCGTGTGCAAGGTACCATGAATTCTCTTCAGTACCAGGAGATATTGGATGCAGTCCGTCACAAACCTGAGGCTTGGGAGACGTTGGACCTTTCAACAGGACAATGATCCCAAGCATACCTCCAAGTCCACTAGAGCATGGTTGCAGATTAAAGGCTGGAACATTTTGGAGTGGCCATCGCAGTCACCTGACTTAAATCCGATTGAGAACCTCTGGTGGGACTTAAAGAAAGCAGTTGCAGTGCGCAAGCCTAAGGCTAGGGTCAGACGAACGCATTTTTCACGTTGTCCGTGAAAAAGTGCGTTCGAACGAATGGACGTATTTTTTCACGGAATACGCAATAGCGGTCATACGATGCGCATTTTCGTCCGTGATTTTGTACGGATCATCAATAAAACCCTTTTGCGTCTGGACGTTATGTTGGCCGGACGTGTGCAGCGTCTGATGTCTCCCAATCACGCAAACACGCTGCTATGTGGCCGCAGCGCACTCTGTACGTCAGTAGTAGCGGTTTGACGTTCTCGAAAAAATGCGTTCGTTTGCCACTTGCGTTGCACGGACGAACTTTCGTGCGGCCGTCCGTCGTATGTTCCCCGGCATTGGACGTCATTTGCTGCTAGCACGGCCATGATTTCGTGCGGCTAAACGCACGTTAAAAATGCTTTCGTCTGACCTTATCCTAAGAATGTGACTGAACTGGAGGCTTTTGCCCATGACGAATGGGTGAAGATACCCGTAGATCGCTGCAAGACACTTGTGTCAAGCTATGCTTCACATTTAAAAGCTGTTATAACTGTAAAAGGATGTTGTACTAAGTACTAAGATTGAATGTCACTTGGGGGTTGAATAAAACTGATAATGATGTGAGCACAGAAAAGACATTTGTGGTTATTTCATTATAAATGTTATGTTATATTTGTCTGACCTACACGTGCCTCTTTGATTTAATTGTAAGCAAGATGACTGAATGATCAAAATCAATGTCAAACTGGCCAAAACACTCAATTTCAGTGGGGGTTGAATAATTTTGAACACAACTGTATGTTTAACATCTTTGCAATCTTCTTATAGCCATTGCCCTTCCTGTGAAGAGTAATCACCTCTTCTCTTGTCTTCCTGGACCATTCTCTTGACTTCACCATGTTTGTAACCACACCAGGAAATGTCTAGAAGGAGCTGAGTATCACAGTCATTTTAAAGCTGCCTAATTGGTGCTTATTATGCTTTATTGCTGCTCCGTGACATCCACAGGTGTTTTCAATACCTGATTGAAAACACTTGAATGAACCTCTGTTCTTCAGAGTGGTAGTCTTTAAGGGGTTGAATAATTGTGTCAATGAAGAATTCACAAAAGAAACATTTACTACTGTATTACAAAACCAATTGATGTCATTTTAGTTGCATATGGTTCTTTAAAAAGTCCTTGTAGGATTTCATTCTGAATACAATTACAAATGTACACTAAATTCCTTAAAACCCTTTACAGCATTGGGGGTTGAATAATTTTGAACACAACTGTATATATACCACAGAGCTATATATATGTGTCTCTTTACCCGAGTTATTCTTTGCACATTGGGATTTGAATCTATCAAGGTCCGATTTGATGGGAGGAGCCCCCCCTCAAGAGGGTCAGACGTGTACAACTGGAGTCTTGCAGGCTCCAATCTTGTGAGTGTTTTATCTCTAAGCTTATGTGCTGAATTGATCTCTTTGGTGCAGTACATATTGCGCGATAGTCTTTCTTGTATTTTCACAGACCTCAACGTCCTTTTCAGGGGCCACCTTGGGACAATATTCATGAGGTGAAACAGAACGGCTATATTGTTTCATAAGTGTTCACACCAATGTGATATTGTACATTGCTAAGGTGTTTTTGTTTTTTTCTGTAGTAAGGATATTCAACATTTAAGTTTATTGTCATTTTCATCTTAATATTCGATCTACCTCATTTATCATAATTTTCATGCGCTCCCGAATCCCATAGGATTCAACGTTAAAAATATTCCCAATTATATTCAAGATCTAATAAACCATTTATTATTTTAATACGCACTTAAAAGTCTATTTATAGATTTTTTTAGGGTCTTTTAGGCATTTTTTTGAGATTTTTTCGGCAAAATTTTTTCCCCGGGTTTTATAAAAGCGCTTTTTCTTTTTTCTGTAATAGACCTTTTCATTATCATTCATAGGACCTTATATGTTAATTCAAGACATTTTCGTTCAGTAGTTTTTTTGCAAACAGCGTTTCAAATTTGACACTTTCAATCGTATTGTTTGTGTTTTTTTACCCTGTTC
Organism: Leptobrachium leishanense; assembly: GCA_009667805.1. Taxonomy (NCBI): domain Eukaryota; kingdom Metazoa; phylum Chordata; class Amphibia; order Anura; family Megophryidae; genus Leptobrachium; species Leptobrachium leishanense. The sequence continues at coordinate 74,354,705 of CM019065.1, forward strand.
GTCAGTTTGTTGGCTTTTTCTGACGACTGCTCTGTGCTGTGTTCAGCGATTCGTCGGCTTTTTCTGACGTGTTCGGTGTGTTTTTTTGCGGTGGTTCCAGTGGATTTTTGGTGTGTTTTCGGGCAGGTGTTCAACAGGTTTGCAGCGGGTTTTCCCTGCACCCCGTAGACTCTGCGTTAAATGCTGAACTCACCACAGGGTTGGGATATATGATTCCCTGAAGTGCGGCAAAGTGCGGGCAATGAGCTCTCTGAATAACCCCCCATATCTAAAATTGTTAAGGCATGTGAAAAACCTTCTACACAACAAAAGTATATCTCGCTAATAAAGCCGATCGAAAAGATCAATAAAATTCAGTATAAGATGCCGATAAACTTCCTGTGTTCCTCAAAGCTGGCAATGACCATCTCTCCAATCACACAAACCTGTAATAGTTTCATTTATGCCAGTGAATGACTAAAGAGGATTCCATTCTTTAAGGAAGGCCCAACTAAGGATGTTAAACATACATGTTCTTTGTACAGCAAAAGTGAATGTTTATTCTATGTGGTATGTTTAACATTAAAAAAGGTGGAGCATCATACGCTGCATTATCATTTAATAATCATTATCATTCAAATCAATCCAGTGTTCGACTCTTCTTGTGGAATGCCTGCTGTTTCTTTGTTAACACCAATGGGCATACCGCATTTCTGTCACCTTCGACAAAAAATTTCATGTATTGTGCTGCAACTGTGTGTTTTTTTTACAGTCTTCTAGCATGAGATAATTACGCTACCCCCTAATTCATGGTATTTGGCGGCATTATTCAATTGAACGTGGCATGGCATAGTTGCCGCTGATGGAACCAATGCAATACAGGGCTATGATATTCCCTGTGTGTTTTCGTGGCAAGTAATCGTGGTGCCCAAGCATGCATAATGCTGTGTTAGCGAACAAAGGATCTGAAAATACATCTTCCTATGAGCAGGTCGAAGAGGAAGATTCATTGTTGTAGACTGTTTAGAACACAATACAGGCTTAGTCCTTGACTGACGGATCCAATTTGCTCTCACAATGTACACCATCCAAGCGCTGAGACTTTCCCTCATGTTTGTCTCACACAACGCTAAATATCAGCTTATTTTGCAGAAGGCTTTCATACCGTGCCTTCTGTGTTTTCAGATCAATGCTTCGCTTTCACTGCCCCACACTGGCGTATGATGGATAGTGCTGATTTCTGCAAATAACGCAAGATCTTTCAGAACACTGAAGGTCGGAAGCAGCGTTCTGCAGATGGCAATGGAATCACTATGAAACCAATGGACTGGCACCTTTTCTTTTGCAAATAACGGGAACTCTGCTTTAGATATGAAAATTTAGAATAATGCATATATATTACCTGCTTAATAGCAGATCGGCACTCGCATATTAAACCATGATAGGTCTATGAAGCCCTAACAGATATGCGCTTATGTCAGTATATACACACGGTGTGAGGTAGGGCTGCCAGAATACCATATGTACGTGGGATGCTTAGAGATATTAGCATTTTGTGAGGTTGGGATTCAGGTTGCTGCCTACATTTATGCTGAATTCATGTGGTCCCAATGTGGATAAATAAACATATGTCTGAGATTCCAAAAGATGCCGTGGGATCAGTTCTTTGATGTCACATGCATGCATTCCATTGACCCTTCAGGCAGCAGTTTTTAGTTTAGCGAGGCGTCATGCAAAGTTGTCATTCTATATAAACCATTATGATACTTTAGCAATGACTCACGCAAGGGCAGGCCAGATATCCTACCGGCCATTCTTGGTGTTCTCATAAATTTTCTTTTGTTCTCGAATTCTGAGAAAACCGAGGGCCCCTAATCAATAAGATGATGGCTTGAGCCATTAGACATAGCCTGCTTCTGTCATAGGTTCAACGATTCTAAATGTTATTCCAACCGAGCCACAATCTATACAGGTTCATTTAGAGTAACAGCTTCTATACTTTGTATAGGATCTGTTAATTTACAGCTAGTCGATGAAGAGCGAGCTATTCCAACATAGTTTTTTCATAATAACAGCTCTTAAACCCTGATTTTAAGTGATTCTGCTTGTGCAAAATCACTTAACACTGAAATTTAACTAGCTTAAAAATCCAAAACTCAAAACTGACCTCAGGTCCATCACTGCAGAGGACGGAGCAATCTGTCGTGAGCAGTGGAACACAGTTCCCAGTGTCCTTGCTCCGTTTCTCCGAGGCTCCTGTGCAAGAACCATTGTGCGAGCTCTGTGCAGAGGCAATCCTGGATCCAGAGAGTTCTATGAACTCCAGAGGTTAATACCAGCTTGTGCTACTCTAGATATCTATAAATGGCTCAAAAATATTCTGACTAACACTGCGGCACGGTCAGAATAGAGCTGTTGATATCAAGATCCAAATGGAAAAGAGCTCACGTAGTATCTTTCCACTTGTGAGCCGCTATTAGCAGCTCAGTTTTAATAAGGCCCCCAATATTTTCTGCCCAGACCATGAGGACCCAGGTAACATTTGAAAAAGGAGGTAGCAAGTCAGGAAAGGCACATCTGGAAAGGTCACAGTCTGACGATTCCATTGATGCCTTTCTTTGACCAATCAGAGCTGGATCGCGTCTTACTTCCAGTAGGGGCTGCCATCTCGCCTCCGGGTCTCCCCACGTCCACCAAAGTCATCGTGCACGACACGATGACGTCAGTTACCCTGGGGAACTCCTAGATGCCCAGGGATTTCCTAAGGAAATCCTATGATTGTCATGCCTTAGCCCTGAGCGCCTGCTGTGGCCAGCCTGGGTCACTAGCTCTCTATACCTGCTTCCCACCTAAGGGTTAACTCCTGTGTCTGAACCTGAGGATTCTGCATAAAACCAGACCACACCCTCCTCCCCTTTGCTCTTTCATTTTGTGTTATCCCTTCCTGATGTCAGAGGTCCTGAGAGCTCCCGCTTGTTATTGTATGTTTCCTGTATATTCCGCTCTGCCGTTTACACCAGGTATTCCATCCTTGCTGTGTCTGCATTACATGGTTCCTGCTTGCTGGAAGATCCACTGAGTGGCCCACTATCCAGTGGGTCCAGAGACTCTCAAGTGGCTTCCAGTTCTCAAGCTCTCTCCTGGAGGAAGACCTTCTATCAGGTACTGTTACCAAAGACTCCTGCTTCCCCTCAAGAGGAACTAGTGAGAGACTACGTGGCCCACCATCCACTTGCCTGTGTTACTATTTGTTCTATGCTGGACTGTTTGCTGTGAACCATACCACAATACAAGCTTTGTTGTGCATATACTGACTCCAGTGTCTTTCTGCCTGCTCACCCCCAGCGCTTTGGAATATAACATCACACTGAGGCCGTGCCATGGTTCCTTCCTGGCATGAACCTGACAATGGTGAAGATAGGGGGGTTCAAAGAGCACCCCTATCTCCCGCTCAGTAGCAGCTAAGAAAGTGTTAAGAAAATTTAAAGAAAATGGTTAATACATTCTCATCTGGCTCTATACTAACAAGGGGAGATACCTTGAGGATCCAACGTTCACTAGGGGCCTGATCCTTCCCTGTGTGCATACTGTATGTCTGAGTGGCACATAGTTACTCGCTGGATTGTGAGTGTAACACTAAAGAGAATTTTTAGCCTTTTTCAATTCTACAGACAGCACGATGGATATGTTTTTTTCCTGTCTTGTAGAACTCTGACTCCTTGCGCAAACATCCTTGGGGTATTATCGTTTTATGTTAGATGTTGCTGGAAGACATCTGGGTGATTTTTGCAGCAAGGCTATATTGCACATGGTTTGTTCTACCGTTGAAAATTATCCTATCCACATAAGAAGAGCATTACAGGTTCTTTTATCCATAAGTTAGTATACTTGGTTAATATAAACTTAATCGCCAATATTGCTTAGCGATATATATGCGCTGTATAACAAATGTTTTGGTTGTCACAGCGATCTTTCTCATATCTCCGTAAATTTCTTTTGCAACTGAAATGTTGCACACTGTGCTTGGTCCTTATTCCTTTGGATTTCCAGATAAATTCGGTTGCAACCGGCCTTGGTTGAGCGTGCAGGAAACACCTTTTACCCCTGAAACGTTAATGCGAGTGGTGCTACATTTTTCATGTCCCCTGCAGGGGTGTCTTCCCTCTGCCTTCCCTGACTCCCCTCTACCTCTGACTCATCTCCACATTCTCCTGACTCATAAACCTGCTACAAAAAGCCAGGTGTGGAAAAGAGTGGGCTCCAACAGCTTGTCAGCCTCGCAGAAACAGAAACGTCCGGCCGTCGGCACGTCATAAAATGATTATATTCTTTTCTGTCTTGTTCTGCTTTGTAGTTGTGGGTCTTTTGAGTCAGCGTCTGTTGTTGCGAAATCATTTGTTGCAGATCAGACAATGATTATGAAAAGAAAAGGGAAATAGACAAAAGGAGTCGATTTGGGCCTATAGTCGATTCTATACAGGAGGTGCTCACTTACAAGCCGGCCATGCTGACATAACTTGAAGTGGAGATACTGCTCAGCAGGACAAAGAGCTCATTGTCAGGACTGTAGCAGAAGACAAAAAAATGTTAGTTGTGGTTAGATGAGCACATTAGGAGAAATTACCTGATAAGTAATTTTTTTGTTATAAAATAAAAGCTGTTCTTTATGTCAGAGAAAGATATAGGTAAAAAGGTGACATTTGTTTGCGCAGCGAAAGTAACGCTTTCAGGCCTATCCATTCAAGGTCTTGATTTTAATCTCACCTCTAAAATTTCCTAAGAAACACGAATCACTGAAAAAGAATAAAACACTGAATGCCATTTCAATATATATTTGAAATAATGTAGCAAATATTCGTCAAAAATATTCGTCAGAAATCTGATTGCCATTCTGGGGTCAAGAAGGAATTTTTTCCCAGTATGTTGCATATTGGCGAGCGTTTCAGACTGGGTTTTTTGCCTTCTTTTGGATAAAATGCAGTAGGTGATGTGTGAGAGGCTGAACCTGATGGACGCACGTCTTTTTTCAGCCTATGTAACTCACTATATTCGTCCTTTATTTTTTATTTCAGTATTGCCACATTAACTGTAGGAAAACCATCTGATTATCACACATTGTGTATATTTGTGGCGTGGAAGGTGTATGTATGTTTGTGGCATCGATTATGGAGCAATTGTGTATATTTTCATGATTGGCTGTTTAAAAACTGGTATGTTGTGGTTCCGCCTGTTATTGTGTCGATATTTTTCACGTTTTTGTGATATTTGAGTTGTTTGTGTACTGGATGTAAGTTTATGGTGCCTATTCCATTGATACTGATTGATGAGGCATTGATTTGTGCTTGACATTTGACAGTCAATGCTCATGTTTCTGCCTGTGGCACTTTGTTGGCAGCATGGTGGTTTGCAGTGGTGAGCCTGCATGTGGCCCGCACTGTGGTGTCGCATGTGGTGTTTCAAGGGATATTTGTGTTATTGACAGTTTACCAATCCATGTCCTTGATGTGTCAAGGTCATTGTTTGAATTTCAAGTGGATTTTTGTTTACTTCTTAAATTATAAACAGATTCGATAACCTCCATGCTGTTACGGGTGTCTTTCCGTTGACACAATATGTTGTTCTTTCAACGAGCATGTGTCAGGCCCGAGCCAGGATGGAGCCCTGGCAGGACCTATTCAAGTGCTGGGGGTGAGCAGAGAAAGCAGACACTGGAAGCTGTATATGTAAATATCAGTGCATTTAAAGGTAAGCTGCAAGAAGTCTTTAAACAGATGAAGATTGCATTGCAGTACTGAACAAAACAGGTAATGTCTTTGCAAAACAAAGGTTCCAACCGGTGAATGCAGGAAAAGTCTTTAAACAAGTGGATGGTGGGAATAGTAGTCCCAAACTGCACAGGAGTCCACTTGAATAGGCAGTAGGAGATTTTGCAGTAATACCTTGCTTGAAGGTCAATGTTGCTGGAAAGCTGGAGGAGCGGCTTCCACAGGTGAGACTCCAGACCCACCACAGGATAGTGGGCTATGGAGTTAACCCCTTTGCTGCTGAGCCATTTCACACCTCTGTGCTGAGCTAATTTTTACCGGTTTCGCTCATCATGTTTAAACGTGATTTGAAGTCACATTTTATTATATGACCCAGACATATTATCTATCGTTCTTTCCGGCAGACTCCGCAGATTCATAATATATCATTATTATATGTATACGTCATGTCCTGCCTGAATATTATAACAAAAAACACAATAAAAGTAGAAGTTTTAATCATCTACAGTGTGTAAAGTGATTTTTTTCCCCACATTTTATCATGCGAGTCTTTGCGTACGAGCTGCGCTTGTTAAAAAAATTTGAAACGGGGACTCGTTACATTTTTTTGGGGGGAATTGCGTGCTTTTTGGCAAATGCACCCCATAGAAAAAATCATTAGTGCAGCATCATTGTTCACATTATAATTGAAATGTGAACAATACTGCTGCTTTAATAAAAGCAAAGTTTTTATTTTTTCATTTTTTTCATTTTTTTTACTTAGAACATGGTCTGGCTTTTCGAATGGTACCCTCCATGACCCCCTAGCTGCCACCGTTCTGGAGATATGGGGGTTCAAATGAAATCCCCGTACAGCTAGGGGTTCCCTGGCTAACTGACGTCATTGCGCCATGCGCAATGACGTCCGGTAGCGAGGGAGGGCCCGGAGGTGGAGCCACCATCCTAAATGGCGGTCCCCACCGGAGCTAGATCGCGATCATGCTTCGGAATGGGTGCTGCATTGAGCCACTTGAATGTGCCACTAAGACATGGGTCAGCAACCTTGGAGCTCCAGATGTTTTGTAACTACTCTTCCCTAATGCTCAGCCAGTCAATAGGTTTTCTGAATTTCATGGGTAATGTAGTTCCAGAACATATGGAGGGCCAAGGTTTCTGATGAGTGCACTAAGAGAACAGAATGAATTTGTAACTTGAGGAACGTGGTTCACATTTCACTGTGTTTGTTTGATACTTTTGTCAAAGATCAAAATTGGTGGTCTTCTCTGACATTTATTTATATTGATTGATGAAATGAATTTGCAAGAAGCTCCATTTTTGAACATGGATAACTTGCTGACTATTTGATGTCGACAGTCAGCAGTGGCAAGAATTGCAACAATCACCACTAAACCTCTCAATATCAGTAATGCACATCTTGGTATTACAAGCATTGAGGGAGCTTGTGACCCACAGAGTGTAAAATAAGAAGGCTACGGACAGCAAATACTTTGAATAAAGGATCTTGAGACAAGGCATCGGAAGTGCTTAAATAAGTAAAGAGATAGGACTGGCATAGATAAAGCAGTGAAACAATAACGTTGAAAGGTTGATCTCTATCTTGTGTAAAGATATGCTCGACTGCATCAATCCTTGATAACATTGCGTGGCGGCATCAGTCTGCTCACTTTCCTCATCGCTCTCCTGGTCCGAGTTATTCCTCACACGTTGTGGCGCTCAAACGTGACGCCAGCCAATGATTTTGTTTCTGTCTCTATTTAACCTCCTGGCTCACTTTGTTCTGTGACCTGTGGTGGTTTTCACTTACTCCTCGCCGCGTTCCAGTGTCATTTGTGCTTTGCCATGTACCAGACCTTGGCTTTCCTTTGCTCTTCCATACCTCTCCACTTCTTGACTTTTTTGTTTTCTCGCTGATTGTGTATCCCTGATGTCCTGACCTCGGCCTTTTATCTGGATCCTTCTTAATCTAGTTTTAGGGTTACCTGGCCATTATAAGGACTGGCTCTAGTATAGGGTTTCTGTCTTTTTCTGTGAGGTCTGCTTTCTGCGTTTTGGGTCAGATTACCTAGTGTGACATATTGTCTGATATCTAGACTGCAAATACACTAACGATTTGTTAACATGAAGCAAAGGAAAGTAGAAGGCGTAAAATGCTGATCTGGTGTCAGAGGGGTTGAAGATCATGCGTGTGATGTACTGAGCTGACCTCTGTACTAATGGTACATCCCGTCTGGAGGATATTAATAGCCGGCCTGCGTCACCACAACAGGGAGACTTCGGGGCCTGACACGCGATTTGGAGCCTTACACAGACGTTAAAGAGCAGCTCCTTGCACACAGCAGCAGCTTGTGGTTCAGTAAACCTAACCGTATGCTTCCTGAAAATCCACAAGCAAGGGTCTATAGCAGCTCTGTCCAACTCTGGCCCCTCAGATCATATGTTGCTGATCCACGACTCCCATGATTCCCTGGCCATCTATTACATTGGAATAATTCTGGGAATTGTAGGCCTCAACATCTGGGGGGCCGTGAGTTTAACAGCCCTGGTCTATAGGCTCCTCTAGTCATTGTGAAGGAATATTCCTGCAAACTGGAAAAAGAACAATCATGTTCATACATCACTTATTACACTTAAGGCTGGGGTCAGACGAACGCAGTGCGAACATGCGTTTAGCCGCACTTTATTATGGCGGTGGTAGCAGCAAATGACGTCCAACGCAGGCCCACACACGAAGTACGGCCGCACGAAAGTTCAGCCGTGCAACACAAGTGGCAAACGAACACATTTTTGCAAGAACGTCGAACCACTAGTACTGATGTACAGAGTGCACTGCGTCCGCTGTGTCCGCATAGCAGCGTGTGTGCGTGATTAGGAGACGTCAGACGCTGCTCATGTCCAGCCAACATAACGTCCAGACACCCAAAGTTTCCTGGTTTGGATCCGTAAAAAAAAAAAAAAGTCTGAAATTGCGCATCGTATGACCGCTATCGCATCTACCTTGAAAAAATGCGTTCGGACGCATCAACGCACTTTTTGATGATAGACGTGAAAAAAACGTTCGTCTGACCCTAGCCTAAGGGGTTATTCACAAAGCACCAAAATTTGATGCTTAGCAATTCAGTGCATTACGGTGTGCTTCAGCGATTCCATTTCACCAACCCTACAGTGAATTCACTATTCACCACAGGGTCACTATAGTGCACTGAAGATGGAGTTGATGAACTCTGCCGAACTGGCGCCTGAAGACTGCCGGACCCTACAGAACTGCAGAAAAGAAAAAAAAGTAACTCTGCTATTCTTCTGTAAGGTGTTTAAATGGATGAAAATGCATTAAAATGTGTCTAATGAAAAAAAGTCCTTTAAAAAAATAATAAAAACGTATGTTACAGAATAAATACAAATGTTTTGTTTGAAAAACAAAATTAGGATACAAAAAAATTGTACCAAAAAAATACAGAATAAATACAAAAAAATAAATGAATAAAAATAAATGAATAAAAAGACTTTTTGCTGAAAATGAAAAGAATAATCTTTTTTTAGAATTAAAAATGATATTATTTTGTTTACATTGAATCCAATGGGATTCCCCGGTTTACACCGTCGAACTGAATCACCGTAAATCAGGGTATTTCGCCCTGGTGCAGTTTGGCCTTCTCTAAATAGATTAACTATTACTTGTCTATGGGACAATTTCGCTGGCACTGAATATTGCCAATCTTTGGCGAACTGCACCATATTTTGTGTCAATTCTCCAGTATTTGGTGAATTGACAGTTTAGCGAATAGACTAAACGTACGGTGAAATTCCCCATTCGGTGCAATTCGGTGGTAAGTTCGTTGCTTTGTGAATAACCCCTTTAACCCCTTCACTGCTGAGGCATTTCACCGCTGTGTGCTGAGCTCATTTTTACCGCTTTCGCTCATCATGTTTAAACGCGATTTGAAGCCATATTTTAATAAATGACCCAGACATATTATATATCATTCTTTCCGGCAGATTCATAATATATCATTTTTATATGTATACATCATGTCCTGTCTGTATATTATAACAAAAAATACAATAAAAATTTAGTTTTTAATCATCTGCAGTGTGTAAAGTGTTTGTTTTTTTTCACATTTTATTACATGAGCATTTGTGGTTATGTTTTCTATGGGGTGCGCTTGTACAAAAATTTGAAATGGGGACTTGTTACATTTTGTGGGGGGAATTACGTGATTTATAGCAAACACAGCCCATAGAAAAAAATCATTAGTGCAGCATCATTGTTCACATTATAATTGAAATGTGAACAATATTGCTGCATTAATAAAAACAACACACAAAAAAAAACATGTTTTTTTTTTTTTTTAAATTTATTTATTTTTATTATAATTTTTTTTATTATTTTTTTACTTTGTACCTAGTCATGTTGGGTATCTTTCGAAAGGCCATGCTCAGGCCTTTCAAATGACACCCTCCATGACCCCCTAGCTGCCACGCTTCTGGAGATATCGGGTTTCACAAGAACCCCATATCTCCACCAGGGCATTTCCTTGGGAAATCCCCTGGCAGCTAGGGGTTCCCCGGCTATCTGACGTCATCACGCTATGCATGATGACATCAGGCAGCGAGGGGAGACCCGGGGGTGGAGCCGCCATCCAAGATGGCGGCCCCACCGGAGCTAGGCTGCACTTCAGCGCCGCAAGGCGCTGAAGTGCAACCCAGCGCTTGAGGGGTTAAAGCCAGGCACCGCTTAAAAGGGGAGACTCTCCCCTTTTAAGCGGTGCCTGGCTTTTGGCGCTGCTCCTTTCCGATCGGGAGGGAGAGGGATCCGAACGGATCCCCCCCTCCCTTCCAGGCTATCTCCCGGCATTGCCGGGGGGTCGCCTGGAAATGACGTCATCGCGCCAAGCGTGATGACGTCATTTACGCCGGGAGGAGCTTGACTTCAGCGTCTGAGGACGCTGAAGTCAGAACACCGCGGGACCCCAGACAGAGAGGTGAGTATCTCCGCCGGGGGTCCCGCACAGCTGATGACGTGTGGGGCACGTCCTCAGCATGTAACGTGCATCAATGAGGACGTGCCCCACACGTCTTCAGCAGTGAAAGGGTTAAAGTCTGATATTGAACCTGAATTGACAAGATCTCGTGTTTGCAGTGATATTAAATAATGATTAAAGGAGATATTGCTGAGCATCGCTAAACAAAATGGAAATGAGAACCTCACAGGGTTATTCAGAGAAAGTTGGAACTCTGGAGAACTTTTGGTGAAGTGAAAATTCTATGCCAAAATAGCCGATTTGGAAAGTGAGATAAATGGGAGAATTTTTCTGGTTTGGCTATTTTGACCTAGAATTTTCACTTCTACAAATACTCCTGAGTTTCACCTTTTAGTGAATAGACCCTTCAGACACTGACAGGATTAAAGGATCATGAAAGTGAATCTTTCACCTACCCAGTTGCACTTTGGATTGTTTTGACCTTTATTCAATATTTTAAAAGTAGTAGAAAATATTTTTTTGCAGGTTTGTCTCCCTCTCTTCTGGCCTTTTTCTCATTTCGTACCTTTTATCTTTATTCCTTATCTAAGAATTAGACATGTAGATAATGTAATGACTATCAAGAGAATCGAAAAGTCACCACACGTTCGGTGACTTTTCGTTCTCCTCAATTCGGTGCGATTTAACGATCCCATTTCGGCGACCCTGTGGTGTATTCAACAAGCACCACAGGGCCGTCGTAATGCAGGGAAAAGCGCCGAACACTCACCGTAAAACCAGGACGAACGTACACCGAAACCCGCAAAAACATCTGTATTAACCCCGCCGAACATGCCGGAGAAACCCGAGCAGGAGCCGATCACAGTGCAGAGCAGCCGCCGGCAAAACCCGACACAGCAGACGAATGGAGTGAAAAAAAAAAAAAACAGTACGCTTGAATGTTTGAAAAGTGAAACGCTGTTTGCAAACAAAGTACTGAGTAAAAATGTCTGAAATTTACATATAAGGTCCTATGAATGATAATAAAGAAGGGCTGCTACAGAAAAAAGAAAAAACGTTTAAATTCGTTTTTTGGGGTTTTTTTAGAAAGAAAAAAAAGGGAAATTTTGTTGCAAAAAAATCCTGAAAAATGCTTAAAAGGTCCTAAAAAAATCTAAATACTAAAAGAAACCTTTTACTGCAGAATATTACAATAAACGGTTTATTAGATACTAGATGGAAAGCCTGCCCAGAGGGCAGTCTATTGTTGTTGTCGCCAGCTCAGAATTCACTTCCATAGTTTTTTTTTCAATGTCCTATCCAAGAGTATCTCTCTATATAAATAAATTTGTAATGCGTCCATCGCCATCCCATCCACAACAGGAGGGCCAACTGAGCAGCTGTGACGGGTGGGCGCACAGCTGACAGCGCATTACAAAGGCATTTATATATTAGAGCAGGTTCCTCTTCCCTCTTAGAGTGTAAGCGCATGGGAACAGGACCCTCAGATTGTAAAGTCATGGGACCCCTCAGATTGTAAAGTCATGGGACCCCTTAGATTGTAAGCTCATGGGGCCCCTTAGATTGTGTTGGGCTTGGGCGGGCATTTTTTTTGTAGCGTATACATTATGCGTATATTTAATGGAACGTGGTATGCATGGCATGGCAGGCTAGTATTTAGGCACATTGGTATTATGAGACACTGGTATTATGCATGGCAGACTGGTAATATGGCTGGCAGACTGGTATTATGCATTGCAGACTGGCATTGTGCATGGCAGACTGGTAATATGGCTGGCGAACTGGTAATATGGCTGGCGAACTGGTAATATGTTTGGCAGACTGGTAATATTGCTGGCAGACTGGTAATGTGCATGGCAGACTGGTAATATGGCTGGCAGACTGGTATTGTGCATGGCAGACTGGTAATATGGCTGGCAAACTGGTAATATGTCTGGCAGACTGGCAATATGGCTGGCAGACTGGTTTTGTGCATGGCAGACTGGTATTGTGCATGGCAGACTGGTATTGTGCATGGCAATGTGCATGGCAGACTGGTTTTGTGCATGGCAGACTGGTATTGTGCATGGCAATGTGCATGGCAGACTGGTATTTTGCATGGCAGACTGGTATTGTGCATGGCAGACTGGTATTGTGCATGGCAATGTGCATGGCAGACTGGTATTGTGCATGGCAGACTGGTAATATGGCTGGCAGACCGGGCGCCGAGGAGACGGAGGCCAGGCGCCGAGGAGACGGAGGCCGGGCACCGAGGAGATAAATAAATCCGATCCATTGGAGAGGCACTGTGCTGTGCGCCTCTGCAATGGATCGGATTTGTTTTGTCCCTCGCGCACGCCGGCTGTGCGCGTGCCGCGGCCGTTGGATGCGCGCGCAGCCAACCGCCGCAGGTTGCGCGCGCATGCGCAGTCCATTTTTTGGGCGACGGACACGCCGGAGCTTATTGTATTATGATATAGATTGCATTAAAACGGGAATATTTTTAACATTGAAGCCTATGGGATTTGCCTGAATAAATCTGCCGCATGAAACCACCGAATGGCAGGGCATTTCGGCAACTTTTCACTGCTGGTTTTTGTTCTCTGAATATATGAAGCTATGGGGATTTCACTGCCTTCAAACGGGCACTAAACAGCCACTGTATGTGCAGGCAATTCACCAACATTTGGCAAACGGCCTGCTCTCTGGGTAGCCGAATGGCCAAGAAAGATAACTGTACGCTGAATTTCAGTGTTCGGTTACCTTTCGGCAGCCATTCGGATCTCTTCGAATATCCCTGTAGGTTGTTTTCCCTACTCAGAAATCTTCTGTATTTTCAAAAGAATTCGATTTTTTTTTTACTTTCATTTATGCATCTCTATTACATTTTCTTTGCTGACAGCTAGACTCGTATGCTCTATCTAGACCTACGTTTGAGTAATGAAACCATTTGATTGAAAATAAGTTGTTTTTTTTTGAGTTGCCAGAAGTTCATTTCATTTTTAAACTATTACCAGGTAAACCAGCCTCAGTTAGAATCATAAACAGACACTATATTGCCAAAAGTATTCGTTCACCTGCCTTGACTCGCATATGGATAGGTGAGCGAATACTTTTGGCAATATAGTGTACAATATGCTATGCATGAGCATGAACAGCCCTACATAGTTTCAGCTTCATCCCAGAAGGGAGTTTGTTTAGCCTCGGGCCGGCCTCTAGGTTCTGGCCGTCCATCTGCTTCCATTAGTGTATATGAACATACAGAAAAAGCGTTGTCGCACCTATTCCCTACCAGGGCGGCTGCAACAACCAGAAGTAATCAGCCCAGTTCATGCATAAAACATAACAAGAAAAAAAGGTGTCAACTGCACTTATTCCTATAGTTCCATGTGAAACAAAACACAGAGGTTTTGGCTTACTTGAATGGCCATTAAAGTGTAAGCTCACCCGTCAAGGTAGAGTCCTACCTAATGGAACCAATATCTGTTTCTCTGAGCAACTGCACACTCTCATGCTGCTTTTAGTGTACATGTGCTTCTTTTAATGGAGCCGGAAAACTCCGTGAAATGAGAGTCCTAAATAATTTCACTAAGCCAGTATCTAGGGGTATAGATTCCCCAGCTTATTTTTTTAACAATAGACTCTTCCTAACCTAATTAAAGACACAATTTCACCCCAAGTTGGATCAGTGTGCTACATAGGTGGTTATCCACTAAGCGCCGCTGTTTGCTGGTATTGCAGTGCTTCTCAAACCTATCCGGTTACATTTCAATGTTCTTTCATCCCCTGCACATTGGGGAGTCAAATTCGCTGACCCTGTGGTGAAGTCAGCATTCACCGCAGGGTCCCCGAAGTGCAAGGAAAAGTCAACAAACGCATCTGAAAAACCGCTCGTAAAACCACTGAATCAAACGGAAAAACGGCAAAGTACCATCGAATCGATCTAAGTCGCCAAAAGAACGCCGAACGCATCCTACGATCCGCCAAACGCATCAGAAAAAAGATAACTACGTGCCGAACAGAGCATCGACCAGCCGCTGGAAAAAGCCGGCAAGCTGCTGAACAGGGTGAAAAAATAAATAAAAAGAACGCAACTTTTAAAACACGTTTGCAAAAAATCTACTAGATGAAAACGCCTGGAAATAATATACCAGGTCCTATGAATAATAATAAAGAGAGGAAAAAAAAAAAACACGATTTACAAAAATCGGAAAAGAATTTTGGCCAAAAAATGCCTTAAAAAAAATCCTAAAAATAAATGGCTTATTTGCTGCAAATTAAAAGAATAAATGGTTTTATAAATATTTAATAAAAACGGGGGAATATATAATTACATTGGAACCTATGGAATTCGCCTGATTAAACCTGCCGAATGAAACCACAGATAATCAGGGCATTTTACTGATATTTCGGTGCTGATCGGTGTTCTCTAAACAGATTAACCATTGCTTCTCTATGGGGATTTCACTGCCATCAAACAGGCACCATATTGAATTCTGCTCAAAATTCGCCAATATTTGGCTAACTGCCTTATTTTAGAATACCTGAATGGCCACAAAATTGCACCGTATGGGGAAATTCACTGTTTGGTGCAATTTCGGAGCCAATTCAATGTTCTTTGAATAACCCTTTGTGATCCAAACAGCAAAAGCAAACGTTGCACTGTAAATAGATTTTAGCCAGTTTTTGCAGTATTTGCAATGTCGACAAACACCGGTGGTTAGTGACTTAGTGAATAACACCCTAAGTATCAAAACCCCTTGTAAGTAAAAAAATTAACCCCTTCAGTGCCTTGTAATACAAATGTGGGGTTTTCTTCCCTTATCTTTGTCATTTTTTGTATTTTTATATAATAAATAAGAATTTAATGTATGTATTATATAGGTCATGTTAAATTAAAGCCTCATTTTTCCTAAATCCAAACCATTATATGTGTGTGGGTGCAATGAATGTGGAAGATGGAAATTATGGATGAACAAGCACATAGCAAATATGCCAACATTTCTAGTGTTTTTAAGTAACTAAAATATTATCGGAAGTTGCGTCATTAAGGGTTAAACACACTTCAGGTTAATCTCTTGTAAGCACGCATCCAATCAGTGCACACGTTGATCATAGCTTACAGTTTATTGGCTGTGGGAAGAGCTGAGTACAAACGTTTCAGGGACACTAAGGCTAGGGACAGATGAGCGCATTTTCTGCGGCCACCGTCAAAATGTACGTCGATGCGTGCGCACGCATTTTTTCACGGAATACGCTTAAGTGGTCAGAGGATGCGCAATTCTGGACGTATTTCATGACGATGGGGTGAAAAGAAGTCTAGGAAAATCCGGCTGTTTGAACGTTATGTTGGCCGCACACTAGCAGCGTCTGACATCTCCTAATCACGCACACACGCTGCTATCGGCCGCAGCGCACTCTGTACGGCAGTACCAGCGGTTTAACGTTCTCGAAAAAATGCGTTCATTTTCCACTTGCGTTGCCGACTTTTGTGCGACCGTACTTCGTATATTGGCCGTCATTGCCCGGCATCTGCTGCTAGTGCGGCCGTGATTATGTGCGAGAACGCGCGTTCGCACTGCCTCAGTCTGACCCTAGCCTAACACATACTAGATTACTTGTGCATTATAAGCAAAACCACTTTATCAAACACATGCTGCTGTTCTTTTTTCTTTGTTTGAAGTAATTGCATGCAGTAAGGAAAATAATGATAGGTTTTTTATCTCCTGTTTCCATTCTTCCCCCCCCATGATGCTACATTGTGTGGGGGGAAGAATGTTTAGTTAAGGCAGCAGGAGGTCTATTGTGATCCGGGCTACCCGAGATAAGAGGTGGCAGCTGCGTAAGATAAGAAAAGGCGCTTAAAAGACTTCTAAATCTACCCCCTGTTGATGTCCTTTGAATACATCCCACACATTACAATGATATGAGTCAGAAAAAGCAACCTATTTACTCCATTATATGGCCATTGCCACGTTGTGAAGAGCAAGTGATGTAAAGATACTTGAGTGGGAAGGGGGCAGTTTATAACACAAGATCACAAAATTGTTATGACCCAGCTGTAGACTGACCCGCGCCTGCACCTGAAATCAGCACCTTTCATGTATTGTTTCCATTCCTGCCCAGGTTTTGGTGTAGCCTCAAATTCCGTTCCTAAGTTCAACACACCAGCCCTGACTTTCCCTGCCTTCAGCACCCTCACACAAGTGAACCATTAGCTCTGACTATTTCCCAATGAAGGACCACTCCTCCCTCTAGTCAGTGCTCCATTATTGTTGCTCTATTGCTCTCTTGAACAAGACGTGTGTTCATCTACTCCTGAGACCTGCATACCAACCTGTTCCGTCAGCCTGTTCCTCTGCCTCCCTTGGTTCCAGATTCCAAGATCCTTGTGCCTTCTGAAGAACCTCATACCCTCCAAGCCTTCTGGTATCTCTCCAGTGTTCCTATATCCTGAACCCTAGTCTTACCGTGGACCTTCCAGCGCCACCATGACTTCCATTACTCTCTGCCGCTCCTGTGTCCCATTTGTGTCCTGCCCCTCGTTACTATCATATCTGGTTTTCCTGTTTCCTGCAGTCCACTACCCTCCACCCATCTCTGCGTACATGCACGATTGCATACTGGACTCATACCAGCAAGGCCGCGATCCCTCCAGTACGGAACCTGACAAAAAATGGATGCACCCAATGACTCATCTTGTGCTCTCTTTGTGACCGTTGGCTGAGGCATCGTTTGTTCGTGAGCTTTTGCTATGTTTTGTGGTATTAGCGTTTTAGGACCATTATAAAAGGGACCGATAGGAAAGGTGGATTTTTTTACTTTTTATTCTGTTCTTTCAAAGGACACTTGGTTTTAATACTGACGGAAGGCGCCATGCCGAAATGCCTATCAGTACCATTGTGCCTGAAACTTTTAATTTTTTTAAATTTTATATTCAATAAAGATGGGGTTTATTGTTTAACCCTTTGTGGCCTGAAGTTCTCCTTAATATTCTGGATCACTGCATCAAGCACTATATGGAGTGGAAGGTCTGCAAAGGTTGGAGGAATTGGACACTCACCCTCAAGAGTGCCACAAGTGATATCTTTGAGCTTAAACACAATGGGGCTTTTGAATTGGTGAGTGGGATCTGTTATTATACACAGCTCACATAATTTAGCTATTGTGTGCTATGGGAGTGTCGTTTCTCTTCTTCTGTGTTTTACTGAGGTGAGCGCTATCAAAAAAGAAGGGTTGTGCCACTCTTTATTTGGCCAAGGGCATGATTACCCGGAGCCGGGACCTTATGTTCTATAAGATGTGAGTTTCTCTCCTAGTTCATTAATTATTGAATTTTTTTTTCTTTTCGTTCTGCACTCTTGTTTTTTATGTTTCAACCTTCTGTTTTTGAGAGTATCAAGAAAGCGGGACGTGTTATCATCAGCTTCGCTTAAGTATTGTTTCATTTGACGCATACTTGAAAACGAGAGAAATCTCAATGTATCCTTCCTGGTAAAATACTTTGGGCTCTATTACATTCTTCGTGCAAACATTAACGCGTGCGCAAAAACGCATTATCACGAGGGGCAAAACCCTTTCACTGAACGTCGTATTACAATGTCCACGCAAAAAATGTGCGTTAACGCTTACCGCGGGTGAACCTGCGCAAACACTGCGCGAGCGTGCTGTACTTCGCGCGTCCTATACTTAACATTGTGAGCGCAAATGCGTTTGTGTGCTGGTACGCGGATGGTATTACAATCTATGCGCGAAATTTAACGCACAGCGTTTGCGCGCATAATTTTAACGTCTTTTAAAAGCTGGTGGTAACGGCAAATCTGAACGTCCTGGCCGAACCCAAATACACCAGCCCGAAAAAAAAAAATACAGCAAAGTATAGTTACACATTCTACACATACACAAACAATAAAATGGAGAAGGTGTGCGTGTTTTTATTATTGCTGCAGCATATATGCGCAGATTGACTTTGACAGGCACAAAAACTTAATGTGAGACAATTGTGGTTCTTAGACCCGCGGACGTACATAGTTCGTCAGCGGCTCCTAACCTCCCGCCCGATACTCACCTTCCTTGCCGGCTTCCACGGCGTCTTTGGCAAGCTTCATGCTTGCCTCGCTGTTTTCTGGGGGCCGGCCGATCCGATGACGTCATCACGCTGCGTCATCGGCAGGCGCCAGAGGTGAAAATACAGGAAGGGGAGGGGCGGCTCCTTTGGAGTTCTCTATCTCCCCAACCATATAAGCTACAGTGATGCTTTTTGCACCGCTGGAAAGGGGAGAGTATGTATAGCATTAACAATTTCGCTGCCGGATCGTGTTTCGACGCTAATTGGCGCCAAAACGCGATTCGAACCTGAAGGGGGCTGACATCTTGGATGTCAGCCAAGCCTCCAGCCCCCCCCCACCCACTGACAACCTCACGATATGTGTGAGGATGTCAGTGGGCCAGTTAACTCTCTAGCTGCCATGTTGATATCTCCCGATCCGTGACAGCTAGATGGTCATATTTGACATCATTGGAAAGGCCTGATGATGGCCTTTCCAATGATGCCGAACATGACCAGGTTTGGTTTAAAAATAAAATTAAAATAATAAATAAAAAAAATAAATAAAAAAAAAAAAAATGTATTATGCTGGTAAATGCAGTGCATTGTATTCCATTAGTTCTGTGACACATTTCAGGCATGTTTTCTGGCATAGTGTGAGAAGACAAAATTTTCCTGTATTAATTGAAGATGTGAATTTGCAGATGTAGTAAACAAGTGATCCTGAAATAAATCCTCAAGTACTAGTTACATCCTCTGTCTTGAGATCTCTCTGCACAAGGTGAATATTTTCAAGTTGATCATTCAGCTATTGTTTTCGCGTCAAGGTACTATAATTAGAGAGCAAACTCTTCTTTTAAATGACTCTATCATCCTCCAGTCTGCAAAATAAGAATACTAATAATAGTAATTATCTGTATACTTGCATTTTGAAGTATATTGTAAGTTTGGCTTCACGACATATGCATGCATTTGAGATGAGATCAGCGTCGGCTGAAATTAGCACCACAAATTCACAAATGAGTCGTTTTTCAGTTTTATTTTCCAAGGGGGTGTTCAGTAATTCCTCCCGCTTCACCCTTTTGCTGCAAGTGATCAGCTGAATAATAACTAAAATACAATTAACAATTACCTTCTTCCATATCCACAGTGGTGTGACATAAAAACTAATTCAGAAGCACAGTCTATGTACTATGACCACTCAACTTTATTTGATTGGTCACATCGCAATAGGTTCCTTCAGCCCTATCCCTCCTGCAGGGGTGGAAGGGTTCAGATGGCCGATTCAGCCCTCTAAGTGCAAAGGTCTTTTCCCACCAAGAACCTGAGGGCTGAGCTGAGGTTTTGGGAGTTTGGGACTTAACTAGCACCAGTGGCTCTCATTGAGTTTGGGAGGGAGGATGCAAGGAGGAGATATGGGCACAAACTAGGGGGATGTGCAAAGGCTGGGTGGAATACAGGGAAGAGAGATGGGCAGAGGCTGGGGAGAATACAGGGAAGAGAGCTGGGCACAGGCTAGCTTTTAGAGCCATTGGGTTGGTTGTCACGCAGCTGGGGCATGTTGTAGCTTGCAAGAACAGCGTGATATGAGGCTCCATTCACTGAAGCACACACCCCAACCTCACTCAGTGTTTGCACCAGGCCCTTGCACAGAACAACTCAGTACCCTCATCCAGCTGGACTTTCCACAATGAGGCATCTTGTGTAGAGGCTCCATTCACTGAAGCACACACCCCAACCTCACTCAGTGTTTGCACCAGGCCCTTGCACAGAACAACTCAGTACCCTCATCCAGCTGGACTTTCCACAATGAGGCATCTTGTGTAGAGGCTCCATTCACTGAAGCACACACCCCAACCTCACTCAGTGTTTGCACCAGGCCTTTGCACAGAACAACTCAGTACCCTCATCCAGCTGGACTTTCCACAATGAGGCATCTTGTGTAGAGGCTCCATTCACTGAAGCACACACCCCAACCTCACTCAGTGTTTGCACCAGGCCCTTGCACAGAACAACTCAGTACCCTCATCCAGCTGGACTTTGCTCCCGCCCACCCCAAGGTTTTCATTTGATATATACCCAACTAATTGATCATGTGATATCGCAGCAACCTACACCATTTACTCTGGTACCTCCTCTATTTCCTGTTTACTCACCTCCAACACCTTTCACTATAATGTTTATCCCACTATTGCTTCTCTTTTCTTTATCATCCCTTCTCTCTAAAGCTACTCTCTCCTTCTATACACCTTTCCAATTGCCCCAGGATGGAAAACCAGTGCCAATACACCACAGCCTGCTCAGTTCTTTTAACCTATCAGCTGAGTGCTGGTGGAGAGTGTTAAAATCCAGCCCTCCTACCCCCACACAAAGATTTAAAACTCTGCAACCACATTATCAAAAGAAAACACTGTCCAAATTCCTATTTACTCTGCTACTTTCCCTGGCAAACGATGTGGAAACTAACCCTGGTCCTATAGGTGACACAACCTTTAGTCTCTCCACTAAAAAAGGCCTCTCATTTGTGCACTGTAACATCCGCAGTTTACTCCCTAAATTGGATGAGCTTCAGGCTTGGTGTTGTTATTACAAACCCAAAATCATTGTACTCACAGAGTCATGGTTAACCCCAAAAGTACCAGACTCTGCCATATCAATACAGGGGTATTCATTTTAGAAAAGACAGAGCAAAGAGAGGAGGGGGAATTGTTATTTATGTTGAGGAGTCCATAAAGTTCACCCCCTTACAGACTTCTAGCTCTCCTGTCACCTTTGATTTCTTCTCTGGTATAATTGAGATCCCATTCAGTAAATCAATCATTGTTGCTGGTTTCTATCGCCCACCGAGCTCTCCAGTGCACTCCCTCTCTGACATATCTCAAATCCTTAATAACCTACTTGCCCAAAACCAAAAAAGTGAACTGCTGGTCCTTGGCGATTTTAATACAGATTGGCTAAATCCTAAAAACAATAAACACTGCTCGCTGTTTAAAACTTTGCAGCTAACTCAATTAATCTCCTCCCCCACTCGTATTAATATGAAAAGCCCCAACCATACCTTGTTGGACTGGATTCTCTCCTCATCTCCTGATAGAATACAGGAGTCAGGCGTTCTTGCTAATAGCTTTAGTGACCATTGTCTAGTGTACTGCGTGCGCAAAATTAAGGCCTTGAAATCTACCCCAAAGGTAATAACCACCAGGTCTTTCAAGAAATTTATTCTTGAATCCTTAAGTGATCTCAAACAGCTCCCCTGGTACAGGCTAAACCTAATCCCAGACCTAGACTGTGCAGTTGAATACTTTCAGTCAGAGCTCCTGCAAGTCTGGAATTCCCATGCCCCGCTGCGTAAAGTGCGAGTAAAAGGGACTCATCTCCCCTGGGTTACAGCTGATCTTACTCTAATGTACCAGCTTAGAGATTCACGGTGGTCAAATTTCAAGAGTACTGGTTCCAAACGATCACTACGAATACCGAAAATGTCGGAATGAATGCACAAAACAAACAAAAATGGCCAAAGCCCATTACTTCAATGAAAATCTAAACAATAACATCTCAAACCCTAGAAACTTTTGGAGAACCATAAGTAACATACAAGCACCCCCAGTCCACTCCCAGCCAGCTGCTGTCAAAGTAAACAACCAAACCCTGCAACACCCGCTAGATGTAGCAAATGCCTTTAATGATTATTTTGTTGGATGTGCCACCACTTTGATTGCCAAGCTAGGAAATGACATGCAATCAGAGAGGCCTCATGCAGGTCAGGCCCCCCCAACTGTGCAAAGTCCCTGTATCAGACAGGAATTCAGTTTTAGACCAGTGCCTGTCAGTGTCGTTACTAAACTTCTCCGTAAGCAAAAAATGAAATACCAGTCTGGACCTGATCAAATACCAGCAATGCTGCTGAAAATCAGTGCGCCAGCAATTGCAAATCCAGTCGCAACCCTAATAAATGAGTCACTGGCAACTGGTTACATATCCAAGCTCTGGAAGACTGCAAGAGTGGTACCTATCCATAAAAGTGGTGACAGTACTTTGGTATCCAACTACCGTCCAATATCGTTGCTCCCTGTAATGTCAAAAGTCTTGGAAAAATGTGTCTACACACAATTACGTGATTATTATCAATATTGGAACTACTTAACCGGATCAATCAGGCTTTCGCCAAATCACTCAACCACAACCGCCCTTTTAAAAGTCTGCAATGATATCCAAGCTGGGATGGAACAAGGAAACCTAACTGGAGCCATCTTCCTTGATTTTGCCAAGGCCTTTGACACGGTAGACCATGGCATCTTGTTAGAAAAACTTAAACTCTGGCATTGGTGATCACACGCTAACCTGGTTTCAATCATATGTATCCGACCGATCACAATATGTGTCAATTTCTGGCAGCTCCTCCCTCCCGCTCCCAGTCACTTGCGGTGTACCCCAAGGCTCAATACTAGGCCCCCTGCTATTCACAATATTCATAAACGATCTGCCCAACGTCTGCAAAGCCTCAACTGTACATATGTACGCAGACGACACTGTGATCTATACCAGCAAACCAAATCTCCCGCAGCTGGAGGCCGTGCTGCAAGAACAATTCACAGAGGTAGAAAAGTGGATCAAAAACAACAAACTTTTTTTAAATACTGACAAAACTGTAACGATGCTCTTTGGAACAGCACCTAAACTACACAAATTGCAAAATCCCCATCTATGTGTTGGGACAATATCAAATGGCACACTGACCACAGTCACTTCTCTCAAATATCTAGGTATGTGGTTGGACCCTAATCTATCCTTTGGCCCCCACATTGAAAAACTCTCATCTAAACTTTACCCCAAACTAGGTGCCCTGTACAGAAACAAATCCTGCCTGAGTCCCGCGGTAAGAAAGCAGATTGTACAGCAAATGCTTATGCCGGCTATTGATTACGGAGATGTAGTGTATGCAGCCACCCCGCAAACACACCTTCATAAACTTACTACACTGTATAACTCATTCTGCCGCTTTGCGCTACAATGTAACTACATGACCCACCATTGTGACATGTTAAAACAGCTAAACTGGCCATCGCTAGAATCCAGACGCACCCTTCACCTTTCCAGCCTGGTGTTTAAGAGCATCTCTGGGAAGCTGCCACCCTACCTGAATAGACTGCTTCCCCCAGCAGCTCCCTCATCCTATAACCTCCGATCCAGGACCAGCACCTTACTTGCAATACCACACTACAAAAAGACAGTGGCTCGGTCCTCATTTTCCTACAGAGCACCACAATTATGGAATAACCTCCCAGACACCATCAAATCTTCCACCAGTCTTAAGTCACTCAAAATTTCCCTATTAACATACCTCAATACAGAATGCACCTGTAAACATGTAACCTAGTGACTATATTTCCTACATATTTATTTTCTGTTAATCTGTATATTTGTGTTGTTAATATCTTACATTGTATTACTTTGTATTTCTGTAAATGTAACACTTCAATGTACTTGAACCCAGGACATACTTGAAAACGAGAGAAATCTCAATGTATCCTTCCTGGTAAAATCCTTTATAAATAAATAAATAAATAAATAAATATGCCCAGATCAATTTCGTGGGATTCCAGGTGAGTTTGCAACTAAGCTAAAGAGTTAAAACAGCAGGGAGGGATTAATATTTATCCACTCTATCCCCCCACCTGTTTCAACCCTAACAGGGTCATTCAAAGAGATCTGAATTGCTGCCGAAAGGTAACAGACCGCTGAAAATCAGCGTTCTGTTACCTTTCTTGGCCATTCGGCTATCCAGAGTGCAGGCAATTCGCCAAATGTTGGCGAGTTGCCTGCACATACGATGCCTGTTCGGTGCCTGTTCGAGGGCAGTGAAATCCCCATAGAGAAGTAATGCTTCGTCTATTCAGAGAAAACAAACCAGCAGTGAAAAGTTGCCGAAATACCCTGCCATTCGGTTGCTTCATTAGACACGTTTAGTCAGGCGAATCCCATAGACTTCAATGTTAAAAATATTCCCGTTTTAATTCAATATCTAATAAACCATTCATTATAATATTGTGCAGTAAGTAAAAAGTCTCTTTTATTTATAGATTTTTTTAGGATATTTTAAGCATTTTTCGGGATTTTTTGCCAAAAAATTCTTTCCGATATTTTTTTTTTTAAACGTTTCTTCTTTATTCTGTAACAGCCATTTTTATTATCATTTCCTGGACCTCATATGTAAATTTCAGACATTTTCACTCAGTAGTTTCTTTACAAACAGCGTTTCACTTTTCAAACATTCAAGCAAACTGTTTTCTTTTTTTCTCACTCCATTCGTCTACGGTGTGGGTTTTTTCCAGAGGCTGCGCTGCATGTGATCGGCTCCTGCTCGGGTTTTTCCGGCGTTTTCGGCGGGGTTAATCCAGATGTTTTTGCGGGTTTCGGTGTGCATTCGCCTGGGTTTTGCGGTGAGTTTTCAGCAACTTTTCCCTACATTACGACGGCCCTGTGGTGCTTGCTGAATACACCACAGGGTCGCCGAAATGGGATCGCCAAATCGCACCGAATTGAAGAGAACGAAAAGTCACCGAACGTGCGGTGGCTTTTCGATTCTCTTTGAATAACCCTGTAAGTTTAGCAACAGATACACTCCATACCTCCTCAAATATTCTTATGCCAAAAGCTGTTCTATTACATATACAGTCAGGTCCAGAAATATTGGGACATCGACACAATTCTAACATCTTTGGCTCTATACACCACCACAATGGAGTTGGAATGAAACAAACACAATGTGCTTTAACTGCAGACTGTCAGCTTTAATTTGAGGGTATGTACATCCAACTCAGGTGAACGGTGTAGGACTTACAGCAGTTTGCAGATGTGCCTCCCACTTGTTAAGGGACCAAAGGTAATGGGACAATTGGCTTCTCAGCTGTTCCATGGCCAGGTGTGTGATATTCCCTCATTACCCCAGAGTTCATTTCAAGTGTGCTATTTGCATTTGGAATTTGTTGCTGTCAACTCTCAAGATGAGATCCAAAGAGCTGTCACTATCAGTGAAGCAAGCCATCATTAGGCTGAAGAAATAAAACAAACCCATCAGAGAGATAGCAAGAACATTAGGCATGGCCAAAACAACTGTTTGGAACATTCTCAAAAAGAAGGAACGCACCGGTGAGCTCAGCAACACCAAAAGACCCGGGAGACCACGGAAAACCACTGTGGTGGATGACCGAAGAATTCTTTCCCTGGTGAAGAAAACACCCTTCACAACAGTTGGCCAGATCAAGAACACTCTCCAAGAGGTAGGTGTATGTATGTCAAAGTCAACAATCAAGAGGAGACTTCACCAGAGTGAATACAGAGGGTTCACCACAAAATGTAAACCATTGGTGAGCATCAAACAGGAAGGCCAGATTAGAGTTTGCCAAACAACACCTAACAAAGCCTTCACAGTTCTGGAACAAGATCCTATCGACAGATGAGACCAAGATCAACTTGTACCAGAGTGATGGGAAGAGAAGAGTATGGAGAAGGAAAGGAACTGCTCATGACCCTAAGCATACCACCTCATCAGTGAAGCATGGTGGTGGTAGTGTCATGGTGTGGGCATGTATGGCTGCCAATGGAACTGGTTCTCTTGTATTTATTGATGATGTGACTGCTTACAAAAGCAGCAGGATGAATTCTGAAGTGTTTCGGGCAATATTATCTGCGCACATTCAGCCAAATGCCGCAGAACTCATTGGACGGCGCTTCACAGTGCAGATGGACAATGACCCACAGCATACTGCAAAAGCAACCAAAGAGTTTTTGAAGGGACAGAAGTGGAATGTTATGCAATGGCCAAGTCAATCACCTGACCTGAATCCCATTGAGCATGCATTTCACTTGCTGAAGACAAAACTGAAGGGAAAATGCCCCAAGAACAAGCAGGAACTGAAGACAGTTGCAGTAGAGGCCTGGCAGAGCATCACTAGGGATGAAACCCAGCGTCTGATGTCTATGCGTTCCAGACTTCAGGCTGTGATTGACTGCAAAGGATTTGCAACCAAGTATTAAGAAGGGAAAGTTTGATTTATGATTATTATTCTGTCCCATTACCTTTGGTCCCTTAACAAGTGGGAGGCACATCTGCAAACTGCTGTAAGTCCTACACCGTTCACCTGAGTTGGATGTACATACCCTCAAATTAAAGCTGACAGTCTGCAGTTAAAGCACATTGTGTTTGTTTCATTCCAACTCCATTGTGGTGGTGTATAGAGCCAAAGATGTTAGAATTGTGTCAATGTCCCAATATTTCTGGACCTGACTGTACATCGGAAAGGTATAACTAAACCCCCCAAAAAACTGGTGAGCCAAATAAAAATGCAATTATTTAATTACTATACCGTCTCTATTATACAATTATGAGTTGAATTGAATTCAAAATCCAAGCTAAAATAGCTTTTTACCTTTTATATACATAATTGTTTTGCTTATTGAAATGAGAAGATGTGATGTGATCAAATTGCTCCTTGAAGTTGCTTTTTTTACTCTTTACATTGGGTCGGTAATCCACGCAACCTGTCAGTGTTGCTTTTATCATTCATAGGAAGCAATACGGAAAGTTTTGGGTGCTTGAGCCCCAGGCTAAGCAGAATATTGTATCTCCTTTTACTTCCTCCAATTTACAATTCTATTCAGATCCTGGAGTTTCTATCAGTTTCCCGTACAGCCCGGGGTTGTGCGTGTATCACGTAACCTGTGCTCTGGCAGATATATCACATAACGGATAGATAACAAATACAATAGCTTCCCTCTCCCAGTCTTCATCTCGACCTTAACCTAGACACAAGGCACCAACAGTGTGTTTTGTTACTTGTCATTAATAATGTTATACTTTGCAAACTGAGAGAAAAAGTCAGGGTTAAGGAAGCCAAGGAAAACACAATGAGAAGGGACTGGAACTAAGATGGGATCAGAGCAAATGCTGAATAGACATGTGCATTAGTTTTAGTACTAAAACGATTTAGTCCGAATTTTGGGATAATTTAGTTTTCGTATGACTCAAGAGATACAAAACTGCTCAGTCCAAAAAATGAAAGAAACTAAAAAAAATGCACTACATTTTAGTTTCTGTCCTTTTTGTGATATTATATTGAGTGAAGGAGACCAGCAATGAAGAGTGCAACATCGCAAAGCTACAAAAAAAGTTTGTATGTGTAATCCTTCCTGACCCCTACCCGAAAATCTGACAGTGGTAGAGCTCCAGAATACTCACTTGCAGCACAGACAGCCAGCACAGGAGATAAAACCATTACTTAACCCTTGAATGTCTATGAGGCAGATAAGATGATAAAAGCAGCTGGAGAAGGAAAACATTCAAATAAATCACACTGAAAGCTAATGACAGAGGAGGGCTGGATAGTATAAAACCCTTTATAACAAGCAGTGCTGGGAGAAGAGAGGGACTTTATAAAATGTGTGTTATCTCCCCTCCCGCTCTGCATAATAGGGGCTTAGGTCTGATACATTTTATATTATCCATGAGCACTATACCCTTTCCTCATCTATAATACACATTTTATATAAAGTCCCTCTTCTCTCCCAGTGCCGCTTGTTATAAAGTTTTTTTTTACGTCTGATACATTTAGTATCCAGCTCTCACAGTTACTCTGTCATTATGAGCCTTCAGTGTGATTTATTTGAATATTTTCCCTGGGTTTAAAGTGCTTTATTTTATTATAAAAATTAATTTGCACCAGTCATCTCTTCTCTGAGCTTTCAGATCGTTTTACGTTAATATTTTCCCTCTCCCCTGCTTTTATAATCCTGTCTAAGTAAAAGTTCCCTCTCCTGTGCTGGATAAGCATTGCATTCCGAAGTTCTGCACCCTTCACATGCCAATGCATCAGGATGTTGTATACAGAGAGGGGCATTAATTAATGCAGGAGGATGTTCTATACATTATACAGAGAGGAGCATTTTTTTTTAAACCCTTTAAATCCAGTGGCTGTGAGCGCTGAGATCGACTGCTTGTTATATTATCTTTCAGTACAATGTATCAGACTCAGCTGTTACAGTATCTGACTGCTGCTCATCACAGCGCTCAGAGTTTCAGTAAAACAAGGAAATAATATTGTTAAAACCTCTTATATATAAAAATATTATTTACTAGTTTTACTGAAACTCTGAGCGCTGTGAGCAGCAGTCAGTTACTGTAACAGCTTTGCCTGACACATTGTGCTGAGTGTGAGAGATACTGTAACAAGCAGTGATCTCAGCCCTCTGAGGAGCCACTACAATAGAAATTGTATCTGCGGGTTTTCGGATGAATGAAATTAGTTTTCATACTAAAGAACTGAAAACGAATTTCTTTAGCAAGTAAATATATTGCATTTTAGGACTAATGCATTAGTTCAAAACTAAATTTTGTGTTGTGCACATGTCACATTCGGTGGTTTCATTCGACAGGTTTATTCAGGAGAATCCCATAGGCGTCAATGTTTAAAATAACCCCGTTTTAATACAATATCTAATAAACTGTTTATTATTTTATTCTGCAGTAAAAAGTCTCTTTATTTTTAGATTTTTTTAAGATCTTTTAGGCATTTTTCGTATTTTTTTGTGAATTTTTTTTCCGTTGTTTTTCTTAAATCGTTTTTTCTTTTTTCTGTAACAGCCCTTTTTAATATCATTCATTGGATCTTATATGTAAATTTCAGACATTTTCGTTCTGTAGCCTCTTTGCAAACAGCGTTTCACTTTTCAAACATTCAAGCGTACGGTTTGTTTTTTTCACTCCATTCATCTGTGGTGTCGGGTTTTTCCCTTCGGCTGCTCTGCGCTGTGATCGGCTCCTGCTCGGGTTTCTCCGGCGTGTTCGGCAGGGTTAATCCAGATGTTTTTGCAGGTTTCAGTGTGCATTCGCCGGGTTTTGCAGTGAGTGTTCGTTGGGTTTGCGGCTGCTAATCCCTACACTATGACGGCCCTGTAGTGCTTGCTGAATACACCGCAGGGTCGCCGAAATGGGATCGCCAAATCGCACCGAACTGAAGAGAACGAAAAGTCACCGAACATGCGGTGACTTTTCGATTCTCTTTGCATAACTCTGCTAGAATTTTCACTTCTCCGGTCATTCTAAGTTTCACCTTTCTTTGAATAGACATGCAAGTCTGTCCTACATACCACATACCAATGCACCCAAAGACAGCACTGATGGGTCACTGGGATTCAAGGGAACCCACAGCCCACTATATAAAATGTTGACATAGAGAAGAGAAGGCCTGAGGTGGACAGAGGAAACCTCAAGATGTACAGTGCAACATATATTTTGCACCACAAACTGCACTACTATAACTTAAAGTACGCACACACTGCACGTGTATGCACTCCTGGATTTAGTCACAATATACAACAATTAATTTACCTATGCTGCTAACTAATCTCACTGGTAAACTGATGCATTTAGACATACATGTACACATGACGCAGATATATGTACTATCACAGTAACGCCACACACTTCCCTGGGCTTGTGCAGTGCATTCCTACGGAGAATACTGAGTAGTTGAGGTCCATCAAATGGAACTCTGAATTATGATGGCATTGGCAAGACACTCTTTTTTTTTTTAGCAAGTATTTTACCAGGAAGGATACAATGAGATTTCTCTCATTTTCAAGTATGTCCTGGTGGCGAATATGTACCGTTAGGTGTCTTGCCCAAGGACGCACACACTCACATCTCAGGAGCCTGTAGGAACAGAAACCTGGAGGGCCTCTCCCACCATCTCCCACAAAAAGTGCCTAAAACTACTTTTTTAATTTTTGTTTTCGGTGAAACTAGAAATAACTCAAATTTAAACAACTGAAAAATGGTTTCTCGCTGCGCTCACATCAAATGAAGGGGCAGAATCTGTTGCCTTAAAATGATGCAAAATGGAGCAGAATGTTAGGGTTTGGGTTAACCCTAAAACAAGCACAGATAGTGAACTAACTTTAATTTCTAAGCTTAAGGCTAGGGTCAGACGAAAGCATTTTTCCCCGCGAACGTAAAAAAGTGCGTCCGAACGCATTGATGTATTTTTTCACAGAATGCGCAAAAACGGTCAGACGTCGCGCATTTTCGGGCGTGATTTTTGGACGGATCGTCAATAAAACTCTTGTTGCGTCTGGACGTTATGTTGGCTGGACATTAGCAGTGTCTGACATCTCCTAATCACGCAAACACGCCGCTATGCCGCAGCTGCGCACTCAGTACGTCAGTACTAGCGGTTCAGCGTTCTCAGAAAAATGCGTTCAAATTCCACTTGCGTTGCACGGCCGGACTTTTGTGCAGCCGTACATCGTATAGTGGCCGTCATTGCCCGTCATCTGCTGCTAGTGCGGCCATAATTAGGTGCGCCAGAACGCACGTTAAAAGTGCGCTGGTCTGACCCCAGCCTAACCCGAATTTCTAGCCATAGCTATGGCAAATGATGCTCCATAACGACCAAGAGCAACTGCAATTCTGGGTATCAAAATACGACTGTGGCTTGGGGTCTTATTCAAGACGTGACTTTTTCACCACCTCAATTTTTGATGCTGCTTTATTTTCATCAGTTTTTCAATAGGATATCAAAACTTGCTTTTCTTTGGAACAAAAAAGGTGGGATCTTTTTTTACATATTTCATGAGCATGTTTGGTATCATTGAAAGACCAGACTCTTACCTTTCCAAAGACACCTCATCCGACCTTGCACGGTGTATAAATCAGAGGTGCAGGGTTCCAAAGTCCCCCTGTCTGTCCTCACTGTGGTACTGAGGTCTAGGCTGTCAAATCAGTGCTTTTGTGCCATCACCCCCATGCTTGCTGGCAGCGCAGGAAATGAGAAGGTGAGTTAGTGCAGCATCACTGTTCACTTTATAATTGTAAACTGAATAATAGTGCTGCGTTAGAAAAAAAAGAGAAAAATATTTTTATTTTCATTACCTGTTATTTTACTTTTAAAAAAATCTGGACATGTTTGATATAATTGGAAAGGTCATACTCTGGCCTTCTCAATGATACCTTACATGTCCTTCTAGCCTGTAAGGCTCCAGAGATACAGGAGTCTAAATAATAGTAAATTGTAATTTTGTTTTAACTTTTTTTTTCCCTAGAGTAAGGCGACCCCTTGTGGCAGGCACCTGTAAGCACATGCCTACTCTGCCTAATTATAAATATGGCCCTTCATGCACACACAAATACCAAGGTACACTCGCAACTGACACCTACATACTTAAGTACTCTTCCAGTTCAGCTCACAGTGGCGGAACTATAGCGGGTGCAGGAGGTGCCATGGCACTCGGGGGGCCCTCTGGGGGGCCCACAAGCTGCTGCCTGCTATCCAGGGGCAGACTGACCCGACGCCCTGCCGCACAGTCGGTCCCGCCGCTCGCCGGTTTCTACATCCCGGCAGCCGAGTGTTTAGTCTTCAAGACCTCCTCCTCCTCCTCACGTGCGGCTACTCTCTGCTGCTTACTGCTTAGGCGCTGGGAGGAAGTGATCATATAACGTCACTTCCTCCCAGCGCTCCACCAGGTTCAGGAAAAGAAAAGAGTGGGGGGGTTGGGGTGAAAAGAAAAGAGGCGGGAGGGGGGTTAATGAAAAGAATGGGGGTTTAATGAAAGGAGAAGAGTGGGGGGGGGTGTTGGGGTGAAAATAAAAGAGGTGGGGTTTGATGAAAAGAGTTGGGGGTTTGGAATGAAATGAAAGGGGGTGAAATGACAGAGGGGGTAGTTTGGATTGAAATTAAAAGAGTGGGGGGAGATTGGAATAAAATGAGTTTTATTGCTGTGCAGCTCTGATATGCTCATACACACCGCACGTTACTACAATATATGGCTCCTCCATATATTCAGGGTGTGCAGGTGTTTTTTATGGGGCTCCTCCATATAATCAGGGTGTGTGGGTGTGTTTTTAGGGGATCCTCCATATATTCAGGGTGTGTGGGTGTGTTTTTAGGGGTTCTTCCATATATTCAGGGTGTGTGGGTGTGTTTTTAGGGGATCCTCCATATATTCAGGGTGTGTGGGTGTGTTTTTAGGGGTTCCTCCATATATTCAGGGTGTGTGGGTGTCTTATTAGGGGATCCTCCATATATTATATATAATATGTATTTTTATTTATTTGGGGGGGCCCTTCATGGATTCTTGCACCTGGGTCCTGAGGTTTCTAGTTACGCCTCTGTCAGTTACACATAATTGTGACACACACATACTAGTAGTTACACCTAGTCACTCACAGATGTAGGTGTCCATGTAGGATCACTTTGACTCTAATGTTCGCATCACTAACTTTTATGACACACCTAAATATAATTTATAGCACATCCCTTTATCTCCTGCTTATATTTTGTCTTGTTTGCTATAAAATGCTCTGTTTCTGTTGAATGTAGGCATTATACCATCTCTCTGCCTGTTAAGATGACGTGACACATGGACCTGAGGATTAAAGGGATATTGCCAGACATCCAAAAAATCCAGCAATAACGTTAATGCAATTGGCACAGCCAGGCACAGGCTCACCTGAGAGAAACCCCGAGCATGCACGGCCATGGTGTCACCAAGTGTAGTAAATACGTCTGGCCAGATATTTGTATTCGTCAACACCAAGGTGCCCTTTGAGCCTGAGCTATAGGCATATGCCATCTTGCCGCCCTCATGTTAGCATCAGTCTTGTGCTGGTACCTAGACATGTGCATTCGTTTTAGTACTAAAGCGATTTAGTCCGAATTTTGGGATAATTTAGTTTTAGTATGACTCAAGAGAAATGAAACTGCTCAGTACAAAAAACGAAAGAAACTAAAATAAAATGCACTACATTTTAGTTTCAGTCCTTTTTGTGATATTATATTGATGAGTGAAGGAGACCAGCAATGAAGAGCGCAACATCGCAAAATCCGAAGTTCTGCACCCTCCACATGCCAATGCAGGAGGATGTTCTATACAGAGAGGGACATTAATTCAGGAGGATGTTCTATATATTATACAGAGAGGGGTATTAATTAATGCAGGTGGATGTTGTATACATTATACAGAGAGGGGTATTAATTAATGCAGGAGGATGTTCTAAACATTATACAGAGAAGAGCCTTTTTTTTTTAGCCCTTTAAATCCAGTGGCTGTGAGCGCGGAGATCGGCTGCTTGTTACATTATCTCTCAGTACAATGTATCAGGCTCAGCTGTTACAGTAACTGACTGCTGCTCATCACAGCGCTCAGAGTTTCAGTAAAACAAGGAAATAATATTGTTCTAACGTCTTATATATAAAAATATTATTTACTAGTTTTACTGAAACTCTGAGCGCTGTGATGAGCAGCAGTCAGTTACTGTAACAGCTTTGCCTGACACGGGGCAGTATTGCAATGTTGGTGCTAACTTAACCAGAGCTGTTGTAACTGAAAACCTCCATAGGCTATAATAGCTCTGGGAAGTTTACAACAGCTCTGGTTAAGTTAGCACCAGCTATATAATATGGCCCACATTGTGCTGAGAGTGAGAGATACTGTAACAAGCAGCGATCTCAGCCCTCTGAGGAGCCACTACAATAGTAATTGTATCCACTGGTTTTCGGATGAATGAAATTAGTTTTCATACTAAAGAACTGAAAACAAATTTCTTTAGCAACTAAATAAATTGCATTTTAGTACGAATGCATTAGTTCAAAACGAAATTTTGTGCTGTGCACATGTCTACTGGTACCATGGGATGAGACCTGCTTGCCCTCAAAAAGATCCACCACTGAATTTCAATATGCAAGAGCCCAAATCAAACACTGGCTGTGGGGATATGCTGTCATTGTCTTGGTCCATTCTTTGGCTGACATTGGTCAGGATCTGAAGCCAGACTGAGGAAATATAAGGAGCTTTCCAAACAGGGCCACCTCTAGCATTTGAGGGGCACCGGGCCGAGAACATTTTTGGTGGCCCCTCTCTATACTTTCAATGCCACAACTCTTATACCCCCCTGATCATACCCATGTCCCCCAGATATACCCTGACCCCTGTCACCCCAGATAACAAATCTCCTTTCTCCCCCAGATAGAGAGGTGGCGGTTCTTGACACTTTTTATCACACAGAGGTGTCAGCAGAGGTTCGGGACCCCAAAAGTGCGGGACCCAGGGTGTGCACCCTGCTCACCCCACCCAAAAGGAGGAAGAAGAAGAATTGTAGCTGTTCCTTGTAGCTTTGTGGGGTCAAAATGGTAATCAGATGGTGCTCATAATACCATGTGAGGGGCCTCACTCATTAGAAGTTAAAGCTTCCATCTGTGGGAAAGCCCTGAACACACCCAGTTAATTCAATTATTGCAGACTTTGCTAAAAGGATTAACCCACATGCTGGCATACATTGATTCACACATCGCCTTTGTCTAACCCCCCCTCATCCCGCTTTCAGCAGGAGGATTTATTTTGAAAGTGGAGACAGAGACCATACAGAAGACAGGTGGCTGGACTAGGAGTATGCAGCACCTACAATTAAGTAGACATTGCTGCATTTCTTAAACAATAGTTACCCTGAAACACGGGTCTGTAAAGTCGTCCTGGTATAAAAAAAATCTAGAAAAAAAAGCCCAGTTGAATTGTGTGATTGTTCTCCAGTAGTGCCAACAATAGTTTATTATATAATGTCACGGTGCCCTGCAGTCACTATACAATTCGCGATTTATTGCTGATGTTAAAGTGTTACTAATACGTCATGATGAAAAAACACACTGGAATGAATATTGTGAGATTAACTCCTTCACTACCAAGTGATTTCCCAAAAATCAACTGTCAGGAAAGAGTGGATGTTTAAATAAATCACTTTTCATTAATTCTAACGTGGGAATAGTCCCAATATATATAATTAATGCGTGATTTGCTGTAGTAGTCCCATTGGGCAGGCAGTCGTTGCCATCTGCTGGCTAAAAGGAGCTACTGCAACCGGCACTCTGTGCAGCAGCAAGTGAATAACTCCATGGTACACACGGATATTCACTTGTAAAAACTGTTGTAGCACCTCAGGCGTCATGAATGGGTGCTGAAACTTTGGGGGCACCTTCTGGAGCCCAAATGCAAACAAAAT
Source organism: Leptobrachium leishanense (assembly GCA_009667805.1). Classification (NCBI taxonomy): domain Eukaryota; kingdom Metazoa; phylum Chordata; class Amphibia; order Anura; family Megophryidae; genus Leptobrachium; species Leptobrachium leishanense. The sequence continues at coordinate 74,390,501 of CM019065.1, forward strand.
TAATTTGCAACAAACATTTAATTTGTAATGGCACAGCAGAGCTCCAGATCATGTTAACATAATCTCAGACTACTGCATCTACTATTGTTTCATGACGTTTAGGCTGCGGTCAGACCAGCGCACTTTTAACGTGCGTTCTGGCGCACATAATTACGGCCGCACTAGCAGCAAATGACGGGCAATGACGGCCCATATACGAAGTACGGTCGCACGAAAGTCCGGCCGCGCAACGCAAGTGGAAAACGAACGCATTTTTTCGAGAATGCCGAACCGCTAGTACGGACATACAGAGTGCGCAGCTGCGGCATAGCGGCGTGTTTGCGTGATTAGGAGATGTCAGACACTGCTAATGTCCAGCCTACATAACGTCCAGTCGCAAAAAGAGTTTTATTGACGATCCGAAAAAAATCACGCACGAAAAATGCGCATCGTATGACCGCTTTCGCGCACTCCGTGAAAAAATACGTCAATTCGTTCGGACGCACTTTTTTACGTTCGCGTGTAAAAATGCTTTCGTTTGACCCTAGCCTTAAAACGAGCTTGAAACTTGAAAACGAGAGAAATCTCAATGTAACCTTCCTGGTAAAATACTTTGCAAATAAATAAATTAAAGCTTCATAGCATCAACACTTCAAAGCCACATTGCAGTCATTATTGTTTACTACATTGCATTTACTACATCCGATAGCTCTTACCTACACATATACACTGCTCATATATGCATTACCACTTTTGGCCTTAGCAGGGCACAGGGCTTATTTCACATATACTAACCTAACACTAAACTATACATCCATTATAGGCGCACACAACACACTCACTATTTGCTCACAATCAGCTTACATGAACGTTAATTTACACAAAGTCACCCCCATATCTATTAACCCTCCCACCCACCGCTCATGGGTGGAAAGCCTGTGGGCTAACAATGGCATGTCCACTCACTTGTCACCTGCTGTGCCTGGGTTGGGGTTGTGGGTGGAAACTGACATGCCGTTGCATGTCCACCCCCATGGACTGAGAAGCCCCCCTGTTCCTTTTTGGCAACTGGAGAGCAATATCTCTTCACAGGAAAAAGAATGGGTAGGACCTCAAGCGGAGATAGGTGTCGATAACTTTATTCAGGGAAAGCAAACCCCATTAGAAAAGTGAGTGATATTTCAGTAAAAAGGGCCTTGGCGAGGGAGGGGGCCCCTTGAGGGCCCAATAAGGCTTGGTCAGGCCTGTCCTTTCCACAGGGCACAAGGACACCGCAGGTAAAATAATGGGAAAATAGTATCAGAAGCCAGCTTTAAATAGAGATGCAGAGAGTCGTTGCATCACCCCCGTGACTGTGATACTTGTGAATTCATAGGGAATGAGCGTTCCAGAGGAACCCTGGGCCACGCCGGACACCACCCTTTACGATTCACTGAAATGACTGTAAATGCTGGCTGCTGTTAGGTGGGGTCCCACCGTGGCAATGACTGAGCTCCTGCATGTGCAGGTCGGATGTAGGACCCGCTTGTGTGCCAGAACCCCCACATCATCTCCTATTGCATTGGGACCCCACGTGTTTTCAGTCTACCCCTCAGAGAGTTATGTTATTTAATAATCTACCCCTTTCTATATAAAGGGCCGCTACCACCAAAAAATGAAATGTCCTTATTGTGTTGTTTATTTTATGTTGCTGATAGCTTACACGTGCTTTGTGTTTCTCTTATATATGTGTCACCGCGTGCATCCATTGTGTGATCTGTTGTGTTGTAAACTGCCCGTTACAGTATAAATACCTTACTTGCTCCTCACTCTGTGGCTTTGGCCATAGAATGGAGTCTATAGGTTGATCACTGACACATATCATTGTATTGTGTGGGATGTTTTCAAAGGACATCACCGCGGTTAGATTAGAAGTATTTTAAGCTCCCTGTCATATCTCATTCAGTTGCCATCTCTTATTTCAGTTAGCCTCGAGAACAATAGCCCCCTACTGCCTTATCTAAACCTTCTCTCCTCCACCTCATTAACTGTTAAATACTGCAGCTCAAATAAACAACGAGTAGAAAGAAAAGCTTTTGCACAGATTTTGGTAAATGTTGCATCATGGAAAAAATCTAGAAAATGAAAACGGGAGATTCAAACCTAAAGTTATTTTTCCTTTTCACATGCAATTACTTCAAACAAAGAAAAAAAATAGCAGCATGTGTTTTATAATCTAGTTACAGCTTATGTAAGTGGTAGTGTCCCTTTTAAGGTTCCGTTAAATGACAGGCACTCATGGTACATAGTGTAATTTCCACACATTCCATAATAATGCCAATGCACAAATCATCCCAGGGTAATTGTAGCACCAAGTATAATAGGTGCTTTTATTTACCTTTTTATATAGCATCTTTATGAACATGCCTTATCTACTGACGATCATGTGGTCTTGTAGGATTTTCATGCACAGGCAAGTACAATTGATTAGATGGGTTATGGTGACTAGTGATGGGCCGAACACCCCCGTGTTCTGTTCGCATTCGAACTCGAACACCCGAAAAAGTTTGACCATGAACTTGAACATAATGCGAGTCAATGGGGCTCGATCGTTTGAAAATTAAGGTCTCCTCCAAGAGGGCATATATGCAAGATATTGGCCATAAAAGGTGTATGGTGGTCCGGGTACTGCCCTGGGGGACAGGAAACAATGAGAAAAAAAAGTTTTTAACCCTTTCACTGCTGAGTGCTGAGCCATTTCACCGCTGTGCTCTGAGCTAATTTTTACTGCTTTTGTTCATGTTTAAATGCGATTTGAAGCCATAGGAAATGTTTTATCACCAACGAGTGGGAAATGTTTGACCAACAACGAGTGGGAAATGTTTAACCAACAACGAGTGGGAAATGTTTGACCAACAAAGAGGTGGGAAATGTGTGACCAACGAGTGGGAAATGTTTGACCAACAATGAGTGGGAAATATTCCCGTTTTAATTCAATATCTAATAAACCGATTATTCTATTCTGCAGTAAAGAGTCTCTTTATTTTTAGATTTAAGATCTTTTAAGCATTTTTTTAAAAATTTTAGATTTAAGATCTTTTAAGCATTTTTTTTAAACATTTTTTTATTTTTTTTCGAACTTTCAGCGAACGTCCCGAAAAGTTCGAAGTTTGCGAATTTTCAAACAGCCAATGTTCGAATCGAACATCGAACTTGCAGCCCATCTCTAATGGTGACTTTATCTGCCATGAGCTGAAGAAAGAAATCTGAAATCCTCAAAGAGGGAGAGCTCCCGTGTTCCAAAAATAGTTTTGTCATACAAGTTGTAAATATAAAATGTTAGAATAATGAGTAGAACGTTCCCGGCTGTAACCGACTATTGGAAATCATTTTCTTACCCTGGGATGTCATGTGAATTCACTGTGAAAATTAACACTGTACAAAGTCAGCTCTGGGAAGCATTCTTTGTACATGAGATCAAATATTCATGATGCTATTAAAAGGGATTCTTTTATAAAAATCTGACCCAAAATCACGTGGGACTTAACAGTATGGTGTGATGCATAACACGCTGGCTGAATATTCATATAGCCTTTAGCAATAGCATGTATCATGAGAACGTGTAGGTCACATTATACAGTGTTGCATGACAGAGACTCATTACGAAAAATATGCTCAAACATAAAGAAAGCCTTGGAAGATTAGACTGCCCGCTAGGTTTACAGATGATGTCAAAGGGCAATTTTTAATTTGGGCTTTTTTTATGGCTTTCTAAGCATTGAAAACACTGTAAAGTGTGTGAAACTGGATCCATTATTCTTTAAAGCTAAAGAAACACGTGATGTTAAGTCACATTCCTTTGTAGCTAATTACTAATAAGGTGATACGTGTCTGTGTTAGAAAATGAATGTAAATTAAAAGCTGAATGGAATTTAACTAGCACATAATTCTTTCTGTTAAAAATCACAAATGAAAAAATGGTGCTTGATCTTGTCTTCAGTCTGGTGTAGCTCTATCAGGTCTATTCAAAGAAAGTTGAAACTAAGGAGAACTGGCAGGAGAAGTGAAAATTCTAAGTCAAAATAGCCAAACCAGAAAAATTCTCCCATTTATCTCACTTTCCAAATCGGCTATTTGATCTAGATTGTTCTCTTCTCCTATATTGTTAACAATGGTTGAGAAAAGAAATGGTAAGCGCCCAGAACAGGGTGATATACCCAATACCCAGCTCGACCAGAAAGTAGTGGTTTCCCCCAAACCAAGAACAAATACTATAATGAAATACGTATCTGGTCAGCGCGAAATGGTAGAACGCAAGGGATATGTGGGTAGATCTTGTTGTAATTTCATCCGTAGAGATTCGACATATGAAATAGGAAAAAAACTATATTTGTGCAGTATGTTATAACTAAAATGTAACAAGATGTACATAGAGAGAATTTTCCCACTCACAAATCTGGAGCCCCAACACTGGCTCTGAGTGGGGAAGTGCCTCTGGGTTATTTTTCTGAAGGTATTCTCAGGAAACCCACTCCTTTTGTTCACTGTTATTCGTGGTTTTCTCGATAAGGTAGATATAGAATAAAGACACAAAAGAGATCTCTGTGTGTATCTGGATTATGAAAATGAGGAATGAAAACTCCTATTGGAGTGTTAACTCACATTTGATGGAGCTTGTTCAAGCTCAAGATATGCGCCTATGGGTTTTGTGTGGTCAAACCCAAAAAAGACCGAACAGATGCTGGATAACGTTCTTAAAAATTTAATAAAAAGGTTTAACAAAAGTTAAAATAAAACAAATAAGAGTCCAGGACGCGTTTCACCGCTATCACGGCTTCTTCAGCTGGTATCATCTGAGTGCGAACTTCCAAACATCATGTTATAGTCTCATAAATCAGAGAGATGAGTAGTTTCACGTGTTGTTGGTTAACGAGTGGCGTGCGTTCCACGCCTCTCAATGCAGTCTGTCCAAGTTCCGACAGTGAAGCGCCATTTTGCGCAGGCGCAATGCAAGGTTTCCGCGTTTCAAGATGCGTTTCAGTGACGTAATCCGTCTTTATTTCGTTCTTAAGCATTTGACCATAAACATCAAATATAGATAAAAAACAATGAGGTAAAATTAGTATATACGGCAACACATCGTGTCATATCCCAAATGAAAAAGGCAAAGCTTCTCAAATCGTTATACATCTATAAGATGTATAACGATTTGAGAAGCTTTGCCTTTTTCATTTGGGATATGACACGATGTGTTGCTGTATATACTAATTTTACCTCATTGTTTTTTATCTATATTTGATGTTTATGGTCAAATGCTTAAGAACGAAATAAAGACGGATTACGTCACTGAAACGCATCTTGAAACGCGGAAACCTTGCATTGCGCCTGCGCAAAATGGCGCTTCACTGTCGGAACTTGGACAGACTGCATTGAGAGGCGTGGAACGCACGCCACTCGTTAACCAACAACACGTGAAACTACTCATCTCTCTGATTTATGAGACTATAACATGATGTTTGGAAGTTCGCACTCAGATGATACCAGCTGAAGAAGCCGTGATAGCGGTGAAACGCGTCCTGGACTCTTATTTGTTTTATTTTAACTTTTGTTAAACGTTTTTATTAAATTTTTAAGAACGTTATCCAGCATCTGTTCGGTCTTTTTTTGGGTTTGACCACACAAAACCCATAGGCGCATATCTTGAGCTTGAACAAGCTCCATCAAATGTGAGTTAACACTCCAATAGGAGTTTTCATTCCTCATTTTCATAATCCAGATACACACAGAGATCTCTTTTGTGTCTTTATTCTATATCTACCTTATCGAGAAAACCACGAATAACAGTGAACAAAAGGAGTGGGTTTCCTGAGAATACCTTCAGAAAAATAACCCAGAGGCACTTCCCCACTCAGAGCCAGTGTTGGGGCTCCAGATTTGTGAGTGGGAAAATTCTCTCTATGTACATCTTGTTACATTTTAGTTATAACATACTGCACAAATATAGTTTTTTTCCTATTTCATATGTCGAATCTCTACGGATGAAATTACAACAAGATCTACCCACATATCCCTTGCGTTCTACCATTTCGCGCTGACCAGATACGTATTTCATTATAGTATTTGTTCTCTTCTCCTGCCAGTTCTCCTGGTTTTCACCTTTCTCTGAATAAACCTGTAGGTCTGCATCCGCTGATGTAAGCAATATTCACATTAAAATTAAACAGCTCACATACACTGATCAGCCGCAACAGGAAAACCACTGACGGGTGAAGTGAATAACATTGATCATATCTGTCAATGGCACCAGTCAAGGGGAGGGATATAGTCGGCAGCAAAAGAACAGTCAGTTCTCAAATTTCATGTGTTGGATGCAGGAAAAGACGTGAGGGACTTTGACAAGGGCCAAATATTGATGGGTAGACAAATGGATCAGAGCATCTCCAAAACGATAAATCTTGAGGGGTGTTCCAGGTATGCAATGGTTAGTACCTACTAAAAATGGTGGAAGGAAGGACAACTGGTGAAGCGTCATCAGGGTCATGGGCGCCCAAGGATCCTTGATGCAAGTGGGGAGCAAAGGCTAGCCTGTTTGTTCCGAACACACAGAAAAGCTACTGTAGCTCAATTTGCCAAAATACTTAATACCGGCCGTGATAGGGCTCAAGACATACTTGACAAGTACCACCTGCCTAGAGATTGTTGTAAACCATGTACGCCTCTTCATGGCAATGTTGTTCCCTGATGGCAGTGGCCTTTTTCAGCAGGATAATGCAACCTGCCCCACTGCAAAAATTGTTCAGAAATAGTATGAGGAAGAATTCATGGTGTTGCCTTAGCCTTCATCCTCCCAAGATCTCAATCCGATTGAGCAACTGTGGGATGTGCTGGACCAAAAATTCAGATTCATGGAGGCTCCAACTTACAAGATTTAACCCCATAAGAACCAATGACATACTTAGTACGTCCTTGGTCCTTAATTTTCAAAGGATGTACTATGTACGACATGGTCCTTTAATCCCCCTCCCTCTCTGGCTGGGGTCCCACTATGGTCCCACTATGGTCTAGCTTCCTTGAAGTCGGCCTGACGGTTTTATGAGTCCAGACATCACACTGACATCATTGCCGAATGCAATGATGTCAGTTTCAGGCGCCCCCGGCGCCTGCAGGGGAAAGCCTTAAAAGGGAGAGGGGGGATCCTTTGGACCCCTCTCCCTGCTGAAAAGGCTGCAAATTAAAAAAAGCCCTTAGATGCCAGATCATGATATGTGCAATGACGTCAGTTGGCCAGTTAACCCTCTAGCTGCCAAGTGGAGATAGGGGGTCTGTTGGACCCCCATATCTCCCAATCTGTGCCAGCTAGAGGCCTGATAACGGACTTTCCAATGATATCAAATATGACCATGGTTGGTGTTAAAATGAAAAGAAATAAAAAAATTCATAAAAAATAAAAAAGTGTTTTTTTAAAAAAAAATTGTCTGGGGTTTAATAAAATTAGGACTTAAAATCACATTTAAACATGATGGGCATGAAACAGTGACAATGAGCTCAGCACACAGAGGTGAAATGGCTTAGCAGTGAAGGAGTTAAAAAGAAAAAACATGTAAAAAATTGTGTATTTCTAAGCTCAGGACAAAATTTAGAAACTATGTAGTCGGGTTCTTTCTTGCCAGTTGTATATTTTGGTGGTCAAACTTCGAAAAAAGGCGTTTTTTCATCATATTTCATACATTTTTTTATAGTAAATTATGCGATATGATGAAACTAATGGTATCTTTAGAAAGTCCATTTAATGGTGAGAAAAAAGGTATATAATATGTGTGGGTTCCATAAACGAGCAAGAGGAAAATTAGAGCTAAACACAAACAGCGCAGATATGTAAAACCAGCAGTGGGTACTTTCGGACAGAGAATGGTAAAATCGTTTAGTCACTATGGGGTTAAAGGATCTGCTGATCATGTCTTGGTGCCAGATACCACATGTTCACAGGTCTTTTGGAGTCCATGCCTTGATGCATCAGTACTGTTTTTGCAGAACAAGGGGGACCTAATTGATATTAGGCAGGTGATTTTAATTTTGTGGCTGATCAGTGTATTGCATAATGTTGCACAGAGGATTTTGGAACAAGTTTAATTTTCATTTGTTTTTTTAATACAAATAGCCCAATTTTTATTGGAAGCTCTCATGTTTGTACTCACATGTTCTCAGATATCTACAGTAGAAATAAGGCTACAAGAAAAGCTACAAAAGGATAGTAAGGGGCCTTAGGCTAGGGTCAGAGTGGGGCAGTCGGAACGCGCATGCAGGCGCACTAAATCACGGCGGCAGTAGCAGCACATAACGGCCAATGACGGCCAATATACGCAGTACGTGCGTACAAAAGTGCGCCGACACCACGCAACCGGCAAATGAACGCATTTTTCTCAGAACGTGAAACCGCTGCTACAGACGTACAGAGTGCGCTGCGGCCGCATGGCAGCGTGTGTGCGTGATTAGGAGATGTCAGACGCTGCTAGTGTGCGGCCTACATAACGTTCAAACAGCCGGATTTCCCTAGAATTGCGTTGGTGAGTACCTGCGACTGTGCGACTGTGGTCGTCTGACCACTTAAGCGTATTCCGTGAAAAAATGCGTGCGCACGCATCGACGTACATTTTGACGGTGGCCGCAGAAAATGCGCTCATCTGTCCCTAGCCTTACAGCCAGTAATAGGAAGCCACTAAAGGAATATTTCAGTGCTAACCCTTAACCAGCCATCAGTGGTTCTTGCTTGCCTACTGGTAAAATAAAATTTTGAGCTCTTAACAGTGGTTGCAAAAGGAAACTTGCACCTGAATCACATGTAACAGCTAAGGTGTAATTCCGGTCTGTGACAGGAAGTGGTAGGTGCTCTGGCACCCCATCCTGTCCGAAGCTGATCTCTATAGTTAATCAGTTCATGCAATATAAATACCAGCTGCAGTGGAAATCTCTTTCTGTGTTCCCTTCTCATTGGCTGCATAACGGAACCCTATGTCATACAGAGAACTATATGCTTTGGAGCATTTCTTCTACAGGATCCATTTCCAGCATGATGTGGTTTTCTTTGGAAATGGAAATTTACATTTGTTGCTCCAGGTTGAACAAATTGTTCACAATCTCTTTAATCTTCTCTTGTAGCAATGATGAAGTACATTTTCTCAATCTTTTAATTAAGGTTAAAGATTAATTTTATTTGACCTACATAAGATCGGGCAAGTCTTCTTCATGCTGAATGTCTTCTATTAGATGAAATTGATTACAGCGGCAGACTGTCCTTTTGGACACTTTCTATCACCAAAAGAGAGCTCCTGTTATCAAGGCAGCCATCGGAAATCTTGGGACCCCTTACTGAGCCTCAGGATGGGGCCTCTCACACGCACCGCACTCACACACCTTCTCTCACACAGCGCCTCTCACACGCACCGCACTCACACACCTTCTCTCACACCCACTGCACTCACACAGCACCTCTCACAAGCACCGCACTCGCACAGCGCCTCTCACATGCAACATACTCACACTGCGCTTTTCACATGCACCACACTCACAACCCTCCTCTCACACGCATTGCACTCACACACCTCCTCTCACACGAGCTGCACTCACACAGCGCCTCTCACTTGCACCGAACTCACACACCTCCTCTCACACCCACTGCACTCACGTAGCACCTCTCACATGCACTGCACTCGCACACAGATACACTCACCTAACCTGCTTTCTGTGATGGGGGGATCTCAGTCTTAAGATCTGGCCTAGTCCCAGGTGGTCCTTTCTCAGTTTTGAGGGCTCCATGGGGGTTGGAGGTAATTCAGCAGGAGAGCTCCAAGTCCACACTCACTGTGAAGCAATTTGAAGTCAGACAAGGCAGAACGTCGGGGGGCGGGGCAAGGTGGAGCATCATGGGGCGGGCCCAGCATAGCATCAAGGGGCAGGTCAGACAATGCATCAGGATGGGGCTGGGTGGAGCATGGGAGCGGGGACTCCTGGCTGGCTAATCCTTTGTATGAGTGACAGTTTGAGCGTATCACAGATTAATGTGCGTTGTGTGTATGAGCGTATCACAGAGTTATGTGCGTTGTGTGTATGAGCGTATCCCAGTGTAATGTGCGGTGTGTGTGTGAGCATATCACAGAATAATGTGCGGTGTGTGTATGAGCGTATCACAGAGTAATGTGTGGTGTGTATGAGCATATCACAGAGTAATGTGCGGTGTGTGTGTATTAGTGTATGAGCGTATCACAGTGTAATGTGTGGTGTGTATGAGCATATCACAGAGTATTGTGCAGTGTGTGTATGAGCGTATCACAGTGTAATGTGTGGTGTGTATGAGCGTATCACATGAGTGTATAAAATATTATTAAAATATATATTAAAATTATATTTATTCAAATACAATTAAAATTATATTAACATAATTTATATTAATACAAAATATATACTTACCCAACTTTTTTTGCAGATTGGAGGCTGAAGTCCTGTTCATCCAGGACCAGGCCCGAAGCCCCAGATGACAAGGACCCAGGCAAGAAGACCGGGACCAGACCTGAGACCACAGACTGGGGCCCAGGCAATGCCGCGAACCAGACCCAAGTGTCACATCCCACGCTGTTCTAGTAAGCCGGCACCACGTTCCTTGCTGCTCCCTGGCAGGGTGCCAACTGTTAAAGGATTGAATTGTGGTTGCGGGTCAGGTGCGCTGGCGAAGCGCGGCGTGATGACCCTGGTGTTTCCGCCACTGAACGTGCACATACAGCAGCAGATCTCCATTACTGCCTTATGATCAGAGTTTCCATCGCCATGCCATACACTGCATCATCTGTTTGTCATCGTTGTCATTTAGTGAAATTCAGGCCATAAAGAGAAAGGTGATATTCAGTAGTGCAAGTAAAGCCTCTTAGACTAAAACATGGGTTAAATCTCTCAAGCTCACCCATGAAAGCTTTTTAGTTAAAATGTGCCAGTTTGACCATTCCAGATCCTTTGCATCCTAATGACCAGTTTCTAAAATTTTCTACACAATAGTAGTGTAGCGATGTGTTAAAGTTTACTGTGGCAGTACCCATTTTTTGGCCACAAGATGGAGACAATCACGATTAAAGACCCTGGACACTCGAACTACATGTCCCGGCATGCTTTGCGAAGAAACAGGAAGTGGGTGGGTTTGTGGAGACGCTGTACATCCTGCACCTCGTGGAGAACAGGCAGAGCGCGCCAGGGAGCTGAGGAGAGTGGATGCACACACAGAGAAGGAGAGACCAAAAGATAGGCCGGAGCGCAGACAGAGTGGATTGGGCCTTAGGATTGGGTCACCCAGCCTTGCGGGATACAGACATCACCCTCTATACTATCCGAGTGCAGAGAAGGAGAGAAGACCCCTCGAGTAAGGAGTACCGCGGTCGATTGAAACGGGGAGCAGGCGGTAAGCTGGCTGAGTCGCGGCTGACAGACAGAAGGCCAGACAACAGATCCGGTGGTCGGCGTCCCCAGTCAATATCGAGCGGAGAGACGTCCTGGGTCAGCGGAACCTCAAGCTTGCGCTGGATGGGTGAGAGGCCCCCAAGGCCGTATGTAAATAAGAGCGTACGCTGCTGTTTTCCTTCTAAAACCCACAGGGCCCCAACTGACTAGTCGAAGACATCATTAAAGTAAACTCACTGGCCAGGTGAAAAGTACCCGGGTACCCTATACACACGAATACACACCACTTCACGTTCTGGGACTTAACCTGTGCAGGACTCAGTTTCTTTTTCCAAATCCATACAAGGGGGCAAAGTTAAAGTTACATTCCGAACAATTTTTCCTCTTTTTGTTCCCGCTGCGCGTTTACCGTGATACGAGAACTGTGTATTTTATTGTGTCCCGCTACGCGGTTTTTCCTCGAATTTCGTATCTTTTAATTTTCTGCTCGGTCGGGGTTTTTTTCCGAAAATACGAAGCCCTCGTGTTTTCATTTCTTTTACCGCTACGCGTTTATCGTATTACGAAAGTACTGTAAATCTTCCTGCATATACCGTGTCTCAAGAGCTACAAACCTTTTAGTAAACCTTTTAACTTGTAAAACTTACAGCGTGTTGGAGTATATTTATTCCCTAGTGCGGGGAGACTGGCCCGTGGTTCATTTTCAGCGGCTCCTCCGGGAGTGAGCGCTACACGTGGGGGCTCGTTTCCGGGATTCAGTCTCTGGAAAAACCGCATCTAAAGGGTTAAATATGGATCCAGACACTGCTGCCGAATGGTGTGGGGAGCACAGTAGTCAGTTAGCATGTTGCATAGTCATGGATATTCCCGCAGACACTTGGGCCGAAGATCAGATTCGCCAGGCCGTGGCCACGCTAGCACCAGATCATCGGGGGTTAATTCTGGACATTAAGAAAAACCCGGATACCTCTCACACACATGTTCTTCTTGAATGGAGAAAAGGTATTCCAGCATGTTTTCGGGGCGCGAGCGTGGAGCTGGAAGATGGGGTGGAAGTCCAGCTAATTCAGCCAAGTGCACCGCGTGGTGAAGCCGAAAGTGTTCCCGCGCCCAGTCCGTTGGCCATGATCGGGCCTGAATTTATCGTGGCTATTGGAGATTTGCTGGCCAAATGTCAGAAAACAAGCCCTCCTCACACTAATTTCGGTTATCGACGGTTAAGGAACTTTACAGGAAATGTACCAACTCCGGCGGGAGAAGAAACCTTTGAGGAATGGGTGGAACAGGCGATGCAGGCACTGGATGAGTGGGACGTCCCTGAGGCCCAGAAAAAGCAAAGGATCACCGAGAGTTTAAAGGGACCTGCGTCAGAAGCGGTGAGAAACCTAAAACTGAGTAGAAAAGATTGTACTGCTTTGGATTATCTGAACGTTCTTGAAGAAGTGTTTGGGCGAACAGAAAAGGCAGCGGAACTAGTATATCAGTACGAACACACCTATCAGAAGAGAGGTGAGAGAATGATTGATTACATGAGGCGCTTGGATAAGATTCTGCACCAAATACTCCTCAAGAAAGGGGCCAAACCGGCTGACGTAGATAAGATACGAATAAAGCAGATCCTGAGGGGCTCTCAACCGTTAGATCCGGTGATGATGCAGCTGAGAAGCAGAGCAGTTAATCAAGAGTTGAAGTACCTGGAACTGATCCGAGTTGTACGAGAGGAGGAGGCTCTGCTGGAAGAGAAATCCTTCAGGCGGGGAGAAAGGGCTTATGCACAACCTGCAAGATATAATGACGGTCTGCAGCCTGAAAACGACTCGTTAGACACCTATGGATCTGACCTGGATGAACAGGAGCAGTTAGTCGGTTTTAAATTCATCGAAAAGGCTGCCAAAGAATCGAACTCTTCCGAACGAAGCGAGTTGTTCAAGACTGTAAAGAAGGTACAGGAAGCTCAAACTGAACTGCAGCAAGCGCACGCTGAACTGTGCAGGGTGTTGATGAAGGTGACCGAGATGCAGGGGGAAATGCAAAAGTTCCTAACAGGTATGCAGACGACTGAAGTTGCCGTGGCGTCTGGTTCAAATCTCTTATTAGAACCTCAACAAGCAACTGTGTCTCCACTTTCGAGGAAGAGATGTTTCGGTTGTGGAGAAATGGGCCATTTCCGTGCGCAGTGTAAAGGCCGGAAGCCTGAGAGGGATAAAGTTGAGTGGCTGCTGAAAGCCCTAGAGGGACTGTTATCTACTCCACCAGCGGGAAACGCCAGAGGGCACCAGTAAAGGAGCAACCTAGGTGCCCAGAAGTTGAACCTCGCTCCAAGAACCAATTTAAAACTAAGAGGGCAAGAGGGCCCAAAGCCAAGCCAACTGCTGAGCCTGCCAGAATGGAAAGAGTCACTCCCTTAGCGTCCGGGTCTACGTCATGGGGAGGCAATGCACACCCAAAACCTGCACGGGCCAAGAAAAAGGCCAGGGTCCAGCAAACTGGGTCTAAGCGTCCGGATACCTCCACCAAGTTTCCTGACCAGCTGATAGGTCCTTCTCCGATTGTGCCAATCCAAGTGGAGGGAGTCTACACCAAAGCTCTGTTAGATTCAGGGGCTCAAGTGACTTTGATTTATAAAGACTTCTATGAGAAACACTTAAAGCACATTCCTCTGCAAGAATTGAAGGATTTGGAAATATGGGGTATCGGCACTGAGAAACTCCCTTATGACGGGTATCTGCAAGTAAGGTTGGAGATCGGATCTGAAGTCATCGGACAGTCCGGAGGCTGTGACGCCTTGGCCATTGTGTGCCCCCGACCCTCGGGTGCGAACAGAAGCTCTCTGATAGTGGGGACAAATACGGACCTAGTGCGGCGTCTCCAGACCCCCATCGTAGTGGAAGAAGGGTCAACTCAAGGAGTGCACCCCATGTTACGACCGGTCTATCAGAGGATGGTTGAAGAACGGAAAGCACCTGCTGAGGTGGGAAGACTGTGGAGACTGGGTGGGACAGAGAAGGTTCTGCAAGCAGGAGAAGTAGCGAGCTTCCGGGTTTCAGTCAAGTTGAACGGATCGCAACCAGGTCCCTATGTGGTGCTGGGGACCGATGTCAATCATGGGAGTGAAACCGGAGTCGAAGTAATTCCTGAAATAATCTCCACCAAAGCCTGAAGAGAACACGAGGAAGAGTCTCGGTCAGTGTGTGCAATGTGACAGATTCTCCAGTAGTCCTTAAAGCACGAATGCCTATCGGGCAAGTAGAGTCTGCTACACCCCTCTCCACCGATTTAGGAGGGGGAGTGAATAAAGAGATTCCAGATGAAAGATTCTACCCTAAAGACGCCCCCATTTCACCTGAGTGGAAGAAACGTCTTCAGTCTCAAGTTCTAAAGTGGAAAGAATTATTCTCGAAAGATGAGTTCGATGTGGGCCTGGCTAAGAGTACGGAACACCGCATTCGGTTGCAAGAAGACAAGCCGTTTCGTGAAAGGTCAAGGCGAGTTCCGCTGGGAGACTTGGATGATCTGCGAGAACAGCTAAATGAGTTGCAGAGAACCAATGTGATTCAAGAGTCCAGGAGCCCATATGCATCTCCAATAGTGCTGGTCAGGAAGAAGAATGGTTCTGTCCGCTTGTGCATAGACTATCGCACCCTGAACCGAAGAACCATCCCCGACCAATACGCCACTCCTCGGATTGAAGATGCCTTACAGTGTTTGTCTGGAGCAAAGTGGTTCAGTGTATTAGACCTGCGAAGCGGATATCATCAGATACCGATGCATCCTGAAGACAAAGAGAAAACTGCGTTCATTTGTCCATTGGGGTTCTTTGAGTTCAATAGAATGCCTCAAGGTCTGACGGGAGCTCCAGCCACGTTCCAACGGTTGATGGAGAAGACAGTCGGGGATATGAATCTAATCGAAGTGTTAGTGTACCTGGATGACATAATTGTGTTCGGGAAGACTCTGGAAGAGCATGAGCAACGACTGGAGAAAGTCTTGAAGAGGCTCCATGAAGAAGGGTTGAAATTGTCTCTGGAGAAATGCCAGTTCTGTTTACCGTCAGTCACATATCTGGGACACGTGGTCTCGGCAGAAGGTGTTTCGACAGATCCTCGAAAGTTGGAGGCCGTAGCTTCTTGGCCTAGACCTCGAAACGTCACTGAACTTAGATCTTTCTTGGGATTCTGCTCATACTATCGAAGATTTGTGGGAGGATTCGCAAAGATAGCTCAGCCGCTGAACAAACTCCTACAGAAAGAAACCACCGAAGAAGGCTGTAAGGTCTCTGACCGAAACCCCTCCGCTCCAGGACCAAGGAAAGCTAAAGAGTCCATACAAGGTGAATGGACTAGTCAATGTGAAGGTGCGTTTATGAAGCTGAAAGAGAATCTACCCGAGCTCCTGTTCTGGCCTACGCGGACCCTCACAAGCCGTATGAACTACATGTGGATGCCAGCCGAGAAGGTCTGGGAGGAGTCCTATATCAGGAGTATGATGGATTGCTGAGGCCTGTGGCGTACGTGAGCCGGAGCCTTGCGCCTTCTGAGAAAGAACTATCCTACTCACAAACTGGAGTTCCTAGCCTTGAAGTGGGCAGTGGTGGACAAGTTGAAAGACTATCTGTATGGAGCTGAGTTCGTGATTAAAACGGATAATAATCCTCTCACCTATATCCTTACTACTGCAAAACTGGACGCAACAGGACATCGGTGGTTGGCCGCTCTGTCAGGGTTTTCGGTTCAGCCTGACGTATCGCCCTGGGGTGAACAATCGAGATGCTGATGCTTTATCAAGAAGACCCTACACTACAGAATGGACTCAGGTGACTCCAGACGGGGTGCAAGCTTTGTGTCAAGGAACAGAACGCCGGGTCAAGGGAGGAGTTGAAGCGGAGGCCATAGGAGTCATGGCCGCGGCTGTTCCTGAGTTCTACTGTAACCCTTCGCAATTGAGGGATGAAAATCTACCTACCTTTTCCAAGCAGGACCTGAAAGCGGATCAAGCTAGAGACCCTTTGATTGCATTGACCAAAGGCCCTGACTGCAAACCAGCGAGAGATTCTGTTAACCAATTCCCCGGATGGGGCCAGATTGGTTTACAAAGAGTGGGAGCGGTTGAAGATGTTGGATGGGGTGGTCTACCGAAGGGGCCCCTCGACCAATTCCGAAGAGATTCAACAGTTATTTCTCCCCACTAAACACAGGGAGAGTGTGTTGCGATCATTACATGATGAGCATGGACATTTGGGTGCTGAGAGAACTTTTAAGTTGGTGCGAGATAGGTTTTATTGGCCTTGCATGAGGGCTGAAGTTGAGAGTTATTGCCATTCCTGTCTGAGGTGCATTCAGAGGAAAACTCTACCAACCCGAGCTGCTCCAATGAGCCATCTACAGAGTCAGGGACCTTTGGATTTGGTGTGCATTGACTTCCTGTTTAGAGCCGGATGCTAGTGGGCAAGGGAACATTCTGATAGTGACTGATCATTTCACTCGTTATGCCCAAGCTTTTTCTACAAAAGACCAACGCGCTCCGACAGTGGCGAAGGTGCTGATGGAAAAGTTCTTTGTTCATTACGGCCTGCCAAGAAGAATACACTCTGATCAGGGAAGAGAACTTTGAAAGTAGATTGGTCGGGCAATTGCTGGAGTTGTTGGGAATTCAAAAGACTCGAACTACGCCATACCACCCTCAGGGTGATGCTCAGCCTGAAAGGTTTAATCGCACGCTGCTAAACATGCTGGGGACCTTGTCTAATGTAGAGAAGCAGAGTTGGAGTCGTCATATAGCTACTCTGGTGCATGCATATAACAGTACGGAGAGTGATGCAACAGGATATTCACCGTACCGTCTTATGTTCGGAAGAGAAGCTCGACTGCCGTTGATTTGGCATTTGGGTTATCTCTAGACCAGACGTCGTAGCTTCTCATAGAAACTACGTGGATAGACTTCGGAAGAATCTGGCTTCTGCGTTTGAACAGGCCCGTTTGACTTCAGGTAACAGGGAGCAAAGGAACAAGAAGAACTATGATTTGAAGGTTCGAATACAGGATCTACAACCCGGTGATAGGGTTCTGTTGAAGAATTTGGGTGCTGCTGCGAGACACAAGCTGGCGGATAGATGGAGTTCTCAGGTTTACATTGTTTGCAAACAACTGCCAGGTCTGCCGGTGTATCAGATTCGCCCTGATGGAAAGGCTGGTCCCCTCAAGAATTGGCACCGAAATCACTTGTTACCTTTGAGAGAGGCTGTGAGGATACCAGTGGAAAACGAACTTCCTCCGGCGAATCCGCATGCTCCACGTGTCCCTCCTGTTACTCGGTCTCAACAGACTCGGGTTGTTGGAGAGAGCGAAAGAGACAGTGACGAAGAGAGTTTCTGTTTAGATTGGATCCGCTCGCCAGAACCTGAAGAGGTTGTCCCAGTTCCTTGTCAATGGAAAGTAACTTGAGGGCTGAAGCTCCTGAATTTCAGTGGGGGATTCCGAAAATATGGAACTCCCTGAAACCCTTGAACTTCCGTTAAGGGTCCCGGATACTGTTAGAGACCCTGTAGCTCCTGAAGACGAGCCTTACGACTATAGTTCTATGCCTTCCCGAGGGATCGTACTCGGAGAAGTGTCTGCTCCAGTGGCAGACATAAGGACTGAGCCTATACCTATAGTACTTCCACCTGAAGAGGAACGGAAGGAGCCTGAACAAAAACGCTCTATTCGACCGCCCCAGCGACTTACCTATGACCTCACCAGGACATAGCACTGAAGAGGCCATCACCACTGTGCAGAGATTGCCCGAAGTGTCTGCTATGTTAGCTGAGGTAGCCCAGAACATGAGTCAGCTTGAGAAAGTGTTTCTAACCCACTGCATGTATGCTGCTGAACCTGTATATGCTGTATAAACTGTGTGCATATTGTAAAAGGAAATGTAACTGTTGTACCTCCTTGGAGAGACCCAAGAGTTCTAGGAGGGGGAGAGTGTAGCGATGTGTTAAAGTTTACTGTGGCAGTACCCATTTTTGGCCACAAGATGGAGACAATCACGATTAAAGACCCTGGACACTCGAACTACATGTCCCGGCATGCTTTGCGAAGAAACAGGAAGTGGGTGGGTTTGGAGACGCTGTACATCCTGCACCTCGTGGAGAACAGGCAGAGCGCGCCAGGGAGCTGAGGAGAGTGGATGCACACACAGAGAAGGAGAGACCAAAAGATAGGCCGGAGCGCAGACAGAGTGGATTGGGCCTTAGGATTGGGTCACCCAGCCTTGCGGGATACAGACATCACCCTCTATACTATCCGAGTGCAGAGAAGGAGAGAAGACCCCTCGAGTAAGGAGTACCGCGGTCGATTGAAACGGGGAGCAGGCGGTAAGCTGGCTGAGTCGCGGCTGACAGACAGAAGGCCAGACAACAGATCCGGTGGTCGGCGTCCCCAGTCAATATCGAGCGGAGAGACGTCCTGGGTCAGCGGAACCTCAAGCTTGCGCTGGATGGGTGAGAGGCCCCCAAGGCCGTATGTAAATAAGAGCGTACGCTGCTGTTTTCCTTCTAAAACCCACAGGGCCCCAACTGACTAGTCGAAGACATCATTAAAGTAAACTCACTGGCCAGGTGAAAAGTACCCCGGGTACCCTATACACACGAATACACACACTTCACGTTCTGGGACTTAACCTGTGCAGGACTCAGTTTCTTTTTCCAAATCCATACAAGGGGGCAAAGTTAAAGTTACATTCCGAACAATTTTTTCCTCTTTTTGTGTTCCCGCTGCGCGTTTACCGTGATACGAGAACTGTGTATTTTATTGTGTCCCGCTACGCGGTTTTCCCTCGAATTTCGTATCTTTTAATTTTCTGCTCGGTCGGGGTTTTTTTTCGAAAATACGAAGCCCTCGTGTTTTCATTTCTTTTACCGCTACGCGTTTATCGTATTACGAAAGTACTGTAAATCTTCCTGCATATACCGTGTCTCAAGAGCTACAAACCTTTTAGTAAACCTTTTAACTTGTAAAACTTACAGCGTGTTGGAGTATATTTATTCCCTAGTGCGGGGAGACTGGCCCGTGGTTCATTTTCAGCGGCTCCTCCGGGAGTGAGCGCTACAGTAGCTTGCATCAAAAAAGGAGCAGAATCTGAATAGAAATAAGAGAGCATGATATAATTGTAGTGAAGATTACATCGAAAAACGGAGCAGAATCTTTTGGTTAGGGTTAGGATGGATGGTTAGATGTAGTTATATGGCTAATACTAAACCTAAAACTGACACAAATGTTAACCCTAACAATAAATATAACTCTAAAATTAACCCTAACGTTAATACTAACCTTACCCCTGAGGCTAGGGTCAGACGAACGCATTTTTCGTGTCGTCCGTGAAAAAGTGCGTTCGAACGAATGGACGTATTTTTTCATGGAATACGCGATAGCGGTCATACGATGGCATTTTCGTCCGTGGATTTTGTACGGATCATCAATAAAACACTTTTTGTGTCTGGACGTTATGTTGGCCGGACATTAGCAGTGTCTGACGTCTCCTAATCACACACACACGCCGTTAGCGGACGCAGCGCACTCTGTACGTCCGTACTAGCAGTTTGACGTTCTCCAAAAAATGCGTTTGTTTGCCGCTTGCGTTGCGTGGCTGCACTTTCGTAAGACCGTACTTCCGTGCGGCCGTACTTCGTATATTGCTCATCATTGGCCGTCATTTGCTGCTACTACGGCCGTGATAAAGTGCGGCTGCACGTGCATTCGCACTGCGTTCGTCTGACCCTAGCCTAAAAAGAACAGAAATATTAACCATAAGTACAATTTTAACCCTAAAAGTAACCATAACCCTATGGATGAAAAAAACAACAATTTTAAGTCATGAATTTGTGAGTTTGTGTTCCAATCTAGCTCGTCCTCTTTTAAATGAGATAGAATTTAGTGACTAAATACCAATGTTTTAACGTTGTTAAGTGAATTTGGTTTTGCAAAATCACTCAATACCTTTTATTTAACCCCTTTAAAAAATCCGATACTCACCTGAGTTCCAACGATGCAGAGGGTGGCACGATCCTCCCCTTCCTCTGGCCGCGAGCAGCGTGAGAATGGGAACAAATAGTTCCCATGTCCTTCAGCTTCTCCTTCTACGGCCCCTGCATATTCGAGCTCAGGCAGAGCTTGCACAGTGATGAACAGATCGCAATGGTCCTACAGACTCCAGTAACTGATGCTCGTGGTGGTGCTGGCGCCGCTGCTAGTATCAATCTGTGTGCAGTACTGGAGACCGTATCTCCAGAAGGATATAGACATCTTAGAGAGAGTTCAGAGAAGGGCTACTAAAATGGTGTACGGCTTGAAGGAGAAAAGTTACCAAGAAAGGCTTAATGATCTTAACATGTACAGCTTGGAAAAAAGACGAGACAGAGGAGATATGATAGAAACATTTAAATACGTAAAGGGAATCCACAAGGTAGAGGAAGGGAGTATATTTAAACGGAAACAAAGTAGCAAAACAAGAGGACATAGTCTTAGATTAGAGGGGCAAAGGTTTAAAAGTAACATCAGGAAGCATTATTTTACTGAGAGGGTGGTGGATACATGGAACAGCCTTCCAGTTGAAGTGGTAGAGGTCAAAACAGTAATTGAATTTAAGCAAGCATGGGATAGGCATAAGGCTATCCTAAACAAAAGATAAATCCAGGTAAAGTATCCATGTAATTGGGCAGACTAGATGGGCCGAAAGGTTCTTATCTGCCGACATTTTTCTATGTTTCTATGTTTCTAATCTGCATGTCACAATAATTCCAAACTCAGATGCACGTAGCTGGGTCGGAATAGCATCGGTAACAGTTAGATGGTGAAGGAAATCTGCTCGTGCAGATTGTCTCGCTTATTGTCTCCCTGTTTGCGGCTCTTTTGGAAACTGACCCAGTGTGTCTCCAATAAATATGGCAACTTATTTTCATTTTGGTTAGTACAGTAGGAAATACAGTAAGCTGCCAAGCAAGTCGAAGTGTAGCAGAACTTTGTTAGAGCTGTTGGCATTCGTGAATGGAGCCTCAAGAGTTAACGACTCTTTCACAAACCCTAATGACTCACTGGGAATACAGCCCCATGTAATTATTGTAATTTAGCAAGGGAACGTATGACTGTAGACCTATCAAAAGCTTTGCAGTGTTTAGGCTGAGTGAAAAATGCATTCCCAAATATTCCTGATTGACTTGACCCATGTGCTGAAGTAATCCGTGCTGGGGTTCACGCTGGGGAAGCTGAGTTTTATACAACGATATGGTGCTTGAAATGCACTCTCAGCTTTAACGTTAATGGAAATATGTGATAAATTGTGCTGCAATGTCAGGTGTAATTTTTCTATATAGCCGTAAAACATATGGTAATGGTTTTACGTTTATTTTAAAACATAACCATACTTGTAATGAGTTACATAAAAAAATATGTAACTGATGTTTTTTATTTTTCTTAAAATTAACAATAATTGCTTCCGAACTATTCCTAGAATTCCACATCCTTAACATTTATGGAAATACAAATTATACTATGGCGTTCAGGCTGCATTTTCCTCTAGTATAAACCTCTAAAAATGTATTTTTCGATATATTGTGCTTTTTTTATTGCATTGACAATTCAGTGGCTGTATATATTTTTAAATCAATATTTTAATTTTTACTTTTAAATTAAACCACATTGGACACATATTTTTCTTTGAAGATGGGGATTGTAAAGAAGGTTTTCTTACGGATCTCTTGCATTTATAACTGATTATTCTACAATTTCATATATTATTTTAATGGATTCATTCAACAATTTTCCTAGGCATTTATCCCAGGTTGGCTAGCACAAGTTAGGAGATAGGAAGAAAAGTAAAGCCCATGACACACAGCAAGTGATTGCGTGTGGTGCTGTGTGCTGTGAGGCGGAGCAGGGTGAAGTGGAGGCTAAAGTGGGAGACGAGGCTGAGCACGGGGAGGTGGAGTTAGCTTAATTTCCACCAATCGGCTCACTCGTATAATTGGCGCGTATTTCACGCTGTGACATGCGCTCAGATTGGTGGAAGTCAATTATTTCCATCTCAGAGTGCTCAGCTACATTTCCGAACGCGAGGTGGCACACAGAAGCTAAAAGTGCATGGTACAATGGCTGGGCGAATCTGCGCGTTCCTGCTTTTCCCCCCACAATGCTCACTGCAGTGTGTCACAGCCATAAGACCTTTATCTGTATGTTATTGCATGAACAAGTGATTTTTAAGTTTTTCTAACATTGAAAATAAAATTAATTTTACCTCTCTATTGTCACAAATCCCCCTTGGGTCTATGATGCTGGTTCCTGTACACAGCATTGTATCTACCCCTCCGATCCTTAGGTGGTCGGTAAAGCTAACTATCTTCAGTGAACAGGATGACACGTACCTAGCAAGGGTTAACAGATACCAGAATACAATGATATACTTGGTTGGGATAACAGGGATCTTAGTACCAGGAGAGATAGTCAGCTGTATGCCAATTTCGATACACAGAGCAGGTTAGTCAGGAATAGCCAAGTTGGTACACAAAGCGGGTTCGTCAGGAATTGCCAGGGTAGAAAACACAGACAGGGTTATCCAAAGAGATTCGAAAAGTCACCGCACGTTCGGTGACTTTTCGTTCTCTTCAATTCGGTTCCTTTTGCCGATTGCATTTCGGTGACCCTGCGGTGTATTCAGCAAGCACCACATCGTCCCCGAATTGCAGGGAAAAGCTGCCGCAAACCTGACGAAAACTCACCGAATGCACGCTGAAAACAAGCAAAAACATCTGGATTAACCTTTGAAAAAGCCGAACAGGAGCCGAAAAGGAGCCGAATCACACAGAGCCGAAGCAGCTGTGACGTAGAGGAGGCAGTGAATAAATTAGAAAAACCATTTGTATGAATCTGGGAAAATGAAACGCTGTTTGCAAAGAAACTACTGAGCGAAAATGTCTGAAATTTTCACAGGAGGTCCAGGGAATGATAATAAAGAGGGCTGTTACAAAAAAAATAAGTAAACTGAAGAAAAAAAAAAAAAAAAAAAAAATCGGACTTTTAATTTTTTTTTTAAAAATTCAGAAAAATGCTTAAAGTATCCTAAAAAATCTATAAATAAAGAGACTTTTTGCTGCAGAATTTTATAATGAACGGTTTATTAGATATTGAATTAAAACGGGAATATTTTTAACATTGAAGCCTATGGGATTCTCCTGAATAAATTTGCCGAATTAAACCACCGAATGGCAGGGCGTTAGGGGAACCTTTCACTGCTGGTTTGTGGTCTCTGAATAGCCGAAGCAGTGCTTTTTCATGGGGATTTCACTGCCCTCGAACAGGGACCGAACAGGCACCGTATGTTCAGGCAATTCGCCAGGATTTGGCGAATTGCCTGCTCTCTGGATAGCCGAACGGCCAGGAAAGGTAACCGAACACTGATTTTCAGCGTTCGGTTACCTTTCTCAAGCAATTCGAATCTCTTTGGATAACCCTGAGAGTAGCCAAACACAAATGGATGCACTGAGGGATATGAGAATCACGTCAGGACACTGGAGTAAGTGAGACACTGGGCTTTAAACCTGTCATCAAGCCGCACACCGCCCCCTGGCATCTCACGGGACTGCAACGGTCCTGCTCTTCACTTGGTGCCCAGCCAGTAAGCAACGAGCAGGAAGCAGCCAAGTGCTGGGTACCACCGGCGTGGGACGTGACATCCATGAGCTGCCTTGAGTATATCCATTTATGATATGACTAATTTAGAAGGGGTTAAAATACCATACTTGTGCAAGAGATGCTAACAAGTGAAATGTAAATCAGTCTAAGTATGAATTTCTACATCTTGTAATTTTTTTATTCTGTATAATTTAAATAAACCTTCACTCGCTGTCAGCAGATGAGGAGTTATTAGGGAGAGGCTGCTGGGAAGCTCACTTGCCTTTGCTCCAGCCATAGACAGTTGCTATACAGTTAACCCCATTCACAACCAAGTGGTTTGCATAAAACTCACTGGTAGGACCCAGTGGTTTTATGGAAAACAATTTTCCCTTACCCAGACTGTTAAAAATGTATAAAAATGTATTTACTGTCCCGACAAAAATGTTTTTTTAGTCAGTAAGCTAATTTGGTATGCAGAAAGATGGCCCAAAAGTAGTACTACATGTATAAATCAGCAGGGGTTCCATATTTCTACTGTCAGAAAATTGGAGCTCCAAGCTGATAAAAACAGGGGCAATAAACAAAATTCCTTTGCAAATCTCCAGAATATGACTAGGTCGAGTTAAATCAATCTCGGGCATCTGCAGGTACATTGTATTAACTAGCACTTGGTAGTGAAGGGGAAGAGGTCAAACAACCCACTATCTCTGATTTAAGTTGCCACCTGTTAGCCATGATTGGAGGGGTTTGGGGTGTCCATTGAGTTGCTGTTTCATGGATTTGTGCTGTTGGCAGATCAACAAATCGCCCCAAAATTTTGACAAATCTCAGTTCATCCAAAATGAATTGCTATGTCTAGTGATTATTGATTACAAGAAGAGACGCCACCTGTGTTATGGTTTAGTTTTGGCACATACTTATTTTTGGCCACTGAAAGCCAATAAGAGTAACTAGAGGTAGAATAAATACCAAATAAAAGTCATTCAGTACTCTTTCTACAAGTGTAGAAACTAAAAAAATTAAAAACCGAAACAGAATACCTAAATACTTGTTTTAACATCTGACAGAAAGTGATTTCCTGGCTATCTCCGCATTGCAAAAAGGGAAACTAAATGGTCGTGTTAGCCCAAAATTTAGAAGAACATGAAAGCATAAAAAGTAGCATTTTACTAGAGAAAAAATACTCAGGATTTAACGCTAAAATTGAAATACTGAATAACCATCTAAATTTATACATTTTTGGCACTTATAAAACCATTTCTCTGAATCAAAATATTATCCAAAGCGGATTGATACCTAAAAACCTAAACTCCATATAGTAATACAGCTGATCTGCACTGGTTTAATTTAAAAAAGTTGATCTGCTGTGTATAAAAAATTCTCTTGTGACATAGTCTTAGATTAGAGGGGCAAAGGTTTAAAAGTAACATCAGAAAGCATTATTTTACTGAGAGGGTGGTGGATACATGGAACAGCCTTCCAGTTGAAGTGGTAGAGGCCAAAACAGTAATTGAATTTAAGCAGGCATGGGATAGGCATAAGGCTATCCTAAACAAAAGATAAATCCAGGTAAAGTATCCATGTAATTGGGCAGACTAGATGGGCCGAAAGGTTCTTATCTGCCGACATTTTTCTATGTTTCTATGTTTCCATGTTTCTATGTGGTGTAACATTTAGGTTTCTTAAGGATAAAAGAATGCCCGTAATTTGATCTTTTTAATCAGCTCCGTGGGTTCCCGACCTTTGCTATATCACTGTCCACTCAATGTTGTCACCTTGCTCATCTCAGAAGTCAGCTCTTTAAGAGCAGTAAAGCTTGTTGCAGCCTTTAGCCTCAACGCGGCTTATCTGCAGGAATTAGGAATTAGCTTTTCTTAAAACAGCAGCAACCGCCTGCTACGCTTCTGTCCAGGAGTTTAAAGACCAACCAGGAATCAATGGCAAATATGGAAATGTTTTACCCAATTTTTCTCTTGTATGGATCTGACACATAACCCTATAATGTCCTGAGGATATGTGGCTTTCTCTATGACTGAAACGGTAAGTTTACACTTCATTATTGTTTTGCACAAAAAAATATACTTTAAAATCAATTTCTGTAGAATGACAAATAAAATGTCAAATTTAGACAGAAATCACTGAACAAAAATACTGGCATTTATTTTACCCTAATTCCTAGTGAAGTCGGCATATTTTTTATAAACAAGTCCTTGTGTAAGTCAAACCCATTCTAGTGCAAATAAATTATTCCGTATTGCATAAAAATGAGTTAATCAGTGTTTAATCACTATGAATATCCTATATTTATCTATTTTTTTTCTTCAATGATTTAAATAAATTATTTTCTAATATTATATTAGATATTTCTAATATTATAATATTATATTAATATAATATTAGAACAAGTGGATAACTTTTTCATGTAGTAGATTTTCTTACTTTTATCAAAATGATTCATATATCATTGAGAATACCAAAATCATATTTAATGTGTGTAAGAAAAGCCCACAGATTGTAAAGGAATAGATAAAACTAAAAAAATAATAACCAAGCAATATGTAAATAATTTATTCAAATATATATTTTTTAATTTTTATTAAGAAGTTATTACCTAAGCAGTAAAAATGAAAGATCTTTTCTACACCATAAATATTAAATAAAACACCCTAAAAGATAAAGTTAAGACCTAAAAAAACAACAATTTTTTAAAGTGAACTAATGAATAAAGAAAGCTCGAGTGTGAGTGTTTCATTTTGCAAGAAAAGTACAAAATAATAAAATAAAGATAAATATCAAAATGCAATATTTTCAGGAGTGGACACAAATCATATACTTTTGAAATGTCTGATAAACTGAGGAAGGCAAAATTTACACAAAAATAAAATTAAAACTAATTTGCAAGATTTAAGATTTGAATAATGAAGTAGGAGAAGCGTTTTCTCTCTGCAAGAAAGATGATTAAATTAGAAAAATATATAAAGAAACTTTTTCAAGAGTAAATTAGCAGATATTATACTTTTTAACCATTGCTTCCTAACTGCCGAATAGGAAAATAAAAGCAACAAATTGAAATATTTAACATAGTTTACATATTATAATTATATATAGTATATAATGTAATTCAGTAGTTACAAAATTTGGCATTGCTTTTAAAGTTTGCAGATTTTTTATGCCTGCAATCACAGTCCCCATTTCCTGTGACGGGAATGATAAGTGGAATGTCAATATAGCTCTACAACGACAACATTCATTCTTAGTGCTCTATTAATGGTTTTCCTTCTTTATAATGGAAAATATTTCCTCTACTTCCTCAATCACATTCGGAGCATGATTATAAGTTTGTGTATTTTGCAACATTACCGTGGTGCCCATTCAGAGTAAATACTCCACCAGTCAGTGACATCTCTTGTGTTGCCCTGTAAGATGCAATTATGCTATATAACTATATAAACAAAACTATGCAAGGCTGACTTAAAAATCATTTAGCCATAACCTTAATAGTAGCGATTTGTATAAAAAACTACAAAGTAACTTGCCTTGCTTTTCTGTTATTCTTACAATTAACGATAATTGCATCCAAACTGTTGGATTTCCACACTGTTCTTTTCAAACGGAGAATCTGTAGATTTGCAAGTTGCTCTAAATAAATTGTCAGAGTTGCAGTCTTAATTATTTCCATGCCGAAAACTCTCAAAGGGTATTATCATGTTTCCCTCGCTAAAACTGGGACGCAAAAGGGAAAAATCAGCGTTCACTAATTTCCGGCAGCTTGCCCCTTAGCGATCGCTAAGCTCGTGGATGCTACAGCGCCGTCCCCAGCATCCCCTCCAATGCATCCATAGGACTCCATGGAGGATCGTGCTGCTTGGACACTTGAGTGAAAGGATCTCACGAGATCCTGCTGGTCGGTGGAGTGATCGTGGAGGGATACAGGGGACTTTCTTCCCCCAGTCTCACTCTGCTCCCGGCGGCCAGATGCAATGGATCAGGCCGTCATTCTCGCCGCGGGAAGAGAGGTGAGTAACTGATTTTTGGGGGGTTTTGAGCTGCAGGTAATAGATTCTGCAGCAGCGCAATCCATTACCTACACCTCTGAGTTGGTGGGAACGTTTTCGTTAGGACCAAGCGATCCCAACGCTAGTTACTCTGTGCTTTCACTTTGCGCTCCCCATGTTAGATATAGGAGCGCAAAGTACAGTAAACTCGTGCTACGAATTGCTAATAAATGAGCGATAACGTTTTTTTTAACTCGTTAGTGAATCAAAGGCGATGTGGCCTGCAGCGCTATGACTTTCTTTAAGCTAGCGGTAACGCTGATGCTAGTGTTACCTTGAAGGAGTTATTAGAGCCCAAAGAGTATGTTGGAAAATATGTCGGTGTGCATGTTCAGAATAAATGAGGTTCTAATGCTGCTTCCATAAATCGCAGATTTTATAGTATAAGGGTCATATAAAAAAGTACTTTGATATCAGACCGGTGATAGCAGTTCGATTGGGAACAAATGCATATGTAACTGCAATGAAAATATAGACACGCATGGCCTTAATGTGTGGATCGATAAGGGAAGTGGGAATTTGTGGTTCAAAAAGGCTGAGATAGCATTTATTTTCCCACTCTGTCAATTCTGCATACTTCTTGGAATAGTTATTAAACCCACTGGTAGCATTTCACATTTATATTGACCCATGTCCATGTGTATGAAGCATTGATTTTTGTGTCAGTTCCATTTCTGACAATTTGCGTCAATGTAAACTCTCCATTTCACAGAGCTAAGGACCACGCTTTCGTTGAAGCCTCAGAAAGCAGTTTAATTGTGCCCAAATTGTGCTTCCTCCGTGATTCATCCAGTCTAATGATTTCCAAAAGCCCATGCACGATAATTATATATGTTAAAGATAGGTGGAACCAAAACAGAACGCAGAGGAATCCCACTTACCACTTGTGTCCAGCTTGAAAATTTACCATTAACCCCTTCACTAACCAGGGATTTTCCAAAAAACTACTGTCATGAACCACAGATTTTATTGAAAATCCCACCTAAACAGGTGGTTTGTCAAAAGGTAGCCTAGTCAGCTGGAGACTCTTTAGCAAAGCTGTAGAATAGGGGCAATAGCCTTATTCCACAGGTGACGTTAAGATAACTACTGGGCACCTTATACATAACATCTCCAGCACTGGCGTGCGCAGCCCGTTACATTAGGGTGTGCACCCATGGAATATTCATAAGTTGAAAACTTATGCTTAGTAGTGATGGGCCAAACACCCTCGTGTTCGGTTCGCATTCGAACCTGATCACCCGAATAAGTTTTACCGCGAACTCGAACACAATGCGAACACCATGCAAGTCAATGGGTCTTGAACATTTGAAAATTAAGGTCCCCTCCAGAGGGTATATATGCAAGATTTTGGTCATAAAAGGTGTATGGGGATCTGCCCTGGGGGACAGGAAACAATAAAAAGCATAAAAATAAGTTTTTAACCATTTCACTGCTGAGTACTGAGCCATTTCACCGCTGTGCGCTGAACTCATTTTTACCTCTTTTGCTCATGATTAAACACGATTTGAAGCCATGGGAAATGTTTTATCACCAACGAGTGGGAAATGTTTGACCAACAATGAGTGGGAAATGTTTGACCAACAATGAGTGGGAAATGTTCCAGTTTTAATCAAATATCTAATAAACCATTTATTATTATCATATTCTGCAGTAAAGAGTTTCTTTACTTTTAGATTTTTTTAGAATGTTTTAAGCATTTTTTTGAATATTTTTTTCCGAACTTTCCTCGAATGTCCCGAAAAGTTCGAAGTTTGCGAATTTTCGAACAGTCGATGTTCGAATCGAACTTTGAACCGCTTCAAACCGGCAGCCCATCCCTAATGCTTAGAAGATTTTATACAAAATACACATTTTTTCATTAGAAATAACCAGTGCTTTTTTTCTGGAAAAATAGGTGGGGGTACTCTCACACCCGGGGAAAAACTATGACTATTTTCATGTCCTCATAAACAATAGTTGTAGTTCACTTAAAGCAGTGTGTCCCAAACCTTTCCTCGGGACCCTCAACCAGGCCAGATTTTGCAGATCGCCTTGGGGAAATGCAACCGGAATCCTGCAATCACTGAGCAGCAAATCATATCACCTGTGCTGTGCTTCACATATCTGGAAAACCTGGCGAGGCGGAGGGTCCAGAGGACAGGTTTGGGAAACACTGACTTAAAGGAAGACATTATAAAAGGGAAACATATTTTTTAATACTGTGTTCCTTTAAATGAACTACAACTATTGTTGAAACCCTATGGGGTTATCCACTAAGTGCCTCTGTTGCAAGAAAAATCTGTATTGCAGGGCTGTTAGCCTTTTTTTTTTGGTTCGTTTGTGAGCACCACAGCAATGAAACTCACAGTTTTACTGAGTATGTATGAACTCCAAAGCAATAAAACTCACAGTAATGCGCACTGTGTATGAGTTCCACAGCAATAAAACTCACAGTAATGCGCAGTGTGTATGAGCTCCACAACAATGACACTCACAGTAATGCGCAGTGTGTATGAGCTCCACAGCAATAAAACTCACAGTAATTGGCAGTCTGTATGAGCTCCACAGCAATGACACTCACAGTAATGCGCAGTGTGTATGAGCTCCACAGCAATAAAAGTCACAGTAATGCGCAGTGTGTATGAGCTCCACAGCAATAAAACTCACTACCGCTTTATAGTGCCAGCTCCTCTGATCACACCGCTTGCCTGACAATCCACAGCTCTGGCAGATGTGTGTAAACATCTGGTTTATCAGTCCCTACATACACTCCTGACAATCGGAAGCGTTCAGGAGCAACATGAACTGCCGATCGCTTCTGATTCTCTGCATGCCACTGCAGGAGGAGGGAGGAGCATCATGCTCTCTCCTGTTAGTTATGGCTGGTGGTGAGGTGCCGGTACTGAGTGGTGAGGTGCCGGTACTGAGTACCCCCGAGTACCCCCTGAAAAAAAGTCCTGGAGCTTTGTTATAACTGGTATTTCCAATGGTTATAGGCCTGCAATGCTTTAATAATTGTGAAAATTTCATACCATATGTCCATTTTGTTTAGAATAATTGCACATATAATATCCTCACAGAATTATTTGCATAATTGGACCCACAGGCAATTCTGAAGACTTTCTAATTTTTGTCCAGAGAAACCTTTCTCCAGGGGCCTTGGATTATCCTCCTGTTCTATCGATATTAGCACCAAAGGCCTTTAATAAAATAGTCTTAGCATTCTCTTTAGTAAAGCTAGTTGTATCTTTAAATGATACTTTTTATATTTTCATTTGCAAATTTCTTTCCTTTCATAATGCGGTTCCATAATTTCCTGTCTTTTCATGAAGAGAATATTACTTTCCTATTCAATGGATGCCTAACACGGACACAGACACAAGCAGTTTCTTGGCTCTTTATTGTGTTGTATGTAAAATATAGCCCCTATCATGGCTGAGCCGGTAATAGGGAGCTGCATCTGGCAAAAGATGGCGTGAGCCATTAACCCTTGCACTACCAAATGTGTGTCCAAAAAATCATTGTCAGGAACCAATTTTTTTTTAAATCATTTTTATTTATACAGTAAGAAATATTTGGGAATATGCCCAATGTATATCTTACTGCAATAAAGTGTTTGGTAGGCATATGTCGTCATCTGCTGGCCAAATGGAGTTATGACAGTACTGTGCTCCATGCAGCATCAGCTGGGGAAAAGCAACTAGGAAGTCATGCCCACAGTATTAAAATTCTTGGGGCATGTTCTGGAGGCCAAATGCAAACAGGGTTATTCAGAAAGACCCGAACTGCCCCAGAAATTGCACCGAATGGTGAATTTCCCCGTATGGTGCAATTTCGGGGCCATTCGGCTATTCAAAACATGACAATTCACCAAATATAGACGAATTGCCAACGAAATACGATGCCTGCTTGACGGCTGTGATATCCCCCATAGAGAAGCAATGGTTAACCTATTCAGAGAACACCGAACAGCAGTGAAATACCCTGTTGTTCAGTGGTTTCATTCGGCAGGTTTATTCAGGCGAATCCCAAAGGTTTCAATGTTAAAAATATTCCCTTTTTTATTTAATATCTATTAAATCATTTATTCTTTTTATTTGCAGCAAAAAGTCTATTTTTTTTAAGCAAATTTTCGGTAAAAAAAATACATTTCTGATATTTTTATTTTTTTAATAGCATTTTTTTTCTGTAACAGACCTTTTTATTATTATTCATAGAACCTTATCTTAATTCCAGACATTTTCGTCCATTAATTTGTTTGCAAAAAAACATTTGAAATTTTTTGAGTGTCAACCGTGTTTTTTTTTTTTACCACGTTCGTCGGCTTGTCAGCCTTTTCTGGTGGCTGGTCAGCGCTGTGTTCGGCAGATCGTTTGCTTTTTTCTGACATGTTTGGCGGGTTTTCTGTGGCATTTCGGATCGATACGATTTTTTGGATCGATTCAACGTGATTTTCGGCAATTTTTATTTCCGTATCTGTTCAGCCTCTTTTCCCTGCACTTCAGGGACCCTGCAGTGAATGCTGAATTCACTGCAGGGTCGGGGAATTTTATTCCCCGCAGTGCAGGAAACGAGAGAGCACTGAAATGTTGGTGTCATTTCGGTGCTCTCTGAATAACCCCTAAAATTTTTTGCATTAAATGATTTTCATTTTTAATAATATCGCATAGCCCTAGATTGTGTGTACATGATCTTGGGCTGCTATGACTGCTACTGCTGATCATACATACACGACCACGGTATGGAAGGGGTTAACCATATGAGACTCCCTATTGCCAGCTCTATTACAAGCAAACCACTTTACTTGTGATATTGGGATCTTCTATTACATTGTGTATTACTTTAGTTTTTTGCCTTGATTTAGTTGTATATTAAGGGTTAAAGGGCAGGCTTCAACCCTCACAGTATACATTTTATTTTTTCTGTGATTAGTAGCATTTCAGGATTTAATGGGTAGGCTACATGGGTTGGCACTAGTGATGAGCCGAACACCCCCGTGTTCGGTTCACATTCGAACTCGAACAATTTAAAAAGTTCGAGCTCGAACTCGAACACAAACCGAACTCAATGCAAGTCAATGAGACTCAAAAGTTCGATATTTAGAGTGCCCTCCAAGAGGGTATATATGCTAGATATTTGCCATAAAAGGTGTATGGGGATCCGGGTAATGCCCTGGGGGACAGGAAACAAGGACAAAAAGTTTTTAAAAAAAGGTTTTAAAGGAACAGTGAGTTTTCCATGAAATAAGGGTTAAAAATAAAAAATAAAAATTCCTTCAAATGTCGTGCCTAGGAGGTCCCCATAACCTGACCGTGAAGTGGCGGATTTGTAGGATGAATAAAAACATTTGAAAACAAAAAATGACATTTCAAATGACAATAAACGGTTTTCCTTTAATCTATTCATAAACAACTGCTGGGGCGGCAGCCTGTATGAAAGACATTTTAGGACACACAGAACAAGTTTAGTGATTTTTTGGCTAAATTATGGTGAAACTTATGCAGGCTTTGGATGAAAGTAACAATAGGTGCTTTAAAATTGGGCCTTTAGTGTCGGCAACAGTGCCGTCACACCATAACCCCTCTGTGGTATTGTGGAAGAGTGCAGGGTTGGACCCTGCGGTCCAATATTAAAATGATATGAATCTGGTACAGGTGTCAGTGCACCAAATATTGTGCCTTTGGTGGCAGCAAGTGCCTTCACACCGTAACCCCTTTGTGGTATTGTGAAAGAGTGCAGTGGTGGAGGTTTTGTGAATGCAGAAGAGATCCCCGATCTATTCAGTTATGTCAGCATCAGGGGATTGATAGCTGCTGATCCAGGACTGATTCATTTTTATAAATGTCAGCTGGTCCACAGAGTCGGTGGACAGACACACTCTTTTGTCTGTGACAAAACCTCCAGCGGCACTGAACGTCCTTTCAGAAAGCACGCTGGATGAAGGGCAACCTAGTAGCTGCATAGCAGATTGGCTAAGTTCTGGCCAGTGATCCAATCTTAACACCCAGTAAGCCAGTGGATCATCTGCTGGAAAGGTATCCAGGTCTACCCTTGCCCCTACGTAGTCCTGCACCATACGGTGAAGACGCTGGCAATGGGTGCCTACATTTGACCTCCCTGGGCGTCGTGGACTAAAAAAATTTAAAAAGGCATCAGTCAAGCGGCCCCCTTCACCGCTCTTCCTCTGATCAACCGCAGCCTCAGAAGCACCTGTGTCATCACTTGGTAACCTACCACTGCCTGGAAAGGTGTTACACAAGTGTCGCTTTAGAGCGTCCTCAAGTTTTTTCATCTTGTCCTCCCTCTGTGAGGGCAAGATGAGCTCTGCAACTTTACCCTTGTATCGTGGATTACGAAGGCTTGCCAACCAGTAATGATCTCTCTCATTGATAGCACGAATCCAGGGGTCCTTTACCAGGCTGTGCAGGATAAAGCTTCCAAGTCTTCCTGTTCAATGAGGAGGATGACCCCATTGTGCACTTCCTCCTCCCAGCCACGTACTAGTCCTTGGGTTTCTGGGCACGCAAAACCCTCCCTTGAGGAATCCACACCTTCAATGCCCCACTACTTAAATATTCCTCCTCCTCCTCATCCTCCTCCTGTCTGATCTGAGGACTGGCAGGAATGCTGTTTGCGTAAAGACTGGGGCCTTGAGAGCTAGGGAAGGCATCCTCTTCCTCCTGCTGCTCTGCCTCTAGTGCCACATCTATAATTCCCCGCAGAGTGCGCTCCAGCAGGAACACTAAAGGAATTGT
Source organism: Leptobrachium leishanense (assembly GCA_009667805.1). Lineage (NCBI taxonomy): Eukaryota > Metazoa > Chordata > Amphibia > Anura > Megophryidae > Leptobrachium > Leptobrachium leishanense. The sequence goes on from CM019065.1 coordinate 74,425,334, forward strand.
GTCACTGATGCATGCACTGTCCCTGCTCACCATCCTCGTTGCCTCCTCAAATGGTGACAGTACAGTGCATGCATCCTTGATCATCAGTCACTGTGGGGGGGTGGAAACAAGTTGACCTGAACCTGTCCTTCTGCCATACTCACACAGGTACTCATTGATGGCCCTCTGCTGCTTGTGCAGATGCTACAGCATTGCTAATGTCGAGTTCCACCTGGTGGGCATGTCACAGATCAGTCGGTTTGTGGGAAGGTGGAATTCTCTTGGAATTTCTGCCAGGCAAACACTTGCTGGGAATGACCATCTGAAGTGGCTGCAGACTTTTCTGACCTGGCTGAGAAGCTCTGCCAGCCCTGGGTACCTGGTTAGGAAATGCTGTACCACCAGATTTAGGACGTGTGCTAGGCATGGTACATGCATCAACTTACCCAGGCGTAGGGTGGAGAGAAGGTTGCTTCCATTATCACAGACGACCATTCCCAGCTGAAGCTGGCATGGTGTTAACCATCTCTGCACTTGCCCCTGTAGAGCTGACAGAATTTCTGGCCCATTGTGGCACCTGTCCCCTAAACGAACCAGCTCAAGCACAGTATGGCATCTTTTTGCTTGAGCCATTGCGTAGCCCCTGTCACGCTTCGGTTTAACTGCCACTTCACCAGAGACAGAGAAGGAGGAAGAGGGAGAGGTGGTGGTGAAGCAGACAGACCTCATACAAACAGCTTTCTGGATGCGTGGTGGATGAACAAGCTCCAGCACAGAGCCCCGTCTTGGATCCCTCCCAGCTGCAATCAGTTACCCAGTGTGCCATGAAGGAAATGTAACGGCCCTGTCCATGCTTGCTGGACCACGTGTCTAAAGTCACTTGCACCTTGCTGCTGACTGCCTTTCCCAATGACTCAATAACATTTTCTTCCACGTGCTGATATAGTGCTGGAAAGGCCTTCTGTGAAAAGAAATGGCGTTTTGGAACCTGCCACTGTGGTACAGCACATTCAGCAAATTCACGGAAGGAAGCAGAGTCCACCAGCTGGAAAGGCATCAGCTGTAATGCGAGTAATTTTGCTAAGCTGGCATTTAGACGCTGTGCTTGGGGATGGTTGGGACTATATTTTTTCTAACGCTGCAGCAGCTGGGGCAACGTAATCTGACTGCATAAATCTTCAGCTGATGTTATGTTGTCACATTGTGAGGAAGGACCTGGTACATCCATTACTGTAGCATCATCCTTGTCAGTTGAGGCTGGAGTCAATGACATGGCAGGACATATAGTGGGGGTAGAGACAGGTGAGGAGGAGGACCTACGCAAAGTGTTGTGCCAACGGGATGCATGGCAGGTGGTCATATGTCACCTCAAGCACGTGGTACCCAAGCGTCCGGTGTCTTTCCCACCAGTGGCGTAGCATGGGGGGGGCTGGGGGGGCCGTGGCCCCGGGCGCAGTTTTGTTAGGGGCGCATTCGCGCCCCTAAAACTGGCCCGGGGGTTGAGGGACCCAGATGCCGGGCAGCGCGAGAGCGCCTGCCTGGTCTTGAACAGTCCGTCCTGTGAAGTGGATGCAGCTGTGTGCGTGCGCAGCCGGTCACGTGGTCCGGCTAATCAGGTGGTACTGAGTCTCTGTACCACCTGACTGGCCGGACCGCGTGACCGGCTGCGCACGCACACAGCCGCATCCACTTCACAGGACGGACTGTTCAAGACCGGGCAGGCGCTCCCGCGCTGCCGGCATCTGGGTCCCTCAACCCCCTGCCGGAGCTGGGGCAACAATCCAGGTGAGAGCTGGGGGCAAATCCATGACCTGGGGGCAAATCCATGTGTGACCTGGGGGCAAATCCATGAGCTGGTGGCAGTATCCATGAGCTGGGGGCAGTATCCATGAGCTGGGGGCAGTATCCATGAGCTGGGGGGCAAATCCATGAGCTGGGGGCAAATCCATGAGCTGGGGTGCAAATCCATGAGCTGGGGGCAAATCCATGAGCTGGGGGCAAATCCATGAGCTGGGGGGCAAATCCATGAGCTGGAGGGGGCAAATCCATGAGCTGGGGGGCAAATCCATGAGCTGGGGGCAAATCCATGAGCTGGGGGCAAATCCATGAGTGAGCTGGGGCAAATCCATGAGTGAGCTGGGCTGGGGGCAAATCCATGAGTGAGCTGGGGCAAATCCATGAGTGAGCTGGGGCAAATCCATGAGATGGGGGCAAATCTATGAGTGAGCTGGGGCAAATCCATGAGCTGGGGGGCAAATCCATGAGCTGGGGGCAAATCCATGAGTGAGCTGGGGCAAATCCATGAGCTGGGGCAAATCCATGAGCTGGGGGCAGTATCCATGAGCTGGGGGGCAAATCCATGAGCTGGGGGCAGTATCCATGAACTGGGGGGCAAATCCATGAGCTGGGGGGCAAATCCATGAGCTGGGGGCAAATCCATGAGCGAGCTGGGGGCAAATCCATGAGCTGGGGGCAAATCCATGAGTGAGCTGGGGCAAATCCATGAGCTGGGGGCAAATCCATGAGTGAGCTGGGGCAAATCCATGAGTGAGCTGGGGGCAAATCCATGAGTGAGCTGGGGCAAATGAATGAGCTGGGGGCAAATCCATGAGCTGGGGCAAATCCATGAGCTGGAGGGGGCAAATCCATGAGCTGGAGGGGGCAAATCCATGAGCTGGGGGGCAAATCCATGAGCAAGCTGGGGCAAATCCATGAGCTGGGGGCAAATCCATGAGTGAGCTGGGGCAAATCCATGAGCTGGGGGCAAATCCATGAGTGAGCTGGGGCAAATCCATGAGTGAGCTGGGGCAAATCCATGAGCTGGAGGCAAATCCATGAGCTGGGGCAAATCCATGAGCTGGGGACAAATCCATGAGTGAGCTGGGGCAAATCCATGAGCTGGGGCAAATCCATGAGCTGGGGGCAAATCCATGAGTGAGCTGGGGCAAATCCATGAGCTGGGGCAAATCCATGAGTGAGCTGGGGGCAAATCCATGAGCTGGGGGCAAATCCATGAGTGAGCTGGGGCAAATCCATGAGCTGGGGCAAATCCATGAGTGAGCTGGGGGGCAAATCCATGTGTGAGCTGGGGCAAATCCATGAGCTGGGGGCAAATCCATGAGCTGGGGCAATATCCATGTGAGAGCTGGGGCAATATCGATAACGTGTCCACAGGTTGGGGGGGGCGCACAATTCTTGGCTGGCCCCGGGTGCTGACAACCCACGCTACGCCACTGTTTCCCACGCTTGATCCTCATCTGACATAGATTACAAATAGCAACGGTGCAGACTGCTGCACATTTCTTAAAGAACTCCCAGACAGCAGAGTTGCTGGAAGTGTGCTTAGAGACAACAGCGCTCTGCACCTTAGCAGCTCTGACATCTGATGCCTTTGACTGGCTAGTGCTACGGTTGGTCATAGAGGACGTTGTGCCTCGTGTTTGTTGTGCCTCCTCCTCCTCTTCCTCCTCCCTTGACTCCTCTGTTCGATCAGGCACCCAGGTGGAGTCAGTGACCTCATCATCATTGTCATCACCCCCTATCTCCTCATCACTGGAGCCAACTTGGCAGTATGCTGCAGCTGCTGGGGCAACATGAGTGCCAGTTATTTGTGTGTCATCACTGGCACCCCTTTCCTCTAGGTTGATTATATTCCCTTCCTCAACCTCAGAGATTGAATCAGAGCACTGTAGTTGCTGCGCATCCTCAAGCAGCATGTCACTGTCATTGTAGTCAAACAATTCAGCTGACTCCTCCATGTGTGATAGTGAGGCTACGGCAGAAGTAGCTGTGGACATGGAGACTGCATTAGATGCTTTGGCAGCTGAGGTGGACTGTAAAGCACTACAAGCCTGGCTGGCAGAGGACTCGGAGGATGAGGATGGCCTGGTTAGCAAATCCACCAAATCCTCTGTATGTTGCTGCTGCTTAAGACGGCCAGCACCAGTTAGAAAGGACAAGCGTGCCCCTGCAGAGGATGCACCACATCCACGACGACCAGAGGCACAGCCTCCCGACACAGAGGCTGCTTGCCCTCTTATCTGTGTCTGGGAGCATCTGCCTGTCCTTTTTGGTCTTTCTGACATGGTGAGTGATATATAGATTAAAGATATACAAAACTCTGATTCAACTCTGTTATAAAAATTGGAGATATGCAGAACTCTGATTCAACTCTGATATAAAGATTAAAGATTTCCAGAACTCTGGTATAACTCAGTGAGACACCCTGATAGCTGGCAGCCAGTGACAAGACACAGATTACAATTCCCAGAAACCTCCTATAAATCAGTGAGACCCCCTGATGGGTGGCAGTGACAAGACACAAATTACAATTCCCAGGAACCTCCTATAAATCAGTGAGCCCCCATGATGGGTGGCAGTGTGACAAGACACAGATTGCAATTCACAGAAATCTGCTAGAAGTATGTGGGACCCCATGATAGCTGGCAGTGAGAACACACAAATTAGGACAATTCCCAGATATCTTGTAGAAATTACTGACCCCCAAAATAGTTGCTGGGAGTGAGAAGACACAGATTACAACAATTCCCAGATATTTAGTATAAATGACTGACCCCCAAAATAGTTGGTGGCAGTGAGAACACACAGATTACCACAATTCCCAGATATTTTGTAAAAATTACTGCCCCCCAAAATAGTTGCTGGGAGTGAGAACACACAGATTACAACAATTCCCAGATATTTTGTAGAAGTGAGAACCCCCCAATAGCTGGTGGCAGACTGGCAGTGAGAACACACGCTAACTTTAAAAGGAAACAAAGTAGCAAAACAAGAGGACATAGTCTTAGATTTGAGGGGCAAAGGTTTAAAAATAACATCAGGAAGCATTATTTTATTGAGAGGGTGGTGGATACATGGAACAGTCTTCCAGTTGAAGTGGTAGAGGCCAAAACAGTAATTGAATTTAAGCACGCATGGGATAGGCATAAGGCTGTCCTAAACAAAAGATAAATCCAGGTAAAGTATCCATGTAATTGGGCAGACTAGATGGGCCGAAAGGTTCTTATCTGCCGACATTTTCTATGTTTCTATGTTTCTAACAGAACAATCGCCTCTCAAAAAAACATGTGCTGGGGCTGCAAGGGATGCCTTATATAGTGTGCTGCAGGACTTAGCTCTGTGCACCCATGATTGGGCAAAATTTGCCCAATCAGGACTCTGAGCCGTGATTGGCATAGTCTTGCACCTGTCTTGCACCTAAACTGTGGTCAGGTGCAGGCTGTAGCCAATTACAAGCTTCAGGCCAGTGGAAAAAGAAAGTGCATTGTGGTCCATAGTGGGCGAACATGCTGCGAACACGCAGAAATGTTCGTAGTTTGCGAACATGCGAACAGGCGATGTTCGAATCTATCTCCGAACCGAACAGCTCATCCCTAGTTGGCACCAGGCATGTGCCTTGGTGGGACCCAAGTTCAAGGGGTTTGAGCCTTTAGCGCAGGGATATGCAGGGAATACCTTGGCGTAGGCTGACTGATGCTGGTAGCAGTCCATGGCGCAGTACAAAGGGTATAGAGAGAGCGTGGTCAGGACGGTCCTTAGGTCAATAGGCTTACAGCAAGAAGGCAGGGTCGGTGGACAATGCAGGGTCTGGTTCACGGTATATCAGCAGGTTCACAGAGTAGGTCTGAACAACACAGAGTGTGACTTCTAATGCAAAGTCAAGTTGCATGGGGGGAGTGACTCTTTTATTGATAGACAAGGGGGTGGGGTGTGTGTTTGTGTTTTCACTGTTAACCCCTGTCAGTGCTGGACAGGACTGAGGGCAGCACATTTCATGTATTCACACATGCAGATAAGGTTCTTGCACACACTTGTACACATTTCAAGTGTTCCCTTGATTACTGGCATTTAAGGGGTTAATTGGTAGGCTACATGCCCCACAGGGTTTAATGATTTCCCTTGATTAAAGGCATTTTAGGGGTTAATGGGTAGGCTACATGCCTCACTGTATATTTTTCACATTTTCGCTTGATAACCTGCAATTTAAGAGTTAATGGATAGACTACATGCCCCACAGTGTATTCATTTCATGTTTTCCCTTGATTAATGTCATTTTAGGGGTTAACGGGTAGGCTACATGCCACACTGTTTATTATTTTTAATGTATTTCCATACTTTCATGGCATTTTAGGAGTTATTTTGGAAGTTCAAATCTAAAAGGTCTATTCATCTTTAGATCCTCTGTTTTTTGACACATTTCGGGGATTCAGTTTCATCGAAAATATGGTGAATTCCCTATTTAGCTAATGGTCACTGTAATTTGTGAAAATTGAAGTCGCTGAAGCAGTTATAAGATGTTGGCGAAAACCTGCCGAATTGCGACAAATAAAATATTGAATTATGTATCATTGCACCACATTACTCTGGGATTTTGGAATCTTATTTATATATACGAATTTAGTTTTTTTCAGTGGTATGATTTTAGTGGCGAAAATTGTTTGTGCACACCTAGTTTTGACTGTGACATCTTATGTGCCCCCCTATACAGTATATTGTTCCTAGAGTCGCCACTGCAAATATCTCCAAGGCGCCTATCTTAATCCATCCATATCGAGACGCTACATGATCAACCTGACGCGTTCATTGAAAAAGTGAACAGAATACTGTATATAATGAAAAAATAGTATATGTACAATTTTCACGTTATCTTTATTATGGGTATCATGCCCTATCTCTATTATCTACCCACTGAGTGCTCATCCAGCTGGTTTGTAATTTCCCATTGTGTCCACTAGGTGGCTGTATTGATAAGTAATATTTAAATTTCCCAAACCTCTTTTGTTGGTCACATAAGGATAAGTTTGTTCTCGGATAAGAAAAGACAATAACTGGCGTGAAATGTTATGTCTAGCATCATGGCTCTAGACATCTTGTGCTTCACCAATTCAGCATTAAAACCTTTTTATTTTTTTTGTGTGTCATGTGATGGTATAATTAATACACGCAAGTTAGCAATGGTTCCATATTTGTCTGGCTTTCATAGCTTTGATCACAAGTGAAAGCACCATGAATTGTTTATCATGTAACCAGGCTCGACAAAGAGTTCTCTCTTTTTTTTTACCAAGAAAGCTATGATTCTATTAGTTTACATTTACAGGCTCAATATATTTGTAATAACCATGTGCAGTAAATAATAATAATCTTCTTTTAGATTTATTATAAAGTGCAGGTGGTGTGTTAGAATATTGTGTAACGTTTGGTTGGTGCTGCTGTAGGTCTATAGGTAATAAACAGAGCATGATTGAGTCTATTTCTGTGGTACTATTCACAACGTTTCAATGTAAAAAAATATTCCCGTTCATTTCAATATCTAATAAACCGTTTATTCTTTTAATCTGCAGTAAAAAGTCTCTTTATTTATTTTCAAGATTTTTTTTTCAGGATTTTTTTGACAATTTTTTTTCCCCGATTTTTTTTTTTAACCCTGTCGCTGCTGAGCCAGTTCACGTCTGTGTGCTGAGGTAATTTTTACCAGTTTCGCTCATCGGGCCACATTACATTCCTAGCGTTAAAACGCGGGTGCTGGGGAGGAAAAACTGTACCTGCAGTTTTCCCCCTCGCGCATGCGTTTTAACGCTAGATTACAATGCAGGCGCAAAAAATTCTGCCTGCATTGTTACCGCGCGTTAAACCCCGGGATGCGTGCGGCAGCGTTAAGCGCAGCTGCACGCATCCTCTCAATGGAGTCCATAGGACTCCATTGAAGCAGACGCCGGCGTTTCACATGGCCTTGCGGGATCCGGCCGGTCAACATAGTGATACGCAGGGGGAGACTGGGGGTACTTTTTCCCCCAGTCTTTCCTTGCTCTCGCCGGACTGAGGAGGCAGACAGAGCCACGGGCCTCGCCGCTGGACAGGAGGTGAGTATACAATTTATTCTTTTGGCTGGTGTTAACGGATTCTGCAAAAGCGGAATCCGTTAACACCAAGTCCTGGCTGTGGTTAACTATTTGTTAACCGCGGCCGGACGTTAATCAGCGTTAGGACTTTGTAATCCTAAAGCTGATTAACACTTTGCGCTCCCATGTTAAGTATAGGACGCGTGAAGTACAGTAACCTCGCGCAAGGTTCGCGCAGGTTCACACGCGGTACACGATTCCACACGGTTGTAGCGCTGAGGATGTAATACGCAAATGGCTTTACCCCACGCGTTAAAAATTACTTATGCCGGCGGAAACGTTTGCGTCAAGATTGTAATGTGGCCCATCATGTTTAAACGCGATTTGAAGTCACATTTTATTATATGACCCAGACAAATTACATAGCGTTCTTTCGGGCAGACTCAGCAGATTCATAATATATCATTATTATACACTATATTGCCAAAAGTATTCGCTCACCCATCCAAATAATCAGAATCAGGTGTTCCAATCCCTTCCATGACCACAGGTATATAAAATCAAGCACCTAGGCAGACAGACTGTTTTTACAAACATCTGTGAAAGAATGGGTCGCTCTCAGGAGCTCAGTGAATTCCAGCGTGGAACTGTGATAGGATGCCACCTGTGCAACAAATCCAGTCGTGAAATTTCTTTGCTCCTAAATATTCCACAGTCAACTGTCAGCTGTATTATAAGAACGTGGAAGTGTTTGGGAACGACAGCAACTCAGCCACGAAGTGGTAGGCCACGTAAACTGCCGGAGTGGGGTCAGCGGATGCTGAGGCACATAGTGCGAAGAGGTCGACAATTTTCTGCAGAGTCAATCGCTACAGACCTCCAAACTTCATGTGGCCTTCAGATTAGCTCAGGAACAGTGCGCAGAGAGCTTCATGGAATGGGTTTCCATGGTCGAACAGCTGCATCCAAGCCATACATCACCAAGTGCAATGCAAAGCGTCGGATGCAGTGGTGTAAAGCACACCGCCACTGGACTCCAGAGCAGCGGAGACGCGTTCTCTGGAGTGACGAATCGAGCTTCTCCGTCTGGCAATCTGATGGATGAGTCTAGGTTTGGCGGTTGCCAAGCGAACAGTACTTGTCTGACTGCATTGTGCCAAGTGTAAAGTTTGGTGGAGGGGGGATTATGGTGTGGGGTTGTTCTTCAGGAGCTGGGCTTGGCCCCTTAGTTCCAGTGAAAGGAACTCTGAATGCTTCAGCATACCAAGACATTTTGGAGCATTCCATGCTCCCAACTTTGTAGGAGCAGTTTGGAGCTGGCCCCTTCCTCTTCCAACATGACTGTGCACCAGTGCACAAAGCAAGGTCCATAAAGACATGGATGACAGAGTCTGGTGTGGATGAACTTGACTGGCCTGCACTGGCCTGACTGACCTCAACCCGCTAGAACATCTTTGGGATGAATTAGAGTGGAGACTGAGAGAGAGGCCTTCTCGTCCAACATCATTGTGTGACCTCACAAATGCGCTTCTGGAATAATGGTCAAAAATTCCCATAAACACACTCCTAAGCCTTGTGGACAGCCTTCCCAGAAGAGTTGAAGCTGTTCTAGCTGCAAAGGGTGGACCGACGTCATATTGAACCCTATGGATTAGGAATGGGATGTCACTTAAATTCATATGCAAGGCAGGTGAGCGACTACTTTTGACAATATAGTGTATGTATACGCCATGTCCTGCCTGTATATTATAACAAAAAATGCAATAAAATTAGAATTTTCAATAATCTACAGCGTGTAAAGTGTTTTTCTTTTCACATTACATTTTATCATGCCAGTGTTTGCGGTTATAATTTTCTATGGGGGTGCGCTTGTTAAATAAATTAGAAATGGGAACCCGTTACATATTTTTGGGGGAAATTACGTGATTTTTAGCAAACCCCCCCATAGAAAAATTTGTTAGTACAGCATCATGGTTCACATTATAATTGAAAAGGGGAACAATATTGCTGCATTAATAAAACAAAAAAAAAATGTTTTTAATTATATTTTAATTTTGAATTTTTTTCTCTTTACTCTTTCTATGGTCATATTTGGTATCAATGGAAAGGCCATACTCTGTTTGTTCCAATGATACCAAACATTAACCCCTAGCTGCTACGGATCGTGAGATAGTAACCCCCTATCTCCACCATAGGTGGCAACTAGGGGTTAACTCCCGAACTGATGTCATCGCTTCCATGCACGATGACGCCAGTAGGTGGGGGGGAGATCCCAGAGGCTTGGTCGACATCCAAGATCTGGCCCCACAGTGGTTAAAGGCAGCCAGCGCTTGGAAGGGCAGACTGTGCACTTCCAAGTGGTGCCTGCCTTTTCTGTGTACCCTGTACAGATCGGAAGGGAGAGAGGTCCAAAGGACCCACTCTCCCCTTCAGGCACCTTCCCTGCAATGGTGGTGAATGCTGAATTCACTACAGGGTCGGGGAATTTAATTCCCCAAAGTGCGGGGAACGAGAGAACAGCAAAGTGTCGGTGACATTTCAGTGCCGCTTATGAAGTTTGGTTGAATTGCATTTTGGTGACTATTCTTATCCCAGGCCTTTTCCTCAAACTACTGGAGAGTGGAATAGGAGGGAAAACATATGACGTCATCAAGAGCTCATATAATGAGAACTTCTGCAGGATAAAGGTGAATGGGAAGAGAACCGAGTACTTCCGGCAGGCTCGTGGAGTCAGACAAGGCTGAAGCCTAAGTCCAACCCTCTTTAACATCTACATCAATGGACTGGCTGAAGCTCTAGAATCCTCCTCAGCACCAGGACTAACTCTACATGACACCGAGGTGAAGTTCCTGTTGTATGCAGATGACCTCCTATTACTGTCACCAACAGAGAGAGGTCTACAAGACAGCCTGGAAGTGCTGGAAAAATACAGTGCGGCATGGGCACTACCCATCAACCAAAAGAAAACAAAGGTCATGGTTTTCCAAAGGAAGAACGCAAAAACCAAGAGTTCCTGTTTCACACTTAATGACTGCACTCTTGATGAAGCCAACAGCTACACATACCTCGGCCTAGAAACAAACCGATCGGGAAGTTTCAAACCAGCCATAGAGGCCCTAAGAGACAAGGCGCGTAGAACCTTCTATGCCATCAGGAGAAACCTCTACAAACTAAAACCGCCTGTAAGAGTCTGGCTTAAAATCTTTGATAGCGTCATCACTCCAATCCTCCTTTATGGCAGTGAAGTATGGGGCCCCATCACCTACCCTGACCAACCCAAATGGGACACCAGCCCAACAGAAATATTCCATCTGGAATTCTGCAAGCACCTCCTCCAAGTCCATCGGAGCACCTCTAACAATGCTTGCCGGCCCGAGCTGGGCAGACTCCCCTTACTCCTTGCAGTACAGAAGAGGGCGCTATCATACTGGGACCACCTAAACATCAGCAGCCTCAACTCATACCACCATAAAGCCCTACTGGCCAACAAGGACCATCCAAAACCATGTGGGCTGCAACAACTCATATCCACCCTGATCATCCAAAGCCCCCATGAAGGCAACCTGACAAAATATCAAAAAAAGGCCCTAATTAACGATTCCAGGGAAAACTATATCAGAGAATGGAGACATGATATAGCAAACTCCCAGAAACTCACCATTTACCAATCATTACAGAGGGAATACAAACTGGCCCCATACCTGGAGCTACTACAAGACCCCAAGGACAGACAGATCCTGAGCCGGTACAGACTGAGCGCCCACAGCCTGGAAATTGAATCAGGGCGGCATAGACAGACCTACAAGCCCAGGGAGAATAGACTGTGCCAGCATTGTGACCAGGAGGCCCTGGAAGATGAGGTCCACTTCCTCCTACAGTGCCCCAAGTACTCAGCACTGAGGGAAACTCACTTCCAGAGACTCTCCACTCTCATCCCAGACTTCACCTCTATAGAAGAGACGAGGAAACTCCACATCATACTGGGAGAAGAGGAGCCGGCGGTGAAAATATCTGCCCAATACGTCGCAGAATGTCACAGACTGAGAGGAACATGAGAGATCCTGGACTTATAAATCCCCAACACGGACTCGCCCCCTCCCCCTTCACATTATCCCTTACCCCTGATAATGTCCATGGACTTGCCCATTCCCCCCCCATATATAAGTCACACTACCCCCCTCCTCCCCATATGCTTTGGCAATGCTAAAATGTATTTGGTCCTGCCAATAAAGCTTATTTTGATTTGATTTGACTATTCTTATCACTTTTATTGTTTTTGTTGTTGTGTAATAAGTGAATTTACATTATATGCACTACCTGTGGAATATTTCCTTCTGAATGGGCTTTTGTGGGGTTGTGCCACAACAAACAACCCTTAGGCATTAATAAGGTACAGCCCCTCCCCTTGGCTCTACTTCATATGAGTTTTTATTTTGGTTATCATTTTAGTTTGGTTTTATTACACAATATGCACTATTATTGTCACAATCGTGGTAACGGAGTATACAGAGCCCAAATGCAGGGGACACACGGCAAACAGGCAGGTTGTTTTGGAAACTCAGGTGAATTTATTTACAAACAGGTGATACGTGGCAGGCAGGTGTAGGATACAAATAAGGTAATGACATACATACAGTACTGTGCAAATATTTTAGGCCATGCGGTGAAATGTGTGTTTGGTTACTGCTATGCCCGTTTGGATCCTGGAGACTTTTCCTTAACTTGCTGCTTTGTTCCTGTTTTTGGACGAGTTCTTATGCTTGTCTCTAGGTTGGGAGTGTGCGTGTGGAAGCACATATGAGGGAGCGCCAGCACAGAAATCAACAGCGACAGGGAAAGTCATTGATTGATGCAAGTGGGGGACATATATTTATATTGCAATGAACTGTCTGTCACATCTCGGCCCTGCCCCCTGCTGGTGGTAGCAGGGACTCCTATTTTTTGGTTTTCGGGCTCTGCAGACCTTCTATCGGGCTGATTGCTCTGCGGTCACATGACCTGCTCAGCCCTATCTATAGGGCTTCCCTTGCATTTGTTCCTTGGATCAGGATAGACTAACAGGGTTATTCAAAGAGCTCCGAATTGCTTGAGAGAGGTAACCGAACGCTGAAAATCAGCGTTCGGATACCTTTCCTGGCCATTCGGCTATCCAGAGAGCAGGCAATTCGCCAAATCCTGGCGAATTGCCTGAACATACGGTGCCTGTTCGGTGCCTGTTCGAGGGCAGTGAAAACCCCATGATAAAGCACTGCTTTGTCTATTCAGAGAACACAAACCAGCAGTGAAAGGTTCCCGAAATGCCCTGCCATTCGGTGGTTTAATTCGGCAGGTTTATTCAGGAGAATCCCATAGGCTTCAATGTTAAAAATATTCCCGTTTTAATCCAATATCTAATAAACCGTTAATTATAAAATACTGCAGTAAAGAGTCTCTTTTATTTATAGATTTTTTAGGATATTTTAAGCATTTTTCTGAAATTTTTTTTTTAAAGGTCCGATTTTTTTTTTTTTTTTTAAAGTTTTCTTCTTTTTTCTGTAACAGCCCTCTTTATTATCATTCCCTGGACCTCATATGTAAATTTCAGACATTTTCGCTCAGTAGTTTCTTTGCAAACAGCGTTTCACTTTCACACATTCATACAAACTGTTTTGCTAATTTATTCACTGCCTCTTCTGCTGAGTCGAAGGCTGCGATCGGCTCCTGTTCAGGTTTTTTTGTGGTTTTCGGCAGGTTAATCCAGATGTTTTTGAGGGTTTTCGGCGTGCATTCGCTGGGTTTTGCGGTTCGTTTTCGTCGGGTTTGCGGCAGCCTTTCCCTGCAATTCGGGGACCCTGTGGTGTTTGCTGAATACACCGCAGGGTCACCGAAATGGGATCGGCAAAAGGAACCGAATTGAAGAGAATGAAAAGTCACTGAACGTGTGGTGACTTTTCGAATCTCTTTGAATAACCCTGTAAGTCTGAGATCCTCTGAGTTCCTGTTCCCTGTGTTGATTTGAGTTCTGTATCTGATATCTGTGTATGACTCTTTGGCTCTGGTTTCTGGATATTCTCTAGTCTGCTCCCTAAGTATATTATGCATTTCTGATATTTCATGTATGAACTGGCTTGGCTTATTGGACTTCTCATTTACATGTACAGGTATCTTGTCTGTTTAGTATCTGTCTGTCTGTTACTTTTGGTTTGTTTTCACTCAACAGGCATTTGGCCACGAAGCCATTTGGTGTGAGTGATTCCCAGGGCTTTGTCTGTACTCCCTGGCTGGGAGTGTTAGGATTTGCAGTGTGTTACATTCATCGTGTGTTTCCAAGTATCAAATTCTATCCTGCAGCGCGCTGAATTCATTGTCTCCAAGTATGGAGTTCTGTCATTGCAGTTTACTGCATTCAAGAATTAAATTCTCTCCTGCAGTGTCCTGAATTCATTGTTTACCCCAAATCCTGTAATCTGTATGTAGCTGAGAAATGATACCCAGTGCAAGGCTTTCTCGTGTGTCTGTATTCCTGCACTGTCTTCCTTGTTTTCCTAGTACTGCTAGTGTGTGCAGAAGTTTGCAAACAAAACCATATACAATCAGGTCCAGAAATATTGGGACATCGACACAATTCTAACATCTTTGGCTCTATACATCACCACAATTATTATTATTATTATTATTCTTTATTTATAAAGCGCCAGCATATTCCGCAGCGCTGTACAATAGGCACAGTATAGACAGGGTTACAATACATTGAACAACATTTGACAAACAGTACGGAGGAGAGGCCCTATTCCCGTAGGAACTCACAATCTAGGAGGGTTGGGGTTGGAAACAGGAGGAGAGGACTGTAAGGTGAGAGTGATTGATGGTTGCGTCAGTGAGTTGGGTGGTAGGCTTCCCTAAATAGGAACGTTTTAAGGGTTGGAATGAATGGAAGGGAAGAGTTGGAATGAGTTGGAATGAAACAAACACAATGTGCTTTAACTGCAGACTGTCAGCTTTAATTTGAGGGTATGTACATCCAACTCAGGTGAACGGTGTAGGATTTACAGCAGTTTGCAGATGTGCCTCCCACTTGTTAAGGGACCAAAAGTAATGGGACAATTGTCTTCTCAGCTGTTCCATGGCCAGGTGTGTGATATTCCCTCATTACCCCAATTACAATGTGCAGATAAAAGGCCCAGAGTTCATTTCAAGTGTGCTATTTGCATTTGTAATCTGTTGCTGTCAACTCTCAAGATGAGATCCAAAGAGCTGTCACTATCAGTGAAGCAAGCCATCATTAGGCTGAAGAAACAAAACAAACCCATCAGAGAGATAGCAACAACCACCCAGATATTAACCTTTATCCACCTTGCTGTCTGCATTTCTAAAAATACATAATTATAAGATTTATTTAGGTAATTAAAAGATACAGAAACAAATATACGTTTAATTATTTATTTAAACAAAAACATGTCCAAAAGATGCCTTCCATCGACTCCAGAGGAAGGCGAAAAACCTTGGACATCCTTCTAGAATGGTGTCCAAGGGAAAAATGTATTGGAATACATGACCCCATGTTAAGGCGATCGGCAATACAGAAACATGTCTGTCCCTGGAGCGATATTTAAAAAGGAAAGAATCTTTTGGACAAGTAAAATAAAAAACGATGACTTCGTCTTTCTTCTCCCAGGCTGTATCGTTCATCTACCGTGCGTGATTTTACTTACCTGTCCTCCTCATTCATCAATCCCACAGAGTCTGAGTTCAGAGGGTGTGAGCCGCTTCTAACATACTGTCCTACCTATTATGACATCACATGACATGACAAGCGGGTGTCCCTTCGGCTTTTCACTAATGAAACCTTGGCTTAACATGAAATTTGGTATGAAAGCTACATTGTCATATACTATTATTAAAGAATTCATTAGTAAATTGTAAAATAGGAATTCCCTCATAATTTTTTTACATGATTACTTAAAACAGGGGTCAGCAAACTTGACCCTCCGGTTGTTTTGAAATTACATTTCCCTTGAGCCTCTACCAACCTAATAAGTGGCTGATCGTCATGGGAGGTGCAGTCAAAAAACAACTGAAGGGCCATGGTTGCCGACTCCAGACTTAAACAGTCAAACATGTCAGATATTAAATTATTTTTTTATTATTTATTAACCCCTTCCCTCATTTTTTCCATTTGTGCTCATCGTGTTTAAACGCCATTTAAAGTTATGTTTTATTGTAGCACCTAGACAAATTATATATATATACCCTTGAGACAGGAATGGCCCAGAAATTAGCCGCCATCTTGTTTACTGGCAGCCATCTTGGATGGAAGTATGGTTCACGGACTTGTAAATAGCGAATATTAACTGACTTTAGTAGAGGTTTGCTTAGATTTCAACATTCCAGAGACTTTCTGGTGTAGCAATTAAATGGATAATCCGGCCTGAATAAACAGAGATGCCAAAGAACTGATTTAGCTACACCAAGGCCAGAGGAGTCACAGACGAGAACAAAGGCACCCCTTAGGCCAGATGCACTCTTGTCAGCTTTAGGTAGAAACAGACTCTCTGGGACATGATAGTGACAGGATCTAACGAGTTTCTAAACCATCTAACTCTCTTAATTGTGTATTCTATGGCAAATTGTGGAATGTCTTTGTGTCCGACCTAGGGGATGGCACATTTGTCCAGGGGAGGGTAACTCTGCCTTGAGAAGGGCACCTGGGATGTACCTTTTTTATTAATCGATGTATAAGAATTGTGTCCCAAATTGGGGAGCACACTCAAACTCTACGATTTAGTCCAGTTTGAGTTTGACGTCAATAAAGAACGCTTTTTCCTGCCATTGACTTGTGTCCGGCCTGTCATTGACCGCACCGTGCCGAACTTTCTCCCGACAGAACTGAGTGGATTCCGGTAACACCCTTTTTTTTTGGCAGATTCATAATATATCATTATTATATGTATACATTATGTCCTGTCAAGTGAGAGTGAGGAAAGTGTGAGGGTGCTGTGCTTGTGGTGTGCAAATATAAAAGATAACCATGGACAAAACCAGAAAAAAATATGAATGCAAGTTGCAATACCCAATGACCCCAAAGTAGAGAATCTCTTCAAGTATAAATGTAGACAGGCCTTCGTGAGACCGTATTAGATAAGACAAAGAGAAAGTCACTTAGGGTAAATTGCGAAAAGAAAAGAATATATCAAGCAATACTCAGAATGGGGTGTAGCGCTCTTAAACCCCAATATATGAGTGAAATGGGCAAAGGCCAAATAAATGTTGCTAGACTAGTCCATATAGCATGGATAGAAAGGCCTATAAGCAGGTGGGCATCATAAGACAAGATGCTAGTATTAACATGCTATGGGCTCAAGGAGGCAGATAGATTGCTTCAGCGCGTTTCACCGGCCTAAAGCGCTGACTTCATCAGGAAGGGGCCTGTTTGCTACAGGTATGTGGGGGTAGGAGCGACTATATTATACTAGCATCTTGTCTTATGATGCCCACCTGCTTATAGGCCTTTCTATCCATGATATATGGACTAGCGACATTTATTAGGCCTTTGCCCATTTCACTCAGATATTGGGGTTTACTCTTACTGCACATTGGCGCAGCGTTTTAACAATTAAAAAAAAACAGAATTACTTTCTTAATCTCTACTATCCTTCTACAAATACAGTTTGTGTTTTTGATGTTTGTGGGTGCATTCCTGCTTTTTTTTTATAGATTTTTATCATATACTTTTAACTGTCCCTTCCTAACTTACAGCACTTTCTGTAACTTAGCAAGTATCAAAAAAGCCCCCCTCCCCGGCCCATCTGCCCCCTAGGTCCAGTCCTCTGCAAGAGTACAATCCTGAAGCTTTATTATTCAATAAATATTCTATTATTCTGAAATACGCTTATGCAGCATTTCTTTTTTTCACTGGAGAAATTGGTTTGGGCGTTCTCTAAAATGTGACAGTGGGATCCTCCAAATAATAGATGGTCTGTCACGCTCATGGTCTGTGGTTGTGGTGAAAGCCTAGGATGCAGGAGGCAAGTGAGCAGCAGGTGGGTTAGAAGGTGCACACAGGGGTTTAATTAGTACAACATAAATGCTAAACCCAGTAGCGCAGGACATAAAATAAGCAATAAAAAAGATGAATAATAAAAAACTGGTAGTTCACCAGTGACTGCTTTTGTAAATTTCAATGCAGGACACAATTATTCACTGTACTAAGAGAGTAATAAAAACAAGATATCCTTATATTTTAGTTTTTATCCGTTTGTGGTAGACAGATACACACAGCCTAAATGTTTAACCCCTTGGCTGTGGATGATGAGTGGGGGAGGTCCTAGTGTTGCACCGGAACATACGGAGGACGTCCCCCACACGTTATTACTTACCAGCAGGTCTGGGGGAGAACTTTTGGGGCTTTGGGGGTATCCCGAGGTAGCTTGACTTCCAGGGCCTTCGTACCTCCCCCCACTTACTGGCGTCTTCACATGATGAAATCAGAAAACTGAGACCTCTCCCTGCCAGGCAGGGATTACCTATGGAAGAGACCCAGCCCCCAAATCTCCAGAACCATAGCAGCTAGCAGGTCAGACCATGACCATACAACGATACCAAATATGACCAGGTTTCCTTACTATTAAGTGGCCAGCACAGTGCCGTACATTATTATTATTATTGTCATCATTTTGTGTGGCACTGAATGGACTGAGTAGTAGATGCAGGCTGGCAGAAGTGCTGCAAGTTGTTAACTAGTTGTATATGTGTAACACAGATATAGATGGTTGCAGCATTTTTTACGTTTTAATTATTTCACAGTTGTCTAATAATGATGTTTAATTTAAAACGGAACTTATTAGCTTTGAATAATAATAAATTTCTATAACATCTAATTTCTGTGTATTATTTCATGTATGTTTAGCATTTACTATTGTCTTTTCATCTACTAGTTACAGTTACATTTCACAATAAGCTGAAAAAAATATTGAGTTTCAGATACTAGTAGGTTTGCCATTTTTCTCTTATGTGTCCTTTTTTCTGTGTTTGGACAGAAGACTGAGCAGAGAAACTCTGGAATACAGAGGCAATGGTGAGCATATAGTTAATATTACCTCTTATGCTAACACTCTTCCTACTCTTCATTGTATGGTTAGAAATTGTTCATATAACATTTATGGAGTTATTCTTCTAAATATTTATTTATAAAGTGTTTTACCAGGAAGGATACATTGAGATTTCTCTCTTTTTCAAGTATGTCCTGGGTTCAAGAATATTGAATTGTTACAGTGTTACAGAAATACAAAGTAATACAATGCAAGATATTAAAAAACAACACAAATATACAGATAAACACAGAAAATAAATATAATAACAGGAAATATAGTCACTATGTTACATGTTTACAGGTGCATTCTGTATATAGTCACTATGTTACATGTTTACAGGTGCATTCTGTATATAGTCACTATGTTACATGTTTACAGGTGCATTCTGTATATAGTCACTATGTTGTTACATGTTTACAGGTGCATTCTGTATATAGTCACTATGTTACATGTTTACAGGCGCTTCTGTATATAGTCACTATGTTACATATTTACAGGCGATTCTGTATATAGTCACTATGTTACATGTTTACAGTGCATTCTGTATATAGTCACTATGTTACATGTTTACAAGGCGCATTCTGTATATAGTCACTATCTTACATGTTTACAGGTGCATTCTGTATATAGTCACTATGTTACATGTTTACAGGTGCATTCTGTATATAGTCACTATGTTACATGTTTACAGGTGCATTCTGTATATAGTCATTATGTTACATGTTTACAGGTGCATTCCGTATCGAGGTATGTTAATAGAGATCTCTTAAGTGACTTTAGACTGGGGGAAGATTTGATGGTGTCTGGGAGGTTATTCCATATTTGCGGTGCTCTGTAGGAAAAGGAGCATCGAGCCACTTTCTTTTTGTATTGTGGTATTGCTGGTCCTGGATCGGAGGTTATAGAAAGAGGGAACTGCTGGGGGAAGCAGTTTATTCAGATAGTGTGGTAGCTTCTCAGAAAAGCTCTTAGACACCAGGCTTGAAAGTTGAAGAGTGCGTCTAGATTCCAGCGATGGCCAATTTAGCTCTTTTAACATGTCACAATGGTGGGTCATGCAGTTACATTGTAGCACAAAGTGGCAGAATGAGTTATACATTCTGCAATGAACTAAATAACAATCATTCATATCATGTAATAATCTTGAATTTTATGATTTTCCTTTAACCCCTTGATTGTGAAAGGGCAAATGGGACATGTACTTTGCATTCCCTTCATTCCTCTTGTGACTTCTCACTTTGCAGAGGATTGGGAAGGGTGATTGCATTTGTTTCGGCCCATACAAACTCTCACAGGGTTATTGAAAGAGATCCGAATTGCTTGAGAAAGGTAACCGAAAGCTGAAAATCAGTGTTCGGTTACCTCTCTTGGCCATTCGGCTATCCAGAGAGCAGGCAATTTGCCAAATCCTGGTGAATTGCCTGAACATACGGTGCCTGTTCGAGGGCAGTGAAATCCCCATGAAAAAGCACTGCTTCGGCTATTCAGAGAACACAAACCAGCAGTGAAAGGTTCCCCTAATGCCCTGTCATTCGGTGGTTTAATTCGGCAAGTTTATTCAGGAGAATCCCATAGGCTTCAATGTTAAAAATATTCCCGTTTTAATTCAATATCTAATAAACCGTTCATTATAAAATTCTGCAGTAAAGAGTCTCTTTATTTATAGACTTTTTAGGATATTTTAAGCATTTTTCTGAATTTCTTTTATTTTTCTTTAAAAAGTCAGATTTTTTTTTAAGTTTACTTATTTTTTCTGTAACAGCCCTTCATATTATCATTCCCTGGACCTCATATGCAAATTTCAGACATTTTCGCTCAGTAGTTTCTTTGCAAACAGCGTTTCACTTTCAAACATTCAAGCAAACTGTTTTCCTAATTTATTCACTTCACTCTGTCTGCGGTGTCAGCTTTCTCCAGAGGCTTCGCTGCGTGTGATCGGCTCATGTTTTTCCGTGGTTTTCGGCAGGTTAATCCAGATGTTTTTGTGGCGTGCATTCGCTGGGTTTTGCGGTTAGTTTTCGTCGGGTTTGCGGTAGTTTTTCCCTGCAGTTCGGGGACCCCATGGTGCTTGCTGAATACACCGCAGGGTCGCCGAAATGGGATCGTCAAAAGGAACCGAATTGAAGAGAACGAAAAGTCACCGAACGTGCGGTGATTTTTCGAATCTCTTTGAATAACCCTGTCAGTATTTCCCTGTGTACATAATATGATCCTATAGAATGAAACGCTTTTGTCAGCAGACTAAGGCCGGGTGCACACAAGACGTTTTTTAGTGCGCACTAGCGCGCGTTACTAACGTGCGTAGCAGCATATAATTCCACATAACGATAAGACCGCACGCTACACATAACGCGCACTCAAGACGTCAGTCTTGAAAACACAAAGGCTGTGGCGCTAGGATTGACGCGACGTTGGGCATCAAATGCATGTGCACTTGAGCGCAGGAGGATCGCGCAGCCCCGTCGACGCGCATCCCAGGTGATGATGCGCTAGGATGCACGTCGGCGGGGCTGCATGATCGCGCTTTGCAGTGCTGAGGGGGGGGCAGGCGGGCGTCGAGTGAACGCCTGTGCATTAGTGGTTTAACGTGTGTTAAAGAAAACGTCTCGTGTGCCCCCGGCCTAAAGTCTGTAGGAAAGACAAGTTTGGCGATTAGATGTGTGGGCGTCTGTATTCCAGAATGAATATTCCCCTATCTGCTTTATGACCTACAGGGATAGGAGACCCCACATTTAAAGAAGACTGTCCTTTCTAAAGAGAAATCGCAGATGGCATGTGGCTTCTTGTCATAAGATTACAAAGAAATCTGCAGGTGTGGTTAAATTTCTGATTTAATTATAGCTGAGCAGGGCTGTAATGCAGCCTCATATCCCCATAGCTTTACCGACAGTTAAAGCTAAAGCTAAAATCAAAAAGACTTTAAAATTACGGTTTACTTTGCGCTCCATAAAGCAGATAATCGGCATACAAAAATGCAATTGCATGCACACCTTTATGGCAGGGGATGATTTTCTATAGTGGAGTGAGTAATTGTTTTAGCCTCTACTTTCTGGGAAAAAGATACCTGTCTTTAAGGCCTCATTCACACTAATACGCAAGTACGTACGTGTGTATAATCGCGTACGTGTGTATTGTACTATATGCAACATATGCAAATAAATGGCTCCATACACATAGCCACGTATGGAGCCGTATATTTGCATTGCGTAAACGCACGTAAAAACAGAATGGAACCGAGCTGCGTCCCGGCCACTTATTTTTCTGTTTTTGTGAGTGTTTACACATGTATACCCGTGTACGCATGCGTATACACTTGTACTTTACCAAGTTTAACCCCCCGACGGTGTTCCCGAGTGTGGCTCGGGGTTTACTTTCAGTGCTGAAAGTGGTAACCTCGAGCCACACTCGGGCTGCCGCTGCATACATTACCTCTCCCTCGCGTGAAGAGAACCAGGAAGTAAAACTCCGTGATCGCCGGAGGAGGCAGCAGGGATCAGCGGGGGAGCTCAGGGAGAGGTAATGTATACAGCGGCAGCACTGAAAGATAACCCGGAGCCACACTCGATACCAGGGGTCAAAACGCAAGGGACTAAAAAAAAACAACTTTTTTATTATGCGCGTATCTGTGCGCATACGCGTTTTTTTTTGCCTATCGTGTGAATGAGGCCTAAAGAACCACAACAACTAATGAATGAAATGTTCTTATTGTGTTTATTTTATGTTGCTGGTATCTTATATGTGCTTTTTTTTCTCTTGTTTGTGTAGTTAAGAAAATATTTTATATTTGTCACTGGGTGCATCCATTGTGTGATTTCTTGTGTTGTAAATGCCCCCCCCCAGGGTCTTTACATCACTTGCTCCTCAATGCGTGGCTTTGAGCATAGAATGGAGTTGAGTCTATGGGTCAGGCACCAACTCACATTATTGCATTTTGTGGAATGTACTGAACGTTCTTCACGAGGGTTAGATTAGAAGTTTTTTAAGCTCCCTGTCATATCTCATTCAGCTACCACCTCTTATCTCGGGTAGCCTGGATCACAATAGTCCTCCTGCTGCCTTATATAAACATTCACTCCTCCACTCCACTGACTGCTAAATACTGTACAAGATAAACCACGGCAGTAAAATAAAATGTTTGCACATATTGTGGTTAATGCTGCATCATGGGAACAGTCCACAAAATGGAAACAGGAGATAAAACACCTAACTTTATTGTTTCCTTTCTACATGTAATTACTTGACACAAAGAAAAAACCCAAGTGTTTTATAATGAAGTTAAGCTCAAGTCATCTAGCTACAATTTATATAAGTGGTAGTGATCCTTTAATTTTCAAGTGATCACCTTGGAATTGTTTAAGAAGGTAGGGTGCTCTTTTAGTGCTCTGAACACTGTAACAGGGCATGCAGAAATAGTTAGGACCCTGCTTTGAAAGAGGAGGGCCATCTCTTTCTAATGAGTAGGGATGTGCGTTTCGGGTTTCGGAATTTCGGAATTTTCACGAAATTTCCCGATTCGTGTTTTCGGATGCGGCCGAATTTCCGAAAAATTTTAGATCCGAAAATTTGAGATCCGAAATGTTTTCCGAGCCGAAACGAAAATTTTCGGATTTTTCGAATGGACTTGAAATGTGTCAAACGAGGAGAACAGATTTTTTGAAAAAACGAAAATTTCCGAAAAAACGAAAATTTTCTAAAAAACGAAAATTTTGCAAAAACGAAAATTTCAGAAAAACGAAACTTTTGTAAAAACGAAAATTTTGTAAAAACGAACATTTTTCGAAAAAACGAAAAAGTCGATACAAAAACGGGCACAATGACACGAAAAATACGAAAAATGGTCGATATTCCGAAAAATGTGCAATTCCGAAAAACGAAAATTTCCGAAAATACGAAAAGTCGATACAAAAACCGAGCACAGTGACACGAAAATACGAAAAATGGTCGAAATTCCGAAAAAAAAATGTACCCGAAAAACGTGCCGAACCGAATCGAATCGAAACCGAAATCGGTCGAAACGGCCGAATCGAAAAGTTTAAAAATCCGAAAATCGAACCGAATCGAACCGAAAAAAAAATCGGTGCACAAGCCTACTAATGAAGTGTTTATCAGGTGATATTTCAGCAATACTGATCTTTTAACGCACTTTCATGCGTTTTCAAACATTTCAATATGACATTTCCATATTACAAAATCAGGGGGGAGAATATCCCCATAATGCACAATAGGGGATATGAGACCCCATACTTGAAATCATTTGTCCTGCTTTTTCAGGAGGTGTCTGTCCATGTACCAGATGATTGTCATAGCAATGACAATTACCTTACAGTAGACAGGTGCATTTCATTTCATTCTGAATAAAATTCGGACAAAAAAAAACACAGTTTTCATTATTTTTTTCGTTTCCGAATACGAAAGTAGGCTGTTCGAAATTTCGGATAACACAACGAAACGAAATATCGGAACAAAAAATGATCTGAAAATGTTCCGAAACAAAAATAACGTAACTAAAATGACACAAAATTAAAAAAAAAAGGAAAGGAACGAAATGACTAGAAACAAATAAAAATTAGGATTTTTTTTCCATTGAAACCTATAGGATTCGCCTGATTAAACCTGTGGAACGAACCACCGAAAAACTGGGTTAGAAATTAGGGCTAGAAATTCTAACCCTAATTTCCAACTCTAGTTTCTAAGTCTCTTTATTATTTTTTTGGGCATTTTCCAGGATTTTTTTGGTTAAATTTTAGGTTTCTTAATTTATTTTAAAATAACCGTTTGCTAAACACAGTTGAATTATTTTCTTTCAGTCCCTCTGTGTTCAGCAATGACTACAATGTTTCAAAACCATGGAGAGCTCCAGAGCCCTGAAGGGCTGCTGTCCATGGTTCTGAATCAGCACCATGGAGAGAAGCCCTGCGGAGCTACGAAGCTATCTATGGTCATGAAACATCATATTCATTGAATACAATGTTTCAGAACCATGGATGGGGCTCCGGAGCTAACCTTGGTGCTGAAACATTGTATTAGTCATTGACGAAAAAGCCTTGTTGCTTTAAAATAAATTAGGAACCGTTAAAATTAACCCCAATAAATCCAAAAAATGCCTTAAAAAATCCAAATTGATGAACTGGGTAAAAAAAACAAAAAAAACAATACGTTTGAAAGTGTAAAAATTGAAACGTTCTTTGCAAAAAACCAACTGAACGAAAATGTCTGGAATTTACATATAAGGTCCTATAAATGATAATAAATAGGTCTGTTACAGAAAAAAGAAAAAAACACTTTAAAGAAACGGAAAAAAATATTTTGCAGAAAAAATCCCAAAAAATGCCTAAAAGATCCTAAAAAAATCTATAAATAAAGAGACTTTTTTCTGCAGAATAAAATAATAAACAGTTTATTAGATATTGGATTAAAACGGGAATATTTTTAACATTGAAGCCTGTGGTGTTCGTCTGAATTAACCTGTCGAATGAAACCACTGAACAGCAGGGCATTTCAGCAACTTTCTCTGCTGTTCGGTGTCCTCAGAATAGATTAACCATTGCTTCTCTATGGGGGATTTCACTGCCTTCAAACAGGCGCCGTACTTGCAGGTAGTTTGCCAAAATTTGGAGACCTGCCTGCTCTCTGAATAGCCGATCTGCCACGAAATGTCACTGTACGCTGAATTTCAGCGTCCGGTTACATTTCGGGGCCAGATCGTCTCTCTCTGAATAACCCCTTTAGGCTGGGGTCAGACTAACGCATTTTTAACGTGCGTTTAGGCGCACTTAATCACGGCCGCAGTAGCAGCAAATGACGGGCAATGACGGCCAATATAAGAAGTACGGCCGCACAAAAGTCTGGCCGCGCAACGCAAGGGGAAAATGAACGCATTTTTTCGAGAACGCAGAACCGCTAGTACTGACGTACAGAGTGCGCTGCGTCCACTAGTGGCGTGTGTGTGTGATTTGGAGACGTCAGACACTGCTCATGTCCGGCCAACATAACGTCCAGACACCCAAAGTTTCCTGGTTTGAAGCCGTAACAAATCACGCAAGAAAATGCGCATCGTATGAGCGTTTTTGCGCATTCAGTGAAAAAATACGTCCATGCGTTCGGACGCACTTTTTGACGGTCGCTGCGAATAATGCGTTATTTTCCCTAATTATTATTCCACATATGGACAGATGAAGGGACAGGGAAATAAAAAAAACTGTGAAGGAACAACTGGTGTCCTTATTCCATTTGACAAGTGATGTCCCACAATTTCCTGAACAGTTTTAAAATGACAATAAGTCAATGTTGAGACAATATCACAGCATATAGGTCTGAAAGAGCTGGTGAATTTGTTGATAAGGGGCTTATCAGAAGCGAGTCTGCTTCAAACAATAACAGCATTTTTTAAAAAAAAATAAAAAAATTGAGAAAGTATTTTACCAGGAAGGATACATTGAGATTTCACTCGTTTTCAAGTATGTCCTGGGTGGCGAGTATGTACCGTTAGGTGTCTTGCCCAAGGACACTTACTGGAGAGGTGCTTGTCGGGATCAAACCCATGTCTCCACAGCCTCTCTCCACACAGAGCAGTGATGTTACCTCTACTCCACCCAGCCGGTACTACTCCACCCAGCCGGTACTATTTGCAGTTTTTTTATTTGCTTCCTGGTCCACGCTAGATGAATCTCCATGTGACACAAGCCCCCATGGTGGGTTATACCTTTTCACATATGCCATGATATCTCTAAGCAATCATACAGCACAAATTCCCCCTTCTGTCACACACACTATACAGGCACATAAACCAATAGTGCTGCCCTCTAGTGACAAACCATGGTATTTCTGTGCAACAACCAATCATGAGCACAAAATCAGATTTGAATTTAGGACAAGCAATAACAAAAACAGGGCTCTATTAAATTCTTTGCGCAAACGTTAACGCGTGCGCCAAAACATATTAACATGAGGGGAAAAACCCTTCACGCAGAACGTCGTATTACAACGTCCGCGGAAAAAATGCACGTTAACGTCTACCGCTGGTAAACCTGTGCAAACACTGCGCGAGCATAATGTACGTTGCGCATCCTATACTTAACATTGTGAGCGCAAATGAGGTTGTGCGCTGGTACTCGGATGGTATTACAATCTATGCGCAAATCTTAACGGCCAAAGTTTGCGCGCGTAATTTTAACGTCTTTTAAAAGCTGGTGTTAATGGCAAAACGTCCTGGCCGAAACCAAATACACCAGCCCGAAAAAAAAAATACAGTAAATTATAGTTACACATACTACACATACCCAAACAATTAAATGGAGAAGGTGTGCGTGTTTTTATTATTGCTGCAGCATGTATACTCAGATTGATTTTGACAGGTGCAAAAATTTAACTGGAGACAATTGTGGTTCTTAATTCTGATTGGCTGAATCGCGTGAAAAAACAGTCCGCACACTGATTTCTGCGCGCAGCGTTAATGCGTGCCTTTTTGCGTGTATTTTTTTATGTGCGTTATTTTTGACGGGTGACAAAATGCGCTCAGATTTTAATACCAGCATTAATTTATGCGTGTTAACGTTTAACGCTTTGCGCACAAATTAACTCGCTGCGCGAGCGTTTTTGCGTAAAGAATTTAATATAGAGCCCATAGTTTTTGATGTTTTAAGCAATTTTTTGGTATCAAAGAAGTCAAAAATTGTTAAATACAATATACATTTACTAGTTAAAAAACGAAATGGGGTTCATCAAGATCTGCTAAGTAGGCGGCTGCCTTAAGACCTCCTGCAGTAGAGTGCAAAGTCTGTTCACACTCCTGCATCGCTGACTTTTTTGTGGCTGCCTGCTGTACACGGCACTACTGTCTGAATTTTGGCCAACCTGGGGCATTATTACACTCTACAAGTTAAAACGGGGACGCTATGGGGGAGAAAAACCTGCCCCTGCAAGTTTCTCCTTTGCGTCCCTGTTGTAGCATGATATTGCAATGCAGGCGCTAGAAAAGCTGCCTGCATCGTAATGCAGCGCTAAGCCTAGGGATGCGCGCGTCAGCGCTAAACACCGCCGCGAGCATCCACTCAATGGAGTGAGTTATTGCTCTGCCGGTCACATGACCTGTCAGATCTTGCCTCACGAGATCCGGTAGGTTGGCGTAGTGCTCCTGGTGGACAGAGGAGGCAGTTGGAACCGCCATTCCTGCCGTGGGATGGAAAGTGAGTATCTGATTAATTTGGGATTTTTGGCTGGTGCTGACGGAGGTCCAGGCTGTGGTTAACTTTCGGGTTAAGCGCAGCCAGACGGTAATTAGCGTTAGTATATTGTAATACTAACGCAAATTAACTCTTTGCGCTCCCCATGTTAAGCTCCCCATGTGAGCGCAAAATACAGTAACCTTGTGCTGAAAAGTGCAAGATACCAAACGCTAATGGGTTTTTTATTTGCAATTGTAATGTGGTGCGCCCGCCCTACAGCCAACAGGGCTAACGTTAACGCTCACTTAGGTGAGCGTTAGCGAGAAGAATGTAATAGGGCCCCTGGTGCAATATTCCATAGTGAACGCTAAGGGTAACATTCGGATATGTAAGCGTTAACAATAGGATAAGTGTCTTTAACGTATGCCCCCCCATATTACCTTCCTAATATTAAACCCGTAAAAAATCCGTTAGCACCTCAGTGATTGCGCTAGCTTCCGCAAGCTTACTGCACTTTGCGCATCCTATACTTAACATGGGAAATGCAACCAGTAATTAGCGTTAGGATAAGTAAGGTATTACAAAGTGCTAGCACTAATTAACGCAGGGATGCGCAAGCCAAAATTTTAGCTGCACCTAAACGTTGGTGCTACATGATTCCTCTTTTGCAAAATCATTTAGCACCCTCCAAAACCCCCCCAATAAACTCATACTCACCTCTCATTTTGCGGTGAGAACGGTGGCCCAATCCGCCACTTCTTCCTGGGAGCAAAGTGAGACTGGGAACAATCTCCCTCCACGATCACTCCATGGCGCTGCATGATTTCGCAAGAACGCGCAGGGCTCGCGGCCTGTTAGAGCAACCCTCCATGGAGTCCTGTGGATTCCAGGAGGTGATACAGCGGCTTGGAAGC
The DNA here is from genome assembly GCA_009667805.1 of Leptobrachium leishanense. NCBI lineage: Eukaryota > Metazoa > Chordata > Amphibia > Anura > Megophryidae > Leptobrachium > Leptobrachium leishanense. The sequence continues at coordinate 74,454,319 of CM019065.1, forward strand.
GCTACCGTGAGTATCCCAGTGGTTAGCTCTGCGTTCCGGAGCAAGCTGCTGAGACAGCGACCTGCCCCGGAATATCATGCTAAAATGGGGACGCTACGGAGAAATCTGCAGGTGCAGGTTTTCCCCAATAGTGTCCCCATTTTAAGGCACAGCGCAGAAAAGGACCCCTGATGTTTACTCTTTTGAAATACTAACACAGCTGTATTTGTCATATAAGCATCGTACTGGGAATATATTTCCGGTGTCAGTCTGAGCTCATTTGTAGGCAAATTACTTAAATCTAGAATTTCTTCATTTGGGAAAAAAAAATTCTGTTTCACTACAGCATGTAGATTCTTCTGTGGAATCGTGCTGGACTGAAGCTCAACAGAGATGTAGGAAAATATGGCCCAGCACACAGAAAGGGATGGAGACAATGGCCATGCGCTTCTTGATAATGGGTCATACACACAGAGAACGTAGGCAATAGGCCATGCTCCTAGTGTCAATAGGGTTAAGTGCAGTGGGAATGGCAATGAGCCATGCATACAGGAGGGATGTGGAAAAGAGCCATGCACACATGGGATGTGGCAAGGAACCATACCCACAGGAGGGATGTGGCAATGAGCCATACACAGGAGGGATGTGGCAATGAGCTATACACAGAGGAGGGATTTGCCTATAAGCCATACACAGAGGAGGGATGTGGCAATAAGCCATACACACAGGAGGGATGTGGCAATGAGCCATACACAGGAGGGATGTGGCAATAAGCCATACACAGAGGAGGGATGTGGCAATACGCCATACACACAGGAGGGATGTGGCAATGAGCCATACACAGAGGAGAGGTATGGCAAAAAGGCATGCACAGAGGAGTGTTGTGGCAACAAGCCATGCACACAAGAGAGATGTGGATATGAGCAGTATTCACAGGAGAGATGTGGCAATGAGCCATACACACAGAAAACATAGGGGATAGGGAACTGATAAACTAGTAATGCACCCCAACACGGAATGAGGAAGGGAAGATGCAAATAGGAGGGGATAAGGGGAACAAGCTATAGCTCTGTATTGGCAGAATGGGCATTTCTGCCCAAGCAATTATGAAGGAGGAGACCATACACTTGAGGAGATGGGAGGGTGGAAAAATACAACTTCATACTTGCAGCCAAAAATCCATGTACCAGACTTGTTTATTATTAAATATATGGATGATTATATCTTTGGATATGGTGATAAGGCTCTAGCCCAGAGTTCTACGTCTTTATGTATCCCATGACAACAAATAGAAAATTACACCCTTCTAGACACAATGGGCATTATTCCCTTCTTGATACTAAAACAGGGATGGTAATGGGGAAAGCCTGCGCCTGCTGGTTTCACCTTAGCGTCCTATTTTAGCACCATATTACTGGGCAGGTGCTAATTCAGCAACCTGCCCCGTGAGGCAGTGCTACCATCCCTGATACGTCCGTGCCACCGCGAGTATCACCGTCTGAAGTCCATAGGACTCCATGGAGACTCGTGCTGCTGGGCCGTGAGTCCTGCGTTTTCTCACTTTCATGAGATCGTGCAAGGCCGCAGAATGATTCGGGGAGGGAGATTGGGGGCTATTTGTCCCCAATCTCGCTCTACTCCCAATGGCCAGAAGCCGCGGATCGGGCCACCATTTGTGCCATGGGATGAGAGGCGAGTATCTGATTTTTGTGGGGTTTAGCTGGTGCTAACTGATTCTGCAGAAGCGGAGTTAACTTCTTCGTTACCACATAGGTGCGGTAATTAGCATTAGGACTTAGTAATCGTAATGCTAATTACTGTTTGTATTCCCCATGTTAATTACAGGGAGCAAGCGCAAAGTGCAGTAGGCGCACGCAAGCTAGCGTAATCACTGATGCGGATTTTTTAACCCGTTAGTGTTAGGGATGTAATATGGGGGACATGCGTTAAAGTCACTTAACCCCTAGCGTTAACGCTCACATATCGGACCCTAACACTTGCGTTAAGATTGTAATAGGGCCCAATGTGGGTAAACTGAATGGAACAGGAATCTTGCTTCTCCACAGTTGTAGCGCAGGGACACGCTGGTCAGATATTCTAATCAGGATTTGAACTTGCTTCTCCACAATTGGAGAGCAGAGGCGCTACTACTGAGCTTTGCGGCCAATATTGTGTGGTAGGCTAATATGTACCATTAGGTGTCTTGCCAAAGGAAACCTGGGTCTCCACAGTTATTGAGCAGTCATGTTACCTCTACTTTATCCAGACACCATGCTCTGTTTTCTAAATAGTCGTGCCGCACTCTTCTCTTACAAACCTTGCACAATGCTCGTCTTCAGGAAGCGGTTTTCTTCCTATCTATACAGTTATTTATCTAATAGTTCTGTCTGTATAAAAATACATTTTTTTTGTTTCTTCTATCACATGATTTAGTCACAATTCGTTGTACAGGAAATTTAAGAGGAGATAACATTAGATTAAATATTAAATTAGAAATGTTTCGGTGTTATTAAAATGTGGTTGACAGAATATGTTTTAAACAGATAATAGGCAATGTAACAACTCCACGTTATGAGAGCAGGAACCCTTACCACACAGTCCCAGTTTTGAAAAACATTTTAGTTTTCTTGAGAAAGGACTACAAGCTGAGATTGTAACTACACCTAGAAGCCTGCTGACTACGGAACCGGGGAAGAAATCATCTACCTCATCATATGTAAGTATTATAATATTAGTTTCCTAATTCTTGATATTGAACTACATGTGTCAATATGAAACATATGCATTTTATATAGGTCTATTCAAAGAAAGGTGAAACTCTGGAGAATGACTGGAGAAGTGAACATTCTAGGTCAAAATAGCCAATCCAGAAAAATTCTACCATTTATCTCACTTTCAAAATCAGCTATTTGGTCTAGATTGATCTCTTCTCCTGCCAGTTCTCCTGGTTTTCACCTTTCTCTGAATAACCCTGATAGATTTACTGATAGGTGGGATTTGTAGGAGTGTGTAAACTGCGGCAATATGGAAAACGTGGAATGTCAAATGAACCTCCTTGATTAGGTAATCAATTCAGTCCTGCAACATATACAGGGTGCTTCCTGTGTTCTGTCTCTGCATGAAAGAGCCACATGTATCTAAAAACATGCCAGATCTGGCAACCTGATACATTAACTAGACGGTTCAATGGGTTCTGTGATTAACACGTGACTGGACTGTGTTGTGGAGGAGCTTTTGGTAAATCAGTGTTTCTCTATGAGAAGTGCTTTATTGGATATGATCAGGAATGTTAGGAGGTATCACTATCATATTCCTTTTATGAGTACAAGGACCCTGAGAGAGTAAAAAGGTTATTCTTAGTAGGAGTAAGTAGAAATTCTGAATGAAGCGTCTGTCAGGGTTATTCAAAGAGATTCGAAAAGTCACCGCACGTTCTTTCGGTGACTTTTCGTTCTCTTCAATTCGGTTCCTTTTGAAGATCCCATTTCGGTGACCCTGCGGTGTATTCAGCAAACACCACAGGGTCCCCGAATTGCAGGGAAAAGCTGCCGCAAACCCGACAAAAACGAACCGCAAAACCCAGCGAATGCACGCTGAAAACCCTCAAAAACATCTGGATTAACCTGCCGAAAACCACGGAAAAACCCGAGCAGGAGCCGATCACCCGCAGCGAAGCCGCTGGAAAAAGCCGAGAAAGCCGAGACCGCAGACAGAGTGAATAAATTAGGAAAACAGTTTGTATGAATGTTTGAAAAGTGAAACACTGTTTGCAAAGAAACTACTGAGCGAAAATGTCTGAAATTTGCATATGAGGTCCAGGGAATGATAATAAAGAGGGCTGTTACAGAAAAAAAGAAGTAAACTTAAAAAAGAAAAAATCGGACTTTTAACCTCCCTGGCAGTCTAATTTTTTTCAAAATTTCGTGTCTAAAAGCGTCTAAATTTTTTTTTAAAGGAAACGTGTTTTTGTACATAGTTAGCCTGTAATAATTAGGAATCACTCACTGAAATCCGTGCAATCAAGAGTCCTTACTGGTAAAATCCTTTATAAATAAATAAATAAATAAAAAATAAATAGTAAATACACTGAGTCCGATAAAGTTTGATACACGACATAATAATTTATTATCCCAAGAATAATTATCCAAAATAATGCAAATAAATGATATTCAATAAAATACAACAAAAAACACTGAAATCTGTCTGAAAACAAGGGTGAGAGGATGCATGGTCTATTTCTTATCCTGTACTGCCACCTAGTGGCTGTTCATAAACATTACACTGTATAATCCAAAATGTAAACTGTAAAACAGATTCCTTTTATGCTGATCCCACCCCCCTGCATCGTGTGACTCGCAAGGAGCCTTCCAGGAAGCAGCTCGCTGCGATCACACTGCGGGGGACAGCGAGGGAGCCAGGAGGAGGTGAGTATGCATCCAGCCCGAGTGTGGCTCGGGGTTACCGTTCGCGGTAGTGAAATTTAACCCCGAGTCACATTCGGGAATACCGCCAGGGAGGTTAAAAAAAAATCAGAAAAATGCTTAAAATATCCTAAAAAATCTATAAATAAAGAGACTCTTTACTGCATAATTTTATAATGAACGGTTTATTAGATATTGAAATAAAACTGGAATATTTTTAACATTGAAGCCTATGGGATTCTCCTGAATAAACTTGCCGAATTGAACCACCGAATGACAGGGCATTAGGGGAACCTTTCACTGCTGGTTTGTGTTCTCTGAATAGCCGAAGCAGTGATTTTTTTATGGGGATTTCACTGCCCTCAAACAGGCACCGAACAGGCACCGTATGTTCAGGCAATTTGCCAGGATTTGGCGAATTGCCTGCTCTCCGGATAGCCGAATGGCCAAGAAAGGTAACCAAATGCTGATTTTCAGCGTTCGGTTACCTTTCTCAAGCAATTCGGATCTCTTTGAATAACCCTGTGTGTCTTTGCACTATTTGTCACTGCATATTGCTTGTTTCCTTGTTTTATTTATCTCTTTGCTTATCTTTAACCCTTACAGTCGGGTGGGTTCTACCAGGTGAGAGGGCATTAACGCTGGCAGGGCATACTTGTACGCCCTGCTCCCCGGCTGCTGTGGCAGGCCCCTCCTCCGGCCCACCTATGCAGTTGACGTGCATCACGTTTCATTGGCTGCAGGGGGGTGGTCTGAGTTCAGGCCGTCCCACGGTAGGGAATGACGCACGCTGCATGCCAAGTGATGGCTGGGTCGTGTAGTGGTCCATATATTCCTGAGGGGCGTGCTATGCTGCCCCATGGCATTGAGTCCCACCCGCCGTGGGCAGGGTCGGAGTAACATTGGGGCTGTTGGAGCAGCAGCTCCAGGCCCATGCCTCATAATAGGCCCAGAGAAAGGATAACTATTTCTGCATTGATGGGCATTTGGACCCCTGTATCTCTGACTCCATAGCAGCTACCTGTGAGCTATTACTGAAAAGGCCAGAGCATGACCTTTCCAATGATGCCAAACATGACCAGGTTTTATGTAAAAAATAAAATTAATAAATATTTATTTTTTCTTTTTCTTTCTAACACAGCAATATTGTTCAGTTTTCAATTATAAATTGAACAATGATGCTGCACTAACTCACCATCTCATTTCTCATGTCACCAACAAGTGTGAAAGCGATGGCACAATCCGTTATTACGCATTGCTCCAACAAAAACCTAAACCACCGCACAGCAGCGAGGAGCACTGGGGGGGGACATTGGACCCTGTGTCTCTAATCTTTACACTGCACAAGTCAATTGAGGCACCATTGGACAGGACAGAGTCTGGCCTTTGCATTGATACCAAACATGACCATGTAAAACCTAAAAGAAGAAAAAAATATGTATTTATTTTGAGTTCCATAGTGATGTCCATTTCTCACTTATAAAATGAGCAATGCCAATGCTATTACTCACCTTCTCATTTCCCACGGTGGGAGCAAGGTCAGTATTTTATACATAGTCCTATAATTAATAAAATACCATCCTCCAAAACACAAGCGAAAATATAATATTTTTTTTCAGTTTTGGTCAAAATTGGGTATTTCCTCAGAAAAATGCAGCAACAGGCTCCCAATTTAATTATTTTTAACAGGAATTCCATATAGACTATAACCGCAAAGGTTCGGATGATAAAATGTGAAAAAATAATTTGACACGCTGTAAATGATTGAAATCTAAATGGAAATTTCCTCACACAGTATCTGGTTAGATACAGTATACCCGTATCTGCACTATTAAATAACCTAAATTATGTTTTCATTTCACTAAATTCCAAAAAATGCCCAAAATCTTCAGCTCCAGGCCCATAGAGATCTTAATCCGGCCCTGGTCGCGGGGTTGTCATACATACAGAAAAAATGGCATCGCGCCTGTACTCACCAGAGCGGCTGCAACAGCCAGGAGTAACAGCCCAGTTCATGTTTAAAACATAACAAGAGAAAAAAGATGTCATCTGCGCTCGTTTCTATATAATTTCATGTACTACAAAACACTATCAGGAGGTTTTAGTTTGTTTTAATGGCCATTGAAACGGAAGTTCACTCGCCCCTTCAAGGCACCTCTTTGTAGAGTGAGTCCTAACCAATGTACCAAAAGCTTCTCTTATGAACAACTACAAGCCCCTCCTGCTGCTTTTCCGCTAAGGAGAGGCAGAAAATGGTGGGTTTTATTTATACATGCACCAAGCACTTCCCATTTGAGGTTGAAAACAAAAACATGGAAAAAGGAAGAGCAGCTTTTGCTACATTGGTTAGGACTCACTCTACAAAGAGGTGCCTTGTCGGGGCTTACGTTTCAATGGCCATTAAAACAAACTAAAACCTCCTGATAGTGTTTTGTTGTACAAGGAAATATATAGAAACGAGCGCAGATGACATATTTTTTCTCTTGCGGGGTTATCATAGTCCGCCCCATGGCATAAGAGATTTAAATAATTGACACTAAAATGCAACATCAACAATAACATCAAAAATACATATCGGCAATTATTGCTTTTAGAATTGCTATATATTCCCTTTTATATAAGTAGAAAAAAAATTAATTGAAGGGACCAGATAAATGATATAAATTCAATTTTAATTGAAGAAGGTTGAATACTGGTTAATTTTGAGCCGTTTATGTATGATTTCTCTGGAAAACGGGCTTATGCGCCCTATAAATGTAGCAGATGCACCGTACGACTATATATTAATAATCTGTACTGTATGTTAATGCATAGAACCGCTGTTCTGTTTTACTCAGCATTATGTTAAGTCCTCCGTGTTCCCGTGATCCAGATCTTGTCTTTATCAGTAGATCTGCTGTAGGCTATTTTCCTTTTACTGGCTTCCCCCAAAACATGTTACTATGCCGGCTACTCGCTCCTGGCCCGGAGACCATCTGCTCCTTTTCTCACTGAGACCAGACTGTGATTTCCATCTCACTGATCCATGTTTTGCTTTGGAAAAAAAAAATAAAGCAACTTTTTTTTTTTTTTTGGACTGAAGCTTCATAAAGTAGATTTACCTTCAATCACCATTTATTAAATCTCCATCCATTAAAAACCATAGCTTGCTGGAGCTGCGTGCATTAAGCCTGATTATAGAAGCTGTAGCAAAGGGGGATGGGGAAGCAGCCGTCAGTACCCATGTGTTGCTCGGATTTTACTCCTGCTCCATGTTAGGTCCATTCCCTCCCAGCTATGCGTAAGGTCTCATCCATAGAGACCTTTTTTATTAAGATTTCCATAAATACCATGCCTTCTCGTAGGATAGTTTCCATTTTTTCCGTACTGATGAGCTCTGCTTAACTGCTCCTCAGACCATATGAATGAATGTAAAGTTCTCCTTAATGGCCTGGTGCTGCTAGAATATTCATGGAGGGAAAAGGGCAAGTGGGCAAGAGACCAGGTGGAACGAGAGGTGGGAAGTTATCGGGGTCCTTAAGAAGGATGAGCGGTTCCTTCAATCGCACATCACTGAGGGGCTCATCGTCCGGATCCCAAAAGGTATGTGCTGTGACGTCCTGATAATTTATGGATTGCTATTTACTGTCTCCTATTCTTGCAATGTGTCTCAGGGATCAAGCAACCTTCAGCATAGAACACACAGTATACCCAAATGCTTCCCTAAATACAAGACAAACAGCACAAAGGGTAGAAACCCAAGGTCCATAGGTAAGATAAAATATGCAAATTTTTTACGACTTGCTTAGAATGCAGCTATACAAGATCAAACTGAGTATTTCAGAAAGTAAAAACCAGTACAAAATGCATTGGTAATTTAGCAATTTTTTTTTAAATAAACCATTTATTGGGAAAAACAGTGCGGTTAGTGTTGGCAAGTTAATTACAGAAGCAAGTATTACGACATCCTTGTTTTGTATCATTAGTAGGACATTGTTGCATATGACTTTATGTTATACAGCAAATGAGAATGATTGCATTAAACCAGGGGTCAGCAACCTCAGCCCTTCAGATGTTTTGGAATTATAGCTCACCCAGACATTAGATTAGCTGAGCCTCATGGGAAATGTAGCTCCAAAACAGCTGGAGGGCCAATGTTATTGACCCTTGAATTAGACCGGGGGTACCCAACCGTGGCCCTCCAGATGTTTTGGAACAACATCTCTCATGAAGCTCTGTTGACCTAATGAGTGGCTGAGCACCATGGGAGATGTGGTTCCACAGCACATCTGGTTGGACACCAATGCATTAGGGTATCATAATTTAACGTTAAGTACCTTAAATCAAGTAAACTACACCCTAATAATTGGGAGCACTTTTGTGTGGTCTAATTGCCAGAGGGGGCTAATAAACCTTTGTGGAGATCTTCTCAATTCCTGTTGCTAGGTCCTCATATTTCCTGTAACTCCATCTCAATGTGTACTTAAAGAGGAGGTTGCTCCAGAAAGACTCTCATGGAGTACCAGTTTGCAAACTCACAAGCTTTTTGCATTTGAGTTCTTTGTGGTGGTTCAAGCATTTGTACATTAGGTTCCCAATACTTAAAGAACCTTCTCTGTGTTGGTTAGCTCCAATCCATTCAGAATAAGTAGGATAGTTGGTTTTGCATTGGCGTGTCTGCCATTATTGATTGCTCAGAATGGCTTTCCTGGTCACCACTCAAACCATGAATCAAGAGTGTCTAGCTTGAGGGTTTCTATCATGAAAATTCCAAATTTTAATTTCTAAAGTACAGGGAATAAAGCCTAATGAAGGTATATATTTATTTATCTACAGAGAATTAGATGTGGCTTATATGGAACGCCTGACCCTACAGAGTGAGTTTTGATCTATGTGGTATATTTATGCCAAAACTCTAGGAGCCCAGCTCTAAGTCAGCCATTAGCGTCAATGAATGAGGCTCTTATACTTAAAGGCACACTTGTTAACCATCACGGTTGCTCTTCTAAACTAGGTGAGCCTTTGCCTGCAGCATGATTGTTATAGCAGGTTCATACCAAATTCCAGGTCACTTGTTACTCTTAAAATATCACCAGAATCTGAAAGGTGTTAAGTGTTTTTTTTTTTTAAAGAAAGAAATTGGGAAGAAATAGTTCAGTGCCCTTCCGCTGACCCTGTGTGACCCTACTTGAGCGAGCTCACAGAATGGTTGGCCTTGTCTCCATGGAACCATATGCAGGGCCGTCTTTAACGTGGGGCAACTGCCTACCATTGTCCCGGGCCCAGTCATTATTGAAGGGCCCAAGACAGCTTCCCCTTGAGCCTGCAAAAAAACATGGCACGCTCCACGGTTTGGTACCGATGTGGTGCCGACCACGTAGATCACTAAAGTTCTTTGGACCCCAGTACTGGAACCATAGACGCTTGAGGATTGAGTGAGGCATTGTTTTTAAGGCCAGAGCATTTCCAATGATATCAGACATCACCTGGTTTCGGTAAAAAATAAATAGAAAAATGTTTTGTTTTATTTTTTATAATGCTGCACTATTGTTCACATTTCAATTCTAAAGTGAAAAATTATGCTGCACTTCCTCACCATCTCATTTCCCATTTAGCCAGCAAGTGTGGACGCGATGGAACAATGGTATTACGCATTGTTCCATCCAAAACCTAAACCACTGCAACGAGGGGCGCAGGGGGTCCTTTGGAACCCTGTGTCTCTAATTTTTTCACCACCCAAGGTAAAGTGAGGTTTCATTGGGAAGGGCAGAGTCTGGCCTTTCAATCGCTACCAAATATGACCACGTAAATGTGTAATACCAGAAAAATTAACAAAAACAATTGAATGCAGAATTTACTTTTCTTTCTGTTATACGGCTGTGGCATTACGTGGTTTCACCTATAAGTAAACAATGCTGCTGGACTAACTCATTTCCAACGACAGGAGCAAAATGGGGAGGTGAAAACACAAAGCGTTGTTACGCATTCATCCATCTAAAGCAAAAAGTCGCCGTAGCACTGCGAGGAAAGCGGAGGTCCATTCATTACACCCCACAAAATCAAGCTACGTGTCGTTGGACAGTTCAGAGTCTGGCCATTCCAATGATAACAAACATGACCATGTAAAATCTAAAAGAGAAAAACACAAACAAAAACATTTTGTATTATTTTGCGTTTTTTTATTTTCTTTTTTTTAGGATGTTGGGGTGGAGAGCAAAATTGCATGGGGGCCCAAGAAAATTGTCCATATGGACTACGGGAGTTGATATTGACAGTAGCGGTGTTGTCGATATCAATTAGCGGCTCGCTTCTATTTCAAGTTGTGCTACCAATATAGCAGATCGCTAGTAAGGGAGCCAGCAGCAGGGAGCTGCTAAGGGCTAATGTTGCCGACTTTACCCTATAGTTGCAGGTCAGCCATAGTAGGGGTCTAGTTGAAATTTCACGAAAATGGTAAGGGTTCATACACTAAACATTTTTTTAATCTGACCAGGTTTTTTCAGAGCTGCAAGGAAGTGTTTAGTGTATGAACCCTTACCATTTTCGTGAAATTTCAAGTAGTAAGAAGAGTATAAAGCGAGTTAAGATGAGCAATGGTATTATAATCGTTTTTGTGTGTGTGTGTGTGTGTATATCTATATCTCTATAAAATTGATTATTTTTGAAATTAAATAAATCTAGTGCGTCATAATTCTAGTTTGTGTTTGCTGTAGATTTACTATATATTAAATAACTATTCAGCAGGTGAGAAAGCATTGTTGAATATTTATTTTAAAGTAATAATTTTGGCCAACATATTTCAACCCAAGTCAACTCTCTACAACTCGTTCTTTTACTATTTAAATCTGTCTGTATTCTTTTGAGGCAGTTAATTTATTTATGCCATTACTCAGCTACTACTACCGCTATCAATATAGACTAAGGGCTACATTACAATCCCCGCGTTAAAACGGGGGCGGTAGGGAGAAAAAACTGCACCCGCAGTTTTCCCCCTACCGCCCCCGTTTTAACGTGTGATTGCAATGCAGCGCAAAAAATGCTGCCTGCATTTGTAGCGGGCACTACGCCCCAGGATGCTCGCGGCAGCGCTGAGCGCAGTCGCGAGCATCCACTCGATGGAGTCCATAGGACTCCAGTGAGCCAGATGCCGGCGGTCACATGACCTGGCGAGATCCGGTCAGTGTAGTGATACGCAGGGAGAGACTGAGGAACTTTTTCCCCCAGTCTCTCCCTGCTCCCGCCGGACGGAGGAGGAGGCGGTTGTTGCCACGGTCCTCGCCGTGGGACTGGAGTTGAGTATACGATTGTTTTTTTTATTTTTTTGGCTGGTGTTAACAGATTCTGCAGAAGCAGAATCCGTTAACACCAAGTCCTGGCTCTGGTTAACTTTCCGCTAACCAGAGCCGGACGTTAATCAGCATTAGGACTTTGTAATACTAACGCTGATTAACACTTTGCGCTCTGCATGTTAAGTATAGGGAGCACAAAGTACAGTAACCTCGTGCTGAAAAGCGCAAGGTACCAAACGCAAACGGGTTACTTAACCCGTTTGCGTTTGGATTGTAATATGCGGTAGACACCACAGCTAACGTTAATGCTCACGCAGGTGAGCGTTAACGTTAGCACATAGATTGTAATGTGGCCCTAAAAGTGCTGTGATTCTACTGATGCTCACTCAAAACAGACAGTTTCAATTTTTCCTGCAAAGATAGTTTTTTTCCCCCACAAAATACAGGAGAAAGTCACCTCAAAACATGAGGTAAGGGCTTAGAAACATATACAATCTGTACATGAATGAAATCTAATAATCACAAAATTGTAAAATAAAAAAACCATACCAAATTCACTAGAAACGGTTGCTACAGGGGAATCTGTGGAGTTGAGTGTATCAACTAAAGGGACAATGCTGAGGAGATGTTTGCGACGTGAGCCACAGGGTCCAGATTTTATTACATTGAAGTACCGTGTCAGGTAACTGGGCCGTTAAATACTCCATCCTATAAATGTACCAAATTTTAGAAAGAATTTCAGGCACAGAGGGAAGGGAAGATTTCCGGGAACGTGCAATACAGATCCTGGAGGCTGCGCAAGCCCTATGGACCAATATAAGGGACAGGTGTGTCAGGCCGTATCAGCTCAAGGAGCTATTGAGGAGAGCCAATAGCGGGTCATGCGCAATATACTTGGCCAACACTTGTGACAGCAAATCGAATATGGAGGACCAAAGTGAGTAACCTTCTCACAGTCCGACCACATATGATAATAAGTGCCTCGCATGCCGCATTCCTGAGGGGAAAGCCCCGTGATAGCAGTAGGCTAAATGCGACGGAGTCGAGCAGGTTCAAGATACCACCTTGAGAGGAGTTTATCGCTATTTTCCTTCACTAAAACACATGTGGCAATACCCATCGAGGAGTCTACCAAAGAATCTCACTCCTCAGCCGGAATGGGACATCCCACATCCCTCTCCCTCAGCCTTTGAAAAGGGCAGCACTCAGACAAGGACGGGGAAAGGAGAATGACATAGATAAAAGAAATAGCTCCAGACGTGCTAGCACTCCATGGGATCAATCGCTCAAACGGGGTGGTCGGGGAGCAGGGGTGGACGAAATACACCTATTAACGAAATTGACAAAGTTGAAGAAATCTGTGAAACTCCCTCATTGTGGGTCTCAAGTAATCCCATGATGGGAACTTGCCCTGTAGAAGCACGGCGTCTAAGGTTGTGAAACCTCCTCTCCCACCACTGGAATGTCGTCGTCCCCCTATTCCCAGAGTGGGAAAGAAGGGTTATTGGCCAGCTGGTATCACCAGGAGTTATAGTTAGTTTTAACCTAATTCTATACATTAATTAGCAGGACATTGCAAAAGGGACTTCTTTCACTTGTTAATTAATTATGCAACACTTTAAAGGTGCACACTTGTAACTTCATCTTAACCTCTTCGCTGCTGAGCCATTTCACTCCTGTGTGCCGAGCGCATTTTGTCCGTTTTGTGCTCATCGTGTTTAAACGCGATTTGAAGTCATGTTTTGTTTTAGTACCCAGACAAATTATATATCTTTTTTTTCAGCAGACCCTGTATATTACAAATATAATTTCTATGTGTATATGTAATGGTCCAGCAGAATGCTATAACAAAAAAATGTCAAAGTGTAAATTTCCATTCAGATTTCAATCATTTGCAACTTATAAATTTCGTTTTCAACATTTTATCATCCAAACCTTTGTGGTTATAAATTCCATGTGTTAGTCTTTATGGAAAAATCATAAATGCAGAATCTGTTACTCTTTTGTTTCCCACAAATATGCAATTTTCACCAAAACTTGATTAAATGAAATTTTTTGCTTTTATTTTGGCGCAATACATTTTATGAAAAATATGACTATCAGGGTTATTCAGAGAAAGGTGAAAACCAGAAGAATTGGCAGGAGAATTGAACAATCTAGACCAAATAGCCTATTTTGACCTATAATTTCCACTTCTCCAGTCATTCTCCTGATTTTCACCTCTCTCTGAATAACCCTATATGTGTTAAACACTGTAATTGCTACTGGCGTGGGAAATGAGGTGAGTAATGACAGCAGCATTGTTCATTTTATATGTGAAAAATGGTCAATTTCACAGCCTGGTGGGGGGGGTGGTATTTTTATTTTTTGCTTTTTTTATTATACATGGTCATGTTTAGTATCATTAGAAAGGCCAGGCTCTGTTCTTTCTAATGACACCTCGGTTGAACAATTTGGGTGTAAAGAATAGCAGTACGGGGATCTGAAGTACCCCAGTCTCTCCTTGCAGTTGTGTGACGGTTTGTGTTTTAGGCTAAGGTCAGACGAAAGCATTTTTAACGTGCGTTTAACCGCACGAAATCACGGCCGTGCTAGCAGCAAATGACGTCCAATGCCGGGTAACATACGAAGAACGGCCGCACGGAAGTTCGTCCGCGCAACGCAAGTGGCAAACGAACGCATTTTTTCTAGAACGTCAAACCGCTACTACTGACGTACAGAGTGCGCTGCGTCCGCATAGCGGCGTGTTTGCGTGATTGGGAGACGTCAGACGCTGCACACGTCCGGCCAACATAACGTCCAGACGCAAAAAGTGTTTTATTGATGATCCGTACAAAATCACGGACGAAAATGCGCATCGTATAACCGCTATCGCGTATTCCGTGAAAAAATACGTCCATTCGTTCGAACGCACTTTTTCACGGACAACGTGAAAAATGCGTTAGTCTGACCCTAGCCTAAGATGAAACAATGCGTAATAACACATGAAGCCATCACCTCCAAACTTGCTCACCATGTGGGGAAAAAAGGAGAATTACTGCAGCAGCATTGTTTGAGCTATAAGTGAATAATGCGGCTGCATTAGAACAGAGAAAAAAAGTTTTGCAATAAAAAAAATTTCCTTCTCTTTTTTTTTTGCATGTTATGTTGTCACGTTTCGTATCATTGGAAAGGCCACACTCCCATTCCAATGACACCTCACTTGACCTTGTGGTGATGCCCCCGGCGCTTCTCACAGAGGTGCAGTGGCTTACATTTTCGATGGAACAAGGCACAATAACACATTGCAACATCATCTCCCCACTTACAGCAACATTATTCACTTTATTAATTGCATTTTATTTTTTTTACATGTTTGGTATCATTCCAATGACCCCTCATTTAACCACCTATGTTTCATGGATCTGGAGATACAGGGGTCCAAAGGACCCTTGCATCTCCTGTATTGGGATTCCCCTGCCAGGCAGGGAGACTCCCTCTTTCTGACGTTGCGCATGCACGCATTGACACGGGGCGAGGGGCAGTCCCACAGCAAGGGCTGACATCAAAGATGTCAGCCTCTGTGATCAAAGTCCCAGATCGGCGACAGATCAGTGCCGAGCTGGGGCAGCATAAAGTTGTGTGTGGAGCGTCCACCACGTACAGGAGGGAAATAAAAGGATGCTACACACACGTCCTTTGCGCTGTATTGGTTAAGTGGCTATGGTGTTGGCTTCCCCATTTCCATTCCCCTTTAATTTTTTTGTGCATTTGAATTTATTTACACAGGGATTTAGGAAGGATCTCTTAGCCCACAGTATACATCACTTTAAAAAGACTAATTCAACTATTCAAGATACAATATTTTGAGTTTGTGCCTATGTAGAAAGCAGCCATCTTGCTACAATAGGTCATCTTCATTAAACGGGACACACTAAGCACTGTGACCACTTGATGTAATTCTAATGGTTAGTGCCCTAAATGTCTACACCCCACTCCCCCCTCCTGGAGTGTCTCTGAGGGCTAATAAAGCCCTACAAATGCAGAGATTAGCCCCATCCAGATCAACAGGCGCTGATCCGAGCCTTATCAGAAATCAGGACTCTTCGAGACTCTCTTGCAGCCAATGTCTCTGTATTCAACTACATTGAGTGCCACTGAACTGGATGTAGGAGAGATCAAGCATCCAGCCGCCAGTTGGTCACATGAGAGGAAGCCGCAGAATGTAATGTTTGGTGCAGTGCTGAAGGAGCTCTGTGCTAGACAGAAGGTGAGTTCTAAAATCGGCTGAATGGATAAAACAGGAGGGGGCTGAAGACAGAGTTAAGAGGGGTTAATGCTTAACTGCTCTATTCCCCCTTCCTGTATAAACCCTAGAGTAGGGGGTCAGCAACCTTGGCCCTCCAGATATTTTGGATCTCCCATGATATTCAACCACTCATAAGGTTGTCTAAAACACATGGGAAATGTACTTGCATAACTTTCGGAGGGCAGAGTTTGCTGGTTCCTGGCCAAGAATATCCCTTTAATACAATAAGTTTAATAAAAAAAAAGGATAAGAAATCTGTAGGACTGATGATCCTGCAGTTCTACTAGCCCTAGTCTAGTCTTGAATTGTTGAGTTATATATAAATAGTTGTTTAGGATCTAAAAGCTCTCTGGCACCTACAATGTGCCCCTGCTACTAGTAATAAAGTTCTGAAAATTACATATTTCTTTTCATTACTTTGTTTTCTAATGTATATTTGTCTATCATAAAGGTTATCCAGATAATTTGACATTGTTCCCTGGTCCTAACTACCCAATAAAACACAGTACGTTAGCTATGTTATCAAAGTTTTTAATCTGCCTGTACAACTCATAAAAGTACTTAATATCACCAACTTCATTAACCCCTTTTCTACCAAGATCAACTATACTCGAGCTGCAAGATATTTGCTGGTTCCCCAATATATCGACTATGGTCAATCTGGTGTTCAACTGGAACAATGCAATGCAAATATATTTGTTTGCACTTGGGCCCCAAAACATCCCCCTAAATTTTATCTCCACTGGCATGATACCGAGGTGCTACCACTCTGTAAAACCAGCTGGGAATACGTGTCTAAAACGCATATCCCCATCTGGTGAAGACTGGTGCCCAGTGCTACAGTACCTTCTTTTGGCCAGCAGATGGCACACCTGCCTGCCAAACAGGTTATTACAGTATGGAATAAATTTGGAATTTTTCCAAATATTTCTTATTGTATATTTCTGCTGTTTGGTCTAGATTGTTCTCTTCTTCTGCCAATTCTCCTGAGTTTCACCTTTAGTGAATAGGCTGGATAGTTGTCTGAAGTCCCTGGTCTTTTACTGTGTCAATGCTATAGTTTATGAAAGAACTGGTCACACAGGACTTTGTTTTAACCAGAGCTTTTATTTCAGGAGCAGCAACATTTCAGTCATGCACCCAGGACCTTTTTCAAGCCACTGGCTGCAGGACCAAATGTTTCTGCTTCTGGAATAAAATCTCCTGTTCATACTAAGGGCTGGTGACCCTGGACTGTTGGAACCTTAGCTGGTGCAGTATAAACACACATGAGTTCTTCTATGAGCCCTATTACATTCTTCACGCAAAAACGCACGCACAACGCGTGAATTTGTGCGCCCAGCATTAAAAGTTAATGCGTGTAAATCAACGCTGGAATTACAATCCTCGCACATTTTCTCATCCGTCGAGCAATAACGCGCGTAAAATGGACTCGGAAAAATGCTCGTAAAACGGACACGCAAAAACGCGTGCGCAGCAACGTTGCGTGCAGAAATCAGTGTGCGGACTGTTTTTTTTTTACACGATTCGGCCAATCAGAATTAAGTACCACAATTATCTCACGTTAAGTTTTTGTGCCTGTCAAAGTCAATCTGCGCATATATGCTGCAGCAATAAAAAATGCACACACAACTTCTCAAATTTATTGGTTTGGTATGTGTAGAATGTGTAACTATACTTTGCTGCATTTTTTTTTGGGCTGGTGTATTTGGTTTTGGCCAGGTTGATAGAATTTGCCATTAACACCAGCTTTTAGGAGTTGCTAAAATTATGCACGCAAAGTCTGTGCGTTACAAACTGCGCATAGATTGTAATACATCCGCATACCAGCGCACAAACGCATTTGCGTTCACAATGTTAAGTATAGGACGCGCAAAGTACAGTAAGCTCGCACAGCGTTCGCGCAGGTTCACCCGTGGTAGACGTATACGCACGTTTGTTGCGCTGACATTGTAATACGACGTTCAGCGGAAAGGGTTTTGCCCCTCGCGTTAATGCGTTTTTGCGCAGGCGCAAACGTATGCGCGAAGATTGTAATAGTGCCCTATATGTTTGTGGATGCTATAAGGGTCTGGTCACTAGACATGTGTGTTTCGTTTCATTCCGAATCCACTTACGGACGAATCGGGCTTGATTCTGTGCTTCGGACATAACCGAAATCCCGAATCACATTGGTGACAAATTACACACGATTCGAAATAAACATCGATACAATGCCGAAACATTTCGTTGCTTCGTTCAGGTATACGAATTACTAGTTAAAGTCATTTTCAGTGTTATATAAGCGCATAACGAATCCGTTTCATTGTATTTGTTGATTCGAACCATTTCGGATTTATGTTATATAACCGTAGAATGAATCGTCGAATCATTTTGGGTGTCCGAATCGTTCCGGATGTGTTCATGTTCATGAAACATCATTAGTCTATTCACTATACACCGAACTTGCTACCAAATAGAACTGAACAGTGAATTTCACCCTTCGTTGCAATTTTGGGGCATTTTGTCTGTTGACTAAGCTGTAAATTTGCCAAATACAGGCAAATTTACAGCAAAATACGGTGCAGTTCGTCAGTCTTCGACAGCAGCGAATTTGGCCCATTGAGAAGTAATGGTTTGTTTATTTACAGAACAGCACGAAATGTAGGCAAAATGCACTGATATTCAGTGTTTCACTTCGACAGGTTTAACCCCTTCACTGCTGAACCATTTCACCCCTGTGTGCTGAGCTCATTTTATCTGTTTTGTGCTCATGTTGAAACGCGATTTGAAGTCATGTTTTATTATATGACCCAGACAAATTATATATCCTTATTTTTGACAGATTCATAATATATATCATTATTATATTTATACGTCATGTCCTGCCAGAATGCTATAACAAAAGAAGTTAAAAAAATATGAATTTCCATTCAGATTTCAATCATTTACAGCGTGTAAAATTCTTTTTTTCACATTATTATCTGAGCCTTTGTGATTATATATTCTATGGGGTACTCTTGTTAAAAAAAAATTAGAAATGGGAACCTGTTACTGTATTGTTCTGGGAAAATACGTGATTTTAACTAAAACTGTAAAAACAACATTTTTCATTGTGGGAAATGAAAAGGTGAGTTAGTGCAGCATCATTGTTAACATTATAATTGAAAATTGAAAAATAGTGCTGCATTATTATTAAAAATAAAAAAAAGGGTTTTGTTTTTATTTAATTTTTACATATAGCCTGCTCATGTTTGGTATCCATTGGAAAGGTTATGTTCTGGCCTTTCCAATGATACCAAACATGACCATCTGTGCCCAGATTGGGACCCCTGTATCTGTAATATAGGGAATCCCCTGCCTGGCTATTGGGGATTCCCTTTCTGATGTCCTCACGTCCATGCTGTTAGAGATTATTGACTTCTTTAATAGGTCAGGGATATATTAATTATGACGTATATTTTTCTTATTGTAGATATAGATATATATATATATATATTATTGACAGTGCCTCCAATACCAGTGGTATAAATTGGTATTTAACCCCTAAAATAGGGATTAATAACCAATCAATGAATATACGTCTTAACAAATATATGGCACGTTATCCCGAGTTCTTTTGATGCTATCTAGATATTTTTAAACACAATAAAATCAATAAAGATGATATGAGACTGCGTAATGGTAAAACAATTCAAACCAAAATTTATTCACACGTCAAGTTTCATACAATCATATGTTATCAACGGATTAGCAAGATACAATTTCACAAGTGATTATAGATCGTGATTAGTAGCGATACTGCAACACGCAATAATCTAATGGACAAATATTTTAGGTTTATAGACCGCACCACAGATATACACGCCTCAGCTCTTAAACACTTAAACCTTTCCCATTATAAACCAATTCTCCACTTGGCTAAAATAAACACTCAGTTACTGGGCATCACCTGCAGCACAATTTATTATTGTGGGGGCCTATTTACTAAATGCAACTTCCTTCAGGGAGATACATAACACACTCGATAGGTAGACTATCTCTTCCACAGATCAATCACAGCACTTCATTCAATATACGTTAACCCAAAGCTTCTTATTGACTTACATGCAATCAATCGAAAGGGCTGCAAAATGGATATGGAAGGAGTTATGCTAGTTTTACGAATGGGGCTGACGGCACTTGACATATAAAAGCTATTTCACGGTCCCAGCGTATCTCACTATGGGTATACAATTGATTTTTAGATGTCCACAACCAGTATTCTTGGAATATAAATAATTTCACTAAATTATGGCTCAAGTATTTAGCCGGGAATAGTTTCTTCCTTAGCAATCCTCTGCAGGGGAGTGAAAAGGTCGAGTACTAGTCTACTGAGTAGGCTTCAACAGCAAAATAATTCATTTATATTCCTTTAGTTTGTGATGGACATCTAAAGCAAGGACTATGCAATTAGAAAATAGATATCAAGTTATTCAGGCATACTTTACCATCCGGTTAGTGAAGATAGAGTGGTGGAAGATTAGGGTGTGGTCACGTCTTAAGGGGGGCTGATGATATTTGCCCTTTCTCCCCTCCAAGTGTCCCTCAGGTCTCTCCCCAAGCTTTTCTCAGTGTCCCCTCTGCTCTGGATTGTCCCCTCTATATAGTGGTCTTCCGCCCAGTTTTAGATCTAGCCCATCACTATGTGGCCTCATTTGATTGGAGGATATATATATTCATCAACTCCAGGGGTCTGTCCAGGTGTTATATTACCTGGCCAGCAGATGGCGCTCTCAGATCAACCATCAACCTTCTGCAGGAATTAATTTATGTATTTGGCCAATCATTTACTGGTTTGGGGTCATTTTATTCCTATATCCCGGGACTCCATAGATTTTATTAACAAATCAAAATTTATTTCTATTGTGGCATCGCCGGCATACTTCGCCACGGCGTGTGTGCATTTCATACTCAGTTTACTTAAATCCACAGGGATGTGTATATGAGAGGATCCTGCAGACATACATTAATTCATTCATTTGTGATATCGTCTTTAACATTCACAATTACCAGACTTAATCGGGTTCATGCATGTTAGTACATCAGACATTTGTAATAATCAACTGAATGTGGTAGGGCCTCTGTTTTTTTATAAAACGCCAAGATTATCTATTCTAACTGACCACATAAATTAAATATTCAAATAACATATAGTGTTAGATCATATCGCCGAATAGTATAGCATTACAAGCTGGTTTATCCAAGCCATTTAACCTTCTCTGTTTTTTTTTTTCATTATTGGGCAAACCATTGTTCAATGTTTACGTGGCTAACAGAGTTTCGATCTGACAAAATAAACACAATACTGAGATACCTATCCTAGGGTAAGATCAGTTGTCATTGTGTTCCCTTACTTTTAAACAATTTGATCTAACATCTGCTTGTTTATTTTTTTACAACCAGAGTCCATTAGACCTTCTTTGATCAATGGAAAAGTCTTCCCTAGTATGCGTAACAATAATGATTCATTGTCTTTAGAACGCATATTCTTGTTATATATTAACCTCGCAGACGAATTGTCTGTGTGAAGCAATTGCTGTGAAATATAGAAATTTCATATCTGAAAAGGTCTGACAATTCGCGACGTCAGTGGATGAGGGGAGGCCCTGGAGGCGGGGCTGACATCCAAGACACCCGAAGAAGGCCGTGATGGTGCCAAATCACAGTACTGGCACATAAGGGATTAAGAGGGGCATGACTGGAAAGGTCAGAGTGTGACATTTCCAGCGATGCCTCTGTTGAGACTATACTCCTTACTATACTCCTTACCAATGCGGAGATGGAGGGGTCCAAATAACTCCCTCATATTCAGGGACTCTCTCGGCACTGGTGGGGGAGAGTGCCTGAAACTGATGTCTTGCGCCCATTGCAATGACGGCAGTGCGCTGCCTGGGGTATAAAAGCGAGGGTCTGACTTCAGGGAAATCAAACCACCGCGGGATCCTGGCCAGAAAGGTGAGTATGGGGGACTTTCGTTGCAGAGACCCCAAGAAATGTAGGGAACATCCTCCACATACAGCGGGGACACTCCATGAAGTTCTCCACACATATTCCACAGCGAAAGGGTTAAACAGGCCTATAGGCCATAGGATTCAATGCTAAAATGTAATAGCATTTCTAATTTTTTTTTTTAAAAAGACCGTTTTATTTTTTCATTTTCAGCTAAAAGCCTTTTTATCTTTTTATTCTATAGAACACCTTTTTGTATTTTTTCGACGAAATTTTAGTTTCTCAAAATTTCTCAAATTTCGTGTGGCTTCGTCGACTCCATTATTATTATTATTATTATTAATCTTTATTTATAAAGCGCCAGCATATTCCGCAGCGCAGACTCCATCTCCGGCTCACAATGGTGACCATTTGCTAAATAGTAAATTCACTGAAATCTTGGAAAAATGGAATCGCCGAAGAGCACCGAAAATTTCACAGAAATATCAGTGCTTTGTGAGTAGACCCTAGACTTTGTGGCCTAGTGTTTTTGTAGACATCTGAACTAATGTTATATGGCATATGATATCCTGTCATATCTAAAAACCAGGGGAACTATTCCATTCTTCACGCTAACATGGGGAGGCTAACGGGTAAAATCTGCGTCTGCAGAGAAGATGAGGCAGATCGGGCCACCCTTCTCACTTTGGGATGAGAGGTGAGTATGGGATTTAATGGGGTGATTTAATGGGGTGTTAAATGGTTTTGCATTTGCAGAATCATTTAACAGCTTTTACTGCTAAAAGTTTGGCTTGTGCATCCTGAGGCCATTAATGCTAGCTCTTTGTAATACCTTACTTATCGAAACATTAATGTATATTTGAGCTCTCCCTATGTTAGGTATAGGATGAGTTAAGTACAGAAAGCACAAAAACAGATGCGCTAACGGATTACTAACAGGGGTAGCTTCAGGAAT
Source organism: Leptobrachium leishanense (assembly GCA_009667805.1). Lineage (NCBI taxonomy): Eukaryota > Metazoa > Chordata > Amphibia > Anura > Megophryidae > Leptobrachium > Leptobrachium leishanense. Next base: position 74,477,200 of record CM019065.1, read on the forward strand.
GTAATATGGATGGCATGTGTTAAACACACTTATCCTGGCGATAACACTTCCATAGTTGGCGCTAATGTGTGCCTCGATATGTAATAGGTCCCCAGGAAAGGAAAAAGCAGAAGAATTACACGATTCCATCCCTGATTTCTGTCCTACAACCAAAAACCAACCGGGAGCGAGAGAAAATGCATCAATAATGATCTATGTTTCTAACAAACACTGAAGAATATGTGTTGACTTTTCTATTGTAGACGTGTTGGATTCTGTCTTTACCATGGAGGACCTAATGGGTACAATAATTTTTTTTGTTGTTGCTTCAACCTGTGAGTGATTTCCTTTCTGTGCTTGTATGGTTATCTTGGAGGAATGACACCGTAAAATGATGTTCATATTTGGACGCGTCTGAAAATGACAGCTGCTACAATTCAAAAGCTATCGATTTCATGGGCTAGGGATAAAATTTAGGGTTAAGTTACTAGTTGTAAACAAAAGGGCTCGACCTCAAAATTTTCAATTACTCAAAAAAAAGAAAGAATTTTTGGCAAATTAGGTGTCACGGATCCCCCTGATTACCAAGATGGTGGTCCCTTTACGCAGACCGCTCACTACCCTTCCGATCCTTAGAGTGGTCGGCACGTCTAGACAGGCTACTAGGATGGTAGTACAGAGCACATACAACATACAAGGGGTGGTCTGGTGTGCTTGGGGTGCCACACGGACTGACCTCCGTACCAGAATAGAGGAGTGATACAAATGCCAGGGGTCGAGACACAGAATAATCGTTTTGCCAATGCCAGGGTTCGGTACACAGAGTAATCGTTTTGCCAATGCTAGGTGCGGTACACAGAGTAATCGTTTTGCCAATGCCAGGGTTCGGTACACAGAATAATCGTTAGCCAATGCCAGGGGTCGAGACACAGAATAATCGTTTTGCCAATGCCAGGGGTCGAGACACAGAATATCGTTTTGCCAATGCCAGGGGTCGAGACACAGAATATCGTTTTGCCAATGCCAGGGTTCGGTACACAGAATAATCGTTTTGCCAATAACACACAAGAGCTCTGCGGGAAGTAACTACCACGTCAGGGCACCAGTGAGAATGTGAAGCCGGGCTTTAAACTTTGCGGGTCCGCGTCATGCGTCTGGCCCCGCCCCCCGGCGCCCCACGTGTGCGGAAGCGTTTCGCGATATCACTCGGCGCCTGGCCAGCGAGCAGCGAGGAAGCCGCTGCCAGGCGCCGGGGGTGTGCGGGGGCCACCGTCACAGAACCCCCCCCTCTACGGGCGGCCACTGGACGACCCCCAGGGGCACAGGGATGAGCCAAATAGAAGGCCTTCACCAAGCGAGGGGCATGAACCTCAGTAGCCGGAAGCCAAGAGCGGTCCTCCGGACCGTAACCCACCCAGTCCACTAAGTACTGAAGAGCCCCCCTAGAAACCCTGGCGTCCAGAATGGCCTTAACCTCAAACTCCTCCTCGCCCTCCACAGAGACCGGAGGAGGGGGGACATGGCCCTGGTGTATCGATTACACAAAAGCGGTTTTAAAAGGCTCACGTGGAACACGTTGTGTATCCTGATATGGGAGGGCAGTGCCAAGGCATAGGAGACCGGGCTGAGTCGCCGCAGTATCTTGTAAGGGCCTATGTATCTGGGGGCTAGTTTCATCGATGGCACTAAGAGCTTAATGTGCCGCGAAGAAAGCCAAACCCTGTCCCCGACTTGATACACAGGTGCTGGTCTCCTACGTCTATCGGCCTTCGTTTTCTGGACAATACTGTTCCTCTCTAGTGCCTGTTTAACCCTCCTCCAGGTCTCAGTCAATGACGCCAAGTGCTCATCCAGAGCAGGAATCGCGGTATCAGGAAATGCAGAGGGAAGCACGGGAGGATCAAATCCGTAAACTGTGAAGAAAGGGGAATAACCACTGGCTTCACTCACGGCACTATTTAGGGCGTACTCGGCCCAAGGTAGCAAGTCTGACCAATTATCCTGTCGTTCAGATATGAAACACCTGAGATATTTCTCAATATTTTGATTTGCCCTTTCTGCTGCCCCGTTCGTTTGGGGGTGATAGGCCGAGGAGAAGGACAGGTCTATTCCCACGTTCTTGCAGAACCCCCTCCAGAATCTGGAGACAAACTGGGTCCCCCTATCAGAAACAATCCCAAGAGGGATACCGTGTATGCGGACCACGTTGGCGACGAAAATGGGCACCAGCTCGGCTGCTGACGGTAGCTTCCGAAGAGGAACATAGTGACCCATTTTGGAAAAGCGATCTATAATCGTGAGTATAACAGTATTCCCTCTGGACTCGGGTAACTCTACTATAAAATCCATGGCTATCTGCGACCATGGTCGTTCGGGAATAGGCAGGGGCTGGAGTAAACCAATGGGCGCTGTCTTAGGACTTTTATTTCTTGTGCACACCTCGCATACGGCTATGTAATCTTTAATATCCCGGCGCATCGTGGGCCACCATAGCAGTTTTTGGATGCTCGCCACCGTTTTGGTGATCCCCATGTGTCCAGAGGTTTTATTGTCATGGTAAATTTTAAGGACTTCTTTTCTCTCCTTCTCAGGTACAAAGAGCTTCGCGGGAGGCCTCCCCCCCGGAGCCTTATCTTGGATAGTCTGCAATCGAATCATCAGAGGGGATGAGACACTGATCGTGGTAGAGGCTATAATCCTTTCCTGAGGTACAATGGGATGTTGATCCTGAACGTTATGTTCATAGGATTCGTACTGTCTAGATAACGCATCTGCTTTAATGTTTCTTGACCCAGGTCTATATGTGAGGACAAAATTAAAGCTTGAAAGAAATAATGACCATCTCGCTTGTCTGGCATTCAACCGTTTAGCGTCACCAATGTACGTGAGATTCTTATGATCGGTAATGATGACAATGGGGTCCCTAGACCCCTCCAATAAGTATCTCCACTCCGTCAAGGCTGCGATAACTGCTAACAACTCTCTGTTTCCGATATCATAGTTCCTCTCTGCCGGGGACAACTTTCGGGAATAGAAGCCGCATGGATGCAAGGGTTTGTCGGGTGCCTCCCTTTGGGACAAGACTGCGCCAAGACCTAGCTCGGAGGCGTCAACTTCAACTTGAAAAGGCAGAGCCGGATCAGGATGTCGGAGAACAGGGGCAGTCGTGAATGCCTGTTTGAGGACCTCGAAGGCTTGCCTGGCCTGGGGTGTCCATTTCTGATTCCCCACCCCTTTCTTAGTCATGGCCGTGAGAGGAGCTACCAAGGCCGAAAAGTCTTTGATGAACCTTCGATAATAGTTGGTAAAACCTAGAAACCTCTGGATGGCTTTAAGACCTTGGGGTAGGGCCAGTCGAGGATTGCCGACAATTTACCAGGATCCATCTGAAACCCCTCAGGGGTTATGATATACCCAAGGAAGTGCACCATCTCTATATCAAATAGGCACTTTTCTAATTTGCAGTATAAGCCGGCCTTCAATAGTCTCCTTAACACTTGTTGCACATGGGCGTGATGGGTCTCCTTATCTGGAGAGTATATCAGGATGTCATCGAGATACACTATGACGAATGTATGCAGAAAATCCCTTAAGGTGTCATTTATGAGATCCTGAAACACAGCTGGCGCATTACATAACCCAAAGGGCATCACCAGGTATTCGTAATGCCCGCTACGCGTATTAAAAGCCGTCTTCCACTCGTGCCCCTTTTTCACCCTTATCAGATTGTAGGCCCCGCGTAAATCGAGCTTCGTGTATATACGGGCCCCTTTCAGTCGGTCGAACAACTCTGTTATAAGGGGGATAGGATATGCATTTCTTATGGTTATTCTGTTTAAACCTCTATAATCTATGCATGGTCGCAAGTCTCCCTCTTTTTTGGAGACGAAAAAGAAACCAGCTCCTGCTGGGGAGGAGGACCGTCTAATGAATCCACGCTCAAGATTCTTTTTTATATATTCCTCCATAATATCGTTCTCCTTTTGCGACAAGGGGTATACATGTCCTCTGGGAGGCATAGTACCGGGGAGTAACTCTATGGCACAGTCATACGGGCGATGTGGTGGTAAAACCTCAGTCCTGGCCTTCGAAAAAACCTCCTTTAATGCCTGATAACAGTCAGGGACTACTGTGGATAAAGGAGGTGCTGTGGCGATATTAAGGCTACCAATAACAGTGACTCTGCCCATGCATTTCAACTGGCAACTGGGACCCCAACATTTTATGTCCCTCTGGACCCAATCAATCACCGGGTTATGCTTAGTCAACCATGGAAACCCTAGGACGACGGGGCATGAGGGAGAGTCGATAATCTGGAACCGTATGGTTTCCTGGTGCAAAACCCCTGTTTTCATGCATACCTCTATGGTGTCGTGGGTGATATGGGGACATGACAATGGTTTCCCGTCTATGGCCTCCACCAGTAGAGGTCTTTCTTTGAGAACTAGAGGCATGAGGTTCTTGGAGGCAAACACCCTATCCATAAAGTTGCCTGAGGCTCCAGAGTCTAGGAACGCCTCAGTCTCGAGGTGTACCCCTCCCAGGTTAAGGAGATGGGCACCAGAATCCGGGTTTTTTTTTTTCTCGTTATCGACAAAGGAGGCATAGAGCGAACCGATTACCTGGCTAGTAGGTGTTCTCTGGCCCGGCTTGCCAGTGTCACCCCTGCCACCCTTGGGTCTTTGAGGACATTGAAGACGAAAATGCCCTGCCCCGGCACAGTAGAAACAGAGCCCCCTTCCCTTCTGTAAGTTCTCTCAGCCTCTGAAATACCTGTTCTACCTATCTGCATAGGTTCCACGACCGGTAGATCGGTTCTTACTGGCTCTGGAGTACCTGACGTATTGGTGTGTCTGGGTACCAAGGGTAAAGGAGGCAAAACCCTTCTGGGTCTGTCTCTAGAATGCCTCCTGTCCCTAATTTGGTCGTCCATGGCAATACAGAAATCAACCAAATGGTCCAGATGTTCTGGCAACTTCAAGGGAGCCAGCTCAAACATCAAGGCCTCGTTCAGGCCTTCGGTAAATGCCAAGGTTAGAACGTCGTTAGGCCAGTGCACCTCAGAAGTCAAGGTCTTAAATTCTATAGCATAGTCGGAGACTCTCCTATTACCTTGCTTAATGTGGAATAAGGACCTGCCTGCATTGGTGGCCCTTCTAGAGGGATCAAACGTACGTTTTAGTTCAGAGGTAAAGCCCTCATAGTCATATATGACGGGCTTTTTGTTTTCCCACAATGGCGTGGCCCACAGTAACGCTTTATCAGTTAAATGGTTAATTAGATAGCCTACTTTGGCCTTATCGGATACACAGGACCCTGGATTGTTCTCGAATAGAATCTCTAGTTGGGTCAAAAAACCCCGACACAGGTTAGGCGTACCATCATAGCGTACGGGCGCCTTCATACTGAGCCTACACCCTTCGGGTGAGGCCGAACTGGCCCTAGGTACTACTGGTTCTGGAGGACTTGCAGCACCAGTAGTGGATCGATTCAACAGGGTTTGCAGGGCAAGAGCAATTTGGTCCATCCTGTGGTCCTGCTCTTCTTGTCGGGCTGCAATTCTTGTCAACTGAGATGAGAGGTCTGCGGGATCCATTGGCCCTGACGTAATGTCACGGATCCCCCTGATTACCAAGATGGTGGTCCCTTTACGCAGACCGCTCACTACCCTTCCGATCCTTAGAGTGGTCGGCACGTCTAGACAGGCTACTAGGATGGTAGTACAGAGCACATACAACATACAAGGGGTGGTCTGGTGTGCTTGGGGTGCCACACGGACTGACCTCCGTACCAGAATAGAGGAGTGATACAAATGCCAGGGGTCGAGACACAGAATAATCGTTTTGCCAATGCCAGGGTTCGGTACACAGAGTAATCGTTTTGCCAATGCTAGGGTGCGGTACACAGAGTAATCGTTTTGCCAATGCCAGGGTTCGGTACACAGAATAATCGTTTAGCCAATGCCAGGGGTCGAGACACAGAATAATCGTTTTGCCAATGCCAGGGGTCGAGACACAGAATATCGTTTTGCCAATGCCAGGGGTCGAGACACAGAATATCGTTTTGCCAATGCCAGGGTTCGGTACACAGAATAATCGTTTTGCCAATAACACACAAGAGCTCTGCGGGAAGTAACTACCACGTCAGGGCACCAGTGAGAATGTGAAGCCGGGCTTTAAACTTTGCGGGTCCGCGTCATGCGTCTGGCCCCGCCCCCCGGCGCCCCACGTGTGCGGAAGCGTTTCGCGATATCACTCGGCGCCTGGCCAGCGAGCAGCGAGGAAGCCGCTGCCAGGCGCCGGGGGTGTGCGGGGGCCACCGTCACATTAGGGTTAGGTTACTATTCTGTAAAAATATCAGCTCCATCTGAAAATTTCCGATTATTCCCAAAATGAAGTGTTTTCAGAATTTATTGATTTCTATGGTTAGGTTACTATTTGTTCTTGTTTTAGGGTTAAGGCTACTTTTAGGGTTAGGGTTAATAAACCCTTACATTATGCTCCATTCTTACTTAATTTTTAGGCAAAAGGTTCTGCTCCTTCTTTTTCTAAAAATAAAGCAAAAATGTAGCAGAATGTTGGTGTTAGAATTTAGGGTTATATTTAAACCTATCCCTAAAAGTAACACCATTATTCTGACAAATGTAAAAAGAAAAAAATTACAAGGACTTTAACCCCTTCCCTGTGGAGGATGTGTGGGTAACATAGAAACATAGAAAAATGTCGGCAGATAAGAACCTGTCGGCCCATCTAGTCTGCCCAATTACATGGATACTTTACCTGGATTTATCTTTTGTTTAGAATAGCCTTATGCCTATCCCATGCTTGCTTAAATTCAATTACTGTTTTGGCCTCTACCACTTCTACTGGAAGACTGTTCCATGTATCCACCACCCTCTCAGTAAAATAATGCTTCCTGATGTTACTTTTAAACCTTTGACCCCCGCTGTATGTGGAGGACGTCCCCACACGTCCTCCGCAGGGCAGAGGTTAAAGTCCTTGTAATTAGGAGATACTCACCTCTCTGGTCCGGGTCCCACGTCGTTCTGACTTCCTTGAAGTCAGATGCCACTTTTATAGACCCTCGCGCCGTAATGACGTTGGACGCGATGACGCCATTTCCAGGCGACCCCCTGGCAAAAGCTGGGAGATCGCCTGAAGGGAGGGGGGATCCGTTTGGATCACTCTCCCTCCCGATTGGGAGGGTATACAAACAAAAGCCAGGCACCACTTTGAAGGGCAGTGTCTGCTCTTCAAAGCGGTGCCTGGCTTCAACCCCTTAAATGCCGGACTGCGATCTGGCACCATTCGGCGCCAAATTGAGGCCTAGATCCAGTGGGGGCCACCATATTTGATGGCGGCTCCACCTCCGGGTCCCCCCCTCAGCAACAGACGTCATCGCGAATGGTGCGATGACGTCAGTTAGCCGGGGAACCCCTAGGAAATCCCCTGGTGGAGATAGGGGATGTCTTTGAACCCCCATATCTCCTGAATAGTAGCAGCTAGGGCAGTCATGTCTGGTATCATTCGAAAGGCCTGAGCATGGCCTTACAAATGATATCAAACATTACCATGTTTAAAGTAAAGGAAAAATAGTAATACGTAATTCCACCCCAAAAAAAGTATCGAGTCCCAATTTCAATTTTTTTAACAAGCGCACCCCATAAAAAATATTGACGGAAAAACGTGTATGATAAAATGTGAAAGAAAGCACTTTACACGCTGCAGATGATTAAAAATTCAAATTTTATTGCATTTTTTGTTATAATATACAGGCAGGAAATGAGGTATACATATAAAAATGATATATTATTAATCTGTGGAGTCTGCCAGAAAGAACGATATATAATATGTCTGGGTCATATAATAAAATGTGGCTTCAAATCGCATTTAAACATGATGAGCAAAACCGGTAAAAATGAGCTCAGTACACAGACGTGAAATGGCTCAGCAGTGAAAGGGTTAAAGAATGTTTTTGTTCATGGCAAACACGAATAGTAACCTAACCCTATCCATAACCCTAAAAATTGAGAACTTACAGAAAAGCTCCAATTCAGAAACAATCAAACTCTTGTGTGAAGCTGAATTATTGTGAAAATGTTGTTGTTGTTAGTTGTCATGTCCGACCCATTGCGACCCCATGGGCAACGTTCCTCCAGGCCTTCCTGTCCTCTACCATCTTCAGGCATCCATTTAAGCTCATGCATACTGCTTCAGTGACTCCATCCATCCGCCTCATTCTCTGTCGTCCCCTTCTTCTTTTGCCCTCCATCTTTCCCAACATTAGGCTCTTCTCCAGTAAGTCCTTCCTTCTCATTAGGTGACCAAAATATATGAGTTTCATCTTCAGGATCTGGCCTTCTAAAGAGCACTCAGGGTTAATCTCCTCTAGGACTGACCGGTTTGATCGCCTTGCAGCCCAAGGGACTCGCAGGAGCCTTCTCCAGCACCATAGTTCAAAGGCCTCAATTCTTTGGCGCTCAGCGTTTCTTATGGTCCACCTTTCACAGCCATACATTGCAACTGGGAAAACCATAGCCTTGACTACATGCACTTTTGTTGGCAGGGTGATGTCTCTCCGCTTTTAAGTCTGCTGTCTATGAAGGTCTTTAGGTCCAGCTAATTTTTTTTCAAGAACATAGCTTCCAAAAACAATTCGAAGCATCACATTGGAGCGTCTTTTTTTACCAGAGATCACGAACTAACCTCATTTACATAGTATATCTTTATTTACTGTATTGCATGCATTGCCTGGTAGAACATCCATGGAGGGTAGTGAACCCTAATGTTCAAAATTACTTTTTTCTATAATTTTTAAGGTTTGATTAATATCCTTACATCTCGGAATATGTAACTGACATGCATAAAAGATTGCATGTCTAATCTATAAAACATTATTTTATTGATGTTCCATAAACCAGGTAACTACGATCAGCAGAATCAAGGTTAAATGAGAATTATTCGCTGTCTATAGCCCACAGAGCAGCATCAGACGAGATGTTGTATAACCTGTCATTTTCCAAAACAGGCCTGGAAGTGGCTCAGAAAGACTTCAACTGGCTGTTATGCAAAATGTTGATGTGTGCTTAGAGGTTGCATGAAAAAGGCAGCTCTCTAGCCAAAGATTAATCTCTGATAATGGCACTGCAAAAGAGGTACCAGCTGGTGTGGATTAATATAACTTAATATCAGCTTTCATGTGATTAATAGATACATGGCTAAAACCTTTACCTAAAAGAAGAGGGTCTGTTTGCGGAGGCTCCATTGCAGATGAATGCAACTACTCAGAAGAGTGAGTCTTTTAAAAGAGATTCTGTGTTCACTACATGGATATACAGTATAGATAGATATATATTGTATATAACTCCTAGAGATTTACATTCCATTTTTGTAGTATAAATACCGTTTTCAATGCAGCTCTTGCTATGAAACACCAAGCAATGATTTCAAAGCCATATATAATCATATACTATAAAAATAGGCAATAAATAGTTATATAGGTTATACACTGATCAGCCACAACATTAAAACCTCCTGCCTAATATTGTGTAGGTCCACCTTGTGCTGCCAAAGCAGCTCTGATGTGTTGAAGCAGGAAACCACAAGATCTCTGAACATGTCCTGTGGCACCTGCAAGTTGCGATTTGGGGGCTCCATGGATCGGATTTGTTGTTCCAGCACATCCCACAGATGCTTAGTCGGCTTGAGATCTGTGGAATTTGGAGGACAAAGCAACACTTTGAAACCTTTGTGATGTTCCTCAAAAGATTCCTAAACAATTTTGCATTGTCCTGACAAAAGAGGCCTCTGACATCAGGGTCTGCAACAATCTCTAGGTAGATGGCACGGGTCGCTTGTGTTCTGACATCTTTCTATCATGGCCAGCTTTTCATTTTCAGTAATTTGAGCTACAGTAACCCTTTTGTGTGATCAGATAAGAAGGGCTAGTCTTCACTCCCCATGTGTACCTTGACACTGATTCACGTCCTTCTTTGCAACACTTTTGGTAGATACAAACCACTAGATACTGGGAACATCCCACAAGACTTGCCGTTTTGGAGATGGTCTTAGGCTAGGGTCAGACTAACGCATTTTTCACGTTGTCCGTGAAAAAGTGCGTTCGAACGAATGGACGTATTTTTTCACGGAATACGCAATAGCGGTCATACGATGCGCAGTTTCATCCGTGATTTTGTACGGATCATCAATAAAACACTTTTTGGGTCTGGAGTTATGTTGGCCTGACATTAGCAGCGTCTGACGTCTCCTAATCACGCACACACGCCGCTAGCGGACGCAGCGCACTCTGTACGTCAGTACTAGTGGTTTCACGTTCTCGAAAAAATGCGTTTGTTTGCCGATTGCGTTGCGCGGCCGCACTTTTGTGCGACCGTACTTCGTATATTGGCCGTCATTGCCCGGCATCTGCTGCTAGCACGGCCGTGATTATGTGCGGCTGCACGCGCGTTCCCACTGCCTCAGTCTGACCCTAGCCTGACTCAGTCTTCTATCCATCACTATTTGGCCCATGTCAAAGTCACTCACATCTTTTCACTTGGGTTATCTGCACTAACGATTCGCTTTGTGTCTTAGAGGGATATATCCCTCATATGGGAGAGGACCCAAAGAAAAGGAAGAAAAAAAGGAATAAAGAAGGAGGGACTGCTTCTACGGATCCAAAAGTACTAATATTTGAGCCTGTCCTAGTGAGGCTCTAAACCACATGAGTGGGACTTTCCTTCAAGCACTTTCCTTTCAAGCACTTTTGCACTATATGCATTTTTTTGTTCTCTTTGAGGCCATCTGACCCAAAGAATATCAAAGAAATCCAAGTTGTAATTAGATTTTCTAGAGTGATTACTGAGCTATAATATTATTGTCTACCAATTATATTTCTGTTACCTTTAACTCCTTCACTGCTGAGCCATTTCACCCCATGTACTGAGCTCATTTTGGCCATTTTTGCTCTTCACATTTAAATGGTAGTTGAAGTCTTGTTTTATTGTAGGACCAAGACATGTGAAGTGAAGACTAGCCCATCTGATCCGATCACACGAAAGAGTTACTGTAGCTCAAGATATATTTTTCAACAGACTCACAAGGTTCAAACTATGTCATGGCTATGTGTATTTTACGATGTAATGTATACACCTTAAAATACTTATAGGGTTATTTAGAGAAAGGTGAAAACTAGGAGAAATTTTTGCTTCTCCAGTCATTCTCCTGGTTTTCACCTCTCTCTGAATAACCCTGTATGTGTAAAACACTGTAGTTGCTACGTTTGCTATATTTCCACAGATACACACAAGATTAGAAGTACCTCCTCCCGGCAGACTGTCTCTGTTGGGGTGCCCCAAGGGTCAGTACTGGGCCCTCTACTTTTTTCAATCTACACAGCCTCTCTAGGCAAACTGATCAGCTCCTTTGGATTCCAGTACCACCTATACGCTGATGACATTTGAATATACCTCTCCTCCCCCGATCTCTCTCCGACTCTCCTGGATCGAGTAACTGACTGTCTCTCTGCCATCTCGAATTGGATGTCTTCCCGCTTCCTTAAACTCAATCTTGCCAAAACGGAAATTCTCATCATTCCTCCCTCCACGAAGAACCCAATACCACCTATCTCTCTACGAGTAAATGGAACACTCATTAGCCCAACGCCTGAAGCTCGCTGCCTTGGTGTCACTTTTGATTCCGACCTAACGTTCTCTCCCCACATCCAGACCGTGACCAAATCCTGTTGCTTTCAACTCAAAAACATTGCCCGTGTCTGCCCCTTTCTCACACAAGATACCGCAAAGGTGCTGTTTCATGCGCTTGTCATTTCACGACTTGACTACTGCAACTCGTTCCTTATTCGCCTCCCCAACTCCCATATTGCCCCTTTACAATCTGTAATGAATGTAGGTGCCAGGTTTATTTTTCTCACCAGACGCACCTCGCGTACCTCCCCCCTCTGCCGGTCCCTCCATTGGCTTCCTGTACATTCCAGGATACAGTTTAAAATACTGACGCTCACGTTCAAATCACTCAATAACTCAACTCCTCCCTACATTTCTTCATTACTCTGCAAGCACGTCCCATCCAGACAACTCCGGTCGGCAGGTGATCTCCTCATGTTATCTGTCTACACGCTCACGGCCAACTCTCGCCTCCAAGACTTTTCACAGGCAGCACAGGTCATGTGGAATGACTTGCCACGCCCTATCAAACTCTCCCCTAATCTTCAAGCCTTCAATTAATCCCTCAAAACCCATCTCTTCAGATTAGCATACCACATAACTGGCACAACTCATCCCCCTGCATAAGATCGACTCACACACGATTGACGTTGCTTCTATGGCCCCACCATTCCCAAACCACTGACACTAATCCTGCTATTTTGTAAAATTCCTCTTGTCTTCCTCAACCCCAATCCCTCTAGATTGTAAACTCCTATGAGCAGGGCCCTCTACACCTGTTGTTTCCATCATATGTCCGCTTATCTCGTTCCCTTTGATTATTGCAAAGTGCTGCGGAAACTGTTGGCGCTATATAAATGATGACAATAATAATAAAAGTAACAAGGATGCATCAAAGGGTGCCAAGTCAAGTGTTACCACAGCTTTCATGTCACCCTCTCAACATGGTTGGAGCATTCAAAGCCGTATGTGCGCCTTGTTAGTAAAACCATCTGAAAACAAATTCTCAGTTACACAGAATTATATCTATGCTTAAAGATTATTTTGATGATTGCTTTAGTCTATTAAAACATGTATTTTTTTAAGTAATCCCAGTAGTGTAAAATAAATAAAACAGAGGAACATTTTGTATATAGACACAGACAAAACCTTTCAATACCTTCAATGTCATACTTTATTTTTATTTTTTTATGTTTACCCCATTTTTTTTTTTTTTTTTATTTGGCCCTAGATGGAATCAGCAACACAAGGTTCTGCTGATCACTCAAGATCTCCTGCACTGCCTCACTGACATTTTACTGTCAGTTACATGGCAGGCAATAGACTGCTTGTATGAAGTGGTGAGCTGGGTTCATAACATGCTGCCCAGGCAGCCCAGCATTCTAATATACCATATTATTCCCCTCCTAGACGGCCTCTATATTATGATTGATTTTGCCTTGCGAGTGCTGTCAGTGTTTCTTTCTACCCAAGGCCAGTTTACATTGATTCCACATACAGTCAGGTCCAGAAATATTGGGACATCGACACAATTCTAACATCTTTGGCTCTATACACCACCACAATGGAGTTGGAATGAAACAAACACAATGTGCTTTAACTGCAGACTGTCAGCTTTAATTTGAGGGTATGTACATCCAACTCAGGTGAACGGTGTAGGATTTACAGCAGTTTGCAGATGTGCCTCCCACTTGTTAAGGGACAAAGGTAATGGGACAGAATAATAATCATAAATCAAACTTTCCCTTCTTAATACTTGGTTGCAAATCCTTTGCAGTCAATCACAGCCTGAAGTCTGGAATGCATAGACATCACCAGATGCTGGGTTTCATCCCTGGTGATACTCTGCCAGGCCTCTACTGCAACTGTCTTCAGTTCCTGCTTGTTCATGGGGCATTTTCCCTTCAGTTTTGTCTTCAGCAAGTGAAATACATGCTCAATGGGATTCAGGTCAGGTGATTGACTTGGCCATTGCATAACATTCCACTTCTGTCCCTTCAAAAACTCTTTGGTTGCTTTTGCAGTATGCTTTGGGTCATTGTCCATCTGCACTGTGAAGCGCCGTCCAATGAGTTCTGCAGCATTTGGCTGAATGTGAGCAGATAATATTGCCCGAAAGACTTCAGAATTCATCCTGCTGCTTTTGTCAGCAGTCACATCATCAATAAATACAAGAGAACCAGTTCCATTGGCAGCCATACTTGCCCACGCCATGACACTACCACCACCATGCTTCACTGATGAGGTGGTATGCTTAGGATCATGAGCAGTTCCTTTCCTTCTCCATACTCTTCTCTTCCCATCACTCTGGTACAAGTTGATCTTGGTCTCCTCTGTCCATAGGATCTTGTTCCAAAACTGTGAAGGCTTTGTTAGGTGTTGTTTGGAAAAACTATACTCTGGCCTTCCTGTTTTTGAGGCTCAGCAATGGTTTACATCTTGAGGTGAACCCTCTGTATTCACTCTGGTGAAGTCTTCTCTTGATTGTTGACTTTGACACACATACACCTACCTCCTGGAGAGTGTTCTTGATCTGGCCAACTGTTGTGAAGGGTGTTTTCTTCACCAGGGAAAGAATTCTTCGGTCATCCACCACAGTTGTTTTCCGTGGTCTCCCGGGTCTTTTGGTGTTGCTGAGCTCACCGGTGTGTTCCTTCTTTTTGAGAATGTTCCAAACAGTTATTTTGGCCATGCCTAATGTTCTTGCTATCTCTCTGATGGGTTTGTTTTGTTTCTTCAGCCTAATGATGGCTTGCTTCACTGATAGTGACAGCTCTTTGGATCTAATCTTGAGAGTTGACAGCAACAGATTCCAAATGCAAATAGCACACTTGAAATGAACTCTGGGCCTTTTATTTGCACATTGTAATTGGGGTAATGAGGTAATATCACACACCTGGCCATGGAACAGCTGAGAAGCCAATTGTTCCATTACCTTTGGTCCCTTAACAAGTGGGAGGCACATATGCAAACTGCTGTAAGTCCTACACTGTTCACCTGAGTTGGATGTACATACCCTCAAATTAAACACATTGTGTTTGTTTCATTCAAACTCCATTGTGGTGGTGTATAGAGCCAAAGATGTTAGAATTGTGTTGAAGTCCCAATATTTCTGGACCTGACTGTATATGGTTTTTATTTGTATGTTTTTCACATAGGGCATATTCTTCCCTTTTTTGTGGTTTTATATATTACCAAGAAAGATTTTTTGTTATTCATTACATGTACTAAGGGTACTTAGATTCCTCTATTGTTGTTTCTTGGAGTCTCCTTTGTTGGCTCCTAGATTATTGTATGTCTCTAATATACCAGTTGGCTCTCCAATGTACTGGCTAGCTGCCGGAATGATACCTGTGCTATTGCCTACGCTGCCGCAGCTAGCGTCTTTACATGACATCCTCATTACATTTCTTGATACTTGTTGTGTGCATAATGCTTATATTGACACCTGTGTTTTATCTTGTGCATCCCTTTGCGTCAACCTGCACTGTGGCATGATGAAGAGCGATGTTCACATTGGACGTGGTTTGGTCAGTCCCTATTTCAGACCCAGTCTGGCATGTACATTGTCATCTCATGGTCCTAAATTCACTGTCTCCTGCGCTTACTTGCATTTCCAGTGTGCCGACCCATCCTGTTTGACTTTGTTGCTGTTCATACATTTGACCTTGGATAGTTTCCTCTACCAGTGTCTCTCTCTGCTGCAGTGACCAGGCTGGACCTCTTAGTAATTTGATATTCTGTGTTTCTGCCCTCAACTGGTATTTTGGTCTTGATTTTTTGTGAATGTTTATTGACTTTAACCAAGCCACTCTAAGGAATATTATACATCTTGTTAATCTCAGCTATGCTATAGTTCTGGTCCCCAAATCAATCCTAAAACCAGCCTTCCAATGTTCCATCCAGCTTCCCAAAATACCTATCAGTCTTCAAATGTATCAACTGGAGTTTATCCACCATACTGGCTGAGCTTCCAACTAATTTACTTCTGTACTGGCTGGCTTTACAGTCCACCAGCCCTCTCATCCATCGTCCCACCGGGCAAATGCACCTGTGTATCAATGGATACATGCATAACCTCACCTTTATTTACATTGCATTTCACCTGAAACTATTCCTCAAACATTTTTATAAAGTCTAAAGAAATTTCATTGAAATTTCAGTGCTTTCTCGTTTGGCACACTTCAGAGCACTTCGGCGATTCCAGTTCCCCAACTCTGCGGTGAATTCACTATTCACCACAGAGTCCCCCAAAGTGCGTCAATTGTGAAGCTACCGAAGACAGCCAAAGTGACCGCCGCAGGCGCCGAGCTGCTGGGGAAAAAAAAGAACTCTGCTATTCTTCTAAAAAGGTGTTTAAACCAATGAAAATGTGTGGCAATGATAAAAAAGGGTTCTATAAAACTAATACAACAATAATAAAAAACTGTTACAGAATAAAAAATAAGAAAAAGCCTTTAAAAAATTTGTTAATCAAACATTTCACCTGGAAAAAAATAACACCAAAAAGTTCCAAAAAAATAACTAAATAAGAAGCCTTTTTGCTGAAAATGAAAAGAATAAACGGTTGAATAAAAAAAGCCACGGTAATATATTTTTACATCGAATCCTATGAGATTCGCCTGTTTAAACCTGTCGAACTAAATCACCGAAAATCACTGACATTTTCGGTGCATTTCGGCATTCTCTGAATAGATTAATCATTACTTCTCAATTTTGCTGCCGCCGAAGATCACAGAATTGCAGCGAAATGCGCCATATTTCACTGTCAACTTGCCGTATTTATTGAATAGACGACCTGCCACAAAATTGCAATTTACAGTGAAATTCACTTTTCAGTGCAATTCGGTGGCAAGTTCCTTGCTTATTGAATAACCCTTAAAGTGAATCCTGTGATCTACTTGCTCACAACGAAGGCTTCATTTTTGTTATCTTGGCATTGGTATACACAGAGACACATTCTGATTATGATACATACAAGTACATACAGGGTTATTCAGAGAGCGGTGAAAAGCAGGAGAATGACTGGAGAATGGGAAATTCTAGGGCAAAATAGTTTATTTGGAAAGTGAGAAGAATGGGAGAATTTTTCTGGTTTGGATATTTTGACCTAAAATTTTTAATTCTCCGCAGTCATTCTCCTGCTTTTCACCTCTCTTTGAATAACCCTGATCGTCTTTATGATATCCATATTTATCAACCTCTGCATACAGAGAGATGTGTGAAATGGTTTATCTTCTGCTTTAAATCAGAATCTCTGTATCCCTCAGGATTCCAGCTGTTCTATCACCCTGCATTAATCTGCCTTGCTAAGCAAGCTTCATGTTCCCTGATTACTGCCAGATTCAAGCTCTGTCCTCGCTTTACAAAATTAATCAGATAACCGAAATTAGGTGCAATTTCATATCTCTCTATCTGCTATATAAACCTGAGGCATATCCATGTGACCATTACAGATTATGGAAGCCAAGCACACAGATCTTAGATCGTCCTGATCAGTAATGCTAGAGACAGACATCATTACCACTGGTGTAGTATAAACATTTGTAGTGTCAACTTGGTGCCTGACGCGACGCCTACTTACATTTTGGATTTCAATAGCATAAAATAGACTGCAACCAGGGGTCAATTGCTTTAAAAATAAGTATCGGAACTCCGCAAGATTCAGAGGAGGCTCTAGAGTTAATGAGGTTTTGTTTACAGCACAAATGTGAGACGCATTTATGGCACAAAAATGCAGAAATTAACCTCAAAAAACAATAATTAATGAAAACTAAAGGGGTTATTCAGAGAGCACCGAAATGTTGCCGACATTTCAGTGCTCTCTCATTCCCCGCAGTTCTCTGCACTTCGGGGAATAAAAGTTGAATTCAGCATTCACCGCAGGGTCCCTGGAGTGCTGAGAAAACCTGCTGAAAACCCACCGGAACTGCCGGAAAAACCACACCGATCACGCCTGATAAAGACGATGACTCGCCGATCACAGCATAGAGTAGCCGCTGGAAAAAGCCGACAAGCTGATGAACAGAGTAAAGAAAAAAAAAAAAAAACGTGCACTTGAGTTTCAAATTTGAAATAATGTTTGTTAAAAAAAACTACTGAACAAAAATGTCTGAAATTTACATATGATTGATAATTAAAAGGTGTGTTACAGAAAAAAGAAAAGATGCTTAAAAAACGGAAAAAATATTTTGCTGAAAATTTTTTGAAAAATTCCTTAAAGATCCTAAAAAATCAATAAAGAGACTTTTTACTGCAGATTAAAATAATAAACAGTTTATTAGATATTGCATTAAAACGGGAATATTTTTAACATTGAAGCCTTTGGGATTCGCCTGAATAAAACTGCCGAATGAAACCATTGAACAGCAGGGCACTTCAACAGCTTTTCTCTTCTGTTTGTGGTTCTCTGAATAGATTAACCGTTGCTTCTCTATGGGGGATTTCACTGTCGTCGAACAGGCACCGTACTTGCTGGCAGTTCGTCTAAATTTGGCAAACAGCCTGCTATCTGAATAGATGAATGGCCCTGAAATGCCAACGTACACAGAAACCTGGGGCTGTCCAGGCAGGGGTGTATCTGCCGCGAGACAAACAGGGTGGCAGAATCCAGGGGGCGGCAAAAAATGCCCACAAACATCCACACTGGTCATCAGCCGAACGTCACCAACAGGCTGAATGTTACCGACTGGCTGCCTGCCCCTGCAGCACTACCGAACAGTAAATATTTAAAAAAAAAATTAAATGGTGTAGATCCTGTGCACGCTCATACGCACTGCCCATTGCGCTGCGGAATATGCTGGCGCTTTATAAATAAAGAATAATAATAATAATAATTACGTGAGTTTTATTGCTGTAGAGCTCTATGATACGCTCTGATACAGGGGGCAGTCCCATGGGGTCAGTCATATGACAACTGGGTGCCTTTGCTGACAAGATATATGCGCAGATTGACTTTGACAGGTGCAAAAACTTAATGAGAGACAATTGTGGTTCTTAATTCTGATTGGCTGAATCGCTTGAAAACACAGTCCGCACACTGATTTCTGCGCGCAACGTTGCTGCGTGCGCGTTTTTGCGTGTCCGTTTTTCACGCGTTATTTTTTGACGGATGAAAAATGCGCGAGGATTTTAATACCAGCGTTGTTTTACGCGCGTTAACGTTTAACGATGCTCGCAAAAATTCACGCGTTCTGCGTGCGTTTTTGCGTGAAGAATGTAATAGTTGTCAATTTAAAAATAATTGTAATTTATAATATTGGTTTTAATTTTATAACAAATGTACATGTATTTGCATTCTTTTTAAGATCTCTCAGTGGATGTCAAGTAATTAAATTGATAGATCTATAGTCAAGCAATGAATCTGGTATAATCGCAACATGTCTGAAGGAGGAGGGGAATTGGGAGAGTTTCAAAAGGTTAGTCGAAAGAGGAACAATCACAGATCAGAGGTAACAAGCAAGGTGCCAGGGTATAGCATCAACATACAGTAAGACAAGAAGGGCACTATTCCATAGTTGGGGCTAATGTACCGTCTCAATATGCAATTGTTAGCGCTAGGAGAAGTAAGTTTAATGTCTGGCATCAATATTCTGATCTTGACCCTAAACTGGTGTGAAAAGGTTTTGCACCTTGCATGAGCTTAATGTACTTTGTTTCTCCTATCCCTGACATGTGGAGCGTAATCATTTTTTAGTGTCTCAAGGCGGTAGGTATTACAAAGTGCTGGCGCAAATTACCGTCGGGACGCAAAAGAAAAATGTCACCACCTCTTAAAAGCTGGTGTTAAAGGATTCTGCAAATGTAAAATTATTTAGCATGCTTCAAAAACACCCCTAAAAATCCCATACCTCTCATCCTGGGGTGACAGGGGTGGCCCGATCTACCGTTTATTTTTCCCGTGAGCAGAGTGAGTCTGGGAAAAAATAGATCCTAGTCTCCCTCTGGGATCACGCCACGGCGCTGCAAGATCTAGCGAGAGCGAGTTTGCGGCCCGGAATAGCAAGCCTCCATGGAGTCCTATGAAGCACCACTGCAGGTATCAGGGAGATAGCGCTGCGTTCTGGGGCGAGGTGCTGAGATACTGTAGATACTCGATTATACTGCTAGATTTTGGTGCCAAAAATTTACCATAAAATTGGAGGGGTCTTTTTATATTCGAGACATCTGCACCACGTGTAAAAAAAAAAAAAAAAAAGAACTTGCCTTGCTCTGGATCCCAAGTCTCCCGGAAGTTCCAGTAGTCTCGCTGAAGTGAATGCGGGCTCCCTGATGCTTGCAAACACTTCAGGAACTCCCTGATTTAGGAGAGTTGGGATCCATCACGGGCAGAGGGCACGTTCGGTTTAAGCCAATCTTTCACCTCGCTTGTCTCCGCCGGCCATCTAATCACTAGTAAAGATGGGTGGCCGTCGGCTTCATACTCGGTAACAACTGCAATCATTTTAGAGCAGAGCACCCTGGCCTGAGGAGGAGCCGGACTGTGTTACGAGAACCTGGATGGATCTTAATTGTTTACCGGTACAGTCAAATTTTGTTCCTCGCGTTATATTCGAGTCTTGAGTATTCTCTCATTTCCGTAATAAATCTCTATCCATTGCGTTATATTCGGGTCGCGCTATACTCGAGTATCTATGGTAGTACCTTCCCCGGAATAGGGTGTTAACATGGAGACTGTGTAAGGAAAAATCTGCAAGCACACGTTATCCTGCTTACCGTCTCTGTTAGCATCCACAATGGAATATTGCCTGATGAATCGCAAAATCTTACAGAATAACTGACAGATTTACAAATAATAAAAGTAAGTTTTTCCTTCACAAACAAGAAGAAAAATGAACTAATTTATTATTAGAAGTATATATTTTTTCTTCTCTAACAA
Source organism: Leptobrachium leishanense (assembly GCA_009667805.1). Classification (NCBI taxonomy): domain Eukaryota; kingdom Metazoa; phylum Chordata; class Amphibia; order Anura; family Megophryidae; genus Leptobrachium; species Leptobrachium leishanense. Next base: position 74,497,740 of record CM019065.1, read on the forward strand.
TTAAAATTTTAATTTCTTAAAAGGAAAATGTGCCTGAAAGGACCACTGATAATGATTGTAGCATTCACTCATAGGTTTCTAGTTTTGGTTTACAAAGAAACAAACCGTTCTCTTTGTCTGAATAATAAATATATAGGTTAAGTATGAAAGTGTAATTAGGGATTTTCAGTGAGAAGTTGTTCTAAAAAGGCAGAACAAACCATGCAAGATATTAAACTAAAGGATGGCTCAGAACCAAAGCAAACGTGATGTGATTCCTAACGATATTTAAGCTTCACGTGACAGGGTCCCTGGATTAGAGATTTCCCACTTTTTTTGACTAAAGTGCTGATTTTGTTGGTGCAATTCTGTTTACAAAAGGGAATTTCCTAGCAAATCTGAACAAAATCCATTCCGATGCTTATACATTAAGGTCAAGGGGTTCCCTGTACTTAGTAACTAAGGATTATCTGCAGCCTAGTGTTATGGTTAAAATCTGTAGAAAAAAAATGTGTGTATAGAAATATAGCTTTACATTGTGAGTGGACGCATTCACTAAATAAGGATAATATTTATAACAATATATTTGGGTCGGACGAAGCCGGCTGGTATGCTGGTGTAACGCGCGTCAGTCTTGGTGTTGTAACTATTTATGCTGTCTTGGTGTTTTAACCCCTTCACTGCTGAGCCATTTCGGGTCTAATTTTTCTTCTTTACTTTAAACATGGTCATGTTTGGTATCATTGGAAAGGCCATGCTCTGGCCTTTCTACTGATCACAAACATGACCCTCTAGCTGCCAACAGTGGTGAGATATCGTGGTTCAAAGGAACCCCCTATCTCCACCCCTATCTTTCCTTAGGAGTCAATGAGGACTTTCCCCACACGTCCTCAGCAGTGAAAGGGTTAATTATATTTATGTTGCCTGTAGCCGCAGGGCGAGCACAGAAATCAAACTAGATGGCAAGGGAGGAATATACTTGTATGTATGAAGCACTGTCTGGGTCCAGCAGGAACAATAAGGATTGCTGTATTCAGCCGAGTGTATGGTGGTTCTGATAACGAATGGCAAGCGAAGTAATTGAGTGCGCAGCTATTCCAGTTCTTTGGTTGGAACAATATTAACCATTCAAATGGGCATAATCTGACAACCATCCCCCAAATTGACTATGGTGTATGGCCATTTTTGTGACTTGTCACTTGTGCCCCCTGTGTGTATTGGCTAATTGTCTATGTCAGGGGTGGGCAAACTACAGCCCGCGGGCCACTCACGGCCCGCCACCGAGATTCTTGCGGCCCACCAAGCTGCACTGCAGCTCCCGTCAGCCCCGGCTCTCTAATCGGTCACCTCTGTAATTGCCGGACGCCGCTCCTGAAGGGGTCCTCGGGAGGCCCCAGAAGGCAGCCCTCTACAGTGCCTGTTTAGAGGGCCGCGTCTGCCTGATCGAGTCAGTATGCGTTTCGGGCTGGCTGGATCAGGCAGACCCGGCCCTCTAAACAGGCACTGTAGAGGGCCACCCGCGGGGGCCTCCAGAGGACCAACTTGAGGAGCAGCGGTGGCCAGTGATTACAGAGGTGGCCCATTAGAGAGCCGGGGCTGAGCGGGAGCTGCAGTGCAGGTCAGTGCGCCCAGAGCAGGCGGTGAGTGCAGATGGCAGAGGGATGGAGCAGCTGTATGGGGACAACAAATTGAGGGACCACCTGCCTGCTGCATGGGGACAATAAATTGAGGGCCCACCTGTCTGCTGTATGGTGACAATAAATTGAGGGACCACCTGTCTGCCGTATGGGGACAATAAATTGAGGGACCACCTTTCTGCTGTATGGGGACAATAAATTGAGGGACCACCTGTCTGCTGTATGGGGACAATAAATTGAGGGACCACCTTTCTGCTGTATGGGGACAATAAATTGAGGGACCACCTTCCTGCTGTATGGGGACAATAAATTGAGGGACCACCTTTCTGCTGTATGGGGACAATAAATTGAGGGACCACCTGTCTGCTGTATGGGGACAATAAATTGAGGGACCACCTTCCTGCTGTATGGGGACAATAAATTGAGGGACCACCTGCCTGCTGTATGGGGACAATAAATTGAAGGGCCTGCCTGCTGTATGGGGACAATACATTGAGGGACCACCTGCCTGCTGTATGGGGACAATAAATTGAGGGACCACCTGTCTGCTGTATGGGGACAATAAATTGAGGGAATTTTCATACGTTGTAAATTGTAATTGAAGTAGACAAAATATATATGCGGCCTCCCGATAACAATAAAATTTTCAATGTGGCCCTCCGTAGAAAATGTTTGCCCACCCCTGGTCTATGTCGATTGTCTGATCTATGTTTTTTAATTAGAGCTTCAGAAGTTTTGTTTGCTTTTATATAAGAATATTAAAAGTTACGTTTTATGATCCCACAATCCTGATCTAATTGGGTTGTTTCTTTAGTTGGAGGGAGCAGCCCTCTATGTGTTTCTTGCTGCAGCTTAGTTGGAGGTTCAGGTTGCGGTCACATGAACGCACTGAGTGCGTCCGTGTCACCGCAATTCCCTGCGTCCATCGCGATTTTTGACAGGCTGGATGGGGAGGGCCACACGGTGCAGCGTGCGCACGAATTGCGCGTGCTACCACGTCCGTACGTGATTTAAGCCTCCCCGTCAAAAACCTACGACGGACGCTGATGGGGCTACAAAGCACGATCCTCCATAGGAGGAAATGTGGGAGAAAATGTGCAATACTAAACGCACGTTACACCGTGTGGCCCTCCCAGTCCAGCCATCAGAACGCTACAACGGATGCTTGGAGGAGGAGTCACTACGGATGCACTCAGTGCGCTCGTGTGAACCCGGCCTAACACCAACACTATCAGGGTTATTCAAAGAGAAGTGAAAACCAGGAGAATTGCCAGGAGAATGAACAATCTAGACCAAATAGCCGATTTGGAAAGTGATATAAATGGGTGAATTTTTCTGGTTTGGCTATTTTGACCTAGAATTTTCACTTCTCCAGTCATTCTCCTGTTTTTCACCTCTCTCTGAATAACCCTGTATCAGAGTTATTCAGAGAGCATGAAAAGCAGGAGAATGACTGGAGAATGAAAAATTCGAGGTCAAAATAGCCGATTTGGAAAGTGAGATGAAAGGGAGAATTTTTCTGGTTTGGCTATTTTGACCTAGAATTTTTCATTCTCCAGTCATTCTCCTGCTTTTCACGCTCTCCGAATAACCCTGCATATCATTATTTGCTAGGATTCAGGTACTATTGCTTTCAAATTTTTTTTTTTTCTGGTAAACACTGCAGCACTTTGAGCACAAGCAGATGTGGCAACCAGAACTTTTCCTTGGAAGCTCCATGTATCAAATCCCTGCACCACAAACGGCTCTGCTCTTTCCACTGCCCTATAGTTGTCTGAAGCTGAATGTGAAGAGGTTAATAATAATCAGTCTCTCATGGTGAACCCATCCACTGAAACTATTATTGGAATTTACCTCAAATTGTTTGATTGTTTAGGACTGCCTCTATGGTTCCTCGAGCTCCTGCACTCCAGACCTTTTTACTAAATCTTGGAGAACTGATTGCCTGGTACATCTTGTGCCTCTTTGGACTATACTTTTCCTACCTGATACCTCATCTACATATTTTTGACTTTTCATAATGACTCCAGCCACTTTGCTTGTGACTCGGGATTAGCGGCAAGTTGCTGTACATTAACGTCGCCTGCACTTTGTGTAGAAGCTGGAAAAAATGCCTCGGCATAACAACAGCAAAGTATTGCAACATTAAGGCTGGGGTCAGACGAGCGCACTTTTAACGTGCGTTCTGGCGCACATAATTACGGCCGCACTAGCAGCAAATGACGGGCAATGACGGCCAATATACGAAGTACGGTCGCACGAAAGTCCGGCCGCGCAACGCAAGTGGCAAACGAACGCATTTTTTCGAGAACGCTGAACCGCTAGTACGGACGTACAGAGTGCGCAGCTGCGGCATAGCGGCGTGTTTGCGTGATTAGGAGACGTCAGACGCTGCTCATGTCCGGCCAACATAACGTCCAGACACCCAAAGTTTCCTGGTTTGGATCCGTAAAAAATCACGCACAAAAATGCGCATCGTATGACCGTTTTCGCGAATTCCGTGAAAAAATACGTCAATTCGTTCGGACGCACTTTTTTACGTTCGCATGTAAAAATGCTTTCGTCTGACCCTAGCCTTAGGGCCCTATTACATTCTTCGCGCACAATTGTGCGCGCGCGTATTAACACGAGGGGAAAAACCCTTCGCACTGAACGTCGTATTACGACGTTCGCGCACAAAATGCACGTTAACGTCTAACGCGAGTGAGCCTGCGCGAACCCTTTGCAAGCGCAATTTAGTGCGCGCATCCTATACTTAACATTGTGAGCGCAAATGCGTTTGTGCGCTGGTACGCGCATGGTATTACAATCCTAGCGCAAAATTTAACGGACAACATTTGCGCGCATAATGTTAACGCTTTATTATATGTGTGAATGTAAGACATACTTGTTTTTTTATGGCATAGCATGAAATATTGGATTATTTGGGTTTGTCAAATTATCAGTTTTTTGGGGGTACAAATATAATACGTACCTGTTGACAATGATTTTCCATTAAAGGCATTTGGATAATGATCATCAGGGATCAGACATGCCGGGTAGTATCACGATCAGGATAGTAATTCTGCTTTTTACAGTATTAAACGAATATAAAATGTTTATATAATATGAAATAATAGAAAAATGAAAATATTTTGCCAAGTACCTCTTTTTAATGCGACCTTTACCTAAAAATGCAAAACTTTGATGGAGATGTATTTAATTCAAATGCCTGAACCTGTAATCATTACTGTGACACTGTATAATAACAGTAATAGGAACCTATCGTAGAGCTTTAGAGTGATTTTGCATTTTAATAAGCCGTTAAATGGTGCACAGATGGCTCTGGATTCCAAACCTTCATTCTAATCCCTGTGAGGAGAGAATTAACCCTTATAATAATGAATAAGGACAAATTGATGTTATAAGAGATGCAATTAAAAAGTGAAATTTATTTGAAACGTTAGAGCAGGTTCAGATAAGTTCAGGGGAAAATAATCTTCGGCAATTGGCAGGCATAAAATGTAAAGGCAATTTTAGAGTTAGTGACTGTGAGAATAAATCCTAGTCATATAAAAATCTTCATTGTTTATAATGTCTAACCGACCAATTATTACAATCAAGCAGATGTAAATATATGTGAAAGGCTGAACATCCTAGGCTTGTGTCTTTACGTTAATTTACATTACAATGTACTATAAGCCAGCACGACAAACCCTTAGAGCTAATGTTTAACCATGGACAGAAAAATGCTCGTTTCATTATAGATATACAGGGTTATTCAAAGAGAATCGAAAAGCCACCGCACATTCGGTGACTTTTCGTTCTCTTCAATTCGGCGCGATTTGGCGATCCCATTTCGGCGACCCTGCGGTGTATTCAGCAAGCATCACAGAGCCGTCGTAGCACAGGGAAAAGTCGCCGCAAACCCGACGAAAACTCACCGCAAAACACAGGCGAATGCACAAAGAAACCCGCAAAAACATCTGGATTAACCCCGCCGAACACGCCAGAGAAACCTGAGCAGCCGCCGATCACAACGCAGAGCAGCCGCCGGAAAAAGCCGACACCGCAGGCGAATGGAGTGAAAAAAAAACAGTACAATCTCCATGAGAGCTGGGGGCAATCTCCATATCCATGTGAGTTGGGGGCAACCTACATATCCATGTGAGTTGGGGGCAATCTACATATCCATGTGAGTTGGGGGCATTCTGTGTATATATATCTTGGGGTGGGATATATACATGTGAGCTGTGGGCATTTTTATATGAGGTCTGTTCTTATTGAAAAGCGGTCACATGACTAGGGATGAGCTGTTTGGTTCAATCTGTTCAGAGTTCGCATCGAACATCGGCCGTTCGACAGTTCGCGAGCTTCGAACATTTCCGCGTGTTCGGTTCGAGTTCGAAAAAAAAATAATTGAAAAAAGTATAAAAAATGCTTAAAAAATACTAAAAAATCTACAAATAAAGAGACTCTTTACTGCAGAATATTATAAGCAACGGTTTATTAGATATTGAATTAAAATGGGAATATTTTTAACATTGAAGCCTATGGGATAAAACATTCTTGTTACTAAAACATCAGGCAGACACGGCCCTCTAATCAGGCACTGTAGAGGGCAGCCTGCAGGGGCCTCCCAAGGATCCCCTTGAGGAGCATTGAGGAGCATGCGGCCGCCGGATGACAGAGCTGCGACTGTGCGGACTGTCCGCCCAGGTGCATGTGGCAGAGACAGGGAGGGAGCCACTGTACCTGTGGCGACGGCAGACCCCCCTCTACAACCAGGATCCAGTGAGCCCCCACTGACCACCAGGCTAAGGTAAGGTGACACATTTCTAAAAAAAAAAAAAATCCGAGGACATTTTTAAATGTCCCCGGGAATGTAAAATAAAACTTTTTTTTTCTTTCTCTACCTGGCTGAATGTATTTAATCTATATATATTAGATACATTCAGACAGGTAGAGGGGGTGGCATGTGGGCTGCACGGGGTCTCAGGCAGTGTTTTTTGTCTGTATATTTTTAGCAAATTTATAGGGGAAGGTAAGGGCAGGTATGATATAAATATATATATATTATATATATATCTATATTATTATAAATATATATATCCAGACTTGTATTACACACACATTTTGGCAACTAATTGCCCCCCCCCATTTGACTGATCCCTCCAGAAGAAATGTTGAACCCGATAGAGCAGAGAATAATATATATATTCTCTGCTCTGTCGGGTTCAACATTTCTTCTGGAGGGATCAGCCAAATGGGAGGGGGGGGGCGCATTTAGTTGAGATTGTCCACATGCCACCCCCCCATGTGCGTATGTGTATATATGGTCTGAGGTCTGTGGGTGGGTGTATATATATATCTGCGTGTTGATATTTACGTATATATAGGTCTGCGTGTTGATATATATGTATATGTCTGTGTGTGGTATCCAGGGCCGGTGCAAGCATTTTTGTTTTCCCCAGGCGAAGTTGCGTTTTGGTGCCCCCCTCCACCCAATCCATGCCATGCCAATCGGGAGTGTTTGGTGTCCTCACCCATTGCCAATCTATGCTGTGCCTGGTTCCCCTCCTGTGCCACAGGGCCAATCTACAGAGTGTGTGGTCCCATCCTTTGGCAATGTGGCATAGGAGGGGCACCAGGCACTGCACAGATTTGCAATGTGGCCTTGTGGTGCACCCTGGTCTTGCTGTGTCAATATACCACATATTTCAAACTGCCTGCCACTCCCAGTGTTTCCCTGTGATCCTGCTACCTACCACTCTCACTCTGTTGCTGTGGTCCACTGTCTGACTCCAGGTCTCCAGAAGCAGACTGGCAGCAGGATCATCGTCCTCTAATTCAATTCACTCCCCCTTAATTCATTTTTCCCCTTTAATTAGTATGAACGTATGACAGAGCTCCACAACAATAAAACACAGTAATGTGCGCTGTTTATGAGCGTATGATAGAGCTCCACAGCAATAAACCTCACAGTAATGTGCAGGGTGTATGAGCGTATGACAGAGCTCCACAGCAATAAAACTCGCAGTAATGTGCAGTGTGTATGAGCGTATCACAGAGCTCCACAGCAATAAACCTCACAGTAATGTACCAATATCAGTTTACTCAAACCCCCCAGCAGAACATTACACACACACACACACACACACACCCAGCAAAACATTACACACACCCCAGCAGAACATTTCACACACACCTCCCCAGGAGAACATTCCACCCCCCCAGCAGAACATTACACCCCCCCCAGCAGAACATTACACCCCCCAGCAGAACATTACACACACACACCCCCTCCCCTCCCTCATTTTATTCAAACCTTTTAAAAATATTCTTTCGGCCTCTCTGTCCAGTCCTCCTTCACACTACAGTGGAAACACGCAGGCTGATTCTGCTGCAGGGCTACGCCCTAAGCTTTGGGGTTTGTCCTCCAGGCTTTTCTGCTGCTGCGTGCCCTGGCTATGCATGTCACGTGAGGGGGGCGGTGCCAAATTATGCAGTGTGCCTGCTCATGTTTAGAATGTGGGACTGAGGCAGGCATACTTCATCGGTTTGAGAGTGCGCGGCTGGGCCCCTGGTTGATGTCTGAAGATCATTCATATCTCTATTCATATCTTCCGGTATTTTAAAAACAGATTTTTCAGCCCCTCACACTGACAGCAAGCCAGGACAATAAGACGGCCGTCTGTGCCGCCTGAGGCTAGGGTCAGACTGAGGCAGTGCGAACGCGCGTTCTGGCGCACTTAATCACGGCCGCACTAGCAGCAGATGCCGGGCAATGACAGCCAATATACGAAGTACGGTCGCACAAAAGTCCGGCCGCGCAACGCAAGTGGAAAATGAACGCATTTTTCCGAGAGCGTTAAACCGCTGGTACTGACGTACAGAGTGCGCTGCGGCCGCATAGCAGCGTGTGTGTGTGATTAGGAGATGTCAGACGCTGCTAGTGTGCGGCCAACATAACGTTCAAACAGCCGGATTTCCCTAGACTTCTTTTCACCCCATCGTCATGAAATACGTCCAGAATTGCGCATCGTCTGACCACTTAAGCGTATTCCGTGAAAAAATGCGTGCGCACGCATCGACGTACATTTTGACGGTGGCCGCAGAAAATGCGCTCATCTGTCCCTAGCCTTACACTAGCGCCGGCCTTGGTGGTATCAATGCATCCCTACTCTTTACACAGCGCTCCGTGTCCCTATAATATATATGATCCGGGGTTACCTTATTTTTACATTTTTATACTATTCCTATTAAATTAACAGTAATTTTTTATGTATTTTATTCAGTAGAAACTTTTTTTGCCTATATAACATGTGCTTTCTGAAAATAAAAAGGTTTTGTGTGTACATTTTAATTTAGTTAGTGGATTCCTGTCCAGTGCGGTGAGAAGCAAACGTAATGCAGTGTAAACACGCTGCGAGGCGGAGCGGAGTGAAGTCAAGCCTGCAAAATGTTTGCTTCTCTTCGCTTCGCTACGCTGTGCGTCGCTACACGCTCAGTTTGTCTCAGTCTTTATTCCCGCATCGCTAGCTTACCGAATCAGTTTGTATACTTGTTACTGACCCTGCTTGTTCTGAGGACCCGATCTGTTGCCGACTTTGCCTGCCATTTGACTATTCTCTCTGTGTATTCCCTGCCTGTTCTGTTTGCTTCCTGTTGCTACTGGTGTGCACTGATTCTCACCATATACAGTAGCGCAGTACAAGTGCCTAAACATTGCTGACCCGGTTTTGTTATAGCTGCTGGTGTAACTGAATAGATCGGGGATCTCTTCTGCATTACCAAAACCTCCACCACTGCACTCTTCCACAATACCACAGAGGGGTTACGGTGTGACGACACTTGCTGCCACCAAAGGCATAAATTTGGGTGCACTGACGCCTGTACCAGATTCATATCATTTTAATATTTGACCGCAGAGTCCAACCCTGCACTCTTCCACAATACCACAGAGGGGTTACGGTGTGACGGCACTGTTGCCGACACTAAAGGCCCAATTTTAAAGCACTTATTGTTACTTTCATCCAAAGCTGCATAAGTTTCACCATTATTTAGCCAAAAAAATCACTAAACTTGTTCTGCGTGTCTTAAAACGTCTCTTTTCATACAGGCTGCCGCCCCAAGCAGTTGTTTATGAATAGATTAAAGGAAAACCATTTACCATAATTTGAAATGTCATTTTTTTTGTTTTTAAATGTTTCTATACATCCTACAAATCCGCCACTTCACAGGCAGGTTATGGGGACCTCCTAGGCACGATATTTGAAGGAATTTTTTGTTTTTATTCTTAACCTTTATTTCATGGAAAACTCACTGTTCCTTTAAAAATGTTTTTTTTTTTTACTTTTTGTCCTTGTTTCCTGTCCCCCAGGGCACTACCCGGACCCCCACACACCTTTTATGGCAAATATCTTGCACATATGCCCTCTTGGAGGCACTCTAAAACTCGAACTTTTGAGTCCCATTGACTTGCATTGAGTTCGGTTCGTGTTCGCGTTCGAACTCGAACTTTTGAAATTGTTCGAGTTCGAATGTGAACCGAACACGGGGGTGTTCGGCTCATCATTACACATGACATAAAATAAAAGTATCAGTACTCGGTATCGGTGAGTACTTTTAAAAAGTATCGGTACTCGTACTCGGTCTTAAAAAAGTGGTATCGGTGCCATTTGTGATTTTCTGCAGGGCAGGCATTTTCAACCTCCATTGGTGCTGCAGGGAGATTCCCGGTGGGCCGATAGCTCAGTAGGCCAGTGTGTGAATGCTGGTTCACCACTTCCTCGCTGTCTGTAAAACAGATGCAGTCTCATATTGTGGCCACCGTGCCACATCAGCCTCAACTTAAGACATGGTGCATCAGCCTCAACTTAAGACATGGTGCGCACTCAACCTCAGCCGCTGCGTTGCTATACGTGGGAGTGGGCAAAGGAGAGGGTTGGGAAACAATATAAAATATTAGCTCCACCATAACCCACAATGCCACACCTCCAAAAAGCATCTCTAGATGAATGTACCTGAAGTCTTAAGTGACGACCTTCACAGGAAGTTTTTTCTAAATGTATTTATTGATATTTTTATTATTATTTATTTTGTATTTTATTCTTGTAATACATTATTTATAATGCACTAAAACAGGTGATTTCCAGCTTGGGTGGGCCCTTAATTTTTTTTTTCTCAATGTATGTTTCCTCATTTTAACTTAATCCACTTGGAAGATCTATCTGGTATCTAATACCTTCTGGATTAAATAATGGCAGTGCTATCCAGTTTTGTAAATTAATATCCTTACATTAAATGTTCACCCAGTTTCACGTACATTATTTCTGAGTCAGAATCAGACTCAAGGACCGGGAGAGAGTATATGGTGATATGGCAATAGTAGTGTGAACCGTGAGGATGATGGGACTGGGCAGTGGCGTGCGCAGCCTGTCACATCAGGGTGTGCACACATGGAATATTTATTAATTAAAAACTTATGTTTAGAAGATTTTGCACAAACTACACATTTTTCATTAGAAATAACAAGCCTGTAATCAGAGATACAGTCAGGGCCATATTACAACGTTGGTGCTATCTTAACAAGAGCTGTTGTAAACTGAAAACCTCCATAGGCTATAATGGCTCTGGGAAGTTTACAACAGCTCTGGTTAAGTTAGCACCAACTATGTAATATGGCCCTCAGTTTTTATGATTTTCATCATGAACCAGATAAGGGACATCTAAAATGTCAGTGTGCCTGGGCCCACCAGGCACACTCCCTGCGCACGCCTATGCCTGTTTGCTTGTTCGATCATTTTAGGAAGCCCTTTACATGGTGACACTGTGTATCTTATTTTGTGCCATGATTCCACTATGTTTGCTTGGTAATTATTCAGTCATTTCTGCTGCCGCAATATTACAGAAGACATTTTCTGGGTTGAGTTTTTCCATATCCTGCTTTTTCTATTCATACATTGAGACCCCTTACAGATGCCTATGTACATACATTTTAAGAGAAATATTTGGAGGATTTATGATAACAGCATAGGGGTCATTCAGAGAGCATTGAAATGTCACTGACATTTCAGTGTTCTCTCGTTCCCAACACTTCGGGGAATCAAATTCCCTGACCCTGCGGTAAAATCAGCATTCACCGCAGGGTCCACGAAGTACGGGGAAAAGCCGCCTCAAAACCGCTAATTGGGGGAAAAAAAACTCCACAAAAACGCCGAAATTATTGGAACCACAACCATGACAACATTCTTGTCCTCATCCAATTCAAAATCGATTTCTAATTCTTATTTCTCCTATTCTAAATCTATGTATGTTTTTGTTGATTTTGTTTTTTAAAATCTTTTTTTAATTTAACTCTTTGCTAAGGGTATTCTATATGTTAACGTTTACATTTTTTCTTTTCCTAATGACATGTCTTCAGAGCTCTTGCAGTCCATACTAATAAACCATTGATATTTCAGTTGATTTTTTTTTTAGTGATAGTACATTAAATTCTTTCTGCTTTTGGTTTATTCTCTCATTAATTTTCTCTATAGCCTTGCAGGGTTATTCAGAGAGAGGTGAAAATCAGGAGAATTACCAGGAGAATGAACAATCTAGACCAAATAGACGTTTAGGAAAGTGAGATAAATGGGAGAATTTTTCTGGTTTGGCTATTTTGACCTAGAATTTTCCATTCTCCAGCCATTCTCCTGGTTTTCACCTCTCTCTGAATAACCCTGAAAATGTATTTCTTACCAGACGGAGCATGCTATGTTTTCTTATTAGCTTAGGATTCTGAATTTATAATTCCATATGAAGATTCATGTTATTTTTGTACAATGACTAGATCATTACGTGACTACATAGGACGAAATATTGAGTTGCCTAAGGCTAGGGTCAGAGTGGGGCAGTCGGAACGCGCGTGCAGACGCACTAAATCACGGCGGCAGTAGCAGCACATAACGGCCAATGACGGCCAATATACGCAGTACGTGCGTACCAAAGTGCGCCGACACCACGCAACCAGCAAATGAACGCATTTTTCTCAGAACGTGAAACCGCTGCTACTGACGTACAGAGTGCGCTGCGGCCGCATGGCAGCGTGTGTGCGTGATTAGGAGACGTCAGACGCTGCTAGTGTGCGGCCTACATAACGTTCAAACAGCCGGATTTCCCTAGACTTCTTTTTACCCCACCGTCATGAAATACGTCCAGAATTGCGCATCGTCTGACCACTTAAGCGTATTCCGTGAAAAAATGCGTGCGCACGCATCGACGTACATTTTGACGGTGGCCGCAGAAAATGCGCTCATCTGTCCCTAGCCTAAGTTAGCATTAGATGATTAGGATATTTAGCTTACGTTTTGACCTGTATTAGCTTTTTATGAATTACTAGATTATATGAGGCGTCTCATGTAGAAACTATTCAGATCAGATCTTCTTCATGATCTCTATGGATAGATACTGAATCTTCCATTGGCATTGGTATGTTATGTTAGATTTACTGTTTCATCAAACGTTCAAACTTTAATAATTTCTCTCATTTTGGCTTTTGTAAATTTTGCTTATTTTTAATAAATAGATTCAAACCTTTATATGTGAATATTCTTACCACTCTTTTCTGATACATTGTAATGTGTAATGCCACTCACACAACACAACCATAAACGGAACTTTCTGAAGGAAGCCTCTTTATTTCTTATAACTAACTGTAAATGTAACTATAGGAGAACATCAGTAGGAACATTGATGTTCAAGGGGGTTTTCAAAGAACCTGAGCTGAGCCCATGGTCTTTTTAGAGGTTAAGATGAGACAGGTATGCTGTCTTCTGTCTCTTTCTTTTGTCTGGTGTTAGTATATGATCCAAAAGAAGGCAAAACAATCCCCCAGTCTGAAAGTGCTTGATGAATAAGCAACATACTGGAAAAAAATGTCCTTCTTGACCCCAGAATGGCGATCAGATATCATGCAGCCTATGACTAGGGATTAGCCGAACACACCCGTGTTCAGTTCGCATTCGAACTCGAACAATTTCAAAAGTTCGAGTTCGGACGCAAACACTATCCAAACTCAATGCAAGTCAATGGGACCCGAACGTTAGATTTTTAGTGTCCTCCAAGAGGGCATATATGCTAGATATTTGCCATAAAAGGTGTATGGGGGTCCGGGTAGTGCCCTGGGGGACAGGAAACAAGGGCAAAAAGTTTAAAACAAAAAACATTTTTAAAAGAACAGGGAGTTTTCCATGAAATAAAGGTAAAGAATAAAAACAAAAAATTCCTTCAAATATCGTGCCTAGGAGGTCCCCATAACCTGCCCGTGAAGTGGCGGATTTGTAGGATGTATAGAAACATTTAAAAACAAAATAATGGCATTTCAAATTACGGTAAATGGATTTCCTTTAATCTATTCATAAACAACTGCTTGGGGCGGCACCCTGTATGAAAAGAGGAGACGTTTTAAGACACGCAGAACAAGTTTAGTGATTTTTGTTGGCTAAATTATGGTGAAACTTATACAGGCTTTGGATGAAAGTAACAATAGGTGCTTTAAAATTGGGCCTTTAGTGCCAGCAACACTGTCATCACACCGTAACCCCTCTGTGGTATTGTAGAAGAGTGCAGGGTTGGAACTTGCAGTCAAATATTAAAATGATATGAATCTGGTACAGGCGTCAGTGCACCCAAATATTTTGCCTTTGGTGGCAGCAAGTGCCTTCACACCGTAACCCCTCCGTGGTATTGTGGAAGAGTGCAGTGGTGGAGGTTTTGGGAATGCAGAAGAGATCCCCGATGTATTCAGTTACGTCAGCATCAGGGGATTGATAGCTGCTGATCCAGGATTGATTCATCTTTTTAAATGTCAGCCAGTCTACAGAGTCGGTGGACAGCCAGGACATACTTGAAAACAAGAGAAATCTTAATGTATCCTTCCTGGTAAAGTCCTTTCTCAAAAAAAAAAAAACAGACGCACTCTTTTGTCTGGGCATGGTGGTGTGCCGCTGGCTGGTCGGTTCCCAGCACTTCCTGATGGCAGATTGGCATCTGAGGGGCGGGGCCTGGTGTAGTCACAAGGAGCCGCCGGGTTTAAAACAGGGCAAGAGGGATTGCCTCATCGCCCTGACGTGGAGTTCGATTCCAGCAGCGCTAAGTTTATTCCTACATTGATATTCTGTTACCGACCCATTTCTGTATGCGATTTCTTCTTCTGTTAATTGACCCGGCTTGTACTTTGACCACTCTATCTGTACGTTTGTATATCGCTGTCTGTGAGCATTGGCAATTTAACCCTATGCTTGCCGCTGGGTTTATTGCTCGCTGTCTGGGTTCTGACCCATCTCGTCTTGGGGTATCGCTTGTGACCTTTCGAGGTACCGTTACCCAACGTACAGCTCATGTTAATGTTCATGTGAAAACCGCGATTAAGAAAGATTGTTTATTTCTGCCGTTTGTTTTTTCTAATCGCATCTCTGAATATACTCGTGAGAACAACCTTGTCTGCAAGTCAGTACCTTCTGGTATTAGCCAGGTATCTACTATCTGCAATTTCAAACCAGTCCATACTGTTTCTGAATTTCTTTTGATTGCCATGCACCTTAAATACTTCACGGACTGTCGTCCCACGTATCATATTTCTGAGCGTGTCCTAGGTAATCTGTTGGTCTCGAAACCTTCAGAGCCTAGAGGCAATTCAGTTAGCACTTGAGTCTCCTTGGCTATTAAGTTACAGTCTGTAGTTTATGAACCTTTTTTGTTATTCAAGCAGATACTTTTGCCCTTAAGGATCTCAACTCCGCTACTCGTGTGGAAGCGTTACCACTACCATAACACAGAGGCACTGAACTTCCTTTCAGAAAGCACGCTGGATGAAGGGCAACCTAGTAGCTCCACAGCATATTGGCTAAGTTCTGGCCAGTGATCCAATCTCAACACCCAGTAAGCCAGTGGATCATCTGCTGTAAAGGTATCCAGGTCTGCCCTTGCCCCTAGGTAGTCCTGCACCATACGGTGAAGATGCTGGCAATGGGTGTACATTTGACGTCCCAGGGCGTCGTGGACTAAAAAAATGTAAAAAGGCATCAGTCAAGCGGCCCCGGCCTTCACCGCTCTTCCTCTGATCATCCGCAGCCTCAGAAGCACCTGTGTCATCACTTGGTAACCTACCAGTGCCTGGAAAGGTGTTACACAAGTATCGCTTTAGAGCGTCCTCAAGTTGTTTCATCCTGTCCTCCCTCTGTGCGGGCAGGATGAGCTCTGCAACTTTGTATCGTGGATCAAGAAGGCTTGCCAACCAGTAATGATCCCTCTCCTTGATAGCACAAATCCTGGGGTGCTTTAGCAGGCTTTGCAGGATAAGGGAGCCCATGCAGCGTAGGTTGCAGATGGCATTAGTTTCCGAGTCTTCCTGGTCAATGAGGATGACCCCATCGTGCACTTCCTCCTCCCAGCCATGAACTAGTCCTTGGGTTTCTGGGCACACAAAACCCTCCCTTGAGGAATCCCCACCTTCAATACTCCCAATACTTTAATATTCCTCCTCCTCCTCATCCTCCTCATCCTCCTCCTGTCTGATCTGAGGACCCGCAAGAATGCTGTCTGCGTAAAGACTGGGGCCTTGAGAGCTAGGGAAGGCCTCCTCTTCCTCCCGCTGCTCTGCCTCTAGTGCTACATCTATAATTCCCCGCAGAGTGCGCTCCAGCAGGAGGCTGAGTGACAGGCAACAGAGGGTTGTGGTAAATGGAGTTTATTCGGCGCAAGGTCTTATTACCAGTGGGGTACCTTAGGGGTCAGTACTTGGACCCATTCTCTTTAATATTTTTATTAGTGATATTGCAGAAGGTATTAATGGAAAAGTATGTCTTTTTTCTAATGACACAAAGATTTGCAACAGGGTTGACGTTCCTGGAGGGATCAGCCAAATGACAAATGATTTAGGTAAACTAAAAAAATGGTCGGAGCTGTGGCAATTGAGTTTTAATGTGGATAAGTGCAAGATAATGCACACGGGACGTAAAAACCCAAGGCCTGAATATAGAATATTTGATACAGTCCTAACCTCAACATCTGAGGAAAGGGATTTAGGGGTTATTATTTCAGAGAATCTAAGGGTAAGTAGTCAATGTAATAGAGCAGCAGGAAATGCTAGCAGAATGCTTGGTTGTGTAGGGAGAGGTATTAGCAGTAGGAAAAGGGAAGTGCTCATGCCACTGTACAGAGCACTGGTGAGACTTCACTTGGAGTACTGTGTGCAGTACTGGAGACCGTATCTCCAGAAGGATATAGACATCTTAGAGAGAGTTCAGAGAAGGGCTACTAAAATGGTGTACGGCTTGAAGGAGAAAAGTTACCAGGAAAGGCTTAATGATCTTAACATGTACAGCTTGGAGAAAAGACGAGACAGAGGAGATATGATCGAAACATTTAAATACGTAAAGGGAATCCACAAGGTAGAGTAAGGGAGTATATTTAAAAGGAAACAAAATAGCAAAACAAGAGGACATAGTCTTAGATTAGAGGGGCAAAGGTTTAAAAGTAACATCAGGAAGCATTATTTTACTGAGAGGGTGGTGGATACATGGAACAGCCTTCCAGTTGAAGTGGTAGAGGCCAAAACAGTAATTGAATTTAAGCAAGCATGGGATAGGCATAAGGCTATCCTAAACAAAAGATAAATCCAGGTTAAGTATCCATGTAATTGGGCAGACTAGATGGGCCGAAAAGGTTCTTATCTGCCGACATTTTTCTATGTTTCTATGTTTTTAACACTGAAGGAATTGTGTCACTGATGCATGCACTGTCCCTGCTCACCATCCTCGTTGCCTCCTCAAATGGTGACAGTACAGTGCATGCATCCTTGATCATCAGCCACTGCGGCGGGGGGAAACAAGTTGACCTGAACCTGTCCTTGTGCTATACTCACACAGGTACTCATTTATGACCCTCTGCTGCTTGTGCAGACGCTGCAGCATTGCTAATGTCGAGTTCCTCCTGGTGGGCATGCCACAGATCAGACGGTTTGTGGGAAGGTGGAATTCTCTTGGAATGTGGGAAGGTGGAATTTCTGCCAGGCGAACGCTTACTGGGAATGACCGTCTGAAGTGGCTGCAGACTTTTCTGGTCTGGCTGAGAAGCTCTGCCAGCCCTGGGTACCTGGTTAGGAAATGCTGTACCACCAGATTTAGGATGTGTGCTAGGCATGGTACATGCGTCAACTTACCCAGGCGTAGGGCGGAGAGAAGGTTGCTGCCATTATCACAGACAACCATTCCCAGCTGAAGCTGGCATGGTGTTAACCATCTCTGCGCCTGCCCCTGCAGAGCTGACAGAATTTCTGGCCCAGTGTGGCTTCTGTCCCCTAAACAAACCAGCTCAAGCACAATATGGCACCTTTTTGCTTGAGCCATTGCGTAGCACCTGCCACACGTCGGTTTAACTGCCACTTCACCAGAGACAGAGAAGGAGGAGGAAGAAGAGGTGGTGGAGCAGACAGACCTCATATAAGCAGCTTTCTGGAGGCGTGGTGGATGAACAAGCTCCAGCACAGAGCCCCGTCCTGGATCCCTCCCAGCTGCAAGCAGAGTTACCCAGTGTGCCGTGAAGGAAATGTACCATGCTTGGTGAATGGATCACGTGTCTAAAGTCAGGTGCACTTGCTGCTGGCAGCCTTTCCCAATGACTCCATAACATTGTCTTCCATGTGCTGGTATAGTGCTGGAATGGCCTTCTGTGAAAAGAAATGGCGTTTTGGAACCTGCCACTGTGGTACAGCACATTCGGCAAATTCACGGAAGGAAGCAGAGTCCACCAGCTGGAAAGGCAGCAGCTGTAATGCGAGTAATTTTGCTAAGCTGGCATTTAGACGCTGTGCTTGGGGATGGTTGGGACTATATTTTTTCTTACGCTGTAGCAGCTGGGGCAACGTAATCTGACTGTGTAAATCTTCAGCTGATGGGATGCTGTCATATTCTGAGGAAGGACGTGGTACACCCATTACTGTAGCATCATCCCTGTCAGTGGAGGTTGTAGGCAATGACATGGCAGGACATATAGTGGGGGTAGAGACAGATGAGGAGGACCTATGCAAAGTGTTGTGCCAACGGGATGCGTGGTAGGTGGTCATATATCGCCTCAAGCATGTGGTACCCAGGTGTCTGATGTCTTTCCCACGCTTGATCCTCTTCCGACATAGCTTACAAATAGCAACGCTGCAGTCTGCTGCACATGTCGTGAAGAACTCCCAGACAGCAGAGATCCTGCACGTGTGCTGCGAGACAACAGCGCTCTGTCAGGGCCGGTGCAAGCTTTTTTGCCTAGTCAGGCGAAGGTCTGTTTTGGTGCCCCCCCCCCCGTCATGTCAAGCCAATCAGGATAGAGATGCATAATAATCTCTATCGTGAGTGTTCGGTGTCGTCACGCAGAGATTAAAGGATGCTTAAAGTTGGTCTTGCAAGGACAACCTTTAGCAGCGTTGTGAGTCACTGATTGGGGGGACAGCCACCAGTGCTGTCTTTATGGACTTATATAAACACTGTCTTTCTTCTGGAAAGGCAGTAGTTACATTTGTCAGACTGTAGGAACAACATATTTGGGTATATATTTGCGGCCCCCAGCTCATGTATGGGTATATATTTGCGGCCCCCAGCTGCTCATATGGGTATATTTGCGGCCCCCTGCTCATGTATGGGTATATATTTGCGGCCCCCAGCTCATGTATGGGTATATATTTGCGGCCCCCAGCTGCTCATATGGGTATATTTGCGGCCCCCTGCTCATGTATGGGTATATATTTGCGGCCCCCAGCTCATGTATGGGTATATTTGCGGCCCCCAGCTGCTCATATGGGTATTATTTATGGTATAAATTTTCCCCCAGCGAGTCTCTTACCTCTCTGCTCAGCTGACTGTGTCTGATTGACTGTGACAGTGTGCACAGCACTGCTCACTGCTGCCTGCTGACTTCTGCCGCCTCACCTTGGCACTGCAGGCCCCCCCGTCGCCCGCTGGCGTTCTAGTTCTACTCAGTCCACACTCTCAGGCAGTCAGGGAGGGAGTGAGACGAGAGACCAGACCACCAGGGACAATCAGGGACCAGACCAGGTAGTAGGTTTTTTAGTAGCAACAATTTTTTAGGCTTAGCTTAAGCTAGGCACCGCCACCGTCGCTCTCTGCGTCCCCCTCGTGTGACACGTGACGTCACGTCTCGAGGCGACTGGTGCGAGCGGCCGCTGGCGCTGGCCAGGCATGTGATGCACACGTGCACACGCACCTTTCCCGCTCGCCTGTGATTGGATTCGGGAAGCAAGGCCAGGCAGGGAACCACGTGGTGCTTGTTGTCCCCTCCCTCTCATTGCCCCCTTCCAATCCCAGGCAGGGGCGGATCCAGAGACTAGTCTCGGGAGGGGCACTTACAGAAAATAAGGTGTTTTAGCAGAGAGCCCGACTCACGAGAATTTACAGAGGGCCCGGCTCACAGGAGCTTACAATCTAGAGGAGCAGAGGGCCCGGCTCACAGGAGCTTACAATCTAGAGGAGCAGAGGGCACCCAGGAGCTTACAATCTAGAGGAGCAGAGGGCACCCAGGAGCTTACAATCTAGAGGAGCAGAGGACACCCAGGAGCTTACAATCTAGAGGAGCAGAGGGCACCCCGGATTTTACAATCTAGAGGAGCAGAGGGCACCCCGGATTTTACAATCTAGAGGAGCAGAGAGCCCCCAGCTCACACATGAATTTGCCCCCAGCTCAAGGATTTGCCCAGCTCATGGATTTGCCCCCAGGTCATGGATTTGCCCAGCTCATGGATTTGCCCCCAGGTCATGGATTTGCCCAGCACATGGATTTGCCCCCAGCTCATGGATTTGCCCCCAGGTCATGGATTTGCCCCCAGGTCATGGATTTGCCCAGCACATGGATTTGCCCCCAGGTCATGGATTTGCCCCCAGCTCATGTATTTGCCCAGCTCATGTATTTGCCCCCAGGTCATGGATTTGCCCAGCACATGGATTTGCCCCCAGCTCATGGATTTGCCCCCAGGTCATGGATTTGCCCAGCTCATGGATTTGCCCCCAGGTCATGGATTTGCCCAGCACATGGATTTGCCCCCAGGTCATGGATTTGCCCAGCTCATGTATTTGCCCAGCTCATGTATTTGCCCCCAGGTCATGGATTTGCCCAGCACATGGATTTGCCCCCAGCTCATGGATTTGCCCCCAGGTCATGGATTTGCCCAGCTCATGGATTTGCCCCCAGGTCATGGATTTGCCCAGCTCATGGATTTGCCCCCAGGTCATGGATTTGCCCAGCTCATGTATTTGCCCAGCTCATGTATTTGCCCCCAGGTCATGGATTTGCCCAGCACATGGATTTTCCCCCAGCTCATGGATTTGCCCCCAGGTCATGGATTTGCCCCCAGGTCATGGATTTGCCCAGCTCATGGATTTGCCCCCAGGTCATGGATTTGCCCAGCTCATGGATTTGCCCCCAGGTCATGGATTTGCCCAGCTCATGGATTTGCCCAGCTCATGTATTTGCCCCCAGGTCATGTATTTGCCCCCAGGTCATGGATTTGCCCCCAGGTCATGGATTTGCCCCCAGCTCTCACCTGGATTGTTGCCCCAGCTCCGGCAGGGGGTTGAGGGACCCAGATGCCGGGCAGCGCGGGAGCGCCTGCCCGATCTTGAACAGTCCGTCCTGTGAAGTGGATGCGGCTGTGTGCGTGCGCAGCCGGTCACGCGGTCCGGCCAGTCAGGTGGTACTGAGACTCAGTACCACCTGATTAGCCGGACCACGTGACCGGCTGCGCACGCACACAGCCGCATCCACTTCACAGGACGGACTGTTCAAGACCGGGCAGGCGCTCTCGCGCTGCCCGGCATCTGGGTCCCTCAACCCCCGGGCCAAATCTAGTGGGGTCGGACGGTCATCCGATTACACCCCGGGCCGGCGCCCCTCACACTGGCAGGACGCCAGACAGTAAGGCGGCCGCCTGTGCCGCCTTACGTTAGCGCCGGCCCTGCGCTCTGTACCTGAGCAGCTCTGATATCTGATGCCATGGACTGGCTACGGTTGCTCATAGAGGACGTTCTGCCTCGTTTCTGTTGTGCCTCCTCCTCTTCCTCCTCCTCCTCCCTTGACTCCTCTGTTCGATCTGGCACCCAGGTGGAGTCAGTGACCTCATCATCGTCATCACCCCCTATCTCCTCGTCACTGGAGCCAACCTCGCAATATGCTGCAGCTGCTGGGGGAACATGAGTGCCAGTTCTTTGTGTGTCACTGGCACCCCCTCCCTCTAGGCTGATTATACTCCCTTCCTCAACTTCAGAGTTTGAATCTGAGCACTGGAGCTGCTGTGCATCCTCAAGCAACATATCACTGTCATTGTAGTCAAACAATTCAGCTGACTCCTCCGTGTATGATGGTGAGGCTACGGCAGGAGTAGCTGTGGACATGGATGCTGCATTAGATGCTTTGGCAGCTGAGGTGGACTGTAAAGCACTACAAGCCTGGCTGACAGAGGACCCGGAGGATGAGGATGGCCTGGTTAGCCATTCCACCAATTCCTCTGTATGTTGCTGCTGCTTAAGACGGCCAGCACCAGTTAGAAAGGACAAGCGTGCCCCTGCAGAGGATACACCACATCCACGACGACCAGAGGCACAGCCTCCCGACACAGAGGCTGCTTGCCCTCTTATCTGTGTCTGGGAGCATCTGCCTGTCCTTTTTGGTCTTTCTGACATGGTGAGTGATATATAGATTAAAGATATACAGAACTCTGATTCAACTCTGGTATAAAGATTGGAGATATGCAGAACTCAGATTCAACTCTGGTATATAGATTAAAGATATTCAGAACTCTGATATAAGTCGGCGATTTTACTGATATTTTCCCTGCAAGGCTGCCAATGTCCTCTACTCTCTCTCTCTGATTCAATTCCTCTCCTGCAGGCTGCAACACCCTGATAGCTGGCAACAGCCAGATTCGACTCTCAATAGATAAACAGATGAACTCTGATTAAACTGTGTTATTGTATGGTATCTAGAATTAGATCAAAGATATACAGATTTTCCAGAACAATGCTATAAGTCAGTGATACACACTGTCCCTGATAGCCTGGCTGTGCCAAGACAGATTCAAATTTGCTAAACTGTGGTATAACTCACTGATACACACTGATAACAGGCTGTGCCAAGACAGATTCAAATTTGTTGAACTCTGGTAGAACTCACTGATACACACTGTCCCTGATAGCCTGACAGTGCCAACACAGATTCAAATTCCCATAAATCTCCTACAACTCACTGATACACACTGTCCCTGATAGCCTGGCAGTGCCAACACAGATTATAATTCCCAGAAATCTCATACAACGTCACTGATACACCCTGACAGAACAATCTCCTCTCCTCTCTGATTCACTCCTGCAAACACACACACTAGGGCTGCAGGCAGGGAAGCCTTATGTAGTGTGCTGCAGGACTTAGCTCTGTGAGTCCATGATTGGGCAGAATTTGCCCAATCAGGACTCTGAGCCGTGATTGGCATAGTCTTGCACCTGTCCTGTGGTCAGGTGCAAGGCTGTAGCCAATTACAAGCTTCAGGCCAGTGGAAAAGTGCATTGTGGTTCATTGTGGTGCATTGTGGGAGAACATGCGGCTAACACGCGAAAATGTTCGGAGTTCGCCGAATCGAACTCCGAACAGATCCGAACCGAACGCTCATCCCTACCTATGACCTCTTGCAAAGCCTCTTTGGTTTATGCAGGTCTTTTGCCTTTTATGGTTTTTGGTTGATGATACAGGGCTCGCGCTTTGCTTAGATGTAGGGATGCTCCGAAATTACGGCCGCCGAAAATGGTGCTTTCGATTTTGGCCGAAATGGAAAATTCAGAAGAAAATTTTCCTTTCAAAATAGGGCCTGGAGGCCCGGCCTGCTCGGCTGGGATACAGGCTCAGGCGAGCCCCCGGCTTGGCCTGGGGATAGAGGCCCAGCCGAGCCAGGGGCTCACCTGAGCCTGGAGGCAAGCCGAGCTGCCTGCTCGGCCATCTTCGGAGCGCAGGCGAGCCCCCGGCTTGGCCTGGGCCTAGAGGCCCAGCCGAGCCTGGGGGTCACCTGAGTTTGGAGGCCGGCCGAGTTGCCTGCTGCACATACTCATCGGCCCTGAGTCCTCCAGCGGTGGCAGTCCTCCTGCATCCAGTGTCCTCTCTCCGCTGGTCGCCGGTATGACATCACGGAAGCCTTTTGACCCTGGGTCAAAGGCTTTTGTGACGTCATCCTGGCGACCAACATCAGAGAGCGGATGTAGGAGGACTGCCACCGGTGGAGGACTCGGGCCGATGCAGGTGAGTATGTGTAGGCAACATACTTACCTACAACCTCCTACTTCGGCCCTGAGCTCCAGCGGTGACAGTCCTCCGGCTGTCGCAGGCTGCTCAGGCGAGCCCCCGGGGGCTGGCCGAGCAGCTTGCCCGGCCTCCAGGCCCAGGTTCTCATGTCTGATTTTTGGTTTCGGTATCGGTTTTCGGCAGAACCGATCCCGAATTTTTGGTTTCGGTATTGGCCAGAAATTTCCATTTTGGTGCACCACTTCTTAGATCCCTTCACTTTTTGTGCAGCCAGACATGGATTATCCATCTTTGGTTTTTCATCAATGGGCTTGACGTGAATGAGCCCTTTTATCTGCACTTTTGGTGTGTATGTTTCCTTAACTTGAGCCTTCACCTCCTGGATGTGAGCATGGAGTGAGGCCACCCCTGACTCTCTGCTTCATAATGCTTTCCACAGCTTGGAGAGTATTTTCAGAGTTGGCGTTAATGTTCTGTAGCAATCCCATGACTTGGGCTAAGACGCTCTCCTCTTCAGTAGTTTCCTCTTGCTTGACCATCGAGGCTAGATGTTCATAGTCAGGATGTCTCAAGAGATGCTCTTCATCGTTCAGATAGTGAATCTCATGTTTCTGCGCTGCCACCTCTTGCTTTAGCTCCAGAATTAAGGCATCTTTCTTGCGCAGTTCACGCTTCATCTCCTCATCTTTTCTCTGAAGTTCCAAATTATGAATGTTCTTTAGGCCAGTGGTCCCCAACCCTGGTCCTCAGGGCCCACTAACAGGCCAGATTTTGCAGATCACCTTGGGGAAATGCAGACTGAATCCTGCAATCACTGAGCAGCAAATCATAACACCTGTGCTATGCTTCAGATATCTGGCAAACCTGGCCTGTTAGTGGGCCCTGAGGGCCTGGGTTGGGGACCACTGCTTTAGGCTTATGAATTTCTGGTTTTCCTCTATGTACAGAACTCTTTGATCTTTCTGCATCTGATCTTTGAGTGCTGCCGGTTCTTTCTTTAGCTCCAGCATTGATGCATCTTTCTCGTGCAGTTCACGTCTCAGATCATTCAGATCTGCTTGCAAAGTACGTCTTTCTCAGTCGCTTCTCTCTTGAAGAATGACTGAGCATGACAGGGCTTGTACATCATATATACCATGCAGCACCATTATGATGTCACAATACATACGCAGTCATAAGCCTGCTGGGCTTTGCCTTTAAATATTAGCCTGTCAGATGTTGTTTACAAGAAAGCAAAAACCCATAGAAATGTAGGAATGAATTTACAGTGAGAAAACACCCAATGAGCATTTACTTATTAAGCACATGGCACATAAACTGCGTCAAATGGGAGATTATGAGATTATGAGATTTTCATTGGTGCCACATGAAAATTTGACAGAATAATCCAAATACTAAATGTTTTGTTTGATCGGGTCATCCAAATTACCCCAAAAACCCTGCCTGGGGCAATAACCATGAATTATTCTTACATTTCTGTCGCTCAATCACTCGCATAAATTTCAAACAATTAATTTTTATTAGGCGCAAGGAGGAAAAATAGTAGAGAAAAAAAAGGTCTATTCAAATAAAGCAAGTAAAAAAATAATCATAATAAATTAAACCACTTTTAAGTATTAATGCTTATACACATTGCGGGGTGCATTGATGTGTGCATAATTTTGCACAATACCAGCCTATGCTACAACATTCATTTTTTTCCTCCCATTTTCATTAATACATTGAGATATGTTTTATATGTTATGTAGAAATACACGTATAAGGATAAGACATACGGGGCCACATTACATTCTTGACGCTAACGTTAACGCTCACCTGCGTGAGCTTTAACGTTAGCTGCGGTGTCTACCGCCTATTACGATCCAAACACAAACGGGTTAAGTAACCCATTTGCGTTTGGTACCTTGCGCTTTTCAGGTCACTGTACTTTGTGCTCCCTTTACTTAACATGGGGAGCGCAAAGTGTTATTCAGCGTTAGGATTACAAAGTCCTAATGCTGATTACCGTCAGGCTCTGGTTAGTGGAAAGTTAACCAGAGCCAGTACTTTGTGTTAGCAGATTCAACTGCTGCAGAATCCGTCAACACCATCCAAAAAAAATAAAAAACAAGTCAGATACTCACCTCCTGTCCTGCTGCTCCGACCGCGGCTCTGACCGCCTCCTATGTCCAGCGGGAGCATGGAAAGACCGGGGGGAAAAGTCCCCCAGTCTCTCCCTGCGTATCACTACGCCGACCGGCTGGATCTCGCAAGGCGAGATGCGGCTGATCATGTGACCGGCAGGGGGAAACTCAGTGGAGTCCTATCGACTCCATCGAGGGGATGCTCGCGGCTGCGCTCAGCGCTGCCGCGAGCATCCCATCCCGTAGCGAGCGGTAACAATGCAGGCAGCATTTTTTCAACTGCTTTGTAATCTAGCATTAAAACGCGGGCGCAAGGGGGAAAACTGTGGGCGCAGTTTTTCCTCCATTGCGCCCGCGTTTTAATGCTAGGATCGTAATGTGGCCCACGGTTTTTGTCATTGTACGTGTATGGATTTTAATGAACATAAATAAACGTATGTTTTATATAGCCTTTCTCATTTTTTGAAGTTCTATTAGGATTTGGGGGGCACTTTATCCTTCGTTCAGTTTGTTGTGAAGAGTGGCTGGAATTGTGACTTTCTAAACAGTTGGTTTTGTATTTAAATATTTCAATATTTTAATTCTGAGATTGTTAATGTAATGATCATTCAGGGTGAAGTGGCGTCCAACAGGAGAGTAGCATTTCTTTTCCACAAGGTTCCTAATTATGTGTCTACATTGCTTCATCCTCAGGTATAGCTTAAAGGGATACTTTAAGACACTACCACTTACATGAAATGTAACTAGATTACTTGAAGAAATTGCATGTGAAAACAAGTTAGGTTTTTATCTCCTGTTTCCGTTGTTTAAATTTTTCTAATGACGCAACATTTACCATAATCTGTGCAAAAGTTTTACTTTACTGCTGTGCTTTGGCTTCTACAGTATTTAACAGTCAGTGGGTGGAGGAGTGAATGTTTAGAAGAAGGCTGCAGGGAGCTATTGTGTTCTGTTACTTGAGAAAAAATAAGAAGAGAGAAGGAACGTAAAAGACTTCTAACCAACCACCTGGCGATGTTCTTTGAATACATTCCACACAATACAATTATTTGGTCAGCTGCCTGCCTGAACCATAGACTTCATTCAAGTGATGTAAAGATACTGGGGGGGTTGGAGAGTTTACAATACAAAACGGATGTACCCAGTGACATATATATGGTGAATTCCACTGTTCGGTGCAATTTCGGGCCAATTCGCCTATTCACTAAACTGTTAATTCGCCAAATACTCTGCCGGCTGGGTGGAGTAGAGGTAACATCACCGCTCTGCGTGGAGAGAGCCTGTGGAGACATGGGTTCAATCCCGATGAGCACCTCTCCAGTAAGTGTCTTTGGGCAAGACACCTAACGGTACATACTCGCCACCCAGGACATACTTGAGAACAAGAGAAATCTCAATGTATCCTTCCTGGTAAAATACTTTCTCAAAAAAAAATACTGGTGAAATGACAGCAAAATACGATGCGGCTCACTGGCATCGAAGTTGTCCCATAGAAGACTATTGTGTTTTCTAAAAACAGAATTCCGTATTGCAATAAAATTCTGGTGAAATGCCTTCATTTTTTGTGTTTCAATTTAACAGGTTTAAACAGGCGAATCCCATAAGTTTTTAAGACCATTTATTCTTTTCATTTTTTGCAAAAACCGTTATTATGTTTTTAGAATACCTTTTTGTAATTTTTTTAGACACGTTTTTGTTTTTCTTATTTTTAAAAGACTTTTTCATTTTTGTAACAGACCTTTTTATTTTACTTTTTTTATTATTTGCACACATTTTATTGATTTATACTCCTATTAGGAGAACAGGAGTCTTCCTGAATTCTTTTTTTTTTTGCAGTTTGGTGGAATTCGCTGATGCTAATTCGACGGCTATTGACACGATTCGGCGGTTTTCGCCGACATCCGATAACTGCTTCGGCGACTCCAATTTCTGCAAAATACGATGACCATTCCTTAAATGTGAATTCACCATATTTTTGGCGAAATGGAATAGTTGAATTGTGACGAAACACAAAGCAGGGAAATTGCATGCAATTTGGGTACTTTGTGAAAGACCCTATTGTTGATACCTTATTGTATCTGGTTGTGTCACTGCTGCATCTATACTGGCACAGTTTGCGTAGTGCCCTGTTGCAGTGTGCTATCCTGCTCCTCTGTTAGTTTGCAGACGAGTGTATGGTTTAGGTTGGGTGGTTGTACGTAAGTCAAGATGTGTGGTTGGAAAAATATAATATCAAGTGTGGGATCCTCTAAAAGTAGCAGCTGTAGATATTTAATTATTTTTCATACCCAGTGACCTCCTTTTCTCTGTGCTTTAGTAGTTTATTGTAAAATTTCACTCTTTTGTACCGTCACTAGTATATGTTCTGCTGGATTGATCAGTAATGCTTCTGACCTGAAAAAAAGAGGATGGTCTGAAAAGCTGTACGTAATGTCAGACCAGTAACATCCTGCACTATTCTGAATATTTCAATATCTACCTATAAAATAGACTTTTGCAGCATTAGTTGCAATTTATTAATCCTTTAATGCCGGGTGGGTTGTGCCCGACGTGAGGGAGTTAACGACGGCGGGGTGTAAAAGTATGCTCTGCTTGGCGGCCGCTGTGGCAGGCCCTTCCTCCGACCCGCCTAGAAGCTGACACGCGACCCACGTCATTGGCTGCAGGGGGACGGCTTGACGCTCCAGCTGGTGGGCGTGGTGGTCATGGCCCATTAAAGTGAAAGGGGCATACTAGTACACCCTGCGGCTTCAAGACCCACCTGCCGCAGGAACGGCATTGTACGCTCTGCGGCGAAAAAGGGTTAAACTAATATATAATTACGTATAAATGTATAGCTGAACAAATATGTTCAAGGTGCCTAGCGAGGTATCAGCTATACCCTCCTAAAATGCTGTATGTAGGCCGAAATGATCATCGGGGTTTGAT
This sequence comes from Leptobrachium leishanense, assembly GCA_009667805.1. Lineage (NCBI taxonomy): Eukaryota > Metazoa > Chordata > Amphibia > Anura > Megophryidae > Leptobrachium > Leptobrachium leishanense. The sequence goes on from CM019065.1 coordinate 74,526,712, forward strand.
GTACGTCTCACGCAAAGGAAGCTTTAGGAAGGAAAAAATACAGGCCATTAGTGTCGTTGCCCATTCTCAGTGGGCTCAAAGACATGTTTTTGTTCTCAGCTGCACAAATATAGTTACAAATTAATCGTAAGTTTATTTAAGTGCATTGCAGAGTTGCGTCAGTATGTCATTTGGTTTGTGGAGATCACAGAACAAATAAGTGAAATATTAAATACCCTGGAAACTATCATTTCAGCATTTTCTTTTTATAATCTCAGCCTTTTGATTTTTCATAAATATCTTATTCCTATTTATGGATAATTATGTTTCTCCCTTTTGTTTCTGACGGTCTGAAGTGTTAAAACGGATCATGCTACCGATGGAGTGAATGCATGAATTTTAAGTAAATGCATAAAACATTGTGAATTTACTGGTGCAATATCAATTTATTTACTGCTGCCTGACCCCTGGTAGCCGAAGGGCAACGTGAGTCTCAGAAGACAATGTTTTCAATGTTATGGTGAAAGGCCTGGGTAGCGTAACTTGTGTCTTGTGCTTCCCACATGTCTTGTGACTCATCGTGAGCCATTTCCCGAGCTGGACGGTGCCTTGAGTGATACTACTGTTCGTGAATTATCTCTTTATAGCACATCCTGCTGGGAAATGTCCCGTAACCAAATAAAATGTAACATTCTGCTAAACATTCCTATATAATAGTACAGTATGGTTCTTAAATTTCAATAAAGATTATCTCCTAAGTGACCTTTATCTTCTAAGTAGTGGTCCAACTCTCCTAACCACCAAGCTGGCAACACCCTGGACCTTATTTTCTCCAGCCTCTGTAATATTTCTAACTTTTGGAACACATCTCTCCCACTTTCCGGCGATCACCACCTCCTCTCCTGGAATCTTCTCCTGCTACCCAGACCCCTGCTTCTACCCCCACTCCTCTTCTACCTAGAAGGCACCTTGGTGCCCTGAATCCTAAGCTACTCTCTACCACTATCCATCCGCTTCGCCTTCCGATCTCAACATCTAACTGCACTGACAAAGCCACTGATATCTACAACGCTGCACTCTCCACATCACATTACGAACTTGCTCCTACCTCTCTTCATCCTACACTCAGGCCTAACCACCAACCGTGGCACACTAAATGCGTATGATATCTTCGCCAATGTACCAGGGCAGCTGAATGTGGCTGGAGGAAGTCTCATACTTCGGCTGACTTCCTGCACAACAAAGTCATGCTCCATTCCTACAGTCTCGCTCTATCCATCGCTAAACAAACTAATTTCTCCTGCCTTATCTCATCCTTTCCTCATGATTCTGGATGTCTGTTTCATACTTTCAATCTGTTGATGCGCCCTGCTTCCACTCAACCTTCCACAGACCTCACTGCTGTCAGCTTTGCTTACTATTTCACCGATAAGATTACCATACTTAGACTAGAAGTTTCTTCACTGCCCTCCTCCGTTAACCATTCTACCCCATTGACTCCCTCACTCCCAGCTCCCTCTTCTATTATGCCTTCCTTTTCTCCGGTCTCAGAAGAGGATGTCTCAGAAGTTCTCATGTCTTTCTGCCTGACCACCTGTCCTCTTGACCCCATTCTCTCACACCTTATTGGGTCTGTTCTATCAGTAATTTTCCCTGCTTTGACTAAAATTTTTAACCTCTCCCTCTCCTCTGGACTCTTCCCCTCTGCATTCAAACATGCACAGATCACCCCGCTCTAAAGAGGCCATCTTTTGATCCTATCTCCCTTTCAAACTACCGTCCCATTTCTTTGCTCCCCTTCGCCTCCAAAATCTTAGAACACCTGGTCTATAACCAGCTCACTTGTTTTCTTGCTGCCAACTCTCTGCTTGACCCACACCAGTCCAGCTTTCCCTCCCTCTGGGCATTCTCATTTCTTCCTATAGTCTCCATTATCATCTCTATGCTGCTGACGACACGCAAATCTACCTTTCCTCCCCCGATCTCTCTCCTTCTTTTGGCTGTCTCCGACTAGATGACTTCCCGTTTCCTAAAGCTCAACCTCTCTAAAACTGAACCTCTCATCTTCCCCCCCTCTAAATCCTCCATTCTTGAGCCCATTTCCCTTCAGTTGAATGGTACCACCATTACTTCTAACTCTTCAGCTTGTTGCCTAGGGGTCTTCTTGGACTCCGATCTATCCTTTACTCTTCACGTTCAGTAACTCACCAAATCTTGCTACTTCCACCTAAAAAACATTGCACGCATCCGTCTATCAGTCATTTTCCCTGCTTTGACTCAAATTTTTAACCTCTCCCTCTCCTCTGGACTCTTCCCCTCTGCATTCAAACATGCACAGATCACCCCGCTCTAAAGAGGCCATCTCTTGATCCCATCTCCCTTTCAAACTACCGTCCCATTTCTTTGCTCCCCTTCGCCTCCAAAATCTTAGAACACCTGGTCTATAACCAGCTCACTTGTTTTCTTGATGCCAACTCTCTGCTTGACCCACACCAGTCCAGCTTTCCCTCCCAGCACTCCACTGAAACTGCTCTGATCAAGGTGACTAATGATTTAGTTGCTGCTAATACAAAGGTCACTTCTCCCTGCTTATTCTTCTTGACCTTTCCGCTGCATTCAACACTGCTGATCACCCTCTCCTGCTCCTCACGCTGCGACAACTTGGCCTCAGTGACATCGCTCTCTCCTGGTCCTCTTCCTATCTCTCTTCACTCTTCAGTGTCTCCTTTGCTGGTGCCTCTTCACCAATGGTTCCTATCTCGGTTGGGGTGCCTCAAGGCTCTGTCCTGGGTCCCCTACTCCTCTCAATACATATTGCCTCTCTGGGCATTCTCATTTCTTCCTATAGTCTCCATTATCATCTCTATGCTGACAACACCCAAATCTACCTTTCCTCCCCCGATCTCTCTCCTTCTTTTGGCTGTCTCCGACTAGATGACTTCCCGTTTCCTAAAGCTCAACCTCTCTAAAACTGAACCTCTCATCTTCCCCCCTCTAAATCCTCCATTCTTGAGCCCATTTCCCTTCAGTTGAATGGTACCACCATTACTTCTACCTCTTCAGCTTGTTGCCTAGGGGTCTTCTTGGACTCCAATCTATCCTTTACTCTTCACGTTCAGTAACTCACCAAATCTTGCTACTTCCACCTAAAAAACATTGCACGCATCCGTCCCTTTATTAATCGGGACTACTAAAATGCTCATCCAAGCTCTTATTATCATCTTCCTTGACTACTGTAACCTCCTTCTCTCTGGGCTTAAAAGATCCAAGATTCTCCCTCTGCAGTCTGATATAAATGCCTATGCCAGACTCATATACCTCACCTCCCGCACCTCTCACACCTCACCCCTTTGTCAATCTCTACACTGGCTCCCTGTTTCCTTCACAATCCACTTCAAAATACCGGCCCTCACATAAAAAGCTCTCCATAACTGGGTCCCGACTACATTCCCTCCCTTATTAGCAGGTACATCCCATCCCCACCACTTCGCTCTGCCAATGATCTGATGCTATCAGTTCCTTGTACTTGCACCCCCAACTCTCGCCTTCAGGACTTCTCCCAAGCTGCCCCCTTTCTATGGAACTCCCTGCCCCGCAACATCACACTCTCGCCATCTCTCCAGTCCTTCAAAATGTCTCTGAAAACACATTACTTTAAGGAAGCCTATCAGCTCACTCCCTAATTCCCATTGTTCATTTAATCTTCCCACACAGCCCACATGTACCCACGGTACTTCTTGTACTCTATTCACCCTGACTTAGTGTGTCACCCCTATCCTCTTAGATTGTAAGCTCTCGAACAGGGTCCTCTCTCCTACTGTTCTGTGTGTGTAATGTGTATGTATATTTGTTTTTCTGTGTCTCCCATTGTAGAGCGCTGCGGTACTTGTTGGCAATTTATAAATACTTGTAACTGTAGTGTGAATAGCAAGAGTGTAAAACAGGGGTGCACTGGCAAGTCTCAGCCACGGCAGGCAGGCAACTACAAAGTATAACCCCTTTTGTGGCAGACCACTAAACCCCATTCCACTCCTGTTCTACCTAATAAAAATCTTTATTTGACACAATGCTTGGTCAAAAAAAATCTCCACCTACCAAACAAGTCTGTTATGATCTGGCGTTGCTCCAGGTGGTCAGGTCTGGGTTCAGCTAAATGATGTGCCTAAAAGATGAGGGTCCCTATTCTCATGTCTCCATCCATACTGCAGATCAGCTCGAGTGCTGTGCTTGTTTTAAATGCATATTCTATCTGAGATGCAAGCTGAGCTTACATCTTGGATGTAGTACTTGGCTACTGTACATTAGCGTCTCCTATAGTTTGTGTGGAAGATGGTAATGTGGCCCCAGCAGATGGAGACCGAGCTATTCCATTGAGCCCCATCTGCGCCTAACGTTAGAATAACATGTTTCAGACCCTGGTGTTAGGTGCTGCACTTTAGTACATCACATTACAATGATCTAACGCCACCTAAATAGCTCCCGCGGTGACGATAGAAGCATGATTCACCGCTTCCTTGCTCCGGGGGTGAAGTCCGCGTATCCTTCTGCTTCGTAGCCTGATATCATTTGCACAAGCTTGCACCCGTCTCCATGGAGTCCTATGGACTTTTGGAGCTGAGAACACTGTGGCTCTTAGTGCTCCTGCTGTTATCATTTTACACCTAGCAAGCATTACAACTGGAGCTGCTAAGAAAGTACCTCCTTCAAAGGGCTGAAGTCCTGCAGTCCTGAAGTCCGTAGCGGGAATGTTGCGGGAATGCAGGTTCCCGCTGTGGCCAGCCGGGGCTGCTATAGGAATGCATTAACAGCATTCCGATTGCAGCCACTTGACTGGCTGCGTTCCCCCGAGCGCTGCATGTTCGAGGCCGCCTCCTCAGTCCTCTGAAGGCTGTGACGCGGCCTATAGCCGAGATCTCGCAAGATCTCGCAAGAATGCCTCACAGCCTTCAGAAGCCGGCGGCCGCATGCAGGAGCACACTGGAGCTGGGAGGAAGACGCGGTCCTGAGGTCTGAAAGCTGGGTAAGTATAGCTCGGGGGGTCTGTGCCGGCTATAATAAATTCTGGGGGTCTGTACCTGGCCATAATTATTTATGGGGGTCTGTACCTGGCTATAATTAATTCTGGGGGTCTGTGTCTGGCTTTAATTATTTCTGGCGGTCTGTACCTGACTATAATTCATTCTGGGGGTCTGTGTCTGGGTATATTCAATTCTGGGGGTCTGCGCCATTAAGGTGTATAATCTTATCTCTGTTGTTTTATTATGGGCCCGAGATCCCTCATGCGTTCATTTTCCCATTTTGAACATACCATTTGACTCTCACTCTTTACGACATCTAACCCCCCCACCCATGTGACCCTTTATGTCCTAATGTTTAATTCTAGGAACTGATCAGTAAGCTTCCAGACCTGAGGAAGAGAGGAATCCTCTCAAAAGCATGTCTTTTAAATGTTACGTTAGTCCAATAAAAAAGGTATCACTACCAGGGTTATTCAGAGAGCGTGAAAAGCAGGAGAATGACTGGAGAATGAAAAATTCTAGATCAAAATCAGCCAAACCAGAAAAATTCTCCCTTTCATCTCACTTTCCAAATCAACTATTTTGACCTAGAATTTTTCATTCTCCAGTCATTCTCCTGCTTTTCACACTCTCTGAATAACCCTGTTAGTACTGCTATACTCGTGATTTTGGCAAACTGGACTATCGAATTTATATACAGTGATACCTTGGATTACGAGTAAATGTTTACCTTGGATTACGAGTAAATGTTTACCTTGGATTACAAGCGCCGTCTTGCATTACGAGCAAAATATGTGCAGAGTGTGTGCACATGTGGGGGCGGATCTAATCACCAGCCACTCGTCTCACATCATCTCTCAAGAGCCCTGTCATCAAGCGTCTCTCGCTGACACCAACCACCAGGTACAGGAGAAAGTACAGTAAATTTGTATGTGCTAGAGAGATTAGGAGTGCTGCTAGCCTCTGCTCTATTTCTGGCTACCATTTCAGTTTCCCCTTACTAGGTAAACAGAGGCCTGTTCAATACCTCAGCCGCTGCAAGTGCTAAGTTAGCAACTTGCATTGAACGCCGTTCAACCGCTCAGCGCTCAGCAGTGCTAACCTAGCACTTGCAGCGACCCGAGGAGATGCTTCGTGTGACGTATTAAAGATGGCCGCCGCATGAAGCCAGTAACAATGCCCTACAGCAAGATGGCCGCCGCCTCGAAGCAAGTAATAATTCCCTACAGCAATGTTAATTTTGAGGTTTTTGTTCACCAAAGCACAAAATATTTATTTATTATTTCCCCCTGCACATAGACATATATTACAGTTCAATTTATATATTGTTTCAGAAGTAAACATAACGTTTATTCATTAAAAACTATCATTTGTGGTGTGTGCAAACAAAACGGAATTGTGCTGACTGCTTCTCTTTATTATTTTTTGTCCGAGTGATCCGAAAAACAATCTGAATTTTTCATTAAGAAATTGTCGGCCATTTTGGATTCAAAATTCGCATCCAAAGGGTTCAACGACACTGCTGCAGCAAACTGAATTGCTGCGCTGCAGCAATTCAGCAGCTGCTGAGGTATTGAACAGGCCTCAGATGAGGAGGTGGCACTGGCAATCTGGCCCTGTCCTCTGTCCCTCCTGTGTGTAACAGCACACATTATAGTACTCTGAGGTTTATTGGAGCACTGTGATACCCTCCTACACAATGCACATTTCTGTAAATTTTATTGCTATGGATTGCTGTGATAATGCACATTACTAAATTTTATTGCTATAGAGCTCTGTAATATGCTCATAGACACTGCACATTACTGTACAGTTGCTGTAGATTCATTTTTCCTTTACTGTACAGTATTTTGTATTACTTTAATCATTTTCAATCATATGAATAAATGGTTGTGGAACCAATCGTCAGTGTTTCCATTATTTCTTATGGAGAAATTTGCTTTCGTTTAAGAGCGCTTTGGATTACAAGCAAGTTTCTGGAACGAATTATGCTCGTAAACCAAGGTATTACTGTATATATATATATATATATATATACAGTATATATATATATATATATTTATTTATTTATTTTTCTATTCGGGTAATGGGGGTTGTGGAATTCTTGGGTGAGTTCCCTCACTTTTTTGCCCAGGACTTGACCCCTGCTAATACAATACGGGTGTTAAATGGCAGGCACTAGTGGAAAACAGATGCTCAGGGTGTTTTCCATTAGCTTCTGCTATTTAACACCAACCTTTGCATAGAGCCCAATGCCATGTGACTCCCTGAATATACTAAATAAGCAGTTTTTCCATAAACGTATTTTTTTTCTCCCCTGATGGCACAGCGGGCATATTCCAAGATGGCAATGCCAGGATTCGATGGGCTCAAATTGTGCAAGAGTGGTTCAAGGAGTACGAGACGTCATTTTCACATATGGATTGGCCACCACACAATCCAGACCTTAACCCCATCGAGAATCTTTGAGATTATGTGAGAAGATTTTACGTAGCGCTCCGACTCCCATCAATACAAGATTTTTGCAACACATTAATGCAGTTCTGGATAGGAATATATGTTGTGACATTGCATGAGCTTATGAAAACGATGCCATGGCGAATGCATGCCTTAATCGAAGCAAAGGGTGGCCCAACCAAATATTAGAATGTATGTTTTTTTGGGGGTTTTGGTCAGGAAGTGTGTAATACATACACTATATTGCCAAAAGTATTCGCTCACCTGCCTTGACTCGCATATGGATGGGTGAGCGAATACTTTTGGGAATATAGTGTATGTGACGTGTAAATTAAAACAAAATAACCTTCTGCACATATTTAGTACCTTGGCTCACTCTGTTCAGTGCCTGTCATGGTTTTGGTTCCTGAGAATGCATTATTTATAATACTGTTTATTGTGTATCAACTTTGGCTGGAATATTGTTTCCCCTGATTTTTGGCTCTCACGACTACCTCCTGTGTGTACTGAGACTTGGCCTGTCTATCTCCTCTGTGTACTGAACTTTGGCTTGTCTATCTTCTCTGTGTACTGAACTTTGGCTTGTCAGACTATCTCCTCTGTCTACCGATCTCTGGCGTGTCTGATTTCCCTTGTGCAATTTTTAGTTTAGTTGTAGCTGTAACTGTAGTTACATCATCCAGCTACTCCAAGGACAAACAGTTTAGGCTGTTGCATTGGGGTTAGAATCATTAAATTTCAAGGTGAACCACAACTGTTGTGGCTTGGCATTTATGACTGCCTACTATACATTTGCTCTTCCCGTACTTTATAAACTGCGGGTATTTACTGGCAACTCCCTAACATTGAGTCAGGCCAATTTCTCATACTGGAGCCGGTAATATGGAGCCTAGACTTAATGGATTGCCTTGATTTTTTTGAGAAATCAAAGTTCGGTGTAAACTAAGAAACTGTAAGAAAAAAAAGTAGAGAACTAAATCGTAATACTCCTGAGATTAATAAAGCAACTGGACGACGCTGGCTGAAGGGTTTTATATAGGCCTGTAAGTGATGACCTCATCCTTTAGCATCCACTGGGCATCTGCAGAGCAGTCTAGAGGCGTGACAATTATTTAAGTTTTAAGCACATATTTTTTCACTCGAAACAGCCATTAATGCCACAGAAAATGTATTAAGTCGCATTTAGTTTCTGAGAAGTGCTGTGTACTTCAAGACAAATGAAGCACAGAGAGAAATAAAATGGTTATTGTGCTACCACTAAATAAACACATTTTCTAAAGCCCTTCTTAGGTTAATACCATACAAGCAGAATAATGAATATGATTGAAGGCCTCCACGTGATTCCTAATGACTACTAAAGCTTTGCAAAACCTGAGGGCTATGTTCCAAACCTGGGGCAAACCTAACCAGAATCGTTAGAGTCTATGAAGCGGGTAAGTTTACCAGAGCCATTAAAAAGTAAAAGTGTGGCTCTGGTTAATTTTACACCAGGTATAGATAAAAGAAACACATAGCGCTAAGTAAATATAAAATATAATCCAAGTGAACACCGTCGCTACAGGCCCCGGAAAAGAGGTGCTATCCCATACACCCAAAATAACATAAGCATCAAACAACACCCGGTACAGCGACTCGCGAAACTTGGATAAAAGGAAGGCTTACATAAACCCAGAGCCGGCGCTACCTATAAGGCAGGACAGGCGCCTGCCTAGGGGTGCTTGTCAAGCGGAGGGCGCTAAAATCCAGATCTACGGTCACTGACCGGTGATCGGTTTTGAATCCTCTCTCAGCATGTCAATGCTGTCTCTCTCTGTAGGGAGAGATCAGCGATGTGCCGGGGTGAGAGCCTGCCCCCTCCATGAGACTTCCTGGGGGCAGGGAGAGGAGAGGAAGCAGCCCTCCAACCATCAGAGGCGCGTTCAATACCTCAGCCGCTGCAAGTGCTAAGTTAGCAACTTGCCATTGAACGCCGTTCAGCCGCTCAGCGCTCAGCACTGCTAACTTAGCACTTGCAGCGACTCGAGGAGATGCTGCGAGTAGCTGAGTGTGACGTAGTAAAGATGGCCGCCACCATGAAGCAAGTAAAATTCAGTACGGCAATGTTAATTTTGAGGTTTTGTTCACCAAAGCACAAAATATTTATTTATTATTTACCCCATGCACATAGACATACATTACGGTTCAATTATATATTTTTTTCAGAAGTAACCATTAGGTTTATTCAATAAAAACTATCATTTGCGTTGTGTGCATACAAAACGGAATTGTGCTGGCTGCTTTTAGTTATTTCAAAGCTGACCTCAGTCTCAGTTTCTGCTAATAAAACTGCGGATATTGCAGAAACTACAGAAATCGCCATTTTGTTTTGCAATTCGCATCCAAAGGGTTCAGAGTCACTGCTGCAGCAAACGGAATTGCTGCGCTGCATCAATTCAGCAGCTACTGCGGTATTGAACGGGCCTCAGGCTCTCCCCTACTAACCCTGGCTCTGCAGGCCTAGGGAGAGCCAATGGGAGTGTCCTGAATAATGACCCGTCCCTTCCTCACACGTGATCACCACCAGCACCTGCGTGCCTGCAGCTATGTGTGAAGGAGGAGAGAGCCAGCTGCCCTGACACCCTGGCATGTTGCCTCTGATAGAGGCAGGTAACAAGGGGCAGACATCCCAACCTGCAAATACTATTTCAGGGAGACTGCCCCCTCCCCACCCATTTAAAAATTTTAGTCCAGCTCTGTGTGGTGCAGCTCAGGGGGTCCAGCTCTGTGTGGCGCAGCTCAGGAGGTCCAGCTCTGTGTGCTGCAGCTCAGGTGGTCCAGCTCTGTGTGCTGCAGCTCAGGTGGTCCAGCTCTGGGTGGCAGAGGGCTGAGTGAGTAGGATGGCAGAGGGCTGAGTGAGTGGGAGCTGAGGAGGATGGCAGAGGGCTGAATGAGTAGGAGCCGAGGAGGATGGCAGCGGGCTGAGTGAGTGGGAGCTGAGGAGGATAGCAGAGGGCTGAGTGAGTGGGAGCTGAGGAGGATGGCAGAGGGCTGAGTGAGTGGGAGCTGAGAAGGATGGCAGAGGGTTGAGTGAGTGGGAGCTGAGGAGGATGGCAGAGGGTTGAGTGAGTGGGAGCTAAGGAGAATGGCAGGGATCACAGTAGAGAAGGTGCCAGAGGAAGAGGAGGGTCTGGGGAGGATCAGCAGACAGGACAGAGTGGGAGATGAGGAAGGCAGGAGACACAGGGGTGACAGAAGAGATCAAACATTAGAAGGATTTAATAACAGTCAGGAGATAGAAACACGGAGAATGCTGTATAATAGGTTTGATCATGAAGTATAGGATTATTAGTGGAGTATTTTGTGGGATAGTGAGGTACGTGGATTAGTCATGGGGTATGGGGGGCCGCAAAGTGACCCTTCGCCTTTGTTGTCATATATGAAGTGGAACACTTTAAAGCAGACATTTATATTGGTTTCTGCAGTCTTGTCACATAGAGTGAAATTCCTCAGATGGTTCGACAACTCATAAGATTAGAGACAAAAGCAGACATAGTGCAACCGAGTATATAAACACAAAAATCTGTGATTACAAAGTTCAGAGCACTCACACTCCAAAGAGCACAAAGCGCTTGGTACTGTGCATGTAGGTCATTCAGGGCCTACCCATCTGCCCTCATTTCCAGATAATTCTTAGAAAAACACAGAGATCCTATATTGTGCAGTACGTATAGGCAGGAATATAGGAATAAAGTGCAGAGGTCTTATGAGAACTTGGGCTTCTGTCTGGTATAACCGCGTGGGGTGGGCTTTCAGAAGATTGCGCCCAACCTCAAACAATCTGACATCCAGCTGCCCAGAGCCAGGTTAAGGCTTGGGAGAGGATGAGTAGGTTCTTGTAAGACCTCTGCACTCCCATATTCCTGCCTATACGTACTACACCATATAGGATATCTGTGTTTTTCTAAGAATATAATCTAGTAATTATTGAATAATCCACTAGACCAGGTATGTCACATTGCGGCCTTCCAGATGTTGATGAGCAACCACTCATGATTCTCCTCCACCATGATTCTCTGGTCTTCTATTGTATTCAAAGAATTCAGGGAATTGTAGGCCATTAACATAGGTGGGGCCAGAGTTTGACATCCTTCCACCAGACAGTAGAATACTATCAGGGTTATTCAGAGAGCGTGAAAAGCAGGAGAATGACTGGAGAATGACTGGAGAATGAAAAATTCTAGGCCAAAATAGCCGATTTGGAAAGTATAGAATTTTTCTGGTTTGGCTATTTTGACCTAGAATTTTTCATTCTCCAGTCATTCTCCTGCTTTTCACGCTCTCTGAATAACCCTGTATGTATACACAAGGGAGATAAACAATGGTATTTAGGTATACTGTGCTAATCACAGGGTGGCCAATGTTGATTAAAGAAAGAGGTTATTCTGTCATCGAAGCATTATCCACACCATTACTCTACCTTTTCGAGGGCTACAACAAGCCATGAGGAAACCATGTATCCACGTATGTGTTGCCAGTTTATGACTCTACTACTGGGATAATATATCACAAATTGTCATTTATAACACAAAGCAGTATAAATATAAATAGTATAGTATAAATAGGACTATGTTATCCAGTAGCAGTAAGGTTCAATATTTTGTGGTTTGTGTGAGGTAGTAGTGAGAGTATTTGAATATTGACCTGCTTTTACAGCTTGAATAATCATAACCATTCTTTGTGCTTTCTCGTTAACAATAACTGCCTTTCAGTAGGTTTTTTTGTTTGTTTGTATAATTCACTATTCTTCGAAAAACTCTTTAGACTAACAGGGTTATTCAATGAGATTCAAAAAGTCACCGCACGTTCGGTGACTTTTCGTTCTCTTCAATTCGGTTCCTTTTGCCGATCCCATTTCGGTGACCCTGCGGTGTATTCAGCAAGCACCACAGGGTCCCCGAATTGCAGGGAAAAGCTACCGCAAACCTGACGAAAACTAACCGCAAAACCACACCGAAAAGCCACAAAAACATCTGGATTAACCTGCCGAAAACCACAGAAAAAGCCCGATCACACACAGCCGAAGCAGCCGAGACCGCAGACAAGGCAGTGAATGAATTAGCAAAATAGTTTGTGTGAATGTGTGAAAATGAAACGCTGTTTGCAAAGAAACTACTGAGCGAAAATGTCTGAAATTTACACAGGAGGTCCAGGGAATAATAATAAAGAGGGCTGTTACAGAAAAAATAAGTAAACTTAAAAAAAAAAAAAAAATCGGACTTTTAAAAAAAAGAAAATTCTGAAAAATGCTTAAAATATCCTAAAAAATCTATAAATAAAGAGACTCTTTACTGCAGAATTTTATAATGAACGGTTTATTAGATATTGAATTAAAAAATATTTTTAACATTGAAGCCTATGGGATTCTCTTGAATAAACTTGCCGAATTAAACCACCAAATGGCAGGGCATTTTGGGAACCTTTCACTGCTGGTTTGTGTTCTCTGAATAGCCGAAGCATTGCTTCTCTATGGGGATTTCACTGCCCTCGAACAGGCACCGTATGTTCAGGCAATTCGCCAGGATTTGGAGAATTGCCTGCTCTCTGGATAGCCGAATGGCCAGGAAAGGTAACCGAACGCTGATTTTCAGCGTTCGGTTACCTTTCTCAAGCAATTCGGAGCTCTTTGAATAACCCTGTATGAGTGTAACTTCGAAGAGGTCAACTGTTTCAAAGAAGCTGGAGCTTCTGGAGCCACATTGTCTGCAACAAACAAAAATCATATGATGTTCCATATTACTCAGATCATATTCTTCAGGGTTAGGTCTGGACAATTAATTAATCTGACTTTACTAACTTAAAAGTCAGATGCTGTATCTTAATAACTAATATTCATTTTAGAACCTTCGTTTTTAGCGCCAAACAGTTAAATGTGGTCATTTGAACCAAGAGTGAAAGATTAAGCCGAAATTATAAAGTTGGAAAAGTCTCCAAGCATTTATTTCTTTAAGCTTTTATTCTATTCTAAATCTTGTAGTTTGGTTATCAATTCAGTTGTTTATTTTTTTAACTCCTTAAAAAAAATATGTAGTATCAATACCATGAGCTCATACATATGTGAAAAACAAATTGAAAGACCAGGGGATTTAGTATGGCACACTTTGGGAAACTACAGCGGATCAACAATGGTGAATCTACGATCAACATTTAGGAAACGACCATCGAAGTTCTCCATTGTTTTCACCATTCATTTCCCTGTAGTGTCTTCCGTATTTGTCTAGAGTAATTCTCAGCATAGTTTTCAGCAGGGTTTCCACTGGTACATTCATCATAGTTTCTGTCAAAATTATTCAGCGATTTCATGGAGATCACCTCTATAGTTTCAGTCAAAGTTGTCTAGCATTGCTTTCTTACCAATGTTTTCTTTGTTGTTCCATTCAGTGGAGGTCGCCAATTTAAAATTGTTGAAGTACAGTATATTAACTGGTGTAGAAAACTCTAAATAGCGAATAGCCGTAGTTCACTCATTTTAAGAAAGAATACAAGTGGTACCATTGGACATTGTTGGTCATATTGTTCACCATTGTTTACATCAAATTTGCATGCTGTTGTTGAATTTCGCTTCTATGCATAGCCACAGTTCACCTTAGTTGCAAAAATGGTAATTTTTAGCATCCTCTAGTGAACTTCAGTGTCCCAACAGTGCTTGGTGAAAATCCTAACATTTTCACTTGTCACTTGTCAAAAAGTCACAACTTAATATTGCCCCAGCCTTTGGCGTCTGGCACATCCATGCCTAAGCTTTGCCATATTCAAATTGCATTAATTTGTCCAGGGGTCAAGTCCTTGGAAAAAAAGTGAGGAAACTCACCCAAGAATTCCACAACCCCCATTACCGAAGAGTATATATATACCTCCCCCCGAGAATCATGTATAACCAGGCACAGACCCCCAGAATTGAACATAGCCAGGCACAGACCCCTAGAATTGAATATACCCAGGCACAGACCCCCCAGAATTGAATAAACCCAGGCACTGGTTATAATTAATTCTGGGGTCTGTGCTTGGTTATAGTAAATTCTGGGGGGAATTTACTATAACCAAGCACAGACCCCCAGAATTAATTATAACCAGTCACAGACCCCCAGAATTAATTATCCAGACACATGCCCGCAGAATTAATTATATCCAGACACATGTCCTCAGAATTAATTATAGCCAGGCACATGCCCCCAGTATTATTTATAGCCAGACATATGCCCCCAAAATTAATTATAGCCAGACACAGGCCCCCAGAATTAATTATAGCCAGGCAGGGACCCCCAAAATTAATTATAGTCAGACACAAGCCCCCAGAATTATACTTACCTAGCCTCAGGACAGCGTGTTCCTCCGAGCAGCTCAGGAGTGCTCCTGCACACGGCCGCCTCCTCAGCCCTCTGGAGGTTGAGACATGCTCTCACAAGATCTCAGCTGTAGGACGCGTCACAGCTTTCAGAGGACTGAGGAGGTGGCCGCGCAAGGAGGGATCACAGCACACACAGCGCTCAGGGGAACGCAGCCAGTTTAGCGGCTGCTAGCGGAATGCTGTTAATGCATTCCGCTAGCAGCCCTGGCTGCCCACAGCGGGAACCTGCGTTCCTGCAACGTTCTCGCTACGGGAGAAGTGTGGGAAGCCGTTCCCTCGCGTTCCCACAGGACTCAAGCCTGAATTTGTCCCAAGATCTTGTACTGATGATGGAAGATTCAAAGGCGCTGTGCAGCCTTCTCCAGCACATCCCAAAGATTCTCAATGGGGTTAAGGTCTGGGCTGTGTGTTGGCCAATTCATGTGTGAAAATGATGTCCCATTCTCCCTGAACCACTCTTGCACAATTTGAGCCCAATGAATCCTGGCATTGCCATCTTGGAATATGCCCGCTGTGCCATCAGGGAAGAAAAAAAATCCATTGATGGAAAAACCTGCTCATTCCATATATTCAGACTTTTTTTTGGCCAGCCAAAAATGTTCTCAAGAGCTCTTGCTACATGGAAAGATATATTCGCTAATCAGAGACCTCTGGCAATATCTATACAATGTAATAAAAAATGAGGTGATATCACCAAAAGATGATAATAAAAAAAAGTTCTGATGACTGAAGGGAGCAAACCTTCTATAGCTTTAGGATTTGGACATTCAAGACCAGAACAATGTTGTATTTTGCTTGAAGGTAATTGGAATGGCCTGAGAAGTCTTTAACTGTTTGTTTTTTTTGCAGCTGTGCAGGGGTTAAACAACTTGTGGAATCTCTATGCTGAGTAGCTGTGCCACATCCGAGGGCCAGAGACACGTAGTCATTATTTGTGCCAAGTCGTTTTTAACTAAGCAAACTCAAACTTTGTTGAACCTTCCCATAGTGTGTGCTCAGCCACCCATGAGATCACCTTTTGTATGGATATATTATTTCTGTCATTCCTTTTTTTTCACGTTCTTCATCTGTGTTATTCTTGTGAACTCTGATTGTGCATTTGTCTGGATATAGCCAGCAGAATGACAATGGTTAAATATTTTCCCACCACATTGTTCAGCCAGCTGTATCTACCTCCCAAGTCTCCTTTTGAGAGATGACGATAAAAAGTACAGTAAACGGGTTTAACAAGGAATGAGCCTACAGTAGTGGGAATTGGATGACAATTTCTACTGATCGGACGCATTATTTTGTTTATTTATAAGAAATACAATATAATTGAGTTTTGGTTTTATCCCATTAACCTAACATTCCTACTTTTTTAATAACCTCTTTCTTTATTTTCCACATTTGTCCCCTACATCCCTTTTTCTTATTAGACATTCCCTGGTATATACAGCTTTACACAGCCTAATTGTCTCCTCTTAATCTTATTGTCTCAGTTCTCTAACACATGGGTCCCATACCTGGTCCTTAAGTAACCCTAACAGGCCAGGTTTTAAGGTTTACCTTGGGGAAATGGACTGAATCCTGCAACAACTGAGCAGCAAACCTGGCCTGTTAAGGGACTTGAGGGCCAGGGTAGAGAACCACTGCTGTAACACATCCCATGATTTCACCCTTTTTTCAGTATTTTGTACGGTTTCCTCAGTAGTTGTTTCCATCGAGACATAATGCCTTTCTTTATAAATTTTTCGCTAATTCCTGATGTTTTATCTCATCCCTTTCTTCTTCCTTGTTTACGAGCCAAGTTCACTTTGCCCTCGATATCCCATCAGTGGATGGATTGCGTATCAATCTGGAGTAGAGGTAACATCACTGCTCTGCGTGGAGAGAGCCTGTGGAGTCATGGGTTCGATCCCAGCAAGAGCACCTCTCCAGTAAGTGTCCTTGGGCAAGACACCCAACGGTACATACTCGCCACCCAGGACATACCTGAAAACGAGAGAAATCTCAATGTGTCCTTTCTGGTAAAATCCTTTCTCAAAAAAAAAAGATCAATGCAAATTCTCATTCCTTGAGATATTATTTATTTATAAAGGATTTTACCAGGAAGGATACATTGAGATTTCTCTCGTTTTCAAGTATGTCCTGGGTTCATGAACATTGAAGTGTTACAGTTACAGAAATACAATGTAATACAATGCAAGATATTAAAAAAAAAAACACAAATATACAGATTAACAGAAAATAAATATGTAGGAAATATAGTCACTAGGTTACATGTTTACAGGTGCATTCGGTATTGAGGTATGTTAGTAAGGAGCTCTTGAGTGATTTAAGACTGGGGGAAGATTTGATGGTGTCTGGGAGGTTATTCCATAATTGTGGTGCTCTGTAGGAAAATGAGGACCGAGCCACTGTCTTTATGTATTGTGGTATTGCAAGTAAGGTGCTGGTCCTGGATCGGAGGTTATAGGATGAGGGAGCTGCTGGGGGAAGCAGTCTATTCAGGTAGGGTGGCAGCTTCCCAGAAATTCTCTTAAACACCAGGCTGGAAAGGTGAAGGGTGCGTCTGGATTCCAGCGATGGCCAGTTTAGCTCTTTTAACATGTCACAATGGTGGGTCATGTAGTTACATTGTAGTGCAAAGCGGCAGAATGAGTTATACAATGTAGTAAGTTTATGAAGGTGTGTTTGCGGGGCGGCTGCATACACTAGATCTCTGTAATCAATAGCCGGCATAAGCATTAGTTGTACAATTTGGTTTCTTACCGCGGGACTCAGGCAGGATTTGTTTCTGTAGAGGGCACCTAGTTTGGGGTAAAGTTTAGATGAGAGTTTTTCGATGTGGGGGCCAAAGGATAGATTAGGGTCCAACCACATACCTAGATATTTGAGAGAAGTGACTGTGGTCAGCATGCCATTTGATTTTGTCCCAACACATAGATGGGGATTTTGCAATTTGTGTAGTTTAGGTGCTGTTCCAAAGAGCATCGTTACAGTTTTGTTAGTATTTAAAAAACGTTTGTTGTTTTTGATCCACTTTTCTACCTCTGTGAATTGTTCTTGCAGCATGGCCTCCAGCTGCGGGAGATTTGTTTTGCTGGTATAGATTACAGTGTTGTCTGCGTACATATGTACAGTTGAGGCTTTGCAGACGTTGGGCAGATCATTTATGAATATTGTGAATAGCAGGGGGCCTAGTATTGAGCCTTGGGGTACACCGCAAGTGACTGGGAGCGGGAGGGAGGAGCTGCCAGAAATTGACATATATTGTGATCAGTCGGATACATATGATTGAAACCAGGTTAGCGTGCGATCACCAATGCCAGAGTTTTTAAGTTTTTCTAACAAGATGCCATGGTCTACCGTGTCAAAGGCCTTGGCAAAATCAAGGAAGATGGCTCCAGTTAGGTTTCCTTGTTCCATCCCAGCTTGGATATCATTGCAGACTTTTAAAAGGGCAGTTGTAGTTGAGTGATTTGGACGAAAGCCTGATTGATCCGGGGTTAAGTAGTTCCAATATTGATAATAATCACGTAATTGTGTGTAGACACATTTTTCCAAGACTTTTGACATTACAGGGAGCAACGATATCGGACGGTAGTTGGATACCAAACTACTGTCACCACTTTTATGGATAGGTACCACTCTTGCAGTCTTCCAGAGCTTGGGTATGTATCCAGTCGCCAGTGACTCATTTATTAGGGTTGCGACAGGATTTGCAATTGCTGGCGCACTGATTTTCAGCAGCATTGCTGGTATTTGATCAGGTCCAGACTGGTATTTCATTTTTTGCTTACGGAGAAGTTTAGTAACGACACTGACAGGCACTGGTCTAAAACTGAATTCCTGTCTGATACAGGGACTTTGCACAGTTGGGGGGCCTGACCTGCATGAGGCCTCTCTGATTGCATGTCATTTCCTAGCTTGGCAATCAAAGTGGTGGCGCATCCAACAAAATAATCATTAAAGGCATTTGCTACATCTAGGGGGTGTTGCACGGTTTGGTTGTTTACTTAGACAGCAGCTGGCTGGGAATGGACTGGGGGTGCTTGTATGTTACTTATGGTTCTCCAAAAGTTTCTAGGGTTTGATATGTTATTGTTTAGATTTTCATTGAAGTAATGGGCTTTGGCCATTTTTGTTTGTTTTGTGCATTCACTCCAACATTTTCGGTATTCGTAGTGATCGTTCATGGAACCAGTACAGCCTGTACTCACCCCGTTCCAATGTTTGGTGCCACCATGTTCATTGTCCATGGGCAAGTCACCAGAGGTGGGTCACAGATAAAATTTTAATCAGGAATCACTTTGAAATTTCCCCTTATGTGTTCTCGATAAAATGCTAGCACATACACTATATTGCCAAAAGTATTTGCTCACCCATCCAAATCAGGAGCTGGGCAGGTGAGCGAATACTTTTGGCAATATAGTGTACATAAGGAGTGATTCCCTATCCGTTACATTGGCAGACATGACTGAGTGACGACAGCTCCACGAATGCACTGTGACTTTTGGTGGCAGTATTTTTTAACTATGGTCGTAGGCATATTAAAGACGGCATGCTATCATCTTCTCCCTGAGTGGTAAATAGGCATGGTACGCCCTGTTCCTATCAACTGAACTTAAATTGACAGGCAAGCTTTAATTTATTCATGCGAGTAAATATAGTATTATTTTCCGCATTTCCTGCATTTTCTCTTACTCCTTTCTTTTATTTTATCTTTCTATTACTAATAATAATTATAATAAATATAATTATATTAGTTATAATTATATATTATATTAATAATTATAATCATAAAAATAATAATTAATTGTTAAGATGTCTATTATTTTATCTTGAACTTTCTGCCTCGTTCAACTGGCAGTCATTTCTCCCTTCATCTTCAATCTTTCATCCTTTTCAGAAATAAAGGCGATGGTGAAAAGTCCATAGATTGCATTGTATCCATTATCTTGCGATACACAGAGGGTCTTATATAGTAGCATATCAACAGCCATTTCTTTTTTTGTCATGTCCAGTGCTTGTACTGAAAAGAGACAAATACAAATGATGAAATAACTTGGTTTGGTAATGTTAGTAATGTGCGTAGCTGTGCAGAGCCTATTTCATTATGATGTACACCTATGGAACAGTTATTGGGTACAAGTCACTAACGCTCAGTTTTTGTGATTTATCATGAGTAAGATAAGTAATGCTTATGTAGTATTGATGGGGAACTGAAAGGTGGTTGAGAAGAAACAATTCTCCCAGCAGGCATCATTGCTTTGCTCACCATAATGTGCTATACTCTTTCATTTGATTCCTTTATTTTTCTTGGTTATGAGTAAATACCTGGAAAAATACACATGCATAAAGCACTTTTTATTATGCACTATACAGTTATTAGTTCTTTATGGTAAATGTTTAGTTTGGTATAAACACTTTTTCTTTACCTTCTATGACATAGCACTTTTTTCAATATAAATGCACTTTATTGTTAAGAGTACTTTAATAATATAATTTTGGTGTTGTTAAACCAAAGTCCTAAATGAAATATTTGTACAAAACCAACCGCAGTACAAATTATTAATATGTTAATGTGGCAAGATAATCTATGAGTTTTGCATTCCAGCCTTATACTGGTAACAGACCATAGGAATGCATAGCCGTACTCATCTGAACGACTTACTGTAACATGGATTTATGAATGCAAGCTTAGAAGCTATTTCTTTATTTCCTAGATACAGTTACAGAGTTATACAAGATCAGGCCTCACAGAACTCTAGTATCTTGTTACAGAGGCCTACAGAGACATTTGCATACCCTTCCCTGCTTACAGCTTCTGGAGACATGCTTTTTAAAGGAGACCACCGGGACCGCAATCAGTCGGTGACAGCAGATCACATGTTCATTGGCGCACTGCCTCCAGTGGGCTCGGATGCCTTCTGCAGTCATTGTCAACACCTTGTGTGATGCCTTCTACGACTGTGTCTGCCACAGGTGTGTCATCCTAAACCCAGACTCTGAAATCAGCTTCTGAGATGGAATCCAGAGCTTCCTGGGCTTTGCTGGAGGAAGCACTATATTTCCCTGACTCCTAGCATGCCACTTCCTGTGCAATGGCATGCCTGGAGTAAGAGGAGGCTGGTTGTTTCATCGGCTTGGCTGACCACAGGAAATGGGGCAAACTACTTGAGAAAGGAGGAGTAATGGGACTGACTACTGGGGAAGGGAGGTGGACTGTGGTTCACTAATGGGGAAAAGAGGATGGTGAACAGGGTTGCCTACCAGGAATGGGGGACTGACCACTGGGAAATGGAAGTGGAAAGAAGGCTGATCACCGGGGAAGGGATGGGGAATTGAACTGACCTGTAAGAAAGGGAGGGAGGAATGGGGATAACCATCAGGGAAGGGAAGTTGGATTGGAGCTAACCACTGGTAAATGTATTGGGAATTAGGCTGACTACTTGGTATGGGAGGGGGGGGGTGGCGTTGACTACTGGGAAATGGAGGGATGAATGAGGTTTCTCACTGGTGAAATGGGGCATGGGGTCTCTCACTTTGGTGTCGTTGAAGGTGGATTAATGAGGCCACTCACACTAGGAGATGGGGTGGGTAGGAAATAGGGCCTCATACATTGGCGGCCTGTCTCAGAGCATAGGAATCCCTGTTTTGAGGCCAGTGGGGAAAATGTGTGTGTATTTATGTGTGTAGGGAAGTCAGTTGGGTGTGTTTTTTGGGAGAAAGGTTATATTTTGGTCTTTTTTTTTCTGCATTTAACAATTATTATTGAGAGTGCATCAAAAGGTAATCGGACAACAATATATCATATTGCGCCCAGGACATTGACCCAAGCGTTTCGTTTAAGAAATATAGCTGTATAAAAAACAGCTACACAAACTTAATTAATATTACTGTAGACCGAGAGGGAATTTGATTGTATATTTGAAGATGCCTATCATTTTCTTTTATCAATTTGCAGAATACGTAAGATCTTGGATTATATTCGTTTCCGTCTCAAGCACATCCTGTGGCATTTGATAAACCTACAAGATCAACTGATAAGTTTAAAACTGAACTAGGAAATTAAAATAATGTGACCTTACTAATATATCTGCACATAATAAATTGAATAAATTAATCATTTGTCTATACCGCGAAACATTAGTCAGTGTAAACCGTATACATGTTGGTGAAACTGAAATAAAGGTTTCGGAGAGTTTTTAAAGTATTTGCTAATTCATGCAGAAATCTCGCTGAAGTTTCTTTTTCTTTTTTTTGAGATTAGCTGTAATTAATGCAGTGTGGCCTCCTTTCTCCATTTTGAAAGAATGAACACATTAATGAGGACCCCTGAAAAGGTCCATTATGCCCAATTGTCTCAATTATGCAAATAAAGTTTGAGATTCTTTAAGCCGAGGGGGGGTAGAGTTTTAGATTAGGTCCCGGGTTAGTTTTGCGAGGCAGCAGTTGTTGGAGGTTTTTTTTTCCTTTTTTTTTTTCCATTTGCTCTAGTCACACAGAAGGTTTAGCAAATTGGAGATTTGGGCATTATCAAAGTAGATTTGTTGTGCCTTGTTCCACCATGGGATGAAAATACCCTCTGGGCAGGGAGATGGATCATGGGACTGCTGAAGGATTACCTTCAAAGGCAGTCATGAGACTGGTTTGAACAAAGAGTCTGCTCACATGCTTATCATATGAGATTCTCTTCTTAAAGTGGTGGCAAGCCTTCTCCTCTGGGATTCTAGTCGACGTCTAGCAGGGCAAGACCAAGACGTGGTGCTCCAGAGACTCTACTTCTAGACTTCTGGCCGGCAAACATACACTACAGGTAGGACTATGTATATTATGCTTCCAGCAGGCACCAAACTAAGTAGGAGATAGCTTTATTGTATTTATGATGCTACTGTTACACATAACGAGTATTTCATTTGTGGTTGAAAAAAAACCATGTAAATCTTAATTTAGGGAGCAATTTAGAAATTTAGTGAACAATTTGAGGAGGCATCTCGTATAAACTAGTCTTCTAGAATTACATTTCTCATTACAGTCTTCTTTTGTTTGTTTGTTGTTTTCTCTGTTTTACTTGTCCATTTCCATACAGATCTTTTCAAAGAAAGGTGAAACTCAGGAGAATGACTGGAGAAGTGAAAACTCTAGATCAAACTAGCCAAACCAGAAAAAAAATTCCCATTTATCTCACTTTCCAAATCGGCTATTTGGTCTAGATTGTTCTCTTCTCCTGCCAGTTCTCCTGGTTTTCACCTTCCTCTGAATAAAACCTGATAGTGTGTTATGCTGTAAAAAATAAACCACTATATAGATTAGGAAATGTATACTACATTTTCGTTATGATGTATTAAGCAACCATACTCCTCAGGGGACTAACTGTGGCCACCACGCAAGTATATAGACCATGAAATAGTCCATGTATGTGGCATAGGTGTAAATTCTGGAAAAAAATACAGTATAATTTATTCAACGTGCCAAATAATATTCCTTCTTTATAGACATCAAGTCTCCTTTATGCAGTCTAGTGGATAAGTAGAGGGCTCCACTGAGTTGAGAAACTAGGCTCAGACTTTTTGGAGATATTTTTTCAGATATGATTATATTTTCTCTTGGTGTTCTTCCAGTTACTTGTTATCTGACTGTAAATTACATAGGTTTTTCCTGCTTTTTATATACACTTGGGCCAATATTACAAAGTTGGTGCTAACTTAACCAGGGCTGTTGTAAACGTACCGGAGTCATTATAGTCTATGTAGTTGTTAAGTTTTCAACATCTCTGGTTAAGTTAGCACCAGCTTTGTAATACTGCCCTTGATGTTTACAGAAAGAATATCAGGTTGTTGACCAAAAATCATGGATAAACTGGTTTTCCAGTAAATTTCCAGCTGTAGTTTGGCCTACAAGATACCAGTCTCTGAAAATTCACAACAATTCTCAGTTTAGTGAGTAACCCTAATAATAGAGAACCCATATCATTTAAAGGCTCTATTCCATAATTGGTGCTAACTTAACCAGAGCTGTTGTAAACTTACCAGAGCCATTATAGTCTATGGAGTTGTTAAGTTTATGACAGCTCTGGTTAAGTTAGCACCAACTTTGGAATATTGCTCTAAGTACTGTATTTTATGCCATAGCAATGGTCGAGGCGCCTTACCAATGGCCGACATCGTTTCTCCCTCAAGAAGAAGAAAGAAAACACTTAATTTAAAAAAATGCCATTTTAATATAATGTAATTATTAATTCTGAGTAGTAATTGGATTTTCCAAACACACACTGACATTATATAGAAGATAAATAACTGTACCTGGATTTTGGGGCATTATCGATAGCGTCTGCATCCTTCAGTCCTCCTAATGGAAGGACATTTTAAAGCCAAGTGTTTAAGGATACAAGCTTTGTGTTTTCACTGCACGGCTGCCACAATTTAAAAAAAAGTCAAAGTTGTATTATATGTCCTGGTCCTCCAATATTAATTTTAAATTGGAACAGGACAGCACAACGTAAGTCATGTGTTATGTTAGCTTCCTCATACTGACATACTGACTATTACTACTAATAAACATTCAGATTTACTTCCCCTTTCAGGTTTTTGTGCTTTCGTTGAACTATGTTAACACTGAACTTGTGACTGTTTATTTTGTTTTTTAGTGGCTTCGGGGAAAACACACACACACGTGTGTATCACTCAGCGGGATCTCCCTGAAGTGAGAATTAAATTCGCAATCAAATCAATAACTGCCAGTGCTACTATGACGGTTTCACACTATTTCTAGTCCTCTTCGGTTCCACATGGGAATGTTAGTGGCTCGGCCGCTATCCCAAGGGGAGCACAGCTACTATTCTGGCTCGTCTTGTTTGGCAGCGTACTTGACATTTGTGCTTCCTTTACTTTGTGCACAAATGTACGTTGAGCTGATCAACAAGAGATTCCCAGTTGCTCGTTATTCAAGGGAGCAGCTATAAAAAAATGACTCCCAAACTCGAGCCAATTGCGAATTTGTGGTTTTCCAAATTTACACATAAAAAAAGTAAATCTCACCTCTCATCCCACTGAAGAGGAGGGTGCATTCCAGTGTATGTCTACCAGCACATTGGGATATCATGAGGTTATGTATACAGACCTCAACTAAATCTCAAGCAACACACCATGGAGTCCCAGTGACTTCAGGAGGCTGTGTCATTAAATTTGTCAGTGCGGCTCTTGGTGTAGTTGCTAAGTTGTAGTTCATTTGTTTTTGGCAACTGAAAAGGTTTAACATCTCATGCAGGATTCATAGATTTGCGGTTGCCATAATGGCTGATTTGAAATAGTGCCCATAATGTTTAATAAAGTAAGATTTTTTTAGTAGAGCAGCTTCCTATTTCATTCACTATTTTCATCTATTACATACATTCCAAACATTAAACTTGTATAATTTATTCATCAGTCTAAGATTCCAACAGTTATTTCATTGAATAATATATTTGAGGGAATGATGATACACATCTATCTCTATCCATATTATTTTCAGAGCTCTGAAGTACAACTTACAAGCACATCATATAGTTGACGTTTCTTCTTTTTTGTTTTTGCTTTGTTACTCCACACTGGACTGACATAAAGGCATTTATGGCAAACGTTCTCTTAAATTCCCTCTAGTTTCATCTTTAATACAAAAAAACGTAACCGAACTTAATAGTTCAGTATTGGGTAATGAACTCTGTTTAATAGTCCCTATAGTAAGATACGAGCAAATAAAATATTGCTTATATCTTCTATCAATATCTGTCTGCCTATTTATGATTATCTAGCTTTAATCGACATGACATTGACTATCTCCTAATAAACAAATAGCTGGATGATAGATGCGCGGTTGGATAGACTGATATATAAATGGATAGACGGGTGGATAGACAGATGATGAATAGTCGGATGCACGGATGGATGGATGCACAGTTGGATAGATGAATGCACGGATGGATGGATGCACAGTTGGATAGATGAATGCACGGTTGGATAGACGGGTGTATAGATGGATACATAGACGTATAAATGGGTGGATAGATGGATGCATAGATGGATAGACAGATGATGTATAGACGGATGATAGATGGCTGTACGGTTGGATAGACAGGTCAATGGATGCATAGATGGATAGACAGATGCTTAGATGAATAGATGGATGCATAGACGTATAGACAAATGGTGGATGGATGCACAGTTGGATAGACAGGTGTATAGATGGATACATAGATGGGTGGATAGATGGATGGATGGATGGATGGATAGACAGATGATGGATAGATAGCTGTACAGTTGGGTAGATAGGTCGATAGATGGATAGACAGATGATGGATGGATGCACGGTTGGATAGACGGGTGTATAGCTGGATACATAGATGGGTGGATGGATAGACAGATGATGGATAGATGGCTGTACAGTTGGGTAGATGGGTCGATAGATGGATAGACAGATGATGGATGGATGCACGGTTGGATAGACGGGTGTATAGATTGATACATCGATGGGTGGATAGATGGATGCATTGATGGGTAGACAAATGATGGATGGATAGACGGAAGGAAAGACAGATTTATAAAATACTGAGTGATAAATAGATTGCTACTTCTGTTCTTGGGAGCAAGAGGAAAAAAAGCGGCAAGCTCACACGACACATTTTTCTCTTTCATTCACAATTCTGTAGGCAACATATCTACAGAGATCACTATCAAGAAAACTATCCATTTGGAAAAAACTGAAGCATAGTTAGCTGACTCCCGGGGTGAGGCATGAATCACAGAGAGATGAAAGTAGAACCCATGAGACAGGAATTCCTCATTAAGATGTAACTCATACATGTCTAAAGTTTTATACCTTCTTTGCGGTTGGAGTTTTGAGTGAATGTAATGAGAAGATAGAAACTGAGTCTCATCAGTTACATGTTTTATGAAGTATAGTACGCTAATACATGGAGCAGCCATGTGTTTGGTCGGTGTCCTTAAAATAAAAAGAGGAAAAAAAAGAGTATATAAGAGTTGATAGACTAAGGTAGAAAATAACTGAAATTATACACTTGAGAGGGTTATACACTAAGCACTGAACTTGCCACCAAATTGTGCTGAATGGTGAAACACTGTGCTGTTCATTGTAGTCTGACCATCTTCGGTGGCAGCGAAATCATACCATATAGCAGTAATGGTTAATCTATGCAGGGAACGCCGAACTGCACCGAAGTAACAGCAAAATGCCCTGATTTTTGGTGATTCAGTTCGACAGCTTTAAACAGGCGAATCCCATAGGTTTAACTGTAAAAAGTGATATCAATTTTATTTCTCAATTTCTAAAAGGTTATTCTTTTCATTTTCAGCCTTTTTATTCTTTCATTTATACAACTCTTTGTGTTTTCTTAGACAAAACTTTCGTTTCCCAATTCATTTTAAAAGGCTTTATTTTAAGTCTGTAAGAGACCTTTTTATTATTTTTTTAAATGGACCTTTTTATTATTTAGACACATTTTAATATATTTTTATTGCTCTAAACACTTATTAGACGAATAGGAGAGATCCATTTATTTTCTTTTTTAGCAGTTCGGTGGATTTTGCCACGGCCACTTCGGTGCTCTTCGGCGACATTCTCCAACATGTTAATGAGGCTTCAGCGACTCCATCTTCGGCGCACTACGATGACCATCTGGTGAATAGTGCATTCCCCGTACTTTCATCGAAATGGAATCGCAGAAGTGCGCCGTAGTGAAAAGCACCAGAATTTCAATGAGATTTCGATGTTTTGCGAATAAACCCTATGGTGTATAATTCTTAAAATGATAAATTAACAGAACACTGGGAAGAGGGTCTCCATAGTAAAGTCTGGCTTTCTCGCGTAAAATAGCTTTACAGGCCCTTCTGGTTGACCGCTGTTTTTGTAATCCACTGTAATCCTTTTGAAAATCTTTGGTCGAACGTTTGCTGGAATTTTTTTTTCTTCCCATCAAACTCATTAGGCAAATTTTTTTGAACCGGCGAAGTTTAAGAAACCAAATTATTGTAATCCTCTGTGATATAGCAGCTTTTCCGGGCCGCACAATGTGCAGCGAAACGACCCACAATGCGGCCTTTTTCAGTCAGCGCATGTCTGCTTAAGTATTTGCGTGGGATTATTCATGGAGCTTTCTGTAAGAAGATTAAACAGACAAGGACGGTGAAACTTCAAAGGCAGGCTGAAGTGCTCTGTGAGTTTCCACGCTCGTCTGTGATACTTGCATTTTTATTAACGCATAATAACTGCTACGGGGGAAGAAAGAGCAAAAGTATCTGTTTTTTATCACTTTGGGGATAGCCTCTAAACCGTAAATTAAAGGAGAATTGTTTGCAAATTTTATGCAAAAATTGTGGAGCTGAAGGAGAAACGGAGCTGGAAGAATTTATTTATTTTAAAGTATTTTACCAGGAAGGATACATTGAATTCTCTCGTTTTCAAGTATGTCCTGGTTTCAAGACCATTGAAATGTTACAGGTGTTACAGAAATACAAAGTAATAAAATGCAAGATATTAAAAAACAAAAAAAATATACAAATTACTGTAGATACTCGAGTATACCGCTAGATTTTGGTCACAAAAATGTACCTTAAAATTGGAGGGGTCGCATTATATTTGAGACATCTGAATCGCGTGTAAAAAAAAACTTGCCTTGCTCTGGATCCCAAGGAGGCTTCATACTTCGTAGCAACTGCAATCATTCTAGAGCAGAGCACCCTGGCCTGAGGGGGAGCCTGACTGTGTTAAGAGAACCTGGAAGGACTTTAATTGTTTAACGGTACAGTAAAATTTTGTTCCTCACGTTATATTCGAGTCTTGAGTATTCTCTCATTTCCATAATAAATCGCTGTCCATCGCATTATATTCGGGTCGCGCTATACTTGAGTATCTACGATAACACAAAAAATAAATATGTAGGAAATATAGTCACTATGTTACATGTTTACAGGTGCATTCTGTATTGAGGTATGTTTATGCCGACTGGGTGGAGTAGAGGTAACATCACTGCTCTATAACTGTGGAGAGAGACTGTGGAGACACAGGTTCGTTCCTGGCAAGAGCACCTCTCCAGTAAGTGTCCTTGGGCATGACATTACCCAGGACATACTTAAAAACTAGAGAAATCTCAATGTATCCTTCCTGGTAAAATCCTTTCTCAAAAAAAAAAAGAGATCTGTTAAGTGACTTTAGACTGGGGGAAGATTTGATGGTGTCTGGGAGAAAGAATGTTTTTAATTCAGTGATTTTGGCTTAAAAGTTGCATTTTCCTTACAAATTCAAAGCACTAAATGGGTTATTCACTAAGCACGGTGTTTGATGTTTTTTTCCCCCCAGTATTTACAATACCTGTAAACACCGGCATTTCACAAAACTGAAATCCAAAGCGCAACAGGAGATACTTTATACAGTGCAGCTTCTCCTCCTGCTCTTGGGAATTTAGTTTTGAGGAATGCTGGCGTATGTCGACGCTGCAATACCCATGATTTTCGCCGATATTTGCGTCAACCTCAAACATTGGCGCTTAGTGAATAACCACTTAAGTAAATAACTAAATTTGTGTGTTTTTAATTAATTAATTTTATTGTAAAGCTCTAGGAACTGTTAAAACTGCAAATTCTGTTACAAAAAAAATCTCAACCCACCCATTTTTTTTGCAGCATGATGACATTGAATGAATAGATACATTCACCTTATGAATAGGGATCTGTGTTGGACTAGGTGTATCTAATTTGTAACAGAGCAGATTCAATGACAGCTGGAATTCTAGAAATCCACCATCCAGAATTAGAGATCAGATTTCCTTGTGTATAAAAATGGGAACAATGTTAACTAGTTTGTCTGACATATAAAGTCCTCACACAGAATCGGTATGGGACAGGGTGTCCTTTTTTTCCCCTCTATCAATAAATAATTAGTCTAAAGTCTATGTTTTAAAATGTTTATATATTGTAGAATGTTGTGTTTCTGTAAGATTTGCCTCTGGAACTCCTGTTAGATTATATAACATCTACAGGAAAAAGTTTACGGTCTTAAATCTATGCCTGTGAGATTTGTCTATAAGAAATTATTAATTATCATCATTTATATTTATAATCTATATAATAATAATGGCATTATAATTCTATATTTAATAATTAATATTATTATTTATAATATATTATAATATTTGTGTTCTGCTTTTTTGAGAGTTTATTATAAAATCTGCTATCATAAATAAAACAGTTGATATCAGAGAGGGTGTATTGAACTGGCTATGAGTGCATTTTTTTGTGGATAAAGATCGATAACTTGTTAGCGCCTTATAAATACTTGTAACTGTAACTAACTGTATTTTTATTGATATCCATGATATGAATTTTTAAACTTTGTTGCAAGAAGATTTTGAAGTTAATTCAGCGTATGCTGAAAAACAGTTTCTCTCTTTGCTCAAATCAAAAGAAGGAGCAGAATCTGTTGCCTTAGTTGAGTTAGTGCAGCAGCATTGTTTGTTTTATATGTAAAAGCATATATTGCCTCTGCTGTAGAATAGAGAAGAAAATACTGTAAATTTAGCATTTACTGTTTTTTCAATTGTTTTAGTTTTACACATTACATGGTCTTGTTTGGTATCATTGTAAAGACCAGACTCTGGCCTTTCCAATGACACCTCACTTAACCTTGTGTACGATTCAGAGATGCAGGTTCCAAAGTCCTCCTGTCTCTCCTCACTGCAGTGCCATGGTCTAGGTTGTTGATGAAGCAATGCATTGCATCATCAGCTCCATACTTGCTGGCAGTGTGGGAAATGAGAAGGTGCGCAGCATCACTGTTCACTTTATAATTGTAAACTGAATAATAGAGCTGTGTTAGAAGAAAAGAAAGAAAATATAATTATTTTTTTTTTTTAGTTTTTCATAAATCTAAGATGGTTATATTTGGTATCTCTTGAAAGGCCATAATCTGGGGCACCAGAGATACAGTCGTCTAAATGATTGTAAATTGTAAAAAAATATATATATTTTTTTTCCACAGAGCAAGGCGCCCCCTTGTGGCAGGCACCTGTAGGCACATGCCTACTCTGCCTAGTTATAAATCCGGCCCTGCTCATATTGTGGGGACAAAGCACGTTGCTGATTTTTATGTTGCTGACTCCTAATGCCTCTCCATCTATCTGCATTGAGAAGCATCTGATTTGCTGCATCAGCCAGGAACTAGCTATCAGACACACTGGGTCACACACAGCTATTTCCTGGCTGACGCACTAAATCAGATGCTTCTCAATGCAGATAGATGGAGGGGCATTAGGAGTCAGAGACACATAAAAATCAGCACCGTGCTCTGTCCTCAGTGACTGGGCTAATGCCATGGACTGGTTAAAACAGGGCATCCCAAAACCTCCATACGACCTATCCAAGCCCCACCCAAAAACAAAACTCAAACCTGCCCATGGTCAGGGCTTAAATCATGCATGTGCCATCCTTAGTCTGCTTCCATTCCCTTCCTCCAAAACACAGAACATGGTAATACGGTCGGTACGTATTATTGAAAAAATACAAAAATACAGCGTGAAAGTCAACTCTTTTATGACGAGGAGTCAGTAGGAGTCAGTAGGTTGCACACATGTTCAACCCGCTGGCTCTTATTCAGGGCTGGATTTGCGTCTCAGGAGCCTGTAGGCATGGAAATGTGGAGCCCCTCCCCCAAACAAAAATAAGAAAGATGCCAAAATGACTTTTTAAATTTTCTTTTTTGGGTAAACTAAAAAAATGTAAAAATTTTTATAAAACCTGAAAAACTGTTTCTCTCTTTGCTCAAATCAAAAGAAGGAGCAGAATCTGTTGCCTTAGATGAGTTAGTGCAGCGGCATTGTTTGTTTTATATGTAAAAGCATATATTGCCTCTGCTGTAGGATAGAGAAGAAAATAAATTTAGCATTTACTGTTTTTTCAATTTTTTTATTTCTACACATTACATGGTCTTGTTTGTTATCATTGTAAAGACCAGACCTGGCAGAGGGGTTAGGGGGGAACAATTACCGTACAAATCAAAAGCATACAGGCCAAAAACCCACGTCGCCATTCTATTAAATGCCGTGTGTAGGGAAAGAGACAGTGCCACTTTTAATGATGTTTGTTCTAATGAGTATGCAATTAAAGACCGATTAATGTTCATCCTTTATATCTGATACTATTTTTGGGTTTTATTTACTTATTCATAAATCTAATAAAACTTTGCATTTTATACTATTTCTTTTTATATTTTAATGTTTCATACCATACATTTGCAAGTCATTTATTCAGCTTTTATTTTAGTTTTGGGTTTGTGTTTTTTTTTTGTATTATGTATTATGTATGTTTTTTATTTATAAGGTTCACAGTTCATAGGCTCACTTTGTCAATAAATAACTAGTCAAGCCTGCTACGTCTTGTGTTTTTACACTTGATCGCATGTTTCTTTAAGGCTCTTTTTGGTGTGAAGTTCTGTAAAATCAGTACATGATTTGATGTATGTATTCACCCATTTTCTGCATCAATGCAATCCAACCCCTAACAAAAGACAGCCTTGCTCTATGCAGGGTGAGTTACTGAACGTTTGAGGATTGGCGGATGGGCAAGTACTCCCGCAATTCAGCTGCCCCGTCCATCTTATTAGAGATAGAGACTATCAGGGTTATTCAAAGAGATCCGAATGGCTGCCGAAAGGGAACCGTACGCTGAAAATCAGCGCTTCATTACCTTTCCTGGCCATTCGGCTATTCAGGGAGCAGGCAGTTCGCCAAATACTGGTGAATTGCCTGCACATACGGTGCCTGTTCATTGCCTGTTCGAGGGCAGTGAAATCCCCATAGAGAAGCAATGCTTCGGCTATTCAGAAAACACAAACCAGCAGTGAAAAGTTGCCGAAATGCCCTGCCATTCGGTGGTTTCATGCGGCAGATTTATTCAGGAAAATACCATAGGCTTCAATGTTAAAAATATTCACGTTTTAATTTAACTCAATATCTAATAAACCGTTGATTATAATACTCTGCAGTAAAAAGTCTCTTTATTTATAGATTTTTTTAGGATATTTTAAGCATTTTTTGGGATTTTTTTTTTAAAATTCAGATTCTTTTAGATTTTTTTTAACTTTACTTATTTTTTCTGTAACAGCCCTCTTTATTATCATTCCTGGACCTCATGTGTAAATTTCAGACATTTTCGCTCAGTAGTTTCTTTGCAAACAGCGTTTCACTTTTCAATCATTCAAGCGTACTGTTTTATTTTATTTATTCACTCCATTCGTCTGCGGTGTCGGGTTTTTCCAGCGGCTGCACTGCGTGTGATCGGATCCTGCTTGGGTTTTCGGCGGGGTTAATCCAGATGTTTTTTTTGTTTTTTTTTTATTTTTATTGAGAAGAATACAATACAGCCTGTGGTCAGCGAGCCCGCCTACCACTTTGTCAGTGATCACACAGCTCACTTTACCAGGTGCAGTCTAACATAGTATACTGTAACTTCTACATTTTTCAAGAGAAAGAAGTAATAAAGGAGAGAGAGAAAAATATACAACAAACATAAAAGTGTTAAATAAAAGAAAGGGAGAGAAGAAAAAAAGGAAAAGAAGAAAAGGGGGGGAGTCAGGATTAACTTTTCATGACAGCATACTTATGAGCTTTAGTGCATCATCGGCCTGCACTTGCGGTGCATGTGATACGTCGTAAGAAGAGGCCCTAATAGGGGCCACTAAGTCACAGACCGCAAGCTTTGTAAATTTTGTGTATGTCCCAGATTGTCCATGGATCATTTCGAGATGGGCTACCCCCTTCCGCCAGTCTAGCTCTCGAGTCAAAGGTAATCCAGATGTTTTTACGGGTTTTCGGCGTGCCTTCGCCGGGTTTTGCGGTGAGTTGTCAGCGGGTTTGCGGTGACTTTTCCCTGCAATTCAGGGACCCTGTGGTGCTTGCTGAATACAACGCAGGGTTGCAGAAATGGGATCTGCAAAAGGAACCGAATTGAAGAGAACGAAATGTCACCGAACGTGCGGCAACTTTTCAAATCTTTTTGAATAACCCTGTATTTTAATTTAAATATATGGTTTTATTCCATCATTCAATGCTGGAAAATACATAGGTATTGAGCAAATAATAAAACTTTGCAAATAAATCAGTATTATGGAGCTACACACCAACTACCTTTTCTCTGTATTACTAAACCTTCAGATGTTTTGGAACTACATCTCCCATGATGCTTAGCCACTTAGTAGGTCGACAGAGCCTTGTGGGAAATGTAGTTCCAAAAGATCTGGAGGACCAAGTTGAGCACCTATGACATAATGTGTTAATCCTGTAGCTGAACCATGACAACAATGACAACAGAATCAGTAAATAGAAACAAAAAACTATTGGTGTTTGCAAAACTTGGAAAGGGTCACCCTAAAAATGGGCTGGCTATGATTTATTCTATACACAAACCAGATAATCTGCTAGCACAAAGTGACTAT
Organism: Leptobrachium leishanense; assembly: GCA_009667805.1. Classification (NCBI taxonomy): domain Eukaryota; kingdom Metazoa; phylum Chordata; class Amphibia; order Anura; family Megophryidae; genus Leptobrachium; species Leptobrachium leishanense. The sequence continues at coordinate 74,561,014 of CM019065.1, forward strand.
TACATATAGGAAGCTTGTCATCTATCGCCGTCATGGTCATACTGTCATAGTGTAGGCATAATGATCACATTTGTGTCTTACAAGGGTCATTGCATTTTGTTTAGGAATGCAGCCTTCATACTGTTAATGAAAGAGATGGTTGCATAACAAGTGCGCTATAATATCATTAAGATAAACATCTCATATTCTAAAATAGAATTTTATACTCAAAATAGCAGTTAACCCCTTCCCTACCTGTGATCATGTATGCATGATTAGCTGTAGCAGACGCAGAAGCCCGAGATCATTTCATATGATCTGAGATATGTTGTGTCTTTGCAAATGAAATTCATGTTTTGCCCCCGAATTTCATTTGCATTTGAGCTCCAGAAAGTGCCCCTAAACCTTTAGCACTGTGGGCATAATCCTCGAGGTGCTAACACTTTTAAAACCCAGCTGTGGAATGTGTCTGTCCAAATCTCTCCAGCTGATCCTACATGGAGCTCACAACTGCAGTAACTTCGTTTGGCCAGTAGATGGCAACCACACTGCCAAACAGGTAATTAAATTTACAATCAGAAATACACAAGAAAAAATGGTAAGTGCCCACAGTATGCACCGCCACAAGAATCCCCAAGCTTAGCCAGATGGTTAGTGGTTTCTCCTAAACCAGAATATGATGAAAATATATACGTATCTGGTCAGATGGTTGCGCAGACCAGATACGTATACATTTTCACAATCAGAAATACATTGGGAATATTCCAAAATATTTTTGTTACTGTATGATTAAATAATTTTCCTAAAAAAACACTGGTTCATGCAATGTTTTTTTTTAGAAAATCACTTAGTAGAGAAGAAATAAGTGTTAGGTTTAAAGGGATGTACTGTTAAATGGTCATTATACTAAATTTTAAAGTCAGCTTTGAGCAATAAAATCTGATATAAAAAAGCATTTTAGCAATTGAAACAACGTGCTTATTTTATGCCTACAAGGAGATAATCCATTTCTCTGCCAACTTGCAGCCCCCTGACCCTCGGCTTTGTCAGCTTACCTTTGTGTGCGGGGGGGGGGGTCTGATGTTGTCTTCTCCCCTGAGGAGGAAAGGGATCGATACTGGGTTACAGAGGTAGAGAGATGATATCAGCAAAAAATGTCATTAACGATTGGATAAAAGGATAAAAATAAATCATTTGGCGATCCTCAAAGGTTCACAGAGAATCATGATGTAGTCTGGTAGGAGGAAATACATTGTATGTAACTTAAACTGAATGTTAATATGTGCAATTTAAAAAAAATTACTAATTTTCTTCATTCTAGGGTCAAAAGGCGTGGATAGAAAAAACATTTTCTAAAAGAGAATGCATCTACGTAATTGCCAACAGCAAAGACAGCAACAGGTACCTAATTACGAGACTCTCCATCCCTTGATAGAATTTATGGAGTAAAATATGTTGACATTTTATTTGTATCTTTTTGGATACAAATGTCCATAAAAAGGAATTATCTGTAATAACGTTTTGCTTGCTCTCTGAAGAAAATCATATCCAACTGTGAATGCTCTCGAATATATGATTTCTATCTTGGACACTGTTCTAGTTCTTCCTCTGACCATTGCGTTGGTGGGTCACTATAAACTAAACAATGTGAAAACACTAAAAACATGCAGACCCTTTCGATTCCCCTTGTATAAAATAAAGTATGGGAAAAAGACATGTTAAAGATGCAGGGGTTTGGTGTTTATTCATACCTTGGCTGCCCTCTGACAATGACTTATATCAGCAGTCAGAAACCTTGGCCCTCCAGGTGTTTAGGAACTACATTTCCCATGAGGCTCAGACAATTTAATGCATGGCTGAGCATCATGGGAGATGTACTTTCAAAATATCTGGAGGCCAAGGTTGATAACTCCTGGCTTATCTGGTAGTTACCCTGGTCTTACTCTTTCTCTTGTTATAGCTCATCCAGTGGTTACCAAAATCTCGGTCTTCCTCAAAACAGCGCTGCTTTGGTGATTACACTGCCTTACCTCTTCATCTCACCATTTCTTTTTACCGTGACCATTGCTTGATCATGACCTTAACCTAAGATCAGTCTTTGTACGTTTTCTTTTGAATAACTTTATTTTTTGTCGTTACTAGTGGTACTCTTTGGTTTTCTCAAAATTGCCCACAATACTTCACAGCTGTGGTTCTTAACTCCTCAAGTCCCCCTAACAGGTCAGGTTTGCCAGATAGCTGAAGCACAGCACAGGTGATATGATTTGCTGGTCAGTGATTGCAGGATTCAGTCAGCATTTCCCCTAGGGAATCCTTAAAATCTGGCCTGTTAGGGGTACATGAGGACCGGGGGTTGAGACCCACTACTTTACAGGGGTGAGACTAACTCAGGTGTGTGACACAATGACAACTGGTCAACGTAAACCTCAGAGTATTCTTTTCATATTCTTATTTTAGATTACTGAAAGAATGGTAGGATTTAATCATTATGTACACTGTCATGAAACATGCCTGCTTTATGAACCACCTTTTTGGTAATATCATTTTTTATGAATACCTTGAAAATTTCAGTTGTCGTCGCTGTGTTTTATTGCAATGGTAACGACAGTTTAATAGAAGCAATTGTTTAATTTCCAGGTGTTACTGTGGCCAAATTATCTCTCAGCATGTCCCACTTCCACAAAATGCTATGGGTAATAAGAATGGAGAAGAGAACAAGCAGGTAGAAGCTGTGCCTGAAAAATGGTCGATTGCTAAGCACACGTACCTAAGCCCCACCGATGCTTTTGGAATTTTGGAGTTTCAAGGCGGAGGCCACTCAAACAAGGCCATGGTGAGCTTATCATCCCACCATACTAAAATCGTGCATGCTCGGTGTGTTAGGTCAAGTGGCAAAATCAATGTGCCGACTCCTTGTTGTAGTTAATTCAAAAAAGGGTTTTATTCGTCAGTGCAACAGAAGGACAACTTTTCGACCCATAGGTCTTTGTCAAGTCAAGTTTGGTCAAGTGACAAAATACTAATTAATTATTGAGCATGTAGATACAGCTATGAGCAATTCCAAAATGTAGAGCAGTACTCCCACGATGGACGGTCGGGCAGGTGTCATCATGATGCATGGAGCAACCACCTCCAAGATATCCATAGGGTGAAAGAAGAGCTAGACCGGGCACTTTTTAAGCCAGATTTATTGGACAAAACATCTACAACAACGTTTAAGCAATGTTTGTCCAGCTTGACAAAGGCTTTTTTAAAATTTGCCGATAAAATAAAATCTGTCTAAAAAGGAGGTTGATCGCCCAATCCATTTCTTCTTCACAGCTAAGAACTATGATGTCTGGTGCTCTTCTAGCTTTTGTTGTAATGGGTCGCAGAGATTCTGCCCCCTATTCTGGCTCAGCTGGGAGTAGGGACCCACACAGATATAAATTAAGTGCAAGCTCTCATGTCTTTGTTGCTTACTAATATCAGTTCAATTATGTTTTGGGCACTTAAAGAGGAGCTGGACTCATACTTGTTCCTCCCAGCAAATACCAGCAGCATCACTGTGCACTGGTATCCTTTGCACTGAAGAAATATTTGTTCTCTACGTCTCTCGATTTACAGTAGCTGCAGTGATGCATACCGGGCAATTGGTCACTGGGTACCATGATATTTTCGCAAAGCAGTTGCGTTCGATTTGGAATAAGCAGAGGACCCATTGACATTAATGAGTAGAACCATTGAAGAACAATATCTAATTATATTCTTTTTCTGATTTGATAACTTGCTTGATTACCTCCCATGCTTTTCATTAAAAGTAGGATAACCATATCCTGCAGATGGGGATGTTCAGTACTACATAGAATGCCAATGGAGATTAGGATGCATGTAAAAATAAAAATGTAAGTAAATATATAGTATTCTGCCAATGGATAGAGAATAGTAATAGAATATCGTTAAATAGTTCAAACAGTTAGTGCTTCATATTTTGCTTCGACCAGTAATGAGATTGGCTTAATTTCTTACTTTTTATATTGATCAGTCGTTAATAAATATTAATACGGACGTAATAAGAGGTGATCCTTGTTTTTCAGTACATCCGAGTATCTTATGACACCAAGCCAGATTCTTTGCTTCACCTGATGGTTAAAGAGTGGCAGTTAGAACTTCCTAAACTATTAATCTCTGTCCATGGAGGACTCCAGAATTTTGAAATGCAGCCAAAACTAAAGCAAGTTTTCGGAAAAGGGTTAATCAAGGCCGCCATGACTACAGGAGCCTGGATATTCACTGGTGGAGTCAGTACAGGTGAGGATATTAAATATTGAACTAGATGCTTTCTTAGAATCCTTTTGAGACCATGTGGTATTTTTTAACACAAAGTTATCAACATAGGTGGTCATAGTTATCAACCTCTAGAATGGTTGGGTAATCCTGTCAGATAGGTTTCGTGCCAGTAGATCCACAACGAAGCAGAAGATTGTGCCATACATTTAAGTGGATGAAAGAAACATATGGATATCACCTGTTATTCCATATTTTTTTCCTAGTGCAACATCAGGTTGACAAAAATGGTAAGATTTTACAGTTTGCATGCTTATGGCACTACTGACTTGGATTTCCTTCTGCTGGTACCTCATAAGTAGTCCTGTTCAAAATATAGCATGCTTGAAAGTACAGTAACCTCACAGTATGACCAACACATTGACTCAATTACCTTCTAATTCCAAGCTGAGTAGCAGTGAGGCGTTACAGTAATTACTATACAACGCAGCTTGGAACAGCACTCTGTGGGCCGCATACCAACCAAGACTTTAACAGTGCGTCTCTACTGGAAAACCTATAAGTGAACCTCGTATCATTAGCATCTCACCATTAATGCAAGTGTTCAACCGAGCTGTTTTGTCAGCAGCAGGAGTCGTAAAACGTCTGAGCCGTTGGTGGATAACAGAAAGTGCAATCACGTAACACCATGGTTTAGGAGTAATTATTCATTACAGAATAACGGCTGATTTATATGAAGAACCAGCAAGGTTGGAATAACTTGTTCTTCATCTGCTACCTGCACATTAATGGCTCCTATGTAAAATATAGGAGACGTTAATGTACAGCAAGTAGCAGCGCTACATGCAAAGCTTGCAGCTTGTTGGAATAGGATGAGGTACAATTAAGCTAAATTCTCGAGCCGTTATATTGTTCGGTTCAAGTGCTTGGCTTAGCATCAGTCTTGGAATCTAGCCCTATGTGCTTAGAACGATGCTTTGTTTTCTTACCGTGACTGCGCTTATTGTGTTCCCAGTAGAAATTGACCACCTAACTGTGTGTTTGCGTAAACAGATGAGTTGTTAGTAGATTGGTTACCAATGTATCTATGTGGGGCCATTTTCATATGACTGGACAGACTTGGAAATAAAGGACTTGAGAAGTTTCAAAGCCACAACGGACTTCTACTGACCAACCCCAAAGATTTCATGGATCCTGATAAGTTTCATTGTTCCTATTAGTGAAACAATACAAAATAGAGATTGCCTGAGTTAGATAAATGAACATGAATATACTGTAAGTAGAGCACTGGCCAATTCTGACCTTCAGAGTTGTAACCATACTGGTAGGGTCCAGTTATATCAGATATCAGCTTTATATGGTCAAAAAGTTGATGGTAAGCACATAACATTTGTAGTATGGCAATTCAGTATGAGAAGATTGACTGATGGGAGAACTCTTAAATTATATGTGTAAGGAAATATGTTAAAGAATATTATCAGAAAGCTCTGTTTTTGCGCATTAAATGCTGGAATGTTTAGAATTACTCATAGTTTCCTTTGTTTAATTTATTGTAACATTACATTGGGGTGCCTATTAGACATTTTGTGGGATGCTGAACAGGGTCCATTTACATCTTTTGTTGATGCATTTGCTTCATGTACTAACCCAAGGTAGCCGTAATATTTGAACCTTTGGTGTCGTAGGTGTAATACGCCATGTTGGAGATGCCTTGAAAGATCATTCATCCAAGTCCAGAGGACGCATATGTGCCATAGGAATTGCACCATGGGGTATTGTAGAAAACAAAGAGGACCTTATTGGAAGAGATGTAAGACACTGAATAAGACTTAAACACTACATACCTGCATTTTCTATAAAATATTGATATTATATTCTCAACCTACACTGATGTTAAAATGTTTAGAGTCCCTCTAGAAAGAGTTTGAATAGGAAATATAGTCATTGAGAAGTTTAAGAAATAATAAATTTTAAGTGAAATTATTGTGTCCCTCAAACCTTGCTTTGGTCAAAGAATGCACCACGTGCAGCATTTACAGCCTTACAGACCTTTGGCATTCTAGTTTGTTGAGGTGATCTGATGAGATTTCACCCATGTCTCCTGAAGCTTCTCCCACCAGATGGATTGGCACTTCATACGTACCATACTGTCAAAACTGCTCACACAACAGCTCAATCTGATGACTGTCATGGCCACGACATGAAATACTGAATACCAGCTGACCGCTTCTTCCATAAATAGTTCCTGTATAGTCGGAAGCTGTGTTTTGGGTTATTATCCTGTTGTAGGAGGAAATTATTTCTACAGAGTATGACATGGCGTTGAAAAATGGAGTGATAGTCTTCCTTCTTCAAGGTCCCTACCCTGTATAAATCTCCCACTTTACCACAAGCAAAGCATCCCAGACCATTACACTGCCTCCAGATTTCATCAAGCAATTCTCCAGCACCTTTTCATTTAGTCTGCATCTCGCAAATGTTCTTTGCGATCCAAACACCACAACGTTAGGTTCATTTGTCGTTAACACTTTTTCCAATTTCCCTCTGTCCCACGTCTCAATCTTTTATTACTGGCCAGTCTGGGATATGGCTTTTTCTTTAATATTCTGCCATTGGACTAATATGTCAAGTGATCAAAGGACACAGAGTTGCTGATAATAGGCCTCTGTTGATATTCCAATAAAATTCAGGAGTTTCCAGCTACAATAGTCATTTACAACATAGTCGATGACTGCTCTGTATTTCTGATCGATTTGATGTTATTTTAATGGACGAATATAATCCGCTATTCTTTCAAAAACCCTTAAAATTCAAAGTGACCCCAAACATCCGAACACTAGTGTATGTGTGTATTAACGGTTGAATATTTACAATTTAAGTGCATGTCGATAATCCCTAGATTTATATGTTATATTTATTCACTATAGCTTTTCACAAATATCAAATATTCTTATCAATAACTCATGGTTTAAAATCTAAAGTTGTCAAGTAATACCATGTGGCCAAATTGTTTAGTTCACTGTAACACTGTATATTGCAAAATATTATGATCATCATTATTATAGTGATGGCATTATGATCATCATTATTATAGTAATGGCAGTTTGAACTTGGATGAGTTCATTTACAAGGTACTCTTGACATGCTCTATGTAAAAATGTAATTCTATTTTTTTACGTTATATTTTTCCAACAGGTAACCAAACCTTATCAGACAATGTCTAACCCCTTAAGTAAACTGTCTGTGCTAAACAATACCCATACTCACTTCATCCTTGCTGATAATGGGACATTTGGTAAATATGGAGCAGAAGTAAAACTACGTCGCCAACTAGAAAAACATATATCTCTACAGAAAATTAACACACGTGAGTACGGTTTCAATTAACTTAATGCCGATATGATATGAAAAGGCTCTTGTCTTAAAGAATCCCCACTGGATTCTACTGCCAATATTAACCTCTTAACACCACAGAGCGTACTATGCCAGCCCTACGACTGGTGGGCCTTTAAGCCACAGGGTGTACTAGTACACCCTGTTGACTTCAATGGGCCGCGACCGCCCCAACCACCAGCAGGTGTGCGCATCGCATCATTGGCTGCCACGAGACGGCTTGAAATCAACCCGTTGCCCTGCAGCCAATGATGTGCCTTGCAGGTCAGCTACATGGGCGGGTCGAAGGAGAGGCCCACTGCAGCACCTGGTGGCAGGACATACTAGTATACAGACAATTGGAGTGTGACAGCAGGCAATATAAACAAAAATACAACCTCTAGATATCCAAGACGTCTCTCCCTTGGGCGTCTTGACAGTATGAAAAGGATAAATATGGAAAAACGAGAATCTGTAGAGGTAAAAAAGAGCGACTCATAGCGCATACAGGTATATACAAAGAGTATTGCAAGAGGTGCCCCTGCTAGGATAGCACTCACAAGATATATAATCTTTAAAACTTATCGTCTCATAGGAGATTTCACACCACATCTGTCGCTCATAGAATGTTCAGCCTGGAAATACTTGCCGCCGCAGGAACCACCAATCACCATCCAGAGTCAAGACAGAAAAATTTATTGGGGTGTACAAAATAAAAATAATACAAGGATCTAACGCGTTTCGTGCGATAAACGCACTTCTTCAGGGATAAAACATTGAAAAACAACAATCTCCTATGAGACGGCAGGACGTACTAGCATGCCCTGCCAGCGTTATCCCCCTCCCGCCGGGCACCACCTGTCCTTCGTTAAAGGATAAATTTTGTCAATACTTGTCTTCAGTAAGATGGAAAAATATGTCTGCATTAACACTTTGACCTTACTGGTTTGGAGAGGACTGACTAGAAATTTACAGACTGAAAAGGACATGTGTTACTCATGCATATCTCCCTTGGCATTGTTCTACTCTGTCAGTGCTGTTTCTTTCATTAACGCAGACTGTCAGAGGGCTGAACGCATGCTTGAGAGTTCAGCCAATATGATGCCTCTCAATACAAACATATTGAAAGACATTGATTAGTCAACAATGCACAGAATTATGCATGGCTTACCAAACCCCAGAAGACTCTCCAGCTTGAGCTAATTGACAGCCCTCCTGGGGAAGGAAGGCTGAATCAGGATTATTGCTTGGGATGAAAGAAGGTTCTGAATTCTGGATGGTGTCCCTTATCTTGTACAATTTCAGAGAGTCTGTGTCACGTTCCATGTTCCCAGCCCTGTCCCCTGTCCTCTGTATACGGTTTACCTGTTCAGGCCTTGTGTATGTTGTTGCTATTCCTGGGTTACAGCCCAGGGGATAATTGTGTCTCTCTCACTCAGCTCACCTGTCTGTCCTTGTCTTGATCTCTTTCCTATTTAGAGCAATGCGCCCATAGTGCATTGCTCCATGATTTTCACATTTCCTGGTTTCTCTAGTGTTTGTGTTCAGTGAGCTGCCTGTTGTTTGTATCCTGTTCTAGTTTGTATATATTCTGTTAATATTACTTTGGTCCTGTTTCCCCTGTCTGTCCATCTGTTACTTCTGTCTTGGTGTTCCTGGTTTATTTCTAGTTGTTGCTGTGTTTTGGTTTTCTATTTATTTGTTATACTGATTACCCGTGTACTGATGATTGGCTTGTCTGACAACCCTCCTAGTTCTGAACCCGGCATCTGGATAAGGTACTCGCTCTGGTTTTCTGACTCCTGGCTTTCCGTCTTGACTATGTTCGTGCTGATTCCGTGACTGTACTATTTGTATTGATAGCCTTGTCTGTGTATACTCATAAGATTCTGCACTACTTTGTGGTAAACTTTTCCTCAAGTGCAGATCTGGCTACTTTAAAGACCGGCCTATCAGTGCAGGGATTCTTTGAGTATCGCCGTGCAGAGGTCTCTGGTTAACCCTGTGTGGTTTCTTGTCACCTTTACTATTGTCTGCAGAAGTATCTCTGCATATAGGGTCTTTCCACCTGTACCTGGACCCCACCTTGGCGCGAGCCTGGTGGCGCAAGCGTGACAGTCTGCATTATCTGCATACAAGTAGAAATAGCTTTTGGTGCAAATACAGTAAATGTGATAAAGATGGATAATAAGAGTGGTCAGATCTCCTATTTATGGGGATTTGTAATGATCATAATGAGATTATTAGCACTGCAGCTTCCAAAAAATATCTATAGAATATACAAATAATATCTGTATGTGGCATAATGCCTGTATATGGAAACAGCAATACCATGTATCCATACTTTGCAGGGAGTTTCAGCAATTACAACACCATTTGAGTGATCCCAAAGCTTTCCCTGTATTCTGCCCTCTCCCTGGCTGATGGAATGGAGCAGTAAAATTTGCTGCAATGAGGGTAGTGGCTGCTCCTTGTAACTTCTTTACAGTACTACAGGATGACTTGAGAGAGAACTCACAGAGAATTATGTTTCTCCCCAGCAGGAAGACTAATGTTTCTTTAAAATTGTACGCCAATAGTGCTTTATATGCAAATTTTAGATTTCTGTAGTGGTGCAATACATAATGGTGTGTATACGCATTTTTGATAGTGAGAGGACTGAATAACCTATAACAATATTACCAACAATAATATATTATGTATAAATCAGAAATATATCTTTGTTGGTCTATTTCTGAAAGTGTACATTCGTCTGTAATAATTTATGTTTTGTGGGGAAAAAAACAAAAAAAACTGCTTTTGTCACATTTCCCGATAAACTTTAAGACCATTTTAGATGGATTCTTATGATTTTAAAGTTTCTTTTGTTTCTAAATGACAACCATCATAGGTAATTTATCACTTTTATGATCACATAAAAAGTTATGTCATAACATGTCACTAGAAATGAAAAACTGAAATGTGTTGCTCGTGCTTGTACAAATCCTGTCATTGTAAGCCTGCGTGATTTAAAAGACAATGTGGCACATGGGTTTCCCTTTGTCATCCTATGCCTGGAAGTGATGAAGAGGCAGGGACAGCAAAGGGATGCTCAGTTGTCAATTCTTGCACCAACAGCGCCAATTCAACTATTTCAGTAAGTTACGATTGCAAAAGAAAAAAACCTAATTATTCGAGACTTGTGATTATTCTTCCACTCCGTAAAGGTTTCCAATATCTGCGACATAGACGCTCTCATCACTGAATACCTTTAATGTTGTTAAAAAATCATCATAAAAGCTGGGAAAATACTAATTGGTGAACTGTATGTGTTGCTGCCGTAGGGCTAGGGCAAGGTGTCCCAGTAGTTGCATTGATTGTTGAAGGTGGTCCCAATGTCATCTCCATCGTTCTGGAATGTTTAAGAGAAGAACCTCCCATTCCTGTGGTTGTCTGCGATGGAAGTGGACGAGCCTCTGATATCCTGTCTTTTGCCCATAAATATTCAGAGGAAGCTGGGTAAGTACCATTGCGACCCCCCCTTTTTTCCTATTTAGTAATTGTGCAGATGCTGCTGACAACATCTGCACCATTCGTTTTTTTAATTGCTCTTATAGTTATAGTTAAAACTTACCCTTTCTCCGGTGGTGTTCAGCTGCTACTCCAACTTCTGCTCCAGGACTTCTTGAATGGGAAAGATCCTGAAGCTACTTGTGTGCGAATGGCGCACAAACTGTTAGCACGCAAATTATGGGATTAGTGCTGCACGTCTACCTCATGGACACACACAGCACTGATCTTTCGAGGTGGCCGTCTAGTCTTGCGAGTTGGGCCCTACAAGCACCTGAGCAAACTGATGGATCAGTGCTGAGTACACACTTTGGGCTCTATTACATTCAACGCGCAAATTCGTACATGCAGCGCAATTATTTTTGCGCGCAGCGTTAAACGTTAACGCGTGTAAATTAACGCAGGTATTACAATCCGAGTGCATTTTTCATCCGTCAAATATATTGTGCGTAAAAAAGACGCGTAAAAACCGCACGTGCATTAACGTTGCGTGCAGAAATCAGTGGGCGGACTGTTTTTTCACGCGATTCAGCCAATCAGAATTAAGAACCACAATTGTCTCCCGTTCAGTTTTAGCACCTGTCAAAATCAATCTGAGTATATATGCTGCAGCAATAATGAAAACAGGCACAACCACTCAATTTTATTGTTTGGGTATGTGTAGAATGTGTAACTATACTGTGCTGTATTTTTTTTTTTCGTGCTGGTGTATTTGGGTTCGGCCAGAACGTTCATATTTGCAGTTACCACAAGCTTTTCAAAGACGTTAAAATTATGCGCGCAAACGTCGTTCGTAAAAAGTTGCGCATCAATTGTAATACCAGCCGCGTACCAGCGTACAAACGCATTTGTGCTGACAATGTCAAGTATGGGATGCGCGCACGAACTTGCGTTTGCACAGGGTTCGCGCAGGGTCACTCGCGTTAGACGTTAACGCACATCGTATGTGCGAACGTCATTATTTGATGTTCAGCGCAATGGGTTTTTCCCCGTGCGTTAATGCATTTTTGCGCACTCGCACATTTGTGCGCGAAGAATGTAATAGGGCCCTTTGTGCGCTGACAGCTCCGAATCATGGCTGCGGTCTCTGCAAGTGCTCGCTCCTGCAAGCGCCTACGAAGACGTGATCATGTCAGCACACAAAGTACCCTGACTTCTTCAATGCCTTAAATGGTGCTCGTGGGTACCACGGATGCCTGAGAGGGCGAGGAAATTTAAAATTACTCTAGATAACCAGAGACAAAGAATTTGTTACTGGCCTTTGGTGCCTTTAATTTACTGTGGCCAGAGCATCCCAAATCCTCCTTCCCCAGCACCAACCCAACTCTACAGGAGGCACAAAGGACCACAACTGATTCCTAGTAACCCATTAATGTTTTCTTGGAACATCTAAAAATGTATTGCTGATTTCTCATTTCTAGTCCACTACACTCACAAGGCAGAGGATTCAGACCCCTGGCTGCAGACTGACAGGCTGTGTGGGTTGAGGAAACCTCTGCTTCACACTGATGTCGCAGCCCAGTGGAGCTGCAGGGGTATGGGAAGGGATGGGAAGGAGGGGGAATCCAAATGGCCTAAAACTTAAATAAACAAAGGTGGCCGGAGAGTGGAGTGTCCCTTTAATACTCTATAATAATGAATGAACATAACTGCCCTTACATATAGTGCAATATTCTTTACTTAACATAAATACATCGGCATCAGATACAATGATGTATCCCACCCTGTAATGTCATTCATCAACATTATAGCGTTATGTTAATAACGCAGCATTTTCTTTTTGTCTTTAAATATGAATGACATCATTATTCTGATATTCTGATATCCAAACGTCGACTTAAGACAAACTTGTTTTTCAGTTTTTGCCTATATATTTCTTTCCTGTAAATAAGAGTTTATATAATGGTTCAAATAACCAAAATCATTACTTTTTATTTATTTATTTGATCACATGAAAAATGTTAGTTCTTGCTACTTTCTTTCCTGACAACATTTTTTTTTTTTGTTTAGGATAATCAGTGAATCTCTCCGTGATCAGCTGCTTGTGACCATTCAGAAAACATTTAATTATAGTCGGAACCAGTCTCACCAACTTTTCAATGTTCTGATGGAGTGTATGAAGAAGAAAGAGCTGGTGAGAGACTCTGTCCTTCAACCCATCCCTTTCCATTCAGTTTAGTGGCTTTAGTAAAATCCTGATTACAGAAATCAAAGGCATATCATAAAGATTACACTTACATTTCCTTTAATTAACAGCTATACTATCCTTCTTGTAGTAATTATCCTCCTTATAGACGTAGGGCCACATTACATTCATAGCATTAAAACGCAGGCGCTAGGGAGGAAAAACTGCGCCCGCAGTTTTCCCCCCTTGCGCTCGCGTTTTAACATTAGATTACAATGCAGGTGCAAAAAAATGCTGCCTGCATTGTTTGCGGGCATTAACCCCCAGGATGCGCGAGGCAGCGTTAAGCACAGCTGCGCGCAGTCTCTCAAATGGAGTCCATAGGACTCCATTGAAGCAGACGCTGGCGGTCACATGACCAGCCGGATCTCGCCAGTCTTTCCCTGCTCCCGCTGGACTGAGGAGGCGGACAGAGCCTTGGTCCGCTGCGGGACAGAAGGTGAGTATAAGATTCTTTTTATTATTTTTTAGGTGGGGGGTTTACGGATTCTGCAGAAGTGGAATCCGTTAGCGCCAAGTCCTGGCTCTGATTTACTTTTTGTTAACCGCAGCCGGACGTTACTCAGCGTTAGAACTTTGTAATCCAGCGCTGATTAACACTTTGCGCTCCCCATGTTAAGTATATGGAGCGCAAAGTACAGTAACCTCGCGCAGAAAAGCGCAAGATACCAACGCTAACGGGTTACTTAACCCGTTAGCGTTTGGATTGAAATATGCGTTGACTACTTGGGCTAACGTTAACACTCACGCAGGTGAGCGCAAACATTGGCACCAAGTATGTAATATGGCCGGTAGTGTACGCATTCTGGGCACTATTCCATTCTTGAAGCTAACATGGAGACAGTAAGCGAGAAAATCTGATCTTGCAGATTAAATTACCATTTCCATGTTAATGTCATACTCCGGGGTAGCTGCTTCTCTCGGCACCTTGCCCCGGAACGCAGCTCTAACCCCCTTGATACTCACAGTAGCGCATCCGCAACACCATGAGTAACACCATGAGTAACACTCATAAGAGCTCCTGCTGTTATGAGATTGCGCAGTGCCACGGAGTGATCCTGGAGGGAGACCAGGAATTATTTGTTCCCAGTCTTACTCTGCTCCCGGAGAGAAGAATCCTGGGATCGGGCCACCTTTTTGACACGGTTTGAGAGGCGAGTATGCGGTTTTCTTTGGGGTTTTCAGAGCGTGTTAAATGATTCTGCAAATACAAAATACCAGCTTTTAGAAGGTGGTAAAATTTTGGCTGACGGTAATTTGCACCAACACTTTGTAATACCTTGCTTGTGAAGGTGTGAAATAATCATTACACTCAACACATTAGGTATAGGAGACACTTAAGAACAATAAATCTGTGCAAGCTGCGACGCGCAAAACCTTTTCACCTGACTGGAGCATCAAGATCGGAAAATCAATGCCAGACATTAAACTCACGTCTCCTAATGCTAATGTTTACATATAGAGAAGCAACATTAGCACCAACTATGGAATAGAGCCCTCTATATTTTATTTTCATTTCATCCTTTCACTTTCATATTGAACAGCATCAGGTCATTTGAAGAGTACTGTTCACATTGCATCAATCTGGATTTTGAATGTGTTTCATTTTGCTCCTCATGCTTCCCAATAAAGGTTATGTTTTGTCTCATCGCTTTGTCTGTCTATGTGACTTCATCCATTCTTTGTTATTTTCTAATTTAAAGTTTATTGTTCTTAAAAAAACATTATTAGTGAAACAAATTAATATCATACGTAATCGCAGCCTTTTTAGTTTATAAATTTTACATAAATTCACATATAATAACGAATTGTTGGTTTCAGTTGATATTCAAGTTTACAATCAGGAGGATATATTTGGACAGGGCTGTCAAACTCGACCCCCCCCCCCAGATATCTTTGAACTACAACTCCCATGACTCCCTGGCTATTTATTACATTGAAAGAATTCCAGGACGAGTAGGCACCAACATATGGGGGGCCAGAGTTTGACAACCGTGTTCTAGGATGTTAACAAGAATAATTACAAACGGTTGTATTTGTACAGACAAAACTAAAGTCACAATGGATAAACGCAAAGCATTGGCAGAAGCCGCAAGCACCGTGGAATATTGCCGTTGTTGGAGCGTCAATGACAAATGCTGGCTTTTTCATAAAACAGAAATCCAAACATTGACAGGAGAAGCTTCTCCTGCCACTGTGAACTTCTATTTTGTGAAAAGTCGGCATCTGTTGCCATTGCAACTACAGCAGTTTTTTGCTGTTATTTGCCGCGTCGTCAAAGGTCATTGTTTGATAAATAACCCCAAAGAGATAATAAAATTCTAGGAGGCTTACAAGAGAAAACACTGATTTATAGCAGAGTTGCTGAATCACAAGGGAAAGGGGTGTTTTGTTACTTTTTTGTTATGTTGGGTGCTTGGACGTAACACATGGGGGTAATAGACTTCCTGTTCCTGTGTTTCTGGGGTTGGATTTGTTGTTTGGATAGAGTTAAATAGTTTGCCACTCTAAAGTTACCGTATCCCCCCACATAATATATCCTGAAGGGTAAGGGCTATAAAGTAATAGACATTTATATTATGCTTTTACACAGCCTTAAAGTGAGGTGGCTATAACCCGGATATTAATGTATTCCTCCACCATTGGGGTGGTGCTATAAATATGGGACTATATAGAAGATGTTTATGTTATGCTGTATTGAAATTATCCACGTCATTATGGACCTTGCTCTGTACAGGAAGCAGGGGTGTATTTGTATTTCATTGCTGGCCATATTTATGGAGCAGGGCAGGTCAGGTGACCACAGGGAAGTCCAGGGATGGACAGCCTGAACTGGCCAGCCAAGAAAGCCACAAGAGCTGGCCCAGACCACTCCCACCATCAGGGGGCCTGGCTAGAAGGTGGGCACGTGACAAACCTACTTCGCAGTCAGCCGGGAGTGATAGGAGGGCACGTAGCGAGCGCAGGGAGGCCCAAGTCCATGGGGCATCACGGGTCATCTGCAGCAGACCAGGTGTGCAGAAAGCTCCCAGACATCCAGAGGGGTCCAGGCTTCCTGACAGAAGGCGATTGGGCTATGCTGCAAGCTTCTCTAGGGAGAAGCCGTCATCAGTGAACCTGACTTTTTAGGCAAAACTACTTGCCCCCAGCTGATCAAAGGAGGGGTCCCTGGCACCCTATTTGAACTCAGTCCACCCTCAACTCCTTGCTCAGATGGTGTGTGCTCTGACAGTGTTCACTTGTGCCCACTGTTGCATTCTATCTTGTTCCTGCTACCCTCTGTTGGATTCCCTGTGTATTATCCTTGGCCTATTTAAAGACTTTGTCCAGTCGTCACCAACTCACCACCCTTTTCCTGTTATATGACCACATCTGCTTTCTGCCACTCCACGACCTCTTGCTCCATATATGGCTGTGTATGGCCACAGCCTGCCCCATACCCACTGCCTGCTCTCTGTACGGCCATTAGCCTTGACCACAAGACTTGTTCACGCCTATACAGACGTCCATTCTATTTACCTTTGTACCATCCCTGATATCTAAATTGAAGGCGTCTCCATGTGGCTTCCTCAGCATATCGGGCTCCAATAATCATAACATGACACAGAAACCAGAAGTGTTGTTTTGTGACATCACTGGTATCAGCTCCTGGAGTTTGAGCAACTTCTAGATAAAACAATTAAAAAAATAAAAACGTGCCCAGTTAAACCAGCCAAAGTTAATTCTGCATGTCTTAATAATGACAGATGAATCCAGGTCACATTGTTTTTTGATGCTGATTACATGTGGTCACTAATTGTTTCGTAATGTAAATTAATTTGCATATAAATTGTAAGGGGGTGTGGCATCGCAAAAATTGTCTTTTTTGTAATCACACTATGATGCATGTCAAATGGGTCAGGGACGTACACTAGTGGCCAAAATTGTGGATGCACTTTCTGATTTTGTCAGTTTTGGTTGACAAGAAAATTCCTCTACTTCCCTGGCCTGGAAATAGCCCTGACTTGAATCCCATCGAAAATCTGTGGTCAAGATTGAAACGCATGGTCTGGAGCAAGAATCCAAGCAACAAGCGAGGACTCATTGAGGCTATAATCAATTCCTGGCATCATTCGATGACAGAAAAGGATGTCAAAAGACTTGTAGAGTCAATACCTAGAAGGTGTCAGGCAGAGGCGTAGCAAGATCATGAGGCGCCCGGGGACAAGTCCCCCCAATAGCGCCCCCATGTGTTAGATAAACTAATGAGTAGTAACGCATTATGCCATCACTTTCAAATTTGCTCACAGTGGGAAATGAGAATGTAAATTAGTGCAGCGACATTGTTTGCATTATAAGCAAATAATGCCACTGTGTGTCTCCCTCAGAATTTTTTGGGCTTTTGGCTGCTCTGATCTCCCTAAATTCGTGTTTCCAGAGCAGCCAGCACATGATGTGAGGTGAAAGATTGCAAGATTGCACATGCAGGCTGCGCCTTCCAACCTCCTACACATAGAAAGTTTAGCAGACCTTTGGGATGAATGGCCATGGTGTGAGCAAATTAAATGGCACTGGCAGGATATGCACACAAATTCTAATGAACTGGGGAGGAGGACAATGGCCAGTGACCTCTGTATTACGTAATAATATAGTTCAGTAATGTTTTTTTATAGTAATATAAAATACTTATAAAATCAAGTTGGGGAATAGAGGCTTAGTTTACATTGGAAGGATCACTAATGTAAAATCGAGGTGGGAGCAAATACATGGGATCTAGTAGACATGAGGTTAGGGAGGGGATTGGGGAAATGTCATGAGATATGTGGGTTGAAGGGAGCTGAAATGCAGTGTGATTGACATTGGGCCTGGAGGTGGGGGATGGAAAGGGACTGACATGAGGTCTGTTTACCAGACGTGTCCTCTCAGGACCCACTAACAGGCCAGGTTTGCCAGATATCTGATAGGGATGAGCTGTTCGGTTGGATCAGTTCGGAGTTCGACTTGAACATTGGCAGTTCGAAAGTTCGCGAACTTCGAACTTTTTGGCGTGTTCGGTTCGAGTTCGATTTTTTTTTTTTTTAAAAAGTATAAAAAAATACTAAAAAATCTAGAAATAAAGAGACGCTTTACTGCAGAATATTATAAGCAACGGTTTATTAGATATTGAATTAAAAAACTACCCAGGGCAAGAAGGCACGCATGTTGCTTGCATAGGATTTTTTGCACCGCCTGTGTGTTTCATCTTTAAAATGCTGCAATGGGTGATGTGGATTTTCTAGCTTACAAGGAAAGCATGCTTTACAGTTTGCCTAATGTCTAGGTGCAAAGATTCTTACCTCTAAATGACATGTGCTTACAGCAGGGCGTAAACAACAGGTGTTAATTAGTGTTTGGAAATAACATGTGCTTCCAATTAGTCCGGTCTCATGAATTTGATACATAACCTGCAGACTGAGTGTGGATCCTGCACATGTATGAACACTGTGCTTCTGAATTCTAAGAAGTGTTCATTTCTACTACATGTTCCTCTGATATGCTGTTTAACCCCTTAAGGACCAGGGCTCTGTAAAGCCAATCATTAATGATGTAGATGTTACGTCATTTGTCATCAAGGGCTTAATAAAATCTTTATCACACTCCTTAGATTTAAACGTAATATTCCAGTATTTGTATGTCATGTACCTCTCCCGAAGGGTCTATGTGAGCATACAATTATTATTGTGTTAGATCTATAGTTTTGGTGCAAGCGTGGTGGAAGGGCTTGCTGCTTCTGCATTAGTAACACAACACAATGTGAAAATGCCTATCATAAAGCGTACAAGCTGAGTCCCTAGAGTCTCTGACTATCCATTGTCATATATACCTTGCTTTATACATATAATACATTCCCTCATCTAACAGGATAGTAGCCAGTCCCTGTGCATTTTAACCCCTTAAGGGTGGCTAGGTGTCGTGTGTGGGTCTCTGATGGCGATGTTTCTATACATCCTACAAATCCGCCACTTCACGGGCAGGTTATGGGGACCTCCTAGGCACGATATTTGAAGGAATTTTTCGTTTTTATTTTTAACCCTTATTTTATGGAAAACTCACTGTTCCTTTAAAAACTTTTTTTTAAAACTTTTTGTCCTTGTTTCCTGTCCCCCAGGGCACTACCCGGACCCCCATACACTTTTTATGGCAATATCTTGCAAATATGCCCTCTTGGAGGGCACTCTAAAAATCAAACTTTTGACTCCTATTGACTTGCATTGAGTTCGGTTCGTGTTCGAGTTCGAACTCGAACGTTTGAAATTGTTTGAGTTCGAATGCGAACTGAACACGGGGGTGTTCGGTTCATCCCTAATATCTGAAGCACAGCACAGGTGATATGATTTGCTGCTCAGTGATTGCAGGATTCAGTCTGCTTTTCCCCAGGGGAATTCTTAAAATCTGGCCTGGTCGAGGGTCCCGAGGACAGGTTTGGGAAACACTGCAGTAGAGGGACCAGGCACTTATACGCAATGTGCAGTTTATTTAGTTTAAAAAAATAGAACATTATGGCTGCGTGTCAGCCTATCTCGAGCCACGAAAAGCATATGACACTATCATAAATACATTACAAAACATATCATTTAGATAAATAATTACCTACAGTCAGGCATATAAAAAGTGAGGCAATGACCTCTGGCTGACAGACGGGAAACAAAAAATGATCCAGGCCAACTAGTAAACTCCATAAGAACGCGAGAGAACATTATAAACTGCTGAAAAATAAACGTCAGAGAAAATAGTTGATGTCACAGGTGAATGAACACACAGACATCAAGATAGACATTGGCGTATGTGCATGCATACAACATGTCAATCAAAATGACGAAATGAGCCCAAATTAATGCATATGCCTATGAAGGATAAAACCCAGACGAATAGTTGTGGAATTCCATATAGCCTTGCTGACAATTTGACTTAATTCATAATCAGCCAAATATCAGTACAGAAAGGACGTAATGCATAAAAAATTTAAAAAAAACAACAGAAGCATAAAAGAGATAAAATGGAGACCATTAAAATAATAACTGCACATATATATAGTATATATCGCGAAATTTCGTTTTTTAAATGTAATGTTAGTCCAATAAAAAAGGTATCGCCACATACTACTATACTCGTGATATATATATATATATACACATATAGAGTGCTCTTTCTTGGTGTTTTGTATTTGATGTCTTTATTCTGCTTCCCTCAGCAAAGCTGTGAGGCATGGATGCTTTAGACTAGCTAAGTCTGAATTTGACCAGTACTCACACGATGAAGTTCGGCAGATAACTTCAACTCAGCAAAACTGACACATAGAAAGATAAATCCAGTTGAAGAGTTTAATGATCAGACTGACAATCTTGTAATAGTGTACAGTAATGCAGTTAAAAAGTCATTAGTTTTGTCCAGCAGTGAGCACAGAATGGCTGCTATGTAACCAGGAAGTCCCTTAGAACAAGACACTGACCAAAGGGGTGGAAACTAGCTGAATACAGAAAGCTAAGGAAATCCAGCAGGGACGAAACACCTATGAAATCAATAGCATGTAAGCAGCAAAGGCAGATTCAACACAAAACAGAAAAATATACAATAAATCCTAAATCATGGGGCATGACACTACCCGTCTGAAATCTTTAGATTTCAAAAATAAACTAACACTGTAACTTTAAATGTCCTCCTGGAAACCCAATGCAGAGACCTGAAAAACAAAGGTAAAACAGTCAATAATACAACTTTACACTTTATAGCCAGTAACTAAGTCAACAGTCTTGAAGGTAGGCCATAGTTCCAGATGCGAGGAGAAAATTTAACAAGTTAACCCATCTTCGTGCTGGGGTAGCAGCTGTAAGCCAAAACTTCCACCAACACAATTGTAATACAACTGGCTGTTTGTGAAAGGCTTCTGCTGAGAGCAGAAACTCTTAACTGACCTTTTCCCTTGGCAGAAGGAGTATCAGTTCGGTGATTGATTGGAAGAAACCATGTACAACACCTCCTTTAGTCCCGTTGACCATCACTTTTCGGATTCTTCGATCGTCACTAGACATAACCTGAGTGACAAGACCCATCGGCAGGAGTTGGGAATCCACGAACTTCTGATCGGCTTTGCGCTGTTGTGTGACTGAGTATTTGTCCTTCTCTGTTTCAAAGATCTCTCCCTCCTGGTGCATGGGTTTTCTGCAGCCTCTTCTTCTTGAAGTAAACATCAGTCAGGTGCTCTGAAACCTTGACACTTGAGATATTGACCTTTGTGGAAGTGGTGATAAAAAAATTCTGGTGAGCTCTACGACGGGGCACCCGGTTGATAACCAGTGGTCCTGTTACCAGCAGAAGGCCAAACTGGAGCTGCTTCAGAAAAACCACACGCTTCCCCCTGTACAGTCCCAGGAAGTGATGGAGAAGCGCAGGTTGCATCTTGCCATGGCTTAACAGCTTCCTTGGAACATCTTCAGTAGGATAATAGCGAGGCATTTTACGCAGTTTGACTACACGTGTACCGCCATTCTAATCCCCACCGACTGTCTTTGTCACAGTAGCTCTAGCCTTCTCCTTTTTCTTCCTTTCAATCCTTGTTTCTGGGGCTTTGTACTTGCACTTGTAGAGGGCTTTCCTGTCAGAACTGGAACATTTCCCGATTCGGGGGGCCAGAACTGGATTCCGGCTGGCATGGGGCCGGTTCATCTTCACAGCCTCGGTTTTCTTCTTCGAGGTGCGCTTTATAGAGGCAAATCGAGCAGCTGCTTGATGTAGATTGTTAGGTAGCCTTTCTCTAGGTGTACGAGAGGGTAAGGGTGCTACCCAGCTATTGGCATCATCTTGAGAAATTCCCTATCTTCTCTTGCCAGTGCTAGTTTGTTGTCATCATTGGAAGAATTGAACACTGTGGCTCCAAAGGTGTTATCCCAGGACTGAAAGACATTTAATTTATCTTGGTCGTCATGCTGCCATTCGTTGCAGGTTCAATTTCTCCTTCACTCTGTAATGGTGTGGGCACGGTTCCCTTATACAAACATTGCATATGATAACCCAACCTAGATCAAGGCATTGAGCGAATGGAGCATCATGCGGGCCATTAATTTGTTGCCGTACCTTATGTACTGTGAGGATATCTCTGCCCAGGAGAATTAAGATATCTGCATTCTTGTCAAGGGCTGGTATTTCGTCAGCTATAGCCTTCAGATGAGGATGGTGTAGGGCAGCTTCTGGTGTAGGGATCTCTTGCTTGTTAGATGGGATCTGGTTGCACTTGACAAGTGTGGGTAATTCCAGATTCCCCGCAAAAGAAGCTACTACGAATCTGCTTGCTCTTCTTCCAGAGACCTCTGTAATGCCACTACATGTACCTAAAGTATAAGTGTAAGAATATCCTTTTATGTTGAAAAGATCAAAGAGTTCCGTTCTTGCGAGGGACCGATTGCTCTGATGGCATATACTTTAACAGACTTTCCTGGGTGATCCTTGTGATATATGTTAACTAAGCATATTTTACCACAAGACTTGTCACAAAGATCTTCACCGCATACTGCTGTACAAGAAGAGGACACTATGGTAATTTCTTGATCTGTAGTCTCCCCGCCGTGCATTGACACAAGAGGGGAGTCTGTTGACATTGCAGGCATGTACTGAGATGGATGTAGTGCATGCACATGATCCACACTATTACATTCTATGCACTTGATAGCAAATTTGCAGTCTTTGGCAAAGTGCTCGGTAGAATCACAACATCTGAAACATACACCATATGTCTTTAGGAGCTCCTTGCGCTCTTGGAGTGGTTTCTTTCTGAAGCCAATGCATTTTTTGAGGGGATGTGGCTTCTTATAAATAGGGCAAAGGCGGTTAGGATTCTCAATCTTTTCACCTTGTTTGCACTCGTCAGGAATTGAGGTAGGAGGTGGAAGGACATTAGTCTTCTTCACTGATGCTGGACCCTGCTGCCTTTACGATTGAAGTGCGAGCTATCGGACATCTGAAGAAGGAAGCCTGAAGCGTGGAACTCGTAGGAAAAACAGACATTATTTATGCAATGTCTCTTATGAAGTCACAAAAGTAGGAGAAAGGTGGAAAGGAGATTTGGTTCACTCTTTTATACTTTGCTCCAAGTGCAGTCCATTTTTCCTGGATATTGTATGGCAGCTTGAAAACTATTGGGTTTACCCCACGAGCAGTGTCCAGATAGCTGAGGCCAGGTAGGAAAGTGTCTGTCTTGGCCAGCTGCAGCTCCCAGAGAAGGTCACTGAGTTCCAAGTATTTCTGATTGTCCTTGCCGGAAATCTTTGGGAAACAGTGCAGGCGATTCATTAGAGCGTTCTCTATGGCTTCAGGGCTGCCATAGCTTTGATCAAGTCTTTGTCAAGCCCGACATTGGATTATTGATGTGGACAGCTCTGAGTCTCTTGACACGTTCTGTAGACTGTGGACCAAGCCATCTGAACAGCAGGTCCAGTTCCTCAGAAGGAGTAATGCCAATATCACTAATTGCAGTTCTGAAGGCACTCTTCCAGCTTCTGTAGTTTTCAGGCTGGTCATCAAAGTTCGAAAAGGCTTGTCTTGGTGAGTTCACGGCTAGCCATGTATCTAGCAAACTCAGACATGTCAGTTTTCTCTGACTTTGGGCAGGGAAATGAAGATTGAAAGGCGTTTGCAGTATTCTGATTAAGTGCCATAGGGTAGTATGCGGTTGCATCTCAATTTAGCCCTGGAGTCGGTTTTAACGTCCATAGACTCATACAGGCATGGTTTTATAGCTGTATGGTTGCTAGGATTTTGATGAATTGCTGGAGGGTAGAATTGCATCTGAGAGTTAATGCATTGGGATTGCTGTTGTACTAGGGCGTGTGAAGAAAGCTCAAGGTCATTAGCTAGTAGAGTATTGTACTCACCTTGGATGCAGGGTACTGCTAAAGAGTCTTTTCCCTGTTTTGGAAGGTTGTCACAACTGTCAGGAACATTTGATGTTATGAGAGATTCACTGTTTTGCTTTAGTACATATTCTCTGGTGCGCTTAATGGAATCTTCCGTATCAACGTTGCATAAGCTGATGCTGTCTCTTTCACTTCCCCTGGCAGCTTGTTCTAGGATTCTCAGTGTTGCCACGGCTGTGGCATGCTCACACTGTTTCTCTAGGGCTTCTATTTCCACTCTTTTGCAAGCTTCTTCCGTTTCCATAGCTACTTTCTTGCAAGCGGCGTCCATTTCCATTTCTGCTTTTTTGCGAGCGCTGTCCATTTCCATTTCTGCTTTTTTGCTAGCAGCGTCCATTTCCATTTCTGCTTTTTTGCTAGCGGCGTCCGTTTCCATTTCGGCTATTGTTTTTGCAAAGGCCGCCTGGATCTTGGTAGTCTCTGCTTTCGCCCGGGCTTGAATAAGCTTCAGACTAATTGATGAACTCTTTGAATATTGTGAGGATTTTGACCTTGAAGGATGTGAGCTATTTGAATGCTTGCTAGATGCTGAAATGTGAGAAGCAGTCTCCTGGAGTTGAGCAATTCTCTCTGCTGCCTTTACTCTGGCCTGATGGACTATTTATTTTATTTATTTATTTATAAAGGATTTTACCAGGAAGGATACATTGAGATTTCTCTCATTTTCAAGTATGTCCTGGGTTCAAGAACATTGAAGTGTTACAGTTACAGAAATACAAAGTAATACAATGCAAGATATTAAAAAACAACACAAATATACAGATCAACAGAAAATAAATATGTAGGAAATAGTCCTTATGTTACATGTTTACAGGTGCATTCTGTATTGAGGTATGTTAGTAAGAAGCTCTTGAGTGACTTAAGACTGGGGGAAGATTTGATGGTGTCTGGGAGGTTATTCCATAATTGTGGTGCTCTGTAGGAAAATGAGAACCGAGCCACTGTCTTTATGTATTGTGGTATTGCAAGTAAGGTGCTGGTCCTGGATCGGAGGTTATAGGATGAGGGAGCTGCTGGGGGAAGCAGTCTATTCAGATAGGGTGGCTAAATTGTCTCTTTCTGAATTAAGACATTTTAATTTATCTATCTCTTGTAAAGCCTGTTCAGAATTTATCTTCTCTAAATTAGAGACATAAATATGACAGTGGGCAAGATATTGAGCATGATCTGTAGAAAGCTGTCCTAAAACTTCTTTTAGTTCGGATGCATCACAAACAGGGCGTGTGATGGTGGAGACATAACTCATCACCTGTTCCCAAAGCCATGATATTTGCTGTGATTTCTCATAGTTTATGTCCATAAGTTTTTCAGTAATCTTCCATGTAGGTTTTGTATTGCGTTTGCTTCTGATTGGATTTATAGTCATTACTTCTACATCTGAAACAAGGGGCAGTAGAATAGCAGGCACTGTTTGGCAAAGTTTTACACAGCCCACACGCTGCCGCTGTAGGCAGACTCTGTCTGTGGAATGCAGTAAAATATGCTCTCTGTTCACTGATGGCTGTATACTATTGCTGCAAGCTGCTGTTATAGCCTTTTACTGCTGGTTCACCGAAAGCTGCGTACTTCTGCTTGGAAAAAAGACAAGACAGAGGAGATATGATAGAAACATTTAAATACGTAAAGGGAATCCACAAGGTAGAGGAAGGGAGTATATAATTTAAAGGAAACAAAGTAGCAAAACAAGAGGACATAGTCTTAAATTAGAGGGGCAAAGGTTTAAAAGTAACATCAGGAAGCATTATTTTACTGAGAGGGTGGTGGATACATGGAACAGCCTTCCAGTTGAAGTGGTAGAGGCCAAAACAGTAATTGAATTTAAGCAGGCATGGGATAGGCATAAGGCTATCCTAAACAAAAGATAAATCTAGGTAAAGTATCCATGTAATTGGGCAGACTAGATGGGCCGAAAGGTTCTTATCTGCTGACATTTTTCTATGTTTCTATGTTTCTGCTGCAAGCTGCTGTTAATGTCTTTTTACTACTGGTTCACTGAAAGCTGCGTACTTGTGCTGCAAGCTGCTGTTAAAGTCTTTTTACTATTCTGCTTCCCTAAGCAAAGCTGTGAGGCATGGATGCTTTAGACTAGCTAAGTCTGTATTTGACCAGTACTAATATGATGAAGTTCGGCAGATAGCTTCAACTCAGCAAAACTGACACATTGAAAGATGAATCCAGTTGAAGAGTTTAATGATCAGACTGACAATCTTGTAATAGTGTACAGCAATGCAGGTAAAAAGTCATTAGTTTTGTCCAGCAGTGAGCACAGAATGGCTGCTATGTAACCAGGAAGTCCCTTAGAACAAGACACTGACCAAAGGGGTGGAAACTAGCTGAATACAGAAAGCTAAGGAAACCCAGCAGGGACAAAATAGCTATGAAATCAATAACATGTAAGCAGCAAAGGCAGGTTCAACACAAAACAGAAAAATATAAAATAAAACCAAAATCATGGGGCATGACAGGCTTAGATGCACCTGCTTAGTTTTGAGGTTGAGTGCAACCTTTTGCTGTTTTTTATTTTATATATATATAATATAGACACCTCTCTGAACAGCTGATCTTGAGGCTGTTAAAACTAACTATTTTCAACAGTGCTTCCCTATCCCATCCTCTGGTAGGGATTCCCTTAGGGCAGGGGTCAGCAACCTTGGCTTCCTGATGTTTTGGGAACTACATTTCCCATGCGGCATCAGGGGAGATGTAGCTCCCAAAACATCAGGGAGCCAAGGTTGCTGACCCCTGCCTTAGGGAAAAGCAGACTGAATCCTGCAATCACTGAGCAGCAAATCCTATCACATGTGCTGTGCTTCAGATATCTGGCAAACCTGCCCTGTTATGTATAATCAGCAATTTCTTTTCACTTAGGCCTTCATAGAGCGTTCAGATTAATTTACTTTTTATATCAACTTAGTTCATTGTATATATATATATATATCGGTTTCTCAAACTCTGATGTTTATTGACTACAATTCCCAGAATTCTTTGAATGCAATAAATAGTCAAGGAATCATGGGGGGCGAAGTTCAAAAACATCTGTGTGGGGAGTGTCAGAGATTGAGATCCCTGTGATATCTGCTCCTGATAGTTTGTTTAATTGTGAGATGACAATATTTCCTTGCTCGTGAGTTTTTATACTTGAAAACCAATGAGACACAAAGCATGATCTGTTTCTGCACCACCATGTCCTGCCATTTGTTATCATTATGTTATTGTTTTAACCCCTTAACGCCGCAGGACGTACATTTACGTCCTGCATTAGGCGGGCTTTGCCGCCGCAGGACGTAAATGTACGTCCTCGGCGTTTAGAGCCCCCCCGGGAGATACTCACCTTCTCCGGTCGCTCCCACGCTGTTCTGACTCCCCCGGAGTCAGATCAGTGTGATCCCTCCTCCGGCGTTGTGACGTCATCGCGCCGGTGGCGCGATGACGTCAGTTTCAGGCGTCCCCCCCCGCCGGAGCAGGGGAAGCGCCTGGAGGGGAGGGGAGGGATCCTTCGGATCCCTCTATCTCCCGATCGCCTGGTCCCCGGCGGCTGTGGCCAGCATCGCTGGAAGGGTCACAGTCTGACCTTTCCAGCGATGTATGGGGGGTTAACCCCTTAGTTGCCAGGTCGCGACCGGGCACTAATTTGTGCCCGATCGCGGCCTATTTCCGGTGGGGGCCGCCATCTTGGATGGCAGCCCCCACCTCTGGGTCACCCCCCGGTCAACTGACTCATCGCGCCATGCGCGATGATGTCAGTTAACCGGGAACCCCCTAGCTGCAAAGGGATTTCCCATGGAAATCCCTTGCAGGAGATAGGGGGGTTCTTTGAACCCCTTTATCTCCTGATCCGTTCCAGCTAGGGGGTCATGTCTGATATTGCTGGAAAGGCCAGAGCATGGCCTTTCCAATGATATCAAACATGACCATGGTAAAAGTGAAATAAAAGTGTAAAAAAAGTAAAAATAAAAAAATTATAAATATAATAATAAAAAATTTTTTTGTTTTTTTTAATGCAGCACTATTGTTCACATTTCAATTATAATGTGAACAATGATGCTTCACTAATGATTTTTTTTTTTGGGGGGTTTAGCTAAAATCACGCAATTTCTCCCCAAAAAAAAAATTGGGTTCACCGTTCTAATTTTTTTAACAAATCTACCCAATAGAATATGACCGCAGAGCCTCGGATAATAAAATTAAAAAAAAAAAACACTTTACACACTGTGGAAGATTGAATTTTATTGAAAATTCAATTTTTTTACATTTTTGTTATAGCATTTTGGCAGGGCATGACATATACATATAATAATGATATATTATTAATCTGCCGAGTCTGACGGAAAGAACGATATATAATTTGTCTGGGTGGTATAAGAATACGTGACTTAAAAATGGTCAAAATGAGCTCAGCAAACTTCTACTTCCGAAACAGCGCCGAAGTTGTAAAATTACTCCCGTCCTTAAGGGGTTAATCTGTATCATTGGAAACACTAATAAACATTATTATTATTTTATTTTTAAATTTGGGATTTATTGCCCCAGAACAAAGATTTGTTTTGAGAGTTTTTTCTTGTGTATTATATATATTTACTTACATGTTCATGTGACCTCTTTTTTATCATTAATGATAATATTTTTCTTTTACGATTATTGTCCACTTTCACATGACTTGGCGACTGGTTACTATGTCTCTGATGTTGTCTTAACTGTTTGTTTAGATTACTGTATTTCGTATGGGATCTGAAGGTCAGCAAGATATTGAAATGGCCATCTTAACAGCCCTACTAAAAGGTAGATATATAGAATATTCTGATCTCACAGGAAGTTACTAAGCATAGCAATGCATCGTATGATAAATGTTTCCAAACCACTGATAAACCTTATAGAATAATATATACTTGTGATGTGCGTTACTTTGGACTTGGGGTACATGGGCCTAGAAATGTATTTGAGAGGTGTGAACCTAGAGTTTCATATTGTTTCTCTGCCCTTTCCTTTGTCAAAGACAAAGTCACCTTGTATCTACCATTGTAGATGCAGGGTGTTTATGTTTTCGGTACCCTATTCCCTGATGTCTGTGTTATATTAATACTCCCTTATGTATTTATTGTGGAGTCTGCTGGGGTGTATATTGCGCTGTTCTTCCTATGTGCATTTGTGAGTAATGGTTCCTTTGTTTTCACATGCTTCCATCAACCCCTGCTTCCCCCAGCAACCTGCTTTAACCGGATCCCTGTGCCACTCCTTTGTTTCAACACTGGGCATGTTTCCATTGTCTTATACCTTCATTGTGTGTGTGTGTGTGTGTGTGTTGTGTGTGTGTTTTTCCCAATTGTAAAATGTAAATTAAGTCAGTCCCAGTTTGATATTCACCCAGCGAGGATCTCCTGTATTCAGTGGATTCGGGCCAGAATCAGTACTCCTTCGGGATACTGGTGGTGAGGGGAGCATTCTGCACGTGGGCACAGGACCCCCCGTGTCATTACTAAGTATGGATTTTTCTATTTTCACTATGCCTTCGATCTCAAAAAAAGAATACTGAAAACCGAAGGGAATGTAAATAGGCATATACAGTAAACAATGGAAGGGTTGCCTAAAATACCAAAATTTCTAGAAACTACAAGAAGGATATTTACAATGTATTCTGTTTTACAAAGTGAAACGACAAATGAAAAAGCAAGATATGGGGGTTTGGTCGCACCATATAACCAAGTGGACTCCATTCACTAAGGCCCCGTTCACACCTATGTTTTAAAGCGCGTTCCTGCGCGCTTTAAAACGCATGGACGGAGAAATCCCATGCTTTTCAATGGGACCAGTTCACACCTGGGCGTTTTAAAGCACGCAGGACCGCGCTTTAAAACCTCCTGCGCCCAAAGAAGTCTGGGAGCTTCTTTGGTGCGCTTAGCAGCGCGTTCGCAGACATAGACAAAGCCGCTAATGCACTGCAATGCACGTTCGCGCATTTTTCGTATGCGCGAACGCGCGTAATAAAAACACGCGTATTGCGCGCATATAAAAAGACGCCTAGGTGTGAACCCAGCCTAAGAGCCGAGTAGGCAACATCAAGTGCAACGCAACAGTGATTGATTAGCTGCACTGGCGCTGACAACTACAGTTTAACAATTACAATCAAGTTGTGCTTGTTGGCACTTACTCAGCTCTTCAATAATAGAGCCTACCATGTAATCCATACCTATTACATCCAGATGCCCCAATATTGTTAAGGTATATTCTTTTCTCAGCATGGGAGCACCTATTTGTCCGGAATTCTTGCAGAGATGATGTCCATAATTGTACACAGTTAATAACATTTCGGTATATACCAGAGTCAGAAGAACATCTCATATTTCAGTAAAGCATATAATAGGGATCCTTACTAAATTAGGGGACAACAGATTGTCATTCTTTGGTCAAGTAGACAGTAGGGTTGAGAACATCAAGGATATCCAAAAGGCCGAGAGTCCAGTAATAGTAGTGGTGGTATCCATAGAACAATGGTGGAAGTAACTCAACATCCTCCATTGTGTCAAGGTGGTATAAGAGTTTAAGGACATCATTTAGAACTTCCACAATATATAAGGAGACTTAGGACTAGGTGGTCAAGCTAAGGAATTCCATGAAAAAAGATTCTACATTAGATGGTGAAGAGCAGAACAATCAGTAAAACTGATCCAAGATGCCCACAATCTAATGTACAGATGCTGCAGACAAGCAATTTGATTAAGACATCATTTTTTTAAACTGTATTAACTTATCCAGTCGTATTTATTATGGATGACAGCATATTCAGACCTCTTTCTTTTTTCTTCATGAAGGAACTAACGCATCTGCTCCTGATCAGTTAAGTTTGGCGTTAGCATGGAACAGGGTTGATATTGCCCGCAGCCAAATTTTTGTGTTTGGACACCAGTGGCCGGTAAGATGCTGTTTTCCAGATTTATACTTTCTAAAACTAATTTTATAAGTATGTGATTACTGATTACCTTACTGAGGCCCAGGGGAGCCAGCAAAAATGGCTGCATGAGGAAAAAGCGAGAGATTATGCTTAAGGTCTACATAGAAGCCAAAACAAGACTAGATCATTTTTACTGAACAACAGATGTTTAGGTATAGGACATGATTATCGTCTTTGCATCGTTTTAAAACTTTAGTACCAAAAAAATGTTTTTCACTGGCTTTGAGGTGAAAATAACAGTTTTTAACTGTATTGGTACTATGGTACCAGCCTTTAGGAAGCCTTACAACAGCCGATGGGTCAGTTCAAGACAAGGAGAAGCGATCACCAGCTGCCCAAGCTAAAGCGCCCAGAGGGAAAGCCAAAGGAAAGAAAAAAGGGAAAGGAAAAGAGGAGCCTGAAGAAGAGACTGACCCGAGGAAGATTGAGCTCCTGAATTGGGTAGCTGTTGCTTTATTTGTTCACCTGAATTTCATTGTCAACCCCAAACAAAAACAAAAAAAACACACTATGGGCTATATAATCTAGTTCGCGCTAACATGGGGAAAATCTAATGGGGAAAATCTGCGCCTGCAGATTCCTCGTGGCGTCCCCATGTTAGGCCCATGCCAGATGAACGCAGTTATCACGTCCGTGTTGCCACATAGTTTAACGTCCATTGTAGCATAGAATCATGATCAATAGAGACCCACACACGAAGTACGTGTGCACCGAACTGCGCACGCACAACGCACGTGGCGAACGGATGCAAGTTAGGAGAGAATGTAAAACCGCTACCACGGACGCGCAGAGTGCGCAAGGTGCGCGTAGCGTTCTGTGTGAGTGATGAGGAGGTGCTAGACGCAGCGCATTTGCGACGTCCAGCACCTTGACGCACAAAATGGCTTTTCATATCCTTATCAAATTCTTATAATTTTTCAAATTAATTTTATTTACCATAGTTCCCTTTTTTTTACGTCCGTCAAGAAAAACAGACCGTGTGGTGTCTACAGTATCTTCCATCAGTATGTCTGTCCGTTATGCACGCACGAAGAGTGCGCTCAGACTGCGTTCATCTGACATTAGCCTTAGCGCGATATTCTGGGGCAGGCTCTACCTCAGCACCTTTCCAATTCATGCTTTTCTCTCTGAAATAAAATAAGACGTGCTGCTAACTTAATATAGTTTTGTCTGTCTCCAGGTGAATTCCTTAGAACAAGCAATGATGGATGCCCTGGTTCTAGATCGAGTAGATTTTGTTAAATTGCTTATTGAGAATGGAGTAAACATGCAACGTTTCCTCACTATTCCCCGGCTAGAAGAACTGTATAACACGGTGAGAGCTGTTGATTTTTCAATATAGTGACTTAAAAAAAAACTATTTTCATTCTAAAGAGTGGAAAACTAGAAATTTGTCAAAATGACCCTATGCTGTAGCAATAGACAATATAAATGCTTCTGTTAGCATAATAACACAGTGACTACTATAGAACTGGTTTAAAACCAATAAAAAAATTACTCCATTAACTAATGTAAAGTATCAACTGACAGTGTTCTGCATAATATCTCAAATATTGAGTATGTAGATATGTGTAAGTAGAAATGTAGTGCATTTCAACAGTGCAAAATATTCAGTACAAATGCAGAGAATGTTGGCACAATGTACGCCAGGTAAATTTTTTTTTATTAATTTATGACAGCCAGCAATGTTTCAGCCTGCAACAGGCATTCATCAGGACGTTTTTGCCTGGGCTATGCTGTTCTGACATTATTATACTTTATTTATATAGCGCCAGCATATTCCACAGCGCTGAACATTGGGCACGATATAGACAAGGTTACAATACATTGAGACTGAACAACGTTTGATAAACCAATACATGAGGAATGAGGGCCCCGTTCCTGTGGGAATTTACAATCTAGAAGGGTTGGTTGGTGGAAACAAGAGGAGAGGACTGCAAGGTGAGAGTGATGGACTGGTTGGAAACAGGAGGAGAGGACTGCAAGATGAGAGTGATGGGACTGGTTGGAATCAGGAGGAGAGGACTGCAATGTCAGAGTGATGGACAGCAATGTCAGAGTGATGGAGTGGTTGGGGCAGTAAGATATATTAGTGAGTCGGGTGGTAGGCTTTCCTGAATAGGAATGTCTTAAGAGAGGGAGAGATGTAGATAGTGGAGGGGATGGTGGTACAGAGGCAGGAGTTCCATTTTAGGATGAATGCAGAGTTAAAGAGACAGGGAGAGCATTGTGCAGTAGTATGTGGACCTTGCAGTTCCCTATCTCCAGCAGAGGGGAGGGGGAGCTGGTGGCCAGAAAAACACTGCAGAGCTTGCATGGGGGACCAGAAGCCTGGGATTAGTAAGAGTAATTAGAGAGAGAAGTGGAGACAGCTGGAAAGGATGCCTGAATTTAGAGGCTGATCCTGGGTGGGGAGTGGGACTGCCAAATGTGGAGTGAAGCTTGGTCAGTGTGTTTCTGTGTGAAAAGGAAATTAGTTCAGGACATTCTGCATCCAGCACTTTTCCAAAACATACAAAAATTCGAAAGGCAGAAAACTATGGGGATTATTCAGAGAGAAGAAATGTCGCCGAAATTTAACCGAACACTGAAATTCAACGAATGGGGACATTTCGGGGCCATTCGGCTATTCAGAGAGCAGGCAATTGGCCAAATTCTGGCGAATTGCCTGCACGTACAGTGCCTGTTCAAGGGCAGTGAAATCCCCCATAAAGAAGCAATGGTTCGTCTATTCAGAGACACCAAACAGCAGAGAGAAGTTGCTGAAATGCCCTGCTGTTCGGTGATTTCATTCCACAGGTTTATTCAGGCGTACCCCATAGGCTTCAATGTTAAAAACATTCCCATTTTAAAATCAATATCTAATAAACCGTTTATTATTTGATTCTGCTGTAAAGAGTCTCTTTATTTATAGATTTTTTAGGATCTTTTAGGCATCTTTCGAAATTTTTCGGCAACTTTTTTTCCCCGTCTTTTTCTTATATCGTATTTTCTTTTTTCTGTAACAGCCCTTTTTATTATCGTTCATTGTATCTTATATGTAAATTCCAGGCATTTTCGTTCAGTAGTTTTTTTGCAAACAGCGTTTCAATCTTCATAATTTCAAGCAAACGTTTTATTTTGTTTTCGCCCTGTTCATCTGCTTGTCTGCTTTTTTCGGCGGCTGCTCGGAGCTGTAATCGACGGCTCGTTGGGTTTTTCCGCTGTGTTCAGTGAGGTTTTTGCAGCTGATTCTGCGGGCTTTTGGTGAGTGTTCGCTGAGTATTCGGTGAGTGTTCTGCGGGTTTGCGACGAGTATTCCCTGCACTATGGGGGCCCTGCGGTGCTTGCTGAATACAACGCAGGGTCGGCGAACTAGAAACGCCAATTTGCCCCGAAGTGCGGGGAACGAAAAATCACTGAACGTCCGGTGACTTTTCATTTCTCTCTGAATAACCCTGTATGTTTTTTAAGGACTATTTAAGACCACATAAAACAGGTGACATCACCAACTCCAAAATCGCAAACATCTAGCACAAGGCCAACCTCATGACAAGACGAATGCAGAATTTAGCGAATATCAACACTGATTATATTGCCATCATGCGAAAACTGATAAATACCTGTTGACCATCTACCGTATGTTCTGTCCATCAATGTATCATCAAGGACAACAATCCCATAACCACAATTTAGATCAGGTGTGGACAAGTACAGCCCTCCAGGGGCTAAATTACAATCTTCGCGCAAACGTTTGCGCCGACGCAAAAAAACATTAATGCGAGGGGTAAAACCCTTTGCGCCGAACGCCGTATTACATAGCGCAACAAAAACGCATAGTCATCTATCGCGGGTGAACCTGCACGAACCCTTTGCCAGCGTACTGTACTGCGTGCGTCCTATACATAACATTGTGAGCGCAAATGCGAATGTGCGCTGGTATGCGGATGGTATTACAATCTATGCGCAGGAATTGACGCATAGCCGTTGCGTGCATAATTTTAGCAACTGCTAAAAGCTGGTGTTAATGGCAAATCTGAACAACCTGGCCGAAACCAAATACACCAGCCCGAAACATAAAAAGGAAGCAAAGTATAGTTACACATTCTACTCATACCAAACCAATAAAATGGAGAAGTTGTGTGTGCATGTAATACTGCTGCAGCATATATACTCAGATTGACTTTGGCAGGCACAATTTGTTAACGTGTGATAATTGTGGTTCTCAATTCTGATTGGCTGAATCGTGAGAAAAAACAGTGCGCACACTGATTTCTGCACGCGACGGTACTGCGCGAGCATTTGTGCGCGTTTGGTTTACGCGCGTTATTGCTCGATGGATGAAAAAATGCGCAAGGATTGTAATTCCAGCGGTGATTTGCGTGCGTAACCGTTTAACGCTTGGCGCACAAATTCACATGTTGGCGTGCGTTTTTGCGTGAAGAATGTAATATAGCCCCAGATGTTTTGAAACTACATTTCCCGTGATGCTCGGCTGCTCATTAGATTTGCAGAGCCTCAAGGGAAATTTAGTTCCAAAACATTCAGAGGGCCGGGGTTGCTGACCCCGGATTTATAGTAATATTTAATATTAAGTAATTTTGCTGCCATGGGATACTTGTAATTAATAGAAATTCTGGTGTAATTTGTTTCTGATAAAACATTTTATAAGGGGGGCATGGCTGGCTGCTAATGAGAGAGGACGCAGGTCTCTGGAGCTCCGACCCGTCTCTCTCTCACTGGGTTACCTAGCCGACTTAACTCACTGCAAATTGATCCTCTGGACCCTGGAGCGGCTAGCCACCGGAGACAACATGTCCGGGGCCCGTTATGTCCCCCCCCGGACCAGATGCAACAGTTTAGCGGCCAGAGCACACTCTCGGCGGCCATCTTGGGGCCTACCCCATTGATCGGCCCGGAAGCAGTGTTTCGGCGCCTGGAAGATATGCTGGAGGGAGAGGATGATCGCCCACTGACGCGGGGTGATATGCGGCGCTTCATTGAAGTTCTGAAGAGTTTCAGAGGTGCGGAGAGCATGGATATAGTGACGCCTGGGGAATCCCGGAAGGTGCCCGAGAAACCTAGCTGCGCGGTGGTGGAGGAGTCCGATAGATCGGGGGATCTCATGCCGCGTCGGCGCTCACGAAGCCCGGGAGATATCCCTGACCCACCAGTTGCCAAAGGGGAGTATGCCGGCACGGGCTCTGCTGGGACGGCACGTGCCGGTCTGGATGTCGCGGCCTACTCTGTGGGGTGTGCGATGGCGGCGCTTTCTGGGGCCGTGGGCCTGTGCGCTGCGGAGGGCAGTGCTGGCCTTGGCCCGGGCCTGCGGCTGCGGTGGCTATGTGGATGGCCAGGATGCTGGGCGCTTGGAGTGCACAGGGCTGCTTGGACAGGCCCGAGGAAGACTTCTGCCCCGCACTCCTACTAGATACGGGCTGAAGAGATACACCTTGCTTATATGCCCACACCATGCTGTCAATTGCTATTCCCCCCCCCTTGCTGAGATGTAATCCACCCTCTGTGCATTATCTACTGCAGACATTACTATACTGCCTTGACTGTTATTTTGCCGAGTTTCTCTTTTCCCTTTTTTTTTTTTTTTTTGTCATAGAAGACTTTATTTTGCGTGTCTGCAGCCACAGTGCTCTCGATGACTTTTCTGTGACTCTCAAGTTCTATGGCAGATGTATCCTATGCCTACCTACTTTTCTTGTTTGAGACATCCCCCTCCCCCCTTTCTTTTTACTACGCGCTGTCTTTCCGCTGAAAAGTTTTGACCCTGCGTATGAAGACGCTATTGAATTTTTGTTGGCTGGCCTGCCTTTTTCATGCCACCCCCTACCCCTCCTTCCCCTCCCCCCTCTTGATTACTATTATACGCTGAGACCCTCCCCTTTCGGGAGCTGTTTATTATTTTTCACACGTGGTAATTCTGCAGTAAATGGCCCTGCGTGGCCCTTGCTTTCCTATGTTTGATTATCTGCTGACTTATTTCCAAAATAAAATCTTAAATTGAAAAAAAAAAAAAAAAAACATTTTATAAACATCTATCAGAAACCAATTACACCAGGATTTCTATGAATTACAAGTATCCCTGGACAGGGCAGCAAAATTACGTAATATTAAATATTCCTATAAATCAGGGCTCAGCAACCCTGACCCTCCAAATGTTTTGGAACTAAATTTGCCTTGAGGCTCTGCAAACCTAATGAGCAGCCGAGCATCACGGGAAATGTAGCTTCAAAACATCTGGAGGACCATAGTTGCCCGCACCTGATTTAGAGGAAGAAAAATGGACATGGTAAAAACTGACATGTTTCTCAAACAAGCTATACACACTGCACATGTCAGTATTTGACACCTAAATCACCAAAGTCAAGAATCTAAATTAAAAAACTGTAACGGCATAAAAATGACTTTAACATAAAGATAACATAAGAAATAATGCTTTCCTAACTAAGAGATCAAGTTCGCAAGAACCCTGAGCCTTCAAGCAAGCTAAAATGTTATGGTGATGTGATACATTATGACTTTTGACTTTCTGCTCACACAGAGGTGACAAACATCGTGCTTATATCAATCCATAGTGAATCTTCCCTTTTTTAATTGCAGAACCAGAGGACATTTTCAGGTTTTGACTGTGATTTCATTTGAACTAATAAGAGTCAATCACTCAAATAGAAGACCAAAGATACAATTAATAATTATAATTAATAACTATAAATTAATATCTTTTCCGATTTATGAGCCAAGAGAAATTATTTAAATAGCTTGATAATCGAGGTCAAATGTAATGGATAATAAACCCTACAGTGGCAAGAAAAAGTATGTGAACCCTTTTGGGATTACGTGGAGTTTTGCATGAATTGGTCATAAAATGTGCTCTGATCTTCATCTAAGTCACAACAATTTGAAAAACACAATCTGCTTAAGGCTGGTGTCAGACGAGCGCAGTGTTAACGTCCGTGTTGCCGCACATAAGTACGTCCGTGATAGCATACAATTGTGTTAAATGGAGCCCCACACACGAAGTACGTCCGCACAGAAGTGCGGGGGCTGACGGACGCTGCAAACGGACGCAGGTTAGGCAAGAACATAATACTGCTAGAACGGACGTGCGGAGTGCGCCACGTCCACAACGTCCGCATAGCTTTGTGTGTGAGTGATGGAACGTGGTCAGACGGACTGCATTTATATGTCCAGCATTTTTGACGGACAAAATGTTTTTTCATTTTAATTTATTTTCCCCTCCTACATCAGTCAAAAAACAGTCCGTACAAAATGCGCTCATCTGACCCTAGCCTAAAATAATACAACATTATGCTTCTTGAAACCAGTAAACCCAAAACTGGTGTGTGTTTTTAAAGGGCAGGACAGCTTTCAGCAACACATCCAATAATATCACACTGATTGGACTCAAGGTTGGCTCACTCCTGGCTCCAAATAGCTCTTGGAGAAGTCATTAGGGTAGGGGTTCACATACTTTTTCCACCCTGCACTGTGAATGTTTACTTGTTCTGTTCAATAAACACATGAAAACATGTAATGTTTTCTGTTGTATTATTTTAAGCAGACTGTGTTTTTCAAATTGTTGTGACTTAGATGAAGATCAGAGCACATTTTATGACCAATTCATGCAAAACTCCACGTAATCCCTGAGGGACCTCAGTTAGGAGAGAACACTAAAGAGACATTTACATATGAGTTTACAGAGGAGGAGGTTCTACAGCAGCTGTCTAAAGTAAAGACAAATAAGTCAATGGGGCCTGATGGAATCTGTAAAGTAATGTGACAGACACAGAGCTTCAAAACAGAGCTGTGCTCCTGTAGATGTTTAATCTATAACTGAACACAAAATGGAAGGGGGGGAGGGATCAGGAAGACTAACTACGGTGGTCAGGATTGCTCAAAAAGAAACATAGGCAAAACACAATACATTACATCTCCCTTCGTAAGTATAAAACAAACCCTTAACTAGCATAGTCACTTGGGATACAGGTATAGATATCGCAAATATTAAATCGGTGATATTTCTTTAAACTTCTCAATTTACATAAACAGAAAACTTGCATCCCTCAAAAGAACAAAGGAAAGGTTAGCACATTTTAAACGAGACTCAAACGATAACATATCATCCAGAACAGTGCACCATTGTACATAAGCAAGTGGAACTGGAACAGTTATTGGCACACTGCTGTCGCCATTCGCGTTTGCTACGCATGTCTCTGGCTACAAGGAAAGCCGGTCCGGAGGTTTCACAACTCTGCCTAGCCTGGTGATGTACTGCCCGGTTGACGTCATTCCCTTAGCAGACTGTGGTACTGGAGCAGATTCTTGCTGGGAGTTAGTATGTTCCACAGGCTCGGGCTCCTCGGCACTCACTGGCTCCATCAACTCAGCCCAATGATCATTGATAAGTCTGTGACGGGAGTCATTGGCATCTGGTGTGCTCTTACGAAGGTGCTGGACGTTGCGACGGTATTCCTTATTTCCACTTTCTACAATATAGGATCGAGGGGCATCGTGAGACCTCACTACTACTCCAGGCGACCACCTGTTACTGCCTGGGTGCGGCTGCATCCGAACTTCATCTCCAGGCTTCAATTCAGCACGGGGGCCACTTGCTCTTTTATGGTCATAGTAGAATTTCTGAATGCATTTGCTTCTGTCTAGGCGCTGTTTGACTTTGATGGGATCATAAGCTGCAGGTGCGAGCAGCAGACGAGCAGTAGGCAGGCTATTTCGGGGCCGCCTGCCCATCAGCAGTTGAGCAGGCGAAAAGCCTACAGAATCCAGTGGAGTTGTCCTGTAATCAAGCAGTGCAAGGTGTTTGTCTGACGCTTTGGCCCAAAGTTTTTTAACAGTCTGGACTGCACGCTCGGCTTCACCATTGGAATGTGGTGTGTGGGGTGACGAAGTTCTGTGAGTAATTCCATAACTTTGGCAGAACACCTTAAATTCCTCTGCTGCATATTGAGGGCCATTGTCTGTTCGAAGGATGACAGGGATCCCATGCCTGCTAAACTGAGCCTTCAGCTTTTCTATGATACTGCGACAATGTAGATTCTTCAGCGTGTCCACTTCGATGAACTTTGAGTAGTAATCCACCAGCAGAATGTAATGGGTCCCTTCGAACTCAAACAGGTCCGAGGCTACTTCTTCAAAGGGAAAACTGGGGGTTTCTGTTGGACGTAGGGGTTGTCTTGGCAGTTTATTCTGGAAGTCTGCACACTTGCCACAGTTCTTTACCATTTGTTCAATTACAGAGCTCATACCTGGCCAGTATAGGACCTCACGGGCTCTCTGCTTGCTCTTCACTATTCCCAAGTGGGACTGATGTATGAGCTTCAACATGTG
Source organism: Leptobrachium leishanense (assembly GCA_009667805.1). Lineage (NCBI taxonomy): Eukaryota > Metazoa > Chordata > Amphibia > Anura > Megophryidae > Leptobrachium > Leptobrachium leishanense. The sequence continues at coordinate 74,601,575 of CM019065.1, forward strand.
AGCTTGCATAGAAGGGGGAACCACTATACGCAGGCCTTTGTACACAACGCCATCGGAGACAACAAGCTGGCTTCGCGAGTCCCAGTATGGTTGTAGTTCATTAGGGAGATCATGCCTGTGGTCTGGCCAGCCTTGCCGGATTATCCTTTGAAGACAGCTGAGCTCTTCTCTTGTGCAGTTCTGCAGCTCTGAGTATTTCTGCTCACTGACTGAAACAAAATGAAGCATGGAGACGCACTCTAAGCCTTCCATCTCAGGCTTGTTCACAGGTAACTGGGCTCTCGACAGCGTATCCGGCAATTCCATATCTTTGCCCCGTCTGTACTTAACGGTGAGATCATACCACTGCAAGCGAAGGCGCATCCTCTGAATGCGCATGGGGGTAGAGAGCAATGGCTTCCTAAAAGTATCCTCCAGAGGCTTATGGTCATTGTAAATGGTTACGTGGTTTCCAAATATGTAATTATGAAACTTGACACATGCATGAACAATTGACAGCATCTCCTTCTCGATTTGCGCATAACGAGTTTCAGTGTCTGTTAGTGACCTGGACGAAAAGGCAATGGGGTGGCTGTCCTGCAACAATACTGCACCGAGGCCGTTGCTGCTGGCATCACAGAAAATTTCGACAGACTTGGATGGATCAAAAAATTGTAGCACAGGAGACTCAGTGCACATGTCTTTGAGTGTGTCAAAGGCTTGTTGTTGAGCTGGCTGCCAGGCAAATTCCACATCAGTTTTAAGAAGTTGTCTCAGAGGTGCATCAACTTCGCTGAGATTGGGCAGGAATTTCGAGAGGTAGGTGACAAACCCTAAGACGCGACGGACACCATCCTTGTCTCTTGGTGTTGGCATGGATTTCACAGCCTCTATTTTTGCAGGGTCTGCCTTCAGGCCATCTGCTGTTATCAGGTGTCCTACATAGGGCACAGAAGATTGCTTGACGTGGCATTTATCAAAGTTGAGACTCAGGTTGTAGCTTGTGGCTCTCTGAATTACCTTACGGAGAATCTCATCATGTTCCGGTACTGAAGGGGCCGCAATGAGAATGTCATCCATCACACTGATTGCGCCGCTAATACCCTCAAGCATTTCGTCCATAATACGCTGGAATATTTCAGGTGCACATTTTAGACCAAAAGGAAGCCTAAGCCACCTAAATCTGCCAATGGGCGTGTTGAAGGTTGTCAGGAATGATGACGCTTCATCCAATTCTATTTGTAGGAACCCAGATTTTGCATCCAAAACAGAGAAAACTTTAGCACCAGGTATTGCAGAGACTACCTCCTCGATGGTGCGCATTGGGTAATGTTCCCTCTTAATGACTTTATTTAAGTCGCTCGGGTCAATACAGATTCTTATTTTGCCATTACGCACAGCTGCCACCATAGAACTCACCCACTCGGTTGGTTGGTTAACTTTGGTGATGTAGCCATCTTTAACCATCTCTTGTAGTTTCTCTAGTATCTTATTTCTCAGTGCAGCTGGTTGACGGCGGACAGGATGAACCACACCTTGTGCTTCAGGATCAATTTTGATTGTGTACTTGCCCGGCAAGGTTCCAGTAGTGCGAGTCAGTTCTGGGTAATCATCTAGCCCAACTGGCAGAGGTCCTGTTGTTGCCACTTGGATAGAGTGTCGTGTGTTGCTTTTCATAGTAGGCTGCAGCGCATGGAGCCGCATCACTAAACCTAAGGCTTCTGCTGTTGCGCCACTAAGCACATTTTCTTGCAAAATGTCCACAATCTCAAATTCTGCTGGTATCTCTGTATTCTTGAATTTGATTAGAAGGTCCACCGCAGCTATGGGCTTCAGCCTGTGGTTAGAGTAGGACTTTAGCACTCGATTAGAGTGCTTAAGCTCACCTACATGCGGGAGTGTCTGATAATTACTTAAAGTCAATGTGTTGCACTTTGCACCAGTATCAATTCTGAATGGCACTTGCCGAGACAGGATTTCAATGTCCGCAGTCCATTTGTCATCATAGTGCTCATCCGTTCGTGTGAGATTTATGCCCAGTACCTCCTCATCCTCAGTTTCTGATTGCTGCTGCACACTAACTGTGTTTACTGACCTTTTGCGACACACTGCCACCCAGTGGTTTGGTTTGTGGCAGTACGAGCAGACAGAACCTTTCGCTGGACATCTGCCCTGGGTCCACTTATGCTGGGGATCTTTTCCACAATTTAAACAGTTGTATGTCCGGTAAGTATTCATGTCTTTCTGCACAGATTTTGGCTGATATTGTAGATAGGCTTTTTTATTTGCAGTTTGGAATTGTGTATTCACCTTTATTGCTTGCACTTGAGATTCTTCTTCTCTGATTATTGTAATTTGCTTCTGTGACAGTTCAAACTGTTGGGCAATTTCAATTGCTTTTGGTAGTGTTAGATCTTCCCCTTTGTCTAAGAGTCTCTCCTGGATGCGCTTTTCTTTGATTCCAGCGATTATTGTATCGATTAACATATCATCTGGATCAGCATACTCGCAATCCATTAGCAGGAGTCTTAAATCCTTCACAAAGTGGTCAAATCCCTCAGTGACTCCTTGTTTTCTCTGTTTAAAGCGGTGTCTGGCAATTCTCTTATTCTTTCTTGGCCTTATATAGCTGGCAAATTTATCCAGTACTTTAGATGGATCATCCTTCTCCCCTTCTCCCCAGGGTAGCGTTTTATATATCTCTCTGCCCTGCTCGCCAATCCACGTTCCCAACCAACCTGTGCGCTGCTTCAGTGTTTGTTCTGAGAGCGGTCCATCAAACACAAAGGAGACGTGGCTGCGAAATCTTTCAAACTCTTGGTACAAGTCTGGAGCTTCCCAGTCAATCTTGGGGTGTTCAAACTGCGATAATGCCATAGTAAGCGTGAGATCTGTTCCAGACAGACTTCTGACACCATGTAAAGTAATGTGACAGACACAGAGCTTCAAAACAGAGCTGTGCTCCTGTAGATGTTTAATCTATAACTGAACACAAAATGGAGGGGGGGGGAGGGATCAGGAAGACTAACTACGGTGGTCAGGATTGCTCAAAAAGAAACATAGGCAAAACACAATACATTACAGGATCCACCCTAAATTATTAAAAGAGCTCAGTGATGTAATAGCAAAACCATTAACAGATTTATTTCTGAGTCGTCCCAGAAGACTGGAAATTAGCAAATGTTGTGCCCATTTACAAGAAGGGTAGTAGGGAGGAATCAGGGAACTATAGGCCAGTTAGTCTTACGTCAGTAGTGGGGAAATTAATGGAAACCATTAAAGGAAAGGATTGTTGAACATCTAAAAACACATAGATTACAGGATCAGAAACAACATGGGTTTACCTCAGGGAGATCATGCCAAACTAATCTTATTGATTTTTTTGATTGGGTAACAAAAATAATAGACACAGGTGGTGCAGTAAACATTGCTTATTTAGATTTCAGTAAGGCTTTTGATACTGTTCCGCATAGAAGGCTTATCAATAAATTGCAATCTTTGAGCTTGGATTCTGAAATTGTTGAATGGATTAGGCAGTGGCTGAGTGACAGGCAACAGAGGGTTGTGGTAAATGGAGTTTATTCGGCGCAAGGTCTTGTTACCAGTGGGGTACCTCAGGGGTCAGTACTTGGACCCATTCTCTTTAATATTTTTATTAGTGATATTGCAGAAGGTATTAATGGAAAAGTATGTATTTTTGCTGATGACACAAAGATTTGCAACAGGGTTGACGTTCCTGGAGGGATCAGCCAAATGACAAATGATTTAGGTAAACTAAGAAAATGGTCGGAGTTGTGGCAATTGAGTTTTAATAAGGATAAGTGCAAGATAATGTACCTGGGGCGTAAAAACCCAAGGGCTGAATATAGAATATTTGATACAGACCTAACCTCAACATCTGAGGAAAAGGATTTAGGGGTCATTATTTCAGAGGATCTAAGGGTAAGTAGTCAATGTAATAGAGCAGCAGGAAATGCTGGCAGAATGCTTGGTTGTGTAGGGAGAGGTATTAGCAGTAGGAAAAGGGAAGTGCTCATGCCACTGTACAGAGCACTGGTGAGACCTCACTTGGAGTACTGTGTGCAGTACTGGAGACCGTATCTCCAGAAGGATATAGACATCTTAGAGAGAGTTCAGAGAAGGGCTACTAAAATGGTGTACGGCTTGAAGGAGAAAAGTTACCAGGAAAGGCTTAATGATCTTAACATGTACAGCTTGGAAAAAAGACGAGACAGAGGAGATATGATAGAAACATTTAAATACGTAAAGGGAATCCACAAGGTAGAGGAAGGGAGTATATTTAAAAGGAAACAAAATAGCAAAACAAGAGGACATAGTCTTAGATTAGAGGGGCAAAGGTTTAAAAGTAACATCAGGAAGCATTATTTTACTGAGAGGGTGGTGGATACATGGAACAGCCTTCCAGTAGAAGTGGTAGAGGCCAAAACAGTGATTGAATTTAAGCAGGCATGGGATAGGCATAAGGCTATCCTAAACAAAAGATAAATCCAGGTAAAGTATCCATGTAATTGGGCAGACTAGATGGGCCGAAAGGTTCTTATCTGCCGACATTTCTATGTTTCTATGTAATCCCAAAGGGTTCACATACTTTTTCTTGCCATTGTATATCAGGGATGTCAAGCTCTGCCCCCCTCCCAAGACATTTATTGCCTACAATTCCCAATTTCTTTAAAAAAAAAATTTGAGAAAGGATTTTACCAGGAAGGATACATTGAGATTTCTCTTGTTTTCAAGTATGTCCTGGGTGGCGAGTATGTAACGTTAGGTGTCTTGCCCAAGGACACTTACCGGAGAGGTGCTCTTGCTGGGATCGAACCTTTGTCTCCACAGTCTCTCTCGACGCAGAGCAGTGATGTTACCTCTACGTCGCCTATGTCTCTACTCCACCCAGCCAGCGCAATTGTTTGAATGCAATAAATGGACAGATGGGAGGTGTTGTTCAGAAACATCTGGGGGGAGGCAGAGTGTGAGATCCTTGCTGTAAATGAATGGACACAATGGCTACACTCATGAAAGCAAAGGCAGTTATCAAAATGTTTCTTTTGTTTTCCAGAGATTGGGCCCACCAAACACCCTTCACTATCTTGTAAGAGATGTAAAGAAGGTAGGTGTTTCTCTAAAGAAATAAAAGGCAAGGGTTTAAAAATATTACATCAGAACTCAAGTCTGCTGTAAACAAAGATCATAACAAAGACAACCGGGTGGATTTTTTTTTATGTTTGGGTTTTAGCAAAATAATTTGTTTTTTCTCTGTTTACAAATCAAAATGAATAGACTGTTGCCATGTGAAACATTTTCTACAACTATCATAGCCTTTATATTGCTGATGACACCTTCAGGCTTCAGACAACTCCATAGAACACCATATTGAAAGATGTTGATGAATTTTCATTTTTGTGCTAACCTGTAAATGTTTCCCTGTTGACATTCCATGAAGTATACATGTGTTTATGTATTAATCACATTCATACCCTTCGTTCTTGTCATTTCCACCAGATAAAAGTGCATTAACATTTCTCTGTTCTTCACGTTATCATCTCATGCTTTCTCTCCATTGCCTCCCTTCACCTCCCTACCTCGCAGCGACTGACTAGTGGATTTACGTGGGTTAACATGGAGGTGAATATCTTTGTTTACTAGTATCAGCCTCTATGGAGCATACTAGAGTAGAAGTGTCATGTTTTGTTTAATATTTCTATGAAATATCCCCTATATCAGTGTTTTCCAACCCTGTCCTCAGGTCCCCCTAACAGGCCATGTTTTCCAGATAGCTGAAGCTCAGCACAGGTGATATGATTTGCTGCTCAGTGATTGCAGGATTCATTCTATATTTTTCCCCAAAGTGATCCTTAAAACCTGGCCTGTTAGGTCGGGGTGTCAGACGAACGTTCTTAAGATTGGAAGGAACGTCCGTGAGAGTGGACATTCCTTCCACCCTGATGCCCGTCTGACCACCTCACTGAGCGCAGTTAGTGCACTCAGTGCTGCAAGGCTCTATCCTCCTATAGAGCGCGTCATAGCACTTCGAAGTGGAGGCTTTCAGCGCGGCCGCAGCACGTCCACTGTAGTGTGTGCAATTCGTGCGCATGCTACAGCCTGTGGCTGGCCCCGTTGACGTGTCACAACGCTCCGACGGATGTCAGGAAGCACGTCAGTACATGCACATAGTGCACTCGTCTGACCCCGGCCTTAGGGGGGCATAATGACAGGGTTGGGAACCACTGCCCTATACAGGGATGGATTAAGATCTCTATGGGCCTGGAGCAGAATATTTTGGTGGACTTTTTTTGGAATTTAGTGAAATGAAAACATATTTTTGGTTATTTAATAGTGCAGATACGGGTATATCTAACCAGGCAGATACTGTGTGATTCATTTTTCATTCAGATTTAAATCATTTAAAGTGTGTAAAATAATTTTTTTCCCATTTTATCATCCAAACATTTGTGGTTATATATTATATAGGGAATTCGTGTTTAAAAAAAAAAAAAGGGAAATAGGAACCCGTTACTGCATTTTTCTGACAAATATACAATTTTAACCAAAAAAAATAAAAAATATTTCCCTTTTGTTTTGGAGGACTGTGTTTTATGATTAATATGACTATGTATAAAACACTGACCTTGCTCCCAGCGTGGGAAATTAAAAAGTGAATAATGGCAGTGGTATTGCTCATTTTATATGTGACAAATGGACAATGCCATTGCTTTGGAACTTAGGCTAGGGTCAGACTGAGGCAGTGCGAACGCGCGTTCTGGCGCACATAATCACGGCCGCACTAGCAGCAGATGCCGGGCAATGACAGCCAATATACGAAGTACGGTCGCACAAAAGTCCGGCCGCGCAACGCAAGTGGAAAATGAACGCATTTTTTCGAGAACGTTAAACCGCTGGTACTGACGTACAGAGTGCGCTGCGGCCGCATAGCAGCGTGTGTGCGTGAATTGGAGATGTCAGACGCTGCTAGTGTGCGGCCAACATAACGTTCAAACAGCCGGATTTCCCTAGACTTCTTTTTCACCCCATCGTCATGAAATACGTCCAGAATTGCGCATCGTCTGACCACTTAAGCGTATTCCGTGAAAAAATGCGTGCGCACGCATCGACGTACATTTTGACGGTGGCCGCAGAAAATGCGCTCATCTGTCCCTAGCCTAAAAATAAATAATAATAAAATACATTTTTTTTTTCTTTTCTTTTAGATATTGCATGGTAACGGTTTTGGTATCAATGCAAAGGCCAGACTCTGACCTTTCCAATGGCACCTCACTTGACCTTGTGTGGTGTAAAGATTAGTGAGCAGGGGTCCAAAGCCCCCCCCCCTGTGCTCTTCGCTGCAGTGCGTCGGTTTAGGTTTCTGATGTAACAATTCGGAACAACGGATTGGTTGGTGACATGATAAATGTGATGGTGAGTTAGTGCAGCATCATTGTTCACTTTATAATTCAAAAGTGAAAAATATTGCTGTGAGGAAGAAAAAATAAAGAAATATTTATTATTTTATTTGTATTGTAACAAAAACCTGGACATGTTTGGTATCATCGGAAAGGTCATGCTCTGGCCTTTCCAGTGATACCTCAGATGACCATGTAGCTGCTATGGAGCTGGAGATACAAGGGTCCAAATGCACATCAATGCAGACTAGCAGGGTTATTCAGAGAGGTGAAAACCAGGATAATGACTGGAGAAGTGAAAATTCTAGGTCAAAATAGCCAAACCAGAAAAAATCGCCCATTTATCTCACTTTCCAAATCGGCTATTTTGACCTAGAATTTTCACTTCTCCAGTCATTCTCCTGGTTTTCACCTCTCTCTGAATAACCCTGATAGTTATCTCTGCTCCATCAGCCCCTATGTTAATCTGGCCCTGGCCCTATATAATAAATAAATAATCTCTGTAATTGCTAAATACCAGCTCATTATTTTGGCATATTTTCTATGTGACTACGTTTGCCGATCACAACAGAGCAACAGAGTTGGATTTCTTAATGGTAACGGAGCATTATTAACTACACATAGACCTTCTATTCTGTCAAATTAATGCAGAAAACAAATGAAAGCATGTGTGGTGTTTCTGCGTATAAGAGTCTGAGCATAATGAGGATTACAGTCCACAATTCATCTTTTCCTTTTTATTCCCTTTTCTGGTTTTAAACATTTCATGATATCACTGTCTAATTAACATTATCATTCATATCATTCATTACTCATGAATGTCCATTCATGGCATGCCCTTATTTCTCTCTCAAGGAGTTCCTGGATAACGGATGAGAATTATCCCTGATATAACACCTGTCTAAGCCTTGCTACAGGCAGCCTTATCTGCGCATTGCAGGAGCCAAACAGCCATTCATTCAGGCAATTAGTTTAGTGAAATTGCATCTTGCTCTTTGCTTGTAGCAACAGCAAAAGAAATCTATTGCTCCATATATCACATAATGCCTCAATCCAACTCAGTATTAGTGCAATTTAAACTACACCCAGGCTTACTCTGAATACAAATTATAATTCTAGTTGGGCCTCTCTTCTTCAAAGCGCAAATAAAAATTGCAAATTCAATTCCACCCACTCAGGGCGTCCGATCCAGTGTAAACGTAACCAGAGCTGTTGTAAACTTCCAAGAGCCATTATAGCAGGGCTGTCAAACTCACAGGCTCCAGATGTTGATGCCTACAATTCCCAGAAGCCTTTCAATGAAATAGCTGGCAAGGCACTCGTGGGAGTTGTTGTTGATACATGTACAGGACTGGAGTTTGACAGCTCTGCATTATAGACTTATTCAACTATTGACGCTAACCCTTTCCCACCACAGGGGATACTATGCCGTCCCTGCGGCGCGTGAGCTCAGAAAGCTAGTACACCCCGTTGACTTCTTTGGTCCACCTCGCCCCCCCCTGCAGCCAATGATGCTCGACGTGTGTTAGCTGCGTGGACGGGCCGATTCAGCAGCCTGCCGCACCACCCGCCTGTCGCTAAGGGGTTAAGATAACTATTCCTGTGTTGCCACAAGCTTTGCTTGTGGCTCAGACAAAGTTCATCCTTACTGTAAATGTCTCTGATACCTTGTGTAGGAGGCATTAATTTAATGACTGCGATTAGAAGAATGAGTTATTCCATGGTACCATGTTCTCCTATCCTAGAGCCGGTATTTCTGACAGAAATCCTTACTCGTAAAAGCTGGTGTTCAGTGATTTTGCTTTTGCAGAATCACTTAACACACTAAACTAAATCCCCCCAAAAAAATTCCTCTTCTCCAATAATGGAGCACGTGGTGCAATCTGCTGTTTCCTATCACCTCAAGCAGCCTGAGACTATAAACAAATAGTTCCCAGTCTCCCTTCGTGCATCACTTGTGGGTCCTATGAGCTCCCATGAGTTTGATCTTTTGCAGGGCTCACAGCTGGGATGCGATGGGCTCCAGGAGCTGTTAACAGCTGAGGCTCGGAGTAGAGCTGCAGGTAACACTCTGCACCTCCGCTTCCTTCCGGGACCAAGTGCTAACAAAGGGGCTAGACTGGAATAGGTGTGGTAAAAGGGAGACTGTAAGCTAAATCAGCTTGAACCAATTTGTTATTTACCATCTACCTTTTACCGCCAACTGTAGAATAGGGCCCATAGTCTATGGAGTTGTTAGTTTAAAACATCATTGGCTAAGTTTTCACCAGGGGTTGTAATACAGCCCTCAGTGTTTTATGATACATCAGTTTAATTAATGTGCAACTTTTTGTTGCACAGATATCGACAGATAATTATATGGTATTCCATTATTGCTATACTGAATACATATCAGGCCCTATTACATTCTTCACGCAAAAACACACGCGCAATGAGTGAATTTGTACACCAAGCGTTAAACGTTAACGCACGGAAATCAACGCTGAAATTACAATCCTCAAGCATTTTTTCTTCCGTCGAACAATAACGCGCGTTAAACGGGCAAAAATGCGCACGCAGTAACGTTGCGCACAGAAATCAGTGTGCAGACTGTTTCTTTCATGCGATTCAGCCAATCAGAATTAAGAACCACAATTATCTCACGTTAAGTCAATCTGAGCATAGATGCTGCAGCAATAATAAATGCACACACAACTTCTCCATTTTATTGGTTTGGAATGAGTAGAATGGGCAACTATACTTTGCTACTTTTTTTTGGGGGCTGGTGTATTTGGTTTCGGCCAGGTTGTTCAGATTTGCCATTAACACCAGCTTTTAGAAGTTGCTAAAATTATGCACGCAACAGCTATGTGTTAATTCCAGTGCATAGATTGTAATACCATCCGCGTCCCAGTGCACAAATGCATTTGCGCTCACGATGTTAAGTATAGGATGCGCGCAGTAAAGTACGCTCACGCAGGGTTCGCGCAGGTTCATTCGCGGTAGACAATTACGTGCATTTGTTGTGCTGACATTGTAATACAACGTTCAGCGCAAAGGGTTTTACCCCTTGCGTTAATGTTTTTTGCGCCGGTGCAAACGTTTGTGCGAAGATTGTAATAGGGTCCATCATTTTTTTTTAGTGTAGACCTCAGATCATAGACATCAGATGAAAGTAATCTAACCCATTAGTACTCTACATTTTGCTATCTTTAGAACGGGGTTATTTTTTACAGTTATCAGTGATTGTATTAGGTTTGTGGTTTACACCCTTGACTGTAATTAACACATCAGCTGTACATATTTTACAAAGAGCACTGTCATTTTGGACAGGGTAATCTTCCACCGGATTATCACGTCAGTTTGATTGATATTGGTCTTGTGCTTGAATACCTCATGGGAGGAGCGTACCGCTGCCACTACACCAGAAAGACCTTCCGAACTCTGTATAATAATCTGTTTGGACCAAAGAGGGTAAGCAAGAGTTTTTTATTTTTTATGAACTGTTGCTATGATACAACATCAGCTTGATAAAATGTTGGAAAATAAGCACTTGATAGGATTGTCCCTGTTGGAAAGTTGTGAATTCCAACCTTCGTTGGTGTTTTGGCCACGTTTTGCAGATAGGTAGAGAGTCATTCATGTCACAAATTATGGGAATAGTCCAGGCTGAATTTATAGTGTGCTCCAAGTCTCTGGTTCATAAACCCCAAGATGACATCTTTTATCCAAAATATTTTATGCTTTATTCAGCATACAAGCCAAACAGCAGGCTTTATGTCATAGCAAAATATCAAAAGGGCAATAGAAGAATGTAAACAACACTCTGCTACACTCTGGACACACTAATCCCTTACTATCCTATTGGAAGCTGTATCCAGTAGATGTTTGCCCCATAGCCCACACCCTGTTCCTTACAAGCATGAGGCTGATTACTCCCTCTACATACAGTGCTATAGTTTCCCAATTACAGCACTGGGAATCATCAGAAATGTAACCTCTTGCTACTGAGGGAACACTGTAGCAACTGGGATGAATCTGCTACAATAAATATATATGTCCCTAAACAGTGGCTTTTTAGTATCCTGTATAAGTATTATCTGGTCTATAGAAAAAAATCCATGGTTGACCAAAAATGATTTGGGCTTAACTGCAATAGAATATTATACCAAATTTAGATCCTTGAAAAGTGGACAGTTATGAAGGGATTATGTGGCAGAGAGAATACAATGCGTAACAATGATATGATATAAAGCAGGGGTGGGCTAGACGTCGATCGCGGTCCACCAGTGGACCGCGACCGAATTTTCGGGTCACCGCAAGGACTCACAGCTCCACTCCACCCTCCCTCCATGTCAACTGAGAGTTACATAGCCTGTCACTCTCGTAAGGGAGCAGGCGAGTGATCTGTCAGGAGAGGTGTCGGAGGGGGCGGAGTTTAAAGTGATGACACGTCATCACATTGAGCCCCACCTTCACTTCCAGCAGCCAGTGTGTCTCCAGTAAGAAGAGACAGGGAAGAGAGCATGTCACTCAGGAGTAGCACTCAGACTCAGCAGCAGCATCAGACTCAGCAGCAGCATCTTCAGACTCAGCAGCATCATACTCAGCAGCACTCAGTCAGACTCAGCAACACTCAATCCTTGCAAGAGTAGCAGTTAGCAATTAAATGACGAGATCCTCAAATTTAGCGATCAATATGCAGTGCAAGTCTTCCTTCGACAACCTAATAATGAACTTTCATGTTTTCACATTATTGTACTTATTATCATCAAGACTGTTGTTTCTTTTTTTTAGTTTTCAGTTGTTAGGTGATCTCGTCATTTGGAATATATTAGAGGTAGCCCTTGCCTTACAAAAGTCTGCCCACCCCTGATATAAAGTATGATTGTACCATGTTATAATATCACCTACTAATTCCAAAAATGTCCTTATTTTGATTTGCAGCCTAAAGCCCTGAAGCTTTTAGGAATGGAGGTAAGTTCCACATCCTCCCTCCAGTTAGTCATGAGACATCCTAACACATGTGAGAATGCATCAAACAAGTTATAGATAGAAGTCAACTTTACAATTACTTTTATGGAAGAGCCACAACTTCCAGATAGTCAATTTTATCAGTGATCTGCTCTGTAAATTTCCCCATAGGCTATAAAATTAATATTTTGTAATTCAGGGCTCAATTTAATTCTAACGGCTGATATTTCGACAGAAAAATATTGGCGGAATGTGGCCGACGTTTTTTCCTATTAATGGCCAATTTAGTTGAATAAATTCATCCCGAGCTGAATTTCGAAAAATGTCCCTGTTTAGTAAAATATCATGCCTGGGAAAAGCTTGAAAATCAGAGTGAAAAAACTTTGCCATGGATGCTTTCTGTATTTACTATATTACTGCAAATGCCGGAATCCCAGAAACTCAAGTCTTACTGTAAATCCCATAAAATATCAATAATGCACCAAATGGTACTTTTTTGGGTTACAGAAAGAGTTAAGCTTAGAAACCTCTAATTCAATGTTCTAATACTTTACTGCTAACTTAAATAAAAACAATATGGAGTTGTCCATCTATTATGTGTAATAAATGGAGATCATATATTCTTTTGTCCATATAGCTATGTCATTTAAGGTAGGCTTACACAATAATGACTGGATTCCAAGGCCCTACCATAGCTTATGGTAATAAAGGAGACGGTAGGCAGGAAAATCTGTCTCTATTTTACCTTCTGTATTCCCAAGTAGGCGCTTTATTAAGGGTGGACTGACAACTAATGGGGCCCTCGGGCAGTAGGATATATTATTAAACGAGTTATTAAAATCAATTTAGCTATATTAAAATGTATTAAGTTAAAATACAGGGCACTATCACCTAGTGTGAGCTAACCTTACGTCAGCATGTTTTTGCGTTAGCGCCAGGTAAATTCAGTCTAGCGCTGGACCAACAGATCATTTGTCTTCCGCTAGAAATGGCGAAAATCATTTAGCGTGCATTAATTTATAATTCGTAGCACGAGCTTACTGTACTTACTGCATCCTATACTTAACATGGGGAGCGGTAGAGCTCACTCGCGCTATTGAAACCAGCAGATCGTTTGGTCCTGGCGCTAATTTCTACATGTACGCTAATCGGAAAAATTAATTTACTGCTCATCCCTGGTGTTAACTGACAGAAAACTAGAAAAAAATGGAATAAAAAGTCAAAGGTAGCTGCCCAAAATTAGCAGGCAATTAACAGGCAATTAAAAGGAGTGCAGCACAGGTGTTCTCTTGGCTCGCTGGATGTCGTTTACCTGTAAAAGATGCATTGTATAGGAAAACCGCAGTGTTCAAAGCCTATAGGATTTCATGTAAAAAAATATTATCGCTTTCCTTTTTTTTGTTTAACCGTTTATTTTTGTAATCCGCAGCAAAAAGCCTTTTTATTTATTTGGTATTTTTCAGGATTTTTAAGCAAAATTTGGGGTTCCGATTTATTTTTTAAAAAAACTAGTCTTTTTTTTTCTACTTGGTTAGCTGCAGGTGTATAATAAGAAGCCTGGAACCTTCACTACTCATATGTTGGCATAGTGACTCAACAGACTAATTCACCATGTTAGTAACATGGACTAACATGGTACATTAGTCTGTTGAGTCACTATGCCAACATATGAGTAGTGAAGGTTTCAGGCTTCTTATTATACGCCTGCAGCCAACCAAGTAGAGAAAAAAAGGAGCGTTCCAGGGAAAAAAAGGCTAGTATATTTCTAATTAGTATATTTATATTGCCGCTATTATTATTATTATAATTTTGAATAATGAATAATAGTAGTATTGTAGTATTAGGATTATTAAGTAAATAAAACAAAGCTTGCTAATTTATTTAATAATAATATTATTATAATGCTACTATTATTCATAATACAATCTTATTATAATAATAATAATAATAATAGCATTATAAATATGTAAGGCATAGAAGATGTTAAGAAAAAGACAAAAAAATTACAAATGGCCCTTTTGGGAATCGATCCTAAGATCTCTTTCGTATTAACTGCATTAGCTTGTTGAGGTGTTGTGCCGACATATAAGGAGGGAAGGTTTAAGGCTTCTTATCATACGCCTGCAGCCTGCCAAGGAAAGCTTTTTTTCCTCCTGACACCAGCGTGGCTCCATACTGAAGCATGACGGTTTTCTTATACAAATAATCTTTTACATGTTCATGGCGGTTTTCCTATACAATCCATCTTTTCATGTGTACCCTACACATGGAGGTTTTACAATGCATCTTTTAGGTTTCCCTGAAGCACACCGGTTTAACAATACAATGCATTAGCGCTGGTTCTCAGCCCGGGTCTTAGCATTTCTCTAGCGTGTGCTAATGAATCTTGTACACGTCTACTGTGGATAACGTGATCTGTTGGTGGGTTGTCAGGCGCTACCTTTTAGAGACTCACGCTAGATTTTTCATGTAGCGATGGCGTTTTAGCTCACACCAAGTGATAGAGGCCACATAGTTTAGTGCAGCTGCATTGTTAACCCTATACTCACTCTCACAAGATCACTCAGATTCATGTGAAATCGCAGAGGGAGACTAGGAACTATTTGTTTCCCTTCTCAGTGCTGGATTAAAGCCTTCATGGGCCTGGAGCAGAAGATTTGGGTGTGCTTCTGCCCCCTTTTTCTCACCTCACAATGTGCCATTACCAGGGGATGACTGCCAACTTTTGGCCCAGGGGGCAACTACAACCCAGTGGCCCATACCCAGTGGTGCATCAACTCACCCCCCATTTAAAGTGCGTATGCCGCTAATCTCTGCTCCTATTGACAGCCTTCGCACTGATTTTCTCTTATATTATCAATCAAAGGCGCAAGTAGGCAACAAAAAATATGAAAAACATTTTTTTTCTCATTTAGATTTTACATGGTCATGTTTGGTATCATCGGGAAGCCCAGACTCTGACCTGACCAATGACGCCCAACTTGACTCTGTGGGGTGTAAAACATGAAGCTGAAGGGGTCCAAAGGACTGCCTCTCTTCTTTGCACCTGTGCAGCAGTTTGTATTTTAGATGGCCCAATGTGTAATAATGCAGTGTGCCATTACCTCCCCATTTGCTCCTGTCACTGGAAATGAGAAGGTGAGTCAGTGCAGCAGCATTGTTTGCTTTATAAGTAAAAGCACATAACGCCACAGTGCGCAGAACAGTGGGGGGGAGTAAAAGACTTCCAACGCTGCTCACGGCAGTGCGGTTTAGGTTTTTGATGGAACAATGTGTAATGACTTATTGTGCATCACCGCCACACTTGCTGGAAACATGGGAAATGAGATGGAAATTTCAGTGCTCGTTGAATAACCCTGTATGTTAATAAAGCCCTACCCAATCTCACTCTGCTCACGACGAGAGGAAGAGGCAGGTCATGCCACCCTCTCCACTGCGGGATGAGAGGCGAGTATGGGATTTAATCGGGGGGGGGGGGGTTTCAGTGCGTGTTAAGTGATTTTGCAAATTCAAAATCACTTGACACCATCTTCGAGGGGATATTATGTCTCCTGGATGGAATCTCAAGCAACATTGAAATAGCCTGCGCTTCCACTTGGAGGTGAAAATTAACACCTCCAATACGAAGTATAGGAGACGTTAATGTATAGAACCTCACGCAGGGAAACAATACATTTGAGGTGCAAGCCCAGTTTGCGGCAAGAATGGAATAGCTATTCCCTCGGTAAGATAACTCCAGGAGATGTTACACATAACTAAGTAGTTATCTTATCGACAACTATGGAATAGGTTCCCAAATTCAGTGTAAATTTAAGCAAGGCTCTGGTAATCTTATCTAATCCATTAAAATCTATTGAGATGTCGTTCCTACCTATTGAGAGTCTTGCTCACATTTACATGTCCCTTAGTTCAGCCATTATTGTTTAAACCCACAATAAATGAGATTGGTCTATGGCTGAGAGAACATAGGATCTAAAATGCTGCAGACATCCAATTAATTGGGTTTCTTCATTTTGTTTTCTGTAAGAACAGATACGATAACCATAAATATAAAGTAAAAGGTAGATCTCCATAGTAAAGCCTTTGGCATTTTACACAGCATAACGTTGCCCAATAACACATGCCTTCGCTGAGATAAGTCTTTGTACATACATTTTCCAGTCTTTGTGAACCTATTAACATCTCCACATGTTTCTCCTCTAGGATCCTGCTCCGTTTTCATCACTCCCAGTCCATGCCTATTCAATCCTGGTTGCTGTACCAAAGATCTTTCCTATGTATCCCTTCCTGAATTGAGGTTCTAGTTGTAGAGCATCTGTTTGTCCTGCATTCATAAATGGATATTGCCTTTAATAAGGTGATCATGTCTGTTCAATGATTGTAGTTTCCATTTAGATTACTCGGAGTTGTTTGTTGTTTTTCCCTTGGTTATTTGGTGCATCTGGATTTGAATGACAAAAAATGTATTTATTGCATTTTTCATGTAACTTCTGTTCATATATTTTAATATATCTTAATATATCTTCTATAACTTATTCTGTTTTATGCCAGTGATGAGCAGTGATATAAGAAGAGCTCTGTTTGTATGAGTTCACACTGGGATTTGTGAACTGGCACATGGAGAATGAGAAATGGTTTAGGAATGAGCATAAATTAGTTTAGGACATTTTGGAAATTAAAATGACAGGGAATGGCGTAACTTTATTATTCACATATGAACGAACAAAGGCATAGGTAAAGAGTGAAATATAGAGAAGAGGACTTCAAATAATAGGGCTTTGCATGTAAAATACAGAGAGAGAAAAGATCATTTGGAATTTACATGATGAAGCGACCTATACGAGAATACAGGAAAATGATAAGAGACAAACAGCAGCAACATATGAATGAAAAATCAATAGACAAGCCTTAAGCAACAAGAATGGTGTGGGGATAAGACGGCTAAAATGTAATATCAAAAAATAAGAATAGGCATGAGATAGCTGGAAACTGAACACGTCTTAACCCTCATCTCTCCTCCCCCTGCTGAACAGATTATGTTGTTTGGGAAAACAACCGAATAAAAAAAAAACACATAGCACTAGATTCACTATTGGTCATTGTTTCCATGATGAGGGTCGTCCACACTGGGAGCTGACACGGCAAAACCCCTATTCATTGTAAATAGTTAAACCTTGAAACTTATCACTAAAGGGCCAGCCACAATTACTGTGAGTCATGTGCATGCCCCTTAATTCTGCTTGATGACCACCTGCACTGATCCCTTGGCAGGAAAGCCGAAACATCAACCAATATATAATAATATTGAGTGTAAATATCTATTTACATTAATATATGCCATTAAGCGTTGTTTTCTGGCTGATATCAATCTTAACACTTTTAGCAATGGCCATATTGAAAATAATACAACCATAACATTTATTTTAAAGCAATCTGTCATTTCTGTGGATTAATGTTGTGATATAAAATTGCTCATGTAATAGTATACATAACAATGGTTCTCTGTAGTTTACAGCATTGCAGTATTACTGGAAAATCACCTGCGGGATTTACATTAACAGTAAACACATAGCGTTTTTTTTAATTTATAGCAAACAAATGGCAGGATTTTACTGTACATTAAATTCACCAGTGGGATTCTACTGTACAATAAACACACCAGCAGAGTTTTACACTGATGTGTTCCACCATATTAAACAGTAAAACCATGCTTTTAGTGTATGAACAAATCGCACTGGTTTGTTTACAATAGAAAGTAGGTGGACTTTACAGTGGAACACAGTTTGCCTTGGCTCCATTTTAAACAAACTGGTGTGATTTCTTACACAGTATGACAGGACAGCAGTGTGCCTACTCCCTATTGTAAAGACACAAGCAGGATATTTATCTACAGTACGGATTAAAACTGAACACTGTTATGATGTACCACGCTATTTTACAATATTGCTTGTGTTGGCAACGGTGTTTGGAGCACAAATAAAGCTGTTTTGTGGAGAGTGGGGGTTTCTGCAGTGCCATTTTGGCCAGCCCTTAAGTTTGCTTCCACAACCTGTATCTGCGTGTTCCTGTACTTCTAATGGCAAATATCCTGCAGTTTGACTTGGCGGGATTAAAACTTTGTAAATTTCCCTCTTCTGTTGCGGTGAGGTACTTGAGAGAATCACATCTATTGAGTTTTTGAAAAATCGATACTTAGTTAACCTAGCCCTTGTCCATATTCCATCACCCCTAAGGATCCATCACTCAAATACACTGTTTCCCTTATTCTTTTGTATCTCCACAGAAGAATTACTGGAAGGAGCAGATCCGAGGCAATAACCTGTGAAAGCCTTTTAAATCACTCTGAAATTATCGCTCTATAATCCAATATATACATTAGATAAAAAAATAAACAGTCTCACTATCCTTTAGGGATTTCAGCCTATGTTTTGCAGTTGTCTCTATTCTTATCCATAGGATGATGAGCCTCCTACCAAAGGAAAGAAAAAGAAAAAGAAGAAAAAAGAGGAAGAGATAGACATTGATGTGGATGACCCTGAAGTTAGCCGGTTCCATTTTCCGTTCCACGAGTTGATGGTTTGGGCAGTGCTCATGAAACGACAAAAGATGGCTCTGTTCCTGTGGCAACGTGGGGAGGAGACCATGGCCAAAGCATTGGTAGCATGCAAGTTGTACAAGTCTATGGCTCATGAATCCTCAGAGAGTGATCTTGTAGACGACATCTCTCAGGACCTTGACAACAACTCCAAGTTAGTGTCACACATTAAAACAACAATAATCTTCTTGATATTAATCTGTGACTAACAGAGATTTTACCAACGGTCCTAGAACTCACAAAATGTATTTATTTATTAATAATTGCAACATGCTATCGCCCTGCACTGGATAGAGAGATAAATCTTCAACACAGATATCCTGAAGCCAAGTAACTATTTTCATGCAATTGTACTATTGCTAAAAGTGTCTCGTTAATTATGAGAAATACAACTATGGATAATCGTTTTTATGATATATGTAGAGGAGCGTTTTGCTGAAACCAACACCAGGGCAATAGGTTCATTGAGTAGATAGGCACTCGTTGATTTGACCCTAGATGAAATCTATGATCCCCTTCCTTCTCAAACTTGTTCTTCTCTCCTTCAGGGACTTTGGGCAGCTTGCAGTTGAATTACTAGATCAGTCATACAAACATGATGAGCAGGTTGCCATGAAACTCTTGACCTATGAGTTGAAGAACTGGAGCAACTCCACATGCTTAAAGTTGGCGGTGGCTGCCAAACACCGGGACTTCATAGCACACACCTGCAGTCAGATGCTGCTAACCGACATGTGGATGGGTTGCCTCCGCATGAGAAAAAACCCCGGCCTTAAGGTTGCATCACTTTTCTGTTGCACTTTTGTAAAATATCAAACAAATTTTCAATGTTGATGGATTTCTTTAGGTGGCTTCGGAATTTTTTTATAATGACATGTATAAGGATGAAAAATCAGAACTATAAATCAACCTGTTGTAATGCACACTGTAACTAAAATATACAATAGGGTGCTATCATGATAATCGGACCAGTCCCAAAAAAAGTCAACATGAAATGTAAGTACAGAAACACACCATGAAATAAAATGATCTTTATTGAAAAATAACACTGTCACACAAGAGTAATGAAACGAATAAATAAGCACTGCACTTTAAATAGGTACAATAAGCACCAAGGATCCAGAAAAATAATGATGAACGCACAAATCAATGAAAGTATAAATGCACAAGCCCACAGGAAAAAAATCCTTAATAAGGCCAACTGGTGAAAACGCACAAATGACCAGTCAGTTATCCATAAAAAAATCACACTAAGTAGTGCAGGCTAGCATTAAACCGGAAGCAATACAGCCAAATACCCATGCAGCTAGGGTACCCTTGATAAAGGTCTTGGACGGAAACGTCGGGTTGACTGCTCTCTGTCGGTTTGTTGTTCTGTAGGTTTCCCTTGGTTGGTTTTTTCATTCTTCATCATTGTTTATATGCTGCTTTGTATATTGTCACATAGCTGCATGGGTATATGGCTGTATTGCTTCCGGTTTAGTGCTAGCCTGCATTACTTAGTGTGATTTTTTTATGGATAACTGGTCATTTGTGCGTTTTCACCAGTTGGCCTTATTAAGGATTTTTTTCCTGTGGGCTTGTGCCTTTATACTTTCATTGATTTGTGCGTTCATCATTATTTTTCTGGATCCTTGGTGCTTATTGTACCTATTTAAAGTGCAGTGCTTATTTATTCGTTTCATTACTCTTGTGTGACAGTGTTATTTTTCAATAAAGATCATCTTATTTCATGGTGTGCTTCTGTACTTACATTTCATGTATAAGAGTGAAAGCATTGCTAATTCATTATTACACTCAAATGAATGTAAAGGGACATTACTGTGCATGCACAGCGAGGACGCCTCAAGTGGAGACACCACAAGTGGTGACTCCACTGCACATGCATAGTGTATTAAGAGCCCGCTGTTGCCCCTTCTGATAGTCTGCTCGGGCAGCTGCCCTACTGCCTCTCTCTCAGTACCCAACTGGAAACACAGTAGATGGCATGGCCAGTCAGTTCAGTTTGAATGGTAATGGTAACATCAGTGTCTGTACAGTTTTTGGAAAGTTTCAGATACTCAAAAAGTATCTTTTACATACAGTAAGAGCCATGGATTTGCTGTAATTTACCAGGAAGGAAACATTGAGATTTCTCTCGTTTTCAAGTACGTCCTGGGTAATAATTGCAGTCAACCGTTAAAAACAACATTGTTGAAGAGTCAAAAAATTGTAGGAGAATATTATTAAACTTCGGTAATTTCAAAAAGAGAATTGAAAACAATGGCAGAATTTTGATGCAGTTGCTACAACATCTATTTTCACGGTTGTGTTCCACTATCACAAACCCCAGGCTGGATAACCCTCTAAGCTATTTCATGTTAAGTTGAAAAACAAAAAATTGAAAGTATTATGCTATCTTTTCCTCTATTTTGTTACAATTTGTAATTTCTCTGATTTTAGGTAATATTAGGAATTCTTTTACCACCAACCATACTCTTCCTGGAGTTCCGATCACAGGATGACTTATCTTATCACACATCCAAGGAGTATGAAGAAGGGAAAGAGAAGGAAGAAGATAACATGGTGAGACAATCTGACTACAGTGAAAGATGTATGTATCATCAAGATGCCCACATTGTCTAATTTATATTAAAAAAAAAACGTAGTGACCACCATATCAATAATCTTCACCATATTTTTGATGTTATTCCAATATATTTAAATTTTTATTGAAATGTAGTAGTAATTTGCACTTTTGGACTAGAATGTGGAAGTCCAGACTAAATAAATGATCACTGTGCGAGCTGGTTAAGTATGAAAAGATAAATAAAGTGTATTGCCTTATATTAACTATGCAGGACGTTGAATCCAATATCTCAGTCCTTGAACATAGCTTGTTCTTGTTAGAATTAGTTGGGTGTATCTTAAACCGCATTAACGCGAGGGGCAAAACCCTTTGCGCTGAACGTCGTATTACAATGTCAGCGCAACAAACGCACGAATACGTCTACCGCGGGTGAAACTGCGCGAACGCTGCGCGAGCTTACTGTACTTTGCACATCCTATACTTAACATTGTGAGCGCAAATGCGTTTGTGCGCTGGTACACGGATGGTATTACAATCTATGCGCAGGAAATAACGCATAGTCGTTGCGTGCAGAATTTTAACAACTCCTAAAAGCTGGTGTAAAGGGTAAATTCTATCAACCTGGCCGAAACCAAATAAACCAGCCCAAAAAAAAATACGCAGCAAAGTATAGTTACACATTCTACTCATACCAAAGCAATAAATTTGAGAAATTGTGCGTGCTTTTTATTTTGATGCAGCATATATGCGCAGATTGACTTTGAGAGGCGCAAAAACTTAACTTGAGACAATTGTGGTTCTTAATTTTGATTGGCTGAATCGCGTGAAAAAACAATCCGCACACTGATTTCTGCGCGCAATGTTGCTGCGCACGCGTTTTTGCGTGTCCGTTTTACGCGCGTTACGACGGACAAAAAAATGCGTGAGGATTGTAATTCCAGCGTTGATTTACGCGTGTTAACGTTTAATGCTGGGTGCAAAAATTCACGCGTTGCGCGTGCGTTTTTGCTTGAAGAATGTAAAAGGACCCGGTAGTGTCTTTTGGTGGCAGATGTTGGACTGAAACTTGAGACTTGAATGAGATTTTTACCAAACAACCATATGCCAAATCTAATACCCAATAATTATAATAATAACAATTGTGGTTTAGAAAGCAGTCGTGAAGAACTTTAATTAAGTTAGGGCTACTTCAGTATTTTCAGATGCGGCTCCTTTGTTCACAATAATTGTTTATCCAGGCAAATGTAGTCTGAATGCATGTAGCTGCACTGGTGTATGGTGTGAAATGAGAGATATATTTCAGGTTTGAACTATAATTATGGAGACTATACTAAGGGGAGGTTAGTTTCTAAGAAACGTTTGTTTGATTCAAATGAACAGTAAATTTTCTTAAGTGAATTACAGCCGATCAACTACGGTGAAGCTATGATGAATTCACCATTTAGGTAATTCCCAGTGTAGTTTGGAATAGTCTTCAATATAGTTTCCATGATTGTTTCTGACGAAGTTTTTCAGTGTGGTTTTTACCGTTGTTTGCACTGTAGTTTCAGTCAAAGTTGTCCAGCATTCTTTATAGAAACCTAGAAAAATGTCGGCAGATAAGAACCTTTCGGCCCATCTAGTCTGCCCAATTACATGGATACTTTACCTGGATTTATCTTTTGTTTAGGATAGCCTTATGCCTATCCCATGCTTGCTTAAATTCAATTACTGTTTTGGCCTCTACCACTTCTACTGGAAGACTGTTCCATGTATCCACCACCCTCTCAGTAAAATAATGCTTCCTGATGTTACTTTTAAACCTTTGCCCCTCTAATCGAAGACTATGTCCTCTTGTTTTGCTATTTTGTTTCCGTTTAAATATACTCCCTTCCTCTACCTTGTGGATTCCCTTTACGTATTTAAATGTTTCTATCATATCTCCTCTGTCTCGTCTTTTTTCCAAGCTGTACATGTTAAGATCATTAAACCTTTCCTGGTAACTTTTCTCCTTCAAGCCATACACCATTTTAGTAGCCCTTTAGTAGCCTATACCATTTGTACCATTGTTTGCAGAAGCTTCTATGCCGGTGTTGAATTTTGCTTTTCTGGATCGCCAAAGTTCATGCTAGTTGCAACACCAGCGATTTTTTTAACATTGTTTGTAACTGTGGTAAACTTTGATGCTTAGTGAATAAACTGTTTATTGTTTATGTTTACATATCAAGCACTTATCAAGTTAAGAATCCTGAGTATGGATGTTCATTGACCTTTTATTAACAGAAAACTCAATAAACATATTGCTAGCAGTTAATAAAGAAATGGTCACAGTTATTGTGTTTACGAAACTAAAGCAGAGCACAAGAAATGACAGAATTTCACTTTCGCTAGGATGGAAATGCGGACGTTAACTCCAGGAAGGGCGATGAAGAAAACGGCAATAGGAAGCAAAGAAGTATTCCGATAGGAACAAAGATTTATGAGTTCTACAATGCCCCTATCGTCAAGTTCTGGTTTTATACAGTAAGTTTAGTGACAATATCCTCGTTTTACAGTATCTTGGCATTTTTTCAGCATGGCTCATCAAATGCAAGAAGAGTCTGTAAGAAGTCTGGCCTGGATTTGGATCTCGAAATGTGGATTGGTTACTTAGTTACATCGGCTGGAAAAAGACAGGCGTCCATCAGCTTCAGCCTTTCACACATCACCTACTGCTGTTGATCCAAAAGAACGCAAAAACCCAATCTGAAGCGCTCGCCAATATGCAACACACTGGGAAAATATTCCTTCTTGACCCTAGAATGGCGTCAGATTTCTCCTTGGATCAAGAAGCTTTTACTCACATATTAAATATTATAACCCTTAATATTATGTTTTTGCAGGAAGTCATCCAGCCGTTTTTAAAAGTCTGTACAGTCTCTGACCCAACCACCTCAACAGGCAGAGAATTCCACAGCTTTATTGTACTCACCATAAAATATCCCTTCCTATGCTTTAGGCTGAATTTCCTTTTGTCCAGTCTAAATGGGTGACCTTGTGTCTTGTGTATAGTCCTGTTAATGAATAGGTTTCCAGACAATGGTTTATAATGAACCTGTATATATTTATATAAAGTTATCAGTTATATTAGTGTTTATCTGTTGATGACCTTCTAGGGACACACCAATCACTGTGACCATTCGAGGCAAATTGGTCACTGTGACCTGCGTATTTCATATACGCAATTGCATTACATTAAAAATTATGCCCTTAGTATTTCATATGCTGAATGTGAATAATTATGTTTGTGTCCAAAATTTCTGAAGACAGGAAATTTCAGACAATTTTTAGTTTGGCTGAAAAAGCAATTTCAACATATTTCTGAAACCGACAAATTGTAAATGATGATTTTTAGAGACCATAACCAACCAATTTTTTTACCCATGCACGTGTCTGATAAGTATTATATCAAAAAGCATACAGTTAGATAGTTCTATAAAATATATTCTACTATCGTAATGTTTTATTTGTTTTCAATTTATTTCACAATGGTTACCACACTCTGCATTATAATGTGGCTACTATGTATCAAACTAGAAAAGAGTAATCAGTGTGAAGAAACAGCCAGCAATTACAAGAATTGTCTTAACAAGAGCAGACAAAAACTTTAAAAATACTCTATAGGGGTTATTCAGTAAGGGGTGAACTTGCTACCGAAGGGCACCAAACGGTGAATTTCCTTGAATGATGCAAAGTAGGGGCAGTTCATCTATTCACAAAGCTGTCAATTCTCCAAATACAGGCAAACGGACAGTGAAATACGATGCAGTTCGCCGCACATCGCCGCATTTCAGCGATCTTCAGCGGCACGGAAATTGTCCCATATAGAAGTAATGGTTAATCTACTCACAGAATGCCGAACTGCACCGAAGTGTCAGTGAAATGCCCTGATTTTCGGTAGTTCAGTTCGACAGGTTTAAACAGGCGAATCCCAGAGCAATCAATGTGAAAAAATATCATTTTTTTTATACAACCATATAGTCTTTCCATTCGCAGCAAGCAGTATTTTAATATGTATTTTTTATATGTATTTTTTATATTTTTTTAGACCAAATTTTTGATTCCCAATTTTTTTTAAAGGTGCTTTCGTTTTATTCTGTAACAGACCTTTTTATCATTTAGACACATTTTAATGCATTTTTATTGTTTTAAACATCTATTAGAAGAAAAGCAGAGTACGTGTTTTTTTTCTGCAGTTTGGCGGTGTGTTCGGCGGTCTTTGGCAGCTCCACATCCGGTGCACTTTAGGGACTCTGCAATGAATAGTGAATTCACTGCAGGGTCGGCGAAATTAAATCGCTGAGGCACAATGCAGTGCGCCGAAAGAGTTCGTTTCACAGAAATTTCGATGCCTTCTGAATATGTGTTAGGGGTTTTCACATGGATTAAATCAGGGAACAGGAAAAAACGATTCCTAGCATAGATACCGGTAAGCCTCTTTCCAGAATTTCTGCAAACACATCACCTCCTGTGTTTTCGCAGTGATGAATACTTAAAGGTCCCTCTGTGCTATTTAATATGAGAATTGATAATTAATAAATACACTATATTTTTCTTTTTACATTTATTATGGACTTTTATACTGTAAAGGGTCTTGTAGTCCTTATTATCTGGGCTTCCTTAGAGGTCAAACCAAAGATAATTTGAGATGTGATCAGTCACTAAACCTTTTGACCTTGTGTAAAGCTTTGTAAATCATATTAAAAGGGATTATTCTGTTAGGCATTAAGTGCAAAAGGAAGATTGTGCCTTTATTTTCTTAGTTTCAGGTCCCCTGATCTAAGCAGTGTATGGGTCCAAGATGAGGACATTCCAGTTGGCCCTTTTCTGTTTTTACAACCCAAGCTATTATATATCAGAAATAAACATATTTAACTGTGTGTAATGTTCTGTATAAACGATGATGTACGGCTTTTTTATATATTCTTTATTTATGAGATTCTGTGCTTAGAAGCCGTAATTATCAGTATATGAGAAGATACTATAGCAGGTGTAACAGTTCAGCCAGTGCGCGATGTAAATGTCAGGACCCTGAACTGTGCCTGCACATAAAGGATCCTTGGCAGCACTCTTCCTGCACTGCTCATCCTCAGCACTGGAATCCTGAAAACAATCAGTTAAAAAACACACCACAAACCACATGACTAACCTGAATAAAGGACTATGCTTCCTGATTACCACATTGTAAACTCAACCTATGTAGAGAGTAGACCTGTACTATGCAACTTGCCCAGATTACCAAGACTCATGTGTTACCCCAAGTCTTACCATGATCTCCTCTCCATTAACTGGTTCCTGTATGTGTGTTTCAAGTCTCCTCTCTTCCAAGTATCCACTGCATCTCCAAATTCCTGTCCCAACGACTTAATCTCCTATTTACTCACCCTCCTCCACCCTGACCCCTGTCTGTGTGTGTGTGTGCACCAGTCACGTTTTATTGTAGGACCCAGACAAATTATATATCCTTTTTTTTCAGCACACTCGACAGAAACCCCATGATGTCCCCCACACGTCTTTCGCAGCCAAGGGGTTAAAGTTCTATTCAGTAATAAATCACGCATTTGTGCCATTGCTCAATGACTTCCACATTTTGTCAGTGTCCTGTTATTCACACACCTCATTGTGCCATTGCACAGGAAATTCCTGCGGCACACCGAGCTCAGACAAAGTCCAAGGATAAGGGGCACAGTACAAGTGAAGCCAGCCTCAACACAAGGAACTCAAGTCACGTAGTCCCAGGACTAGGACAGGGGGTCCAAGCTAATGACAATATAGTCAGAGGTCCCAAAACAGGTGGTCCAAATACAGGACAAGGGGGGCTGATACAAGGGGGCTCAAACCCAAGTCAAGCAGTCACTTGCTTCTCTGTCTCTGTGTGTGTGTCTTTCTGTGTGTGTGTGTCTTTCTGTGTGTGCCTCTCACTATCTGTCATTCTGTTTCTCGTTCCCTTTTTTTCTGTCTCTGCCATTGTGTGTATTTCTGTTTGTCTCTCTGTATTTGTCTCTCTGTCTCTTCTTGGGTCTATTCACAAAGCACCAAAATAGAGTGCAATCTCTGTGCTTTGCAATTTGCCGCAATTCGTTGCATTTTGGCAATTTCATTTCGCCGAAAATATGGGGAATTCACTATTTAATGAATGGTCACCGTATTTTGTGGAAATTGGAGTCGCCAAATCGCGCTGATAACTGCCCAAATAGCATCAGCGAATTCCACCGAACTGAAGAAACCATAAAAAAGAAAGGCTCCTATTCTCCTAATAGGAGTGCAAATCAATAAAATGTGTCCAAATAATAAAAAAGGTCCTTTAAAAAAATGATAAAATGGTCGGTTACAAAATAAAATAAGTATTTTAAAAACTATTATTTATTAGATATTGAATAAAAACGGGAATATTTTTAACATTGAAGCCAAATGGGATTCGTCTGAATAAACCTGACGAATGAAAACACTGAATAGCAGAGCACTTTGGCAACTTTTCACTGCTGTTCAGTGTTCTTTGAATAGATTAACCTTTGCTTCTCTATAGGGGATTTCACTGCCTTCGAACAGGCAACGTACTTGCTGGCAATTTGCCAAAATTTGGCGAACTGCCTGCTCTGTGAATAGCCGAATGGCCCTGAAATGTCACCGTATGGGGAAATTCCCTGACATGTCGGGGCCAGATCGTGTCTGATTAATCCTGACTGAACAAATCATATTTTAAAAATTACCGTGTTCACTTGCGGTGTAAACTGCATATTGTTGCATGTGAATGATGTGTGAATATTAGAAATTACTGTCAGGGTAATTCAAAGAAAATCAAAAAGTCACCGCACGTTCGGTGACTTTTCGTTCTCTTCACTTCGGTTCGTTTTGCAGATCCCATTTCGGCAACCCTGCGGTGTATTCAGCAAGCACCACAGGGTCCCCGAATGCAGTGAAAGGTCGCCGTAAACCCGCCGAAAACTAACCGCAAAAGCCATCGAATGCACGCTGAAAACCTGCAAAAACATCTGGAATAACCCGCCGAAAACGCCAGATTTATTAGATATTGAATTAAAACGGGAATATTTTTAACATTGAAGCCTATGGGATTCTCCTGAATAAACTTGCCGAATTAAACCACCGAATGGCAGGGCATTAGGGGAACCTTTCACTGCTGGTTTTTGTTCTCTGAATAGACGAAGCAGTGCTTTTTCATGGGGATTTCACTGCCCTCGAACAGGCACCGAACAGGCACCGTATGTGCAGGCAATTCGCCAGGATTTGATGAATTGCCTGCTCTCTGGATAGCCGAATAGCCAAGAAAGGTAACCAAACGCTGATTTTCAGCGTTCGGTTACCGTTCTCCAGCCATTCGGATCTCTTTGGATAACCCTGAGTGCGTCCTTTTCCTCAATATTCAATTTTTTTTCTCTTTTTCCTCCAGATTGCATACTTGGGATATTTATTGTTATTTAATTATATCATCTTGGTGAAGATGGAACGATGGCCTTCAGTTCAGGAATGGGTCGTAATCTCCTATATCTTGACACTGGGATTGGAGAAAGTGAGAGAGGTATGAAAGTCATTTACGTTCATATTTATTAAATTATAGGCACAATGCTAACATTTAAAAATGACTACATGGATGGCAAATACACAGGTCAGATATTTATTTCCCAGCCATATCATGACAGCACTACAATGGATCAATGCCATACAGTAAGGAAATTACATATTGGAATTTGGGCCCCACCCCCTTTTTGTAAATATTTCACTTTATATATGTTATTTTATCCTTTATGTGAATTTTGTGTTTTTTGTCTATAATGTTTGTAATAATGGAGTGGATGGTTGTAATACATTTTGACAGTCTCGTTAGGCAGGGCAGTATTTGTGGGTATGATTACTCACAATACTATTCTTGCTCTTTTTCTTGGTTTTTGTGCTTTATATGAATTTATAGGGTTAAGCACTAATTGAGACTCTAGGAACCCACCCTTTTTTTATTATACTGTATACTTTTATTATTTATTATACAGTATTTTACTGTCAGAAACTGTAATGATGGAGGTAATGACACCTTTTATACATTGGGCTCAAGATCACCTGGATGTTTTGGGTTTGTCTTGAGCCGAATCCATAGAAAGTTCCATTAACTGCAGGATTATTAGGAGCAGACTACCTGAGCAAACATTCCATTAATTCGACAAAACGGCGCCTGGCACCGGTGATAAACAAAATCCTTACTCAGAGCTGAAGGTCATGGCTTCCATCCCCATCATCTTTCTAATGAGATTCCTGTTAAGAACGTTCCATCCAGCAGCAGAAAGTGCAGATACCTTGATGATAATATGGAACTTCAAGTTCAGGTATGCATCTCCCCGGCTTTCCCGTATTTTCCATTCACTGAGGAAGATTCGTCATCATGTGGATATCATCACAATTCTTACTTATTGGTCAAGACGACCATGTTTCCCTCTTCTATTGAAACTGGCACAGGATCCACCTCTGGCCCTTCCAGAAATACCAATTTTTTATCTCAAGGTCCATTGATTCACCCGTCATCTCAACAATGTTAACTGATGACTAGAAGATTGAGAGGAGGTATTTGAGAAAGAAAGGTTTCCCAAAGGACACACACTGTATCTGGTGAGATGTCTCTTCTGGGTATATCTCCAGAGGACAGGATCTTGAAGGCAATCATCAAGGTTTGTTGCAACTTGCATCAAGGTTTGTTTTCCATCCATCCAGGTGCAAGAAAGGCCAACAGTCTTCTTCGGTCATCATTGGAAGATCAATAGTGTTGTCCAACACAAAGCCCTACCACAGCCTAGTATTTATAGTTCCAGAGGTCATCCATGTCCATACTACAAGGGCTAAATTCTCTTCCAGGACCACTGCAACGACTGCTCTTTCAGAAGAAAGTTGCACGGCTGCTACTTGGATCTCTGGGATGCAATGAGTGTGAATATAATTGTTCACAAAGATTTTGGTCCCTTCAGTTTTGCAAGATGATTCTCAATATCTTCTTTTGACTTTCTACTGACTTATAGCAGCAATCCATGTCTCCAAATGTTATTGGTCTTCCTGTCTTTGTTGTTAGCATGACCATTGTACGTTATAGCTGCTGTGGATATGGCTGGCAAAGTGGAAAATGAAATGGCACCAACCAATATTTTCCTTTCCTGGGTATATGCTACGGCAGCACTACAATACTTTCTTGTTTGTGGCTTGGTTACAGGCTGAAGAGATCAGTTAAAGGAAGGTCTCTAATAAGTTTGGTACTTGTTCCTGAGTAGGAATTAACTGTGCACTGCTGCTATGGCAAATTCCTGGGACTGGAAATTAACTGGATTAACCACTTGGCATCTAAGGGCGCACTCAGCGCATCCATCCAAACAGGCTTTCCTTGCGGATGACGCGCTGAGCGCGTCCTATCATTGCAGCCGTGATCAGCCAGTACTTTGACCGATTGCTGCGGCCTCCCGGGGTGGGCTGACATCTTGGATGTCATGCTGGGCATGATGACATCTATTTCAGGCACACCCCCCCCCCCCCCGCCAGAGCAGGAAAAGTGCCTGGGGTGGGTTCTTTGGACCTCTCTCCCTCTCCATCGGTAAGGGCCACAGGCGAAAGACAGGCACTGCTTGAAAGTGCACAGTCTGCCCTTCTAAGCGGTGCCTGCCTTTAACCCCTTAGGGGCTGGATCGCGATTCGGCGCCAATCGGCGCTGGATTGCAGTCCTTTCCTGGAGGTGGCCAACATCTTGGATGTCGGCCAAGCCTCTGGGATCTTCCCCCACCTACTAACATCATCACACATGGACGCGAGGATGTCAATCGGGAGTTAACCCCTAGCTGCCACCTTTGGTAGAGCTAGGGGGGTCCAATGACCCTCGTTTCTCCCGATCCGTGACAGCTAGGGGTTAATGTTCGTATCATTGGAACGGCCAGAGCACGGCCTCTCCAATGATACCAAACATGACCATGCTATATGTAAAGGGAAAAAAATAAAAATAATTAAAAAACTTTTTTTTTAAATAATGCAGCATTATTTTTCACATTTCTATTATAATGTGAACAATGATGCTGCACTAACGATTTTTTTTTTCTTTGCTAAAATCACATAATTTCGCAGAGAAATAAAAGTAACGGGTTCCCAGTTGTAATTTTTTTAACAAGTGTTCCCCATAGAATAAATAACCGCCAAGGCTCGGATGATAAAATGTGAAAAAAAATCACTTTACACTTTGTAGATGATTGAAAATTCTAATTTTACTGCATTTTTGTTATAATAGTCAGGTAAGGCATGACTGTGCATATAATAATGATATATTATGAATCTGCGGAAAAAAATTATACATAATTTGTCTGGACTGTATAATAAAACGTGACTTCAAATCGCGTTTAAACATGATGAGCAAAAGCGGTAAAAATTAGCTCAGCACACAGCGGTGAAATGCCTCATCAGCTAAAGGGTTAAACCATTTTATATGAAATGTAAACATGTACAATATCGCTAAATTGCTAGGATGATATTTCAGCTATGCTAATCATGTGCATAAATTTTAAATAAATGTCACCACGATGTTAACTTTTCTATTTAACACCAGGATTAGGGATACAATTAGGAGGACACCATTACTGACTTCCTCCCTGTGTGCATAGGAGTAAGCTCCCTCCAATTAGATCTGCATGTTCCCCATCTTTGGTCCCAACTAAATCATTTGAATTTCTTTTATCTGGTGCAAAAATAATAAACATGGTAAAGAAGAAGAAAATGTCCCTCCCAACAAGGAGGAATATCTCCCTTTAGTGCTTATAAAATGTAACGTTTATTACATATTGTTAAAACCACTCATTGTGAATTTTAAAAGACATACAAGCTTATTCAGAGAAAGGTGAAAATCAGGAGAACTGACTGGAGAAGAGAACAATCTAGACCAAATAGCCGATTTGGAAAGTGAGATAAATGGGAGAATTTTTCTGGTTTGGTTATTTTGACCTCGAATTTTCACTTCTCCAATTATTCTCCTGATTTTCACCTTTCTCTGAATAACCCTGATAGAGGTTTGTCAATGACTGGTTGCAGATGTATGTGCTTTCCTGGCTTTATTCCTTCAAACTTCTTTATAAAGAAATTTGTATTCTAGCCATACAATCCACTCAAAATGATATAATTGTGTAGGTACAAAGTACTGTGAGTTGTACTGAACTTCTCAGAATCATACAAACAATATTTTTAGTAGTGCATTGTATTTCAGTGTGTTTATCCAACACTAATATACTGATAATTCACCACAATTATTAGCAACCTAAATGTAAAAAATACTTAAACTGGCCCTTTAAGTCTCCTTGACATGGGACCCATACAGGGTTATCCAAAGAGATTCGAAAAGTCACCGCACGTTCGGTGACTTTTCGTTCTCTTCAATTCGGTTCCTTTTGCCGATTGCATTTCGGTGACCCTGCAGTGTATTCAGCAAGCACCACAGGGCCCCGAATTGCAGGGAAAAGCTGCCGAAAACCTGACGAAAACTAACCGAATGCATGCTGAAAACAAGCAAAAACATCTGGATTAACCTTCGAAAAAGCCGAACAGGAGCCGAACAGGAGCCGAAAAGGAGCCGAATCACACAGAGCCGAAGCAGCTGTGACGTAGAGGAGGCAGTGAATAAATTAGAAAAACCATTTGTATGAATCTGGGAAAATGAAACGCTGTTTGCAAAGAAACTACTGAGCGAAAATGTCTGAAATTTTCACAGGAGGTCCAGGGAATGATAATAAAGAGGGCTGTTACAAAAAAAATAAGCAAACTGAAAAAAAAATCAAAAAAAAAATCTGACTTTTTTAAAAAAAAAAAAAAATCTGAAAAATGCTTAAAGTATCCTAAAAATCAATGAATAAAGA
Source organism: Leptobrachium leishanense (assembly GCA_009667805.1). NCBI lineage: Eukaryota > Metazoa > Chordata > Amphibia > Anura > Megophryidae > Leptobrachium > Leptobrachium leishanense. The sequence goes on from CM019065.1 coordinate 74,634,977, forward strand.
GACTTTTTGCTGCAGAATTTTATAATGAACGGTTTATTAGATATTGAATTAAAACGGGAATATTTTTAACATTGAAGCCTATGGGATTCACCTGAATAAATTTGCCGAATTAAACCACCGAATGGCAGGGCATTAGGGGAACCTTTCACTGCTGGTTTGTGTTCTCTGAATAGCCGAAGCAGTGCTTTTTCATGGTGATTTCACTGCCCTCGAACAGGGACCGAACAGGCACCGTATGTGCAGGCAATTCGCCAGGATTTGGCGAATTGCCTGCTCTCTGGATAGCCGAATGGCCAGGAAAGGTAACCGACCGCTGATTTTCAGCTTTCGGTTACCTTTCTCAAGCAATTCGGATCTCTTTGGATAACCCTGTTAGACTGGCCCTAACCCAGTATGATGTCGTTCATACACACATGCAAGACACAGGGTTGGTAAGATTCCGTAGTTCCCATGAAGTGGATCACCACCATATCACCACATTTATCTGCTTATCTTTTTGGCGAATTGCCTGCACGTACGGTGCCTGTTTGAAGGCAGTGAAATCCCCCACAGATAAGCAATGGTTAATCTATTCAGAGAACACCGAACAGCAGAGAAAAGTTGCCAAAATGCCCTGCTGTTCGATGGTTTCATTCGACAGGTTTATTCAGGTGAATCCCATAGGCTTCAATGTTAAAAATGTTCCCGTTTTAATTCAATATCTAATAAATCGTTTATTATATTATTCTGCTGTAAAAAGCCTCTAAATTTATAGATTTTTTAGGATCTTTTAAGCATTTTTCGGGATTTTTTTCAGCAAAATTGTTTTTACATTGTTTTAAAAAAAAAATTTTTTTCATTTTTCTGTAACAGCCCTCTTTATTATCATTCATTGGATCTTATATGTAAATTCCAGACATTTTCGCTCAGTAGTTTTTTTGCAAACAGCGTTTCAATTTTGAAACTTTCAAGCGTCCTTTTTTTTTTTCTACCACGATCGTCTGCCTGTCGGCTTTTTTCCTGCAGCTGCTGTGCACTGTGATCGGCGGCTCATCGGGTTGTTTCGGCGTGTTCGGCGTGGTGTTTGCGGCGGTTTCTGCGGGTTTTCAGTGAGTGTTTGGTGAGTGTTCGGCGAATGTTCTACGGGTTTGCGGCGACTTTTCCCTGCACTACGGGGGGCCCTGTGGTGCTTGCTGAATACACCACAGGGTCGGCAAACTAGAATCGCCAAATTGCCCCGGAGTGTAGGGAACGAAAGGTCACCGAACGTGCGGTGACTTTTCAAATCTCTCTGAATAACCCTGTTTGTCTTTTAGAATTCACAATGAGTGGTTTTAACAATATGTAATAAAAGTTAAATTTTATATACAATAAAGGGAGATATTCCACTTGTTGGGAGGGACATTTTCTTCTTCTTGATAATTCTGGTTACAAATAAAACATGTGGAGCAAGCAGTGATTACACCAATAAGGCTAGGGTCAGACTAGCGTGATTTCTACGGACTGTACGTCTGTGCACACGGACGGACGTCAGTACGGAAGACACAGTAGTGGCCACACAGTCCGTTTTTTTCACTGACAAATATTTTGACGGATGTAGGAGGGAAAATAAATTAAAAAGCAAAACCATTTTGTCCGTGAAAAATGCTGGACGTATAAATGCAGTCCGTCTGACCACGTTCCATCACTCACACACAAAGCTATGCAGACGTTGCGGACGCAGCGCACTTTGTGCGGCCGTTCTAGGGATTGTACGTTCTTGCCTGCCTTGCGTCCGTTTGCCGCGGCCGTTGTGCTTCCGCAGTTCAGTGCGGACATACTTCATGTGTCAGGCTCCAATGGACTTTCTTTCATGCTATCACGGACGTACTTTTAGGCGCAATCACGGACGTGAACACTACGCTCGTCTGACAGCAGCCTAAAACGGCACTCACAGGAACCAATATATTCCTGATTCAGCAGTGGAACCTCCTGGTGTAAGAGCTACAAATGTTAAAATACAAACACTTCATAGCGTAGAACTGTAGCGATTTTAATACAATGAATTAAAAAGATGAAACCACTCACAAGACAAGTGACACACAATGCATGACATCTGTGTGCAAACATCAATAAAACATCCGATAGTCACCGCACTGCTGGATGGAACAGCCAATATTCACCGCACCTATCAATAGAACAGCCTGGAAATTCCCCGTTAAGGATGAAAGCCGGTGGTATTCCAGTCGTCAGATGGCGTGTTACAGGATCAGAAAATCCAGCGGGACCAGTAGATAAAGGGTAATGATAGTAGTGGAGCCAGCCAGCTTGACGCGTTTCGTCTAGCGACTTCTTCAAGAGCTCTTGAGGAAGTTGCTAGACGAAATACATGGTGCGGTGAATATTGGTTGCGGTATCAGATGTGTATTTAAGTACTAATAAACATGGTAACAAACCTATGTACCTCTGCAGACCTTTTATTATTGCTAAGCAAACTTATATATTTTATGTTTACCTTTCTTAACATTAGTTTGTAAGTCTGCCATTAATGGATATTCAAAGGAAGCACAACATTATGAAATGGGCTGTGAAAGCCGGTTTGTATAAATACATTTTCTGCAGAAATACATTGCTGGTTTCCCAGATAACCTTACGACCATATCTATCCACTTTTGGTTATTTCAGTTACTTGTAAGTGACAGGAGGAAAAGACTACTAACTGTTGAGTGTTTCTGCACGTCAGTGTTAAAGTATCTAACTGTTTACTGAATTGAGAATTATGTTACACACGGTAAACTCACATTGCATCACAAATACATGACGAGCTTTTCACATTTCCGCTTTAAAGCATTCATTGCAACAATTTCTAACTGTCTACAGATTGTGATGTCAGAGCCAGGAAAGCTGAGCCAAAAAGTGAAGGTTTGGCTACAGGAGTACTGGAACATCACTGACCTCGTGGCCATTTTCGTTTTCATAATCGGAGCCATACTTCGACTTCAGAATCAGCCTTACATGGGCTACGGCAGAGTCATTTACTGTGTCGATATAATCTTTTGGTATATTCGAGTTTTGGACATTTTTGGGGTCAACAAGTACCTTGGGCCCTATGTCATGATGATTGGGAAAATGGTGAGTGATTTCCTGTAATATTGAAGTATCTAAAGGACATATACTGTAACTGTTATGTGTTACTACAGTTATGATTCCAGGTTTTTATTTATAATGCCATATACGCTTTGGAAGGTTAATCTGGAGAATGTTAAAAAATATCCCTATAGAGCCCATGAAAATCCTTTGAGTGTGTGGTGAGGGACAATATCAAAATTGGTTCTTTTCTCTTTTTATGTTCATTGCATACATTTTGTAGAATCTTATAGACCAGTGTTTCCAAACCTTGTCATCGGGGAGCACTAACAGGCCAGGTTTACCAGATAACTGAAGCACAGCACATGTGATATGATTTGCTGATCAGTGATTGCAGGATTTGCAGGATTTAGTGTGTATTTCCCTAAGGGAATCCATAAAACCTGGCCTTTTTGTGCTCCCTGAGGACATGCTCCGTAAGCATTAATATAGACACAAGAGGAGCATCCTAATAGACATGTGCACAACGTAAAAAGTTGTTTAATTTTGGATCGTTTCGTTTTTCAAATTGTTTCGGTGCTTTTCTCATGTTACCGTGACTCGTTTTTTGGATCAATTCGTTAGTTCATTTTTATTGGTAATTTGTATTTCAGATTAATTCGTATTTTGTTTTTAGGTTATTTTGTATTTCGGTTTTATTAGTTATTTCGTAATGTGAAATGGATGAATTATTACTTAGATTAGGGTAAAAAAATAAATAATCTTCCTGTCTTTGGTGCTGAAACCTATTCAGTACCAAGGACGGCAGCCCCAAAATGGCACCGAACAGTGAATTTCCCCATACGGTGCACTTTCGTGGCCATTCGGCTATTCAGAAAGCAAGCAGTTCGCCAAATTTTGGTGAACTGCCAGCAAATACTGTGCCTGTTCGATGGCAGTGAAATCCCCCATAGAGAAGCAATGATTAATCTATTCAGAGAACAGCAGTGAAAAGTTGTCGAAAAGCCTTGATGTTCAATGCTTTCATTTGGCAGGTTTATTCAGGTAAACCCATAGGCTTCAATGTTAAAAATATTCCTGTTTTTAGCCAATGTCTAATAAACCATGTATTCTTTTAATCTGCAATAAAAAGTCTCTTTATTGTTTCTTTAGGATCTTTCGGGTATTTTTTTTATTCTTTTCAGCTAAATTTTTTCCCTTATTTTTTGTAATAACGTTTTTTTCTTTTTTCTGTAACAGACCTTTTTATTACAATTTATAGTACCTTATATGTTAATTCCAGACATTTTTGTCCAGTAGTTTTTTGGAAACAGTGTTTCAATTTTGAAAAATTCCAAACTGTTTTTCTTCTTTTTTTTTTAACCCAGTTCGTCAGCTTGTGGGCTTTTTCAGTCGGCTAGTCTGCACTGTGGCCGGTGGCACGATGGCTTTTTCCAGACATGTTCGGCGTGTTTTTTACGGCAGTTCGAGTGATCCGATACTTCGGATCGTATCGGATACGTTTTTGTGATCGTTTTTCGCCGGCTGTTTGGCAATTTTGTGGCGGATTTTCAAGTCCCTACGCTGCACTCCGGGGACCCTGCGGTGAATGCCTAATTCACCGAAGGGTGGGGAAATTTGGTTCCCCGAAATGCAGGGAATGAGAGAGCACCGAAATGTCGCCGACATTTCGGTGCTCTGTGAATAACCCCTTAAGTCTTTCTACATGGTCTAGAGAAGAAAAAATCAAATGATATGAAGCTGACAAGTCCTCCTTTGGTGAACTGTGTCAAAAAGCATCCAATAGTAGAAAATCAATAATACATTAACTAGCGCACTTTCTCAGAGTGAAAATCAATCTGCAGAGGCTACACAGGACAATAAATCATCATGACACATTCCATAGCTGGATGAAATGACCATACAGCAAACATCAAAACTATAACCTGGGAAGATATTCACACTGTACCTTCTACAAATATCCATTAATGTCTAGATGAATTCCAGTTATTACAATTAAAATAGACTTTATAGATGTTACTTGCAAAAAATTGCATATTAGTGTCAAATGCATTGGAGAATCAATTGAGCAATGAACACATTTTCTATCATAAATGAAAATAACATAACTTTTATTCTCAAATATAATAACCACTACGGCTTAAAGTAGGATAGCGTCACCATACTTTACATGTTTTGGCCTGTAGTTTATTTTTTATAGGACCAAACAGTACAGCAATACAGACTAAATACCTGCCATTACAGTAATAAACTCTAATTCCAGTGGTTTATTGGGTTACATTGACTCCAATTAAAACTGCACACAGTGTGAAATGCGTCATGCTTTTTCTAGCTTTTCAATTACACTGTGCTTTATCTCGCTGGTCTGGAGTCACTATTAATCTATCTTAAATCTAGTATCAGGCTGCAAGTTTCTGCAGGAGAATCACAGAACCAAAAAAGCACAATAGCCATTGAGACTCCTCAACTTAGAGAAAGCTGCGATATTGACGGCTTTCTAAGTACTGGAACATAAATTCGCTGGCTGGTACTAGAACTTAAAACGGAAAGTGGAAAGAGCCAATTTTGCCCCAACTTAAAGCAGTTTTCTTATAAAAAAAGACGCATCACTTAAGAATTTTTTTTTAGAACAAATATCCAACTCGAACACACATTTTAAATCAAGATAAATAACTAATCACTGTATAGGAAACTCAGAACTTCCAAGTTATGTTTGATTCTTAAGCACTTGTGGATTTCCACACGGATTGCTGCTATTTACAGTGGGAACCTTCCCCCCTCATAAGGTGTAAATCTCCTATTGATGGTAATTAACCTCCCTGGCGGTCTAATTGTTTCAAAATTTCGTGTCTCAAAGCGTCTCAATTTTTTTGTGAAGGAAACGTGTTTTTGTACATAGTTAGCCTGTAATAATTAGGAATCACGCACTGAAATCCGTGGAAGCAAGAGTCCTTACTGGTAAAATCCTTTATGAATAAATAAATAAATAATTAAATGGTAAATACACTGAGTCCGATAAAGCTAGCAATAATGCTAATAAATTATAAAATAAAACAAAAAACACTGAAATCTGTCTGAAAACAAGGGTGAGACTATGTATGGTCTGTTTCTTACCCTGTAGTGCCACCTAGGCCATTCATGACATTGTACATTGGAATACAGTCTATTATAAAAAAAAATCAGTTTGCTGCCTGGTCCCGCCCACCTGCATCTTGTGACTCGCAGGTAGCGTTACCAGGAAGGAAGTCGCCGCGATCACACTGCGGGGGACAGCGAGGGAGTGCAGGCAGAGGTGAGTATGCAGCCCGAGTGTGGCTCGGGGTTACCGTTCGCGGTAGTGAAATTTTTACCCCGAGTCACACTCGGGAATACCACCAGGGAGGTTAAAATCACAAATTTACTTTTTATTGGGCATAGGGGGTCTAGCAGTGAGGGACACGTTAATAGTATGCTCTCATAATTTTTCTGATGCTGAGTATGGTGCAAACACAATGCTAATTTTAGGGTTAGTAATAGTACTCGAATTAGTTTTAAGGTTAGGTTTACTTTTAGAGATGTGCAATTCATTCTTCCGAATTGAAATTTGGACGAAATTCAGCATTTTCGTATTTCGGGAGCAATTCCGAAAACGAAATATCGACCATCCGAAATTTCGGATCGATTCGGATCATTTCGGTGATTCGGATCATTTTACCGATACGGATCATTTCAGGTGATTCGGATCAGTTGTTTTTTCGTTATTTTGTGAGTTATTTCGTTTTTTACTGCTTATTTAAGAATGGGATGTAGATTACTACCAATAGGATGAAAGTTTCTTTACTTATTTATTCTTTTCGGATTTTTTAGACATTTTTTGGGTGAAATTTTTACTTTTTTTAAGGAAAAAAGGCTTTTTAACCCATAGGTTTCAATGCAGCATATGAATCCACACACTGCTGGGACGTGCCTCTCTGCAGTATAATTAATGCAGCATATGAATCCACACACTGCTGGGCAGCGCCTCTCTGCAGAATACTTAATGCAGCATATGAATCCGCACACTGCTGGGAAGCACCTCTCTGCAGTATAATTAATGCAGCATATGGATCCGCACACTGCTGGGACGTGCCTCTCTGCAGTATAATTAATGCAGCATATGAATCCACACACTGCTGGGCAGCACCTCTCTACAGTATAATTAATGCAGCATATGAATCCGCACACTGCTGGGAAGCACCTCTCTGCAGTATAATTAATGCAGCATATGGATCCGCACACTGCCGGGCAGCACCTCTCTGGAGATCGATTCATTGATTCGGATCGATTACTTTTTTGATCAGTTAGATTTTCATTTTATGTGAGTTCTAATTAATGCAGCAAATGAATATATGCTGTATTAATTAGAACTTACAAAAAATAAAAAACTAACTGCTCAAAAAATTAATCGATCCGAATCAATGAATCGATCTCCAGAGAGGTGCTGCCCGGCAGTGTGCGGATCCATATGCTGCATTAGTGATACTGCAGAGAAGCACTTCCCAGCAGTGTGTGGATTCACATGCTGCATTGAAACCTATGGGTTAAAAAGCCTTGTTTCTTTAAAAAAGTTAGGAAACCTAAAATTTCACCAAAAAAATGCCTTAAAAATCCTAAACGAATAATTAAGTAAAGAAACTTTCATTCTATTGGTAGTAATCTACTTCCCATTCTTAAATAACCAATAAAAAATGAAATGACTCATAAAAAAATGAAATCCCAACTGATCCGAATCAACTGAAATGATCCGAATCGATCTGAATCATCGAATCGAAATGATCGAAAGAAAAACTGTCCGAAATGATCCGAAATAAAAAAAAACACCTGAAAAAAAGTCATGCACATCCCTAGTTACTTTTAGGTTGAGGGTTAACCCTAACCATAACCCCTAACCCTAACCAACAGATTCTGCTCAATATGCAATCTTCACAGTATAATGCTCGCTTCATATTTAGGCAACAGATCCTGAGCCTTCTTATTACAGTAAGGAATACATGGGGAATATTATGTTCCCAAATATTTCTTAGTGTATAAAAGATTTTCCAAAATAAACAATGGTTCCCGACAATGGATTTTTTTGTGTGAATATTTCAAGTTTTTTCATTCTGCTGGCGAGTGGAAATTCTGAGCCCCGAATCAGTGAATCGTCCAGTGGCTGTATAGTTACCTACACAAGTAACTTTTTAACAAACTCATTATGATATTAATTAACTTTTTGTGTTAAACTAGCCTCATTACGTGATCGGTGAAGTAACCAAATATTATGCCAACTAAGGTGAAAAGCATCCGTGCTCCATCTGTATGTTCCTGTAAAAAATTATGGATACAGAAAACTGGATGAGTTTGCAATCAAACCTTAACATGTATCTATTGTATTATATATGATGTTTGTTTAACATAGGGGGTATATAACATAAATTTATAAATATCCCTAAAAGTGCACAATTATCTTAATGAACCAGGGGTATCACGCCATTCTGTCCTGCTGGTGAGTCATGAGAACAAGCTTTTAGAACGTTATTTGCGTCAAATATCATTTAAGAATTCTGTTACCATTCTTACTAAAAGGAATTTATGTCTATCATTTTCTAGATGATTGATATGCTTTACTTTGTGGTCATCATGCTGGTAGTATTGATGAGTTTTGGAGTAGCTCGACAGGCTATCCTTCACCCGGATGAAGAGCCTTCCTGGAGACTAGCCCGCAATATCTTTTACATGCCTTACTGGATGATCTATGGAGAAGTGTTTGCAGACCAGATAGACCGTAAGACTAGAATTCATAGTAAGGTTCTACTTCCTGTTTCCGAGGCAGATGATCAGTCCAAACTAGCAAAATACCCATTTAATTAAATGTGAAAGCTAAGGCATCAGGACATTGTACAGTAGATGCCTATACCACCACTCACAATATGGCGGTGCACAAGCTGTCAAGATTCCTTATAATTCATAAGACTGGCATAAATGACATTTTTAAACAACTGGGCGTCTAGCTTTTGGCCATCAAATACTCACAGAACCTACAAATTGCTTTCCATTTACAAAACACTAAACTGAAATCATAGTTAGTTTTATTATGCTCTCCAATGTGTCCAGCATATCTTTTATAGAATAGCGAATATATATATTGGTGAATACAAAATACTTAATTTATAAGTCGTGTGGTATAGAAAAATCTTCCAGGAGGTGGTTCACATCCTCCTTATTCAAAGAATGGGGTGCGCACGGAAGACATAAAGTCGTATATCAATGAGGAGCAAAAATTACACAGAATTGTGGAATAAAAAATATTCAATTTTTGAGACTCACAGAATCCCCATTTTTTATATAATGTTCCTGTACCATGTACAATGTTCCGATGTTACGAATTAAAAATTGCAGGTTAAATCCAAAAAGTTGCACTATTGCTCAACCAAGTACAACTCATACACTGAAATAATGTTTACACAATAAAAGAATGCTTCCATAATCATGGTTTGTGTGGATTTGGAAAAGGTAAATGATATCACGGAATCTAATCCTAATTTCAGAGACTTCTTGGTCAATTTTGGTGCCCATAACCTTATCGATTTTAATTCAGCCCGATAGCCAAAAACAACACCTTTTTTCGTGCGTACTTTGGCCATTTTTTGGTGCAGGAGATTCAAATGCAGGTTTACTGGGATTTGGGTGCTCGTTCAAATTTTGATCAGACATTGGCTCTTGCGGCTATTCTTTTTAATGGAAATATCAGCTTTTGTTATTCAATTTATCGGTATGCCGATTTCCAAAAAAAATTACAAATGCTGAAACGTGCTGATTAATGGGTTTTCAGGCAGGGAAGAGAAAGAAATAAAACTGAAATCTTTTTTAAAGCATTCGAATTTTCTAGTAGCCATGTTTTAAAACCGAAAATTTGTTGGCAGCTGGCTGAAAATGAGCTTTTTCCTCCGTTTCAATGGTCCTCTGTCTTTTCGGACAACCATCATTTTTAAAAATATAGACTAAGGACAAATTTTTTCAATTGAAGCAGCCAATATTTTGTATAAAATACCGGTCAAATTAAATTGAGGCATAAGTCGCAATAAGTAGATGATAATTATTGTAATTATCATAATAAGTCTATAAAAAAATTAGCCTATAAGAAAACAAATATAAATATATACATGTATAATAATCTATGGGCTCTATCACATTTCCAACGCAAATCTTAACGTGTGCGCAAAAACGCATTAACGCGAGGGGCAAAACCCTTTACGCTGAACGTCGTATTACAACGTCCGCGCAAAAAATGCGCATTAACGTCTAACGTGAACCCTTTGCAAGCATACTGTACTGCGCTCGTCCTATACTTAACATTGTGAGCGCAAATGCGTTTGTGCGCTGGTACGCGGATGGTATTACAATCTGTGCGCAAATTGTAACAGACAACGTTTGCGCGCATCATTTTAATGTCTTTGAAAAGCTGGTGTTAATGGCAAATCTGAACGACCTGGACGAACTCAAATACACCAGCTCAAAAAAAAAAATAAGCAGCAACGTATAGTTACACATTCTACACATACCCAAACAATAAAATATAGAAGTTGTGCGTGTTTTTAATATTGCTGCAGCATATATACTCAGGTTTTTGCGCCTGCCAAAATCAATCTATCGGGGGACAATTGTGGTTCCTAATTCTGATTGGCTGAATTGCGTAAAAAAAAACAGTCCGCACACCGATTTCTGCATGCAACGTTAATGCGCGCGCATTTTTGCGTGTCTTTTTTACGCGCGTTATTTTTTTGACGGACGAAAAAATGCGCGAGGATTGTAATACCAGCGTTACTTTACGTGCGTTAACGTTTAACGCTTCGCGCACAAATTAACGCGCTGCGCAAGCTTTTTTGCGCAAAGAATGTAATAGAGCCCTATATCGGCTGGATTTTAGAGAATCACTAGGATGATACATTTATAGGTATTAATATAAAATTTATTTATGGAGTGAGTAAGTTAACAAAGCTAAAATTAGAGACAAACATATTGTTGAATTCCCACATCTGGTCACTGCTGTAGGTTCTCCATGTTATATTAACAGATCTAGTATGTTAATACTCTTTAAAGATTAATGGCGAATATTTAACGATTTTGTTGTAACATACAGTACATGTACAATAACCTTTTTTCCTGTCAACCTGTTATTATGTACAGTATATCCCTTTTATATTTAGAGTATTTAGACGGACTCTTCAAGCACCATAACTACTAACGTTGCAAAGCTGCATATGGGGTCTATTTTCCATCTCCATATATAGTCTTGATAAAACCCCAGATATACCCCAGATATCAGCGTTTACCCCCTTGGCAACTTTAATTTCTTCTCATTCTGTATACACTTGCCAAAGGAGATACATAACTTCTTGGCACCATTACTTCTACAGCATGGGTAAGCAACCTTGGCCCTTCAGATCTTTTGGATGCTACATATCCCATAACGCTCAGCTGCTAATTAGATTGTTTGAACCCCATAGGAAATGTGGGAATCCCATGGGGATGTATTTATAAAAAAAATCTGGAGGGCAAGGTCGCTGACCAATGCTCTAGATCATGATTTTGGGATTGTGATGCTTGGAATGTCATCTCGAGCAGGAGGTTTTGCAGGAAATGCTTGAAAATAAATACAGTCAGGTCCAGAAATATTGGGACATCGACACAATTCTAGCATCTTTGGCTCTATACACCACCACAATGGAGTTGGAATTAAACAAACACAATGTGCGTTAACTGCAGACTGTCAGCTTTAATTTGAGGGTATGTACATCCAACTCAGGTGAACGGTGTAGGATTTACAGCAGTTTGCAGATGTGCCTCCCACTTGTTAAGGGACCAAAGGTAATGGGACAATTGGCTTCTCAGCTGTTCCATGGCCAGGTGTATGATATTCCCTCATTACCCCAATTACAATGTGCAGATAAAAGGCCCTGAGTTCATTTCAAGTGTGCTATTTGCATTTGGAATCTGTTGCTGTCAACTCTCAAGATGAGATCCACACAGCTGTCACTATCAGTGAAGCAAGCCATCATTAGGCTGAAGAAACAAAACAAACCCATCAGAGAGATAACAAGAACATTAGGCGTGGCCAAAACAACTGTTTGGAACATTCCCAAAACGAAGGAATGCACCGGTGAGCTCAGCAACACCAAAAGACCCGGGAGACCACGGAAAACAACTGTGGTAGATGACCGAAGAATTCTTTCCCTGGTGAAGAAAACACCCTTCACAACAGTTGGCCAGATCAAGAACACTCTCCAGGAGGTAGGTGTATAAGTGTCAAAGTCAACAATCCAGAGAAGACGTCACCAGAATGAATACAGAGGGTTCAACACAAGATGTAAACCATTGGTGAGCCTCAAAAACAGGAAGGCCAAAATAGAGTTTGCCAAACAACATCTAACAAAGCCTTCACAGTTCTGGAACAAGATCCAGTGGCGTCACTAGGGTTGGTGTCACCCGGTGCGGTAATTTATGGTGTCACCCCCCCCCCCCCGGAGTTTTCGGATTTTTTTTAACTACTCTTACTCCTAAATCAGTACTCCCATATAACACTGAATGCTCATACACACAGCGCACATTACTGTGAGGTTTATTGCTGTGGAGCTCTCTCATATGCTCACACAACTTTTTGCCAACTGCCAGCAAGTACGATGCCTGTTCGAAGGCAGTGAAAGCACACATGGATATATATTGCCCCCAGCAGCTCTGGATATATTGCCCGCAGCAGCTCACCCTTGGATATATATTGCCCCCAGCTCACATATGGATATATTGCCCCAGTTCACAATTATATATTGCCCCCAGCAGCTCACCCATGGATATATATTGCCCCAGCTCACATATGGATATATTGCGCCTCAGCTCACATATGGATATATTGCGCCTCAGCTCACACATGGATATATTGCCCCAGACCAGCTCACACATGGATATATTGCCCCAGCTCTCATGGATATGCCCCCAACACACATGGATACTGCCCCCAGCACACATGGATAATGCCCCAGTTCACATGGATATTGCCCCAGCTCCTCTCATGGATTTTGCCCCAGCTCCTCTCAAGGATTTTGCACCAGCTCCTCTCATGGATTTTGCCCCAGCTCCTCTCATGGATTTTTCCCCAGCTCCTCTCATGGATATTGCCCCAGCTCCTGTCATGGATATACTGCCCCAGCTGCTCTCATGGATAATGCCCCAGCTCCTCTAATGGATTTTGCCCCAGCTCCTCTCATGGCTATGCCCCCAGCTCCTCTCATTGATATTGCCGCAGCTCATGGATATGCCCCAGCTCATGGATAATGCCCCAGCTCATGGATAATGCCCCAGCTCATGGATATGCCCCAACTCATGGATAATGCCCCAGCTCATGGATACTGCCCCAGCTCCTAGATATTGCCCCAGTAATGGAACTGGTTCTGTTGTATTTATTGATGATGTGACTGCTGACAAAAGCAGCAGGATGAATTCTGAAGTGTTTCGGGCAATATTATCTGCTCACATTCAGCCAAATGCTGCAGAACTCATTGGACGGCTCTTCACAGTGCAGATGGACAATGACCCAAAGCATACTGCAAAAGCAACCAAAGAGTTTTTGAAGGGACAGAAGTGGAATGTTATGCAATGGCCAAGTCAATCACCTGACCTGAATCCCATTGAGCATGCATTTCACTTGCTGAAGACAAAACTGAAGGGAAAATGCCCCAAGAACAAGCAGGAACTGAAGACAGTTGCAGTAGAGGCCTGGCAGAGCATCACCAGGGATGAAACCCAGTGTCTGGTGATGTCTATGCGTTCCAGACTTCAGGCTGTGATTGACTGCAAAGGATTTGCAACCAAGTATTAAGAAGGGAAAGTTTGATTTATGATTATTATTCTGTCCCATTACCTTTGGTCCCTTAACAAGTTGGAGGCACATCTGCAAACTGCTGTAAGTCCTACACCGTTCACCTGAGTTGGATGTACATACCCTCAAATTAAAGCTGACAGTCTGTAGTTAAAGCACATTGTGTTTGTTTCATTCCATCTCCATTGCGTGGTGTATAGAGCCAAAGATGTTAGAATTGTGTCAATGTCCCAATATTTCTGGACCTGACTGTATATAGGCATTAGATTATTATTTTTAATTATTGGCCATGATTAACAGGAGCTATGGTGCCAAAACGCCATGCTCACTCGTTTCGATCTGTGACATGTACACTTCACCAAACTTGAAGATTGGATTTATTTACTTTGCATGACATAAACCTACATGAAGGAGTCGGTCCCATCTGTCTTCAGATTGGCTTCTTTCCTTCCAAATTGTCATATATGCGACTGAATGAACACATTAATTAAAAAGTGCATTTGCTAAAAATAGAAAATAATCTAAAAACAAGTATATCCCTTTACTTCCTTTCAGCCGGCCTATCAGCACACTGATTGATTTAAGTGTATCGTGTTTTGAATTGTTCCAAGTCAAAATATTCCATATATTTTAGAATACGATTGTATCAATGATTCAAATATTAGAAGTGATCATCTGCCAACAGCAGTCTTATGATATTTGTACTTTCTCATAACTGTAAATGACAATGTGCAATGTTCTTTTGTATATGTTCTGACTTTGATGTATTGAATAAAAATATAACAATTCTTCCTGAAATGTCACTGCTCGTTTCCTAGAACATGAAAAATATATTCAACTTTTCAAATGTGATGTAATATATTTTTTAGGGTTAGATAGAGTTTGTGAATTATTATTTCTAACAGAGCAAATATATACTGTTGGATTTAAAATAAATAGAAAGTACATATATTCCAGCATCCATGGCAATACAAACTTGGATGGATTACCTATGTCAGTTGTTCCCAACTCTGATCCTCAATCGCCCTAACAGGCCAGATTTCAAGGATTATGTTGGGGACTGAATCCTGCAAACACTGAGCAGTAAATCATATCACTCACCAGTGCCGTGCTTCAGATATCTGGAAAACCTGACCTGTTATGGGGACCTGAGGACCAGGGTTGGGTCCTCAGTGTCTCTATCCAAACTGGGAATTGTATATTTTGCATTTGATAATGTATTATGTATTTGTTTTACAACTTGTTAACAGTGTTTCCTTTTTCTTTGCTTTATTTTTTCTACGCACTCTCTCGTCGATCAGTATACGCTATGGAGATTAATCGTAAGATTTATTACGCTGTGGTTTATGATGTGTTATTTTCCCACCTGATACTATTACTCTACAATTGCAAAGTCCCCATTAGCAAGAGCCAAATTTAAGCCATATTTGGGGTAATATTTTCGCATTGCTTAGTGAACAACAGTGTATACAAACAGGTCTAGTCAAAGAAAGGTGAAACTCAGGAGAATGAAGGGAGAAATGAAAATTCGAGGTCAAAATAGCCAAACCACAAAAATTCTCTCATATATCTCACTTTCCAAATCGGCTATTTGGTCTAGATTGTTCTCTTCTCTTGCCAATTCTCCTGGTTTTCACTTTTCTTTGAATAGACCTGATATTCATTGAGTTTTGGATATAAACTATTATAAAGGAATGGACTAATATAGCTGTATCATGTGAAATAATAATTAAACAATCTGGTAGGATTACAGTGTTTGGTTTGTGGCTGATTTGGCTATGATTCACTTACCATTGTTACAATATAAATTGAAATCTTCTTTTTGCTTATTTTACTTTATATTGGATTTGTTTTTAAATAGTCTTTAAATTTCCGATCTCTTAGATAATCAAACCACCCACTTGCCTATTTTTTTGGTAAAATACCTTGCTTTACCCCCTTAACATTGTGATAAATTTATTCACCTCTATTTTGAAATCGAATTATGACACTCTGGTCTTATCCCCTGCAGCTCCCTGTGGTGACAATCTGTATGATGAAGATGGGAAACGTCTTCCACCGTGTATTCCTGGAGCCTGGCTGACACCGGCAATAATGGCTTGTTATTTATTGGTGGCAAATATTCTCTTGGTCAATTTACTGATTGCGGTTTTCAAGTAAGTTTACTGTACACACTAAAACCTAAAGCATAAATTTACTCTCTTTACAGCATCTCCAGGCAGTGTGGACCACCTGGCACCATTTGTTTTTAGTGTTTTTGGTTTTCAATTAGTTAATTAACTCTACCTTTCAACTCAGCTTAATTAGTGTTCAAACTTGGTCCTACACATTTTGGAAATACATCTCCCAGAACACACAGCCACTCATCTGGTCAACAGAGCCTTGTGGGAAATGTAGTTCTACAACAACAGCCAAGGTTTAGCACCCCTGCTGTAGGGTACTAATTATATATATATATATATATATATAATGGAAAAATGTGGTGACAGTCCGCGCTTCCCTCTTTTTTTCTTCCTTTCCTTTTCTCCCCCTGAAATCTTGGTCGAGGATCTTCTTTAAGCAGTTAATTGCTTTCTTTTATGCAGTCCTCAATTCTCAAGATATATGGGGATAGAAATGAGAAACATAGTGTGATCCATAAAAACACATCCAAGTCCCCAAAATACAATAGTTCAACTCACATTTGGAGGTGTCATAAATCAGACACTAGATGTATCTCACAACCGATATTTTTTAGGAGATATCGGGCTCCCCTTTTCCTCCTCTGTCCGATGATGTTGCTCCAAATGAAAAAATAAGGTTGCAGGATATCGATGAACAAAATTAAAATTTATTAAAATTATATCTCACAGGTTTCCAAAAACTTTCTTTACAATTTCAAAAATGTATTACTAAGGCAAATGAAAGGACAGATAAGTGAAAATTATTACAAAATGAGACGTATATATTTAAGGTTTTTTGCCTCACTTAATACACCTCTATATGGGCACCATTAGTTGCACGAAGCACATCAAGACGGTAATCGTTTTCTTGCCATGTTCACTGTAGCACACCCTCATCAATGGTGACAATGGCATCAGTGATCCTCTGTGCTTGTCTTTTTTTTCCATGTACCATGGATAGTAACATGCCTGCCGTTATCCATGGTCCTGATGTGAAATAGATCGATAATTATGTTTCACCATCGGCGACTGTCCGAATGGTTCTGATCTGAGTCAGAACCATGGACAGTAGCCGAATGTGAAACATATTATCGATCTATTTCACATCAGGACCATGGATAACGGCAAGAAAACATACAAAACTCCAAAACCCACAGTATTAAATCAAAGTGGATTTATTCCAGCACCAAAAAAGGACGACGTTTTGACCAGAACTGGTCTTTGTCAAGTCTTGACAAAGACCAGTTCTGGTCGAAATGTCGTCCTTTTTTGGTGCTGGAATAAATCCACTTTGATTTAATACTGTGGGTTTTGGAGTTTTTTGTGTTTTCTTGGAATTTGGGGTCGTGGAGCAAGGACCCCCATCCTTTCACCCACTATTGCACATAGTGCCTAGGCTCAATTGCCTATGGATAACGGCATGCTTGTTACAATACATTTTGTCAGTACCATGGATAGTATCAAAATTCATTGCTGAACACATACAGACTTTAAGAAGATAATCCAGCTGTATGAGTAAAGCAAAGAAAAAAAACAGATCTCGTTATACATTTAAAATTAGTTAGGAACCCTAAAGATTAACTCCAAAAAATTCCTGAAAAATGCCAAAAAAATGCTAAAAAACTAATTTAAAAAATGGCTGTTTGCTGCAATTGAAAATAAAAGGTTTTAGAAATTTGATAAAAACTGGACATTTTTTTAATATTCAAAGCCTAGGTTGAAAAAAGCCTAGTTTCTTTAAAATAAATTAGGAACCTAAACTTTCACCCAAAAAAATCATGAAAAATGCCAAAACAATCCTAAAAAATAAATTTAAAAAATGGTTGTTTGCTGCAATTGAAAATAAACAGTTTTAGAAATATTTAATAAACAGATAAAAACGGGGATTTGTTTTTACATTGAAAAGTGGCAAAAGCCACCGAACTGCAAAAAAAAATGAACTCTATTCTCCTAATAGGTGTTTAAACTAATAAAAATGTATTAAATTGTGTCTAAAAAATAAAAAAGGTCCTTTAACCCCTTTGCTGTGGAGGACGTGTGGGGAGCGTCCTCATTGACTCCCTCTATATGCAGAGGACGTTCCCCAAACGTCACCCGCAAGCGGGAGCCCTGGCGGAGATACTCACCTCTTTGTCCGGGGTCTGTGGCGTTCTGGCTTCAGGGAAGCCAGGCGCTGAAGATAGGCCGGCCCCCTGATGTCGGACGTCATTGCGACATGGGCAATGACGTCATTTCCAGGCAACCCCCTGCAATGCCGGGAGATCGCCTGAAAGGGAGAGGGGATCCTTTTGGATCCCTCTCCCTCCCGATCGGGAGGGTTTACAGTAAAAAAAAAAAGGCACCACTTTGAAAGGCAGTGTCTGCCCTTTAAAGCGGTGCATTTTTTTAACCCCTTATGTAACAGATCACGATCTAGCTCCGGTGGGGGCCGCCATCTTGGATGGTGGCTCCACCTCCGGGTTCCCCCTCGCCTGACGTATCGCGCTATGCGCGATGACGTCAGATAGCTGGGGAACCGCTAGCTGCCCGGGGATTTCCCAAGGAAATCCCCTGGTGGAGATATGGGGTTCTTTTGAACCCCGATATCTCCAGAACAGTGGCAGCTTTCATTCGAAAGGCCCGAGCATGGCCTTTTCGAATAATACCAAACATGACCAAGTTCAAAGTAGATTTTGTTTTTTAAAATTAAATAAAAACATAAAGATCCACTATAAAAATAGTGGTAGTGTAACACCTTCAGAATATGAGATGGAAACAAAATTGTAAATGACACAAGAGTCACAAGATGCAAGATGTCACAAGATGCAAAAAGGTATTGAAACCCAAATATACATTAAGAGCTGGTCCACTGAACTAGTCAGTAGGATCACGAAGCATCAGTGACACCAATTTTAAAACCAAAAACCTTTATTACGGCGCAATGCCAATTATAAAACCAAAATACATATGATCATATTGGACAGACAAACGAAATTTATAAAATAGTATTCAATTGACTTGGACACCTTCACATATGTAGAGTATTTGAGAGAAAAATTGAATATTCTCATCCAGACCAGCTAATATACTGTAAGTGAATAAACTGGGGAAAAAATTGCTCAATAGCAGTAGGAAACCATAGAATACATATAAATGAAATTAGGACAGAACCCGGTGTGATAAATGTGCATATATTGCCCACAGACAAATATACAATGTTAGAGGGCATATAGACCACCCAAATCCCTATTATGCATTATCATAAGCATTGATAAATAAACAGCTGAGAATGAGTGCTTGGAGGCATACCGCCAGTATAATGAATCAGCCACAATGTCAACGCCACATATAATGTGAAAACAATCACTTCATCAGGGAGATTTGGGGGTAAGGGTAAACTGCCCACAAAGAAACGCACCCGACGCGCGTTTCACCTTGCACAGGATCGTCAGGAGTGCTGGGGATTTTTGGTTTTAAAATTGGCGTCACTGATGCTTCGTGATCCTACTGACTAGTTCAGTGGACCAGCTCTTTAAATAAATAAAAACATGCTTTTTTTTGTGTGTTGTTTTTATTAATGCAGCAATATTGTTCACATTTTATTATTATTATTATTATTATTCTTTATTTATAAAGCGCCAGCATATTCCGCAGCGCTGTACAATAAGCACAGTATAGACAGGGTTACAATACATTGAACAACATTTGACAAACAGTACAGGAGGAGATGAGGGCCCTATTCCCGTAGGAACTCACAATCTGGGAGGGTTGGGGTTGGAAACAGGAGGAGAGGACTGTAAGGTGAGAGTGATTGATGGTTGCGTCAGTGAGTTGGGTGGTAGGCCTCCCTAAATAGGAATGTTTTCAGGGAGCGTTTGAAGGAAGAGAAGTTAGGGGAAAGTCTGACAGTACGAGGGAGAGCGTTCCAGAGAGTGGGGGCTGCGCGTGAGAAATCCTGCAGTCTATCATGGGAAGAGGTGATGCGGGGAGAAGCTAGGCGCAGGTCACTGTTTGACCTTAGGGAGCGGGCTGGGGTGTATTTGGTGATTTCAATTATAATGTGAACAATGATGCTGCACTAATGATTTTTTTCTATGGGTGCGTTTGCTAAAAATCACGTAATTCCCCCAAAAAATGTAACGAGTCCCCATTTCTAATTTTTGTACAAGCGCACCCCATAGAAAATATAACCGCAAACGCTCATGTGATAAAATGTGGGGGAAACAAACACTTTACACACTGTAGATGATTAAAAATTTAAATTTTATTGAATTTTTTTGTCATAATATACAGGCAGGACATGACGTATACATATAAAAATTATATATTATGAATCTGCCGAGTCTGCCGGAAAGAACGATATTTAATATGTCTGGGTCATGTAATAAAATGTGACTTCAAGTCGCGTTTAAACATGATGAGCAAAAGCGTTAAAAATTCGCTCAGCACACAGCGGTGAAATGCCTCAGCAGTGAAGGGGTTAAAAATGAATAGAAAGGTCTGTTACAGAATAAAAAAAGCCTTTTAAAAAAATACAAAACTATGTTCTAAAAAATTAGAAAATAAAAAGGCTTTTTGCTGAAAACGAAAAGAATAAACATTTGTTTTTTTAAATTAAAAATGATATTACTTTTTTCCTAAGAAACCTATGGGATTTGCCTGTTTAAACCTGTCGAACTGAAACACCGAAAATCAGGGCATTTCACTGACATTGTGGTGTAGTTCAGCGTTCTGTGAATAGACGGACCATTACTTCTCTGTGACAATTACGCTGCTGGTAAAGAGTGCCGAACTGCACTATATTTCGCTGTCACTTCGCCTATATTTGGCAACTGGACAGTTTAGTGAATCGACGAACTGCCCCTAAATTGCACCAAACTGTGAATTTAACTGTTCGGTGCCATTCGGTGACCAATTCAGAGGTTAGTGAGTAACCCCTTAAATGTGTTTCTCTTCAGTGTTACTACCAGGACTGGGAGAAATGGGAAGTAGTGCTAAATAAAGGCTTAATAAAATAAACTTAATTTTTTAATGCCTTTCTATACAAAAAAAAAAGTATATCGCATACAGTCAGGGCCATCTTTAATATTGTAAATCAAAAGTGCCTCGTCCAATCATAGGTGGGAGCCGGTAGCCTACTCACCCTGCGAGGTCACCGTCAGGAGAAAGGGCGCCGCAGCCCCAAACAACTGAAATGTAGCAAAAGTAGCAGGAGCCTCAAGCAGAGAATGGTGCTGGTAAAGTTTATTGAAAGGGAAAGCAACCCCACAGATAGTGACGTTTCGGCCAATAATAATGTATGATTAAGGCCTTTGGCCGAAACGTCACTATCTGTGGGGTTGCTTTTCCCCTCCAATAAACTTTACCAGCACCATTCTCTGCTTGAGGCTCCTGCTACTTTTGCCATCTTTGATATTGACTGGGGCCATGCCAAACATTTTCTTGGGCCCCTTCAATGCAATCCGACAATGACGTACCTGATCCTCTAGCTTCTATAGTTCTGGAGATGCAGGGGTCCAAAGGACCCCTGTATCACCTTCACAGGGAATTCCCTGCTCGGCCGGGGGAATTACCGTTACTGTTGTCATCACACCAGGGGAGATCCGCCAGGCAGAGCCGACATCCAAGATGTCAGACTCCTGCGGGAGAACAGTACTCCATTACTTTAGCATAAACTTAAATAAACTCTCTAAATTTTAAAACAGGGCTTATTTTATCTCATCTTATTATTGGTTTTCTTATTATAATCTTTAATGATTGTTTTTCTAAATTTTTATAGGAAAAATTTAAAAACCCTAAACAAAAAAAGTAATTTCCATTGTTTAGCAGTTAATCCTCTTCAGAGCATCTGCAAATACTCAGCCAGCAGCATATTCTAAAATCTGCTTGCAGTATTTTAGACAACAGGCAGTAACTGTTTAAGATAAAGCAGATGGTAATGTAAGCTCATTAAGAAAGTGGTGCATGGCCAGGCTAAGCTTAATACTTCTAATAAAGCAATTTTAAATGGCATAAAGAGCCCTGAAGAATTCTGCCATCTGCTGCCTGACTCTGTATCGCCTGCTATGAAGGAGCAAGAACTGACTTTTTTCCTTTTATGATTTTTTACAATATTAACAATACAAGGGGCCCTATTATACTCTTGATGGTAAAATGGAGATGGTAAGAAGGAAAATCTGTGCCTGCAGATTTTCCTTACCGTCTCCATTTTACCATCCGTATTCTGATGCCTTTGGTGTCCCGACCATAAGCTCTGTGTGAACTCGCTCTCGGAAGATCGCTGTCACGTCCCACGCCGTCTTCATGCCCTGGCGCTTGGCAGCATCTTCCTCGCTGCTTGCTGACTGGGCACCGAGTGATATGCAGGTCACTCGCAGTCACGTAGTGGGGCCGTGGGCAAGGAGTGGTGTGATGACACGGCGCCCGTCGGTGTTTAAAACCAGATGTTTTGCTCATTGTGATTTTGTAACTTATTCTGTGTATCGACCCAGGCTTGTTTGATTCTTCTCTCCCGGCTCTTAACCCCTGACATTCCATTGTTGACCCTATCTGGCAATACGACCCCTGGCACTTGGCTGACACTCTCTCTGGCGATTCGACCCCTGGAATTTTTGATAACCTGCTCTGGTATATGACCCTTGGCATTTCTGATAACCCACTCTGGTATACAATCTCTGGCATTTCTGATAACCCGCTCTGGTATACGATCCCTGGCATTTCTGATAACCCACTTTGGTATATGACCCTTGGCATTCCTCTGACATTCCGATTTTGTATTAACCCCTGGTGTTGTTCTGGATACGTACTCCTCCAATTCTGTTCTAGGTAGACATACCGACCATTCGAAGGATTGGAAGGGTAGGATAGCTGTGCTGCGTACAGGGACCAGTTTTATAGTTATCAAGGATGATCATGACAATCACGTAGTGCCGCAGAGTGATGGCGGAATGGAGACTAGGAACTACTTGTTCCCAGTCTCACGGTAGGAAGTGGAAATATGTGTCAGTAGTAAGCATTGATTTAATTGAATAGCACTGAGGAGGAATGACTAGCACCACTTTAGGCAAACAAGAAAACAAGCAAAGACAAACACAGCTAATTATTTATTAATTTTCATGTAAAATAAGTTTAATACTTGATTATACTCCATTTATTCTAGATTTTCCTGTTTTATATATATTATGCCCACAGCAATACGTTCTTTGAAGTGAAGTCTATCTCCAACCAAGTGTGGAAGTTCCAGCGTTACCAGCTCATTATGACTTTTCACGACCGTCCTGTCCTGCCTCCTCCAATGATCATTTTCAGCCATCTCTACATTATTCTCAAGCGGATTTGTTGTCGGTGTAGGAAGGGGCAAGAAGGGGACCAGGATGAAAGAGACCGAGGACTGAGTAAGTTATAAGTGGCCTGGTTGTTAAGGCGAGTCATAAACTATAGATCAGCAAAACGAGATCCATAGGGTTGACAGTTCCTGAAACATCCATAGGATTGATAATTCTTGAACATATATTTTTTAATTCCATGCAGAACTGTTTCTAAATGACGAAGAGTTGAAGAAATTGTACGAATTTGAAGAGCAGTGTGTGGAGGAGTATTTTCAAGAGAAAGAAGATGAGCAACAGTCCTCCAATGATGAACGAATTCGGGTCACATCTGAAAGGTAAGAATAAAAAAAGCCATTTGTCAAGGAAAGGAAATAAAGCTCAGTTTATATAGGTCTCTTTGTGGTTGTACTTGATCTTGCAGCGTTGGCATACATACTCATATTCTCGTTAGATCTTATGTGAGCTCTTTCACTATGTCTTACACTTTTCAACCTTATGTCATTTAGTGTATTTAAGTAGTTGCAAATGTATTGTCCACTTGACCCAGGTGAACACCAGAAGTTTAGCTTTCTTTTGGGAAACCATTGTATGAAACACTAAAACATAATCAGCCTTTAATGTATACATTCATTTTTATCATTATAGTTATTTTTATTATTTATGTGACTTGTTATGTTCCACACAATGTCACATCTTCGGAAAAAGCTTTCCATTTTGCCTATAGGTGTTAGTTAGGACTTAAAGGGAAACTCTACACATCCTGAGCAATGTAGCATTTAAGTGGTCAGAATATGTGCAGTGTCCTCTTCTCCCTCCTGCCTGGTTTGGCAGGAATCCCTGGGTGAAACAGCATCAACAGGCAGCCGGTATTCTGAATTTCCCAACTGCCGGTCACCCTCTCTCAGCCTGTCCACGATAGGGGACATTCTTCTCCACTCCATTCCGTTCTGAGGGAGCAGCAGATGGATCAGATCTGCGTATGTACATGCAGCTCCGATCCATTATTCTGCACAGGCAGTACAGAACGTTTGCAAGGTCTACATGTTCCGAGTGATGCACAATTTCTGTGTCCTATGCTACGCAATTTTCGTAGCCAAGCAAATTGCGGAGAAAAGATGCAGGGACTTCCAGATTTCGGAAGCCCCTGAGTTGACGGGGAAGAACGGCATGTGCCAAGGGAGAAGAGGTGAGTATTTTCATGCCGCCAGAATTTTTTTTAAAAAAAACAACAATTGGGCAGATGCTGTCAGTATCATCAGTCCAACTAATTAAGCACAAAAAAGGATGGGAGGTTATAGTGTTCCTTTAAGTCGGCAAATAGATATTTAATAAGTCATTATGAAATTCCCTCGTGCCGTTCAAATCACTGACATGGTGGTTGCTATGCCAACTAACAGAACACATCGTCATGGCATTACTGAAGGTACTTTCCTAATATCTTGAACTCTGACCATTAACCTGTCATTCAGTAATGAGAGATTTGTTTTTGTCTGGTAGAAAAAGTTTCCAAAGAACACCAGCAACACCTCATTCCCCAATTATACTACAATATTCAGTAGGGGTTAGAACAAAGATCAGACAATGTAGGATGTATTATTAGGTTTATTTTTAATGAAAAAATCTTTGAAATATACATGCAGGGTTATTCAGAGAGCGGTGAAAAGCAGGAGAATGACTGGAGAAGTGAAAATTCTGGGTCAAAATAGCCAAACCAGAAAAATTCTCCCATTTATCTCACTTTCCAAATTGGCTACTTTGACCTAGAATTTTCCATGCTCCAGCCATTCGCCTACTTTTCACCTCTCTCTGAATAACCCTGTTTGTTATTCAGAGAGAGGTGAAAACCAGGAAAATGACTGGAGAAGTGAAAATTCTAGGTCAAAATAGCCGATTTGGAAAGAGAGATAAATGGGACAGTTTTCCTGGTTTGACTATTTTGACCTAGAATTTTCACTCCTCCAGTCATTCTCCTGGTTTTCACCTCTCTCTGAATAACCCTGATAGTTTAAATCATAAATTAGAATACTGTAAAATATTTTTTGAGTATTGGTAATAATCTATATTTTAATATTGTAGAGTTGAAAATATGTCTATGCGTCTGGAAGAAGTCAATGAGAGGGAACACTTCATGAAGGCTTCTATTCAAACTGTAGACCTTCGACTCTCCCAACTGGAAGAGTTGTCTGGCAGAATGGTGAACGCCCTGGAAAAACTTGTAGGCATTGACAAATCAGAGCTGATCCATGTACGGTCACGTGCTTCCTCAGAATGTGATGCAGCTTATCTACTCCGGCAGGGCAGTGTGAACAGCTCTGACGGAAACAGCATATACAAATACCAAGTTGAACCTGATGAACCACCGTGTCAGGACAACGTAGGTTCAATGTCCCCAGCGTTAGGACCTCGAAAAAAAGCCTATTCTTTCGGAATGAATACTGATAAAAATGAGGATCGGCATCACTTAGTCCCAAGACCATCAAGTCTACGCTACACGTCTAGTGCTAATGCTGTGGCGGAAAAAGACTTCAGCAAAGTCAAGATAGGGATTGTTTCGCAGGCGACTAGACCGATTTCCTGCATGGACATGTGGAACCCAGAAGCTACTAAACAGCATATAAACAGTGAAAACACAATTTGCCAAAATTCTAAAGAAGCAGATACTCTATTGAACGGCCAGCAGCCTGTGACTGGAGTCATATCGAAAAGCTCAGAATTTTCTAACTCTCATTTGACCATTGAACGGACAAAGCTGGAGGCGACAATATCCTACCCCTTGGAGAAGTCAAAAGCCATGAGATACTATTCTGGTCAATCCGTTAACGCCTGTCAAACAACAATGACTAAATCGAGAAGCTTCATTTTTACACAAGGAGGAAAACTGGTTGGTGGTGTTAACAACTGGACGGCAGAGTACAGCACTATCTTGGATCAAATAAGTCCAACTGCGGTGGAAGAATGGGTGGAACAGTGGAATTACCAGGAAAATGTGTCCTGTGAAGAGAGCCCAGAGATTCCATGTTTGGCATCAGAAGCAGAGCTTGAAGCAGAGTTGAAGCCTTTGCTGACAGACACTGAAGATGACAGCGACATCGGAGAAATAGGAAACAGTGCCTCTTATCCTTGTACACCTTTCAATGAAAGGATAGAGACAGAGAATTTACTTTCTGTGCAGCCAATCAGGACTTGTGGCTTTGCATCCCCAAGATCAAAGAGTTTACATAGTCATTCTAAAAAGTCACGCTCCATAAGGGATAAATTAGAGAGACCAGGTCATGCCAGCAGTGTAATGAACATTGTAGTCGCATGTGGTAGTGCATTAGACGACACAAAAGCAAAGCAAGAAAACGCCTCCACAGAGACAGAGTGTTAATGTGAAAGATAATGTGATGTTCTACATCGACTGTAAATGAGGTGCAATGCACAGTACAAATTTAAATGTAGTATTTGGAACCCCAGTGCAAAACGTTTGGTAAATAAAAAATTTCCGGTGACTACAACATATGACATAATTAAATCATGTATGACGCCTTGCGCTGCATATATTCTGTGGTCCAATAAATAACTTTTAAGATGTGTGACAATGGCCAAAAGCATAGGTATCAACTGGACATTCAACTCAAGCCTGACCAGTTAACACAATGTCAACTGAGCAATTGTCACAGTTAATAAGAATGGACATTACTATGTGAACCTTCTATCTGTAACTATTTGGGTTAGTTACTGAAGGTATCAAACAATCATACTAATAATAGGTTATCAAAACTGACAATAAAGTAACCTTTCAATGGGAAAATATATTTCATTTCTGGTGTCTCGGCTTTCGGTAGCATCTTCTGGCTCAAGTGGGTTACATGTCTCCTTACTTTTGCTTGGAGGCAGGGCTGGACTGGGACATAAAATCTGCCCTGGACTTCATCTAGACCGGCCCACTTTAATTATGCAAACACGCACAAAAATAGTATATAAACCATTCCAATTGCTCAACCAATCGCTCTACAGGTACCGGGGTTTCTGCACAGCGATAGGGTAAAGCAACGGAGCGGCACTGAGGCTGAGTGCCTGACCAGTTAACACAATGTCAACTGAGCAATTGTCACAGTTATTAAGAATGGACATTACTATGTGAACCTTTTATCTGTAACTATTCGGGATAGTTACTGAAGGTATCAAACAATCATACTAATAATAGGTTATCAAAACTGACAATAAAATAACCTTTCAATGGGAAAATATATTTCATTTCTGGTGTCTCGGCTTTCTCGAGTGGGTTACTTCTGTTTTGGAGGAATGCCCAAGGTTCAAAATGAGAAATTTCTGCTTTGAGGTGGATTATTATTATTATCATTACTTATAAAACACCAACAGTATCCACAGCACTTTACAATAAGAATTGGGGAACAACTAACAAATTTGCAATCAAACCTGGGAGCCAGAGAAAAAAGGCTTAGAGCACGGCTCAAAATTTCTACTCGCCTACTCGCATTTGGCGAGTGGAAATTAAGTGAGGGCGAGTGGAAATGCACACGCAGGCAGCACAATAAATTATTTTGTGCTACGTATTCCAGCGGTGCCACCGTGCAGCCTCCCCTTCCCCAGGCTGCACGGTGGCAGGGATCAGCTTCCTAACCTGACCAAGCTCGTCTCTGTCACTGGCGGGGGGTGGAGAGGAGCTTCCCTGCCTCCTCGCTCTGCTCACACTGGGCTCTGATGACTGGGTATACATGTATCTGGGGTCTGATGTCTGGGTATTAATGTTATTTTTGTAACTTTATTTTAAATAAAACCTTTAACAGTGTAATTTCATAACAAAATTTAAGGGTGTGTGTTTAGAGGCAGAGTTAAGGGCTGGGTAGGGGTTAGGTGGAGCAACTGGTGGCGAGTAACTCTTATGGCCTGGTTAGCAACTCGGGACTTGAAATTTTGAGCCCTGGCTTAGAGGATCCTACTCATATATGCTTATAGTCTAGAGGAGTAGAGGTGGAGGATGGATTTCTAATTCTAGGGTTTGTACCAAAAATGGTGATGGGCAGTAGAGATTTGGTAAGTGTTGGCCTGGGGCAAGTACAAACAACCTGCCTATTTGTGACCCAAATAAACAATTAAACCCCATTTACATAGTCGTCCTGTTTTTCCCCTAGAAATTGATATATTGTAAATACATATATCAGACATTGTAACTATTGACTATATTATAAAATTATTGTGTCTTTTTCCACAGATATGCATATCAGAATATTTTTTTGGCTATGAGCTTCTGGCCTGCAGGCCTTGTGTTGTGTGTGAGAGGCCTGGTGGGTAATTGTCACTCTGCCTCCCTTGCCAGCCCTCCCCTGGGGATGGGGATGGTAATGAAACAAGTTGTGAAAACTATAGTAATGTGGGACGGGTAAGTGAGGTGTGGGATTGTTCAGGAATGAGATACGCAAGTCTGAAATATGGGTTTGAGTGATTTGTTTGAAGGACCATAGATTACCAAGATGGAAGGAGTATGACCTTTACCTGGGACAGGTGAGATAGTCTGTGACGTCTATGCAAGACTGGTAATTTTCGATTGGGTTTTGAGACTTTTCCCCGGCATAGGTTACATCTCTCCTTACTTTTGCTTGGAGGCAGGGCTGGACTGGGACATAAAATCTGCCCTGGACTTCATCTAGACCGGCCCACTTTAATTATGCAAACACGCACAAAAATAGTATATAAACCATTCCGATTGCTCAACCAATCGCTCTACAGGTACCGGGGTTTCTGCACAGCGATAGGGTAAAGCAACGGAGCGGCACTGAGGCTGAGTGCGCACCATGTCTTAAGGTGAGGTGGATGTGCAGCTGGTCTCCCCGGCACGATGGCTCCATTCTGAGACTGCGTCTGTTTTACAGATGGTGAGGAAGTTCTCACCTCACCCAATAAGGGCAGCACGTCCCACACAGTGAACCAGCATTTACACTGGCCCACTGAGCCATTGGCCCACCAGGAATCTCACTGTAGTCCCAATGGCCAGTACATGCCTGCTTGGAGTCAACTGTAGCATTTGAAAGGCCTTAGGCAAATTGCCGTGTGAGACTCGCGTTAGCATAAAAAAATGCAGATATTAAGGCTAGGGTCAGACGAGCACATTCTGTGCGTCCATGCACAACGGACGTACTTTCTGACTGAGAACAAGGTAGTGGCCACACGGTCCATTTTTGTGACTGACGTTTTTTTTGACTGATGTAGAAGGGAAAATAAATTAATATGAAAAATATTTTGTCCGTCAAAAATGCAGTCCATCTGACTACGTTCCATCACTCACACACAAAGCGACGCAGATGTTGGCGACGCAGCGCATTCTGTAGGTCCGTTCTAGCGGATTTACGTTCTTGCCTAACTTGCGTCCGTTTGCCGAGCCCATTACGCGACCGCACTTCTGTGCGGACGTACTTAGGGCCCTATCACATTCTTCGCGCATTTGTTTTGCGCGCGCAAATGCGCTTTTGCGCAAGTGCAAAACCATTTGCGCAGAACGTCGTATTACGACGTATGCGCAAACGATGCACGTTAACGTCCAACGCGAGTGACCCTGCGCGAACCCAGCGCGAGTTCGTGCGCACATCCCATACTTAACATTGTGAGCGCCAATGTGTTAGTGCGCTGGTAGGCGGATGGTATTACAATCTTCACGCAACGAAAGTTTGCGCGCATTTTCGTAAAGTCTTTGAAAAGCAGGTAAATGTGATCGTTCTGGGCTAAACGAAATACACCATCACGAAAAAATATAATACAGCACAGTACAGTTACACATTCTACACATACCCAAACATTTAAATTATTAAATTGTGTCATTGTAAATTTTTTATTTTTTTGGCTGATGGTTGTTAATTTTTTTTCCCCTTTTTTTAGTTTGTAAATATTTTATTGGAAATGGGTGATTGATGTTGACTGAATCCCGTGACAAATCCCGTAACAAAACAGTCTGCCCACCGATTCCTGCACGCAACGTTCATTTGCGAACGGCTTTGCGCGTCGGATTTGCGCACGAAAAATCTTGAAGGAAGAAAAAATGCGCTCTGATCGTAATACCACGCTAGTTTTCGCGCGATAAAGTTTTTTTTCGTGCGCAACAAAAGTTGCGCTGCACGAGCGCAATTGCGCAGAGAATGAAATAGGGCTCTTAGTGTGTGGGTCTCTTTTGATCATAATTGTATGCTACCACGGACGTTAAAATGTGCGGCAACACGGACGTGAACACTGCGCTCGTCTAACCCCAGCCTGACCCAATGTGTTTTAAAGAATGCAGATTCACGATCATCTCTCAGTAGAGTATATGAATGTAGAAGTGTATTTGTGCAGAATGTCAGTATCTATATGACCTGTAAGGCATTCCACCATGCACGACCCCTGTTTGATCGAGGCCTTAGGTGACTTGGTTTTGGAACTATGTCTCCCATGATGCTCAGCTAGTCATTAGGTTGGCAGAACCTCCAGGGAAAGTAGTCCCAAACTATCTTGAAAGCCAGGATTGCTGACCCCTGCCTTACAATGTTGAGGCTGATTACTATGGGGGTGCCAGAGGGTGACATTTAGTCATTTTTTTTCTACCAAATTCTTCAAATTTAAAAAAATATGAAACATTATGTGTCTAGATATATGTCACAAGCAATTTCAACTTGTAAAACATACAGGGCTATTCAGAAAAAGGTGATAACCTTGAGAATTGCCAGGAGAATGAACAATCTAGACCAAATAGCCAATTTGGAAAGTGAGATAAATGGGAGAATTTTTTTGGTTTGACTATTTTGCTTCGTTTTCGTTGGGTTTGCGGCAGCTTGTCCCTGCAATTCGGGGACCCCGTGGTGCTTGCTGAATACACCGCAGGGTCACCGAAATGAGATCGGCAAAAGGAACCGAATTGAAGAGAACGAAAAGTCACCGAACGTGCGGTGACGTTTCGAATCTCTTTTAATTACCCTGATTGATAAAATAAGGACAGATTCTGACAAATAAGCACACCCTCAATATGAATGTTTATTAAGCCGATCTGGGGCAAAGAAAGCTGTAAAGTTCAGTTGGTTTAAGTGTCGAATGGGCCACTTGCAGATCTTTGCACTTTAATTGCTCTGTATACTGTTTGTAATATTTGGATTCATTGTACAAATTCCAAGTTTACTGGACCACGAAGGCTGCCTGAACACAGTATGAGCACAGCACATGGTGCAGCTGGTTGCACAAGATAAATAGATCTTCAAGGTCATCTGGACTCTAAATATATCAAAATCTATTATTATTTGCATACTTGTATAGCGATGTTTTATTCAATCATGTTATAGGAGTCAAAACGTAAGGTTAATGATGACTTAAGGTATTAACATGTTCAGAGTGAAGAACATCGAGAGCTTTTCCCTGTAATATGGATTACAGATGACGTTCTTCTGGAAGAAGCTGACTTCACTGAGTGGACAGATCACTTGTCCCCAAGTTATATAACACTCAATATACAGACCTTTAGCCATGTCTTGTGATGTAATAAATGTCAATGAACATAAACGCTGCCTTAAATGCCTTCCATTCCAGGGCCAACGTGCTGCTCTTCCTGCTGACTTCCGGCGGGTTACTATGTGTGATGTTGAACATGTTGAGATTTAGAAACCTCTGCCTCGCTAGGTAACAATCACCATTGCAAACTGTCACATCTGCATCGTAATGGTAACAAAAGTACAATGTCAGTGACCCTTTAATCAACATGTATATTCCAGAGAAAAAAAACTATTAAAATTATTTAAATTCCAGCATGTGTTCCTGATTCTGTTGTGGATTTACCTGGGAAAATCGTTGTAATCGCTCAGAGAAATTACACGGACGTGAGTCTCTTTTCAGGAAGTTCGTTTAATGGTCCGGATGACTCAGGGGTGAGGCGTCACCAAATCCCGAGTGACGAGTTTCACAGAGTACAAAGTTTTTATACATCATTACAAGTTTACATACAAGCCCAACCCAATCCCCCTCCCATCCAATATTCTGCCCAGAGACTAACTTTTGGTCTTCTTCCCACTAAATTGTGTTACCAGGGCAGAGGGTAGCTCGTTATCAGTTTTTGTCATAGCAACCTAGCGAGTTCTCATCCTGGCCCCTGCATTTAGATCAGATGGCCTTGATGCATAAAACGTATCCCTTGTACACATAATTGAGAAACTGAATACATTGTTAAATCAAATACAGGTGCAGTACTGAAAAGACTAGAAGAAGAGGATTCTGGGTATACAAGTCAGGCTATGCTTGGGATATTCAGGCCTATAATTCTGCACACTACGCACTTCTGTTAGTACATTGTTATAAAAAGTATTGAAGCAGCAAATCCTTAAAGAGGTAGTAGTCTAGGTTAGTCAGACGGCCATCTTTACTAGACCAATCTTCGTCATTCCTGTTCCTAACATACTGTCTTTTTCTCATGAAAACTAAAGAATTTATATTAAAATAAGGTGCACTGTTTGACATTATCAATTATCATTAGGCCCTATTCTGACCAAGGAATTAAAGGGACACTTTATAAAAAGATAGTGTTTCTGACACAGCGGCAACCGGTGTGAGCCGTGGTGGGGCCCATTGTCACGGTTCCCGGATCCCACCACGCAGTCCTTAAAGCCCAACACTTTACAGAGCCAAAAACTACCAACAGGGTAGCCGTAAAGGAATCCCTAACTGTCTGGTCCTTAAAAACTGGCCAGGTATATGTATACTAGCTAGACAGAAAGAGTTAATCAAAGACAATGTCGTAATACAAAACCAGGTCAGCAACACAGGGGTAGTCAGACGAGCCAGAATCAGGAATACAGAGTATAGAATAGTCAAATGGAATAGCCGGGTCGATATCAGTGCAGAAGCGTAGTACAAGGAAATAGTCTAGGGCAACGGAAGGCAGAATAGTCAGAAAACAAGCAGAGGTCAATAACAGGTTAAATCACGAGAGAATTCAGGTACAAGGAGCTCAGGTATGGATAACCACGATCTGGCACTGCTTAGAAGGAACTGTTGGTTTTTAAAAGACCTTCACCAGACCCCGCCACCCTCTCAAGCTGCGCCTCATGCAGCCACCTCCCTGCCTGTTTCAATTTAAACCGGGCGTTGGTGAGCGAGCAGCATCAGACATGCTGCCGTCAAGCACACCGGAATGGCTGGAAGCCCCCAACGTTACACCCATGCTCAGGGTTAAAAGCTCAAAGTGCAGTAGATACTCAGACAATTTGTTTAATGACAGAAGGTGAGAACACCACAAGACTAGGCAGAGACTCCTGCACGGCACTACCACAAGGAACCGTGAACACTGATAGGCTGGTCTTTAGAGTAGTCGAATCAGAGCTAATAGAAAATACCACAGGCCCATGAAGAGTCTCAGGAAACCAGCAGTATATGCTATGAATCATACAGAAGGGAGTCAGCAAGTCATGGGTTAATACATAGTCATGGTCATACAACAGCCAGGGATTGTATGCCAGAGCAGGTCGTCGGAATTGCCAGGGATCAGAACACCAGAGAGGGACGTCAGAACAAGCCAGGGTCATACACAGAAAATCAGCAGAGGAAATATTAAACCAGAAAACAAAAGGAACACAGATGGGAAATAGCACAAAAGGAATAACCAAAATAAACAAAGGAAAAGGTGACAGGAGTAACAAAGAACCAGAGATATACTAGAACAAAATATACAAACAGATCAGGAACATGCTTAAAACAGGAGCACAGAACATCAATAAACAGGAAAGAATTAGAGTGACTCAAAATCATGGAGCAATACATTAGGAGAACAGGGCTCTGAAATAGGGAATGGATCGGAACACAGAGAGGTGAGTGAGCTGACTGCAAACAAGAAACCCCTGGGCAGGAACCCAGGAATGCTAACCGGAACCAAGACCCAAACCGGGTCAGCTCACATACGGGGACATGGCTGGAAACTTGACAGTTTCCTTTTTCTAAAGCCTCTGTCCAATTATTTACATTTCTTTATTAGGTTATTTCGTAGCCTAGGAACCACAATTTGTGCAACGCTATAGGACTTGTGTATTTTACGTACGCAAGTTTCGTAGCACCTGCACAGAACGATGAATCGTTGCTGTACGCAAGCGCAGATCTGATCCACCGCTGCCTCACTGAGACGGCTCACTACTGTGATTGGTCTCAGAGATGGTGACGTCGGCGTGTTTTCTGCGTGCTGAAGTCAAAAGTGACTGAACTGGTAACCAGCAGGAGGGAAATTAAAAAAAAATTCAAAAATAGACGGTAGCATTGTCTATTGAGCTGTATTAACCATAAGGAATCAGGAACATGGCCACCTAAGGGGTGTGGTAGTAATGCAATATGGCCATTTTTGGGAGGACTGAGGTAAAATGAGTTAAACACCCAAGGGTTGTCAGGACTTTTGGAGGACTGAGGGAAAATGTATGTAGCGCTGTGTTAAAATCTTGCTGTGGCATTACCTATTTTTGGCCACAAGATGGAGACAGTCGCGATTAGAGACACTGGACATTGGGACTACATTTTCCGGCATGCTTTGCAAGGAGACAGGAAGTGGGTGGGGACTGGACACTTACATCCTCCACCTCGTGGAGAACGCGCCAGAGCGCGCCAGGGAACGAGAGAAAGCAGACGCACTGAAGACATCGCGAGAGGGCCTAGGCCAGAGCCCGAGTGAGACCTGTCAGTCCTTATTGGGTCACTCAACCTGAGGAGAAGGAGACTTGCCAGAATCCAGGAATTGCTGCAGACCGGAGGAACCGAAGACCTCGAGTGAGGAGTCACCGCGAGTTGATCGGGTACGGAGAGCAGGCGGTGAGCTGGACAAGCTGCAGAAAGTCAGACAACGGATCCGGCCGCTAGTATCCCCAGTCAAAATCGAGCGGAGAGACGTCCTGGGTCAGCGGAGCCTAAAGCAATCGTCGGATGGGTGAGAGGCCTCCAAGGCTGTTTTGTGATTAAAGGACACGCTGCTGTTTTCTCTTTAAAGTCCACAGGGCCCCAACTTGACTAGTCGAAGACATTCCTTAAGTAAATTCACTGGCCAGTTGAACAGTACCCGGGTACCATACACACACATACACACCTTTTACATTCCGGGACTTAACCTGTGCAGGACTCACTTTTGTTACGAATCGGAACAGGGGTTAAAGATACGTTCCGAATATATTTTTCTCTCTTCCGCTGCGCGTTTATCGTAATACGAAGAGATTGTATTCTTGGGTTCCGCTACGTGTCCCTTTTTCGAATATTCGTGCAACTGCATGTCTTTTCTGTTCGGTTACGAATATTTTATTTTCCGAAATACGACGCCTCGTGTTTCGGTTCTTTTCCGCAACGCGTTTTTACCGCGATACGAAAGTACTGTAAAATACCTGTGAATACCGTGTCTCAACATCTGCTTATTATTTAGTAAACTATTTAAATTATAAAAACTCACAGCGGTGTTGGAGTATATTTATTCCCTAGTGCGGGGAGACTGACCCGTGGTTCAATTTTCAGCGGCTCCTCCGGGAGTGAGCGCTACATGTACATAACTGTGTGTTACTATGAAAGAAATACCTGCTCTCATAGCACTGGTGAAAACTTATATAAAATTTTAAAAAGTAATGCTCCCTCCTTCTTCTTTAATTATATTCCTATATATTCTTTGATTATTTCCGTCATCATTTTTAAGCCTCTTTTACATTGTGACATTATCAGAGTTATTCAAAGAGAATCGAAAAGTCACCGCACGTTCGGTGACTTTTCATTCTCTTCAATTCGGTGCCAATCGGCTTTCCCATTTCAGCGACCCTGCGGTGTATTCAGCAAGCACCACAGGGCTGTCGAAGTGCAGGGAAAAGCTGCCGAAACCCCGGCGAATGCACGCCGAAAACCCGTAAAAACATCTGGATTAACCCATCGAAGACATCGGAAAAACACGAGCAGGAGCCGATCACATGCTGGGAAGCCGCCGGAAAAAGCGGACACCGCAGAAGAATGCAGTGAATAAATTAGGAAAACAGTTTGCTTGAATGTTTGAAAAGTGAAACACTGTTTGCAAAGAAACTACTGAGTGAAAATGTCTGAAATTTACATATGAGGTCCAATGAATACTAATAAAAAGGGCTGTTACAGAAAAAAATAAGTAAACTTAAAAAAAAAATAATAATCAGACTTTTTTTTAAAAAAATCCATAAAAATGCTTAAAATATCCTAAAAAAATCTATAAATAAAGAGACTCTTTACTGCAGAATTTTATAATGAATGGTTTATGAGATATTGAATTAAAACGGGAATATTTTTAACATTGAAGCCTATGGGATTCGCCTGAATAAACCTGCCGAATTGAACCACCGAATGGCAGGGCATTTCGGGAACCTTTCACTGCTGGTTTGTGTTCTCTGAATAGCCGAAGCAGTGCTTTTTTATGGGGATTTC
Organism: Leptobrachium leishanense; assembly: GCA_009667805.1. NCBI lineage: Eukaryota > Metazoa > Chordata > Amphibia > Anura > Megophryidae > Leptobrachium > Leptobrachium leishanense. The sequence goes on from CM019065.1 coordinate 74,671,765, forward strand.
ACTGCCCTCGAACAGGCACCAAACAGGCACCGAATGTGCAGGCAATTCGCCAGGATTTGGCGTATTGCCTGCTCTCTGAATAGCCGAATGGCCAAGGAAGGTAACCGAACGCTGATTTTCAGCATTCAGTTACCTTTCTCCAGGCATTCGGATCTCTTTGAATAACCCTGATTGTTTTCTACAGTCAGTCCCTGCCCTTGTTCTCTGAGGAGCAGAAGGCCTGGCAAAGCAGGGCCAAAGATAATAAACTGAATATTTACCCACAACCAAGATGGCCTCTCAGGTCCCTGCCTCCTGTGATTACATCTCTAATAACTCAGGGAAGAAGGAACTCAGTGCTCTTATTTGTAACAAGGGACATTGTGTGGTTAAATGCTTGCGCTCTGTTCTTGCATAGTCTCTGTTCCATAGACCGGTTCCCAGACGAGGTGATGAAAACGTGTTATGACATTTCCAAGAACAAGTCAAACAAACCGGGGTTTCTGTTTGTACAGTTAGAATGTCACTTCAAACAAACCATTGAGGTCGGATTTTTACGGCCTGGTCACGGTCGCACTAGCCAGCTTTGAAAAACTAAAGAGGTTATTCGCTAACCTCTGAATTGCACCAAACGGTGCATTTCACCATTCAGTGCAATTTCGGGCTAATTAGTCTATTTACTAAGCTGTCAATTTGCCAAATACTGGAGAATTGACTCCGGTAATACAGTGCAATTCCCCAATCCCCGCAAATCGGCGGCATCAGAATTTCCCTATAGAAGACTATCTTGTGTTCAATTCACAGAACGCCGAACTGCATCAAAATTCCAGTGAAATGCCCTGATTTTCCTCGTTTCAGTGCGACAGGTTTAAACAGGCGAATCCCATAGGATGCAATGTAAAAAATGTTTTTTTTTCTTTCTAAAGACTGTTTATTCTGTTCATTTTCAGCAAAAAACCTTTTTATTTTTTAACCACTTGGCTGCTATGGACGCGCTCAGCGCGTCCAGCCAAGTGGTTCTCCTGTGCTACGGACGCGCTGAGCGCGTCCGAGCACAGGAGGCAGCAATCCGCCGGATTCCGGCGGATTGCTGCGCCCCCCCGGTGTGGGCTGACATCCTGGATGTCAGCCCAGCACTCGGGAGCCCAGCGGGGACATTAGATGTCATCGCGGCGACGCGATGACATCTAATTCAGGCGCCCCCCCCCCGCATGTGCGGAGGAGGCGCCTGAAAGGGAGGGGAGGAGGTCCTTCGGACCTCTCTCCCTCCCGATCGCCGGGGAGCAGGGGGTTAAGACAGGCACCGCTTGGAAGGGCACAGCCTGCCCTTCCAAACGGTGGCTGTCATTAACCCCTGGGGAGCTGGATCACGAATCGGCGCTGAAAAGCGCCGGTTCGTGATCCTTTCCCGGAGCTGGCCGACATCTTGGATGTCGGCCAAGCCTCCGGGAACTCCCCCTGAGGACTGGCGTCATCGTGCATAGCACGATGACGCCAGTCCTGGAGTTAACCCCTAGCTGCCACCAACGGTGGAGATAGGGGGTTCCAATGAACCCCCTATCGCCCGATCCATGGCTGCTAGGGGTTAAAGTTTGGTATTGTTGGATCGGCCAGAGCATGGCCGTTCCAACGATACCAAACACGACTGTGAAAAAAGTTTTTTAAAAAAAATAAAAATGTAAAATAAAGATAAAAAAAAAAAAAAGTTTTTTTTTTTTTTTGGTTTGTTAATGCAGCAATATTGTTCCCATTTCAATTATAATGTGAACAATGATGCTGCACTAACGATTTTTGTATGCGGTGCGTTTGTTAAAAATCGCGTAATTTCCCCCAAAAAAAAATGTAACGAGACCCCATCTCTAATTTTTTTAACAAGCGCACCCCATACAAAATATAACCGCAATTGCTCGCATGTTAGAATGTGAAAAAAATACACTTTACACGTTGTAAATTATTGAAAATTCATATTTTATTGCATTTTTTGTTATAATATACAGACAGGTCATGACGTATACATATAATAATGACATATTATTAATCTGCAGAGTCTGACGGAAAGAACGATATATAATATGTCTGGGTCATATACTAAAATAAGCCTTCAAAACACGTTTAAACATGATGAGCAAAACCGGTAAATATGACCTCAGCACAGAGGCGTGAAACGCTACATGGTACGTTACATGGTAAAGGCTGTGCTCGCATCCTGAAGATAGGATGCGCTCGCAGCAGACAGCTACAGGCTGCACGCGCATCCAGTGGAGCAGGATGCGCGCGCAGCCTATCGCCGTTTGCTGCGAGCGCATCCAGCTCTACAGGATGCGCGCGCAGCCTCTATCCGGCCGCTGCGTGCGCATCCTGTTCTCCTGGATGCGCATGCGGCCGACAGGTAGAGGCTGCGCGCGCATCCAGTGTCTGAGCTGGGGGCAAATATACCCACGTGAGCTAGGGGCAACTCATACCCAGGTGATCTGGGGGCAAATATACCCACGTGAGCTGGGGGCAAATTCCCACGTGAGCTGGGGCAAATATTCCCACGTGTGCTGGGGGCGATTATACCCATGTGAGCGGGGGCCATAATACCTATGTGAGCAGGGGCCATAATACCCATGTGAGCTGGGGGCAATTATTCCCATGTGAGCTGGGGCAATTATTCCCATGTGAGCTGGGGGCGATTATACGCATGTGAGCTGGGGGAGATTATACGCATGTGAGCTGGGGGCGATTATACGCATGTGAGCTGGGGGCGATTATACGCATGTGAGCTGGGGGCGATTATTCCCATGTGAGCTGGGGCAATTATTCCCATGTGAGCTGGGGGCGATTATACGCATGTGAGCTGGGGGCGATTATACGCATGTGAGCTGGGGCGATTATACGCATGTGAGCTGGGGGCGATTATTCCCATGTGAGCTGGGGGCGATTATACGCATGTGAGCTGGGGGAGATTATACGCATGTGAGCTGGGGGAGATTATACGCATGTGAGCTGGGGGCGATTATACGCATGTGAGCTGGGGGCGATTATACGCATGTGAGCTGGGGGCGATTATTCCCATGTGAGCTGGGGCAATTATTCCCATGTGAGCTGGGGCAAATATAGCCATGTGAGCTGGGGGCGATTATACCCATGTGAGCTGGGGGCAAATATACCCATGTGAGCTGGGGCAATTATTCCCATGTGAGCTGGGGGCAATTATACCCATGTGAGCGGGTGCCATAATACCCATGTGAGCTGGGGGCGATTATACGCATGTGAGCTGGGGGCGATTATTCCCATGTGAGCTGGGGCAATTATTCCCATGTGAGCTGGGGGCGATTATACGCATGTGAGCTGGGGGCGATTATACGCATGTGAGCTGGGGGCGATTATACGCATGTGAGCTGGGGCAAATATACCCATGTGAGCTGGGGGGGAATATACCCATGTGATCTTGGGGCGATTATACCCATGTGAGCTGGGGCAAATATACCCATGTGAGCTGGGGGCAAATATACCCATGTGAGCTGGGGGCGATTATTCACGTGAGCTGGGGGCGATTATACCCATGTGAGCTGGGGGTGATTATACCCATGTGAGCGGGGGCCATAATACCCATGTGAGCTGGGGGCAAATATACCCATGTGAGCTGGGGCAATTATTCCCATGTGAGCTGGGGGTGATTATACCCATGTGAGCGGGGGCCATAATACCCATGTGAGCTGGGGGCAAATATACCCATGTGAGCTGGGAACAATTATTCCCATGTGAGCTGGGGCAAATATACCCATGTGAGCTGGGGCAAATATACCCATGTGAGCTGGGGGCAAATATACCCATGTGAGCTGGGGCAAATATACCCATGTGAGCTGGGGGGAATATACCCATGTGATCTTGGGGCGATTATACCCATGTGAGCTGGGGCAAATATACCCATGTGAGCTGGGGGCAAATATACCCATGTGAGCTGGGGGCGATTATACCTATGTGAGCTGGGGCAAATATACCCATGTGAGCTGGGGCAAATATACCCATGTGAGCAGGGGCCATAAAACCCATGTGAGCGGGGGCCATAATACCCATGTGAGCGGGGGCCATTATACCCATGTGAGCTGGGGGCAATTATTCCCATGTGAGCTGGGGTCAAATATACCCATGTGAGCTGGGGCAATTATTCCATGTGAGCTGGGGGCAATATACCCATGTGAGCTGGGGGTGATTATACCCATGTGAGCGGGGGCCATAATACCCATGTGAGCTGGGGGCAAATATACCCATGTGAGCTGGGGGCAATTATTCCCATGTGAGCTGGGGGTGATATACCCATGTGAGCGGGGGCCATAATACCCATGTGAGCTGGGGGCAAATATACCCATGTGAGCTGGGAACAATTATTCCCATGTGAGCTGGGGCAAATATACCCATGTGAGCTGGGGCAAATATACCCATGTGAGCTGGGGCAAATATACCCATGTGAGCTGGGGCAAATATACCCATGTGAGCTGGGGGGAATATACCCATGTGATCTGGGGCGATTATACCCATGTGAGCTGGGGCAAATATACCCATGTGAGCTGGGGCAAATATACCCATGTGAGCTGGGGGCGATTATACCCATGTGAGCTGGGGCAAATATACCCATGTGAGCTGGGGGCAATTATACCCATGTGAGCTGGGGGCAAATATACCCATGTGATCTGGAGGCGATTATACCCATGTGAGCTGGGGCAAATATACCCATGTGAGCTGGGGGCAATTATACCCATGTGAGCTGGGGGCAAATCTACCCATGTGAGCGGGGCAAATATATCCATGTGAGCTGCTTTGCTTAACAATAGACTGCCCTCTGGGCAGGCTTTCCACCTAGTATCTAATAAAATGTTCATTCCATTAATCTGTAGTAAAAAAATCTCTTTTAGGGATGTGCGTTTCGTTTCAGACCGATTCTTTTTTTTCACGAATCGGCCCGATTCGGTGATTCGGATTCGGACGATTTTCCAAATCGGCTCGGATCCGAAAACGTCTGAAACTAAACGATTTCCGATCCAAAACGAAAAATTTTTGGAATCAGAAATCATTTTCGTTCAATTCGTAATTTCGGTTCCACTTCGGTAATTTTCAAAAAATGCTTATAAGATCCTAAGAAAAATCTAAAAATAAAGAGACTCTTTACTACAGAACACAATAATAAACGGTTTATTAGATATTGGATTAAAACGGGAATATTTTTAACATTGAAGTCTATGGGACAAAACATTTCCCACACCGAGTACACGAAAATGTCCGAAATCACAAAAAAAAGTCGATACGAAAAACGAGCCGATCCGAAAACACGAAAATTTCCGATTTCACGGAAAAAAGTCAATACGAAAAACGAGCCGAAACGAAACAGAAATCGGCCGAAACGATCCGAAATGAAAATTGTCGAATTATGAACGAAACAAGCCGAAACGAAAAAAAAATTGGTGCACATCCCTAGTCTCTTTATTTGTTGATTTTTTTTTCTTAGTATCAGGCATTTTTCAAAAAAAATTCAATTTTTTTTCTTTCTAATAGCATTTTTTTTTCTGTAACACACCATTTTATTATCATTCATAGGATCTTATATGTTAATTCCAGACATTTTCGTTCAGTAGGTTTTTTTAAAACAGCGGGGGATGGGTTTGTGGTGGCATTCAGTGGCTGATTCCCTGCACTTCAGGGACCCTGCGGTGAATTCACCAGGGAAAATTGATTCCCTGAAGTGCAGGGGACAATAGAACACTGAAATGTCTGCGTCATTTCGGTGCTCTGTGAATATCTCCCTTAGTGGTGGATTTTTGCTGCCCCCTGGAAAGTGCCAGCCTAGGCCTTGCCTACCGAGGACATACTTGAAAATGAGAGAATTCTCAATGTATACTTCGTGGTAAAATAGTTTTGTGTAAAAAAAAATATTTTTTTTTTAGGGTGTCACCCTAGTGGGTGGTGTCACCCGGTGCGGGCCACACCCCCCACCCCCACCTAGCAACGCCAGTGTGTATGAGCATATCACAGAGCTCCAAAGCAATAGAATTCACAATAATGTGAGGTGTGTATGATTGTACAGTTTAGTTACAAGTTTTTCATAAAGCGCTAACAAATTCCGTGTATCACATGGAATATATGTGCAGTGTGTATGAGCGTATCACAGAGCTCCACAGCAATAAAACTCACAGTAATGTGCAATGTGTATGAGTGTATCACAGAGCTCCACAGCAATAAAACTCACAGTAATGTGCAGTGTGTATGAGCGTATCACAGAACTCCACAGCAATAAAACTCACAGGAATGTCAGTAATGTGCAGTGTGTATGAGCGTATCACAGAACCCCACAGCAATAAAACTCACAGTAATGTGTGGGGTGTATGAGCGTATCACAGAGATCCACAGCAATAAAACTCACAGTACTGTGCAGTGTGTATGAGCGTATCACAGAGCTCCAAAGTAAAACTCACAAATAAGTATAAAATACAATATTATTAAAACATATATTAAAACAATAATTTATTTAAATACAATTAAGATAAATACAAAAAATTATATTAACATAATTTATGTTATTAAAAAATATATACTCGTTACCTTTCCTAGCTTTTTTTTGCTGGGCAGGGGCTGAATTCCTATTCATCCAGTGGAAGAGACTAGCCAAGACCCTGGGCCAGGCAGAAAATTGTGCCCCCCCACACTCAAGGGCTCGGGTGCTGTGGTACCCACTGCACCCCTGATAGTTACCCTGAGTACAGATCATTACAATCAAAGTGATGTTCACATGAAGCCACTCCAGACTATGGAATCTATGGCGACTATGAAGCTAGAGTTTGTTTAAAATGTTATTAGAAATAAAATCAAGATATTTCAAGTTGCAATATACCAAGGCGACCACTAGAGGTCGCTGTGGTCCCTGGCAAGCCTGTGGATCCTGCCCATGTGCAGAGCAGAGGCTTTGAAAAGAAAGGGGACAGACTCACAGGAAATCAGTGAGAATGCAAAACAGTGAGTGCGTGTGGGAGTGAGACCCAGACACACACAGGGGGAAAGATCTGGCCTGAGAGACAACAAAAGCCACAAGATCCCGCAGGCGAGAAGCAGACATGAGCCTGGGCGGTGTGCGGTGCTGAGGGCTGCCCTGGACTTCCTGTTGCAGCGAGGAGCAGGTTTAAATCCCCCCCTGGAACTTGTGTGGATACAATGTTTTCCACGAAATCGACCGCCAGACCTTCCTTCAGGTCCTACCTCCTCCCTCCCCAGGTAAGAGGGGCCAGGTCTGGACAGATCCCCTGCACTGGGAGGCAGATCTGCTGCTCCCTGTCTGTCATTACACTTTATTGTGATTTTATGGGGCGAGTAAATGGGAGGTGAAGGAGGCCTGGGAGTTTTATGTGACACAACTTCTAATCTGCACTTGATTGATCTTCTCAGACTTGCACAGGGTGATTAGATCAGGTTAATTAGTTTTGTGTCAGTGTATTGACTGTCCTTGTACAATTTATTATGTCATCTTGGAGATAATTTATTTATAAAGTATGTTACCAGGAAGGATTAGCACCTTGTGTGTGCATGCACACTCTGTCTGTATGTATGTATGTATGTATGTCTGTCTGTCTGTGTCTTTCTATCCCATGTAATAAGATGTCACTTTGATTTACAGCATGAAGACAAGTTAAACTCCGAGACCAAGATTAAGACATTAAAGCCTGTCCTGCTGCCAGGTAAGTGATGGAAAGAGTATGTGTCTCATGGATCCTACCCGCCTTCTGCTGTCACTGTGTCGGGGTTGAATAAATCTGTGGGAGGATGACTGGGATAAGTTTATTTTTTTTTTCGATACATTTTGCGTTCTGTGGGTCCTAAGATCTGAGTTGTATAGAGATGTGGTGGGGTGATACTTTTGTACTAAAAACATACTGTATATATTTCTCTCCTTTTTTAACGTGGCTTTGAAGGGCTCCTTGGTCCTGGATATAAAGACCGCTCGCTGATGGACACCTGTTTCACCATTCGGTGCATGTTTTGTTATGAAGTGATGCTGGAGACCAGCACCCAATGGCGATAATTGGGAACTGGACATTTTGGCCATACTAGATGATTATAGGGGTCAGCAGCCTTGGCCCTCCAGATGTTTTGAAACTACACCTTCCATGCTGCTCATCTTATTAGATCGGGTGAGGTTCATGGGAAATGTAGTTCCACAACCCCTGTAGAGTCTATGGGTTGCTGACCCCTGCTATAGGGGATATATATATATTTCTTCAAAGTATAAATTCCGCAATAATGAAACGTGTGATTTTTGTAGAAAAATGGTGCAACTTTTGTGGCGTGGCAGCACATGCCGGGTACAACCCTTTTTTCTTCTAAGTTTATGAAAGATTTTCAGTATGCCGAGAGTAGGAAGAACATTAGGGGCGCTCAGCTTTGGTCCTCCCAGATGTTTTGGAAGTCCATCTCCCATGATGATCAGTCACTCATTATGTCAACAGAGACTTATGGGAAATGTTGTTCCAAAACATCTAGAGCACCCCGAAATCCATAGATACGTGACTGAAAGCTATACACGTATAGTCACAAAAAGATACCAGGGAAGCTAAAATGCTAGATGACAAGACTCCTACGTCTGTAGTATTGGTGTCACGTGAAGGCCCTGGAAGCGGTGGACAATCCACCATACCTAGGACACCCGTATGCGTGGGATGTTTACTGACCACACCGATATAGAGCGTTGTGCAGAGATACAAATAGAGTAATGAAAAGGACAGCAGGGAAAGAGAAAAAGTTGGCAGAAACATGTGTCCATGTCCTGTCTGAGGTTTGTCGTGTTGTAAAATGTGCAGCTGAATTAAAAGCAAATGTTCCGTGCAGCAAGGGATTCTGGGAAATGTGCTGGATATCTGAAATGTGTTTAATCAATAGCAGCCTCCCTTTTAGCTGATACCGGATTCTGGGCAGCCGTGCTGTTGGGAATGATTTGTTTTGGAGTGATTCTTGCAGCGTTACGCACCAAAAGGTGAGTCAGGAGCCACTCGATAATCTTTTAAAGTAGCACGGTCATGGCCTCTTGCAGAGAACCACCGTATTGATGGCAACCTCGGCACTGTGGCATGAGATGTACTCAGAGACGCTGTACCGGGGATCTTAAACCCTACACCCTGGATGTCGATCACTTATGTTTCCCATCATTTTTTGCCTTGACAGGGTCTCCAGAGACTCCTAAGGGGAGTATAGATAGCTGGATAATCATGGGACGGAGTTTCATCAACATCAGAGGCCACCGCTTGGACTTCCTCAGTGCTATATACAGTGTTTATGTCCAGTTAACAGTGGGGAGACGACCTACAGGTGACTCTCCAGATCTGTCAACCAGTCTTTAACGGACGAGGTGCTCCTAATTAAACGGTCCTCTTCGAGTTAAAGCAAGAGGGTGAATTTGAGGAGGATGTACATTAAATCACTACAGACTCTCCCTTCACCTGCCATCTTAGTTTAATCCTAGAGTGACTGTAAAACTCAACTTTTATCCAGTGCCAGGCTGCCATAGCCTTCTCTGGATTTGGCAAGCTGCGGCTTCTGGGGAAGCGGCAGCTGTCACATAACCGCAGAACATTGGACTCTTTTGAGTGCTTTGAGAGCCATTCTCTAGCCGGCATGAACTACTGTTCATTCCATTCCTCTGCTCAGAAGCCTGATCAGAGTGTTGATCATCAGCTTTCCAGACGAGTGATTTGCCCACACTCTAAGGCATTTGCCTTCAAAGAATCCTCCGCCACCCCCTTGTGTAGTGGGGCTTGTAGGTAGGACACTCTAGTCACCTTGACCATTCAATTTGCTTTGGTCACAGTGCCTAGAGCAGGGCTGTCACTCAGGTGTTCTTTATTCTCTTGCCGTCTATTGCTGTCATAATATTCTAGGAATTGTAGGCCATCAACGTCTGAGGGGGGGGGGTAGTTTAACCGTCTAGGCTAAGTGTCACTTTATATAACCTTACCGCTTCATTCTTGGTGTGTGTGTGTGCCCCCCCCAGCAGGGACAACTGGCTCAGGGGGTCTCTCTTCAGGTCCATACAATACGGCTTGCTCTTTTTCTGAGTGTCCATGTAGAAGGGCTTCTTCTCACACTGTACCACATGGAGTACTAGGCATACTTCATACCAGTGATTGTGCTATTGGAAATGGAGGGAACTGGAAGGATTTTGTTGTCCTTGAGCTTGGACCCCACGTGCTAGACCTGCTGATAACCAGTCTATACCGAAGCTAGGAGCTATGTTTCTCTAGTTCAATGGAGTGGAAAAAAAATATTCAGTGTACCAGCAAATCCTACACAAAATAAGCTGTGATGTCAGAATAAGACTTGCTGTTGTTGTTGTTTTTCCTGGTTACGGTCAAGTATTTTTCCTGTCTGTCCTAACCACCTGATGATTCATGTCCACATTAAACGCGTTTAGCAGGCCTTGGCTCTTAATGACCGTGTGATTTAATGGAGGCTCGCGGCAGACGTAGGACTCTGCGTGTTGGATTTGGCCTGATTTCAGACATGACGGTGATGCGATCACCTCCTTTGGTTTTTCATTTTTTTTCAATCCCCTTGTTATAGTGTACTGTAGCTAACGTATTTAAAATGGCTTTTTTTTACTTGTTTCACCCAAAAAAACACACAAAAGCAAATGAGAAAATCTAGATGAAGGAAGAACTGAATTGGGGAAATAGGTGGTAATTGGAACGAGATGGGGGGGGGGGTGGAGACCTCCGGAGGTGCGATATGCCAACTAATTCAACTTTTTAAATTGGTTTTAAGCGTTAAGCTCTCTAAAGAACCTGAAGGAGCACGGCTGGACGCTCAACCCCCAGTATAAAATGAAGCTGAGATCAAGTTAACCCAATCACGTGCTGCAGACTGCAGCGCCCCACTAATTAAAATCTCCCATTATCATAATCCTTTCTGGCAGAGCATTATGGGAGTTGCAGCTGTGGAATAAGTGAAACTAGGCTTGACAGATTGGCCATATTCTCCTGGACACATGGAGGTCTATTCCAATGTAATCGTAGGGCTAACATAAGTAGGTTTACTGTCTGCCATCGATGTTACAATGTTAGCAGTATAGTCGGGTGATCTAGTTTGGCGCCTCGCAGCGTGCGCGAGCTTACTGTACTTGAGCGTCTCTTATACCTAATATGGGAGCATAAAGCGAGGTATTACAAAGTGCTGGTGCAATTTACCGTCAGTACACGCAAGCCAAAATCTTGCCACCTCCTAGAAGCTGGTGTTAAAGGATTCTGCAAATGCTAAATAATTTAACACGCTCCAACCCCCCCCCCCACCTTCTAAAAATCCCATACTCCCCTCTTCTCAAGCAAAGGGTGGCTTGATCCGCTGCTTCTCCTCTCTGGGAGCAGCAGAGCTTTTGGCCCGGAAGCTCAAGGCCCCCATGGAGTCCAGTAGACAGGTACTGATAGTCACAGCGACGTGGAAATGCTACTGCGGGTATCGGGGGGGGGGGGGGGTGTTAACGCTGCGTTCCAGGGTGAGGTGCTCTTTTCTAGAAAGCAACGTTAACATGGAGACGGTAAGGAGAAATCTGAAAGTGCACATTATCCTGCTTACTGTCTCCATGTTGGCGTCAAGAATGGAATGGGGCCCATAAAATTTAAGTGAGAAAAGAGGATTGTAAGGGTCCTGAGGACGAGCAGCTGCACTAGTGGCCTGCTCTACGGTGGGGCCCACTCAGGTCTCACAGGGTTTTTTCTCAATTGTGCCATTACCGGGACAAATGCTCCATATGCAAATCGGTCTGCTCTCACCCAGAAAGGGTGGCCAGTACTGGTTGCAAAGGACGTCATCCCTGCACGAGAGGTGCAGCAACCCCCGACGATCATTTCGGCCTTGTTAGGCCTCGTCAGGAGGGTATAACTGACACCCTCTAGGCACCTCGAGCAAGGGGTCCACGTCTGGATAACCCTGTATACTTGTAGTGAGAGAAAAGAGGATTTTGAGGGACCTGAGGACTAAACGCTCTTATTTCCCATAAAATGTAATCCTACTGATGGACAGTGCATGAAAAATGCAACCCAGGAGAATTCATATGCTATATATGTTAGGAGTCAAAAAGAAATCCATGTGACCAGTCTTGATTTTTTTTTTTTTTTTTTTTTTTTTCTTCCTACCTCACATGAATTCTACACATTGCAGGGCAGCACCTTTCCCTGTGCCGCCCATTGCGTGAAATAATGTGTGTCCAGCAAAACCTGGCCGATCTGGCAACTAAGTGTAACATTAGACATTGTGTGCCCCCCCCCCCCCCCATCCTGTTTTGTTGCTCTCCACATACAGTAAAGTGTGGTGTGTGTGTGTGTGTTTCATTTTTGCTGCTGGTGATGGTTCTAGAAAGCCCTACAGGATTATAAACCCCCCCCCCCCCATAGACTTTATCCAATCTTATCCTTCCCACAGCAGCAGGTCAAACTATCAACACCCAAACCGCTGTTATGTTTGTGGGAGTCGCCGGCTATTGTCGGTGATTACAGTGTCGTGTTTACCTAACTTCATCCAAGTTTGTGGTAAAACTCCGCAGGAGGAAACGTCACGTCTTCATGCGAGGGTGTGGAAGGATACGGTGTCTCGACAAAGCTGCTGGGGGCAAATTTAGCTTTATTTCAAAGCTACAAGAGAAGCCTTAGAACATTTAGCAGTGATTTAGAGGCCTCTGAAAACACCAACTCAATATGGCAATGGCATCCTAATTTCATACATTGACCACTGTAAAGGGACAAGTGTTCTCCCTGTATACATACTGGCATGTGTGTGTGTTAACGTTTTTTTTATTTTTTATCTAGTGTATTTTTGTTAACACCCTGTTCAAAAAAAAAAAGTAAAAATCCTCAAATGCTTCAATATTCTTACAGCTAGACAGTGTGTAATGTCTAGGGTCTAAAAACTTAGCAGCTCCGTCCTCTTTAGCTTCATTTACATATTTAAGGTTATGCTGTATTAAAAAAAAAAAAAAAAAAAAAAAAAAAAGGTGAGGGTGGCAGCAGCTTCCATGTAAAATACTTTATAAATAATTTCTCTAAATGTTTGTGGTGCAAATATTCATGGTGTTAGTGACAATCCAGGTCAAAATGGCCAAACCAGAAAAATCCTCCCATTTATCTCACTTTTCTAAAATCGGCTGTTTGGTCTGGATTGTTCTCTGCCAATTCTCACCTGCCATTAAGAGATAAAATAAGCTCACCTGCTCTGCACTCCCCCACCATTGGCTCTGTCCTCCGCCTCTGTGTGCATTCTTTGTTACAGCCTACGCAATTTGCGTAACAGTATGCTTCCCCGCTACGCTAATAGCGTAAGCTGCTTAAGGCTAGGGTCAGACGAACGCATTTTCGCGTTGTCTGTGAAAAAGTGCGTTCGAACGAATGGACGTATTTTTTCACGGAATACGCGCATTTTTCGTCCGTGAGTTTGTACGGATCATAAATAAAACACTTTGCATCTGGACGTTATGTTGGCCGGACATTAGCAGTGTCTGACATCTCCAAATCACGCACACACACCGCTAGCGGACGCAGCGCACTCTGTACAACCGTACTAGCGGTTTTACGTTCTCGAAAAAATGCGTTCATTTTCCACTTGCGTTGCGCAGCCGGACTTTCGTGCGACCGTACTTCGTATATTGGCTGTCATTGCCCGGCATTTGCTGCTAGTGCGGCCGTGATTAAGTGCGCCAGAACGCGCGTTCGCACTGCCTCAGTCTGACCCTAGCCTAAATGAGTCTGCTCCGCTCCTCTGTTCAAATGGGAACAAATGCACGTTGCCTACATCCTGAACACTGCTCCTCAGTGCCTTTTTAGAAAGGCACTGAGAGAGCAATGGAATATCTCGGACTATTGGTCCAAGCCAGTCAAAAAGCCACCTGCATTGGAGGCTGGCCTCTGGCGGGCAATAGCGGCTCCCTCTAGTGGCGGATACAGAGTATGACGGGCATCAAAAATCCATTTTTCTAATGGTAAAGTATGATGTGATGAAAATAATGGTATCTTTTAGAAAGTCCATTTAATGGTGCGAAAAACGGTATATAATATGTGTGGGTACAGTAAAAGATAATTTACAGCTTAACGCAAACCGCAGAAAGCTTAGTTAATATCTGTGTCTATCTGCCTCTGATACTAGCCAATGCCTCACCAGCCACTGACCTCACCGCATGTCCCGGCTAGTCTGTCTACATCTCCTTTTTGGAGATGCAAGTGATTTGTTTTGTCCTTGGATTTTCTGCGCCTGGAAAAATCAAGCGCTGCAAGATGTGTCTCCCTGCAGGAATATGTTCAATTAACATGTCAAAGTTAAAATTTTCTTTTTAATGATTATTGCATCACTTCGCAGAGGAACAATCTGCCTTTATGGGTGCTCCTGCAGGAACAATTTTCGCTGTGAAATAGTGATTGGTAAATTGCACCACTTTACTTTTGTATTAGACGATCACCTGTCATCTTTAAATCATTTTAAACTGGTCATACAATACCCCTTTCTCCTTGAAGGAGCTTCAAAGCGTAGGATAATACATTTTTTTTTTTTTTTTTTTTTTAGACATCCTTTTTGGTGGGGGTGTATATATATAATTTTTTTTATTTTTAATAATTTGTAAAGCATTGCTTATTTCTCCATTCTATTGAGCTAACTTCAGGATGAGTGCGTCACCAGACCACGCCCCCCCCTCTCGCCGCGCCTCATGCAGCCACCTCCCCCCTGCCTGTCTCTATTTAAACCGGGCGCTGGCAAGCGAGCAGCATCAGACATGCTGCCGCTGAGCACACCGGAGGGGCTGGAAGCCCCCAACGTTAAAGGTGTGGTGTCGCATATTGAAAAATGTGTTCATAAATTAGGGCTGAAACAACTAATCAATTTTTTTTTTTTTTTTTTTTTTTTTAAATTAGTTGTCAGCCTATTATTCGATAATGGGAATAGTTGTCGCTTAATCGTCCTGTGTGCAGCACACACTGTTTAGAGTCAGACTGAGTTAAACGTAAATAACCTCAGCTTCAGAGCCAATTGGAGAAGACGCGCCGCTGCTTTATTAGGTATGATTTTAGTTCTAGGGTTATGTCGGACACAACCAGTTTGTTTTTATTCTCTTTACAACCGTAGCAGAACTATAACACAAACAATAGGATACTGCCACTGGGTGAAGGAGCTGTATGCCTGTGTTTTTAGTCTTCCTTGACTTTGGAGTCCTGTGCCACCACCCCACCCTGTTTGGTTGGGAACTGCCATTTCCTCCCTTTTTGATCTGGTCTCTTTCCCAAAACTCACTCCCACACTCAGATCTGGTCTTTTGTCCATACCCACTCCCTCTCACACTCGGGTCAAGTCACTTTCTCCAAATAATAAATTATCTATCTTACCAGGAAGGATGCATTGAGATTTCTCTCATTTTCAAGTATGTCCTGGGTGGCGAGTATGTACCGTTAGGTGTCTTGCCCAAGGACACTTACTGGAGAGGTGCTCTTGCTGGGATCAAACCCATGTCTCCACAGGCTCTCTCCACGCAGAGCAGTGATGTTGCCTCTACTCCACCCAGCCGGTGGAGCAAAGTCACTCCCTCCCACCTCCAGTCCCTCCTTCCACTCAGTTTGTTCACGAAATTATTTAAAAGGGACACTCTACGCACCCTGACCACTTTAGCTTATTAACCCCGATTTTCAAGCTGACATCATCATCTCTATCCAAATGCTCGTAGCTGCTTTCATTTGAGAAAGCAAACATAGGTTTAAGCTGCGCATGCAGCATCAATCACTCTGACCAAGCACTCGCATACCTCGTGTGTGAAAAGTACGCAAGATACACAATTTGCACTTCTAGATTGTGAGTTCCTACGGGAATAGGGCCCTCATCTCCTCCTGTACTGTTTGTCAAATGTTGTTCAATGTATTGTAACCCTGTCTAAACTGTGCCAATTGTACAGCGCTGCGGAATATGCCGGTGCTTTATAAATAAAGAATAATAATAAAAGCATATAAGTAAAAATTTTGATTATGAGAATAATCGTTAGGGCTGCAACTATCAAAAATCTGCTTTGACAACTAAAAATCTAAACCCTGAATATCCTTGGTTGGAAAGCTGCGGGGAGTAGTGCTATAATTAAGTGTTTATCATTTATTCCAAAACGATCCACATTTTAGGGTAAGGGTGTGGGGCCTAGTACTATTTTTACCAGTTTAGCAAAGTGTATGTCTCCAAATAGAAGTTCTCGTAAATTACATGCTTCCTGTGCAAACACTGGTTTCAGAAGCTGGTTCTCTAAAAACAGGGTTTTAGGAAGCTAGAAGAAAAAGTTGTGCTCGTATATTTTTATTTTTGTTTCGACCTGTTTTAGAAGCAGGGGGTACTCGCCACCGGCCCGAACTAATAGAGCGCATGATGCTCCTCCAGGCATGGACTCGGACTCAGGGGGGTCCCAACCAGCGTCTAGAGCTGATTATATCTTTCAGATTTTGGCCAGGATGGGTGACATGCAGGCGAGTCTGGCGATTGACATAGCCAAAATAGCCACGGAGGTACGTGCGGAAGTGGGGGGCCTTGGGCCTACGCATTGGGGAACTGGAGGACGGCACGGGGGACCTCGTGGCGGCTCACAATACACTGGCGCGCACGACTGACACATTATCTCACCGCATGGACTGGTTGGAACTTGCCCTTGAGGATGTCGCCAATAGATCCCGCCGCAACAACATACGCCTGCGGGGATTGCTCGAGTCTATACAAACACGTGAGCTACACGAGACGGTGTTGGGCCTTCTTAAACGCTTGGTTCCGGAGGTGCCCCCGGCCAGGTTACTCATGGACAGGATTCACAGAGCCCTGAGAGCTCCCCGGGTTGACTCCCAACAACCTCGTGATGTCATATTTCGACTTCATTATTACACAGTCAAGGAGGAAGTCATGCGTAAAAGCAGAGCAGTGGAACTGGTGTATGAAGAAGTAAAGCTCGCCCTGTTCCAGGATCTGGCACTGGAGACCTTGCAGCGTCGAAGGGCCTGGCGCCCCATCACAGCCCATCTGGGCCGTCATAACATCCGCTATGCCTGGGGATTCCCGTTCAAGCTCTTGGCCTTCGCTGGCGGTAAAACCTTGACTCTAACCTTACAATCTGACCCGCAACAATTCTTCACCCGCTTGGATTGCCCTCCTCTACCGGATGCTGATAACCTGTTCTCGTCCCCCTCCCTGGCACCTCAGCTCACATCACGCTGGGAGAAGATCCCCTCCCGGATTCGAGAGGAGGGGGACAGGGATCCGGGATGAGAAGACGGGGAGACCCCGGCGGTGATATTGATATTTTTATTTTTATGGCCCACATGGTATCAGGTGGTTGCATTAGTTGAGTTGTGTATGTTCACCAATTACCATATAGCCCCGTAATGTTAGGCTATCAATGTTCATGATAATGGTGGGGATACTGTCATTGATGTAACGTTTCGCAACATTGTTTTTAGGTCGTTTTTTCATGCTCCGTTGCTTGATCGGTGACGTCTGTTCTGCGATCCTACTGGTCTTCAACCAGGGTCGCGTCTCCTTTCTGACCATCCCCATGGTCGTTCCGGCAATGGATAAGTCGGAAGTTTTTCTTTTTTTCTTTTGTGTCTTCTTCCTTTCTATCTTTTATTTTCCTCCCCTTCCTCATCTCCTAGTCACTTATCCCCTTGGTCCCTCTATTTTCCTTCCCCCCCCCCAACTGGGTCCTCAGGGGTGCCGCCCTGTCCTGTGTACCTGATCTGGCCTGCCCGTGGCGTTCCCCTCCACTCCACTCATGATTCCTGAATGCCATATATTGTCCCAAAATGTTAAGGGACTGAATTCCCCTACGAAGAGGAGATTGTGCGCGTTTTAGTTCTCGGAGGACCAATGTCAGATAGCATTCCTGCAGTAAACGCATTTTGCCCGGGCACGCCAGTTCGGCCTCACAGACCGTACCTTCCCACGCTCCTTTTTCGCTTCCTGCACCGGTAAACGTCGGGGAGTTGCGATTTTACTGCATAAATCATGCCAGATGACGGTTCAACATGTGGATAGAGATGATGAGGGCAGGTATATCCTGATCAGGGGGACTGTTAATAATGTGGCTATCTCTTTGCTGAATGTCTATGCCCCCAACACCCCGGAAGATTCTTTCTGGGCCCACCTTGCGACGCTCCTACAGCTAACGGAAGGTTCCTTTCTGATCATGGGGGGGACTTTAACGCGGCCCCTGCACCAGCAATTGACAGGAAATCCGGAGCACTAGGTACCAGAACTACGGTATCTCCTCAGGATGTGCTGCTAGCTCGGTTTATACACAACGCGCAGCTGCTCGACGTTTGGCGACTCCTCCACCCAGGTGACCACGATTTCTCCTTTTATTCCCACCCTCACTCCTCATACTCGAGGATAGACCTGTTCTTGTTGCCAGCCAGGACGATCCCATTGACTACCCGCACGGCGATTGGCTCAATTAGTTGGTCTGACCATGCACCCGTGTCTGTATGGGTGAGACTACCGGGAACTCGCTCGGGTTGGTCCTGGCGCCTCAACTCTTCCATCTTACAATCGGCTGCAGTGATGGAAGAAGTGTCTGCCCATTTGGACAGATACTTCGAGGAGAATGACCTAGACGATATTGGACCGGACTCCTTGTGGCTGGCCCATAAGGCGGTCATTCGAGGCCACCTGATTCAGATTGGCAGCAGGCTTAAGAGGGAGAGGACGCGTCTGCTTGTGGAACTTCAGGAGAGGCTGGCTGACCGGGAAACAGCGCACAAGTCCTCTCACTCTCAGGCTGATTTTGATGCCCTTGTAACGGTACGCCAGGAACTCCGGTCTGCCCTATTGACGGATGTGGCCCGGTCCTTCGCTTGGACCAGGCGGACCTTTTTTATGAACACTCTGACAAGGCACACACCATGTTAGCGCGCAAACTAAGGAACCAAACTAGATCCAAATTGGTGACCTCGGCCCATACGCCCCAGGGTTTGATCACTACTATCCCCAGCGAGGTAAACCAGATCTTTACTGCATACTTTAAGCAATTATACAACCACTCCCCGGATCACTCTGTCCGAAATCCGGACCATGTGCGGGAGGTGCTGGAATTCCTGGCCTCATGGAAGGGCCTGGAGCTTCCCCCCCCCCCTCCCCCTCCCCCTCTTGCTGGAGGGGCTGGGGTCAGAGGTCTCAGAGGCCGAAGTGGCATCAGTGATTAAACAAATGAAACCCCATAAGGCCCCTGGTCCGGACGGTTTCACAGCTTTTTATTATAAAAAATTCTCTCCCCACTTGAGCAAATATCTAGCTAAACTATATAATGGAATTTTGGGACGGCCGGTACCTCCGGATTTCCTCCGATCCGATGTGATTTTGATTCCTAAAGAGGGCAAAGATCCTTCCTACCCCCACAATACTAGACCAATCTCTCTCTTGAATGTGGATTATAAGATCTTTACGAAAATTCTGGCCAACAGACTGGGAGCAATTCTCCCCTCCATTATTCACCCGGACCAGGTCAGATTCATTCCCACGAGGCAGGCATACGAGAATACAAAGAGAAACGTGGTCCTGATCGAGAGAGCTCGCGAGACGGACGCCTTCTCTGCTCCTCTCTCTGGATGCGGAGAAGGCGTTCGACAGGGTGGGCTGGCCTTACTTGTTTCACCTACTGGGGCATTGGGGATTTCCCCCTGGCTTTTGCGCAGCTATCCAGGTCCTATATGACCCCCCCCCCCCTTACGAAAATTATCACCACGGGGACCTCCCCGGAATCCTTCCCTATAGGTAACGGAATGCGGCAGGGTTGCCCCCTGTCACCCATGCTCTTCGCTCTGGCCCTTGAGCCCCTGCTGGATAAATTACGGTCCATCACGGGCTTACAAGTTGGAGGGGAGGAATTCCTGGTGTCAGCGTATGCGGACGACCTCCTCCTGACCATCACGGACCCGGTCCAATCTGTGCCCCATTTGCTTTCCCTCCTTCGCGACTTCTCGGACGTTTCCGGGTTTAAGATCAATATTGATAAATCTCGCGCGCTGCCAATAGGCATACCGAACACGGAGGTCGAATGGTTGCGTCTCCTCACGGGGTTTCAATTCTCCACCTCTTCTCTCACATATCTGGGAGTGAAGCTGACCAGTGATCCCGCAGCACTGATTAGAGCTAACTATGATGTACTGATCCAACGTCTTATAGCTGATATGGACACGTGGGATGCCTTTTAATGTCTCTTGGGTGGGTCGTATTGCTAGCGTAAAAATGAATCTACTCCCCCGAATGCTATACCTGTTCCAAACCCTCTCGGTGCCTGTCCCTCCGGCCTCATTGGCGCATCTACAGTCCCATGTGGACCAGTTCATCTGGCATAATAAACGACACAGGGTGGCTAGAAGGGGGTTACATAGACCGAGGGCGGTGGGAGGTTTGGGAGTTCCAAGTTTGTTACAATATTACCATGCTGCCCAACTAGCACAGTTTGTTACCTTTCATGCACCACCTGGTACGCACCGTTGGGCAGACTTGGAGTCGCATCTCTTTGCTCCTGAATTGCCGCAATTCTATTTTTGGCTTCCCAAAACCTATCGTCCAATCCTTCGCTCCACCTGCACTGCCACCATCAACTCTCTACAAATCTGGGACACTGTGAACCGTCGCTTCAAGTTTGCTAAAGAACATTCAGCTATGATGCCTTTTCTCCGCAACCGGAAGTTTCCACCGGGCCTATGCCCTCGCCCTTTTGCGAATCTGGAGGACTTGGGCCTTCAGAGGATCCACCACCTCTACCCAGCAGGTGCACCGCTTCAGTTTGCAGACATTCAACACAGAGGTCCGGTTGGACCGGCGGACTTCTTTCGCTACTTGCAGGTTATGGACTATGCGCGGACGCCAGAAGTCCGTACGGCCGCCACGTCTTCCTTGACGGCGTTTGAAGCTCGCTGTGATGACGCTCGCATCACGAAATCGATGATCTCCTCGCTTTATGTCTCCCTCTGTTCAGGCTCTCCGATATGGGGGGACTCAACTTATGTTGCACACTGGGAGAGAGATGTAGGGGATGCCCTGCCCAGTGAAGAATGGGAGGATATTTGGGACAATGTGGCACACTGCTCCATCAATGTGGCCCACCAGGAACAGGCTTACAAGATGTTGTTTCGCTGGTATGTTACCCCCTCACAACTTTCTCACATGGACGGGTCTTCCTCTGACTTATGCTGGAGAGGTTGCGGCATTAATGGCTCATTTTACCACATGTGGTGGACGTGCCCCCTGATACGTCGCTTTTGGCATCGGATTCATGCCCTCATCCAAGAGGTCCTGCAGTGTGGAGTGGCTCTCGACCCATGGACATTCCTTCTTCACCGCACCCAGGAAGCCCTATTGAGATCAGAGAATAAGCTGTTGCATAAACTGGTCTTGGCGGCTAGAAGAGCGGTGGCCCAGGGATGGAGATCTATGTTCCTTCCGTCTATGGCGCAAGTGCACCTTCGGATTAGAGACAATATGGACATGGACCGTTTGTCGGCTCTTGTACATGACACCATGCCCCAACATAGCAAATCTGGAACCCCTGGTTGGAGTTTGATGTGGGTTGGGGGCTGGACTGTTTGATTTTCTGGCAGGTTGTGATACCGGGGTTTTTTACTCCTTTGGGGCGGCACCCTATCCCCTTCCCCCCCCCCCCCTTCCCATGAGGTCTCTTCCTCTTCTTCTTTACTCTGTTTGTGTTTCTTCGATCTTCTTATTTTTTCTTCTCCCCCCTCTTGGGGGTCCCTTCCCTGCGGTCTTCTGGCAGGGGCTCCCCAGGGCTAACCAGTAGCAGTCTTTAAAATTGTGTTTTTGTGGTATGTTGCCCTTTTTGTCTTTGAAATATGGAAAAATAAAGAATTATAAAAAAAAATCCACTGGCACTACCACCCAGAGCTTGGCCATAAGCTCCATCTAATGTGAGTTGATACTATAATTAATTTAATATGTATATTGGCGGACCTGCACAAGAAGGTCTCTCTTCTGTTTGTCTTCTTCCACATCCGATGAGTGAAAGAAAATACTGATTTTTTTTTTTTGAAGGGAGTGGGTCTCCTCCAAAACTATAAAGAAGACAAAGGACCCAGACGCTCGTAACCACTCAGAGCCAGTGACGGGGCTCTCCACTTGTGATTGGAACAGTTCATTGTCATTTATTCCACCATCATTTGTACACCCTGCACTATTATATGCATTTTGTGCTTTTTTTTTCTGTATAATCCATATTGGACGTTAACGACGTATACCGTGAGAACCACCTGAACACCAAGAAGCGATTGTTATCGCGCCACCAGATGTGTATATTCACACTTACAACTATTGTTTATTATGACTATTTGTGTCCTAACAATCAGTTTTTCCCCGGACGTGAGTACCCCCCACATATTTTCCAGAAAAAAGCACTGTTTTATTGTCAACCCTGAAGACCCGTCTCTCTTAATGAGCCATGAACCAGATGTTCCTCTGCATGTTCTGTATTTAATACGTGTAGGATTACCTGTTGACCATGCCATACAAGTACCACCTTCTAAACTTTATAAAATCAGCTGGAAATGTGTCTAGATGACCTCTCCCCAGCTGATCCTGACCGAGACCAGAATTGCATTAACTCCTTTTTGGACAAAAGTCCTGACAGGTTTTACTTGTAAGGAATACATTGACTATGTCTTGCTGTGTTTATTTATAAAGGATTTTACCAGGAAGGATACATTGAGATTTCTCTCGTTTTCAAGTATGTCCTGGGTTCAAGAACATTGAGTGGTTACAGAAATACAAAATAGTAAAATGCAAGATATTAACACATTTATTTTTCTGTTAAAGTCATTATGTTACATGTTTACAGGTGCATTTTGTATTGAGGTATGTTAATAGGAAAGTCTTAAGGGACTTAATACTGGGGGAAGATTTGATGGTGTCTGGGAGGTTATTCCATAATTACGGTGCTCTGTAGGAAAATGAGGATCGAGCCACTGTCTTTTTGTATTGTGGTATTGCAAGTAAGGTGCTGG
This sequence comes from Leptobrachium leishanense, assembly GCA_009667805.1. Lineage (NCBI taxonomy): Eukaryota > Metazoa > Chordata > Amphibia > Anura > Megophryidae > Leptobrachium > Leptobrachium leishanense. The sequence continues at coordinate 74,694,771 of CM019065.1, forward strand.
TCCTGGATCTGAGGTTATAGGATGAGGGAACTGCTGGGGCAATCAGCCTATTCAGGTAGGGTGGCAGCTTCCCAGAAAAGCTCTTAAACACATAGTCCAGTGATGGCCAGGTTAGTTATTTTAAATGAGTTCACATTTCAATTATAATGTGAACAACGATGCTGCCTTTTTTTTTTTTTTTTTCGGTTTTAGCTAAAGTCCCATATTTTCTCCGAACTCGGGAACATGTTACTTTATTTTTCAATGTTTGTATATTAACCCCTTAAGGACCCAGGACGTACCATGTACATCATTGCAGCGGGTCTCTTTTAGACCCGCTGACGTACATGGTACGTCCTGCAGTTTTTTGAGCGCTTGAAGCGATCGGATCGCTTCCAGCAGCTCAAACGCCATTGCAGGATGCCTGGGAGTCCAGGCATCCGTGCAATGGCGGTGAGAAGTGCCGGGGCACCTTGTGATCGCTCCCGGGGAGCGATCAACATCCGGTTTCACCGGAGAGGTGCCCGGCACTTCTAGAGAGCGCTGGAAGCGATCGGCATCGCTTCCAGCTGCTCTGTGTATATTGCAGGGATGCCTCGACATCGAGGCATCCTTGCAATATGCTTACCTGCCGCCGGTCCGCTAAGTGATCGCTCCCCCCGAGCGATCACTTCCGGTAGCGGCAGGAAGTACTGAGTGCCACGAGGTATCGTGGCACTCAGTACAAAACGATCACATGAGTGATCAGGTGCTCTGCTGGGTGCCTCGAGGGATCAAGGCACCCAGCAGAGTAAAAAAAAGTGTAAAAAAAGTAAAATAAAAATTAATAAAATAAAATAAACTAAGGGCAGGGTCATCTTGGGGCTGAGTGGTATGTTCCTAGCCTGCCTCATCAGAGAGGCAGGCTAGCAACATCCAATCCGAAGTAAAAAAAAAATCAAAATAAAATTTCTAATTTGTCAGGTCAATATTTTGTAAATATTGGCTCTGACCTCTGTGATCCTCCCTCCCTCTCCTCACTTGTGTTTTGGTGAGCGAGAGAGAGAGATCAGATTTGACAGGTTAGAGATTTTAGTGAGATTAGAAAAATTGAGGCAGGTTTAGAGTGATTTAGAGAGCTTTAGGTGTTTATTTGTATTTTCTTGTGAAACCCAACGGTTCTTCTAAGAACCAACTATCCGCTTATTATATATAATAATTATAAAATTTTATAATCTGTCTGAGAGGGTGTACAGCGCCGAGGAGGCATATGCCATCCTGGCGTCAGAATCTGAGGCATCTGCGTCAGACTCCGACCCTGATTTCAACCCCGCCAACTGCTCAGAGACGTCGCTAGATACATCATCTACGCTGGCTGATGTATCTAGTGATGTTTCTGATGCAGATCCTGGGTCACCACCTGCCAGCAGGAGACGCACAGCTCCAGCTGAGGAGTGGGTAGTGCCTCATCGCCAGAGGCCAGATATCCCTCCTTTCACGGCAAATCCTGGCATCAATATTGATGTTGCAGGATTTACCGCCACACAGTTTTTTGCAGGTGTTTATGGGGGATGATTTGTTGGGCCACATCGTGGCCCAATCAAATCTGTATGCCCATCAGCATTGTGCTGCGAAGCCAGACTCCTACTTGGCAAGGCAGCAATGGACCCCGCTAGATGTGCCAGAATTTCTGAAATTCTGGGCACTTACTATGCTGATGGGCATCACAAAGAAGCCCTCAATTCGCTCCTACTGGAGCAGTAGCCCCATCTGCTCTACCCCCATTTACCCCAATCAATGTCACGTAGAAGGTATGAAAACATTTTGCGTTTCATGCACTTCAGTGACAACAGCCTGTGCCCTCCTAGAGAGCATCCCCAGTTTGACAGGCTGTATAAAATCCGCCCCCTGATTACCCACTTCGCCGCCAGGTTTGCAGAGGCTTATACACCTGGAAGGAATATCTGCGTGGATGAATCCCTAATGAAATACAAGGGAAGGCTGGGATTCAAGCAGTATATTCCTTCCAAACGCTCCAGGTATGGAGTGAAGGTGTATAAGCTCTGTGACAGCGAGAGTGGGTATACTCAGGCCTTCCGGGTGTACGAGGGAAAGGATAGTAGCCTTGACCCTCCAGGTTGCCCAGAACACATGGGAACCAGTGGCAAGATTGTGTGGGACCTACTTTTTCCCCTGATGAACAAAGGGTACCACTTGTATGTTGGTAATTTTTATACAAGTGTCCCTTTGTTCAAGCTGCTGTATTGTTTTGATACAGCAGCATGCGGTACTGTTCGCAAGAACCGCGTAGGTTTCCCAGCACAGCTTGTCCGCACCCGGTTAAAAAGGGGGGACCTCAGCTCTGCGCCAAGAGGAGCTGTTGGCGGTCAAGTACAGAGACAAGAAGGATGTATACCTTCTATCCACCATCCACACTGAGAGGTCTGTGGAGGTCTCTGTACGTGGCAGAGCTGAGCGCATCAGGAAGCCAGTGTGCATCAAAGCCTATAACCGGCATATGGGTGGGGTTGATCTGGCAGATCAGCTGCTCCAGCCCTACCAGATTATGCGGAAGTCAAGGGCCTGGTACAAAAAGGTTGCAATTTACCTGATGCAAATTGCAACCCACAATGCCTTTTTGCTCTGCAAAAAGGCAAACCCCGGAGTGACGCTGTCCTTTTTACAGTTTCAGCTCCAGGTCATTTCGGGGTTTTTGTACCAGGATGCACATGCTCCCCGGGCGGTGATGGGGGACAGAGTTGGGGGCTACGCATTTTATTTATAAAATCCCCCTTACTGAGGGCAAACAGAAACCCCAAAAAAGGTGCAGGGTGTGTTTCAAGAGGGGGCAGAGGAGAGACACAATCTTTTACTGCCCAGAATGCCCTGGACAACCCGGTCTGTGTCTTGGACTGTTTCAAGATATATCACACTGTGCGTGATCTTTTTTTTTTATTTATTTTTTTTTTCCTTTCTATTTTTTCTCACACTCCAGTTAGTTCAGTTTAGTTTTTTTTTTCTTTTACTGCACCAGACTTTTACATTTTATTCGTACATTTTTATGTTCTACAATTGGTGCTGTATTTTGCCAAAATCTTTGCACACCTATGCATGGGGGGCATGGGTGTACTCAGACCTTGCAGAAAACAACCTGGAGAGTTTTCATGCAGTAACAAACAACAGTGTCTCCTAAATCACAGTCCAAATCTAATGTGGGCGTAAAAATCAGAAAATTTAAAAATTACACCACACACCTTCTCAAATGTTTTGGGCTAAAACCGTTGCATCCATGGCATCAAAGCACTCCATAGGCAATACCTTGGTGTCAAAGAGGGTTTATACTGTGGAAACACCCAAAAACAATGAGCAGCAAAAAAACACCACCCTGATATCCACCAAATTCAGAAAGCATATAATCAGTAGATTTGTATACACATTAATAAACGGTATAACACTATCGAGTTTCTCTTTTTCCGAGATATATACTTTTTAATGAAGATTCATCAAAGAAGTGGTCATTCGTTCCAAAGTCTTGGAAGATTTCACTGAAAAACCTTTCTACAACAGAGACTGGATATCCATTGAACGAACTATTGAGAAATAGAACTTTCTTTCTCTTTTTTGCTGTGCAGTATAGCATGCCTTCAAAATAGACCATACATAAGTTTTTTTACTTTCCTTTAGCGCAACACCACCAATTTTTGTTTTTCATGTTATATGCTTTCTGAATTTGGTGGATATCAGGGTGGTGTTTTTTTGCTGCTCATTGTTTTTGGGTGTTTCCAGTCCACAGTATAAACCCTCTTTGCTTGTTAACTCTTCATCCACTTATACTGAGTTAACACCTTGTTTACCAACATGGCGATCTTTGAATATAGAGATAAGCATGGTGATTTTAATTATAATCAATTGTTTAATGATGAGGTCGAGATCACTACAGTACCTACTAGTGAGAATCTTTGGAAGATGAGTTCAAGAATCTCCAAAACCTTATGAAAAAGGAAATGCGTTTAAAATGGGATATAGCAACCTTTGAACGGTATTTACATGAAAAGATCACCCCTAGGGGTTTAAGATTTTTTAAGAACTCGACTTTTGATAGAGATGTACCAGAATTCATGATGATTTGGAATGAAGCTCTTGAGAGCTTTTCAATCCACATGATGGGCATTATAATCACCAGAAAAAAGGAGAATTTGTCCAGAATTAATAGAGAGATTGGTAAAATACAAGATAAATTGTCTCCATTTTTTGAACTTCCAGATTTTAAGACTCTTTCTAAACAAACGGAAGTTTTTCTTAATAAGGAAGAAAATGATACGAAACAAATAAAAATCACAAAATACAAACGCGATAAATTGGATTATCTACACAATCAAGTGTGGACTTTTAATAGTCTACAAAGAAAGAAAATACATGAACAACCGTCAGTGCAGACTGCGAGGAACCCCTATAGAGATGGTGGACACTCAGGACGAAAAAAGAGTCAGTCTATGCACGGGGTTAATAATGCATATTATGCAGGTGATCCATATGTGAAAAAGAATCATTTTAGTTACATTCCTAAAAAAATTCGGGATGAGAACAGAAAAACTCTGTATGATAATAAAACAAGAAATGAACAATGGATACACCCAAAAAAAGTTCATAGACAGAAACAGCATTACAATCAATTTGTCTCTGGGACTAATGCTATTCCTTTGAAAAATCGCTTTAGACCACTTGACAATGAGGAAGTTTTTTTCGAATCAAATCAAGAAAAAAACAAGGATTGGCCGATTGCCCCTAGAAAGAAAAGGGAGGATTTTTTATCGGCGGTTTCAACTTGGAAGAGACGAAGAGAAACCGATTCAGATTCGGCAACATCAGAGGATGCCGAGCTGGACAGAAAAAGGGAAAAGAGAAAAATGAAAAGACCGTTGAGATACTAGTAGAAACTGAACGAATTCCTTTTGACAACACCATCACTTTGAATCAGAAGGGGATTTCAATCTATCCGAAAGGACACTCTCTCCTATGGAGATTGAAGTTCTCAGTAGGGGTTTGAAATTTGCCCCCACACGTAAACATGATGGGTTTAAAGCATTGATTGATGTCAAGAAATTTGTCCGCAATTTAACTTTAAAAAAGTTTTTTTGTAAGAATCCAATTGAAAACAGCAATCCGATTATCACTACATATGTACACACAGATTTGAAAACTAGATCAACCTTCTTTCCTCAGTTCTGCAAATCTAGCTCCATGGACATGTTTGAAAAACTAGTCATTAAAGATTTAGAAAAAATTAATAACAAAAAGAATTCCGTCTATGGGAACAGGAATTACAACAATATGTCTAAAAAAGAAAGAGAGGCTTTGAAAATACTCAAGGAATAAAAATACAATAATTAACCAGCGGATAAGGGGGAGGGATTGTTTTGATGACAAAAACCAAATATATAGAGGAGTGTGTAAGACAATTGAGTGATAATAACACATACAAAATCATGAAAAAAGATCCTACTAGTGATATGAAAATAACATTAATGGCACTACTGAATGAAGGGCGGATAAACAATATTTGAAGAAAAAAAAGGAATATGAATATTTGTCTATTAATCATCCAAAAATACCTACCTTCTACATTTTACCGAAACTCCACAAAAATAGAGAAAATCCTCCTGGCCGCCCCATAATATCGGGCATTGGATCCATTTCCTCGAGACTGTCAGAATATATCGATATTTTTTTGCAGCCTGTAGTGAAGAACACTAGGTCATATCTAAAGGATACCAAGGACATTTTGAATATTTTAATACAACATCAATGGCAGGACGACTTCTGGCTAGTGACGGGGGACGTTGCTTCCCTTTATACTATCATTCAGCATTTTAAGGGTCTTCAAGCTACATCCAAATTTTTGGAGATGGATGGAAAAATTCCTTTGGAACAGAGACTTTTTAATAGCTAGCATTAAGTGGATTTTACATAATCTTGATTAAACCAAAAATAATTATTTTTATATTCAGGTGGCGGGCACTGCGATGGGAACGAGGTTCGCACCCAGTTATGCTAATCTTTTTATGGCTTTTTGGGAGGAGACTTTTTTGGATGACTTCCTGGGTGCGGGCCTCGTTATATATCGTCGATATATCGATGATGTCATTTTTATTTGGAAGGGGGATGAGGCCTCTCTACAGGTTTTTTTAGCTTTTTTGAATAGGAATGATTTTAATATCCATTTGGATTTTAATTATAGCAAACAGGAGGTGGTCTTTTTAGATTTATATATTTATATAGAGAATGCCACCATTAAAACACGTACCTTTTTTAAACCTGTAGATGTCAACAGTTATATCCATTTTTCAGCGGCGGACATTTTTCCCCTTGGCTTAATAACATCCCCAAGGGACAACTTATGCGTCTTAAGAGGAACTGCACTGAGAATGAACACTTTTTGAAAGAATCGGTGAAACTTTTAGCTGACTTCAAAGAAAAAGAATACCCCGAGACAATTTTAGAGGAAGCTTTTCAAGGGGTGAAGAAGATCGATAGATCTACTCTTTAAACACAAACGAATTTTGGAAGAAAAAAGAAACCACAACGAGGTTGATTTTTGATTTTGACAACCTACATATGGATATTAAGAAGACTATAAATAAATTCTGGTATCTTTTGATGGAAGATGAGGATCTGAGGGGCATTTTGAATGAAAGACCCAGTATCACCTTTAGGGGTGCCCCCAGTTTAAAACAAACCTTAGTCCAGAGTTATATAAAAGAACATAAACAAACAGGATGGCTACAACAAGAAAAAGGTTTTTTCTATTGCAAAAATTGCCAATCGTGTAAGAACTCGAATAGTCCAAAAAGTAGCAATTGCGTCAAGAATTACAAATCGAATATAACCAATATTGAGTACCCGATCAACAATTTAATTACATGCAAAACCAACAATATTATCTATTTATTGGAATGTCCGTGCGGACTACAGTATGTGGGACGCACGGCAAGACCTTTACACAAACGCATAGATGAACATATTCGCAATATTAGGAATGGGTATATGCAACATTTTGTTTCCGCACATTTCTTTAAGTCTCATAATTCGGACCCAAGAGGTCTAAAGTTTTTGGGCATTAAAAGGGTAGGAAAATATTGGAGAGGAGGCAATAACATTCAGAGAATGGGGCAGGAAGAGATGAGGACAGCATACGATTTAAGAACTTTCACTCCTTTGGGTCTCAATGTTGATTTTGATCTATATAATTTCCTTACCTAATTGTATTTTTATGGTAGTTATGATTCCTGCCCTTCATCATGTATTATGTGTCTCCATTATGGCTATACGTATTCCATTGTATGCGGTATATTTTTACTGTTTGTACTTTATTATTAATAGTAATAAATTTACGGATGTTTTTGTCCATATGTTTTTTACTTTTTTACATTTTACTCTTGTAATTATGTAGTTATGTCTTAAGATCCCTCCCCTCCCCTTTTTGGAGCGTTCTTAGAAGTATTAAGAATCTATACTCTTTCTAATGTTCGTTGTTTAGTGCTGTTCGTTTTTAATGCTGTTCGTTTTTTTTTTTTTTTTTAATGCTGTTTGTTTTTTAAATGCTGTTCGTTTTTAATGCTGTTCGTTTTCAATGCTGTTTTTTTAATATTGTTTTTTAAAATAATCATTGATCCATACACAGAGTGTTTTATGGGTGTTATGAATTTTTGCCTTAAAGATTATTCTTAGGGCTGTTTGTGATCGCCTATATATGGCAATCTTTTAATACATTTGTTTTTGTGCTTCCATTTGCAATATATTTAAACATACTGAAGCATTTGTAGGATCTCCCATAGGGAGTGGCTACAGAGAATTTCATTAGAATTTCACCTGTGTCAAGTTAAGACACTATTTAGAGAGGATGATGGCATAGTGACGTATGCTCTGATGAAGTCCCGTGGGCGGGGCGAAACGCGTCAGCACTACGTCACTTTATCATCGCGGTCCCACCTTTGGTATTGAGTGACCACCTTGGAAGCAGCCCGGGAGCTCCTGGTGGTTTTGTCTATAGAGGCTTGATTGGGACGTGATGTTTTATCTGGCAGTGGGTGAGATCAAATCCTAAACCCACTACCTCTTTTTTCTGTACGTATATTATGTCAGTAGATTTGTATACACATTAATAAACGGTATAACACTATCGAGTTTCTCTTTTTCCGAGATATATACTTTTTAATGAAGATTCATCAAAGAAGTGGTCATTCGTTCCAAAGTCTTGGAAGATTTCACTGAAAAACTTTCTACAACAGAGACTGGATATCCATTGAACGAACTATTGAGAAATAGAACTTTCTTTCTCTTTTTTGCTGTGCAGTATAGCATGCCTTCAAAATAGACCATACATAAGTTTTTTTACTTTCCTTTAGCGCAACACCACCAATTTTTGTTTTTCATGTTATAATACCTTGGTGTCAACATAACAAATATAAACAATTTTCTGGCAATAATTCAAACTGGGGTATGCGGTAGACCCAAAACCAAAGCTAGGCCTAGCTGAAAAAATCTCAATTTCAACTCCAATGACAAAGTCCTAAAAATTGTATTTGAACCTTCCCAAATCCTGGCAAACCTATGCATGGGGGGCATGGGTGCACTCAGGAGACCTTGCAGAAAACAACCTGGAGAGTTTTCATGCAGTAACAAACAACCGTGTCTCCTATATCACAGTCCAAAACTGATGTGGGTGTGAAAAATGAAAAATGACCACCAAACAGTATCCAATTTGTTTGGAGCAAACGGTTGCATCCATGGCATAAAAACACTCCATTTACAATACTTTGGGGTGTTAGCTTACCAAATATATGCACGTTAATAAAATTGGGGTATGTAAAAAGGCCCCTAAAAAGATACTGTATGTCAAATTAGAAAATTGACAAGCACATGTCAAAGATTGGCGTAGCACCCCAAAAACAGAACAAATCTATATATGGGTGGTATCACTTTACTCAGAAGATGTTGCTGAACATATTTTGGGGTGTTTTTTGGCAGTAACCCATAACTGGATTTGACAATTCATGCCTAAAGTACAATGTGTGTGAAAAAATAACCCAAAAAGTGACTACCTGAAAGTTTGACATAGAGCTAGTGCATGGAAAGTGTTAAAATACAACTCTTTGAAGCACCCTAGGGTGTGCCCTTTCTAAAAATATATGGTTTGATGGGGTTAAATTACTTTGGCCGGCTTCAAAAATTTCCCAAATAGGACATGGGTGCATGATGACGAAATGTGAAAATTCCAAGTTGGAAAACTGAAATGCGCACCCCCCAAATAAGGCCTATTAGCCCCCAAATGACCCAACATACCTATACATGGGTGGTATCAATTTACTCAGAAGATGTTGCTGAACATATTTTGGGGTGCTCTTTGGCAGTAAACCTTAAAGTTCACAGTACATGTATTCTTAAATTGCGTTCAAAAAAAAAAAAATCACCCAAAATTTTTTTTTCTCAAACTTTGGCATAGATTTGTGGTAAAATGGTTTGCATGGAAAGAGTCAAAATACCCCAAGTTTAATACCTTGATTTGTGTACTTTAAAAAAATATGTATATGTGGAGGGTTATTCAGGAATTAGTGACAGATATCAGTGTTACAATGTCACTATCACTAGTTTTGAAAATAAACTCTTTGGAAATGGCAAAGTGCTACTTGCACTTATTCCTCGCTTTTTTCCTTATTTTATGCAACAATATGTAAACATTGGGTATTGCTAAACTCAGTACTAAATTTAGAAACTACTAAGGAATTAATTTTTTTTGACGGTTGTTGATACATAAGAAATTTTGGGGGTCAAAGTTCGAAAAAGTGGTGTTGTTTCAATTTTTTTGTCATATTTCACTATTTTTTTATTTTATAGTAAATTATATGAAATGATGAAAAAAATGGTATCTTTTATAAAGTCCATTTAATGACGAGAAAAACAGTGTAAAATATGTGTGGGTTACATAAACGAGTAAGAGGAAAATTTGACGTAAACACTAACAGCGCAGAAACGTAAAAACAGCAGCGGTCACTAAAGGACGGATTTGTGTAAAACCGCCCGGTCACTAAGGGGTTAAAATAAAATTTAAAAAAAAACACAAACATACCCCATCGACTACTGCAAAGGCACGGATGATAAAATGCGAAGGGAATTTATTTATTTTTTTCCACGGTGTAGATGTGTGTGTTTTTTTTTTTTTTTTTTTTTTTTTTTAACATTCTGGCAGGGCATGACGTATACATATAATATAATCTTTTTTTCAGCAGATTCATAATTATCTATAATTTGTCTGGGTCGTATAATAAAACATACCTTCAAATCGCGTTTAAACATGAGCAAAATCTGTCCAAATGAGCTCAGCTGTGAAGTAGTTAAACTACAGATTCCCCTGTCTCATGTTTTATCTCTAGAGTTTTTAACGCTATGATACTTCATTCTTGGAGGCTTGATATTCATGAAATGTAGGAGTGGTGGAGCGGCATCCTACAGGACACCCTTGCGGCTCACTCCTGGCATGTTGACTAAGGCTGCTGTCACATAAGTGCACTTCTGCGTCCGTCTGACCGCACGGTTTGCTGCCCGTTGTAGCTTTTTTAAAGGAATCATTGGAGAAGACACGAAGCACGGGCGCACTTTTTCACGCCCAGGCAACACATGTTGCAACGGACGCCAAAAAATTGCATAAATGTGAAAAAGCAACAAGGGACGTAGAGAAATTTCTGCATACAGATTTTTTTTTCTTCACGTCAATCCAGTGATACATATAACCATAATCTCCTGTTAAATGCATCCATTTCATTGGCCGCACTGTGTGTGCAGGTGTGACCGCAGCCTAATGCATCTGCACATCGTCAACAGAAAGGGGCAGTTTTTCAGTACTGAGATGCAGCCCGTGAAGCATCGTTGCTACTGGGTAACTTGGGTCTGTGATAACTAGTCAAAAAATGAGATGGCACATTGACCTTGGTGAGACCTCAGACGGTGAACCTTCCGCCTGGTTAACTAATGAACTGCGAACCAATGATTTTGTATTCCGATCAAAGCATATGTTAACATTGTGGAAATCAGGGGCTTTTAATCTAAATTTAATATTTGTATACATGACTGCTTGAGTAGTGGACATGCTGCTGTGTTTTTGGGTCCCGGCATGTGACATTGGACTGGAACCCCCCCCCCCCCCCCCCCTTACCCCCAGAAAGGACATAGATGTCTGTGGTTTCTTCTTTTTCTTTTTTGGCTTAAGTGACGCGTTTAGCTGTGCTCCGACACTGCCAGAGAGGCTTGTAACACATGTAACACGTGTTTGCCATTAAATGTCGGTGTTTTTGCATGTTCCTTCCTGGACTCACATTCTTTTCCATTGTAGCTGAGCATAGTAATGTTAAATCGTTAACTCTTTGCTTGATGTGGGATCTTCACAGTCCCTGCTTCCCGTGGTCTGTGCCAGGAACAGCTCTTCTTTGAACAGTTTTCATTTTGGATTGACTTTGCCAGTGCTTCCATGGATTATCTGTTCAACTGGAGTGCTCTACCAAAATATCGCTCTATATCTAGCAATCCTAATGACAAGATCTGTTTAAGGAACAATCAAGGCACCATTATCACATCTTTTCTTTGAATTCGTTATGCGTGGTCGCAGCTCTGCTTGCATAATCTTTGCTCAGTTCCTGCCAGCACTCCAGGGTTTTCCAAAATTGCAAAAATGTATTAATCCATGTGCTTATAAAATCATTTCAGTCCCGATCTGAGACCTGAAGAAGGTCTCAGATTGGGACCGACCTGTTGATTTTTATAAGCTCATGGATTAATAACTTTATGGAAAACCCTGGAGTGCTGGCGATTTTGATATCTATATCTCAAAATAATAAAGGGAACACTTAAACACAATGTAACTCCAAGTCAATCACACGTCTGTGAAATCAAACTGTCCACTTAGGTAGCAACACTGACCATCAAGTCCACATGCTGTTGTGCAAATGGAATAGACGAGGTGGGAAGCATAGGAAGGTAGCAAGACATCCCCAATAAAGGAGTGGTTCTGTAGGTGGTGACCACAGACCACTTCTCATTTCCTATGCTTTCTGGCTGATGGTTTGGTCACTTTTGAATGCTGGCAGTGCGGTCACTCCTAGTGTGGGTTGTAGACTCCGTCTCCTGCTAACACAAGTGGCTCAGGTAGTGCAGCTCATCCAGGATGGCACATCAATGCGAGCTGTGGCAAGATTTGCTGTGTCTGTCAGCGGAGGGTCCAGAACATGGAGGCGCTACCAGGAGACAGGCCAGTACATCAGGAGGACATAGGAGGGCAACAACCCAGCAGCAGGACCGCTACCTCCGCCTTTGCAAGGAGGGACAGGAGGAGCACTGCCAGAGCCCTGCAAAATGACCTCCAGCGGGCCACAAATAACACAGTGGGGAGTAAGGCATGTTGCTTAATTACAAAGATTGTTGGCAATAGAAATCCTCAAATATTAATAAATGCCAAACGGAACAGTAGCAGTAATAAAGGCTAGGGTCAGACGAGCGCGTTCTGTGCGTCTGTGCACAGCGTACGTACTTTCTGACGACAAGGTAGTGGCCACACAGTCTGCCTTTTTATTTTTTGACTGATGTAGAAGGGAAAATAAATTAATATGAAAAACCTTTTGTCTGTCAAAATTGCAGTCCGGCTGACTTCGTTCCATCACTCACACACACAGCTATGCAGATGTTGCGGACGCAGCGCACTTTATGCGTCCGTTCTAGTGGATTTACGTTCTTGCCTAACCTGCGTCTGTTATGCGTCTGCAGTTCGGTGCAGACATACTTTGTGGGGCTCCATTGAACATAATTATATGCTATAACGGATGTACAAATGTGCGGCAACACGAACGTGATCCGTGCGCTCGTCTGACACGAGCCTAAAAGTGCACGGAGGCCATACCGAATACGATGGTTGAAAGTAGCAGTGGTACTTTTTGTTTCTGGTGAGGCTGGTGGTATCTGGTCTGGAAGTGTTGATCTGACCTTGATTTTAATGAATTCATATCCTAAGATTAATTGCATTGTTTGATTAACTTCCGCCATGCAACAGTTGCATGGCATCTTCAAAACAGCTTGAACAGCACATCTGGACACCCCAGTCTGCTGTGACATGTTTCCCTGAGAGAGACCTTGCTGATGCAGTAGAACTACTTTGTGTCTTGTTGCTGTTCTCAGTCATGCCATGGTGTATGACCCGTGACATGAAACGGTCTTCAACAACCTCACATTAGTAGAGTTTGGCTGTTCCTCACCATGTTTTTGGCCTCCTACACAGCTGTTTGATTCAGTTAATGACCGTGTTTGCACCTACATATGAAATTGATGAGCATTAGCACCTGCCTGGGTATTGTTGGTTAATCATACACCTGATTCTGATCCTACAAAATCCTGTAAGCCTAAGAATTGATGCTGGTTTGAAGCCAAAGGGTAGTCACACAATATTGCTTTGATTTAGATATTTCTTCTGTTCACTTACTTTGGTTTTCTAGATTTACAAAATGTAATAACTTTTTGAATGCATTCTTTCTTTTAGGCAGGTGTGAAGAAATGCTGTAAAACATTTACACCATATTGGACATATGTAAATGGATGATGAGGCAGGATTCTATAAAGTGATTACATATTGTAACTAAACCCCCATTTATTTGAAACCTTAGGTAACTTATAACTTTTTTTTTTTTTTTTTTTAGATGTATGGTTGGTTTTAGTGTTTGGAATTGAATTGCATTGGGTTTTTGTGTGCATGTTTCGGTGTGTCCCTTCAATCAGCCTGGTTGTTTTGCAGTGGGATAACTAACTCTGGCCTAAAACACAGAATTTTGCTATAGCTTGACCATTTAGGCAGTGGTCAGACGAGCGTCTTTGAGAGCGGAAGGAACGTCCTTCCACTCTGACGCCAGTCGGGCCACCTTGCTGAGCAGTTAGTGCGCTCAGTGCTGCAAGACTTGCCCCCCCCCCCCCATGGAGGATCGCGTTTGCAGCCCTGACCAAAGCACGTCTAGCGTCTAGGCTTTCTGCACGTCCAATTGAAGCGCGCACTTCTTGCGCGTGCTACAGCGTGTGACCGGCCCTGTTGAAGCGTCAGAACACTGCGACGGACACTGGGAGGCACGTCAGTACGGGTGCACATAGTGCGCTCATCTGACCCCCGACCTAAGGCAGTTGCAGGTTTGGACAGAAAGATGTGAATCCAAAAGTGATGAAAGTGAAATAAAGTAGAATACTGCAGATAATTTATCCATGTAAGAAGCAAACCACAGAATAGCCTTGTGGTTTTGTGTTCTTGCTTTATTCTATACCGGCAAACCAAATCTCCGGCAGCTGGAAGCCGTGCTGCAAGAACAATTCAGAGGTAGAAAAGTGGATCAAACACAACTTTTTTTAAATACTGACTACTGTAATGATGCTCTTTGGAACAAAACCTAAACTACACAACTTGCAAAATCCCCATTTATGTGTTGGGACAAAATCAAATGTCACGCTGACCAGTCATTTCTCTCATATCTAGGTATGTGGTTGGACCCTAATCTATCCTTTGGCCCCCACATCGAAAAACTCTCATCTAAACTTTACCCCAAACTAGGTGCCCTGTACAGAAACAAATCCTGCCTGAGCCCCGCGGTAAGAAAGCAGATTGTACAACAAATGCTTATGCCAGCTATTGATTACGGAGATGTATTGTATGCAGCTGCCCCGCAAACACACCTTCAGAAACTTACTACATTGTAATGCAAAGCGGCAGAATGCGTTAGTCATGTAACTACATGACCCACCATTGTTACATGTTAAAAGAGCTAAACTGGCAATCGCTGGAATCTAGACGCACCCCTCACCTTTCCAGCCTGGTGTTTAAGAGCATTTCTGGGAAGCTGCCACCCTACCTGAATAGACTGCTTCCCCCAGCAGCTCCCTCATCCTGTAACCTCCGATCCAGGACCTGCACCTTACTTGCAATACCACAATACAAAAAGACACTGGCTTGGTTCTCATTTTCCTACAGAGCACCGCAAATATGGAATAACCTTCCAGACACCATAAAATCTTCCCCCAGTCTTAAGTCACTCAAGCTCCTTACAAACATACCTCAATACAGAATGCACCTGTAAACCTGTAACATAATGACTATTTCCTACATATTTATTTTCTGTTAACCTGTTTTTTTTGTTTTTTTTTATCTCTTGCATTGTATTACTTTGTATTTCTGTAACTGTAACACTTCAATGTTCTTGAACCCAGGACATACTTGAAAACGAGAGAAATCTCAATGTATCCTTCCTGGTAAAATCCTTTATAAATAAATAAATGTTTGCTGTCTCCGTGTGAAACTTTAATAGATTTTTGCATCCAGATCCACTTTTATATTTACTTTTAGGTACAAGAAAATGGGAACTAGTAATCTAATCTAAATTCCTAGTAATTTAATTATTCACTTATTTTGTTCAGAGATCGCGCAGTGCTTGCTCACCAAGGTCACAGGAAGAATGGTGTATTCAGACCTTTTTCTGCAATGGAATGTTGTTGGCACTGTCTTGCTCTGATGACTAAATGCGTGCATGTGTCGGGCTTTCTGCTTGCCAAAGAGTTGAATTTTGAAATAAATACTTGACTGCCTCCCCCCCCCCTTTTAAACTTCGACTATAAGAAAATAAACATTGGTTCATTTTAGTGTTGGATTTTAAATCTTTTATCCATTTTGTGTCCCCCCCCCCCCACCAGCCACTACTCTTCCAAAAGGTCATTGATTCCTTCAATTCTGTGGAAAAATGTTGGCCGTCCACTGGGTCTGTATTCGTCCAACTAAAGTCAGACCTAGTCGTTCAAATAATTCCACAACACAGGAGATTCAACCCTCGTCCACTGCCTCCCGACTTCCATCAGACTAACTTTCCCATTTGAATGGGGATTGTCAGTTGACCTGGTACAGCATATATGAAAAAAAGATGGAATTGATGTACAGTGCAGTTCGGTATCAGGGAAATTGTCCCATAGAGAAGTAATGGTTAAAGTGTCCATGAAATGCCCTGATGGTCTGTGGTTCAGTTCGGCAGGTTTAAACATGCAAATCCCGAAAGATTCAATGTAAAATTATATATCCTTCTTAGTTTCCTGAAAATGAAAAAAATATCTATCACGGGGGGGGGGGGGGGGGTTGCACTCAGCCTAAACTAAGCGTTTCAGTGCGGGTGCATCTCAAAATAAAATACAGGACAAAACCACAGAGCACACATTTTTTATTAAATTTTTGCCCCCCTGCAATCCAGCGGCGTTTGGCGGTCTTCTTGGGTCATCCATAGTCTTACAGTGGACGACCCAGGTTTTATGTTGTCCGTAGTCTAACGAAGTCAGTCGTCAGACTATGGATCCAGTGGACGGCTAGCCTCAGTCTCTCTGGCCTCAGATCTCTGATAGGGATGTACCGATACTATTATCGGTGCCGATACTGGCTTCTGCACTAGTACTTTGTACTCGTACAGATGCCCCTGATACTTCAACCTATACTGGAAGCCAGCACTGGCTTTCCGGCTGGTGTCTGAGGGGCAGGTGGGGCTGGCAGAGTGCTCTATTGGTCAGAGCATGAAGTTACATCATTTATGCATTTAAAAGCGAATATTCAAATGTTGAAGCTCATGTCCCCTGTAGTCAAGTCAAAAATTTTTGGTATGTGTATTTTCAAAGTGTTTGACCCTGTTCCACTCAGAAATCCAAACGTGGATCCTGTAGTTCCTATAATCATAGACAGGGTACACACCATTCAGGTGTCAAACTAGTGACCTATTAAAATCCACTAGGCTCGACTTTCACCTATCCCTGTGCCTTGTATTGATCCAAAACCAGGGGAAAAAAACTCTCTTGGTGCATTCTCAAATTGTGTCCAAAGCGTTAAAAACTCCTCTTTGATTCCATAATGGTAATCAGATTTCTCCCTGGACCAACAAGCAATGCATTATAATTTGTAGATCTGTTTTTATCTCATATTTGACCAGAAAAGCAGCCAGATCCTTAAACACACGTCGCACATTGTAACCCTCACATAAGATTAACATTTGAAAGCAATGCATGAGTTGCTCATATTGGGCTCATGCCCTGTTAATTTGCATTAATCCCCTTTAGATCTGGCATCCCTAAAACAAAATTTATACTATACTCAAGGTGGGAGTATGGATAACTGTGTAGTAATTGAGGCTAATTCCACATGTAAATTTGATCATGGCATCGATGTCAAGCCAGACACCGAATATATGAAACCTAGAACCCCAGATCTTACTTAAAATGTAGTTCTTGTTGTTGCAATATTTTATAGTCTATAACCTCTGTCAAGTCCGCCATTTTTATTTATGAGAAACATGGTAATTTTTATTTATGCTTTGCCATAAACTGTCCAATGGTAACTTTATGTGATACTCGGATTTAGTGCTCCAGTATTGTACTTTTAATTGTTTCCTACACAAATCTATAACAATGTCCTGACATTCCACAGATCTAATGCCACCAGCAGAGATGACCACTGGAGGCATTCTATACCTAGCACATCAAACTCTAATTTCATGATAAACGGGAGCCGTGAAGGGGCTTGCTCAAAGGTCACTGCCCTACATCGACTAGGACTCATCACTTATAAAAGAACGCTCGAACTAGGGAATCTAGCTAACATGGGGACGCTAATGGGGAAACGCTGCACCTGATTTTTAGGGGTGGTACATGATTGTTCAAATGCAGAATCCTTTAGCCCCAGCTTTTCGGAGATGCTAAAATATGGCTCTCCACATTGCTGCAGTAATTGCTGCTTGCGTTATGTAATCTCTTACTACTGTCACGTGTAGACTGCGATGTATGCAGCAAGTTGGGTTGTGAGCCCAGGATGCAGTGAAATGAGCAGGTTTTGCAAAGTAACAAAAGGGTTTATTTTAGAATAAACACAGGAACATAAAGACATGAACTAAACAGATCAGAACTAGAAACTGGAGGAGACTGGGCACAAAAGGGAATAATTTGGCGAAGGAGAGAAGATGCAAGAGGAGAAGGAATCTGAAGTAATAGAGGGATGGCTGGGAGTAGTGGGAAGGGAGGTTAAGAACTAAATGGGAGCAGTCAGGAAAGCATGAGAAATGGCAAGATGAGAAGAGCCTAGAGAGGGAGAGTGGAAATAGACACAAAGGGTACTTAACACGTGGGGCAAGCAATGAATAAACAATAATACCATGTTCATGTATATCTGTTTAGTGTATCAGGCAGGGAACGAGCGATAAGAATGGTCTAGAAGCAAAAGCAATGGTCTGGTACACGGAGATCCTAGATGGGGACAGAAGGTAGCAGGATGGGGGGTACCGGTATGGAGGTGAATGATTGTCCGGATATTGCAGAGGGTATTCAGGAAAGTCTTTGGAATGTGAATCAGAGGTTTTCAGGAGATACTTGGGTAGTTCAGGGAGCTTTCAAAAACAGGTCTTCAGTCTAGGACCTCAATGTGGAAGTGGTTTCTGAAGGGCGTAGCTTCCTGATATGCAGGAATAATCAGGGGAAGGTGAACTCAGGTGGGGCTCCAGGGCTAGAACGTCGGATGCATGCAGAAAGTCCAGGAACATGTATTGTGCATGTTGCAGGGTTTACCGTGGGTGACAGGGGCCAAAGCGTGGTGACCCTGACAACTACAGGGCTTGACAAAGCCAGGAGCCTGGTAGCCACTGGCTCCTAGAATTTTACTCCTGGCTCCTAAATTTGGTGTAAAATAAACTGGAATCTAAAATCAGTCTTTGGCATCTAAAAACATCTATGTTGGCTTCAATGTTTTCTTCCTGTCTCCTACATTTAATGTAAATATATCCAGCCCTAGTGTGTGTGTGTCTGTCTGTGTGTGTCTGTCGTCCATTGACAACCGAGCAAAGAAAATAAGTAAACCAATATCACAACGTATAGATGTTAAAACTATATTATTATTATTAGCCATGGTTTACACGTCTAGGCTCAAAAAAATAGCCGAACAGCACCAGGTAACAAAGTGATAAATTAAATAGAAGCAGCTAAAATCATAATTTGGGTCCGTACAAACCAACTCCCAGAAGCCGAGGCAAGGTTCCTAACGTTTCGGCGAGGATTTGCCTTTATCAAGGTATACCTTTTTAATAAAGGTGAATCCTTGCCAAAACGTTGGCTCCTAACTTTTGTAGCTGCCTCCTAGATTCAAAGCAAATTTGTCAAGCCCTGTCTTACTAATCGCCGTTCCCGCTCCCCATGTTAGGTATAGATGCCCAAAAGGGGCTAGTGTCCGGAATGTGATATGGGTGGCATGCGCTAAACACATGTATTCTGACAGTAACTCTTGCATATCGAGGCGCTAACCATGGAATAGAGCCCATAGTGATATTTTGTAAGTCCATACAGAAGTATCGTTCCTCTAGTCCTTCCGACATCATTAATCCATTTTATTAAAGGCATCATTTGTTTAATCCAGGCATGTCTGCTCCACCCCCCCCAATGTTTCTGAATTAAAATTCCCAGAATTCCTTGAATGCAAAAAAAGATGGCCAGAGTCTCATTGGAGTTGTATGTTAACAACATCTGTTGGTCTGGCGTTTGAGATCCCTGGCCTAATCTGAGCAGAACTTTTATTTTTTTGATGCACCTGGTTTCTTGAGTGTTTGAATGTGAGGTTAATGCTTTTAGTGATGCGACAAAGCGAAGGGGTCCTGTGCGTGACCATACTTGGCAAAGTATTGGTTGGTTTTATGGGTACCTTAGCTGTTATTCTTCAGAGGCAGGTGAAGACTCAACAGTATGCGTCTCCTTATCACTTCTAGAGAAGAATCCTCAAAAATAACACCACCCACATATCAGAAACCGGCTTATGATAGTTTGGTGGCTACGTTTTTGCAATTGCTCTGTAGCCTGGTATTCATGTAACAAGCGTGTGTCCAAACAAACCCAGGCATTCAGAAAGTCCACACCCTAAGCGTTGTGACAGACTTCTCGATATGGTCAAGGTGTTTGTGCCATAAAATGTGGTGCAGGTAACCTGAATCTTGTCGACTTCACTTTTTGTAGAGTTTTTGTTTGTTGTGTAGACTGGAAAAGTGACATAAAAGGGTAAACATAAGGTTAGGTAGCAGTAGTTACATGCGGAAATACAAGACAATGTGAATGTTTGTTTTTGCTGCTGAAGTTCCAGTTCTGCCTGAGGGTGTATATATATATATATATGTATATATTATACATAAAGTGCATTTTAGCTCAGACCAATACTTTGATTTTTATTGTTAATGGTTTACCTTTTTTATAAGTCCTTTTGCAATTAATCTAAAAATTTGGCTCAAATAGACCTTTAAATGAAATACTCTGTCTACAGAATAAAATCTGTGGTACGATCTATTCTTATGTTCAGATGTTTTAATAGTAGGGATTTACCGATACTAGTATCAATATCCGTGCCAATACTGGCATTTACACGAGTACTGTTTAATGCATTCTATGTGTGTGTGTGTGTGTGTGTGTGTCTGGACTCGCCGCTCTCGTGGGGGGGGGGGGTCCCGGCAGGCATCCGGTGCGGCGATTCAGGCCGGTGTTCTCCTTGCACCAGCGGCCACCTGGCACTCCAGTACTGGCTGGGTGTCTGGCCCGGGCATCCCCTCCAGGCCCACCGGCCGGTAGTTTACAGTGCCTGGAGGTACCCAACATGGCGACCATCACGTGATCTCGGCGTGGGGGCATGTCCCTACACGCTAATGAGCAAGAGAAAGCCACGGGAGGTGCCCACCATCTGGGGGGGTGTCTACCGGTTAGGCAGAATGGAAAGGGCGCTATAGCAACCAGGCACCCCTCTGACCTATGGAGGCGTGGCTGGAGGCTGCGTTCCCTCCCTGCGGGGGTGTGCACCTGACCGGCTCCCTATTTAAACCCCAGTCCTTCCTCTGTTCAGTACCTGGTTGTCTGCTTTCTTAGCTGTCTTCCAGGTTCCCCTAACCTGACTCTTTCTGATGACAAATTTGGCTTATTCTTCTGACCTCGCAAGTACTCCGCCGGCCCCGACCTTTTGACTATTCCCACGACTACTCTACCGGATTTTCCCACAGATACCTTGCTTTGCAACCCTTCTCCTTAAACCCTCGCCTGCCATCTACCGCATACTGGTCTCCACCTACGGAAGGCATGACAGTGTGTGTGTCCATACATTTCAATACTGACATAAACTGCTTTCAGCAAAATCCTAAATAATTTAATGGAAAGCGGTCACCTGATTATTAAAGTACCAGTACTCGTATCGGTGAGTACCGAGGGGGGGGGGTGCATGCCTATTATATAGTCTTTTCAAATATACATTGGGCCACCTTATACACTACAGATATTAGTGACTTTCACGGCAGGACTTAAATCTGGTTTACCATGTAGACTAGAGGTCAGTATTTCCGATCATGCTCAACCTAATTTGTTGCTGAGCATCATGGGAGAGTGTTTCAAAACACCTGGGGCCCTATTCCATAGTTGTTGGTAAAATGGAGATGGAGACCGTACCATTTTTTTATCGTCCGTATTCCAGAGTAGGCCTTTTCTTGGCACCTGTTCCTGGAACAAAGCTTCAAGCTGCCAGATACCAGCAGCGTGGTGTCACAAATATCGGCTTGTGGAGTCCATAGGACTCCTCCCTAGCCACGACCCGCAAGACTCCATGAGCCGAACACCCCTGTGTTCGGTTTGCATTCGAACTCGAACAATTTCAAAAGTTCGCGTTTGAACTCGTACCGAACTCAATGCAAGTTAATGGGAGTCAAAAAAAGTTCGGTTTTTAGAGTGCCCTCCAAGAGGGCATATATGCAAGATATTTGCCATAAAAGGTGTATGGGGGTCCTGGTAGTTATTTATTAGTTATAAATTATTCTTTTTCGAACCGAACACGCCAAAAAGTTAGTTTGCGAACGGCCAAAGTTCGAATTGAACTCTGAACTGATCGAACCGAACAGCTCATCCCTAGTCGTGGCCACTAGCTCGCTCTTGCGAGACCGTGCGGATGAATTGCAGAGGGCGATTAGGAACTAATTTGTTCCCACCAGTCTCACTCTGCTTCTATTGAAGCAGTGAATCCTGCTGCCCTATTCACCACGTGATAAGAGGAGTATGAGATTTAATATGGGGGGGGGGGTGTATAGGAGAGTGTATTTCAGTGAAATAACTTATCCTGGTTGGAAACGCAAGCTACTCTGAAATGGCTTGCACTAATAAATAAATATACGAGACATTGATTTACGGTTTCCTCGCACGAGGAAACCACATTTGCGGCGCAAGTAAGAGAAGATATATCACTGTTTAGTTGCACATTTTAATATAGGGAGAATTAAGAAGCTGGCACTGTTTTATTTGGTACTAGTTGTAAAGCCTGCCCAGAGGGCAGTCTATTGTGGATATACTGCCCCTGCTCGTGGATACTGCCCCAGCACGTGGATATTGCCCCAGCACGTGGATATTGCCCCAGCACGTGGATACTGCCCCAGCTCGTGGATATTGCCCCAGCTCGTGGATACTGCCCCAGCTCGTGGATACTGCCCCAGCTCGTGGATACTGCCCCAGCTCGTGGATATTGCCCCAGCTCGTGGATATTGCCCCAGCTCGTGGATACTGCCCCAGCTCGTGGATACTGCCCCAGGTCGTGGATGGATACTGCCCCAGGTCGTGGATATTGCCCCAGCACGTGGATGGATATTGCCCCAGCACGTGGATGGATATGCCCCAGCACGTGGATGGATACTGCCCAGCACGTGGATGGATACTGCCCCAGAACGTGGATACTGCCCCAGCACGTGGATACTGCCCAAGCACGTGGATACTGCCCCAGCTCGTGGATACTGCCCAGCACGTGGATACTGCCCAAGCACGTGGATACTGCCCAAGCACGTGGATACTGCCCCAGCTTGTGGATACTGCCCCAGCACGTGGATACTGCCCCAGCACGTGGATACTGCCCCAGCACGTGGATACTGCCCCAGCACGTGGATATTGCCCCAGCTCGTGGATATTGCCCCAGCTCGTGGATATTGCCCCAGCTCGTGGATACTGCCCCAGCACGTGGATATCGCCCCAGCACGTGGATATCGCCCCAGCACGTGGATATCGCCCCAGCACGTGGATATCGCCCCAGCACGTGGATATCGCCCCAGCACGTGGATATCGCCCCAGCACGTGGATACTGCCCCAGCACGTGGATACTGCCCCAGCACGTGGATACTGCCCCAGCTCGTGGATACTGCCCCAGCTCGTGGATACTGCCCCAGCTCGTGGATACTGCCCCAGCTCGTGGATACTGCCCCAGCTCGTGGATATTGCCCCAGCTCGTGGATACTGCCCCAGCACGTGGATATACTGCCCCAGCACGTGGATATACTGCCCCAGCACGTGGATATACTGCCCCAGCACGTGGATATACTGCCCCAGCACGTGGATATACTGCCCAGCACGTGGATATACTGCCCCAGCACGTGGATATACTGCCCCAGCACGTGGATATACTGCCCCAGCACGTGGATATACTGCCCCAGCACGTGGATATACTGCCCCAGCACGTGGATATACTGCCCCAGCACGTGGATATACTGCCCCAGCACGTGGATATACTGCCCCAGCACGTGGATATACTGCCCCAGCACGTGGATATACTGCCCCAGCACGTGGATATACTGCCCCAGCACGTGGATATACTGCCCCAGCACGTGGATATACTGCCCCAGCACGTGGATATACTGCCCCAGCACGTGGATATACTGCCCCAGCACGTGGATATACTGCCCCAGCACGTGGATATACTGCCCCAGCACGTGGATATACTGCCCCAGCACGTGGATATACTGCCCCAGCACGTGGATATACTGCCCAGCACGTGGATATACTGCCCCAGCACGTGGATATACTGCCCCAGCACGTGGATATACTGCCCCAGCACGTGGATATACTGCCCAGCACGTGGATATACTGCCCCAGCACGTGGATATACTGCCCAGCACGTGGATATACTGCCCCAGCACGTGGATATACTGCCCCAGCACGTGGATATACTGCCCCAGCACGTGGATATACTGCCCCAGCACGTGGATATACTGCCCCAGCACGTGGATATACTGCCCCAGCACGTGGATATACTGCCCCAGCACGTGGATATACTGCCCAGCACGTGGATATACTGCCCCAGCACGTGGATATACTGCCCCAGCACGTGGATATACTGCCCCAGCACGTGGATATACTGCCCCAGCACGTGGATATACTGCCCCAGCACGTGGATATACTGCCCCAGCACGTGGATATACTGCCCCAGCACGTGGATATACTGCCCCAGCACGTGGATATACTGCCCCAGCACGTGGATATACTGCCCCAGCACGTGGATATACTGCCCCAGCACGTGGATATACTGCCCCAGCACGTGGATATACTGCCCCAGCACGTGGATATACTGCCCCCCAGCACGTGGATATACTGCCCCCCGCTCGTGGATATACTGCCCCCCGCTCGTGGATATACTGCCCCCCGCTCGTGGATATTGGCCCCCCCGCTCGTGGATATTGGCCCCCCCGCTCGTGGATATACTCACCTACATCGGCCCTCCAGCGATGGCGGTCCCGCTTCCAGCGTCCTCTCTCTCTCTCCGTTGGTCGCCGGGATGACGTCACGGAAGCCTTTGACCCCCGGGGTCAAAGGCTTTCGTGACGTCATTCCGGCGACCAACGGAGAGAGAGAGGATGCTGCAAGCGGGACCGACGATGTCGGTGAGTATGTTTTGGGAACCTCGGCCCTGATCCCCAGCGGTGACCTCCTCCGGTTGCCGCTGGCAGCTCGGCGGGCCTCTAGGCTTAGGCGAGTCCCCGGCTCGGCTGGGCCTGTAGGCCCAAACCGAACCGGGGGCTCGCCTAAGCCTAGAGGCCCGCCGAGCAGCCAGCGGCAGCCGGAGAAGGTCACCGCTGGAGGATCGGGGCCGAAGTTCCCAAAAAAATACACCCCAAAATCGGCCCTGAGCTCCAGCGGAGACCTCCTCCGGCTGCCGCTGGCTGCTCGGCGGGCCTCCAGGCTCAGGCGAGCCCCCGGCTCGGTTTGGGCCTACAGGCCCAGCCGAGCCGGGGACTCGCCTAAGCCTAGAGGCCCGCCGAGCACCCAGCGGCAGCCGGAGGAGGTCACCGCAGGAGGATCGGAGGCGAGGTTCCCAAAACATACTCCCCTAAATCGGCCCCGAGCTCCAGCGGTGACCTCCTCCGGCTGCTCGGCGGGCCTGTAGGCCTAGGCAACCCCCGGCTCGGTTTGGGCCTGTAGGCCCAAACCGAGCCGGGGGCTCGCCTGAGCTTGGAGGCCCGCCTAGCAGCCTGCGACAGCCCCAGCTGGAGTTCCGGGCCAATGTAGGGTGGATGTTGCCAAAACATACTCACCCACATCGGTCCCTAACTCCTCCAGCGATGGCGGTCTCAGCTCGCAGCGTCCTCTCTCTCTCTCAGTTGGTCGCCGGCATGATGTCACGAAAGCCTTTGACCCGGGTCAAAGGCTTTCGTGACATCATGCCGGCGAGCAACGGAGAGAGAGTGGACGCTGCGAGCTGAGACCGCCATCGCTGGAGGATTTAAGGGCAGATGTGGGTGAGTATGTTGTGAACTGGCGCAGGACTCGAGGCCGATGTAGGTGAGTATATGCTCTCAACACCCACCCTTTCTAGCTCGCCCGGTATCCAAGATTAAGGCAAGCCCCCGGCTTGGCGTGGGCCTAGAGGCCCAGCCGAGCCGGAGACTCGCCTGAGCCTCCCGGCCCAGTCGAGTCCCCGGCTTGGCTGGACCTCTAGGCCCACGCCAAGCCGGGGGCTTGCCTTAAGCTTGGATTCATGGGCGAGCTAGAAAGGATAGGTGTTGAGAGCATATACTCACCTACATTAACCCAGAGCTCCAGCGGTGACTGTCGTCCGACTGTCACAGGCTGTTCGGGCGCCTCCAAGCTCAGGCGAGCCCCCTGGCTTGCCTTTGGCCTACAGGCCCAGCTGAGCCGGGGGCTCGCCTGAGCTAGGAGGCCGGCCGAACAGCCTGTGACAGCCATCGCTGGAGCCCCGAGCCAATGTAGGGGGATGTAGGTTACACATACTCACCGACATCGGCCCTTCTCCAGCGATGGCGGTCCCGCTTCCAGCGTCCTCTCTTTCTCCGCCGGTCGCCGGCATGATGTCACGAAACCGTTTGACCCTGGCATGTTGACCCGGAGTCAAAGGCTTTCGTGACGTCATGCCGGCGACCAACGGAGAGAGAAGACGTTGGAAGCGGGACCGCCATCGCTGGAGAAGGGCCGATGTCGGTGAGTATGTGTATGGCAACACCCTCTTACATTGGCCCGGAGCTCCAGCGGTGACCTCCTCCGGCCGAGCAGGCTGCTAGGCGGGCCTCCAAGCTCAGGCGAGCCCCCGGCTCGGTTTGGGCCTACAGGCCCAAACCGAGCCGGGGGGTTGCCTAGGCTTACAGGCCCGCCGAGCAGCCGGAGGAGGTCACCGCTGGAGCTCGGGGCCGATTTAGGGGAGTATGTTTTGGGAACCTCGCCTCCGATCCTCCTGCGGTGACCTCCTCCGGCTGCCGCTGGGTGCTCGGCGGGCCTCTAGGCTTAGGCGAGTCCCCGGCTCGGCTGGGCCTGTAGGCCCAAACCGAGCCGGGGGCTCGCCTGAGCCTGGGGGCCCGCCGAGCAGCCAGCGGCAGCCGGAGGAGGTCTCCGCTGGAGCTCAGGGCCGATTTTGGGGTGTATTTTTTTTGGGAACTTCGGCCCCGATCCTCCAGCGGTGACCTTCTCCGGCTGCCGCTGGCTGCTCGGCGGGCCTCTAGGCTTAGGCGAGTCCCCGGCTCGGCTGGGCCTGTAGGCCCAAACCGAGCCGGGGGCTCGCCTGAGCCTGGAGGCCCGCCGGAGACTGTCACCGCTGGAGGATCGGGGCATCTGGCCGTGTAAACACACGGGTAGCTGCGAGCGGCTCGTGCCGTTTTTTTTTTTTTTTCACGCGGCCGGCACGCGCAGCTACCTGTGTGTTTTAACGGCCGCTTTCAAATGTCCGTCGCGCATGCGCAGTAGGGTTTTGGCGACGGACAGTTTTTAGCTTACTCTTTTATAGTATAGATGTATTTTATTTTTTTCCGTGAAAAAACATTATAGACCCTAAAGTGCCTTTTGCGATGTATTATACACAAATTTTTATTTTTTTTTGCCCCGCTCATGAGATTCTTTATGGCGGGTGGGCTTATGCTTAGAATGGCCATTTTAAGAAAACCAAAAATTCAAATTTTTATGTAGGCATTTACAGGGTTGAACACATGACACACTTTTTTGTTCTTTGTATTGAAGTGGAATCAGGCTGGAAGATGGCCACCAGTAGAAGCCAGGCGGCCATCTTGTTCAGAACATTGGTTCACTTGAAAATAACTAGGTAGGTTTTAGCTGAAACTAGAATGAAGCATACGTAGACACTTAGGAATGTGTTAGATTAGCAGAAAAGCAATTAAAAACCTGAGAAAGATCTAGGCTGTTCCTGGCACGAAGGGACAGCATGAGAAGTGGATACACCAAGGTCACAGAGGCCCGCAGAGAGACAAAGGGGAGCAGAGAAGATAGACCAGGTGTTACCCGCAACAAATAAACACGGGCACTAGGGAGGCGAGCACAGCCCGGACCGAATGTAGTAGCTAATCATGATCTGCCGAAACTAACATGAAGTTTGCCAATTTACGGCCAATTTAATGGAATGTCTTTGTTTTAGACTAAGGGAGGTATTAACCCACGTGGGGTGGGATAGTGTCACCGGGAGGTGGGCTAATTGGGATGTACCTAATTATGTATTCGGGGCATAAGACCCCTTGTCGGGGTGAGTTCGGGGCTCAGTCTTTGCGATTCAATCCTGTCTGAGCATCTGTGATATCACAATAAAGTTTGCCTTTCCTGAAGAGACTCGTGTTCAGACAATCCTTGCTCGTGTCCGGTCCGGCCTCGTCCCGAGGGAACCAAGTGGATTCCGGTAACATTTCAAGCTCAGCTTGCGGCTCAAATGGAATGGCGTTCCTGTCAAACGAGTTAGAGGAGACGTTATGTGTAACATTTTCTGTAGTTGGCTTATCGACAACTATGGAATATGACCCCCGGAGGGCCAAGGTTGTTGCCCTTTGTAGACGGGCCTAGGCTTTGCTGTTAACTAGGCCCACTATAGTTGTAACAGCGTGACTCTGGTGTCGCCTGTGTTAGGTTGGACCTAATATGGTTTTCCCATCTAGCAAGTTTCTTTCTCTCCTCACTTTTCCCTTTGTTGTCTGCATTCCTGTCAGAACAAGACTTTTCCATTTTGCAATATAGCCCCTTCCATTCCAGTGACTGCAATGTGCCCAATGCCTCTTTTATTTAACGTGTCCATTTTTGCATGGAAGATACAAAATTATCACTAATAGTAATTCTAAAAAGGCATTGTAATGTGTTTTTTTTTTTTTTTTTTTTTTTTGTAGAGCTGTGCATTTGTTTCGGAAAAATTCGGAACAAAATTTGATAATTTGTATTCGAAAGTACTTCCGAATAACGAATCTATACGATATGAATTCGAAACGGTATAACGAATTTATTTCATTTTACACTGTGTCGTCATCCTAAAAGAAAAATTTGATTAACTGAAACTATTGCATTTGAAATGAACTATGGAATTGCTCTTAACTTACAAGTAATAGTCAGCAAAGAATTTTATGAAACAAATTTTGTTTCACTGTTTAATTTGACTCCAATACTTAATCTGTGACATAGGTTAAAATTTAACCCTAGCTTTTCTTTTATCTAGTGATCCAAAATTCGACTTGACATCAACTATTGACTTGATATATGAAATTTCGACATTACAAATCGAAATGATTTAAAAACTAAACAAATTTTTCAGCCACGCACATCCCTAACTGTTTAGGATTATTTCTTTTAATGAAGATTTTTTTTATTCTTTTACACAGCATTGTATTCTGCCAATTACAGCTGTGTGACACAAGGGGTGTCGCCTCTGTCGGGGACAAAACAGAACAATCTGTACCACAGAAAGTTTTGTACAAAAAGATCCATAGTACATTAAAGACGTTCTGTGACTGTCGGCCATTTCTAAATCAAAGAGTGCTAAAAACTCATAACTTGTTTGTCCATTTTAAAAATCAGAATTTTTAGAAAAAACTAAGGGAAAGTTATCCTCCCCATATTGAAAGGCTAAACCATTACAGGTTATTTCCATTACAACAGAGGTCAGGTTCCTGAACTTGGTAGATTTCTTGGGTAGGTGTCCTATACAGAAGTAAATGTTTATCTGTGACCTTTCTTTTAGTATGGCTTTTTTTCTTTTTCTCCTAGGAAAAGTAGATTGAGTTTCTTATATATATATATATATATAATTTTTTTTTTTTATTTTATTGAAACGTTTTAACCATTTCTAGGAGACGTGAATATTTTTGTAATACCTTTTAATTTTAAATGATGCTAAAACCTTTTTTTTTTTTCCTTTTTGTAGGTGAGATTGTAGTGAACGAAGTGAATTTTGTCAGGAAATGTATCGCTTCGGACACCAGCCTGTACGACCTGTGGGGGAAGTTAATTTGTACCAACTTCAAAATTTCTTTCACTACAGACAGCCCAATGCCCTTTCAGGTTTGTCCCCCCCCCCCATTTATTTCAGCAGCTGTTTGACTGTAGTCTTGCTTTAAATTATTAATACTTAATTACCGTACCTAATGTCAATAAATCCCAAGTATTATGCAATTTTGTGGAAGCCGTAAAATGCACTCAACAAAGATTTGCCCTGGAGCTGCAACTACTTATAAAAATGTATAAGCTACTGTTGTCTCTTTCCTTCTCTTTGTATTAGTATTTTTTCTTTTTTTGCATGAAACCTTGTCATGTTTGGTATCATTGGAAAGGTGGTACTCTGGCCTTTCCAGTGATATCTCACCTGACTCTCTCTGCCCCCATAGCAGATACATACAGCAATCCAATGGCCCATCAATGCATTATCCTTTCTATGGGACATGGGCCCGGAGCAGCTACACGTTAATGTCCTTATCAATAGTTACTGCCTCCATCCTCTTTTTTTTTTTTTTTTATTATTCTACTGCAGCTTGTCATTTGAAGGAACTTATTTTGTTGTGTTTATTAAATCCTAATATTTATTTCTTCAACTGCAGAAATTTAACTACAGGAACCTCCTCCTTGGGGAACATGACATCCCACTGACCTGTATCGAGCAAATTGTTGTAGGTATGTATTGTTAAATACAATATAAACAGTTTGTGTGTGTCAGTGCCAGTGTCACAGTATAGGTTCAGGTGCCTTTTTTTAAATCCTCCTTCCTTACAGAATAAATGTAAATCTAATTACATTATTTTACTTGATGGAAATGCCTGTGAAAAAGAAAAAAACCCTCCCATTTGTCCCTGGAGTTAAATTCTGTATGTAAAATAATAATGGTGGGGCGAACGCTAGGGGATTTAATTTATTGAAGGAAATTCCATTGTTAAAAAGAAGCAGGTGTGGAATCTGTCCCCTAGGAAGAATGTACGGATTGCTAGAATGCTCCCATTGTTCTACCTAGTCTTTTTATTTTATGTGGAAAGTCGCAGTTCATGCATTACTCTTCAACCGAGCACTTCCCATGCAAACAGACAATGTGTTCTGATTAAAAATTTAAAAAAGGTGTCGTTTCCCCCCTCCCTAATCAGAGGCACTTGAAACCCCATAAACACGTGTGCTCCAGAGACCTGTAAGAATACTTAGATGTTACCTGTTCCTGTTGAACTGCACAAAGTGATTTTACATCTTCGGGGTTAACATAAATCACTGCAACTGTAATAAGCCTGACATTTTGGTACCAGACATCCCAACTGTCCTGTCTCAGTGGTACAGTCCCAATTTTTTAAACTATTTTCTTTTAATAGGGAACAGAAATTGTCACCTAATGGCGCAAAAAAAAACATGTATACAGGTGTTTTTCATAAACCATGAGCCGCACCCCCATAAAGGGTTCACTCTATATATTTGATACTTGTATCATAGTAATTTTTTTTTAATCTCTCTAAGAGCTCAAACAAAATCTAGTGGCAAATTGCATGTACATTAACAGGGTCATTCAGAGAGAGGTGAAAACCAGGAGAAGAGAACAACCTAGACCAAATAGCCGATTTGGAAAGTGAGATAAATGGGAGAATTTTTCTTTGGCTATTTTGATACAGAATTTTCACTTCTCCAGTCATTCTCCTGGTTTTCACCTCTCTCTGAATAACCCTGTAAGCGTGTGTGTGTGTGTGTGTGTTGTCCAAAATGTTTGCTTACATGAAATAGAGCTGGTTCCCATAGGCAATTTTTTTTTTTTTTTTTTGCATGGTGCCGACTTTGGGGCAGCACAGGCATAGCTTGATTTTTATTCTTCTTCCAGATGTTCCTCTAGAACAGTGGTCCTCAAGTAACCTGTAACAGCCCAGGTTTTGCAGATCACCTTGGGGAAATGCAGACTGAATCTGGCAATCACTGAGCAGCAAATCCTATCACCTGTGCTGTGCTTCACATATCTGGCAAACCTGGCCTGTTTAGGGGTGCTTGAAGACCAGGGTTGGGAACCGCTGCTCTAGAGCATATGGAGAACTACATAGAGTAGTGAGTCTTTACAGGTGTGAGCGGCCAGAGACTGGGGATCATGGAGACTTACTGGATTTAGAGAGTATAGTGTAACTCTACCCAAGTATTTCCATCTTTTGACACTTTTAAGGATAGCGTCAAGACAAAAATGTCACACTGGACCTTGTCTACAGTTGGCGATTATAGAGAAGGAATATAAATGGGTAAAATGAAATCTTAATTTCTGGCATTCGTGTGTGTCTGTATAGAATAGAATAGAATAGAATTTAAACTTTAAGCATGTACACATACACTTGTTATGCAAGCATCAACGTTTCAGTCCCTAGTACTGGACTTTCATCAGGATATTTATAAAGTATTTTACCAGGAAGGATACATTGAGATTTCTCTCGTTTTCCAGTTAGCTCCTGACAAAGTCATCATTTTATGATAAGTCATTGTAGTTGTAGTTTTATTTACTGTTCTACATTAATGGCTCTAAAGCTGTGGCTTCCTGTTGGGATTTTGGGTGGATTTATGATCTCTCGCTGCCGGCGAGTCCATTAAGAGAAGGCGTACTCATCCCGCTGTCTCCTGGAGTTTCTCTCTAATTTATTATACATTTTTTACATTCTTTTTTCTGTCTTTAAGTCAAAGCACAGAAGAACATTGCATTTATTATGTGACCGTGTTTAATGATGCAAAGGATTTTTTTTCTTTGGATATAAAATATATCCTAAAAATACATGTAGAGAGCTCCATTCGCCATGCGTGAGCGGCTGTTGACAAGCACAAAATCACTGTAATAAAGTCTCGCTTGTCTGCTTCGGCTCGGCTAATCACACGTTGTTTTAGACGCATTGGCAGATAATTCTCTACGTAATTATTTGAGCTAGCGCCGACCTGTGCAACTTGTTTGGTAATTCTGTGCTTGGTCGATAGAGCCCATCATATCTTTTATTGCGTCAGCGGTGTGACGAACTATGAGCCGGACACTTCTAATTCAAATGGAATGCGGGGTGGGTGGTTGAGCTTTTTAGGGGGAAAAACTATGGTTTATCATAGCTGCAATGCATCAAACATATTTTACAGAAATATGTAATGATGTGACACACCATTTAAATGTCAAACAGATCCAGATGTGCGCGGAAGGCAGCTGGGATCCACTCAGAAAGGGGAAAGAAAGTCCAGTGACTGGTTTGCCAAGAATGTGAAAACGTAACTTTTTTTTTTTCCTTTTTCCTCCAGTGAATGAAACGAAGCGGAAACAGAAAATCCTCACATTCAACAAAAAACTGAAATTCAACCCAACCGAATTAATTATTTATTGCAAGGACTTCCGTATCCAGCGTTTTCGTTTTGATGAAGCTGGACCAGAGAGCGCAAAAAAGGTAATTATGGTGCGAGTCTTTGGTTCGCAAGCTTTCACTTCAGAGTTGGAAGCGACTTTTTAAAGCAAGTGGCGCACGTCTTCGTAAAAAAAAAAAAAAAAAAAATCTAGTCTGCAGAAATGTAAGATTTCACTGCTGGGGCCTGTCCCTCCGTAATTGCTCCTGATTTTAAGCTCTCCACTGTCAGAAATGCTTAATATAACAGATTAATGTCCTGCGAGCAGGAGCCGTTATGAGGTCTTCAGAGTGCGCTGGTATGTGCAAGCTTAATAAATTACACCCTTTTATTATGACATATATCTGAGCAGATTCCTGTTTGAAAAGCTGTAAATGATCACAAAAAAAAATGCATTTATAGAACTGGATACACAGGCCAAAATTCCTTTCCACCTAATTTCTTTTCACATGCATTTAAAGCACTGCATGCCGCTGCGCAATACAATGTTGATCGACAGGCTTGAGATACAACCCGGAAGCTACTTTTTAGATACTTGAGTATAGCGCGACCCGAATATAAGGCGATGGATAGAGATTTATTATGGAAATGTGAGAATACTTGACTCGAATATAACGCGAGGAGCAAAATTATAAAAGTATACTGTACCGATAAACCATTAAAATCCTTCCAGTTTCTCGCACCAGTTAGGTTCCCCCTCAGGCCAGGGTGCTCTGCTCTAGAATGATTACAGTTGTTGCTAAGTATGAAGCCGCCGGCCACCTGTCTTCTTTACTAGCGATTTTTAGATGGCCGGCGGAGGCGAGCGAGGTGATTGGTTTAAACTGAGCTTGCCCTCTGGCCATGATGGATCCCACCTCTCCCAAATCCGGGAGTTCCTGTAGTGTTTGCAAGCATCAGGGAGCCTGCATTCATTTCAGTGACACTACCAGAACTTCCAGGAGACTTGGGATCCAGAGCAAGGCAATTTTTTTTTTTTTTTTTTACATGCGATGC
This sequence comes from Leptobrachium leishanense, assembly GCA_009667805.1. Taxonomy (NCBI): domain Eukaryota; kingdom Metazoa; phylum Chordata; class Amphibia; order Anura; family Megophryidae; genus Leptobrachium; species Leptobrachium leishanense. The sequence continues at coordinate 74,728,707 of CM019065.1, forward strand.
AGATGTCTCGCATATAACGAGACCCCTCCAATTTAAAGGTAAATTTTTGTCCCCAAACTCTAGCGGTTTACTCGACTATCTACTTGAAATCAGAGAAATCTGTTTTGGGTCACAATGGCATGAATAAAGTCATCTGATACTCACGTACAGGTTTCTTCTATGCTTTTGGATTAATTTTTTTTGAGTTTCGTTCTGTTGGAATCCGCTTCACCAACACTAGGAATGTTTCAAACAGATCTCCTAGATCGACACTGGACCCATTTAAAGGATTTCTAACAGCTTTATCAAGCCCGATATTTTATGTCAGCTGTTGTTATTCTTTGTTGGATTCTGTCCTTACCGTGCTTCGCGGGCCTCCAGCACCGTGCATGGAGACCCAGGACTGCTGCGATCATACATCCCATGGCATCCCCTGGGGGTGATTTTTGTTTCTTTCTGAGCTAGTGTGTATGCACACTGATGGGTTACTCAGTGGTGGTTGTGGACTCATGTCATGCTGTTGGTGTGGCTTTGGTGGTCTTAAACTTGTGCTTATTGGACTGACTGGCCTGTGGAGACGACATGATGACTGGGGACTGGTGGGAGTGGTTGGGACTCCTTAATGGCACCTTATTTGAACCAGTTGTCTTCCCTGGAAAAATGTCTTATTAGGGCTCTTGATTTAACAGATGCCCAATATCAAATGACTTGGATCGGGGTCACAAAAAACTTGATCGAGACATCCCTAACCAGTACAAAGACTGACATATAAACTCCTCAGCAGGTTTAAACCGGTGATATCTGGAACATCTTGATTGTCTGTGCTAGATTATCTAATAAAGTCAACCATTCCTTTTATCGACCAGTCTGTAGACCTTCTCCCTGATTTTTGAGCTACAGTAGCATTGTTTGCCATGTGGTTTGATCTTTTATCATGCCCATGATGACCTTCCTAGCTTTACCCGATTTTTACTGGTCTGATCTTGCCAACTCCAAACTGGCTGCGCCTCATTGCTGCCCTTTAAGAGAATCGATGCTTCGCATTGGATTTTCAGTCTGTTACTCTTGAATCAGTGAATTTGCAAGTTAAATTTATATGTTTATGTGTTTGTTTTTCAACTTATTTAAGCTAGAATTTCCCCTGACGGTTCGTGGTGCCGTTGTGTGACCTGACACAACAGTGTGACATGTTTTCTCCGAGCTCGATTGGGCACCTGTAACTACGATTATTTACCTTCATTAAAGAAGGAATGTCAGACCCTTGGGTCAAAGTGGCAATTTTAATTATTTGGAGGTTGTCCAGACAATGTTTTGGCTGAACCGTGAGTCTTTTGTCGGCAAGGCCTGACCTTTCAGCCGTAAAGTTGTCTGGATAACCTCAAATAAAATTGCCACTTTGAGACCTGTGGGCCTGGCCTTCTTTACCTGCCAGGTCTCTCTGTACGTAGGAAAAACTGAATTTACTATGTGTTGGCAGACACGGTCACTGAATTGCAAAATTCCTTGTTAATCTCCTGAAATTTGTCGGCAAATAAAAAAAAAAAAGGGAAAATTCCTCTGACAAAGGGTGACGCTTTCTTCTTACTCAACAAATGTTTAAAAGGTCAGGAAGAGGTGAAAAGCAGAATTATTTATCAGCACTTGAAGTGCACAGCACGGTGTTTCTGCTCCAAATCTTTACATCCTGACCTGGTCCTGGAATTACAGTAATTGTCCTTCATTCGCAAAAATGGTGCAACAAACCCTTTGCTTTTATTTACATATTCAGGGCCGTCATTTCTAAATACATTAGAAACATAGAAACATAGAAAAATGTCGGCAGATAAGAACCTTTCGGCCCATCTAGTCTGCCCAATTACATGGATACTTTACTTGGATTTATCTTTTGTTTAGGATAGCCTTATGCCTATCCCATGCCTGCTTAAATTCAATTACTGTTTTGGCCTCTACCACTTCAACTGGAAGACTGTTCCATGTATCCACCACCCTCTCAGTAAAATAATGCTTCCTGATGTTACTTTTAAACCTTTGCCCCTCTAATCTAAGACTATGTCCTCGTGTTTTGCTATTTTGTTTCCTTTTGTTCTAGATATCTAATTTATTCAGAATATAGAGTGCTGGTGACGCATCCATTTTTTTTTTTCCTTTGTTGCATTGTATGTTAAATGGTCTGAATACTTTAAAGGGACACTGTAGACCAGGGGTCCGTATCTTTGGCTCCCTGATGTTTTGGGAACTACATCTCCCGTAATGCTCAGTCACCCATTAGGCTGACTGAGCCACATGGGAAATGTAGTCAGCCTAATGGGTGACTGAGCATTGTGGGAGATGTAGTTCCCGAAACATTATAGAGCCAAGGTTCCTGACTCCTGCTCTAGACAATGTGACCACCTAATCTTATCTGTGGCAACACTGCTGTGAGCTCCGTTCTCGCTCTCCCCAATCTGGGGGATTCGGAGGGCTAATTCAACCATCCAAATGCAGGGCCTTAGTCCTGCCAGACCCTCAGCTCAGGGATGTCTCTTCTCGGGTTTCCTGGGCATGGAGACCTTTGGGAACAAGCCTTATCCAATTGTATCAGCCTTCTTGCGCTGAGCCATTGGATTGGCTGGAGGAACCAGCCACCTTGCAGTCACGAGATCTGTTGAGCTGGAAGACTATCATATCCTGCAGAGATCAGAGGGAGACGAGTGCTGGATCCAGGGGTGTTTTAAGGTCTGACCCCCTCCCCACCCCCTCAAATTGTACCCCCCACACATCCCTAGCATTCATTGTAACCGTGACCATCCGTGTAACCCTATATCATGTTGCAGGACATTTCTGGGCAGGCCTTTTTTAGATTTGGCTCATAGGTTTCCCAGTGACCCAGTTACAGATCTCCTCCAGATAGAAAAATGTCAACTGAGACCGAAGAGAAGATGGACCACTCTGGTGCAGCATAAATGGAAAGGGGAGAGCTGTAGGGTGGGGCTCCACAAGGATTAATAAACGCCCCCATCTTTATCTTCACTTTTTCTTGCCTAGCCAGAGTCGCTCTTTTAATGATTTGGGGGGAATAATTTTCGAGAAGTGGGCAAATACCCACTTGGTGTTTGGTTGAGCCATAAGTGTATACAGAGCAACAGATGGCGGACAACACTGTCCACATGATGTCAATTGCTTGATTTATTTATTTTTAATATATAGTATATGCTTAACATATTATTTTTTTAATTTCAGGTTTGCCTTGCGCTCGCACATTACTCCCAACCAACAGATCTGCAGCTCCTGTTTGCATTTGAATATGTTGCCAAATCTTACCATAGACCAGGTAAGAACAATTCATTTAGAAATGGGCGAGTGGTCCGTTCCTAGATTGCCTTTTCATATTAAAGAGACGGACGTGCAACAAATAACATACAAATTTTGTTAAATATTTTTGTATTCTTCTCATGGTATGTGTAGGACATGTCCTGATGAAAGCTCAAAGAGGAGTCCAAACAATGACTATTAGAACTACGAGTTGATAACTATTTTGAAATTTTTATGGAGAAGACCGGAATTGCTGTCAGTTTTTGCTTTTTTTTTGTATATATGGAACATATATTGCACACACCTTGTATACAAAAGGAAAGCCACAAGACTTACTGGGTCTTACTGTTTATGTTCAAACTAGACTCTTGTGTATATGTGTGAAGTATATGTAATCTTCACATCTGTACAGTTTTTCTCGTTAGACATGATCCGATTTGTTATCTGCTGTAACAGTCACATCTCTCACTCCTTGTTTGAAATGACATGACGTCCCTACCCGGGCAGGGACAGCACAAGCATGTTTACTTTCCTTTGTCTGTTTTGTGTTTTATATAAACCCTGGCTTCAAAGCAATCCTGTAGATGATGGCATGCACATGCCCTAGCATCTCTGCCCGATGTGAAGATCGGGGAATTATGTTCAGGCTGCAAATATGTGTGCGTGTATATATCTTTTCTACCAGCTGCTGATGTTGCATGTGGCAATGAAGGCATGCTATACCAAAAAGACTATAGGGACCTGTTGTGTCACAATCTGATCATATGACACGCGGTATTCAGACATTCCTTATGATGTTGGATTTCACTGGAAATTTCTGAAATCAGGGCTGTCAAACTCTGGCCATCTAGATATTTCTGAAGTACAAATCCCAGGATTCTCTGGCCTTTGATTGCATTGAAAGAATTCTGGGAATTGTAGGCATCAACATCTGGGAGGCTGAGACCTGGTCTAAGGGGTTTGTAGAACGGACCTGCTGGCCCACACACTGACCTACAGTGCAAGGTTTCAAAGCCAACACGGCCTCATCCACTGCAATAGACAACTGCCTCGGCTGTCTATTCCACTGCCTGTAGTTACTGCACATCATGAGTGTAACAGATCTCTGTTCCCCGACTGGGTCACATCCGCTAATACGGCTCTTTTGCCAGACCTCCGTTCTCACACCAGCAGTCTTTTGTGACTTTCTCCATCCCTTAGCCGAAGCTTAAGGACAGGTACACTGAAAGTGCAGTGATGGCATTCCCTAAAACTTAGTCGGCACGCAGATCTTGAGGTTAGAAAAGTCCCACTGGAACTGAACCTTTTAATGGATAATATATACAGTGCCAGGTGGGTCCTAATGGCCAATGGCAAATCCTGATGTGTTGCTGCAACCGCTCGGGAAACCCTGCCTCCCGCCATATTGTCAGGGGCATAATTAACTCTGGTCACCAAGACTTATTGTGCAACATGCCAACAAAATAGATTATCATTTATCTGATAGAGCAGTGTTTGCCAGAGAGAGGCAACTCCAACCTTTTAACAGATGTAAACATATTCCCAATGGGGCAAGTTGGAAAAGGGTTGCAGTGACCCACAGAGTAATCCTATTGGCAGATAGTAACAGATAAACCATAGACAAACACCCTGCACCTAGAGCTGTAGATGCATTGTGACCTCAACATAAGAGAAGGCAGGGGAACAATAGAAAACCTGAGGCTTGCCCTCCTAAATGCATCTCTAGGTCCATGTACCCAAAGTTCAAAGTGGCTCTCGTCATAATGACCTTGTCCCCTAATTCAGACTACATTGTCCAGCATAATGACTGGAGACCGTTTAGGGCAGTGTTGGCGAATCTTGACACCGCAGATGTTTCTCAACTAAATGTTCCATGATGCTCAGTCAGCCTTATCAGTGACTAAGCATCATGGGACCTGTAGTTACGAAATAGGATGTCAAGGTTCACCATCTCTGGTTTAGGGTGTTTCAGGGTAGGCACCAGCTGTTCTTGACAATGTAAATGGTGTCAAGGAGTCCAATTCTATGGCTAATGCATAAAAGGATTGTTCATTCAATAGAAAGTACATTGCAGCTCCTGTTACCTTTTTTGTTTGGTTTCATTTATGAATTTCCAAGAACAAAGCTGCTCTTGGGTACTGAACATCATACCTATATCGTTGCTGGCCAGCTGTTTGTGACGTACCTAGTAATTGTTTCTGTGCTTCATCAGGTTACTGCTCACCATGGGTGGTTACAGTAGTACAGAAACTTTAAAATCTATCATCAGTTTGCGGCCAGAAGACCCTAGCAGTGCACTTTAAAGACCCTTGGTCCTTAAAGGGTTAAAGTCAAGGCATTTTTGATGGAGCAGTTCCCTCATTGGTCCTTAAGGGGTTAAGATACCAGAAAGTGCTTTGGAATGCAGCAAAATAGCCATTCCATGATCCTGGGACACTACATACGTGCACATGCTACACCTCCTGGGTGGGTGGGGGGCACTAAATTTGCTAATCGATGTACAATATTAAATTCTGTTCATGTTTGGCAGATCTGTGTGTGCCTAGAGAGGTGAAAAAAATGCTATTTCAAACTTCAACATACAATCTACAGTCAGGTCCAGAAATATTGGGACATCGACCCAATTCTAACATCTTTGGCTCTATACATCACCACAATGGAGTTGGAATGAAACAAACACAATGTGCTTTAACTGCAGACTGTCAGCTTTAATTTGAGGGTATGTACAGTTGTGTTCAAAATTATTCAACCCCCACTGAAATTGGGTTCAGGTGAACCGTGTTGGACTTACAGCAGTTTGCAGATGTAAGTCTTACACCGTTCACCTGAGTTGGATGTACAGTTGTGTTCAAAATTATTCAACCCCCAATGCTGTAAAGGGTTTTAGGGAATTTAGTGTACATTTGTAATTGTATTCAGAATGAAATCCTACAAGGACTTGTTAAAGAACCATATGCAACTAAAATGACATCAATTGGTTTTGAAATACAGTAGTAAATTGTTTCTTTTGTGAATTCTTCATTGACACAATTATTCAACCCCTTAAAGACTACCACTCTGAAGAACAGAGGTTCATTCAAGTGTTTTCAATCAGGTATTGAAAACACCTGTGGATGTCACGGAGCAGCAATAAAGCATAATAAGCACCAATTAGGCAGCTTTAAAATGACTGTGATACTCAGCTCCTTCTAGACATTTACTGGTGTGGTTACAAACATGGTGAAGTCAAGAGAATGGTCCAGGAAGACAAGACAAGAGGTGATTACTCTTCACAGGAAGGGCAATGGCTATAAGAAGATTGCAAAGATGTTAAACATACCAAGAGAGACCATAGGAAGCATCATTCGCAAATTCAAGGCAAAGGGCACTGTTGAAACGCTACCTGGTCGTGGCAGAAAGAAGATGCTGACTTCGACTGCTGTGCGCTACCTGAAGCGTAGAGTGGAGAAAAGCCCCATGTGACTGCTGAGCAACTGAGAAAAGATTTGTCAGATGTGGGTACTGAAGTTTCAGCTCAGACAATACGGCGCACACTGCGTAATGAATGCCTCCATGCCAGAAATCCCAGGCGCACCCCCTTGCTGTCTCCAAAGAATAAGAAGAGTCGACTGCAGTATGCCAAAAGTCATGTGGACAAACCACAGAAGTTTTGGGATAGTGTTCTGTGGACTGATGAAACAAAAATTAGAACTGTTTGGGCCCATGGATCAATGCTATGTTTGGAGGAGGAAGAACAAGGCCTATGAAGAAAAGAACACCTTGCCTACTGTGAAGCATGGCGGGGGGTCAATCATGCTTTGGGGCTGTTTTGCTTCTGCAGGTACAGGGAAGCTTCAGCATGTGCAAGGTACCATGAATTCTCTTCAGTACCAGGAGATATTGGATGACAATGTGATGCAGTCCGTCACAAACCTGAGGCTTGGGAGACGTTGGACCTTTCAACAGGACAATGATCCCAAGCATACCTCCAAGTCCACTAGAGCATGGTTGCAGATTAAAGGCTGGAACATTTTGGAGTGGCCATCGCAGTCACCTGACTTAAATCCGATTGAGAACCTCTGGTGGGACTTAAAGAAAGCAGTTGCAGTGCGCAAGCCTAAGAATGTGACTGAACTGGAGGCTTTTGCTCTTGACGAATGGGCGAAGATACCCGTAGATCGCTGCAAGACACTTGTGTCAAGCTATGCTTCACGTTTAAAAGCTGTTATAACTGTAAAATGATGTTGTACTAAGATTGAATGTCACTTGGGGTTGAATAAAACTGATAATGATGTGAGCACAGAAAAGACATTTGTGGTTATTTCATTATAAATGTTACTAGGTGTAAAGCCTGCCCAGAGGGCAGTCTATTGATAAGTGTGGTGCGTTGTGCTTGGTTCGGTGCCATTTATTGTGCTGTGTTTGGCTCTGTGCTCGGCTCTGTGCCGTTTATTCTGTTGTGCTCGGCTCTGTGCCGTCTATTGTACTGTGCTCGGCTCTGTGGAGTTTATTGTGCTTGGCTCTGTGGCGTTTATTCTGTTTTGCTCGGCTCTGTGCTGGGCTCTGCTCCGTGCCGTATATTGTGCTCTGCGCCGTTTATTGTGTTGTGCTTGGTTCTGTGCTCGGCGCCGTTTATTGTGCTTTGCTTGGCTCTGTGGCGTTTATTGTGCTGTGCTCAGCTCTGTGGCTTTAATCGGTTGTGCTCTGCTCTGTGCCATCTATTGTGCTCTGCTTGGCGCTCTGCTCTGTGCTCTGCACTCGGCGCTGGGCTGTGTTCAGGTACTGGGCTCGGGCGCTGGGCTCTGCGCCCGGGCGCTGGGCTCTGCGCTCGGGCGCTGGGCTCGGGCGCTGGGCTCGGGCGCTGGGCTTGGGCGCTGGGCTCTGCGCTCGGGCGCTGGGCAACCTCCGTAACAGGCTGTTGCGGTTGGATGCGCGCCACCTGCCGCAGCACGCCCAAAGCGTCCAACGGAGGTTGGATGCGTGCGCAGCAAACCTCCGTAGGACGCTTTGGGCGTGCTGCGACCGGTGGCGCGCGCGCACCCAACCGCCACAGTATATATATATATGTATGTATGTGTGTGTATATATATATATATATATATTATATACTGTAACCCCATGTGGATATATATATATACACACATATATGGTTGTTACAGTGTGTATGGCTGGCATCCAGGCTCAGGCGAGCCCTCGGCTAGGCCCAGGCCAAGCCGGGGGCTCGCCTTAGCCTGGATGCCGGCCAAGCAAGTAGCTCGGCCGGCATCCAAGCTTGGGCGAGCCCCCGGCTTGGCTGGGGCCTGGAGGACGCCCGAGCAGGCAATTCGGCCGGCCTCCATGCTTAGGTGAGTCCCCGGCTCGGCTGGGCCTCTAAGCCCAGGCCAAGCTGGGGGCTCGCCTAAGCTTGGATACCGGCCGAGCAAGCAGGGTGGGTGTGGAGAGCACATACTCGCCTACATCGGCCCTCCAGCGATGGCAGTCCCGCTTCCAGTGTCCTCTCTCTGTTGGTCACCGGTATGACATCACAAAAGCCTTTGACCCAGGGTCAAAGGCTTTCGTGACGTCATACCGACGACCAACGGAGACACAGAGGATGCTGGAAGCGGGACCGATGTAGGTGAGTATGTGTAGGCAACATCCTCCTACATCGGCCCTGAGCTCCAGCGGTGACCGTCCTCCGGCTGTCGCTGGCTGCTCAGCCGGCCTCTAGGCTTAGGCGAGTCCCCGGCTCGGCTGGGCCTGTAGGCCCGAGCCAAGCCGGGGGCTCGCCTGAGCCTGGAGGCCGGCCTAGCAGCCAGCGACAGCCGGAGGACGGTCACCGCTGGAGCTCAGGGCCAATGTAGGGGAGTATGTTTTGGCAACTTCGGCCCTGAGCTCCAGCGGTGACCGTCCTCCGGCTGTTGCAGGCTGCTCGGCCGGCCTCCAGGCTCAGGCGAGCCCCCGGCTTGGCTTGGGCCTACAGGCCCAGCCGAGCCGGGGGCTCGCCTAAGCCTGGAGGCCGGCCGAGCTGCCTGCGACAGCCACCGCTGGAACTCCGGGCCAATGTAGGGGGATGTTGCCTACACATACTCACCGACATCGGCCCTTAGCTCCTCCAGCGATGGCGGTCCCGCTTCCAGCGTCCTCTCTCTCTTCGTTGGTCGCCGGCATGATGTAACGAAAGCCTTTGACCCCGGCATTTTGACCCGGGGTCAAAGGCTTTCGTGACGTCATACCGGCGACCAACGGAGAAGGAGAGGACGCTGGAAGCGGGACCGCCATCGCTGGAGGAGCTAAGGGCCGATGTCGGTGAGTATGTGTGGACCGGTGGAGGACTCGAGGCCGATGTAGGTGAGTATATGCTCTCCACACCCACCCTGCTTGCTCGGCCGGTTACCAAGCTTAGGTGAGCCCCCGGCTTGGCTTGGGCCTAGAGGACCTGTCGAGCCGGGGACTTGCCTGAGCATGGAGGCCGGTCGAGTTGCATGCTCGGGCGTCCTCCAGGCTCAAGCGAGTCCCCGGCTCGGCTGGGCCTCTAGGCCAACTCCAAGCCGGGGGCTCGCCTAAGCTTGGATACCGGCCGAGCAAGCAGGGTGGGTGTGGAGAGCACATACTCACCTACATTAGCCCTGAGCTCCAGCGGTGACTGTCCTCCGGCTGTCGCAGGCTGCTCGGCCGGCCTCCAGGCTCAGGCGAGCCCCCGGCTTGGCTTGGGCCTACAGGCCCAGCCGAGCCGGGGGCTCGCCTAAGCCTGGAGGCCGGCCGAGTTGCCTGCGACAGCCACCGCTGGAGCTCCGGGCCAATGTAGGGCGATGTTGCCTACACATACTCACCGACATTGGCCCTTAGCTCCTCCAGCGATGGCGGTCCCGCTTCCAGCGTCCTCTCTCTTCGTTGGTCGCCGGCATGATGTAACGAAAGCCTTTGACCCCGGCATTTTGACCCGGGGTCAAAGGCTTTCGTGATGTCATACCGGCGACCAACGGAGAAGGAGAGGACGCTGGAAGCGGGACCGCCATCGCTGGAGGAGCTAAGGGCCGATGTCGGTGAGTATGTGTAGGCAACATCCTCTTACATTGGCCCGGAGCTCCACCGGTGGCTGTCCTCTGGCTGTCGCAGGCTGCTAGGCCGGCCTCCAGGCTTAGGCGAGTCCCCGGCTCGGCTGGGCCTGTAGGCCCAAGCCAAGCCGGGGGCTCGCCTGACGGCCTAGCAGCCTGCTCGGCCGGAGGAGGTCACCGCTGGAGCTCAGGGCCGATTTAGGGGAGTATGTTTTGGGAACTTCAGCCCGGAGCTCCAGCGGTGACCGTCCTCCGGCTGTCGCTGGCTGCTTGTCCGGCCTCTAGGCTTAGGCGAGTCCCCGGCGCGGCTGGGCCTGTAGGCCCAAGCCGAGCCAGGGGCTCGCCTGAGCCTGGATGCCCGCCGAGCAGGCCGCGACAGCCGGAGGACGGTCACCGCTGGAGGATCGGGGCTTGCGGCGTCAAAACACACGGGTAGCTGCGCGCGGCTCGTGCCGATTCATTTTTTATTTATTTTTTTTTGCAGGCGGCCGGCACGCGCAGCTACCTGTTTGTTTTAACGGCCACTTTCAAATGTCCGTCGCGCATGCGCAGACCGCTTTTGGCGACGGACACTTGAAGGCTTACTCTTTTATAGTATAGATGTTATATTTGTCTGACCTACACGTGCCTCTTTGATTTTGATTACAATTAAATCAATGTCAAACTGGCCAAAACACTCAATTTCAGTGGGGGTTGAATAATTTTGAACACAACTGTACATACCCTCAAATTAAAGCTGACAGTCTGCAGTTAAAGCACATTGTGTTTGTTTCATTCCAAATCCATTGTGGTGGTGTATAGAGCCAAAGATGTTAGAATTGTGTCGCTGTCTCAATATTTCTGGACCTGACTGTAGATCAGTTTAAGAACATAAAATTAAATGTACTTTTAGTCTCCGTTCCGTAAGCCATTCAATGTCTAGTAAGAAAATTATTCTCTGCTTCTAACCGACTGTCCACGATCACATTGTACAGGTGTCTTTATTAGCTTTATTAGCTTTATTGGCTAGTTTGCATCGTCGAGACAGATGCTGCCATCGAAACGGCTTCATGCATAACAAGACCTTGGTCTCTGGAGCGAGTACAGTGCTTGTCTGTTCTCTCGTTGGGCGCATCGCTAGCTGCCTGACTTCTACGCGTGGCCTTTTTATTACCAGCTTCTGTATAACTCATCTACTAATTACATCTTTCCTATCCTGGAAATGCAAACTAATTATCTAACCGGTTTTATTGTCAAAAGGCTCAGTAATTGCTTTATAGACTCCTGGCAGTGAATATTCATTTCAGTAATTGATATGTGCGCTCGTGGACTCCGGCGGTTTCGATTTGCCTGACATAAACTAGGGAAGTGGCAGGTTTCAAAGATTAATTTGGAGAAAAAAAATATATACAAAACCGTGGCAACTTTTCAATGTTTACAACCTGCCTGAGCATTCCAGAGAGCAAAATCTCTTTGATCGATGAAGGCAAAATACTCTATCGGTGGCCCTTCGTTAAATGCCAAGTAGTGTGTGACTCGCGCAACTTGGCTGCAACTGCAGAGTTCTGATAGTTTATCCCGGCTCGGCTAATTTCCAAAAGGAACCTTGCCTAATGTTCCCGATTCAACCAACATTTCTTTATGGGATTAACTGAAATGACCGTGTGAGTTGAACAATGCAGTATGTCCTAATGTGTGAACATCTCAACCTCACACATGGGTCCAAATACGGCGTCGCTGCTCTTCTTCTTATTTCGTAGTAGTGTTGCTAGTACCGGTCTTCGGAGAAGGTTTTCCACAAGATTTTGGTGGGAGTTTGCTCCACTGCAATTTGTGAAGTCAGTTATTGATGAACAAAAAGTCTTACTCCCATCTACTGTCCTATGGGTCTCCAAGAGTTCTTCAAAGTTGATGTTCAGGCTCTCTGGAAGACACTAGAGTTCCCCATAATAAACACTTCAAACCATCGGAGCGGAGAAAAGCAGGAGAATGACTGGAGAATGAAAAATTCTAGGTCAAAATAGCCGATTTGGAAAGTGAGATGAAAGGGAGAATTTTTCTGGTTTGGCTATTTTGACCTAGAATTTTTCATTCTCCAGTCATTCTCCTGCTTTTCACGCTCTCTGAATAACCCTGAATGTCTTCGTGGACCTCTTTGTGTACAAGGGGGGCCGTCACGCTGGAGCATGCAACCAAACGTCTTTCCAGTTAAGAAGTGGCTGACCAGGTCATTCATCCCTCTAGAGAAGTCAATGGACATACTTTACACATTTGTCATAGCATGTCTTCTATACTACATTGGTGACCTCTTTCCATGTTTATGTATTTGTAAATGAACAGTGACCCTTTCTATTCTTTACTTGACCACATTGAAGCAATAAAACTGTATTGGATTGCTGCGAACGGGCGGCAGCAGCACTATTGTCCTGCCCTACGGTTGGTCCTGTTATGGGTCTCCTACAGGTTTTTGGATAGTGCCATTACTGCGATGGCTAAACTATATACGAATAGGGCTGCTGTTACACAGAATGGGAGGCCAGAACTGAAATGCCACGGACGTCATCTCTGCACTAGCAGAAACACAACCGTTGACAATCGTTCTGACGAGGCCTAACCAAGCCAAGAGTGGATACGTCTGTTTTCAGGGATGGAACTACAATATGATTCATACTCCACTAGCCTTACGTACTTTCTTTCAGGAGGTTTGTTGCTTCGTAGGACGTGTATAGACAGATATACAGGGTAACCTGCCTTTTTGAATTAATCTAACTTTTTGTGTTTTAGAAGACAAAATCAATGGTTTAGACCCTGGAGGAGGTGGAGATGTTGGCCCAAAAACGCCTTTGTTTGAGACTTACTCTGATTGGGACCGGGAGATCAAGCGAACTGGAGCCTCTGATTGGAGAGTTTGCTCGGTAAACGAGGGATACATGATCTCCACGTGGTGAGTATCTGCGTACGGTAAAGCAGCTACATGAATAGTCCCAAAATATTGCTAACTTATGATGCGGAAGCATAACCTCTACCAGGGCAGCGCTCAACACCGTAACACTCCCTTCCCTAGCAAAATTAGTGTGTGTGACTCCATTTTTGTAGAAGTTAATTTTTTTCTTCTATATTGACTTTGCAGTGTTATTATTATTTTAATTTTTTTTTTTTTTCACCTTTCTAGTATTTTATTACATAGGTTGAGAGTGCATTACACGGAAGGGTTCCATACCTGATACCAGTTTTTGTATTTGCTCATCCAATGCATTAACCTCCCTGGCGGTCTTATTTTTGGGAAAAAACCCGTCTAAAAGCAGATATAAATCCCCCCCCCCCCTAGCGGTATCCCGAGTGTAGCCCAGGGTTAAATTCCTATGTTGGAAGCGGTAACCCCAAGCAACACTCGGGATGCTGCTGGATACATCACCTCTCCCTGCGCTCCCTCGATGTCCCCAGCTGCCTCCTCCGCCGACGCGACCGCATTACTTCCTGGTTCCCTCCTCGCGAGAAGGAATCCAGGAAGTAAAATGCCACGATCGCCGGAGGAGACTGCTATGATCAGCGAGGGAGCACAGGGAGAGGTAATGTATACAGCCCGAGTGTGTCTCGGGGTTACCTCTCTCAGCGGTGAAATTTAACCCCCGAGACACACTCGGGATAACCATCAGGGAGGTTAAACACATGTGACACTAGTGCACCTTTATTTGGAGAAATACAGAGCTGTGTCAACTTTTTTTCTACGTAGTTTCTGCAGGTTTCCTTCTATTGACCCCAGGGTGTTAGTGAGATGTTGCCGTGTATTTGGGGATATCATTCTATTCTAGAGGGACTTTAGCTGACCCCCCCCCCCCCCAACCCCTATTCTGTATTTTATTATTCACAAGCCTAGAGATCGTTTTTAGGAACCAAATTGTGTTCATGTCTTCCTTTACAGAATTTTTAAAGAAAAACACTTGCATTTTATAGTTGGGGGGATCATGAGATGTTATGATTGGCAAGACAGGTTACCGTGGCTTTTTTTTTTTTTTTTTCTGCTTGTTCGCCCAAAGATCCTCTTTGCACACCAAACCATGTAAATATGGAAAGGACTCAAAATTGGTATAAACTACCATGAAAAGGGACACTTGGGTTGAAAGTCTTTTTAATACAGTAAAATATTGAGTATTTGCAGATACAAGTTTCATAACCATTTTATCGCGTTGCATTTCTTCCTTTAGCATAGCTGTGTACACGCTCACGCTTGCGCGCACGCGCTGGCAGTCTCTACCTATTCATAATTCTAAGCTGCAAGTCGCAATCAGGGTAACCCACTTCCCTCCTTGACATCCTTTAAACTGAGGAATTTTTGCTACACATAGGGCTATATTACAAAACTGGCGATTAATTTAACCAGAGCTGCTGTTAACTTAAAACCTCCATTGGCTATAATGGCTCTGGGAAGTTTACAACAGCTCTGGTTAAGTTAGCACCAACTTTGTAATATAGCCCATTGAGTGGATTAGCATTGAACATTGATATGCTACATAATAAAAAAAAGCGAGAGATCTATCACAATACATATTTGACTGATCTGTGTCATGGGGAGACTGTGTGTGAATTACAGGAGGCTCGCCCTGATTCTCGCCCACCTTTTCCAAGTCACACATGTGAATACTGAAGGCTGGGATCACAACACAGATTACTGCTAAGCGCTTTAACCATGTCTATTTTCAGATCGTAAACACACCACGTGCTGACAGTGCAACACCGACTGTTAGAGAGAAAAAAAAAAGCGTTGCCTATAGATAACGTAGGATAAAATCTAGCAGCATATGTGAGAGATTGTAGATCTCCTCAATCATCTCCTTTTAACCATAAACTGTATCTGCAGACGTGACGGCACTGTTGGTGACAGTAGAGTGCGAACAGTTAACACCCAAAATATCCCAGTGTCGCAGAACGTCCCATCTGCATTTAAACCTGTTTTTATACTCCTCTACATAAGCACTATGTATAATATGTTGTATTGTGACACATTTTTATATTTGCGGCTGGAAATCTGATTTTCAAGTTCAATTATGTTGCATAGTGCAAGTAATCAGGCTAGGGTCAGACAAACGCTTTTTCACGTCGTCCGTGAAAAAGTGCGTTCGAACGAATGGACGTGTTTTTTTCACGGAATACGCGATAGCGGTCATACGATGCGCATTTTCGTCTGTGATTTTGTACGGATCATCAATAAAACACTTTTTGTGTCTGGACGTTATGTTGGCCGGACATTAGCAGTGTCTGACGTCTCCTAATCACGCACACACGCCGCTAGCGGACGCAGCGCACTCTGTACGTCAGTACTAGCGGTTTCACGTTCTCAAAAAAAAAATGCGTTCGTTTGCCGCTTGCGTTGCACGGCTGGACTTTTGTGCGGCCGTACTTCGTTTATTGCACGTCCTTGGCCGTCATTTGCTGCTACTACGGTGGTGATAAAGTGCGGCTGCACGTGCGTTCGCACTGCGTTCGTCTGACCCCAGCCTTAAAGCTCACCGCAGGGCAAACCGACATTGTCCGTCTTCCACAGGCTGGCTTTTGTTCTTGTATGGCAAGTAAACCTCAACAGCTCTGATTGGACCGTGGATGTCTGTGCCAATGCTATTAACATAAAGGGCACCACCATCAAGTGGGCTTTTTGACTCCCACAGGATGAATGCCCCTTCCATTCGATATGGTATATGATCCATGTCAATAACTGAAATATATGATCACATGTTTGAGCTTCCTCGTTTTATACGAATTTTATTAATTTATTATTTTGATGTTTGGAAATGTCCAGTACTTTTTGTTGAACATTGCTCTCTTTCCTTGCAGCCTGCCTGAATATTTTGTTGTCCCTTCCTCTCTGGCAGACTTGGATTTAAAGCAGTATTCCCACCATTTTTTCGGAAGACGCATGCCGGTGAGTGTACACAGAAGTGTATATATGTGTTGAAAGTAAACTAGCATGAGGCGGGGGTTAGACGAACGGAAGGAATGTCGGTGAGAGTGGACGCTGCTTTCACTCTGATGCCCCTCTGGCCACCTCGCTGAGCGCAGTTAGTGCGATCAGCGCTGCAAGGCTCGATCCTCCTAACGCGCGTCTAGCGTTTTGACGGAGGTTTACAACACGTCCGCTTGTAGCGCCTGCAATTCGTGCTTGAGCTACAGCGTGTGGTCGGCCCCGCCAAAGCGTCACAACGCTGCGACCGATGCCAGGAGGCCCGTCAGTACGGGCGCACATAGTGCACTCGTCTGACCCCGGCCTGATGATAAAGATTCTCTTTCTAAAGAGATGTTAGAATTACTCCCACCGTCTTCATGTTTTGCTCCATTCTGCTCCATGTACAAAGCTGTGTCACAAGTTATGATTACAAAAACAAACAAAAAAAAATGGTTATATGGAAGATTTTGCTGAGATTCGGTCAAAAACATCAATAAACACCCTTCACTCCAGTCTACAGATTACCTCCATCTGTCCTGTTTCCATCCTCACTGCTTCTCAAGAGAAAAGCTGATCCTGTGTAACGACCAACGTTGCCCTGTCATAGTAGATTCTTCAAGAATTCACTCAAAACCCATTTTTTGAGATTGATGCATCACATTACTGTCAAATCCCTCTAATCATCTTCCCTTCCCACGTCATCGTAGACGTCCTAGCTAGCATTAACTCCATTCTCGGCACTATTTCTGATACAAACGCTAGTAGTCCATAGTAACGCTTGTTCTCCTGCACCCCAACTCCTCTAGATGGACAGTTCCTCTGAGCAGGGCCCTCTTGTCTCTGGTTTCGAATCCTGTTTATCATTTTGCTCGATTCCCTTATTCTTGTTGAAAAAGCGCTGTGGAAGCTGTTGGTGCCATTTTATGAGAACAATAATAGATCTTCTTTTTTGTTCGAACAAGAGACGGCTCCACCTGTCGCCTTGTTTTGCCAAAATCTGACCTGAACAGAATTGAAAATAGTTGGGTTGACAGTGCGTAGTCATTGTAATTTTTCCACTGACCAAACAAATACAGAAATTATTGACCATGTAAAACTTTCTATCAATCCTGCATCTGTCTTTCATCTCTTTTATGTATTAAAGGGTTATTCACAAAGCACCGGTATTGCAGTGCCAGCATTTCACAAAACTAAAGTCCAACAACAGGATGAGCTTCTACTGTTGCTCATTGGAGTCTACTTTCGTGAAATTCCGGCAGTACTCCAGCACTTTGTCAATACCCACCCTGTTTCCATACAAGGTTATTCAAAGAGAATCAAAGTCCCCACACGTTCGGTGACTTTTCATTCTCTTCAATTCGGTGCAAATCGGCTTTCCCATTTCAGCAACCCTGCGGTGTATTCAGCAAGCACCACAGGGCTGTCGAAGTGCACAAAAAAGCTGCCGAAAACCCGGCGAATGCACGCCGAAAACCCGTGAAAACATCTGGATTAGCCCGTCGAAGACGCCGGAAAAACCCGAGCAGGAGCCGATCACACGCAGCGAAGCCACTGGAAAAAGCCGACACCGCAGAAGAAGGCAGTGAATAAATTAGAAAAACAGTTTGCCACAGCGGCAGATATTCTGGCTACCACGTGGTCTGATCACGCACCACTATCGCTCTCGCTTCAATCGCCGCTTTTTGTTCCACGGGAACGGACTTGGGGCCTCCAATGTATCCCTCCTGGACGACCCACTAGTTTTGGCTGAACTGTATACCACTCTCTCCAATTTCTTTACTGAAAATTCGTCGCAAGACACACCGGTCCCGGTGATCTGGGAAGCCCAGAAAGGCGGTTATCCGAGGGTTTTTTATTAATAAAGGTACGGCCCGTAAAAAGCTTTGTGCGGAGGAACTCCAAACTCTTACCACGGCCGTGAGAGCCCTTGAATTGGAATATAATTCCTCTAATGACAAGGCCCTATACCAACAATTACTACAGACCCGACAGACACTTAATAAGATCTTAAACGCCTCCATTCACTTTCAGGCCTTACGGACTCGCTCTTTCTTCGCGCTACAGGAGAACAAACCGGGACGCCTCTTGGCAAGAGTGCTGCGCACTAGGCGCATCGCCTCATATATTCCCAAGATACGTACGACAACCGGTACCCACTCGACTGACCCCCGGGACATATCTGCGACCTTCCTTAAATTTTTTCAGGACCTCTATGATCTGGAGACATCTGGTATACCAACCTCGTCACCGGAACACTTAGATGCTTACCTCACCCGGACGTTCACGCGTTCTCTTGGACCGCTAGATCGGATATCTCTAAATGCGGAAATTACCTCAGCGGAAATTATAACAGCCTTGAAGACAATGAAAAAGGGGAAAAGCCCGGGCCCTGACGGACTGCCGATCGAGTATTATAAGGCATGTACTAAAGAACTGCTACCTGCTCTCACAAACCTTTTCAACGCCATACGGGGTGGGGTTCCCATACACCCACACTCTTTGACAGCAATAATCTCCTTGATACCAAAGCCCGAGAAAGATCACAAGGTCTGTGACAATTACAGACCGATTTCATTGTTGAATAACGACATGAAATTGCTGGCTCGTATACTGGCTGATCGATTTGAAACGTTTTTTACCACAGCTGATTGACCCAGATCAAGTTGGTTTCATACCTGGTCGAGAAGCCAGAGATGCCACCACCAGAATACTAAATGCCTTAGCACTCGCCGGGCAGTCAAAGTCCCCATTATTACTACTGTCGACTGATGCCGAAAAGGCCTTCGACAGGGTACTTTAGCCCTTTCTGTTTTGGACTTTGCAGCGTTTCGGTATCGGAGAGGAATATCTGTGCTGGGTTAAGGCTCTCTATCTAAAGCCGTCAGCGAGGGTCCGTGTCAACGGAGCTCTCACACAGCCATTCCAGATTCTTAGTGGGCATCCCTGCCGAGTACCATTATCACCATTGCTCTTCGCGCTGAGCTTGGAGCCTTTATTATCCTCTATCAGACAAAATCCACTTATTAAAGGAGTCAAAGGAGAGAGAGTGGAACATAAGGTATCGGCATATGCAGACGACCTGATGTTCATCATGCCGGACCCAATAGGAACAATGCTGGAAGTCCTGCGGGAAGTACAGATTTACGGTGATCTCGCAGGCTTTAAAATTAATGATACAAAGTCAGAACTGCTGGCGGTTTCGTTACCAACATCCTGGCGAACGATACTGAGAGAGCGGTACCCCTTCCGATGGTGCTCTACCTCTCTTACCTACCTGGGGATCCGCGTAACTTCGGATTACTCAAAACTTTTTTTACCCTTAATTACATGTCCTTACTGGATACTTTGCAGTCAGACATCGCAAGATGGTCACCTAAATATTTATCTTGGATGGGCCGCATTGGAGTAATTAAGATGAACTTCTTACCGAGACTCTTATACTTGTACCAAGCTCTTCCGATTTCATTGCCAAGGTCGTATCACCAGTCGATCCGCACGCACTTCTAAAAATGTATCTGGCCACGCAGCCGCCCACGACTCAAGTATGCCACGCTCTGCAAGCCAAAACAGAATGGAGGCCTTGCCCTACCTGACACGCATCTTTACTATATAGCAGCTCAAATGAACAGAATAGTGGACTGGACGGTCGGCTCGTCGGAACAGAAGTGGCTAGACCTGGAAGACATTTTGGCAGGGCGACCGCTATGGACGCTACCTTGGTTGTCCTGGAGAGCGGTTCAGACACTCACGCGATCCGTCTCCCCGGTCGGGCACACGCTACACATTTGGCACAAGTCCCGAACAAAATTCGCGCTGTCGATTTACCCATCACCGTTGCTTCCGCTTGTCCATAATCCTGACCTACCGATATCAATTTTGCCATCCTTAATGGACCGCTTCACGGATACTACCAACTTCCGCGCACATCACTTGTTACAAAATGGAACTTTCATACCACTTGATTCGCCGGGACAACCGGACTCCACATTCACGATTTCGTTTTAACTACCATCAAGTTAAATCATTCCTTACACGGTTATCGGGCAACACCTCCCTTACCAGACAGCTGACTGCCTTTGAATCTCTGTGTCAAAGGACCTTCCCGCTGACACACGGTATCTCTATGCTTTATCGCATGCTCCGGACAGTGGGCGAAGCACCCCCTGATTTTATGGCGCGTTGGGAACGCACTCTTGGTTTACCCATTTCTGATTGAATCCTCATGGACTAAATCATTTACCCTGACGCACTCTGGTTCACCAATGGCTAAACTACAAGAAACCTATTATAAAATACTGGCATTCTGGTACCGCACACCCGCCCTGATTGCCACTTTTGACGCGTCTTAACCGCCGACTTGCTGGAGATGCAACGTAGCAATAGGCACATACCTACATATCTGGTGGGAATGCGCATCTCTTAAACCGTTCTGGAAGATGGTCCATGACCTGGTGCGCCGCACAACGGATGTGGATTTGGAATTCACACCACAAACCTTCCTATTACTCATGTTACCATTCTCGGTGAAGGTGATGAAGAAATCAGTGTTGTTACGCATCCTTTTAGTGGCCAGAACACTGATTCCTCTCTACTGGAGAACTGGGACTATACCAACCCTGAAAACGTTAGCTGACAAAATGGAAATTTTACGTTCCAATGAGGAACTTGCACTTACCCCGTCAGCGGCAGCACAACATTTCACCAAGGTGTGGTTCAGTTGGGCTGCCTACTGCTCCTCAGCGAACTTTAGAACGGATTTAGCAGCAATTGCGAACACGGTGGAGGCCGTGGGGCCTCATAGTCCATAGGAGGAAGGCGATGGACTACCTCCCCTGAACGGCCTTGAGCTGCAGGATACGCTCTCACGACCCCCTTCAACTCCCTGTGTATTGCTCCCCTTATGTTGTCCTTTCCCTCTCCACATGATCTGTTACTCTTCCTTTCCTTTCTTACTTCCCTTTGCTAATCTATTCCCTTTCTGTCCTGAACACTTAGTTCTGTGAATATCCCTAGACTGTCGGATCCATTATTCATATACTGGATTCATACAAAATCTTTCTGCTGACCTAAAACACCTTTGTTCTCTGAAAAAGTCATTTCAGCACTGCTAACGGAATGGGATATATTTGATTCTCTTATGTGTTCAAGTACTGTGATCTCATACTGTACAGGTTGGTGGTTGTTTTTGATATTAAGGACTACCGAAGCCGCTTCTGAAACACCAATGTAGATCTTATGCTCTAATTGACCGCCGCTTCTTCTTTTCAATACTGTGTGAAATCTTTTGCATTCATATATATGTATGCTATTACTTCTGAAAATCAAACTCTCTTTATTACAAAAAAAAAGAAACCGTTTGCATGAATGATTGAAAAGTGAAACGCTGTTTGCAAAGAAACTACTGAGCGAAAATGTCTGAAATTTACATATGAGGTCCAGGGAATGATAATAAAGAGGGCTGTTACAGAAAAAATAAGTAAAAGAAAAAAATAAATGCTTAAAATATCCTAAAAAATCTATAAATAGACTCTTTACTGCAGAATTTTATAATGAACGGTTTATTAGATATTGATTTAAAACAGGAATATTTTTAACATTGAAGCCTATGGGATTCTCCTGAATAAACCTGCCGAATTAAACCACCGAATGGCAGGGCATTCCGGGAACCTTTCACTGCTGGTTTGTGCTCTCTGAATAGCCGTAGCAGTGCTTTTTTTTTTTTTTTTTTTTTTATGGGGATTTCACTGCCCTCGAACAGGCACCGTATGTGCAGGCAATTCGCCAGGATTTGGCGAATTGCCTGCTCTCTACATAGCCGAATGTCCAAGAAAGGAAACCGAACGCTGGAGATCAGCGTTCGGTTACCTTTCTCCAGCCATTCGGATCTCTTTGAATAGTCTTTTGCAGACTTCGGTACTGAAAGTGGGCATATCTGCTCAAGTCGGCTTCCTCCACTACTCCGACCACTGAACCTCTCGCTTGGCATCGCCTTTACGCCCAGTCATAAGTCCGGCGCTTTATGCAGGGCAATGCAGCTTCAGCCGAGACATGGCTAAGGCTGGCAATAGGACTGACTTATTCAGTTAAGGCCGGTGTCAGACGAGCGTATTTGAATTGTGGAAGGAACGTCTGACAGTGGGCGCCCGTCTGGCCACCTCGCTGAGCGAAGTTGGTGCGCTCAGCGCTGCAAGGCTCAGTCCTCCTATGGAGGATCGCACTTTGCAGACCCGTTGAATGCACATCCTAGAGCTTCGACAAGGAGGCTTGCAGCACGGTTCCGTCGCTCGTCCAATTGGTGCGCGTGCAACAATGTGTGGCCGGCCCTGTCGCACAGTCTCAATGTTGCGACGAATGCCAGAAGGCACGTCAGTACAGGCGCACATAGGCTGGGGTCAGACAAGCGCACTAAGGGCACACATATTTATATCAATCCTCCCACAGGACAGATCCCCGGAGAAAATGCCATCAACAAATAATAAATGTTTCATAGAACAAGGGTTTCACATTTCCAGAGAACAATAGTGCAATAGTAGAGCAGATTCATCTTTTATTGTATCTAATCGATAACTCCCACCATGGGGCGATTATCAAATTAACCTAATAACAAACAGAAAACGCAAACCATAGCCGTTTCCAACAAACCTGTATCTTCCCTGATATTTATTTATAAAGTAGGAAACCCCTTCCATAAAGTCTGACATCAATGTAACAAAGTGCAAACAGTCTGAGAAGTTAACCCCTTTAACGCCAGAACTGATGAAAATTGAAAGCAACTGGAACCCCAAAACTGTCACCGCTTCATAAAATCCATCATAATGGACTCTTGAGTCAGTGGCAGGCTTATGTAGTGTATAATCAAATACTGTTTGTGTTTTTTCTTTCTTTTAAATCTTTAAAACTATATTAAAGTGGATTTCTCTGAATATGTTAGTTTTTGTCGGAGGCTCCATTATGAAGAAATGCATGTTCGGGTGAAGGCCGCCACCCTAGCTCATTGTTTTGGTTATCAAATGAATGCATAATCTATCCATTTATTTATCATTCCTGGCCATTTAATTTAGTTTTGGTTGAATTGACACCTTTTTAGGAAACCCTTAAGCAAGAAATGAGCCGCGAGTTCACCACCTAACCTTTTAAGCATTCTGCTAAATTTCATATCGATCCTGTACAAACCTCATTTTATGAAATCGTTAAATGGACATTTTGCCGCAGTGTTGGACAATGATCCGTGTCGTTTTATAATGTGACCTGTTTCTTTCATGCAGCTCTGGTGCTGGAACCATTCCAATGGCAGCGCTCTGGTTAGAATGGCCAGCATCAAAGACCTGTTACAGCAGCGGAGAATAGACCAAAGGTACGTCTTTCTGAATTGTAGATAAAGAATTACTTTTTTACATTTTTAAACTGGTTTTCCTTCGTTTAAAATCCCACGTAAGGCAATTTGTATCCAATCTAATACATGAGCAGGGGGGATATTTAACCCCTTAAGGACCAAGGGTCTTTAAAGTCAATGCATTTGACGTAACCGTTACCTCATTGGTCCTTAAGGGGTTAATGGAACACTCTATTCATCCTGTTCACTTTAGCTTTTTTAGAGTTTTTCCCTTTTCTCCTGCCCCAATCTGGCAGAAGTGCTGGGTGAAGTTTCCTCCACCCCATCCAGTGTCACCAGCAGCCGGGATTTTGAATTTCCCAGTTGCCGGTCACTAGTCATTTCTCGAAGTCGCCCGGTGTTGACGAGTGTTGTCAGACAGGCAGCGATCGATCGGATCTGTGCTTGCTTGCAGCTCCATTCCATTGTTCTGGCAGGCATTACAGAACTTGCATACATAAAGTCTGTAGCGGTGCACAATTTGCTTTTCCTACGGTACGCAAGTTGCATAGGAACTAGGGTTGCACCGATACGATACTAGTATCGGTGACGATACTGGGTACTGCAGGAGTACTTGGTACTCGTGCAGTACCCCCCGGATATTTTTCCCGATACCGGGAGCCGGCTTGCCGGCATCCGAGTGGCTGGGGCGGCTGTCCGAATGCTCTGACAGGCCCTGCAGCTGCTCACCCCGTTCATACTTGCCTTCCTGGGCGACGCCGGCAAAGTCTTCGCGCGTTGCGCTCGTTGGAAGGACCCCAGCCGCGATCACATGGTTCCACGTGATCGCGGCTGGTGTCCTTCCAACGAACGAAACGCGCAAAGACTTTCCCGGCGTCGCCCAGGAAGGCAAGTATCGCGGAGAGCTCCAGGTGAGCGGGGGGGGGGGGAGATCCATGAGCTGGGGCATATCCCATGAGCTGGGGGGCAGTATCCATGAGCTAGGGGCATTTTTATATGAGGTCTGTTCTTTTTGGAAAGCGTCACATGACATAAAAAAAGTGTCGGTACTCGGTATCAGGGAGTACTTGAAGAAAAGTATCAGTACTCGGTCTTAAAGTGGTATCGGTGCATCCCTAATAGGAACCCATATTGCGTTCTAAAGCTTCAGTATTTCTGGGTTCGTAAGGCCCTGCGCTGAAGAGGACAAGCTGTACACGCCAGGTGACAAAAGGTGAGTAAATCACTACAATAAAAAAATATTAAATTAATTGGGCAGAGGATGTCGGCAGCGTCTGCCCAATTATTGAGCAAAAAATAACTATTTAACTAATAACCTTTATTTTTTTTAACAGTATCCCTTTAAATATAGTCGTATTTTGTGCTCAGTCCATTTTAGAAGCTCTGGTTTTGCATTTGTGATGTCTTCAGAGTATAGCATCTCTCAGTCTACATGAGGAAAAGTGCTGAAACAGACTGATCGGCTCAGATGCGGTTTTCCCCAAAAATTAGACCGCCAGGGATAACCCTGCGGTGAATGCTGAATTCACTGCAGGCTCGGCGAATTAAGGGTGCCAAAGTGCACCTGTTGAGGGCACTGATACTTTGGTGCTCTCTGCATAACCCCTTTGGCGTTAACATTAAAACTACCTTTTTGCCCAAAAGAAGATATTCTCTAGCCATTCAAAAAATTTCCTTATGTGAGCCTGTTCACTCTATAGATTTTCTCTCCCTTTTGATGGTGGCGTCTCTATTCCTTTCTTTCCGAAGCTTTTGAAACCTAAAGCATGCATATTCTTCAGCCTGCTTAGACCACCACATTAACCCTTGGAAACGGTGGCGCTGTCTTTATCTCCACAAGCAGTCTGCCGCACAGGAGCTTTAGGTTCTCGTGTTCTCTTGTTGGTGTTTGCATGGAATTTGCCTGATTTGTATTTGTTTGTAGAATGTGACCGTGGCTAGAATGAATTATTCTCAAAACCGTGAAGTGAATCTTTTCGGTCAATACACATTGTAGACAAGTCCCAGTGGATAAAATATTCTTACAACAAAAAACCAAAACCGTGAGGGATATGAGACCTGAGAATATTAGATCGTATACCACGTTTCCATTTTTATTGTCTGTGTCTGTATTTCTCCAGAAGCCGCCTCTCAATATATGAACTCCCCATTTCACTTCTCTAGACCCATTTTGCCCTGGCTTGAACTGGAATAACTAAGTTTATTCTCTTACGAATATTGTATGATATGGGTCCCGTTCATTGGCGATTCGTTGTTTTGACACTATTTTCCTTTTTTTTTTTTCCTTTATGTAATTTTAAGTTTGGAAGAGCAATTTTTTAAACTGGAATACTGCAAGAGAGTGATGTATAGACATATGCACAGCTCAAACCTTTAGTTATACCCCCATTATAACCCTACCAACCCTCTCCCCTTTACACTACAAATTAATCCTCCTCATCCACCCAAATGTTTAGGCTACTTCTAGGGTTTGGGTTAAGGCTGTTGTGTTTTGTTAGGTTAGACCTGCTGGTTCTGTTTGGTGTTAGGGTTACTGTTAGACCTATTAATTGTGTTTGGGGTTAGGGTTACTGTTAGACCTGCTGGTTCTGTTTGGGGTTAGGGTTACTGTTATACCTGCTGGTTCTGTTTGGTGTTAGGGTTAGATCTGTTGGTTCTGTTTGGTGTTAGGGTTACTGTTAGACCTATTAATTGTGTTTGGGGTTAGAGTTAGGGTGAGACCTGTTGGTTCTGTTTGGGGTTAGGGTTACTGTTAGACCTGCTGGTTCTGTTTGGGGTTAGGGTTACTGTTAGACCTGCTGGTTCTGTTTGGTGTTAGGGTTACTGTTATACCTGCTGGTTCTGTTTGGTGTTAGGGTTAGATCTGTTGGTTCTGTTTGGTGTTAGGGTTACTGTTAGACCTATTAATTGTGTTTGGGGTTAGTGTTACTGTTAGACCTATTAATTGTGTTTGGGGTTAGTGTTCCTGTTAGACCTGCTGGTTCTGTTTGGGTTAGGGTTACTGTTAGACCTGCTGGTTCTTTGGGTTAGGGTTACTGTTAGACCTGCTGGTTCTGTTTGGGGTTAGGGTTACTGTTATACCTGCTGGTTCTGTTTGGTGTTGGGGTTAGATCTGTTGGTTCTGTTTGGTGTTAGGGTTACTGTTAGACCTATTAATTGTGTTTGGGGTTAGTGTTACTGTTAGACCTATTAATTGTGTTTGGGGTTAGTGTTCCTGTTAGACCTGCTGGTTCTGTTTGGGGTTAGGGTTACTGTTAGACCTGCTGGTTCTGTTTGGGGTTAGGGTTACTGTTAGACCTGCTGGTTCTGTTTGGGGTTAGGGTTACTGTTAGACCTGCTGGTTCTGTTTGGGGTTAGGGTTACTGTTAGACCTGCTGGTTCTGTTTGGGGTTAGGGTTACTGTTAGACCTATTAGTTGTGTTTGGGTTAGGGTTAGACCTGTTGGTTCTGTTTGGGTTACTGTTAGACCCATTAGTTGTGTTTGGGTTAGGGCTAGTATTGCACAAGTCCTCTTTCTGTTAATAAAATGGTTTACAGATCAATTAAATAGCATTTTATTGTTCGAGGTAGTTTTGGAGACTCAGAATTTTCGGTGCTCCCCAAATATCCGCTCGGATCAAAAAAGAATGCTTTTATCTAACATGAATGCTACTTTCCCGTTAGAATAAAAGTGCCTTAAACCTTCATGAAATGAACAGGTTTATGTCTACACCTAGGAATAGCAACTCTTCAAGGTAAATGTTCCATCATGCCTGGTGTATAGTTTTGATTCCACTTTCAGACAGCTTTTCTTTCCCGAGTAATGCTTGATATATGTAAAACAAGTGGATATTCTCAGAGCTCATTGACTTCTACGGAGTTTCTGTGTGAATGTCTTCTGATCGTGACCGGGAATGTTTTTGTTCAAATCCTTCGCATAATGATGCTCCCCGAGGCCATACTTTGCTTTACTCAGTGTTTTATGAGAACTCGCTCAAAATGCATTCTTGACAATTACTGGGCTAAGCGACTAGGGCAGAGAAACTGAATTTGCTGTTAACCCCTTCATTACACCTGTTTTACCAGCATGTCATACATAGCATTGCCGGAAGGTAGGGTTTACAAACGTGTAAAATTATGGCGTGCTGTGATCGCATGGTATAGAGCAAGGGTCAGCAACCTTGGCCATCCAGATGCTTTGACACTGGATCTCCCATGATTCTTGGCCACTTACTAGATTAGCTGAGCCTCATGGGAAATGTGGTTCCAAAATATTAGGAGGGGCGAAGGTTGCTGACCCCTGGCATGGAGGATTGCTTTACGTCCGAGATGTAGCTAGACACAACCATTTCTGCTTTAAACAGGTTATTCACCAACCATTGCTCCTTATTATGGAAAGAATGGATTTTACTACGGCGTATGAAGAACCGTATAACTTCAGAGAATTCCCTGCATAGGGACCACTCCCTGTTCCTTCCTCTGTAGTGTTTTCCCAAGGAATTTAGTGTAGGTTTAACCCTGACAACCCTTGGCAATAGTTCATGGGGCCCCTCATTGGGCCAGCCCACGTGCAAGCCACACCCACATACAAGCACAATGTCCGTATGTTCGTTGTTGTATTACGGAATTAATTTACCATATTCAAGTTGGCTGCCAAATACGATTTCTCAATGATTTTTCTATGGAGGAGACCCTGCTGGAGGACCGGCTTAACAAAGCCTTAGGAAGGTCCTCATTGGGCTCTCCTTTGCCAGGGCTCTCGTGCAGTGCCCTATAGCCCGAATTGTCAGTCCGCCACTGGTTTAACCATTGTCACCGTAGTGTCTCTTGAAATTGTGTAGCGTTGTTTTGAGTGCTGTTTCTGTCGGAGTTCACTGGAGATCCGTAAGATCCCATGTATATCCACCGGTTTTACTTACAGGAAACCAAAGCTGAATGGAGAGTAGTTGTAGTTTGCTCATTTTACAGTAGAATAACCATGGGATCGTTGGTTGCTGTCGTTTTTTTTGCATGTACCTCGCCTGCAGGTGAATTTTTCTTTTTCTTCTGTAGCTCACGTTCACCATAGCTGTAACAGCAGTGAACATCATTAGCGGTTTATTGGTAAAATAATTACCCCTTTAATTATGATAAATTTTTTTGTCAAAAGCACAAAACTTTAACGGTGACTGTTGACACATTGCTATTTAATAACCTTGCCTTTCAGAATCCCAATTCTCACCTTGTTACTAATTTTCAGAAGAATCTAACAATTTTTACTTGCTGTCATTGTTTAAAAATGTGCAAAAGTCCAGATGGGTAAATGAAGCCATTTTGTTTTAAAGAGTGGTTCCCATCCCTGGTCCTCAAGTACTCCTAACGGGCCAGGTTTTCCAGATATCTGATGCACAGGTGATAAGATTTGCTACTCAGTGATTGCAGGATTCAGTCTGCATTTCTCCAAGGTGATCCTTGCAATCTGTTCTGTTTTCGGGTACTGGAGGATAGGGATGGGAACCACTGGTTTATAATTTTATCAAGAATATTTGTGTATTTATTTTCTGGTTTTCTTTTCCTTCTACACTGTACATATAGAACTTGTTAGGTCTTTAAACGAATATAAATGGGGGAAAAAAAAATTGCGTGCTCTTAACATTGCGGGTGAGTGTAGACACCAAAAAGTATGTAAATCCTTTCAGCCGTAATGACTTTCAGCGCTAAGGAAAGTGTTAAATGAGAATGGGGGCTGAGACGTGCAGATCTCACCACATGGCGGGCCGTGCGCCAACAATACAGCTGTCTAAACAGAGACTTGTAACGGCAGCTACTGTACATGAATCTGAATAGACTGTGCTCATTAAAGCTGTGTTTAATTGGAATTATGATGTGTGGAGACTGTGGACGACTTGTTTCTCTGTCTCCTACACATTCTAAGTTGCTGACACTGTTACAGTTCCACCGTACATTTTGCTTTCTGGAGCAGGTGCGTTTCTAGAACTCGTCTCACTGGTTTTAAGAAATGTATTTGTGTTGACTTTTTGGTTACATTTTTCTAGAGTCTGCAATGGCATCACCCGGAGCCATCCATTAAGGAGCGACGTTTACAAATGTGATCTAGATCACTGCCTGGCAGGAATCCAGGAGATCCAGACTGCCTTCGGCAAACTCAAGCATTTATGTGTCAATGGTGAGTAGAGGGTCTCTTGTCTCCCCCAACCCCCCCCCCCATCATAGGGCACCATTACTGCTTTTTTAGCGCCTACATCGTAATATCACACTAAAACTGGGACGCCAAGGAGAAAAACCTGCGCCTGCAGGTTTTTATTCTGCTTTGCATTCCTGTTTTTATCGTGACGAATGTAATGGTGCCCATAGTCTTTTGGATGGTAGACTACATGAGCGCCTTAGTAAAGTTGATTAGCCTTAGTGTCGGTACAAGGTTTCCTTTCAATGGGTGATAATGAGCGGAGTCAGTGCAGTGTTTAAAATGAGCAGTAACACATGGCAGCCATGTTTGACGTAAGTTATTGTGGGTGCAGTCAGCAGCTATTGGTAAAATATGGTAAACTAGGTGTTAAAAGTGAGATTTGATGGTGTGCGCCCATTGGACCAGTCAGTTTGGCTGACCTTGAGCCAAGCGACGGTGTGGTCTGCTCCTACCCCTGTCAGCAGCCACTAAAAGACTTGTTGGATGCAAAACCAAAACTTATAGTGAGCACCTTTTTTAAATGGAAATTTCGACTTGAAAGGGCCTACTTTTCTATTACTGCACATTTTCTAAAAAAAAAAAAATTAAAGTGGTCACGTTCAATTTGATTTGACCAGTAACTAGATGATCCGTTACGTATGGTATATTGTTACTAAATCCATTCAACCGGGCGTCCAATTATGGGCTCATTTAATTCCATCGACCCATTCATTTTTTTTTGTTGTTTTTTTCCCAGCCAGCATCATACAGATTTGTGCCTTTTTTTTTAAACATTACTATTAGGAAAACGTATTTTTTTAATAAATTAAAAAAAAACAAATCTGACTAAATCCCTCTTTTTCTGCCTCAAATTCCATTTATCATCCCCTTTCAGCATTTATTTGGGAATCCTGTATATCGATAAATTTGAATTAAAACTTTACAGCGGATGTTTGTTTATATTGAAAAGTAGAGCTTTAAGAGCCGGTATCTGATCCAAATTTTTATTGGGAATCCGAATGCCGGTAAGGCTGAAATTGAATTTCCTCAAATCGAAAAATAACCAATAGGTGTCCAAAAAAAGGTTCAGATTTTGGCTATCGGACCAAGTTAGAGGCCGATGTCGCTTATATCTTTTACGACAAAGTTGGCTAATCCTGAGATAATGAACAGCTGGTCCTTAAACCGTCTCGACCATCACAGTCCCAGATCTGTCACAAAATGTGTCGAGTTGGTTTGCGAACAATGAGACAATTTCATAGAAGATCCAGTATAAATAAATCCCCATATACAGAGTTAGCCATTTTATGGGTGCAAATGTAACATATAGGCTGAGAATGATGGGCTTTGCAGTCTTGCAGTAATTAAAGGAACTTGGAATCCTTCCTCTTCTGTATCAGCAGCTGAGATCCATGTGTGAAGGGGATGGCCACATCTTGAAATCTATTCAGTGTAAGGTGCTGAGGTTTGTTTGCATTTATCATTGTGACTCCTTCCAGCAGACGGCAGATATAATCTGTGTGTAATCTAGCCCTCACAGCCCTCACATACAAAGCAACAAATTCTGTTCATTGCACAGCAATGTGCTGACTGCTGGAATAGGCTTGTAATGTCCCAAGGCAATAGCAGCTAATCACCCCCCCCCCATCAACAAGCGCAGTCAGCATTCATTAGGATTGTAGTGCTCAGCTGTCACTCTAAACACTGTTCACGGCGGCCGTCACTTTACACTTCATATTTGAGCTTTGCCCTGGACTACAAGTCATACCTGTATACCTCTAGACACAGACATTGGTGATTATTAAGATTATACATGAGGGTCTATTCACAAAGCTCTGAAATTGCATGCTAGAGTGCCCTGTGTCCTTAGGATATAGATGTATAACTCAACCCCCCCCCCCCCCTGCCCACCTTACATGTCTTCGTTGCTCTGCAAGCACATGCCGTCTAGACAATTCTGGTCAGTGGGTGACCTCCGCCTGTCCTGTCTACACCTGTGCTGCAAACTCTCGCCTCCAAGACTTCTCAAGGGCAGCACCAGTCCTGTGGAATGACTTGCCTCATCAAACTCTCCCCTGATCTTCAGGCCTTCAAGAAATCCCTCAAACCCATCTCTTCAGATTAGAGTGCAACATCACTGATGCAACTCCCCCCTCTGCTCATCGACTCACACATGATTGAAGCTACTTCTATGGCCCCACCATTCCCAAACCACTGGCACCAATGATTCTGCCATCCAGTGAAATTCCTATTATCTTCCTCAACCCCAATCCCTCTAGATAAGTGTTTCCCAAACCTGTCCTCAGGACCCTCCGCCTCCCAGGTTTTCCAGATATCTGAAGCGCAGCACAGGTGATCTGATTTGCTGCTCAGTGATTGCAGGATTCAGTCTGTATTTCCCCAAGGTGATCTGCAAAATCTGGCCTGGTTGAGGGTCCCGAGGAGAGGTTTGGGAAACACTGCCCTAGACTGTAAGTTCCTATGAGCAGGGCCCTCTACACCTCTTGTTTCCATCATCTGTATCTCGTACCATTTTTGGTTATTGTAAAGTGTTAAACTGTTGGTGCTAAATAAATGATGATGATGATAATACATAGTCAAGTTTATAATTGTAGAAGACCTTTACAGAGCTCATGTGCTACATTCCCCATATGCAGCAAGGAACTCTGGGAAGGACATGCAAATTAAGTCTACAATGTTAAACTTTTTTATTTGTGTGTGTGTGTGTCCCCTTTTGAAGGGCTTAAGTATGTTTAGTGGTGTTTTTTCCCCCCTCTGATACCAGCCGTCTAGTATTGAGGGGGGAAATGAAAGCAGGTCAGTTTAGGATGTGCTAAGGTTGCTTTGACTACAAACATTTGGGGGACTACTAGCCATACCCTGCTGTCTGGAACCTGTGGTCATTCATACCTAGGCGCATACCTCCACTAACCTTAGTATATTCCAGCTGTCTAGTATTGCACTGGTCTTGAATTTGAATATTTTTTGAAATTGAATATTTAAATGAACCCATGCCAATAAA
This sequence comes from Leptobrachium leishanense, assembly GCA_009667805.1. Taxonomy (NCBI): domain Eukaryota; kingdom Metazoa; phylum Chordata; class Amphibia; order Anura; family Megophryidae; genus Leptobrachium; species Leptobrachium leishanense. Next base: position 74,761,410 of record CM019065.1, read on the forward strand.
ACCTGCCTCTTGCAATGATCATTCTGTCCATTGATGGCGAAGAGCCCAAATTCTCCCTCTACGGCCCCTATTACACACTTCGCGCAAATGCGCGAAGCAAAAAAAACGTTAACGCGCACAAATTAACGCGGTAGTACGCTCCGAGCGTAGTCTTTCAGCCTTCAACTTTTTACGTGCGCAAAGCCGGGCGCAAATGACCGTTGTGGGCAATCAGAATTAAGAACCACCATTTTCTAAAGTTAGGTTGTTGCGCTTGTCAAACTCAATCTGCATATATGTGCTGTAGCAAATTTTTTTTACAAATTAGAAATTTTTGATGTCTGAGTATGTGTAGAATGTGTAACTGTACTGTGCAGTATTTTTTTTTTATTGCTGAGTTATTTTGTTTCGGCCACAACTATCATATTTGCAGTTAACACCAAGTTTTCAAAGACGCTACAAAAATTCGCGCAAACGTCGCTCGTACGACTTAGTGCGGATGGTGTTACAATCTTCGCGCAAATGCATTTGCGCTCACAATGTTAAGTATAGGATGCGCCCACGAACTTGCGCTCGCACGGGGTTCAGCGCGGTAGACGATAACGCGCATCATTTGCGCGAACGTCGTACTACGATGTTCCGCGCAAATGGTTTTTGTCCTCGCGCAAAAGCGTATTTGCACACATGCAAATGCGCTGCGCGAAGCGTGTAATAGGGGCCTAAATGTTTTACCTGATGATTTATTCTACTTGTGATTGCTTTGTTTAATTGAGCCCATTTTCACAAACTCTCTAACTGGCGTTCTGGCTGGATCAGTGACATCATTAGAGATAAAAGATCGATTTCCAATGATAAGAGATTACAGAAAGGTCAGGGAGGCCGGCAGCCAGATGTCACAAGATTAATGGTAAGGTAGTACTTAGAAATAGTATAATGTAACACAAATGGAACAAAGCACTTTGTGTGTAAATCCATTTATTAAAACATACGGTCCATGCCCAAAGTGCATTGCATGTATGTAAAAATAAATAATAAATATCACATTTTTTAAATTTGACTTTCCAACAAAATACTTAAATTACACTTTAGTGTAACGCAGCAAAAATCCCAACTTTCTATATGTAGCCGTGGGATCCTGGCACTTGCAAATGCACCAATCGCTGCAAGTAATCGAATCGAGCAATTTAAAATGGACAATTTTAATGGTTGGGATTTAAAAATAAATCCTTATCGAAGCTATTAATACTAAATTTATAATTATCTGTGATTACTGGTGGATTCTGAAAGCTGCGGAATAGTCCTTTATTTCATATGCCAACAGTCGTGCTGTACTGGTTCAGTCCGGGTTTGTTGCGTTGAATACCTCGTTTTCTTGTATTGTTAGAACGCAGGAACCCAGAATCAAAGCTCCTGAACGGCACTCGTGACTTTATTTGGTGCAGGGGAGAGAGAGGGCCCTATTCCCTTCTCTGCCCTAATTTGGGGACACTAACTGGGAAAACCTGTGCCTGCAGATTTCCCCGTAGCGTCCCCATGTTAATGTAATAGTTCGGGGCAAGTGGTAGCTCGGCACCTTGCCGCAGAACGTAGCGCTAACTGTTGGGATGCTCGCAGTGGCACTTGTGTCACGGCGAGTATCACCTCCTGGAGTCCATAGGACTACATGGAGGATTGTGCTTCCGGGCTGTGAGCCCTGTGTCAGCTCACTCTCGCAAGATCGTGCCCCGCCACGGATTGATTTGGAGGGAGACTGGAAACTATTTATCTCCCTCTCCTCCCGTCGACAAGAAGCAGCGGATCAGGCCACTGTTCTTGCCACGGGATTTATTGGGGGGGTTTAGGGGGTGTTAAATAATTTTTTTCACCAGCTTTAAGTCTCTGCAGCAATTAGTACTAGGATTTTGTACTTCTCAAAGCTAATTACAGATTGCTCTCGCCGTATTAAGTATAGGATGCGCAAATGGGGGTTGTGTCAAGAATTTAATATGGGTGGCATGTATTAAACACACTAATCCTGGCGCTAACGCTTACACATCCAGACGCTAATGTTGGCGCCAGCTAGGGAATAGTGCCTGATGTCTTTAAAACAAGAACCGATATATCGAAGCAGCTCTTCAAACCTTTTTACTGGAAACGCATTACAAATTCTAAATTCCGTAGTAATGTTACATCATGGTCTCCGTCTACACACACTGAAACATTTCTCAAATCCTCCGAGCCTTGCGTTCCAGCTGCTGGCCGGCCACGTGGCGGTAATTGAGTGATACAGCTTGCAGATACCATGAGGAGGAAGTGATTGTGTACGGATTCTGACATTATTCCTTCACACATCGTTGCAATTTGGCTTAAAAAAACACGGCCCCCGAGATTTTATCCCGTATGTACTCGTAGTCTATTAAGCTGCTCATTCGTCTTTTTTTTTTTTTCTTCCATTCTGTGTTGGAATGGCAGAAATGCATTGTGGTTACATTGGTCAGAGCGAGGTTTGCTAAACGCTCATGTTCCTCGTTAAGTGAATCATGGAAGTGCTCAATGGCTAAACAGGGCAGCCGAGGCGCTATGCCAATGTGATCAATAAGATAAGCGCTTGAGCCATACAATATAATGGCTCGAGAATTTAACTTTGTTTTTTCACGTGCTGTTCTGAGACACAAGCTCCGCTTGTAGCCTGGACATTGCAGCCGGGAGTGAGCGAATTTGCTGTAGTGCAGCTCTATAGGATGACGCTCTTACAATGACGTGGTGTTTAGTTGTTTATTTTTTTTGCCTTCCAGAAATAGAAGGTATAATAAATAAATGTTGCGTCTGAGACTCGGGAAGGAAACGGGGATGCTGATTAAACATTGTGTAGATTTCATTAAAACAAAAAATAATTCAATGATTTGAGCATAATTTAATCCTTTGTCTTTTTTTAATGATTTGCATTGAGTGTTTTTTTTTTTTCCTTACTTGTAGAGTCTTTTGATGAGATGGAGGACAAGTGGTTCTCGTCGCTTGAAAACACACGATGGCTGGAGTTTGTCAGGTACGCATCATATTGTCTCCTTCGTTGGATCAGGGTGATCATATAACAGAATATTTAGCTGTTTAACAATATCCAAACCCAGCAAATTGACCTTTATATTGTAGCCCATGCAGATTTTTTTTTTTTTTTTTTGAGAAAGCATTTTACCAGGAAGGATACATTGAGATTGAGATTTCACTCGTTTTCAAGTATGTCTTGGGTGGCGAGTGTGTACCTTTTTAGGTGTCTTGCACAAGGACACTTACTGGATTCATCCAATATATATATATAACTATTCATTCTCATTTTATGTTCGTATCCCCACATATTGTATAACTCTACTGCCAAGAGAATGGCTTAAATTAGCTGTTGACATATTTCATAGCTCTATGTATGGTTGTCAGAATCACGAGCAGTAACTAAAGGTCTACAGCATGGGTCAGCAACCTGGGCCCTTCAGGTGTTTTGGAACTACATTTCCCATGAGGCTCGGCTAATCGGAGAACCTGAGCTTCATGGGAGATGTTTGTTTCAAAATATCTGGAGGGCCAAGGTTGCTGCTCCCTGGTCTACAAGTTATTCAATGATTTGGTATTTGCTTTGGAGTATGTTGCAGTTATGTGGCGAGCAAAGACCATTCATAAAGCAGAATACTCGTTCCCCCCCCCACCCCAAATCAGGTTGCACTCAAAGATAACCAAGTAAAAATCAATACTATTAAAAACTGGGGTGACTGTTTGACGACCCGCTAGAGAGCTTTCTCAAGATCTTGGGAAAGACCTGTAGCGGGTCGACGCGTCACTTGGTGCCCAGTTTCTAATGTGAGTTGAGTGTTATTTATTTAAACTTGCATCACATACATCCCTTTTTTAAAATCTTGCTAATCTATTTTTTCTCTCATACAGTTCATTTCTGGGGCAAGCTGCTGAACTGGTTTATGTTCTGGATTCAAAACGGCAATCTGTTGTCTTACAAGGTCATTATAAGGCACTCTGATATCTTTTTTTTATAGTTTTTTCAGTGTTCTACACCCAGCAGTGACATGTGGAATAAAATGTCAGTATACAATATCTCACCCCTCACGTTTTTGTAAATATTTATTATATCTTTTCATGTGACCGCACTGAAGAAATGACACTTTGCTACAATGTAAAGTAGTGAGTGTACAGCTTGTATAACAGTGTAAATTTGCTGCACCCTCAAAATACATCAACACATAGCCATTAATGTCTAAACCGCTGGAAATGAGTGAGTACTCCCAAGAAGAAAATCTCCAAATTGGGTCTAAAGTGTCAATATTTTGTGTGGTCACCATTATTTTCCAGCACTGCCTTAACCCTCTTGGACATGGAGTTCACCAGAGCTTCACAGGTTGCCACTGGAGTCCTCTTCCACTCCTCCATGACGACATCACGGATCTGGTGGATGATAGAGACCTTGCGCTCCTCCACCTTCCGTTTGTGGATACCCCACAGATCCTCAATAAGGTTGTCACATGAAAAGCTATAATAAAATATTTATTTACAAAAAGTGAGGGGTGTTCTCACGTATGTATGTATGTATTCCGTAAAACATTGTGTAGAAAGGAATATTTTTGAAGATGTAGCATATGGTAGAAACAGATTATGCTGATTGAAAGTCAATTTTTTTTCCTCTTTTACAAATACTTAAGAGTTGGTAACTTTCAACCCTTATAATATATATTGTGCAGTAGTTAGTTTGACTCTCTCCATAGGATTCACTATAGAAATGTTGCATTTTTGAGGTCAAAAAAAGCCTCCTTAAAAATTGGACTAATCAGACTATCAGGTCTATTCAAAGAAAGGTGAAAATCAGGAGAATGAACAATCTAGACCAAAAAGCCAATTTGGAAAGTGAATTTTCAATTCTCCAGTCATTTTCCGGAGTTTCACCTTTCTTTGAATAGACCTGTATGTTGTTTTGCATGTGCAGAATCTGTCTGCGTCAAACTTTGATATGCATCCAATTCAACCAACTTGAATTTGATACTCAGGTCTGAAATTAAGCATATTTTTTCTTGGCTACGGTTAGTAACCAGGGCTAGAGATCAGCGTTCGGTTACCGTTTGAGCTTATTTTAGGGTTAATCCCAACATTCTGCTCCATTTTTGGTTCATTTTTTGGCAACATATTCTGCCTCTACTTTTGATGTGAACCATAAAATAACCCTTCTTTCTAACACTACAACTAGAGTGTCAAATCACATCTGAATTGGAAATATGTTCAAAATCGGCCACGGTCACTTCCTAGTTGGCGCATTGTTTAAAAAAAAAAAGCCTCTTAATAGGATACCTCTCCAGAGCGCAGTTTGGAACCATGCATCCCTTTATCGTCCTCTTTATGAAAACCAACGTGTTAGACTGGTGATCATGCACGACCTTCTGTCCCAAATACACCAGAGGAATTTCCGATGTTTCGGATGGATTGGTATTATAAGCAGGGCCAGCCCAAGACACTATGCTGCTTGGGTCCAATGATGAAATTCTTCCCCCCCCCCCAAAAAAAAAAAGCACAGCGTGCGCATATCACAGAGCTCCACAGCAATAAAACTCACACTCCTACTCAATGCACATTACTGTATCACTGATCTTCACACACCCCCTGAGCAGGGCTAGTCGAGGCCCAGGCAGCCACTCCGTGCCTTTAACGGGGTGGAGCCATGGCCCCATCCGGCCCATGGACAGGCCGGCCCTGATTTTAACCACTTCGCTGCGGAGGAGGCGCTCGGCGCGTCCTGCCGCAGGAAGGGTTGGCTGCGGAAGACGCGCTGAGCGCGTCCTCCCGAAGCAGCCTGCGATCAGCCGGATTCCGGCCGGTCGCTGTGCCCGCCAGTGCGGGCTGACATCTTGGATGTCAGCCCGTCAATCCGGGACTGCCGCGGGCACAATAGATGTCATCGCGGCAGCGCGATGACATCTATTTCAGGCGCCCCCCCCCCCACGTGTGCAGAGGAGGCGCCTGAAAGGGAGGGGGGAGGTCCTTCGGACCTCTCTCCCTCCCGATCGCGGGGGTCCTGAGCTTAATGCCAGGCACCGTTTGGAAGGGCACAGCCTGCCCTTCCAAATGGTACCTGGCATTAACCCCATGGGGGCCGGATCACGAATCGGCGCCGAAAAGCGCCGGTTCGTGATCCTTTCCCGGAGCTGGCCGACATCTTGGATGTCGGCCAAGCCTCCGGGAGCTCCCCCTGAGGACTGGCGTCATCCTGCATAGCACGATGATGCTAGTCCTGGAGTTAACCCCTAGCTGCCACCAATGGTGGAGATAGGGGGTTCATTGGAACCCCCTATCTCCCGATCTGTGGCAGCTAGGGGTTAATGTTTGATATCGTTGGATCGGCCAGAGCATAGCCTTTCCAACAATACCAAACATGACCGTGAAAAAAGTTTTTTAAAAAAAAAAAAAAAAAAAAAAATAATAATAAATAAAAAACTTTTTTTTTTGTTTTTTTTTGTTTTGTTTTGTTAATGCAGCATATTGTTCCCATTTTTAAATTATAATGTGAACAAACGATTTTTGTATGGGGTGCGTTTTAAAAATAGTGAAATTTTCCCCCAAAAAAAAATGTAACGAGACCCCATTTCTAATTTTTTTAACAAGCGCACCCCATACAAAATATAACCGCAAACGATCGCATTTTAAAATGTGAAAAAAAACACTTTACACGTTGTAAATTATTGAAAATTCAAATTTTATTGCATATTTTGTTATAATATACAGACATGACATAACGTATACATATAATAATGACATATTATGAATCTTCCGCGTCTGCTGGAAAGAACGATATATAATATGTCTGGGTCATATACTAAAATAAGCCTTCAAAACGCGGTTAAACATGATGAGCGAAACCGGTAAAAATGACCTCAGCACAGAGGCGGGAAATGCCTCAGCAGCGAAAGGGTTAAGATGTGTTGCAGAGATCCACCACCCAGTCCTGTGGCTTCAGAAGATCCATGAGACCGTTGCCTCAATTTATAAAGGTTTGTAGAAGTCTTTCAATTTTGGTCAAAACTGGTCACACCTTGCAGCCCTTTTCATTCATTAGAAAGGTATTGCTTACCAAACCTAAATATCCAGATCTATACGCCACATGGCTCCCTTTTGTCCTACAGCACATACGAAGACAAAGCACAAAGGGCTCTATTAACTTCGCGTTAACGCCTGCGCAAAAACGTATTATCGCAAGGGGCAAAACTCTTTGCGCAGAACATTGTATTACAATGTCCGCGCAAAAAATGCACATTAACGTCTACCGCTGGTGAACCTGCGCGAGCGTAATGTACGTTGCACGTCCTATACTTAACATTGCGAGCGCAAATGCGTTTGTGTGCTGGTACGCGGATGGTATTACAATCTATGCGCAAATTTTAACGGACAACGTTTGCGCGCAGAATTTTAACGTCTTTGAAAAGCTGGTGGTAACGGCAAATCTGAACGTCCTGGCCGAAACCAAATACACCAGCCCGAAAATAAAAATACAGCAAAGTATAGTTGCACATTCTACGCATACCCAAACAATAAAATGGAGAAGTTGTGCGTGTTTTTTTTTTATTGCTGCAGCATATATGCGCAGATTGACTTTGACAGGCGCAAAAACTGAAAGGGAGACAATTGTGGTTCTTAATCCTGATTGGCTGAATCGCGTGAAAAAACAGTCTGCCCACCGATTTCTGCGCGCAGCGTTAATGCACGTGCGTTTTTGCACGTCTTTTTTACTTGCATTATTTTTTTGACATGACAAAATGCGCTCATTTTAATACCAGCGTTAATTTACACGCGTTAATGCTTCTCGCACAAATTAACGCGCAGCGCGAGCGTTTTTGCGCAACTAATTTAATAGAGCCCAAAATGCGTGTACACCATAAGATGACCCTAAACAAGACTATCCTGATAGAGACTAAAACACTTAGGGATGCACCGATACCGATACTAGTATCGGTATCGGGGCCGATATTGCCGTTTGCACGAGTACTTCTTACTCGTGCAAACGGCCCAATTACATCCCGCCGATACCGGAAGCCGGCGCTGGGCCGGCTTGCTGGTATCCGCGGGGCTGGGGAAGCTGGCCGCGTGCATGAAAAGCACGCGGCCAGCGTTCCCCTCCGGCGCGCTGCGATACTCACCCATCCTGAAGGTCCGGTCGCTGGGCATTGATGCGTTCCCGTGGCCACTGGGCGCCCCTGTGACGCTGCCTCCTCGGCTGGAGGCAGCGTCACAGATGCGCCCGGCGGCCACGTGATTGCATCACTGCCCAGCGACCGGACCTTCAGGATGGGTGCGTATCGCGGCGCGCCGGAGGGGAACGCTGGCCGCGTGCTTTACTTGCACACGGCCAGCTTCCCCAGCGTTCGACCTGGGGGACATATCCATGAGACCTGGGGGACATATCCATGAGACCTGGGGGACATATCCATGTGAGCTGGGGGCAAATCTCATATAAATTTTTATGAGGTCTGTTCCTATTGGAAAGCGTCACATGACATTAAATAAAAGTATCGGTACTCGGTTTCGGTGAGTACTTTTAAAAAGTATCGGTACTCGTACTTAAAGTGGTATCGGTGCATCCCTAGAAACACTGAAATGCTTATCGTTCTGTGCTGGAAATCAATAAAGAGGAAGTCACGGGGAGTGCATGATGTTTTTATGTATACATTGGTCACAGGGTTACAGACTATACCAGCAATATATATGGTGATTGGAAGGGAGATGATCATCATCTAACTTTATTATCTTCCAAACACCGTATCCTAGTAATACTTTCCCTCTGGTAAAGATGTCCGTGACAGATCTCGGCCCCCAAAGTGGGTCACATTTGTTAATGCCGCTCCCTTGCCGGACACCCGTTCTCCCTTAAAAACAAGAGGTGGGGAGGCTGAGGGGTTAATTATCCATCTCTTTAGACCTCCCCCACACCTCAGTGTTCCCAAGAGTGGATTTTTTTTAAGAAAAAGTATTTTACCAGGAAGGATACATTGAGATTTCTCTCGTTTTCAAGTTTGTTCTGGGAGGCGAGTATGTAACGTTAGGTGTCTTGCCCAAGGACACTTACTGGAGAGGTGCTCTTGCTGGAATCGAACCCATGTCTCCACAGTCTCTCTCCACGCAGAGCAGTGATGTTACCTCTACTCCACCCAGCTTTTTAAACCATTATCTGCTATATTCTACATAGTCCAGTCCATTCTAGCAGACATAATTACGTAAGCCCATGGAGAATGTTGTTTTTTTGTTTTTATTTTATAGTTTCCCCCCCCCCCCCCCGACCGCCCCCCCTTCTTACCATTTTGTAAACGGAGTCTGTATTTTTAGGGAAAAATTACTAAATTCTTATTCAGCACAAGGGAACAATATTAAGATTTTCAGTATTTCTGCTAGGTCTACGCAAACCGAGTTACTGGTCAGGACCTCCTGAAAGCATTATTCAGCATTTCGCTATTCGTCATCGTGCTCAGGATTTTCCATGGTTTTGTGGACGGGGATTCTGCGGTCCATTTAATGACCATAGGATTTCCTTCTCAGACTCGCTGATATAATAACCTTCGTGACTCATTCTTTAAAATCGCCAAGTCCAGGAGATGCGTCCAGCTGCTGAGTCAAGGCACTGCTATTTTGGTGAAAATGCCTTCATATGTCTGGCCAGATGATTTTTTCCAAATATCCTTACTGGGTGCTTGGTATAATCTACAAGCAGGGCTGCCATCAGAATTCCTAGCGCCCCTTAAGCCATTGGCCGGGGTCATCTGTAAACTAATTAAAAATTACATTATTTTGGCTTCTCTTCCTCTCCTGTAAGGAGGGGGGAGTGTTCACGCTGCACCTCTATGTGGTGCAGACGATACTAATCAGTCCGTAGGTCAGGGGTCGGCATCTTTTGGCATCCTGTTTCAGGAACTACATTTCCCATGTGGCTCAGTCAGCCTAATGGGTGACTGCGCATCATGGGAGATGTAGTTCCCAAAACCAAGGTTGCTGATACCTGCCTTGAGTGAAGAGACAGAGTGCTTTTCTAGCCCCAGATGCCATGGCCCACCGGGAGGTTTTTGTTTATATCTTGGTGGATCAGTCCTAGGTGGTATGGCCCTTATGTCTGTGGCACTTGGACAAACTGCACAGGGTTTGGCCAGGGTGCTCAGGAGCCACTGGGCCCCTGAATGTATCGTGGACTGTCGCCACCTGATGGCTGCCCTGTATACTAGTGTCAAGCCCTGCTCTATACCAGACAGACAGTGTGTGACTAATTGAAACCTATTCTAAATTTCGCTTTGTATTGAGCCTCACTGTCAATCCCTGCTCAGTGTTGTGGCTGCTGCAGTCACCGCCTGGTACTCATTTAGCATTGAAACGTCTTTCTTATATTATACAGCGCTAACAAAGCCTCCCATTTAGTCACACTGATCTGACATCACTATTATTGTTACTCTCGCCAAGAATTAAAAGAATGTCCCATTTCAACAGTGAAGGACCACGTTTTTGCATTAGAAATGTGATGAAAGGGATAATTATCATTTATCACACGAATGCGTAAACAGATTGCTTCCAGGAGATACGGGCGCACTTTATAATGTGCAATTAGGCTTGTTTGACTACGTTTGAAATGATCCGTATGGCCGTACAGTTGCACTGGGAATGATTTCTTTTCCTTCTGCTTAAACATTTCAAGAGATTGGTGATGTGTTTGTAGTAAATGTTTGTATTCTACAATTGAAGACTACAGGAACATTCCTTTTAACTCCTTCACACCCCAAAAAATACATGTATACACTGAAAAACCTTTAACTAAATGTACCCAGCGAAATCCACTTATACGCTTATTAAATGAGAATTTATTTAATCCCTTTTAGAGAAATGGTACACCCTGTGTCACTCGGGGCTATTCAGAAAGAGGTGAAAACCTTGAATGACTGGAGAAGTGAAAATTCTAGGTCAAAATAGCCAAACCAGAAAAGTTCTCACTTTCCAAATCGGCTATTTGGTCTAGATTGTGCTCTTCTTCTGACAGTTCTCAAGGTTTTCACCTCTTTCTGAATAGCCCTGACCTATAAAGGTGCAGCCCCCCCACATTCGCGGGAAGAAAAGTTCAACAAACTTTATTGCTGCATTAAAACAGCCAGGGAGAGCTCTGGGGTCACTGACTGCTGTACAGGGGGTTCAACAAACTTTACTGCTGCATTACAGCAGCCAGGGAGAAAGCAGAATATAGGTAGAGCTCTGAGTTCACTGATTACTGTACAGGAATAAGATAAAGTGGGTTAACTGAAAATCCCTGTACAGTACAGATACAAAGTGTTCCTGTAATGTCAATACGTGGGCATTTTTCCCCATACAGATAATAGTGTTCTGTTGCAATTTTTTGTATAGCGAATCTCATCACAAAGATAATGCGTATGTGCAGGATATTCCACTATTTTCATCACATTTACTATCCTTATAAAAAGGCCTTTTTGGTGTGTCTGCTAATAATACAGGTCCTATGTGAAGTACTACTACATGTCACCTGTCAAGGTGTTTTCACACAAACCACTTCTGCAAATGGTGAATGAATAAACAAATCAAAGCTAAAAATGTACAAACTCGCATTATTTTATCTTTCAGAATAACAATAAGTACACAAAGTGTTTTTTTTTTTGCTTTTTTTTTTTATTCTACGTGTGCCAACTTCACTCGCCCAGGTTTCAAATACAATTTATGCGAATGTTTTTGTGTTGTATAAAAAAAAAACGCAACAAAAGGTGCCCAGTAGTTAAAGGGTTTAATCACACTGGGAGGACAGTCTATGTAAAGTGGCCACAATTCTTCTTCTGCCCTTGGTGAAGCAGAAAAAAAATCATGGCCTCGATATGAAACTGTTGACTGACCTGTAGACAATTGAAGTCCTAATCCTTTACGTTGTCCCATTTTCCTGTTTTCAGAGAGCATGAGCAGAATAATTGCATCTTTTCTCCATCTCTTTCTGGTTTTAGAGGAGGAAGGTCGGGATCTCAGTTGTTTGGTGGCCTCGCTCATTCAGCTCATGCTGGATCCATACTTCAGGACCACTGTTGGATTCCAGAGTCTCATACAGAAGGAGTGGGTCATGTCTGGCTATCCGTTCCTCGATAGGTGCAACCACTTGAAGAAATCTGATAAAGAGGTAGAATCCAGATAGCCGTTACTCATCCGGTTTGGTTATATATTCTGCTTCGTCATGTCTCGTTTTCTTAGGTTCACGATTCCTTGTTTTAGGGTGTATGTGTTTACCCAAGTAAATTCCTATTTGAACACCCCCCCCTCCCCCGCCCGCCCAACGCAATCCAGGTATCAATGCCCGTGATACGATCAAGTAGGCAGATCTGATTAATTCTATGGCAGTTTAACAAAATTAAAATAAGAAAATTAGTTTGAACCGGCAGCAATTAAAGAGGACAGATCACCAGCTCAGAGATGGATGACAATCTATGGAGCGTATGAAAAGTGTGTTATCACATCTATGTGTACTATAGCACATCATGAGTCTTGTCCTGGGTGCAAAGCCGTGCGGTGGGCAACCTCCTCCATGATTGTTTTCTGCATTGACAGTTCATCGATATTATCGGAGCTTTGTTTGAAATCTGATTTATAACCAAATTAACTCTCTTGATACTGTTGTGCTGTGCTAGTGTTATTACTTGCTTTGCTTTTTATTGACCTGGACGTAGAGGAGCCCCCTGTATTCCCACTCAAATCTTCATCACCCCTTCCTTCTGTGTGTATGAGCTGAGCACCATTTAACACTATGTGCAGAGGTTGGCATTGTGCTGATTTGCCCAGGCGTCAGAATATGTATCACCATGACCTTTTTAAGAAATAAAAAGTCCAGGCCTCCACAGGAATCTGTTTATTTTAGCCGAAGGGCCTTGCCGGGGATACAGAGTGGATTTGGATGAAGACCAGCTACATCTGTCTTAACCCGACACATCTGCTTCTCTTCCCGTAGTGTCCCCTGTTTGTGCTGTTCCTGGACTGCGTCTGGCAGCTTCTCCAGCAATACCCAGCAGCCTTCCAGTTCACGGAGACCTACCTAACCGTGTTACACGACAGCACCCGCATCTCCTTGTTTGGGACGTTCCTGTTTAACTGTCCACACCAACGCGTTCAGCAGAGCACTGTAAGTAATGGCCAAGCGTCTAGGATCCCAGAGTCTACAAGCTGTTATCACCTCAAAATTAACTCCTTCACTACCTAGTGATTTTCCAAAAATCCACTGTCGGGAACTAGTATTTTTTTGGAAAATAATAATTCTTTTTTTTTTTTACACATTAACCTATTTGGCGTCATCTACTGGCCAAAAAGAGTCGCTGCAGGTAGAACTGCATCTCGTGGATCGGCTGGGGAAAGTCAATATATCAAGGCACTCCCTAGCCGGTTCTTTTTTTATTATTATACAGTTTTGGCACCTTGGGCATCATGTCCACAGGGTGTCTTTTAGGGTCACCTGCTGGAGCTCAAATACAAACAAATTACATTTCCAACTATACAACCTAGCCCTAGATTGTGCCTACACAATCTCTGGCTGCTGTGTCTGCTGCTGCTCATGGTGTATACACAATCACAGTAGTGAAGGGGGTTAAGGAATTCATGGTTTTAAAAAGATGAATTGCAGATATACGATTTGGATGGAGCTTATGTTTGTGTGTACTCGTGGTGTATACAGATGTTGCGATCACCCACTCTGTAGATATAAATTTCAGAACACAAGTGTTGATCAATGCGTGTATCATAGAGAATTTACGTATTTGCTAAATACATACAATACTGACTTCATGGTGAACCTATAAGCATGTTGCTAATTGTCATTTGATGTTCCTGTGTATTTCCTTCACCCAGGAGTTTGCTATAGCAAAGAACATCCAACTGGGCGACGAGAAGGGCCTGAAGTTTCCTCCCGTTTGGGACTGGTCGTTACAGTTCTCCGCAAAGGATCGCGCTCTGTTTAACAACCCCTTGTACATTGGAAAGAGCGTGCCCAACGTACAGAATGGAGTCGTGAAGTCTTTTAAAAGGTCAAAGGTAAAAATTGTATTGTAGAGTTCATACTTCATCTGCTAGTGGATGGGAGCATCTGCGTCCATTGCAGGTTTAAGAACTCTGGTGTTTTAGTCCATTATGTTAGGCTGCTACATTGTGTCTAGATAATCCTCCTCATGGGAGGCTGGTATTTTTTTGAATTGTGGACCATGGCTTGCTGCAGTTTTGTTTTGCGTGATGGACTTGTTGCACAGGTGCTCTGGTAACTGGGTGGCTTCTCTTGTAAATTTTTTACAGATCCACTGCGTAGAACAATTCAGGCTGATGGATAGAAGTCCAGATAGGTTGCTGCAGCCCCTCTTGTGTTGGATTTCAAATGGTCCAGCAGAGTCTCGTGCCTTATTTCTGTGGCAGATCCGATGGGGTTGGGCAAGACTGCTTTGCACAGTGCTTGATCATGACCCTTGTATTCATTCAGGAGCAGCTGGATCACACTAGCACTGTGCTCTAGGCTGTTGGTCATGAAGCTCTTTTGATCTCTTCCAAACAGCCCTTTTTGTGGAAACGCCATCCTTTTAGGCTGCTGGCACGCAAGCATATTTTTTGCATCCGTCTGTACGTGCAATTTGACATCCGTTGTAGCTTTTTAATGGAGTCAATGAAGAACACCGCACGATGCACCTGCGCACTTGTTCACACACAGCCTTCGGGTATTGCTACAGACATGAAAATGGCATGGACAGGAAAAGGCTAGGCGTCCCAGAGGAACTACGTGCTGCTTCCTGTGGGCGTGAATATTTACGAGCACAAGTGTGAAGGCCGGCACGCTGAAGCAGTACACGCAATACTCAGTGTTCAGCAGACTATCATTATCTCTCTTCAAAATGTGCGTCTGTTACGGATGCACTTTCACGCAGTACACACTATTTCCTGTCAAAAAAATGCATCCGTAATGGAAGCACTGTACGCAGTACCTGAACACTCGTGTGCCAGCAGCCTTGTGGCCAACTGGGGAATAGCACTGGTCTCTATTGCCAATGGTCCTTCCTGGTTTGCCAAATGACTACTCGATGCAGGACTGGAAACAAAGTTGGTTGTATCCTACCTTGCACAAAAGGTGGAGAATTGGGATGATAATCACTTGGTAAGAGAAGAAGCCATAAAATGGCAATGGCCAGTGGAATATAAATGAACAGGACTGCACGGATGAATGAGAAAGTTGAGGAAATTGGTGGGTGAGGAGAAAATAGTGAGCAATGAAAGTACCAAGAAGGAAAAAAGTGTCTGAAGAATTAGGAAGCAGGAACAGTAGAAGATCTTGTAAATTTCAGACTGTTATCAAAGTGCAAAAAATGTTGGGCATGTGAGGATTTTTTTTTTTTTTTATAAACCTGAATTGGTAGGTTTTATATATTTCTATGTTTTTATTTATTTTCAGCGTCATGTTTTCTAATTTTATCCTCCTCTTCCAGAAAAACTACAGCTCCACGTTACGTGGCATACCACCATCCATGAAGAACGGGGTTGTCTCGCAGCAGGAGCTTTTGCCGCGCAGGAACTCCCTGATCCTGAAGCTGAGGCCCGAGTCTGTGCAGCAGATGTCAGGGAGCCAAAGCATCGGACTGCAACAGTATTTCAGAGACTGGATTTCTAAGCCCACGGACCTTCACGGGGTGATCCTGCCACACCTGAATGGACCTCACATAAAACTGTGGAAGCTCTGCTATTTGCGCTGGATCCCCGAAGCACAAATTAACCAAGGAGGCTTCATCACGGCTTTCCAAAAAATCTCCTCTCTCGCGGATGAAATCGAAACTCTTCAACGGAGACTGCGCCAGTACAGGAATTACCCAATGTCCAAAGCCACTTCCCCCGAGCAGGAACAGAGTCGCATGTTCTTCAAAGCGGGCGGGTTGCACAGTAACTGTGGAAGTCCAGACTTCCTCTCCTCGTCTTTTCCTTTCTCTCCGGTGGGGAATTTGTGCCGCCGAAGTATAATGGGAACACCTTTAAGCAAGTTTTTAAATGGTGCGAAGATATGGCTGTCCACCGAAACGCTTGCAAATGAGGAAATGAGGACTGAAGGGTGAAGATGGTGATTCTGTCCCTCTCTGAAAGTGTTGGTTTTTGCCAAGTGCTGCATATTTTTTTTTTTTCTTCTAGACATACACTGATGTATCCTGCTCACCACATTGGTTTTCTTTTTCCATATTAACAAAAATGCAACATATCAACCCCCCCCCCCCCCTACCTGTAATAATCGAATATGGTGGTGTTGAGAATGAGTAAGTCTATTTCTGGTGCATTTAAGGTGGGATTATAGAACCAGTAACTAAACTGGATACATTGGCCAAAACTCATGGGTGAAATTATTCTTTTTCCATATGAAATGCCACAACATGTTCTTATTCCAGCTATCCACTTAACCAGAGATTTTCCAGGAAGGTATTCCCTAACTAAATTTTAAATTGTTCAATAATTTTTTTATTTTCTGTTTTGACCAAATTAGCCAATGTCATTCGTTTCCGCTGTAGCTAGTCAATGATACCTGGTTTTGTAATTCAGCCCAAAGTCATATCTTAACCTGCGTGTCTACAATATATTGGCAAGGTACAGCTTTATAACATAATCTACTGATATCAAATTGTACTCCCCACCCCCCCCCCCACCCCCTCCTTTTTGAACTTTATTTCCTGTGAATTACCCCCCTTTTATAAGGTATGTGGGGCTGCACCTACGCACCCCGAACCTCTCAACAGGAGCTTGATGTATAGGTGTCTTAGTTTAAGATTCATTTAACCTAATTGAGTTACAAAGCTAGCTAGGAGCTTGGGATCAAATCACTTGCATTGTTTGTTTTTTTGTTTTGTAGAATTCTTGATGTTGATGATTATTTGTTTGACTTGTTTGTTTTTCTTTTGGTTTTATTGATTGTGAGGGCCAACTTAGTACAACTATAAAACGATACTAGTCCTTTTGAGAAGTAGCTGGGAGAGGCATTACTTCAAAGCGGCAGAATCGGAGAATCTGTTCAAAGTTTGACTGTTCTTCTGGCCTAATATTAGCAATTTTATCCAAATAACCTGATTTTCCGTGATAACGGAATCAAGTCTCCGAAACGACCACACCATTTACACAAGACTGGCCAAAATCTAGACCGCTGTCAACAATACCATGAGGTTCTTCCAACCATAGCTGGGAAGCCTCATGGGAATTAGTTTTGCAACAGCTGTGTTTTTTTTTTTTTTTGTTTTGACCAGCTCCTGGTATAGTAGATCCGACAGCCTTATCGAATTTTCCCTACAAATATATTGAATTTTCCTTAGGTGGACCCAGTCCGCATATGTAAGTTCGCCTCTGATCCGTAGAAAGGAAAACCAGTTTGCACTGATAACCCCTGTTGTAGATATCTTAAATTTTATATAGATGTAGAAGTGCCTTTTTTTATATACTTTTTTTAATATAAATTAAAACGTGTACATAGCTCAGAATAATAATTGGAACGAAAGCTAGAAATCCTGGTACTCCTGCCCACGCTGGACACATAACGGGGCAACCTGGGCAGATTGCGCTCCGTCTCTTGGAAAGCACATAGTCCTTACGAATGTAACGGTGGGGAAAGAATTAATAGGTTTTGCACATTTAGAACCAAAATTCTAGCCTACTTTTATAACCAGCAGCTGTTTCAAAAATCAAAAGTATTCTTTTGCACGCTGATGGGTTTTTCCTGCCAGATTTAATATAATGGCGTATATATAGCACCCCAGGCCAGATGTGAGCCACTCTCCCCATACTCTGTATCCGCTATCGAACACTATAAACAGAGGCGAGCCCCCTCATCCCATACTATCATCCAGGCTAGCTTGCAGTTATGTTTGTCACTCAAGAAGTGCTGATCATGAGCCCCCCCCCCCCTATAGTTTATGATGGCGACGGCTGGATTGAAGGGCTCCAATAGAAACCAGACGGATTGTTTGGAAATCTGGAGCTTTTCCACTTTTAGAGCTGTATAAATTCTAGAAAGTAAAATATTTTCCTGTTAAATCCACTTACATATATTGTAAAATAAATCATTTAGCTCAGTTTCCATGGTTATTTCCAAATTAACTCTCAAATGTCCAAGCTAGAACCTAGGGGAAAAATATATCACTTTCCCAAAAAAAGCAAACCAACTGATTAAGTGATGTGTTCATGATATAAATAGGATGTCCGATATTGGGAAAATCGTGTGGTGGTTATCCACTAAAAATCTCTAGTGCCGAGAAGGGCCAGTGCCTCTCAAAACTATAACATACACAGCAAAAAGAGGTTTCACCATGCAGCTTCTGTATGCGGTTTGGTTTAGTTTTGAGACGTGCCGGCCTCTCAGCCCCACAATACCAGAGATTTTAGCTTTCTATAAATCACCTTTGTGCATGTTTTAAATAAACTCATGAGCTCTGTCTTCCGTAAGGTTTCACTGTCCTATTTCCGTGAAAACGTACGGCATTAATGTAATGTGATCGAGTGCCGTGCAATGAGATCTAACCATAACGGGCATGCTGTCTAAGAATGGGCATCTGTTTGGACTGTACTTATGCACCGGGTTAGTGGATACTGTTTATAGATGGCCTGAGGGCAAACACTGGGTTAATTTACCTTAAAACTTTACAGCAGCTTGTCACTAAAGAGTTAAGAGGCATTTGATCTGTACATAGTGCCATCTAGACTGCACGCAAAAGCATAGGACAACCACTATACAAAGCTTTGTGTACATCTATACCAGTGATGGCGAACCTTGGAACACCAGATGTTTCTGAACTACATGTCCTAGAATTTCTAGGCAGCCTTAAAGCTAGCAGAGCATCATGGGAAATGTAGTTCCGAAACATCTGGGGTGCCAAGGTTAGCCATCACTTATCTGTACAATGTAAATTTGCTTCCGGAAATTTTTTATATTTTTTTACTGGCTGGTAAACAGTGTTTCAACCTGTGGGATGTTTTCTCGGTTAAGGTTACACCACTGTGGAATGTCATTGTTTAATGGGACGTTACAAAGCCTTGTGCGCCCACAGCTCATTGCAGATGTTCTGTTGCCTGCAGAACTGCAGGTGTTGTTCATCTGGACTTGATCACAGTGAAGTGATCAAGCTCAGAATATTCAGTCTCCAGCAGTTGCCCCCTTGCCATTGGATGTGCCAGGTAGTGATGGCATGGATAGAAGATTTCCCTATCAGGCTCCAGCAGCCTAGACCACTAGACCTGGGGGTCAGCAGCCTTGGCACTCCAGATGTTTCGGAACTACATCTCCCATTAATGCTGAGCCACCAATTAAGTGAGAGCCTTATGGTGTATATATGTAGTTCCAAAACACCTGGAGGGCTCAGGTTTCGGACACCTGCACTACACTCGAAGTACCCCAACTCATCTCTGATCAAATAATATTAGAAGTGGAAACGGAAATTAGAATTACCTGGATATCGGCTCATAGCAACATAGTTGCCCAGCTGTGGTTTACTGGCCAAGTTTTGGCATAATGAGAATCAATGTGGATTTACCTTGCAGCGAGGAGCCTGGGACTGCAGACTAGGATATTGTAGGGTACATTAGTGTGCACATATAAAAGGTTTACATTTTTATGCAGCAAGGTACAGAGTGATGCATCGGATTTAATCTGGCTAATTCTCACTGTTAAACAGATGATTATTAAACAAAGTGTTTTTTAATTCGAATTATCACGGGTGCCAAGGACCTTTTTCTTTGTTAAATTGTTTTAAATATATGCAATAAAAGTGTGTTTTGATAGAAAAAAGTGGTTATGTTGTAATATCTTTAATAAAATTGTCACCTTGATACGTGTTGTCTAGCCTCGCAACCCAGAACAATGAAGCGATCGTGTGCTCTAGAGAACTGTAAAATGAGACCCGCGGCTCCTGGGTCACCTCTGTACTGTCATGAACAGCTGCTGTCACTCGATACGATGTCCCTGTCCTTCTAATTGTTCTCCATATTTGAAAATTTAACTAGTCCAGCTTTTCTTTTCCCTTGCTCCACAGGGGACATCCCTGATGCCAAGTTGTTAAAACAAAGATTTTGTCCCTATCACCACATATGGCCTACAAAAGTGTTTTTTACTCCCCCCACCCCCACCCAAAAGAGGCCAAGCAGAGTCTTGGAAACTATGTAGACCCGAGATTCTTGGGTTTGGTTTATTTTACAGGATTAAAAAGCCAATGATGCAATTTTATTTTCAAATGGACTTATTATATGCAAGTTTTGTAAAGGAATGGCCTGACCTACAGTGTAAAATACCACGACTTCCATGATGACTTGAATTCGGTGAATTCTTTTACCGCAGGGACCCTGAAGTGCGAACATGGAACTGCTGAACAAAAAGTAACTCCGGCTTCTAATAGGTGTTTAAACCAATGAAAATGTGTGCAATAATAAAGAGCCTATTAAAAAGGTATGTTACAGTATATGCCAAAAAAAATAATCTCTTTGCCCAAAAAAAGTTCCAAAAAACTAGACTGCGGAAAACGAAACTGTTGCATAAAAAGATACCATGTGACTGCGGCATGCCGCGGGTGGGAGGACTGCTGTGAGCAGAGTTGTGCTACAAGACATCCAGCACAGCACACTGAGCAGGGGACTGTCCTACAGGACAGCTCTATGCTCATAGCAGACCCTCCCTCTGGCAACATGGCTCTGGGGAGAGGAGGGAAACTTAATCTCTTTTGCATTATATGACCGTGAAAAAACACTGGTCTATAAGGGAGACGTGCCCTGTCAAATGGGCAAAAGTAATTTTATCAATGACTGTTGCACTCTGAGGGAGTTTTAGTCCAATGCCTGGCTACAGTTTTGCTAGGAATGCTGGTGCCTTTGTGGGAGCATCCATCCTGTAAGTCTCCATTGATTTCCACTCCGTTATCCCAGATTTATTAAGATTTTATAACCGACCGCTGAGGCAGGAATTTTACTAGATTGATAGTGCTCGCAAATAAAGTCTAAAATTCAGGACACAGGTTGACATCATATATAGTAAAGTGCATTTTATTTGAATATAATTCATTCATTCATTGAAGTCTGCTGCTTTTTGAGCCAATGGAAACAACATGACATACTTCTACCGCCGCCCCCATCTTTTTCAGTTCGTGTAGCCAAACCATCTGTTTGTGCGACAGGCGATCGTTAGGGCCCTTCACCTCCACCACCTAAAAGACAAAAAAAAAATCTATATTAAATTGAAGTGTGTAAACACTAGAGGAATTGGATTAATCAAAGTGACGGCGTGTTTTACAATACTGGAACGATTGAGTTAAATGAAAACCTTTTCCGTCCCTTTAGCGAGTCAGTCCCGTTTTATAGAGGGTCACACATTGCAGCGGGATACTGTGTGACCCAGAACGAGACTTGCCTGCTTCGTAGCAGGAGCAGCTCTACAAATATTCATGAACTACAAACCCCATGATTTTCAACTGTCAGTAGCAGATCCAGCTGCCCTCCATGTGTTTAATTTAATCACACTCCATCCACTGGGGTGATACTTACTTTGTACTCTTTGCTCTGCGTGTTCCATACAACCAGGTCAGGGAGTCCTCCTCGGCAATGCCGTATGTCTTTTGACATGATCCTGCACACACCACTTAAGAATGATCCTCCGAAGCAGGACACCAAGCTCTAAATAATAATAATAAAAGAAACCTACATTAGATCCAGACACAGGTTTCGGGGGGGAGGGCGACTCTACCAGTTTTGGCTAAGAGGTGGTGTTGGGTTTCCAGTGACCGGTAGCGACGCGCCTAATCGCAAGCTGTGCTTGTTACACTCACTCTCCCCCACAACTCACATGGAGAGATGTTACGGGTAAAGCCCGAGGTGCGGTCAATCCTAGGATTACCCGGGTAATCCTGACCTTATCCAAAACCGCTGGGTAAAGCTGCAAAAAAATGAAAATTCCGGACTTTACCCAGGTGATTTTAAGACTAACCAACTGCCCTTGGGTAACGGTCTGGAAGAGCTGAAAAATCCGCACTTTACCCGGATAATGTGCAAGTCTGAAGCTTCACCCGGGTAATCTGCAGAGCATCCAACCCCACTTGGGTAACTGTCAATTTTTTTTTGCTATTATCTATGGATATTCTCAACGAAAATGGCAAAAGACAAACATTTAAAATGTATTGAGGATAGAACGAATATACAGAGCAACGGGATGTGTTTCTTACATGAATGTGAAAACAGTTACATGATCTTCATTACGTTTCATGTGTGCTAATATATATCATTTATAATACATAACCGTCAGGTTACTCTTTATATAATATCATTATCTCCGTAAATCGAGTTTTCCTCGGAATTCAGTCACCTGTCACCTGCTGAAAACCCGAGAAAGGCGGAGTACTCAGAGGCGTTTGGATACTTTGCAGATTACCCGGATGAAGTGCGGATGTTTCGTTGCACATCACACTTTATCCAGCCACGCTCGGGTAATGTGCGAATTACCTGGTTAAAACTGTGCGGGAAACCGGGTATCCAGAGGCCTCTGTATACTTTGCAGATTACCCGGGTAAAGTCCGGAATTTAATTGCCCCAGCTCACATGGTCCAGCAGTCTCCTGCCAACCAGGGCCCTCCGAGTGTTTCTCTTCCGTTCCTACGGGCAGCTGCCGGCATAAAACTCTGCTGCTCGCCTGGGAACCATGCACAAGCCACGGTCTCCCGAGATCCCGGAAGTTCACATGAACTCCGATCTCGCGGCTGGCTGCGCTGGTCAGGTGGATCCCAGGCAAGTGGCCGAGCTTAATGCTGCCGGTCGCTCGTGGGAAGTAAAGCACTCGGCTGGTCGGCTCAGTAATTTTCGGGGGGGGGGAATTGCCCTGTTACACACCCCCCCCCTGTATCCGCCCCTGATTAGACCTGAGCTATCTGTACATTTTTTTTTTTAACTTTACTGGTCACCCTTCCAGTGTTTGCTTGTACCTGAAGGCTGGGGTCAGACGAGCGCACTATGGGCACCTGTACTGATGTGCCTCCCAGCATCCATCGCAGCGTTGTGACGCTTCAATGGGGCCGGCCATATGTTGTAGCGCGTGCAGGAATTGCATGCTACAGCAGACGTTTCGAAAGCCTCCCCGTCGAAATGCTGCGACACCCGTAGGAGGATCCAGCCTTGCAGTGCTGAGCGCACTACCTGCATTCAGCGAGGTGGCCAGACGGGCGGCAGAGTGGAAGGAACGTCCATTCTCAGACATTCCTTCAGCTCTGCAAAACGCTCTTCTGACCCCGGCCTAAATGTATTCTAGCGACTATGATCTGCGTCGGGCACCTCCTCAAAGCTTTGAAACAACGATGGCAATTATTAACGTTTTACTTTAATACCCAGCACTTACAGCTTGATACCTGTTACCTTCTGTCTGTGTAAGCCAATGTCATTGATCCTCCTCCCAGGACAGGGCTGTCAAACGTCACCCCCCCCCTCCTCCCGTGATTCCTTGACTCTATAGTCTATTGCACTGAAATTATTCTGTGACTTGTACGCCATTTAGTATGTGGGGGCCCTGAGTCAGGCATCCCTGTCCGAAGTCCATGAAGATAATGGCAAACTTCTCCACCCCCTGCTGGGAACAGGGGAGGATAAAGGATGACAGCTGAGCTCTGCAGCCTGCTGAAGAAATGGGTTTAACTGCTTGTAGGCAGAAAATACGTTTCAATTATTAAAATCCTTATACTAGACTGGGTTTATGGTTTTCTTTATATAATAATAAACACTACAAGAGTAAAATGATTTGACGGGAATGAAGCAGGAGGTATGAGATCAACATAGAAAGCTGTGAAACCACTTCAAAGGCCCAGAAAATGGGAGTATTGTAAATTAACGTCTCTTTTTGCAGACTACACATTGCAGGAATAGGGAAAATAGTAGACACCCCCCCCCCCCCAAAGGAAGAATTACAGCTCCCATGTTTCTTTGTATCATAGGTGGGTGTAGTACTGTGGGTCTACCCTTTGGACAGATCTGAAATGGCAAACTCTAAGGAACGTTCACAGAATGAAACCTGTCCAGGCTAGGCTTGCAAGAATGGACATGTTTTCCTGGACGCATTACTTTCATGCAGAGGAGAGCACGAGGAAAGGTGCTGCCCTGCGACATGTATTATATGCTGCAGGAAGGAAAGCAAGGCAGATAACTTGTGATTTTTTTTTATTATTATTATTTCTTACTTGCAGAGTATGAATTTTATATCAAGTCAGGAGGCTTCATATTTTGCATTCTCTTTTCTTTACTAAAACATCAGCAGCAAGGAAAGTTTACATAGCAACAGCAGTAACCAATCAACAACAAGAGTGTAGTAAGTCCTTAGCCACGCCCTCTTTTCTTGCTGCTGGCGACCAGGTGAGACGTTTTCAAAACAGCTCCTGGTTGCCAGGCTTTAATTTAGGTGTAATTTGTCACTGTTAGGTTTATTATGTAATTTTATACTCAGATTTATTATATGTACTGTGCACCTGATTGTTTTTTTCCTAGGTTTCCTCCCTGCTGTGTGGGCACTCTCCCGCCTGCAGGTGCGCTTTGCTCGCGTTGCGCGACTTGCGGCGCCCCATCGTAATTTACTTTGTTTAAACAGCTCTGTTTTCTCCTTAAGGTTTTTTTTCCCCCCTTTCTTTGTGTTTTGCGCGGCGCCCGCCGCCTTCCCGCGAGTGCGCGACTAAACTTTCTCCTCAGGATAGTATGGCTTTTCGTCCGTGCGCACTCCGGCGGCCATCTTAGTTCTAACCAGCAATTGCCGCCATTCGGGACATCGCGTCTTCGTGTCCCGATGCAAACTAGCAGGTCAGCTCTTACATGTTAAACGGCCTCAGGTTCTATTTATATAAATAAATTATTATTTTTGGTGGGATTTCTGTCTGCCCAACGTAAACATCGGGTAAGCCCCGATACGCTTATACTATATATATACAAATAAATATTATTTCTTCTGGTGGGATCTGTCCCATGAAGGCATCGGGTGAGCCCCGATATATATATATAAATAAATAAAATTTTCTGACGGGATATCTGTCCCACGACGGCATCGGGTGAGCCCTGCTAAGCTTATGTATATAAACAAATATATTATTTATCTAACGGGATATCTGTCCCACGAAGACATCGGGTGAGCCCTGATAAGCTTATATATATATATAAGTATATTATTATTCTGGCGGGATCTGTCTGTCCCACAAAGGCATCGGGTGAGCCACAACACATTAATTTATAATGAATATATTATTACCTTCCTGACGGCTAGTACAGGATTTTTCTGTTTGGCCACACTAAACATCGGGTGAGCCCTGATATATATCCCTATAAATTTTAATATATATAAATTACCTCAACAGGTGAGTCCCGTTATTCTGTTTTCCATGGATCCTCCTCAGCTCCCCACCAATCCAGAGGAGCTTTCGGCCTGGCTTTTAGCTGCCATTTCAGAAACACTGCCCATAGCTTTGGCAGCCATGCCCCGCTTCCCCAGCCAGAACCTCCGGTCCTTTCTAGGGCCCAGTCACCGGCCCTTTCTGAGGGCTCCCATTCGGTTCATTCTGAGGCTGCCGTGCCATCTCGTAAAATACTCTGGAAGGGTTAATCTGAGTCCGCTGGCTAGGGTAAGGGCCCTGCTACAAACTCCTCCCGCACTTCTGTCCCCAAAGAAGGGGACGATGATTATGACATGGATATTTACCAGGCTCACTACCCGAGGAGGACGGAGCCAATACCACCGGTGATCCACCGACTACTGCAAGCTCGACGGGTGAGCCCCGTTCTGATAGCTTAGCGATCGTGCCCTTCTTTACCGCTCCAACACCGCCTCGCTCCTTGGTGTCCTCGGATACCCCGGCGCCACTCCTCGACGCAAGAGGAGCCCCCCTCCTTTTTCGATCCATGCACTACCACCCACCCCAGGTCTTCGGCCTGGCTCCCGCCTGACCACACAGCGGAGTTTCTGCTCTTCTGGCTACGCGGTCTCTTAGTTAAAATTTCCAGGGCGCATCTGTGGGCAGGATGCCCTTGCCCGACGCTGCCTGACAAGGTATCTCTTACGCCAGAGTTTGACGTGGATTTCGTCTCCTTTCTGGGCAAGGTTGGCAGGGATCCTTGTCGAAGTCGAACAGGGCTTCCGCATCGCCCAGGACAAATGCTGGAGGTTTCAGGCCCGCTCGTCACGGTGGACGAAGCACTACCTTCTGGAAACATAGAAACTGTCGGCAGATAAGAACCTTTCGGCCCATCTAGTCTGCCCAATTACATGGATACTTTACCTGGATTTATCTTTTGTTTAGGATAGCCTTATGCCTACCCTGCTCGTTCCTGCAATGGTCCGTGAATGGGCACAGCGTGCCCTCTGTCTTTAGGTAACGCCAATGTCAGCATCTCTTCTGCACGCCGCAATGAGGCGCTTTTTCGCTTTGACGCTAATTTAACAAGTATGTGCTCCAAAGAATTGGGTCCTGCGGCCAAGCTGTTGTTTTTATGGGGACCTCTTCTTAAAAGAATCGAATCATAAGGTTAACATCTATACCAACCTTCCGACTCTTGGGTCCTACGAATCGTATCTGGTTTCTTGATAGACTTTTCCCAGGTTCCCTTCCAGTCTGTTTTCCCCATACAATGTGTTCTGGTACACAAGAAGTCTGCGGACCTTCGCCCGGTCTTAAACTGGATAGTCTTCAATCCCTTCTTGTCCTATCGACACTTCACAATGGAGAGCACACATCTACTCAGGGGTCTCCTATCCATCCTGCACCACCGACAGTTCACCTGCCTACCTTTCGGCCTCAGCTCCGCACCATGGTGCTTCAATGAAGCTCCTCTTACTGGCCATGGCCTCCATATATTCACAGGGCATCAGGTCTCTCATATACCTGGACAATATCTTCGTACTGGCTCAAGATCCGGTCCTGTTTTCCCATCACACGGCCCTAGTGCTTACTCTCCTGTAAGACCTCTGGTTCATTACCAACATGGACAAGTCAGCTTGTCGCCCAGCCCAAGTCATCACCCTTCTCCCTGGCCCACTGCATTATCGGGCGATGCAACGTCAGAAAACCACGTGCCTCAGTCTCAATCCCTCCTACGACCAGCTGGTCCCTATCACTCCTGAGGCTCGAGTGGAACTCCTGTGGTGGCTGCGCCTCATGGAAGCCTGGAATGGGTGGGCCATTTTTGGCTCTCTACCCGACTTCGTATCGGAATCGGACGCCAGCCAGTCGGGTTGGGGAGCGACTTGCGGACCTGTATCCACGGGTGGGGCATGGACGCCAGAGGAACAGCCGCTTCACATCATCTGCCCTCTACTCCTTTGGGTCAACCTGTTTACTTCCCGCTTGACCCACCAGATGCAGACCGGCTTCAGTTGGCTTACGGACCTGCAGGCGGCAGCGGTGGATGCTTTCCTCCCACCATGGCCCCATCGAGGAGCCTACACTGTTTCCCCGTTCACGATGCTCACGTGCACGCTTCAAGAAGTCCGCAGATGGATGGTTTCGACTTCTACTCATGCCTCTATGGGATGCACAGAGCTGGTTGCCACTGACGCTACAACTCCCTTGTCTACTCCTGCCCGCTGCTGCCGTCCTTTTCCATCCATTCTTCTGGACCCTCAAGGCAACCCTAATCCAGTGGTATTGGAGGGCAATCTTCCACTGGTGGCTTGGACAATTTCCGGGGACCCTGCATGCTACCAGGCTTATCAGCTGCGGCTCGCTCCCTATTATGGGAATCCTGGACTTCTGGCACGCAAAAATGTTACGCCTGGGGAAATTTGGTGTGGTTGGTGTGTGCCTGATCCTGCTACAGCCCCTCTAATTTGTTGGCGAGCCTTTCCACGGCCGGCAAGTCCTATCATCACCTGGTTCCGCTCGACCATCTCGGTGGCTCACGCTCCCCTGGGTAGCGTTTCTGTGTGTTGTCTCCTCAAGAGCGTTAGGCTCGCTCGCCCGCCGGCCCCAAATAATATACTCACTTTTGGGATGTGGTGCTTGTTTTGGAGTTCCTGCGTAACTGGCCAGATACTACTCGCTGTCCCTGCATCAGCTCTTGATGTACTCTAACCATCATTTTGTGTTTGGGGTCCTTTAGACGTGTTTTGGATGCTAGAGCCTTCGATGCGCACGCTATGGTTTTCTCTCCTAAGGGAGTCGTTTTTCACGCTTACTAGATGTACAAAAACCCCCTTTTTTCTAAGGTTTTCTACCCTATGTGTCGCTAGGTGCGTTACGAACTACCTCTCCCACTTAGGCTCTTTGCGCTCCCCTCCGGTTGGCCAGCTCTTGGTCTCCTATGTTTCCACTTACAATCCTGTTTCCTCGCCTACACTTTCTAGAGGGGTCCCCTGGCTGCTCTCCCTAGCAGGTGTTGCTCCTCACTTCGGCGCTCACTCCGTGCGGGGTGCAGTGGCTTCTTCTGTTGCGGTCGCCGGCGGCTCCCTGTCCGACATACTAGCGGCTGCTGATTGTTCTAGGGCGGTCACCTTTCGTACCTTTTATTTTCGCCCTCGTCCTCATGCATCTGGGGCTCTGGTGCAGCTTTAAAACTGCAAAATATGAAGCCTCCTGACTTGATATAAAATTGTGGATTATTCCAGCCTTGGTGTTAGAATAATCTTAATTTTAATAAAGACAGGAGGCGAATATTTTTCCCGCCCGCCCATACCCGGGATTGCTCACATTGTGCCGGATTTACTGCTATATTCGATAAAAAAAATTAAAATAAATAAATTATAATAATAATAAATAAATAAATTTTGAATAAAGGATGTAATTTACGTATCTACACTTCTTCGACTTTTGTCCATTATTGTCTAACTATTTTTCATTCCCCTTAGTAGGGTTTGCATGTCTCATTGGCCTAGCCTACGGCTACTGTCTCATAATTGATTTAACTATTGATAATTCTTCGCTTTGACTGGTCAGTTAGTTAACTGTTGATTGGCAAGCCTCCATCACATGGTACTTTCACGTATCCTCTGCTTTCTCCGTAGCTTGATTTGCTTCTGCGGCCCTGTTGGTCTCCCATCGTTTCGGACGCCCGCTGGCTTCCAGTTCTGCGACTGACCATCTCGTTGACTCCTACCTAGTCTTGGCTTTCACCTCTTCAGTTTCCGGGTTCTTCCTACTTCTTGGATTTCTACGTCACGTCTCTCCTGCTCGTTCGGCATACAAGAAAAGAGGGCGTGGCTAAGGACTTACTACACTCTTGTTGTTGATTGGTTACTGCTGTTGCTATGTAAACTTTCCTTGCTGCTGATGTTTTAGTAAAGAAAAGAGAATGCAAAATATTCGCCTCCTGTCTTTATTAAAATTAAGATTATTCTAACACCAAGGCTGGAATAATCCACAATTTTACATGCTGCAGGGTTGCATTTTTCATAAGGCTAGCCTTCCACTGGGTCCATAGTCGGAAGACCCGACATAACCGTACGACCTGGGTCTTCAACTGCAAGTGACCATGGATGACTAGGGAAGAGCGTCTGTCTGCAGAAGAAAAAACCTACAGAACTCTGCTATTCTTCTAATGGGTGTTTATAACCACTTTAATAAAAAGGTCTGTTCCAGAATAAAAAAATAAAAAAAAACTTTAAAAAATTGAATCAAAAATTGTCAAAATACCAAAAAAATGCAAAAGAAGTTCAAAGGAAAAAGAAATGATGGTTTGCTGAAAATGAAAAGAACAGTTTAAGAAAAATAAAAAGCTCTTTAATTTTTTTAGCATTGAATCCTATGGGATTCGCCTGTTTAAACCTGTCAAACTGAATCACTGAAAATCAGGGCATTTCACTGACACTTCGGTGCAGTTCGGCTGAAAAGATTAACTATTACTTATCTATGGGATAACTTTGCTGCCGCCGAACTGCACCATATATCAATTCCATCTTTTTTTCATGTATTCTGTACTAGGTCGTCCAACAAATCCTATTCAAATGGGAAAGGCCGCTAGTCTGATATAATCGCCCGATGGAAGTCGCAGGCAGTGGACGAGGGTTGATTCTCCTCTGTGTTGGATTAGTTGGACGAATACAGACCCAGTGGACGACCAGCCTTAGTGTCGAGCAAAACATGGCCGATCTGGCAACCACAGTCAGCACAATAGGGATGCACAGATACTCGTGCAAATGGGCCGATACCGGAAGCCAGCCGCATGCATGAAAAGCATTTGGCCAGCGTTCCCCTCCGGCGCACCGCATTACTCACCCAACGGTGTGTCCAGTCACAGGGCTGTGTCGCGATCACACGGCCGCCGGGCCGTGGAGGCTGTGACGCTGCCTCCAGCCGAGATCACGGCTGGAGGCAGCATCATGGCCCCCACGGCCTGGCGGCCGTGTGATTGCGTCACAGTCCTGCGACCGGATCCACCAGCCGGCATCCGTGGGGCAGACGTTCCCTCCAAGCGCTCTTCCTCCTTCAGTGTCCACCGGCAAAGGGTTGCCGTGAGATCACGGAGTTCACAAGATCACGTGAACTCAGGGATCTCGCGAGACCGCGGCATGCGTGGTTCCCAGCAGCCGGGCTGCAACCTGTTGCCAGTGGACACTAAAGGAGGGAGAGCGCTTGGAGCCTGGCAATCTAGGTGAGCTGGGGGCAATCTACCTACATGTGAGCTGGGGGCATTTTTATATGAGGTCTGTTCTTATTGAAAAGCGGTCACATGACATAAAATAAAAGTATCGGTACTCGGTATCGGTGAGTATTTTTAAAAAGTATCGGTACTCGTAATCGGTCCTAAAAAAGTGGTATCTGTGCATCCCTACAGGACACTGTTAACAATCCTGAATCGGCGGCATGAAATCAGAAATGAGACTGTTCATACAGAAGCTTCAGAAACACAGGTCTAGACGGTCTGGTTTAATGCACGTCTGGGCTTGTGATTCTGAAAGCCCTTGATTTGAATATGGTACAAATTAAAATCCAAAACTGATCGGTTCTCTGGCTTTTAAACCATTCCTTTGAGTCTAACCCCCTGTCTCCAGCTGCACGTAAGTATGCAAACATAAGCTGGGGTGTTGCGCATACACATTACTGGGACACATGGAGCGGTGTCTGCAGAGGGAGACCTTTAAGTGACTCCGGTGCCATGTGTGCGAAAACTGCAAGTGTTATGGAATTTATTTTTCCCCGTTTCAATCTTGTAATCCCAGTACAGTATGTGCCAGCAGCAAATAGTCCTGAGAGGTTAAAAAGGACAAGCTAGGCTAAAAATATTTAAGCTTATAGCCAGCACGTTCCTGGCTTGACAGAAACTGCTGCAGGAAGCGACATGGTGCCGTCTCCCTGACAGTCAGCGGGCACAGGACCTGGGCGCATGTAGGCAATGAGGTGCCTGTCACTGCAGAAGATAAATCACCAAACCCTCACAGATACACTGTCATAGCAGTCTGGGGAGGAGAGACTCTGATCGCAATGACTTTAGATTGAATTAAC
This sequence comes from Leptobrachium leishanense, assembly GCA_009667805.1. NCBI lineage: Eukaryota > Metazoa > Chordata > Amphibia > Anura > Megophryidae > Leptobrachium > Leptobrachium leishanense. The sequence goes on from CM019065.1 coordinate 74,792,834, forward strand.
TGTCCATGGTGGCTGGAGTGTCCCGTTCCAACAAAACCTTGTGTCCGCTGCACAGTACAGGGCTCATTAACATTGCATTTAAAGTTTGTGATGTATAAAACCTGTATTTCATGATACACCAAGATGGTGATGCTCACAACTGGTTTTGTCTTTTAAAAGAGATTTCTTCTACATTTTTCAGGAACTCTTGGGAAAGTGTTTAATAGTTGGTTAATAAAGGTTTGTGGAGGGAAAGGGCAGTTAAAGAGCAGTAACAAGCCTCTCTAATAAGCTCATTGCACTGAAAATTAATGGCTCCAGCCGCTGTTTTGACCTTGCTGCAAGCTTTGCACGCAGCACTGAATTAACGGGGTGTCACTTTACATTAACGGTTCCTGTTATTGGTATTGGATCTGTTAAGATTGATTCAGAACAATTATACCGACCTACTCCACGGTAACGCTCTGCTCTCAGCCCGAGTTAAAGCCCCCGGCTCGGAGACAAGGAAGAAGAAATGCTGCCTTTGCAAAATCCCTTAATCCACCAAAAAAAAATCCCAAACTTACATCCAATCCTGTGGTGCAGAGCATGGCGAGATTCATGGTCATAAGTAGCAGAACACTGCTAACAAATAGTGCCCAGTGTCCCTCCCCGGCCTCAGGGCAACCTTACCTCCCCGGCATATGGAAGCTCCCACTTGGCTCAGCGGAGGCCTATGGACTTCAGGAGCAGTTACCCGTCACGGTCAGTATTTGCAAGAGGCTCCCAAATAGTCTGAATGAAGCCGCTAATACTGCAGCCGGTCATATTAGAGCGACAGGAAGATGCTAAGCGTTATCATCGCATAGCAATACTGGCTCCCAGAGCGGAAAAGGACCCAAGGTTTTTGTGGATGAGGGAAAATAACTTGTTCCTAAAAAAGGATCTAACTTGATTCACTTTCCCACTGGGTCCCAGGTAACAAGTATTTTCTATGACATGAAGGTTTGGAGAGCTAACATGCTTTTTAAACAGGAGATAGCAATATGTTACCAGTAAAACATCACTACCTCATGTTACCGTCCAGCGGAAGAGCGCCAAGAGAGGCAGTGCTGCTGGTTATGTTGGATTTAATGTTCTCTAGTGAGAAACAAAAAGGTTAGTGAGGGTCCTGTAGGACGAGCAACGGCACCAGTGGCCAGCTCTACGGTGGGGCCCGCTCAGGTCTCGCAAGGTTTTAGCTTGATTGTGCCATTACCGGAACAACTGCTCCATATGCAAATCAGACTGCTCTCACCCAGAAAGGGCGACCAGTACTGATATGCCAGTTCCTCAGAAGCTGCTGAATTGCTACATTGCAGCATTTCGGTTTGCTGGAGCTGTCTCACTGAACGATTTGGCTGTGAATAAGAAGTTGCTAATGTAGCACTTGCAGCGGCTGAGGAACTGAACAGGTCTCTCTATTGCCCATTGGGCAAAGGTCATTTGTCACCGGAACGAAGGTCTTTTTTCATCATTGTAAATAATTTTTATTTTGTGAAAAGGTCACATATCCATCAACAGATAAGACCACGCAGGGCCAAAATATGTGCTCAAATAAGCTCGTCAAATAATCAAAGATTTATCGCATTGGGAACCACTTACAATGCATTCTGTATCCTGAGCGTGTCTGAGGATGGCACTTTGCAGCCCCGTCTAACGCGCGTCGTAGCGCATCTATGGGGAGGTTGTCAGAACATCCGCAGCATACGCGCGCTACAGAGTGTGACCGGCCCCATCGAAGCGTCACAACGCATCGTGCGCTAGTCTGACCCCAGCCTAATGTAACATCAGGATTCACATACACCACTCACCTGGACTTGTTGTAAAGAGGTAAAGCGCTCCCAGCTGACCAATGCTCCAGCCTGGCCCTCGTGGGCACTCCACACATCGACAATCAGCTGCTGCAGGGTCTCTGTGCCGGATTCCTCCAGCAGTTGTAGTCTGGTTTCTATGGCTTCACGTCTATTCTCAAAGAAACAGTCTGTGTATAAATCCAGGGGGAACGACTGCAAGGCAAGCACAAACAGGGATTTAGAAGTAGAAAACAGCAATATCCTGCAGCACTAAACGCTTTACACAACGTCACAAGCAGATTGGGGTTTGGCAACACGAGGTCAGAACTATTCAACAGCTTCAATGTGGCTTCAGGGAAATTTGCATTAGAGTGTAAGCTCTTGAGCATGGTATTTTCCTTTCGTTCATTTTTAATTTCTTACCCATTATACAGCATTGTGGAATACAATGGCCGCATATTCTGGGTTCCCTTCCTGTTTAAATGGACGGGAGACCTTGCTTTGGGCATTTTGTGTGTTGGCCCAGTTGCTGTGTGTTGTCTTTTACATCAAATCTCCTTAAGAGAAGTTATAGTGTAACACCGGTAATTCTCCCCATATTAAAATATGTAACTTAAGAAGTGACAACTCTTTATTTGAGATGCTTCCTCTGTACAAGGGACAAAGCAGCATGGGACTTCCTGCAGCAGGTACCGTCCAGCGGAAGAGCGCCAACGGAGGCAGTGCTGCTGGTTATGTTGGATTTAATGTTCTCTAGTGAGAAACAAAAAGGTTTGTGAGGGTCCTGAGGACGAGCAACAGCACTAATGGCCTGCTCTACAGTGGGGCCGCTCAGGTCTCACAAGGTTTTAGCTTGTATGTGCCATTACAGGACTAATGCTCCATATGCAAATCAGATGCAATCACCCAGAAAGGGTGGCCAGTACTGAAATGCCAAGGACGTCATCCCTGCATGAGAGGTGCAGCAACCCGCAATGATGGTGTCAGCCTTGTTAGGCCTCGTCGTCAGGAGGGTATAGCTGACACCCTCACAAGCCTCTCTGTTTCTCACTTTAAGTCTACAGGGTAATCCAGACGTGGATCCCTTGCTCAAGGTGCCTAGAGGGTGTCAGCTATACCTCCTGACAAGGCCGAAAGGATCGTCAGGGGTTGCTGCACCACTTGTGCAGGGATGACGTCCTTGGCATTCAGTAGTGGTCACCCTTTCTGGATGAGAGCAGGCTGATTTGCATATGGGGTAGTTGTCCCAGTAATGGCACAATCAAGCTAAAACCTTGTGAGACCTGAGCGGGCCCCACCGTAGTGCCGTTGTTCGTTCTCAGGACCCTCACAAACCTCTCTTTTTCTCACTATAATGTTCTCTATGCTTGAAAAGGAAAGGGCGGTCAGAAGGGGTTAATATTTATTGAGCCTACATGTCCATTCTCTCTCTTTCCATGTCAGATATCCCTGCTGGCTTTTTGTCCCGCTGGGATTCTCCCCCCCCATTACCATTTCTTAGCCTAAAAAGATCACTGTAAATACTTAAAATGTTTCTTTTTTTGGGGGTGGGGGGCACATTCTTGCAGGAGCCCACACTAGACCCCATTTTTATATACATAGAAATGTGTGTTTTGTTTACTTGATAGGAGTTCCTGAAGACATCTGGGATGCCCTCCATGAACACAATATCCCACATGAGCAAGCCATAGAGCGTGCAGAACGTTGATCCTTCTCCGTGGATTCCTACAGGAGGGAGCACAAAGAGCAGAAATCATATCCTTGATCACTTTCCCCCGGGGGCAGTTAATGGTGCTCGTCCATCCATATCATGAGGACACTTGATAGTCCAGGCTGCCAGGTTTCTCTCTTTGGAGTGTATGTAAGAGGGATCTCAACCTCTGCCCCCCTCCCTGCCCGATGTTTATTGCCAACAGTTCCCAGAATGCTTTGAATGCAATAGATGGCCAGAGAATCATGGGAGATGTAGTCCATAAATTCATCTGGGGGGGGGGATCTGGAGTTTGAGAGCCTGCATATAAAACCTAAACTATGAACATCTGGATGAGCAGGTACATTCGAATGAAAAAACAACCTGGAGCTAATTTGTATTAACTACACAAACAGCGATGTCACATATACACAGAGAAAGTGACACTTGGTTCCCTGACATGAAGCGCGTGCACCTGCTCTTAGGCAAACATACACAATATAAACGCGATATGCGCATCTTTATTCACATGCAGATACATCCAGAACATCTGGAACCGCAGCTCCATTAAATCAAACCTGGGCAGCGTTCCAAGCCGACGGAGAGCATGTTATAACATAAGGCCAGCTCTCTGAGGAATCATTAAAGCGTTATGTGTTCCTTCCAGGCCAAATATTCAGCCTAGCGTACAGCCCGCGAAAAGAGAGAAAATAGAAGGTGTGGAAAGCGCGGAGACCTTTATAGCGATTGGTCTTCTCGTGTTTTTCCTCAGCCCTGATGGATCCTGTGCTTCATACAAGATTTAGACGGTCATTACCAAAACTGCTCTTGCAGGACCCAGAGCCTAAATTGCAGACAGAAATTAAGACAAGACTAAAAGCTGACAAGAGTCCAGAATGAATAATAACTGTGCTGGCCATTAAAGGACACTGGGCACCAGAACAACTTCAGCTGGTTATTATTCAAGGATCAGTCCCCGTAGTCCCAGTTTTTAAACTATTTGGGCCATATTACAAAAGGTAACGCTAAAACAGGGACACTAACAGGGGAAACCTGCACCGGCAACGGGGGAAACCAGATGCACAACACCAAATAAGAATATACGCTCTTTATTAATCCTCACAAATACAAACGGATAACCATATGCGATGAATACACAGATTGTTTTTTATAAGGTCAGGGGCCACAAAAGAACATACATAAATGAGAAGAAGCAATAACAAAAAATATATATATATGTGTGTAGAGCACAAATCCTGAGCCCTATACACAACTGAATATGCAAACAACGTGACCTGAACCCAAACACCGCAGACAAAAATCGCTGGTATCCTATAAAATACAACCAAAAACATTTATATATCAAAATACATACTTCCAGAAAATAGATAATGAAGATATAGGAGACTCCAAGGGGAGATGCATATACCAGGTCACGTTGTTTGCATATTCAGTTGTGTATAGGGCTCAGGATTTGTGCTCTACACATATATATATATATATATTATTTTTTTTTTGTTATGGTTTCTTCTCATTCAAGTATTTTCTTTGTGGCCCCTGACCTTATAAAAAACAATCTGTGTATTCATCGCATATGGTTATCCGTTTGTATTTGTGAGTATTAATAAAGAGATATATACTGTATATTCATATTTGGTGTTTTGCATCTGGTTATATTGTTTTTCTGTATCTTCTTTAACCATAAGGGGTGGCTGGTTTTACTAGATAGCACCTATATTTGTTTTTTTTGGATATATTGGTTTCCCCTAAATCGAGTGCAGCACAATCATTCTGTTTGGTTTCATTAGACTTTTTGACCCCTGTCACACGCTGCTCCCGGCGGCCAGAAGCGGCGGATAAGGCCGTCATTCTCGCCACGGGATGAGAGGTGAGTATCTGATTTATTGGGCGGTTTTCAGCTGGTGTTAACCGATTCCACAGAAACATTTCCATTACCGCATCGGTGCGGTAATTAACGGCAGGACTTTGTAATACCTTACTTATCCTAACAACTGAATATGCATCCTATACTTTACATAGAGTGCGCAAAGTACAAGAACCTTGCGCAACCAATGCGCTAACGAATGACAAACGGGTTTAGTGTTAGGGATGTAATATGGGGGGCATGCGCTAAACGCACTTAAACACTCACATATCTGAGCACTAACGTTAGCATTAAGATTGTAATGTGACCCTCTGTTTTTTTTTAATAACAAATAAAGGCTTCAAATCTGATAGTGTAAATCCAACCTGAAACCTGTCAATCATATCCAGGGACCTGCACCGCCTGGATCACAAACACACCATACATTTGTGGAACATCTGAGCAATCCATCACATATGTAAAGTACTATAAGGTCATTTTTTAAACTCTTCGGGCCCTATTCTGGCCTTGGCGTAAACTTACCAGAGCCATTATAGCAGGGGTTTCAAACCCCCCCCCCCTTCCCTTGATGTTTGTGAACTTTCCCTTTACAACGTCACTCTGGTCCCTCATCTGCTGTGCTAGCAGGAGATATATATGTCACACTTACAAAACGAGGAGAAAACATACCTTGATCAAAGCCCTGTTCTCTATAATGGGCCAAAGCCAGCTCCTCCACTGAACACATCACAGTAGATACGGTAAAGTCCTCCTCTGTATCCCTAGTGACGTCCTTCATTATAAACACAGATTTCCCCATGCCGGTCTGCGGATACATCTTGCCTTTGATGGTAACCTACACGATAATAACCGGTGAGGCTGACATAAACCAAAGCACACACTATCCAATAAGCAGAAATAAGCTCACTTGTTTTGCTGCCTGTTTAAAGAAAAATATATTTTCCACCCACTTTGTGCTCTGTACGGTTTGCCATTAGAAAGACTTCCATCACTTTCTCAATTAGCAGAAATTAAAAATCACCAAAAAGTCACACTTTGGGATTAGTAAACTACGACCAGCACCTGGGGGGGGGGGGGTCTGTACTAGCTCTATCTCTCACTACTACTGTTCGGGCCCTATCCCAAAGTTGCCATTGACATGGAGCTGCTATTATTGATGCAAGCCGCTAACCCTTTGTGGTTCCCCATTACTGACTCCATTCCAATCCAGTCGCTGCATTAGTGCCTTGAACTGGAAAATTTCCAAGCCAGTCGTTGGCAGCCACACCGGTATTCTATACAATGTGAGCAGGATGTTACTTCGCTGCAGAGGGATTTAGATAGATTGGGGGACAGGGCACTTTGATGGCAGATGAAATTTAATGTAGATAAATGCAAGGCTATCAATTTGGAGTAAAGATCATGCAAGCAACTTATTACCCTAAATAGTACGGAGTTAGGAAAATCCAAGCAGGAGAAGGATTTGGGAATAATCATAGACTTCAAACTAAGTAACAATGTGCAATGTCAAACAGCAGCCGCCAAGGCCAGCAAAGTATTGGCATGCATTAAAAGGGGAATTCACTCTCAGAATGAAACCATAATTTTGCCTCTGTATAAATCAATGGTAAGACCACACCTTGAATATGCCGTGTGATTTTGGGCGCCCGTCTTAAGAAAGGATATTATAGTGCTAGAAAAAGTGCAGAGACGGGCGACTAAATTAATAAGGGGAATGGAAGGGTTACGTTATGAGGAAAGACTAACAAGCTTAAACCTGTTTAGTTTAGAGAAATGGCGCCTTAGAGGGGATCTGATAACTTTATATAAATATATACAGGTCCATTATAAACCATTGTCTGGAAACCTATTCATTAACAGGACTATACACAGGACACGAGGTCACCCATTTAGACTGGAAGAAAGGAAATTCAGCCTAAAGCATAGGAAGGCTTATTTTACAGAACAATAGAGCTGTGGCATTCTCTGCCTGTTGAGGTGGTTGGGTCCGAGACTGTACAGACTTTTAAACAACGACTGGATGACTTCCTGAAAAAAATAATATTAAGGGTTATAATATTTAATATGTGGGTAAACGTCGCCTGATCCAAGGAGAAATCTGACGCTATTCTGGGGTCAAGAAGGAATTTTTTCCCCCAGTATGTTGCATATTGGCGAGCGCTTCAGACTGGGGTTTTTGCCTTCTTTTGGATCGACAGCAGTAGGTGATGTGGGAAAGGCTGAACCCGATGGACGCACTTCTTTTTTCAGCCTATGTAACTATTGGCTCTTAAAGAGTGCATAGGACAGCTTGCAATGAGGCTACAAAGGGACACTGGGAACCATTTGTTTCCAGTGCTCCACTGCATGTGGCCAGAAGAAGCAGTGGATTTTGCCGCCCTCTGCACTGCAAGACCAGGAGATAGAATATTAATTTCAAAGGGGGGTATATCTATAACAGATTTTGTAAAATCTAAAATCACTTAACACCAGGCTCTGAGAGACTGTATTCCTTTGGAAATACTGGCTTCAGATGAAGATCAGACAGATGCCATGGACTAACCTTTGGTTCCCTTATTACCAACTCCTATACAGAGTATCGGAGCTGCTAATTAACTTGATGGCAGTGTCGGAATAGGATCCCCGGGTAGCGACGTATACGATTACTATTAAGCTTTACTTCACATAAACCCCAAACCAAAACAAAAATGTAATCTGTGTTTTAAACCCCACGACCCCCTGCTATTCAAAAACACAAACGCTTTTTCTTCTGTCATGGATGGACGAGAGAGTCCCAAGCATGTAAAGGCCAAGGTTCCCCACGTCAATAAATAAAAAGGGAAAACCTAGCAAACATTGACTTACGTATGTATAATCCCTATGAGGTTTATCACCAATCTTGGGGTTTGTTGGTGTTGCAAATAATGGCCGAAATCGCTGGTATCAATGCTGAGAAATGCAGATGCTTCTGAAAACTATAAATCAAAGAGCAGAACGAGAAGCTTTACTGTGAAACTGCTCCTTTTGTTGTTCAGGTCATATTTTTTAGAAGCGCTGGCGTTTCGCAGCACTGCAATACTGGCGATTTTAGCCAACTTTTGTACCGCTGGCAGACACATGTCCTTAGTGGATAACTCCCTTTGTTTTTATTGAATAATTTTGAAGACTGAAGTCTGATATTTAACCCCTAAACATCACAGATGACCTCTAAAGAAATCAGGCCATAAACGAATGAGCATAGTATGCTTACATGAAGGACGTCCTCCACGGCAATAATTGGCAGACTGGAAAACATGTGGCAGAACTTTTTGCAGCTTGGAGAGTCTCTCATCCTCACGGCTCGTTGGTAGAGAGATAGCTGGTGACCTGTCCGCACGTATGGATCGGACAAGCCTTCCATGATAAAGCTGATGGCCTAGGAGAGGAGACAGGATTTAACAAGAATACATTGCACAGTAGCAGGATGATATATATAGTGTGTGCTTATGTACATGGGATGACTGAAAGGAAAACCGGGTCTTACCTTTGGCTCTCGTGGAACAAAGCAGGCTTCTAAATGGGGCATTTTTAATGAATCAGATTTACAAACTGGAGCATAATGCCCTCTCACTGCAAGCCATGAATGAAGCCTAGAAGCCTTACCTCATTAAGTGCATAATTAATGTTCCATGACTTCAAAGACATACTTGAGTCAATACCTGGTTTACCCTTACAAATATTTATTTATAAAGTATTTTACCAGGAAGGATACATTGAGATTTCTCTCGTTTTCAAGTATGACATGGGTCATGCAATCTCACCTCAAAGTGGCCTTCAACAGGGCTGGATTTATAACTAGGCAGAGTAGGCATGTGCCTACAGGTGCCTGCCACAAGGGGGCGCCATGCACTATGATTTCTTTTTTTTTTTACAATCATTTAGACCACTGTATCTCTGGAGTCCTAAAGGGCTATAGGGACATATGAGGTATCATTGGAAAGGCCAAATTACGGCCTTTCCAGTGATACCGCCATGAAGGCACATTCCATACAAAATGCGTTCGTCTGACCCTAGCCTAAAGCGGTCATTTTAATGTACTTAATGAACGTTACCTTCTCTGTGCGTTTTAGATGCTGGTGCAGGTTGAGAACCAGTCGATCCCACCAGCGTCCCCGACTGTCAGTACAGTAAATATTCTGCCACAGCAGGGTTTGCAGTAACTCCACGGCTTCCTGCACAAACAGGGAAACTTCCAGTCAAGTCACTACTTCATTAAATTGAATGTGAATTTAACAGGTGAATGCAATTTATTTTCACTGCCTCAAGATTTTATGAACATATACTGCTCAGAAAAAATAAATAAACGTGCTGATGGAATGATGGTACTAACCTTGCAGTCCATCACTGCCACCTTGCAGTCCTCTCCTGTTTCCACCCCCAACCCTTCTAGATTGTAAATTCCCATGGGAATAGGGTCCTCGTTTCCTCCTGTACTGGTTTGTCAAATTGTATTGTAACCCTGTCTATATTGTGCCCATTGTACAGCGCTGTGGAATATGGTGGCACTTTATAAATAAAAGATTAATAATAATAATATTACTAAGCATTCTTTCCCAAAAAGAACTTACATTTTTATACATTTATAACAATACCTCATACAAGTGTAGTCTTTGCAGGATCTCTACTCCTCTTGATAGGATTCTGGTGTACACCCAGCCGACAGTGAAACAGCGCAGGTATACAGGCAAGGCTTCATGGCACCTGTATAATGGAAACATCTGTAAACTTTTTACAGGAAACACCTGGATTACTCTGATACCATCAAAGAATATAGAACATGTCAAACAAAATAAAAAATGTGATTATATTATACCTATAAAGGGGGTTATTCAGTAGGCGACTGTGTTGCAGCACTGACAAACGCTGGCATTCCACAGAAGTGAAATACACAATGTAACAGGAGAAGCTTCACAGCTGTATATAAAAGATAGTAACTGAATACTGTTGTATGACTTAGAGCAGGCCTCAAAATTTCCACTCGCCTGCTCGCATTTGGCGAGTGGAAATTACATGAGGGCGAGTGGGAATGCAGAGGCATGGCTGTATAGGAGTTAGGTGGGGAAACTAGTGGCGAGTAACTCTTAAGGCCTGGCTAGTAGCTTGGGACTTGAAATTTTGAGGCCTGTCTTAGAGGTTACCAAGGTACCATTAAAACCTTAAAACCGACAGATCAGCAACCACTGACTGCTGAGCATCTCTGAGAACTGTGGCAGCAGACAGGTCCAGCGTTTCCCTTGCTACCCTGATTCACACAACAGGAAGAAGCGATATGATGTCACTTTGTTCCAATACTGTAAGTAAAAATGCCATTTGGTACAGTGAAAAACGAACAAATATTTAGGGTCCTATCACCTCGTAAATACTAACGCTCACATAAATAACCTCCCGATCGCTAACAGGTTAAAAATCCGTTAGCGAATTGGTATTAGCGTGTTTTAGCACGAGCCTACCGTACTTTGCTCCCCCTATGCTTAACATGGGGAGCGCAAAGAGGAAGCAATCAGTAAATAGCGTTATGATCACAAAGTCCTAACGCTAATTACAAATAGCTGTCACGAATGGAAAAGTTTGCTACAGCTTAGAGCTGGTGCTGATTCCGCTGCTGCAGAATAAATTAGCTGCAGCTGTAATCCCCCCCCATCCCAAATAAAATAAAAATACTCACCTCTCATCACGCAGCAAGAACGGCGGCATGATCCGCCGCTTCCGGCTGCCGGGAGCAGAGTGAGAGCATTCTAGGGACTGTAGCGGCAGCTGTGTGGCAGGCTGCTTGACTCAGCGCCTGCCCCGCATAAAACAGGGACGTTAAGGGGAAATTGGCAAACGCTATTTTTTCCCCTTAGCGTCCCCGTTTTAGCTGTAGGAAGATGATAGTGTCCTTGAATGGGCTATCCTGTGCAGTCACATGGTAGCCCATTCCCCAGTATACAAATTTTAACATGTGACTACATGTTGAAAAGCAATAGCTAGTTTGTGTACACAGGCACACCCTAAATGGTGACAAATGTATCCTGTTTGTCCCTCGTTTGGCTCCATGCCTAGACATTTTGGATGCTTCATATCTGAGAGCAAGAGCAAGAGAAAACTGACCTCATTTCTGCACAGACTTGATCATTACTAAGCAAAATATTTATATTTTGTGCTTTATTAATTAAATGAATATCTTTAAAATGTAACTCGCTATTTAACGATAAAGATGATTATTAGTAAAAGGTTACATCCCTAATGAAATGTGCTGCGTGCACTTATAGACAGAATGAAACTGGAAAGGCCAAAAACACATCAACAAAAAACAACAAAACTCCGTCCTGAACTTTATTCCCACCATACTTGAGCAGCTATCAGTATTCAGCCTCAATTAATGTATAAAATGTACCAAAGAATTGTCATCTGCGCTTTGAATACATGCTATACCCACCTTAGAGGCTACCATGACATTGGCAGTAGGGTTGCCACATTTTCCAGGACACATATTGCTAATTCATGCAGAGGAATGATCAGCCCTGTAACATGTATAATACATATGCTGCAGAAATTAAGGCAGCTCAACTGGGATTCCTTTCCTCCAGCGTGTGGCTTCTACATGCCATGGGGTGACATTCTTCATGTGCTGTCCATCAGCATAAATTATATGTGTCCTGAAAAATATGGCCAATGTGGCAACCCTAGTTGGCAGGTGGAATTAAAACGTTAATGGCCATTTAACTAGAACCTCTGGGTCCTATTCCAAGGTTGGTGTTAATTTATCCAGAACTGTTGTAAACTTCCCAGAGCCATTATAATCTATGGCGTTGTTAAGTTTACAACAGTTCTGTTTAAGTTTACAACAAGCTTGGAATAGGACCCTCTGTTTTCGTTTAGTGTGGATATTTAGGATTGAAAGCGCAGACAATGATTTGTTTGTATATTTTTTTAGATGAAAAACATTTTGGCAGCTCTGGTAGATGTATTGAAGCCACATACCTTAGCATGGAGTCATTCTTCAGTTCATCCCACTCCTTAATGGCGTTCTGGTAAAGCTCGTGTGCTTCTTCCCATTTGCCATTCGTCATTGTAACCACCACCTCTACCAGCCTGTGCATCGCAGCCTCGTACCTTAAATTATATAAAAGGTATTAGGTGTGAAATATCCAGGATTTATTATTAGGAGAGAAGCGAGCAATATTTCATACAGGACTGAATCATATACAATACAGTTAAATTATTGTGTGCATGCGTGAGATCTGAGAGCCTTTCAGAATCAGCGCCTTTCCATGTTGTCATCTACATTTGAGAAGTATTAAAAACTAAAATATATTGCACAAGGAGCAAGTGGAGATTGAGGAGACTACCGATATTTTACCAAATTATACGAGACGTAACCGTGCAAAAACAGACCTTTAATGCAATAAAATGTATCACGTTCCAATCAGCTGTCAGCCAAGTGCTTTTTTCTAAAATATATCTGAACTATACAAATAGAATCAGGCATTGATCTATATCTATACCTTGGTATCACTTTCTCTGCAAAGATGATGAAGGCACTATATATGTGTATATTAACCCTTTCACTGCTGAGGACGTGTGGGGGAACGTCCTCATTGACTCCTAAGGAAAGATAGTGGGTTCATTTGAACCCCAATATCTCCCGACTCTTGGCAGCTAGCAGGGTCATGTTTGGTACCATTATAAAAGGTCAGAGCATGGCCTTTCCAGTGATACCAATCATGAACATGTTTAAAGTAAAGAAACAAAATTAAAAAAAAAAGAAAAACGTGTTTTTTAAGATGTGAAATGGCTCAGCAGTGAAGGGGTTAAAAGAAAAAAATGTTGTCACGCCTGATCCCCACCGGGCGGCTGCAACTACCAGATTTAACCAGCCCAGTAACATGTATAAAACATAACAAGAAAAAAAGTGTCATCTGTGCATATCCCTATAACACCGTGTGAAACAAAGCACAATTAGAGGTTTTTGTTTACTTGAATGGCCATTAACGTTTTAAGCTCACCTGCCTCGTCAAGGCACCTCCAGTAAAGGGGAGTCCTACCTAATGAAACCAAAGGCTGCTCTCTAGCAAACCGCATATGCTCATGCTGCTTCTCAGTTATGAGGAAGACTGGTGGGCTTTCATTTGTACCCTCACACTTTTTTCATATTATTAATATATATAGCTCTACACCCTTTGTTTCTGGTTCCTAAAGTTTGTTGGCAAATTTGTTGATTTAATGACCCCATTCCTTAATATCAAAATGATGATAATAATAGATTTATGAATTATTTATTTTCCCCAGGACTAGATTTAATTTTTTTGTGCTTTGAGGATGCTTTTTGTGTCGCTCATCAAAAGAGTTCACAACATGATGTATTGAAAACCAATGAAGCATAAAAATAATATAGATGTTGATTACTTCAGGAGTTCTTCTCTGTCGCCAAAGATCCTGGTGGTCCTACTGACAGTGTATGGTGGGAATGTCATACGCCCCATGTTAACCATAAGGACGGTGGATAGCTGAGATTGTCCGCCACTGGCAGCTTCTTCTACTTCCATTGAATCAGTCAGAGAGAAAAGGAGAAGGACTCGTGAGAAAACAGCCCTGGGAGCTCGGCATACGCGCACTGATCGTCCACTGAGCTGCTTACACCTGGGAATGAAAGAGATCCACCAAATATTAAACCCTGACAGACAAAAGATACTAAAGCCTAACTGAAAGAAGGTGAAACAGTTTATATCAGGGGTGCACCTCTTCGGCCCTTCAGATGTTTTGGAACTACCATCTTCCACAATATTCAGTCGCTCATTAGGTTGACAGGGCCTTGTGGGAGATGTCATTCTAAAACACCTGGGAGGGTCGAGGTTGGGCACCTCTGGTCTATACCAATAAAAATAAAGAGTTTTGCTTATATTAATATACACTGGCCTGCCATTTTTTTTAATGACATTTAGCATGTAATAAATAATAGATTGTAAGTTCCCTTTGGGAACAGGGTCCCCCTGAAATCAGGTCATCATCCATGTGTATTCTAATGTATCAACCCCTTGTACACTGATCTTGTAAAGCGCTGCAGAATATGTGGAGCTATACAAATAAAGGATAATTAATAACAATTATGTTAAATGCCAAGGAGCTATGGTCACTATGTTCCATTAACAATAATAAAAGGACAGGCATGCCTTATGCGGAATTCTAAAATCCAGAAGACTCGTCTGAATTTTAAGGATTCTAGACAAGGGTCGCACCATACCGTCACTGCCACTCAGGAACTCGACTCCCGAGCGCTGCAACAGATGCTAAGGCACGTCTGGGCAGTCTCAGCGTGTGACAGGTTGCCTGGAGTCATAACGACCCCATCAGCATGTCCACAAAGAAATGATGCAGAATGTTCCCAGCATGTGTACACACTGAGAGCTGTGGCAGGAAGAAGATTGTGGTTTTCCCTCCGCAATCTCCTTCCTAAAGAACAGTGGTTTCCAACCGCAGTCCTCAAGTACCCCCAACAGGTCAGGTTTTCCAGATATGTGAAGCACAGCACAGGTGATATGATTTGCTGCTCAGTGATTGCAGGATTCAGTCTGCATTTCCCCAAGGTGATCTGCAAAATCTGGCCTGTTGGGGGGACTTGAGGACCGCGGTTGGGAACCACTGCTACAGAACATCAGATTCTCCCGGATTCTGAAATCTTGAATGATCCAGAACGCTCAGTGCCCCGAGCATTCTGTAGAACAGGTGCCCAACCTGTACCTGCAAATATGTTAATACAGACGTAAATAGGGTCGTTCAGTACACAAATAAGATTGTATGTGGGATTATAGACACTGGCCTCCATGCACTAAGCACTGAATTCTCACGAGTGGCTGTAAATCTCCAAGTTGTATTTATAAAGAGCTTGCACGGCTACTTGCAGATTGGCTCGGCTACTCATATCAACATTCTGGCAAATGCTCTGTTTTAGCCGACGCTTCCGTAACGGATTAGCGGAGTTAAAAAAATACAGCTCAGCTCTTACAACCAAGGTGCACCTGTTTACAGAAACTCTGTGCCAAGTGAATAGGACACGCTGTATTTCATTATGTACATAAACTCCTTGTAAATGCCACAGGGACGGGTGAAGCGTTACTTTTTCAGGATGACTGCGGCAATGCCAGGCTGGTTCTTGCCCAGGTTGAAAACTGAACGCTGCCGGGACAAACGTAAGAATTCTTCGACCAGCAGCTGTTTTTGAGCCGTGACGTTGGCCAAGTGATAGCTCTTTGCCAGGGTCTTTATTTCCGGTGCAGAAAGAAGATCCAAGGCTTCGGCAAGATCTTGTAACTCCGACTCTAGAATGACATGATCATCATAGAGTTAATGTGTCAAGAAGCGACACATCCGATATTTCAGAACACAAAGTCATAAATGAAAAGCCAGGCTTTGAAAAACTCAAGACAAAGCGCTCTGCACTAAACTTTGGTTAAATACTTTTACGGAAACAAGAGATTTCGGCTAGCCCAAGTAAGCGCAATCCAATGAAATGTTTCAGAAAACAAAAACAATGATATTATAGCATGAACCAATACAACGATTACATACTCACTAAAGGGTCACTACCACGAACATTAACTAAGAAAAAACACATGCTGGGTTTTTTCTTCTTAGTTTGAAGTACTTGCATGTAAAAAGGAAAAATAAAGTTAGGTGTTTATCTCCGGTTTCCATTTTGTGGATTATTTTCCCATGGTACAACATTTACTAAAATCTTTGGACAATTTTTACTTTGCAGCTGTGTTATAGCTTCTACAGTAGTGAAGAGCCTATGGGGTGTAGGAGTGAATGTTTAGACAAGGCTGCAGGGGATATTTTGTGTGGTCTAGGCCAGTGTTTCTCAAGCTTTTATGGAGAAGTACCCCTGGAGGTCTAAAAAATAAAAATCCTAAGTACCCCTGTCTCGAGAAAGTAATTTCTATTGATTGGGTGTGATGGTTTGTGTGTGTAAATGTCAGTATATATGTAATATCAGTTTATGTGTTTGTGATGGGTTCTGTGTCTGTACAATGTCAGTATATATGAGGTTTTTTGGGTGTGTGCATGTATCCGGTATCCCTCCTCTACTAACAGCATAAGATTTTGATCTATCTGGATTTCTCTGCTCCGGTTAGGCCACGACACCGGGCTTTTGCTCCTGTATGCTTGGCGTTATACCGTTGGGGCTTTAAATATGCCCTCCTATCTACTGCTTCTCTACATCTCCAAATTGGTGGCAAGTCCCTCTTCACTACCTCAGCAAGCAAAGCCAAATCGCTCGCTCGAACATGTCCTCCTGGATTGGGAGAAAGGTCAACCGCTTCCTATGTCCCCCACATCTTCACCACAAGCTTTGTGAAGGTCTTCCTCCTTTCACTGCTCTACTATTACTTATGATGTATATAGTTGCCACTTGGTGGCCTCAGCTAAATTCCCTTTCTTCTAATGCACAGAGGGTTGGTTCCCTGGCTTGAGCTGAGACTGGGGACCCCCCTCTCCTCGTGGACCCTATTACTTCACTTGATATCCGCATGTGGATTGGATAGACTCATAATTTCTTCCGATGGGACCACCTCATGATCGTCTTCGTTTCACATACTCTCCTGGAACATCAATGGAGCCAATAGACCTGTCAAGCGATGGAAAATTCTCACTTTTCTCTCCCACAGACAACCACATTTTACGTTTCTTCAAGAAGCTCACTGGTCTCAATCTGTAACATCTTCCTTCAAGGTCAAATGGACCCGAGACTGCTTTGCAGCCAAATACAATTCCAAGTTCCAAGGGAAGGGGGGTGGCAATTCTCCTGTACTCCTCTCTCGTCGTTGATGACTGTATTGTTGATACAGATGGACGGTACATCTTTATTCATTTATTTATTTCAGCATGCATAATGGTAAATATTGTTTTGTCAATGTATATGCTCCTAAAGCACCAAATTATTCCATTTATAGAAACTTTCTGCATCTCCTTACCGAAATAACAACCCCAAACTTGATAGTGGGAGATGACTTCAACTGCTTGACTCAGCCATGGACAGATCCGGAAATGCTCCTCCAAATGCCTCAAGGTTTCCAAGACCTGGTCTCTAACCTAAACCTTCATGATCCCTGACGCATATTACACCCTCTGGAAAGGGATTATGGGCCTGATTACATGGTTAACATTAAAATAGGAAGACTACCGGGGACAACATGCAAAATCTATTGCTAGGTCATCCCAGAGGATTCTGTCTGTCTTAGTAACATACGACGATACGGAGTTCTGATAATTCACTGCCGGAATATTGAGCTCTCACAAACCATACGGATAACAAATGAGAAAGAAAGAAAAAAAAAAAACACATTGATTTTCTAAGTAATACAATTGTTACCTGATTGCAAAAAGTTACCCTGAACCAGTTGGTCAATGAAAGGACCAAGGTCTGATCCAATCTCTGTATATTCTATCTTGTTAACCTTTATCCAGCACAGTTTGCGTTGAAAGAGTCGTACGTACAACTTTTGGCTCCCAGCTTTAGAAAAAGGGAGAAAAAAAAACAACTTATTTGTGTGTTTGAGATATTATATACTGAATACACACATATATATAAAAAAAAAAGTATAATGAAAACAAATGCATTTATCAATCTGCACACAGTCATAGTCCATGCACAGATGACAATAACAAAAACAAACATTAAAAGGCGTTGTTCACCGAGTAATCACCAGTATTGCAGCCCGAAAAAAAAAGCCAGCATTTCACAAAAGAAAAATCCAAGGAGCAACAGGAGAAGCTATACAGTGCAACTCCTTGTTTCACTCTTTAGGCTTTTGTTTTATTTGTGAAATGCCAGTGTTTGTGAGCACTTCCGGGCTGGTGCTTAGTGAATAACCCATTAAGGGCATGATCATGTGCCATAAGCCAAGTTCCCCTTAGCGTCCCCATTTTACAAACCGATTACGGGGCAGGCACTGAATCCAGCAGCTCGGACAGCGCTAAAGTGCCTCCAAGGGTATCCCATCCTGGAGTCCATAGAAGCTCGTGCTGCTAGGTCAGGTCTTGCAAGATCCTCCAGGTCTGGGGCGTATTTTGCAGAGGGAGACTGAGAACTTTTCCCCCAGTCTCGCTCTGCTCCCGGTGGCCAGAAGCGGCAGATCGGGCCACCGTTCTCGCCTCGGGATGAGAGGTATGTGCTTTTTTTGGGGGTTTTCAGCTGCTGCTGACTGATTCTTCAGTAGCAGAAGAAGTTAGCTACACCTCTAAGCTGTAGCTAACTTTCCAGTTAGCCGCAGTGGTGAGTAATTAGCGTCAGGACTTTGTGATCCGAACACTAATTACTCTCCGCTTGCACTTTGCGCTCCCCATGTTAAGCATAGGGAGAGCAAAGTAAGGTGGT
This sequence comes from Leptobrachium leishanense, assembly GCA_009667805.1. Taxonomy (NCBI): domain Eukaryota; kingdom Metazoa; phylum Chordata; class Amphibia; order Anura; family Megophryidae; genus Leptobrachium; species Leptobrachium leishanense. Next base: position 74,811,577 of record CM019065.1, read on the forward strand.
GTAAAAAGCGCCGATACCAATGTGCTAACGGATTTTTTAACCCGTTAGCGATCGGGAGGTGATCTGGTTGTAACAATATCACCTCTTTTTACCTAGCACTAACGCTCACTTATGTGGACGGTAGCGCTAAGGAGGTGACAGGGACCAAAGAGTTGCTTTACAATGTGATCCTTTGAAGACAGTGCAGTATTCTTGATCTGACTTTACCAGTAAGTTGATAGAATGATGTCAAAATGCTACGATCGTCTTCATTAAAGAGACTCATGTCCTCTTCACTTTCCATCACAGTGTTGAGGACCATCAGAAAGTTCCTTAAGTAATAAGGGTGTCTAACATCTTCCGAAGAGGACTCCTGCAAACTGCCAGCTTCTGTCCCATTTCCTAAGTGTTCTTTTTTAACTTCATCATCAAACGGCTTCAAGAATTCGTTTAAAATGTTAGAGTCTTCCAAAGTCAGAAATTCACCCTGGTCCACAGCAGAGGACATGTTCCTCGGTTCATCACATTGCCGAGGTGACGCAGTGTTTCCACCAACATTCCCATGTTTTACCTTTTTATCGGAGTTGTCTGTCCATAAAGCACATTCCTCCAGGTTTGGTTTTGAAGCTTTGGTGTGGTCAGTGGGCTTACATTTTAGTGTTTCGGCAGATTTAGAAGCATGACAAGCAGGTGGATTTGGGCAGTGATTTTGATGTGCATCATCAGTGTTATGCTCTGGTCCTTCACTCTGATTGCCAGACTTCGAGGACAAAATTACTCTTTTGGACGTTTTAATCTCTTCTTTATCCAGAATGGATTTCTCCACATCTCCTATGTCTTTCGCAAAGTCTTGGACGTCTGACTCCTTGTTTCCACCTTGGCTTGCTCTACGTGACCGGCATTTCCTGGAAAGTTTGGAAGACAGGTTTCCCAAAGGCAAACTTTTCATAACTTGCAAGCTACCAGTGTTGGGAGTAGGAGAATTTTTGGTAAAATAAGGGCTCACTTGCTTTTCGTTTCCACCCAGTTTACCCGGTGGACTTGTCGTCACATCAGCATTTCCTGGAATGCCTGGATTGTCCTCTGCTCTCCGTGGACCAGTCACACAATCTTGGCTTTCAATCAAGATAACATCATTTTCATCGTGGCTTGCTTTTGGGCAGGACTCATCCATGTGCTTGCTCATCCCAAATCTCGGCACCATCTCCCCGCACAGTGGACAGGCGAGCTTTGCAGGGGGTGCATTTTCAAAGAGGGTCAGAATCGATGAACACGGTTTGCTTTTAGGACTGGTTCCGGTTCTGTTCTTTGAAAGAGATAAGCTTCTCCGGGGCTTTTTCTTTTCAGGCGATCTCAGCTGCGACATCCTGGAAATTGCGTTGTCTTAAAATGTTCTGATAATGTTTCATCTGTTATGAAATAATAATAATGAATAAATATCAAGAAATGCACTTCCACTTATTGAAAATTACTGAATAGGTTGTTTAAATAACAAAGAAAATAGTTTTTCTTAGATGCAATTTCATATGAAATTGCAATTTATACATCCAGAAAGCAGAATTTGTGTAAAAATCTAGAAAAAAAAGAGAAAGATCCCAAAAAAATGTGCAAATACACCTAGCAGCTAGTGGTCACGTGCACAAACCTCATGCTAGTTATTAATCAGATTTTTAAAGGGGGAAAAAATATTAATATTCAGCCAATAGTCTGATTATGCATTGTACCTTAATAATATACACGACTTGTGTATACTATTTAGTGTATCCACATCCTAATTCTGGGGGTGAAAAAAAATTATCTCCCCCTTTTAAATGGAAAAAATAAGCAAATCAATTAGGTTTATTCAGTGATCCAGATGTTTTGGAACTACATTTCCCATGAGGCTCAACCTATCTATTGACTACCTGAGCATCATGGGAGATGTAGTTTCAAACCACAAGGTTGCTGGTCCTGTTGTAGAGAATTGAAGGGAATCCCTGATTAAGGCCACAATAACATATTTAGAACGTGACAATATATTCCAAATTTTTCCGTTTTCGGCTCTTTTAATTCAATTTTGGAAATCCCTAATAATTTGCATCAAGTTAAATATCCCTGTAGAGCAGGGGTCAGCAACCTTACCCCCCTGATGTTTTGAAACTACATCTCCAGTGATGCTCAGCTACTATTTAGGTTGGCAGAGGCTCATGGGAAATGTAGTTCTAAATCATCTGGGAGAGCCGAGGTTGCTGACCCCTCCTGTAGTTTGGGAATGCAGGTACACACTGAGGTTAGGGCTGAAATGCCTGAATATTCTGTATAGTAGGGAAACACCTTTCATGCAACATCCATCTTTTTGCTGAAAAACAGCTTTATTCCCCCCTCTAGTGGGTCCATAAACTACAATTTTACTTATACAAGCAATACAGGACAAACCCTGAAAACATAATGGGTTTCAATGACTTTAGATCAGGGATCTCAGGCTAGGGTCAGACTGAGGCAGTGCGAACGCGCGTTCTGGCGCACATAATCACGGCCGCACTAGCAGCAGATGACGGGCAATGACAGCCAATATACGAAGTACGGTCGCACAAAAGTCCGGCCGCGCAACGCAAGTGGAAAATGAACGCATTTTTTCGAGAACGTTAAACCGCTGGTACTGACGTACAGAGTGCGCTGCGGCCGCATAGCAGCGTGTGTGCGTGATTAGGAGATGTCAGACGCTGCTAGTGTGCGGCCAACATAACGTTCAAACAGCCGGATTTCCCTAGACTTCTTTTTACCCCATCGTCATGAAATACGTCCAGAATTGCGCATCGTCTGACCACTTAAGCGTATTCTGTGAAAAAATGCGTGCGCACGCATTGACGTACATTTTGACGGTGGCCGCAGAAAATGCGCTCATCTGTCCCTAGCCTTAAACGCTTGACCCCATACGTTTCTGAACGACAAATCTCACGAATCCCGTTCCATTTATTTAGGGATGCCAGATCAGCCATGTTTTTCTGGACACATAAATACTATTTCCTGCAGTGGGAAGCACAGGGAAACATCCTGCCCTGCAACATGTATAATTCATATACTGCAGGAAGGAAAATCGAGCCAGGTCACCTGGGATCAATTTTTTTATTTCTTACCTGCAGCGTATGGATTCTACATGGTGCAGGGTGGCATCTTGCAAGCAATGGCCATCACCATGAATAAACTATCTATAGGTGTCCAGGAAAACATGGCCGACCTCGTAGCCCTTCATTTACAGCATTCAAATAATTCTGGGAATTGTAGGCAATCAACATATATTTCATTTTATACCTATGGACATTATTGGACACGGAATTACCGACTGAGGAAGGCTCTAGTTAGCTGAAACGCGTCTCGGTAGACCGCATGTCCGTTTTATTGCTTTAATAAATCCATACTGAACTTTTAACCCATTACTGGCCATCCTCTCCTAATTCTACACCATCACTACATAGAAGACCAAGGACCCAGATCCTAGATCGCTGATAAAGAGGTCTTGGGCACCTACCAAAGAGTGCCTGACGCTGTATGTACTGAGTCTATACTTATGGGGCTCTAGGATTGGTGAGTGTATTTTTAAATACATTGGGGTCAATTCGCAAAGCTTTTTTTCTTCATTTCGGCCGTTATTTCAATGATATCGCTTGTTATATAGTGGCTGTGTAAAGGTAGTCAATTCAAAAAACTCAACAAACGCTTATTTTTAAGAAGTAGTAAATTAACTATTCAGACGTTATTTTAACAACTGGAGGGATAAAATATGCTTGAAATGCAATTCACAAAAAGGAAAAGGTCCTTTTATCACTCGTTATTGAGACGTAGATTTATCACCTCCTTCAGGGTGGCGTTATGACAGATTTCAGGCGTTATCTGATGCTTGTTGCACTGACATGAGGTGAGGTATATAGAAATGGAACCTTTTTTTTTCTTCATTTTCACATTGCTTCATGCTTTTGCGTACAGAAGAAGGCGGCGACATGTAGTTGTCATTTCTACAGTTTTTATCCTTCTACAAATGTGGATGATTTATTACAGTTAGAGGTTAGTGGCAGATCTCACAAGACACGAAAAATCGAATGTCCCTGGACATACTTCAGTGGGGTTGTAGAGCAAGTAGATTGGTCCATGCAACATATTTAATATCAAGACAGGCTTTATAGGTGGTAAGGAGAATTGCTTGCCCTCCCTACACCGTCTGATTGTCAACAGATGTAGATCTAAATAAATCTAGTGTTCCATATATTCATTCTGTTCAGAAAAAATGTTTGTTATTTCAATAGGATTTTTTCTTTACCAAATTTAAAATTAGTATGCATGTGGTGAATATGGAATATATTCCTTCCTTATATGTGGAATACTTTCGTGTGGTGAAAGTAACAGTCATTTAGGCATCTGCTCCACCCCTTCTGCTACCAAAATGCACTGCAAAAGTGTTAAAATAACACCCAAAAATCGTTAAAATAAAGTCTGTGATGATAAAATAACACTTGCTTAAGGAACTTTCGTGAATATCATGTTTGCAAGCGTTAAATAATGGGCGGTAATTTAACAACTGAAGGAAACCAATAACGTTTCTCTTTGTGAATTGACCCCATTGTATCCCTTGTATTTGCAGTATTATGCTATGGGAGCGCTGTCTCCCGCCTCTTTCTGATTTATTTAGTCACCATTGGGAACCAAAGAAGGGAAGCGCCAATCTCTATATGGCCACAGGCATTTTTACCTAGAGCCAGGATTCTTTAGGCTCCCACAAATGTGAGTGGCCTATACTCTCCTAGTAGAACATCTTTGGCCCACTTTTTATGATAATCTGCACTATTATCTGTTTTTTCCTTCTGTTTTTTGAGAGATGTCGAGGACGACATAAACTCATCGCTAACACATTAAGGAGGATCAAACTGATCACTTTGAGTATCATTCCTTTTTATTTGAACATTCATGCACTATTGCCTTTTCTGAGCATATCCACTATTATATATACAGTATTTCTTCATTTTGCATTGGACTTTCATGCATTATTGCATCTCGCTATTTTTGCACGATTAGGATCAAAGTGGCAATAAACACCGTTGCACTTAATTGATTATCTACAGGATTTTCCGTTATATATTGGACTTTTTAAGCACTGATACGCTTTGTTATTTATAGGATTGTTTGTAGTATATTGGACCTTTATGCACCACTGCACTTAGCTGCTCTTCTACCTCCATTTGGATAAAGTGACAGTAAGCACTGTGGCACTTTATCAAGTATTAACACTAATAAGTTCACATTGCATTTATTTGTTTAGATGCGCTAGATGGTAGTTTTTCTATATTTTCAATAAACATATCTGGAGGGGTCAGAGTTTGGGATACCGGATTTAGATTTATAATCTGTCAGTGTTTGTGTTAACCACATCCACAACAAAACACATAACATGATAATACATTCGTGTTGCCCATGCTTAATACTTACTTAGGCCCAGACTAAAACGGTTTTATGGATACTACAATATGTGCACAATAAAATACTTGTGGCCAAATAAAACAAAAAAGAATCCTAGACTATAAAAGAGTAAGGCTTGGCGTGTCAGTCGCCAAGCCTACTCTGCGCATGTGCGCGCAACCAGCGGCGGTTGGCTGCGCACGCATGCAACCGCCGCGGCACAAGCCGGCTGTGCGCTCGCCGCGGCGGTTACAAGATGCACACGCAGCAGCCGGGAAGAGGCTGCGCGCGCATCCTGTAGAGCCGGATGCGCTCGCAGCCTCTACCCTGCTGCCGCACGCATCCAACCCCTGAGCGGCGAAGGGAAAGTTCCCTCGCTTCTGCTCTTTGAAGGACCCAAGCCGCGGTCACGTGGGAGTCCCACGTGACCACGGCTTGGGTCCTTCAACGAGCGGAAGCAGGGAAACTTTCCCTTCGCTGCTCAGCAGGTAAGTATGCGGAGACGGAGCTCCAGGGGCGGCTGTCCGAATGCCGATAGAGCATTCGAACAGCCGTCCCATGTCTGGTCTGGGGTCTGAGCTGGGCCATATCCATGAGAGCTTGGGAGGCAGTATATCCACGAGCTGGGGCAATATATCCATGAGCTGGGGCAATATATCCATGAGCTGGGGCAATATATCCATGAGCTGGGGCAGTATCCATGTGCTGGGGCAATATATCCATGAGCTGGGGCAATATATCCATGAGCTGGGGCAATATATCCATGAGCTGGGGCAGTATATCCATGAGCTGGGGCAGTATATCCATGAGCTGGGGCAATATATCCATGAGCTGGGGCAGTATATCCATGAGCTGGGGCAATATATCCATGAGCTGGGGTAATATATCCATGAGCTGGGGGCAAATATATCCATGAGCTGGGGCAATTATATCCATGAGCTGGGGCAATATATCCATGAGCTGGGGCAATATATCCATGAGCTGGGGCAATATATCCATGAGCTGGGGCAGTATATCCATGAGCTGGGGGCAAATATATCCATGAGCTGGGGGCAAATATATCCATGAGCTGGGACAGTATATCCATGAGCTGGGGCAATATATCCATGAGCTGGGGCAGTATATCCATGAGCTGGGGCAGTATATCCATGAGCTGGGGCAGTATATCCATGAGCTGGGGCAATATATCCATGAGCTGGGGCAGTATATCCATGAGCTGGGGCAATATATCCATGAGCTGGGGCAGTATATCCATGAGCTGGGGCAGTATATCCATGAGCTGGGGCAGTATATCCATGAGCTGGGGCAGTATATCCACAATAGACTGCCCTCTGGGCAGGCTTTCCACCTTGTCTGAAAATAAAGAAATAACCGCAGAGAAGCTGCTATCCCATTGCACCTCTCCTGCATTGTTACCTGTCGCACAGCATGGGAGCCGCCATGTTGGATTCAATTTTATTTACACCGTCAAGCGCTCAGATAAAAAAAATCAAGTTAAAAAAAACAACAGCAGCAAGATAACTGCCCTGTCTTATTACTAGGTTCAGAGACACCGCGCCCCGACCTGCGGAACAGAAGCTCGCTTGGAAGATTTCACCCGGAACCTTTTCGCGGCAACATCAGCTTCCGGTGGGTCAGAGTCTACCGGTGCACATCCGCCTGCACGCTGTCCATGTGAGCTGGAGCTGCTGTAAGGTACAGGGGCGAGAAATGGAGAGTCCAGCGTTATCTTCCCCGGATTTGGGTCCCTGTGTCGAGGCACTGGAGGCCGTGAGTGCCCACCCCGAGCAGCTCCTCAGGTAATGCCGTGTGCACCGGAATAGAGTGCTGCCACGACTGTATATCTACTGTGTACGACCATGTGTATACCCATGGCTGTGCATTTACAGAGTAATGCCACGAGTGTACCCACGACTGTATATCTACTGATTGCGGCCATGTGTATATCAATGTTTGTACATTTACAAAGTGCTGCCCGAGTCTGCACGTCTAGTGAGTGCTGCCCCGAGTGTACCCACGATTGTATATTAACTGTGTACGACCATGTGTATACCCATGGCTGTACATTTACAGAGTGATGTCCCGAGTGTACCAATGACTATATATATATATATATATATATATACTGATTGTGACCATGTGAATACCAATGGCTGTACATTTACAAATTGCTTCCCCGAGTGTACCGATAACTGCAGGCCTAGTGAGTGGTGTGCCGAGTGTGCCCATGGCTGCACATACCAAGACATGAAAGTTCTGTTTGAAAGCTCCAGTAGATCCTCTCACTGCAAGAGTTTGATCTGGAGAGTTTGGAAGATCCTGGGATCAGTCTCTTCACCCTCATGTCAGTCTTGTTACTCTCTAGATTAGGGCTGAAACAACTAATCGATAATGGAAATAGTTGACAACTAATTTAATCATCGATTAATCGTCCTGTGTACAGCACCCACTGTTTAGAGTCAGACTGAGTTAAACGTAAATTACCTCAGCTTCGGAGCTGATTGGAGAAGACGCGCCGCTGCTTTACTAGGTATGATTTAGTTATAGCTTTTTGTCAGACACAACCAGTTTGTTTTCATTCCGTTTACAACAGTAGCAGGACTTGAACACAAACAATAGGATTCTGCCACTGGGTGAAGGAGCTGTATGCCTGTGTTTTACCCTTACTTGAAGCTGGAGTCCTGTGCCACCGCCACACCCTCCCTTTGGTCTGGTCCCTTTCCCCAAACTCCCTCCCACGCTAGGATCTGGTCTTTTGTCCACTCACACTCAGGCAAAGTAAATTGTCTGGTGTCGAGCTTTGCCATTTCTACTCTAAAAGGTTGTTTTTAATTTACCAATCCTGTGTTTTGTTTTTCTCCTAGCGTACAAGAAGGCTTAGCATCTCAGTTCACCCAGTTAACCAAGGTGCTCTATGACTTGCACAAGTCTCAGCTAGCCCTTGAGGCAGGAAGCCCACTCAAAGAGCTGGTGACGGACAACTTCGATGAAGAGCAGATCTGGCAACAAATCGAGCTTCAGAACAGCACGGTGCTCAGCTACTTGAAGAAAGTAGTCAGGAAAAACGTCAATGACAAGGAGCTCAGTCTTGTGGAACCTTCTGAGGAGGAAGTGTCAGAAGCTGAAGTGGAGGACAACATTTCAGACTTGGAAAGTGGAAATGAAAAAGTGGTCAGACCCAAGACTAGCGGCAGAAGTACTGCCAGGGCATTACCTGATGCTCCCTTTAGCGATGACGATTCCGACTTGGACTTCGATATCGATAAACTGGAGCAGCAAAACCGACAGAAACCTAATAAAACAACGGAGAGAAAGAAGCCGAGTAAAAAAACATTACAGAAGTCCGTGGTGGACGACCAGTTCTTCAGCCTAGCAGAGATGGAATCGTTTTTGGAAGCTGCCGAGAAGGAAAACGATGGAAAGGATGTAGACAATGACGACGAGGAAGTGGATTACTTTGTGGATGTTGCTTCTGAAGATGAAGATCTGTTTGATACAGAGGAGATAGAGCAACAGGTAAAGGTTTTGATGTAGAAGGATTGTGTAACAGCAACTAGAGTTGACTGGTCTCTGGCTTAAGGACCTGAACCTATTACAGCGCCCTTCCTTCTCTCCAGGAAAGCAGACCCACAGCAGCTTTCGCTCCTTCTCAACCCTCAGACACAGCATTCCCTCAAGTTGTGGCCATCCTTAGTAACTCTTCCCAAACACCAGACAAGACACCAGGAAGAATCCTGATCTTTTGCGATGGAGACCAGTTTATATGGGAAACAGGGAGGTGGTAAAATAACACAATCAGCACAGCATACTGTCCACACAGGGGGGGGGGGGGGGAATCGCTTAACCACTTTGCTGCGGAGGATGCACTCAGTGCGTCCTCTGCAGCCAACGCTTCCTGTGGGAGGACGTGCTGAGTGCGTCCTCCCTTTGCAGCCAGCGATCGGCCGGATTCCGGACGATCACTGTGCCCCCCGGTGTGGGCTGACATCCTTGATGTCAGCCCAGCATCCGGGACCGCCACGGGCACCAATAGATGTTAACGCAGCGGCGCGATGACATCTATTGCAGGCCCCCCCCCCCACAAGTGCGGAGGAGGTGCCTGAAAGGAAGGGGGGAGGTCCTTTGGACCTCTCTCCCTCCCCTTCAGTTTGGGGCAGCGATCGAAGCCAGACATGGTTTGAAAGGGCACAGCCTGCCCTTCCAAACGGTGCCTGGCTTTAACCCCTTGGGGACCGGATCTAGCGATCCTTTCCCGGAGCTGGCCGACATCTTGGATGTCAGCCAAGCTTCTGGGATCTCCCTCTGACGACTGGCGTCATCGTGCATAGCGCGATGACGTCAGTTTTGAGTTATCCCCTAGCTGCCACCAATGGTGGAGATAGGGGGTTCCAATGAACCCCCTATCTCCTGATCCGTGGCAGCTAGGGGTTAATGTTTGGTATCGTTGGATAGGCCAGAGCATGGCCTTTCAAACGATACCAAACATGAAATGTAAAAGTTAAGAAAAAAAAGTTACAATTTTTTTATGTTTTTGTTAATGCAGCAATATTGTTCTCATTTCAATTATAATGTGAATAATGCTGCTGCACTAACAATTTTTGTATGGGGTGCGTTTGTTAACAATCGGTTGTTTTTTTTTCCTTTTCCCCAAAAAAGTAAATATTCCCCGTTTTTCTAATTTTTTTAATAAGCGCATCCCATAGAAAATATAACCGCAAACGCTCGCATGTTAAAATGTGAAAAAAACACTTTACACATTGTAAATTATTGAAAATTAAAATTTTATTGCATATTTTTTTATAATATACAGACTGGACATAACGTATACATATAATAATGATATATTCTGAATCTGCCGAGTCTGCCGGAAAGAACGATATATAATATGTCTGGGTCATATAATAAAATATGGCTTCAAATCCCGTTTAAACATGATGAGCGAAACCGGTAAAAATGACCTCAGCACACAGACGTGAAATGGCTCAGCAGCAAAGGGGTTAAGGAGGTACAGACAACTGATTAGTTTACAACAGACAGGATTAGCACAATATCAACATCAAAGCAATCTAAGGACAAACAATTACACAGACAGTAGGAACAATAGGTCTTAAAAGTATTACTAAAACAAACCAAACTCTTAAACAACCAGTTTTTAAGATCGCAATACATTTAAAAGTTAACTCTTATGTGCCCTTGTATGCTCACTGTCAGCACTGGCTTTGTCACATTGGTCCACAGTCTCTTGGCATGAGCCCAGCATCCACACTTTTCCAGTGGGCACCAAGGCCATATATAGTGTGGGCAAGTTTGAAGCATGTGCCATGGAGGGTGCTTCGGTACAGAGCGGCCTTTAGATCTCCAAGCCAGTGACCTTCCTCTGCGAGAGGTCCGTTGGTTAGTAATGCAATTAGGTCAGAAATGTTGCTGGCCCACAACTCCCAAGATTCTCTTGTGGTCTATTGCATTCATAGATTTCTGGGACTTGTAGGCCATCAGCATCTAGTAGTGGGAGTTTGACACCCATGAATTGGATCATAAGGCTCTCAGGGCTGGAAGAGCAGTGCTGCTGTGCTGCTGCTCTCACCATACATGCATTTCTTTTTGTATTCTGGAACAAATGGAATTGCTGTTGAGTCCTGTGTGACATTTCTCATTAGTCTCCTGTGCAGTAAAGGCACACACCCAGCTTTGCATAGAGAAAGGAGTGGATTTTTATTACCAAATTTTATTTTCCAGGAAACCAAAAGCTCCAGAGACCTTTACTACAAAGACTACTTTGATCCGTTAGATGGTGAGGAGGAGGAGGGTGCATGCCAGCAAGCAGAGGAGGAGGACGACGAGACCCCTGACGAAAATGAGGAGGATGACCATATATCTGAGGATGTTGAAGAAATGAGTGACTAGTAAGTTTTTTATTTTTTTTATTGGTGGTGTTGGATCTGGTGCGCTACATCTAATCTAGAGCTGAAACAACTAATCGATTTAATTGACAACTAATTGATAATGAGAATGGTTGACAACTATTTTCATTATCGATTTAATCGATTTGTGTATGCATACTGTTTGAAGTCAGCGTTAATTGTTATAACCTCTGACTCTGCTTCGGGGCTTATTGGAGAAGATGTGTCTCTGCTTTAGGCCTGTGTCAGACGAACGCAGTTATCACGTCGCAGCACAGTTTAACGTCCGTCGTAGCATAGAATCATGAGCAATAGAGACCCACACACTAAGTGCGCCCACACTCAACTGCGCACGCACAACGCATGTGGCAAACACGCAAGTTAGGCAAGAACTTAAAACCTCTAGAACGGACGCGCAGAGTGCGCCACGTCCGCGTTGTGTGTGTGTGTGATGGAACGAAGTCAGACGGACCGCATTTGCGATGTCCAGCACCTCGACGCACACAATGGTTTTTCATATCCTGTATCAATTTTTATCATTAGTCATTCATTTTATTTCCCATAGTTCTTTTTTTTTTTTTTTCCTACGTCCGTCAAGAAAAACGGATCGTGTGGTGTCTAGAGTATCTTCCGTCAGGATGTCTGTCCGTTCTGCACGCACGCAGAGTGCGCTCAGACTGCACTTGTCTGACATTCTCCTTACTCTGATTTAGTTCTAGGTTTATCTCAGACATAACCAGTTTGTTTTTATTCAGTTTTCAACTCTAGCAGCTCTATAACACAAACCCTGGGATAGTGCCACTGGCCATGGGCACTGTAATGCTGGTGTTTTATACTTACTGGAGTCTTGTGTCACCACCCCAACCTTCCTGCCACCCCTCTTTGGTCTGGAGCTGCCCTTCTCTCCCTTTTTGGTCCGGTACCTTTCCACAAACTCCCTCCCACACTTAGGTCCAGTCTTTTGCCCAAACCCATTTCCTCTCATACTTTGGTCAAGTCCCTTGCCCCAAACTCACTCCCTTCCACCTCAGGACCCTCCTCCCTCTGTTTGTTCATGAAATTATACACTCTATGGACCCTGATCACTTTAGCTTATTAACGTAGTCAGGCTGCGTGGAGTGCTCCCCCTTCTCATCCTGCTTTCGTGCTGACCTGTCTACCTGAACGTGTAGCAGTGTTTGTTTGAGGAGAAAGCGGACATGGGCTTAAGCTGCATGCAGCATCAATCCATCACTCTGACCTGGTGCTTGTGTGTGAAAAGTATGCAATTTGCTTATGTACGTATATAAGTAATATACACTATTCAAATTGCTTATGAAAAAAAGCAAAAAAAAAGGAGGGGGCAGTTTTTTTTTTTTTTTTTTGCAGAAAAGGAATATGTATATAGATTTTTTTTTTTTCCCGGTTTAATCGGCCAACTAATCGATTATGCAAATAATTGCTAGTTGCAGCCCTAATCTAATGGTCTTCCAAATTGACCTGTCAGGTAATCAAGGTGGAGAATATACTGAAGAAAATTCTTTACAGGGCAGATCTCTCTCCAGGATCTGCATCTTGCCACACAGTCCACCTGTACCTCGCTACTTCATGATCTCTATTAATCCTCACCCAGTGTCACCCCTATCCTTTTAGATTGTAAACTCTCGAGCAGAGTCCTCTCTCCTATTGTTCTAGGTGTGGAACTTTGTAAAGAACATTATGATTTACAGTTTGTAGATAATATATCGTGTGCACTCCTGAGTATGACCTGTTTATTGGCAAATCTAAGGCATTGTAATAAGTGTAAAATGATTCATCTCTTTCTCCAGTGATGATGACGATGAAGAGGAACCAATGGAGGAAACTGAAGACGGCAAAAAAGCCAAAGAGGCTTTCAAGCGAGTGACATTTGATCTGTCTGATGACAGTGAAGGGGAAGATATATTTGATATCCTTGGCGGACAAAAGAAGCAAAAGGAAATTGAAGAGCCCAGCGAGCTAAAGTCCTCATTTGAGAAACGTGAGGAAAAGGTCAGCCTGCCGTGTAGTACAGTGATTCCCATTGCTTTTCATGGTCCTGGGTGCTCTTGGCCCATGAAGAGACTCCTTCTTCTGCCAGTATTCGGAAAATAATGCGCTAGAGCCAGATGTTCCAATTAAAAAGTTTGGTTTATTGGAAGTGAGCAACGTTTCCTCTGCCCTGCAGCCTTTGCCAAACGTGATGAACACTGCAGGGCAGCCGAAACATTGCTTACATCCAATAATCCAACCTTTTTATCTGAATGACTAGCTCTACCGCATGATTTCATGAGATGTGTATTCAACACGGAATTATTGGAGTTTAATGAAAACCACATTAACCATTTTACACGGTTAATCATCATCATTAATGTAAATATTTAGGCGTCTACACAAAGATTTGTTTATTGCATTGCTTTTTTTAATGAATCCTTGCATTCACAATGGCCCAAGTGACTCTGGTTTTCCATCCTTGTTCCTGTGTTTGGTTTGAAAGGGTTAACGCCATCTGACAGTGTTCTGAATTGTAAAATCCGAGAACAGATGTAGCTTTCAGCCCCTGTTATGTTATTGCTTTCACTATTTATGTATGTGGACCTTAGAGGGTAATGAAATTGTGTTACTATACACCCCTTTTCTTTGCATTTAAAGTCAAAATAGAAAAGCGGCTTCTTTCAGTTTTGTGTACGCTACACAAATTGTGTATGAGGTCGGACTTGTATACTTTCGTATGCAGCACCTGCACAGAACAATAGATTAGTGCTGCACGTGCCCAGTTCTCGACCTCAGTCTCCAAGAACACTCACTGCTGCCGTGTTTTCAGAGACCGGATGATAGTCGATCCCTGCGTTGTTTCCCAGCAGAGCGGGATATTAAAATCCCATCTGCCAAGTGTCACCTGTGTGGCTGGAGGAAACTCTTCCTCTTCACACTGCCATAAAGGGCAAATGAGGAAGGGGTGTGTGTAGAGTGTCCCACTTAAAATACCATGACCAACTGAACTGGTGATCTTATTCCTCCTGAATCGTATCTGGGTCTTTTGAACATTATATGCCCAGAATACTATCACAAACAATTCTCTTGACACTTGGACACTGAGTCAATGCAAGCGTAACGTTGGGTTTGTGTTTATAAAACCCACTTCCACAGGGAAGTCATGTCATTTGTTTTGACTGGAACGAAGCTTGACGAATGGGCATTAATCTTAGGAGCCAACTAGACCTTTTTAGGAGCCAGGCTAAGTTTAGGTTATAGATTTGTACAGAGTAATCTTAGCAGCTGGGTGTAAAATTCAAGAACAAATGGCTACCCGGCCCATGAATTTGTCAAGCTTGAAAACGAGAGAAATCTCAATGTATCCTTCCTGGTAAAATACTTAGCCTAGTCCAGAGCTTATTTATTTGCAATCTAACGTTTATAAAACAGGCTGAGCTGCTAAAACCAGCCGACCCATGGAAACACCTTTTTAACCTCCCTGACGGTATTCCCGTGTGGGGCTCGGGGTTAACTTTTTGTACCGAAAGCGGTGTCCCCGAGCCACACTCGGGCCGATACTTACATGTCCTGCGCTCCCTCGCTGATCCCCGCAGTCTCCTCCAGCCGCTTGCAACGTCACACTGCCTGGATCTCTTCTCACGAGGAGTGAAACCAGGAAGTGTGACGTCGTGATCGGCTGCAGTGTGACTGCGGGGACAGCGAGGGAGCGCAGGACATGTAAGTATCGGCCCGAGTGTGGCTCGGGGATACCGCTTTCAGTATTGAAAATTAACCCCCGAGCCACACTTACACCGCTAGGGGGCCAGAATAAATAAGACCGCTTCTGACAGAATCGGACCGCCAGGGAGGTTAACATGCCATGGTAAATACACCAGTAGATATTCCGCGTCATTGCATTGCGCTTTTAATATTGTTATTTTTCAGAATATTCACACATTTTATTTGATAGGGACACGGATCATAAACTTTGTTTTACGATTCATGTGATCTGTCATTCTGATTTTTGTACAAACGGAGACCGTTAATGACCGGTTTCGACCGTCTAGATCAGGGATCTCAAACTCTGCCCCCTCCAGTGCCTACAATTCCCTTAATTCTTTGAATGCAATAGCCAGAGAATCATGGGAGTTGTAGTTCAGGAACACCGGGGGGGGGGGGGGTAGAGTTGAGATCCCTGGTCTAGATTGTGTTTCTGTTTCTAATTGTCAGAGCCACATGTAAGTAGTGGCTTTTAGGCCTGGCCTCTCTGATTGTATGGCAGGTTAGATCTCTGTTCCATGAGTTCAGTAATAAGCAATGTGCATCATGCATCCATTCTACATTTATCGCCTAAACTTTATAGTTGTCTGCTTTTCAGATGGCAGAGAAAATTAAGTCCATGCAAGATCAGATGCTGGGCGAGAAATCCTGGCAACTCACCGGTGAGGTGACAGCACAGAAAAGGCCCGAAAACAGTCTGCTGTCCGAGAGCCTACAATTTGACCACGCCGTCAGGATGGGTAATTCATTTACATGTATAAATCTAGAATTAACTGTATTCTTGTCATTTTTCTTCAACTGAGCCCTTGGTTATGTATCTTCCAGCACCTGTTATCACAGAAGAGACCACAGTACAGCTGGAAGATATCATTAAGCAGAGGATAAAAGACCAGGTCAGTATGTGCTTCAATTTACCTAGACGCGTTGGCTACTTTACTGCAGTATTTTACTTTTTTGTACATCGTCCTAATACAGGGATCAGCAACTTTGGTCCTCCCAGGTGTTTTGAAACTACCTCTATTAGATTGACTGAGGCTCATGGGAAATTTAGTTACCAAACATCTGCGGGACTAAACTTGCTGAACCTTGTCCTAATAGAATTTACTTCCAGCACATCAAAACATTCAGGGTTATTCAAAGAGAATCGAAAAACCACCGCACGTCTGACTTTTCGTTCAATTTGCCAATCCCATTTCGGTGACCCTGCGGTGTATTCAGCAAGCACCACAGGGTCCCCGAATTGCAGGGAAAGGTCACCGCAAACCCGACGAAAACTAACAGCAAACCCTGGCGAACACACACCAAAAACATCAGGGCTGTTACAGAAAAAATAAGTAAAGTTAAAAATCGGAAATTTTCTTTAAAAAAAAAAAAAAAAGCCCGAAAAAAGCTTGAAATATCCTAAAAAATCTATAAATAGACTCTTTACTGCATTTCTGACATGGGCTGGGTTATGTGATCAAATTACCGATTGATGAACCATCACTCCCTGAGCTTTAATCTGTTGTTTCTATATACTGTGTAAAATAACCAGCATGGAGATAGCAAGAAATGAAGGTGTTGGCAGTTGTTGTTTGATATTTATGGTAATTTGCTATTTGCTCCTCATTATCAAAGCAGTGAACTTTTATAATAACTAGTTACTGAACAACATTGAACATTTGTATAAATAGGCTTTGAAAAATAAACATGCTTCAATGTTTGACAGTCTCTTTCATAGCCTGGAGAAACAAATCGTGTGCAAGTTAGATTTCTTGCATTAAAAAATAATGTATTTTTTGCCTACCAGGTTTGGGACGACGTCGTAAGGAAAGAAAAACCAAAAGAAAATCCTTTTGAATTCAAGAAGCGGCTTACACTGGACCACGATAAGAGCAAACTTAGTCTCGCAGAGGTTTACGAACAGGAGTATCTTAAACTCAACCAGGTATCACTACCATGGCATTAACTTTTTTAATGTCGAGGGTGTTTATTTATATATATATATATTTATATTTTTTTTGTTGTCGTTGGTGTCTGTCTCCCCCCCCCCCCCCTTCTTGCCTGTTTTTGTTTTTTTTCTGGTGGAATTGAAGTGGATTTCTTTATTAAATGCTGTGAACAAACCAGCATCAGTTATGATATGCAGTACGATTTGGTTTTATGATTTTCTTGCAGAAAAGTACAGAAGAAGAAGAAAATCCGAAACACGTGGAAATCCAGAAAATGCTGGACAGCCTGTTCCTCCAGCTTGATGCCCTCTCCAATTTCCATTTCATTCCTAAACCGGTAATAGTCAGACTCCTATACATTTTAAACAGCTTCCACACTAGAAGGGTTATTTACAAAGCACCAAATTGTCAGTGATTTAATTTCGGCAAAACTATGGTGAATTCACTATTCACCGTAGTGCACTGAAGCCTCATGAAAAATTTGGCGGACGTTGACTAAGAGCGGCGAACTGGCCATGGCGAAATCCACCAAACTGTATGAAAACGAAACTCTCTTATTCTACGAATAGGTGGTTAAACCAATAAAATTGCATTAAATTGTATCTAATTAATAAGAGGTCCTTTAAAAAAATAAAATAATTAAAATGCGTTTTTTTTACATTAAATCCTATGGGATTCGCCTGTTTTAAACTGGTCGAACTGAAAATCTGGGCATTATGCTGACACTTCAGTGTCATTTTGGCATTCTGTGAATAGACAGACCATTACTTCTCTATGGGACAATTTCGCTACCGCCAATGTGTCCCCTTATTTCGCTGTCAGTTTGCTAGTATTTGGAGAAGTGACATCTTTGTGAATAGACAAACTGCCCTGAAATTGTGCCGTACGGAGAAATTCACCATTCAGTGCACTTCAGTGGCAAGTTCGTGGCTTAGGGTTTGACCCTTTTATCTTTCGTGTGGATCTTTGTCGTAAAAAGGAAGAGCTGCAAAGCTTGTAATATAAAGTGCAAATACTTTCCAGAAAATGTGAAATAAGAGTACGCGTTTTATGTTTGTGTTAATTTTTTGCTCTATGCCTCCCTTAACCTCTGGTTAGCCAAAGGACAGCTTCATTTCAAATTCAGAGCAAATTCTAAATGTACATTTCTGTTTTTAAATCCAGGCTGTTCCAGAAATTAAAGTGGTTTCGAATGTTGCTGCGATCAGCATGGAAGAAGTGGCACCGGTTGGTATCAGCGAAGCAGCACTTCTTGCACCTGAAGAAATCAAGGTAAGAGCAGCCTGCAAGAAGTGTATACAGATACCTCGGTTTGATCCTATTATACTTGCATAGCACCAGCATATTCTGCAGCGCTCTACAAGGCATGTGGACAAGGAGATATGTTACAACATATGTTTCGTTAAAATGTACTTGACAAAGATGATACAGTAGGATTGGAGGACCCTGTTCCTGTAGGAATTTACAATCTAGGATTACTTTGATTAATCACATTTGTGAGGGAGTAGATCCGCCGTAGGTGCCGAGTCAGCCGCGGTAGTAAGCCGCGGTAGTAAGCCGGCTTCAGGTCCCCTGTTGGAAGAGCAGCGGTCAGCCTAGTAAAGCCCTGCTTTCTGGTCCTCACTGGATAGTTTATTTCCCAAATACTCATTGAGGCGTAGTACAGATTAAGCAGCTCGGGTTTTTGTTATTTTTTTTTTTTTAAATTAATTTTGACACACAGGGTACAGTTCCATTGTTCTCTCTCCTGGCGCCAGATCTGCCTCTAGCCGTAACCGTTTTTCTATCTTTAACATGGGCTGCCACTGCCTCTAGCTCGATCCCAGTTTTTGGTGCCACACGGTCTGGGCCGTTCGTCGTCTGGAACATTCCACCACCTGGAGCGCAAGCTCTGCTTCCAACACTGGGCCCTTTCTGCGGCTTGGAACCCGACCTGGGTTTGATGGCTGATTGAGCGGTGATCCCGGGGGTGCTTCCACTTCAAATTCACCCCACACCAGGCTACCATCCCTGGGGACCTACTGTCCAAAAACGCCATGGTGGGGGGGCAAAGGAGGCTCCAGAGCAGGCAGATGAACAGGGGTCGGGTTTTGGCAGTTTGCCAGCAGTATATGCGATCTCCGAGGGAGCCTACTGCGTTACACAATTTTAGGCCAGCCGGGATACACCTTAACAGGACACAAATAACACGTTTCGTTTATACACTTGACACTAGTACGAACCGGACACAAAAGGGAACGAATTGTTAAGAGCACTGGGGATATATCCGACAAAATAGCAGCTGGGTCGTTTCCATGAACAGATAGTGTTGCAGCATGCACTGAGTGGTTACTTGCAGGCTTGGTGTGAGAAATTGCAGGGGAAAACATGGTTTCTGGGCGAGCAGGGTAGATCAGGGAACCACCACATTGGAACACACAGGCATAAATTGTAAAAACAAAATATAACATTAACATGAAAAGATGTCAATTTATATACAATTAAAGCGTAAGTGGCGGCCGTTCCGTCACAACATTATTGTTTTGATAGGTTGGTACTTTGGAAGAAAAGTGTCCATTCACATTTTACAGAAGTATACCTTTTTAAAATTCACTTTCCAGCTCCTAAAGCATTGACCATGCAACACTTGCATTAATAAAGACAGCTTTAAAGCCATATCCTGTACGGTCCTTGTACATGCACAGTTAAGACTTGATGATAAGATTCAATGTGAACCTGACTTTAGTGTTTATAACTCAGAAACCATATGTTTCTTTCACCTCTTAACAGGAGAAGAACAAAGCAGGAGATATAAAAGCTAAAGCAGAGAAGACTGAAACCGACAAAAAACGAGAGCGGAGAAAAAAGAAGACTGCAAAAAGGATGAAAATGAAAGAAAAAGAAAAGCACCAAAAGCTGGCCGAGAAGAGGAGAGAAGAAAGCGGGAAGAAAGTCTCCAAACAGACTGCTGCCGCTAACCTGAAGAAACTGGCCAAGGAAGGGAAAGCCACTGTGCTCAAGGTAATCCATTACAGATAGAACGATGAAGATATGTATTGGGACTGACACTTTTATTTCTATCCCTCACTTAATAGAAGTGTCTGTTGTCCTTAACAACCTGTCATGTTGCTTCCAATGAGGGCGCAACCAACGGATGATGGGATGCCAAATTAAACATTGATACTGCAGCAATAGGAGGATAGATAAAGAAGTCTTTGAGCTACATTAATTGTCTCCCTAACACACAAATATAATTGGCAGGGATGTCCCAACCCACCCCGATCCCTAGAATTGATATCTGAATGGCACCAGATCTTGGGCCATATTACAAAGCTGGTGCTAACTTATCCAGAGCTGTTGTAAACTTCCCAGAGCCATTATAGTCTAGGAGTTGTTAAGTTTAAAACAGCTCTGGTTATGTTGGCATCAACTTTGGAATAGGGCTACTTGTAATTTTTTTTAAATGATTGGTTTTGTCAAGCAGAACTAACCAAAGTACTACAACTGTCACAGCTAGAATCCAGGAGCTTCTGCATTGACTTGCTGGGTCATCTCTGCTTGTGGGTCATGGATGAGGCAGGCATGCACCCCACTGAAAGGTATCTGATCATGGTCAGTATCGACCGATCCTGAATCCTGCACGTCTTGGGTCAGGGTTTCAAACACAAGATTGGAACATCCCTAATAATCAACACTGTGGTAGAGCTGGCATGCAAGTGGAGAATTGCAAATTTCAAGCCAAGATGCTTTAAACGATTAGAGATGTTTTTGATTGAAAAAAAAAAAGCTCAAATACCACAATGTTTTTACAACTTGCAGTTCTCATAATTCACGGCTTAGTGAAAGGCCCCCATGTATAGTATCGAAAAGTTTGGCCACATTTATGTGGGAAAACAAGTCTGCTTGGTTCTCTCTAGGTGCATCCTAGACAAAGCTTTCGTCATGGCATGTTACTTTTTCTTCAGTGCTCAACATAAGAAGGTTTGAATGCCATTCACACTAAAACTGCTGTAAAATGTAGAAGATGAGGGAAATTGGCAAAAAAAAAATCTGCTTTGCTATAGACTATGGCTGTCATTGGCAGAGCTATCACATCTTATTGCGTTTCTGATTATGCAGGGAGTATGGATTTCTTTTCGGTGATTTCTGCATTAACCCCAGGTTCTGCTTTCCAGTCAATTTTGGTGGGATTCCTCCTCTGACACGGGAGAATGGGTACATCGCTGACCATAAGATGTTTGTAGATACAAGGTTTTCTACAATAAAACACACATGTGAATTATTTCAGATGCCATGAGGCTGGCAGGAAGGTTTGATTTATGTTCAGTTGTTGATTAAAGCTGTCTGCTTTCTGTTACAGGATGAAGGAAAGGATAAAGCTTTAAAGTCTTCTCAGGCATTCTTTTCGCAGCTGCAGGATCAAGTCAAACTACAGATCAAAGGTGCAAAGGCACCGCAGAAGAAAGCCAAGAGAGACCACGAACTTTCTGCACATAAACTCAAATTATAGCACAATGTACACAGCCTGATTTCATGCAAATTCAAATGTAACATTTAACACGTTGAATTGTAAAAAGGGGGGTCGGGTGTTTATATACTAAAGTCTTTTGGATAATGTACTGCCTTTTGGAATGCTTTAATACTTAAGTCACCTGTTTTCACAAAGGTAAAATCTGGGTTATGTATTAAACTGAGGGAATTGTGAATTTAAGGCCAATATAGGCTAGATTCCAAGTCTTGTGTAAACTTTCCCAGAGCCAATATAGGGCACTATTGCCTGGTAAGGCCAGGGTCAGACGTGCGTCTGTGAGAGTGAACGTTCTTCCACTCTGACGCCTGTCTGGCTACCTCTCTGAGCGCAGTTAGTGCGCGCAGCTCAGTCCTGCAAGGCTTGATCCTCCTATGGAGGATCGCGCTTTACAGCCCTGTCAAATGCGCGTTGTAGCGTTTCGATGGAGGCTTTCAGCACGGCCGCTGTAGTGCGCGCAATTTGAGCACGCGCTACAGCGTGTGGCCGGCTTCGTCGAAAACGTCAACGCTGTGATGGATGCCCGGGAAACACGTCCGAGCGGGCCTAAATGCAACGTTAGCGTTAGGTTAACAGTTTAGCGCATGGCCCACATATTACCTGCCTAAAGCTAACCCCTGACAACTCGGCGCATCGGTGATGGCATTTTCTTGCTCGACCATACTGTACTTTACGCTCCCTGTGCTTTAACATGGGGAGTGCAATCAGTAGTTGGTACAATTACAGCGCTGATATGGTAACTAAAAAGTTAACCACAGCTCGAAACTGGTGCTAGCTGATTCTACTTCTGTGGAGTCAGCACCAGCTGAACCCCCCCCCCCCCCTCAGATATTCACCTCCCTTCGTGGAGTCCTATAGACTCCAGGCGGTGATACTTGGGGTCAGGCTATGTGGAGTATGCACCCCGAAGCCTCCTTTTACCTGATATTCTTGTGTGTAGCAGGAGTTCCCTTTGCCCATACCTTTGTCACCAGGCAGAAGGGGATTTGAATATCCCGCCTGCCATGGCCCACTCGGACTGATGACGTCTGCATGCTCTGTGTGTTGCCATCATCCTGTCCCCAGACATTCGCATTAGCAAGTGTTCTGGGAGATGGGACACGTTGTATTGGTTCTACATGTGCACGAGCGGCACCAATCCATCATTCTGAGCAGGTACTATGGAACGTGAGTGCAATAGTAGGGAGGTTCCAAGCAATGTGCAATTTACACAGCCGATGGAACCCAAGTTATGTAGGTACACAAATTGTATAATAAAAAAAGTCAGGGCTTCCATAAGCTTAAAGCTGAAGGGGAGAAGCAGCCCACCACTGAGGGAGAAAAACTTTTATTTACAACCACATTAAATAATTTGGGAAGAGGCTGGCGGCAGCATCTACCCAAATATTAATTAAAGGGCAAAAAAAATGGGTGTTTTTTTTTTTTTCCTTTACAGTGTTGATTTTAAGTTTCACTGTCCTCAGTAAGTAAATCCGTGTGCGTATGTGTGTGCACTCGCAGGAGATGTACAAGTAGAACATACTTTGCTGCCTTGCTGGGGTTTCAGAAATATTTACCCAAGGTGTTCACGAGCTGTATGCATATGGCTCTGTGTGTTGCTGAAAATATTTGTATTGTAGGGATGTTTTCAGTATAAAACTACATCGATCATTGTTTTTTTTTTCTCCTTCATAATGTGATTTATACCGGTCCCCTCAAACTGAAAGTAATCTTGCCTGTGAGTTTCATTTCTTGCAGCATATTGATGCTTCATTCCATAATGTCAGGCTTAATGCAGTCGCGTATTTTGCCAAATGTGTGCTCTGTTCTTCACATGATGCTTGTAATGTAATTTAATTGGCGGTATGTGAAGACCGCAAGGAGTACACAAACCGTAATGGAAATTGTAGCGCAACACACCATGGAAGACGTCTGTCAAAGCTTTGAGGATCGCACCACGTCTGTTTCGTTCAGAACAAGTAAAATCCAGCCAGGTACGCTCTTATTCAAAAAGGATGGAATTTAATAAATCTAAAACATTTTTGTTGTCAAATCATCCTTTATCATCCACATTACCTGTGGTTAATTAAAGTCTGTGACTCTTGGGCTGGGTGCTGGGTGCGACCACATCTTGCATTCGAGTGCAGCCACTTCAATTGCCATGTCATATTTTTACTCTATATCTCGCTATCCTAGAAGTGCTTTTCGGGCCCTGTAGTGAACATCCAGTCTACCTGACTGGTAGCCTAGTCCTAGTTAATGGAGTATATGACCAGTTTGGAGACTAGAGAAGCGCTTAAATAATGCATTACGTTTTAAACTCATTAGATGCTTAAATCTACTAAAATATTGTCGTATTTTATTCAAAAGACTTATGATTAAAACTAAATTGAATTGTGCTCTCTAAATTAACATTGCATTTAAGTACTTGTGACCACCTGATTGCCGGCGGCGTGATGTTTAAGGCTAGGGTCAGACTGAGGCAGTGCGAACGCGCGTTCTGGCGCACATAATCACGGCCGCACTAGCAGCAGATGCCGGGCAATGACAGCCAATATACGAAGTACGGTCGCACAAAAGTCCGGCCGCGCAACGCAAGTGGAAAATGAACGCATTTTTTCGAGAACGTTAAACCGCTGGTACTGACGTACAAAGTGCGCTGCGGCCGCATAGCAGCGTGTGTGCGTGATTAGGAGATGTCAGACGCTGCTAGTGTGCGGCCAACATAACGTTCAAACAGCCGGATTTCCCTAGACTTCTTTTCACCCCATCGTCATGAAATACGTCCAGAATTGCGCATCGTCTGACCACTTAAGCGTATTCCGTGAAAAAATGCGTGCGCACGCATCGACGTACATTTTGACGGTGGCCGCAGAAAATGCGCTCATCTGTCCCTAGCCTTAAAGCAGACTGGTTACAATGTTGTTTTTGCGTCCCTTATGAGCAGACCCAGGCGAAAAGCGCGTCGGACATCCTCTTTATTCTAATTGATCCCTTTTTGTGCTGCCGGGTGCACATTGTTGCCATGAATATTTGAGACTTCTAGTCAATCATTACATTGAGGTTTGGGACATGACTAGAAGCTATCTATAAGCACTCTCTATTCATTGTCATTCAATCTAAACCCTGCAGCGCTTCTATTTATGAGGGGTTTGTTTTCTCTGTTGTGTTTCTCTCATGTGTCTGGTTGATCTATTTGTCCTTGTTGGGGACAATCTAACCACTTGAGACAGGGGGCACGTATGTTGGTTCTATAATGTTACTGCAGGCACCTTATTGACAACTTTTATAATCTGTGCATGCAAATTGTAACTAGGGCATTCTGATAGCCCTCAGTGTATACGCAGTGCCTCCTCCTGTACGTGGTTGCGTCACTTCTGCGATCTATATCCACCAATATATGCTCTGGCACAACGAAATGCAGACATAACATGCTTTTATCTTTTTGATGTTGGTCCCAAGCTTTATGCCCATTGTTTTTAGGATTCACTTTTTTCCTTTTGTATTTCTGTCATGTATTGAATAAATTTACCTTTTTATGTATACACCGTTTTGTCCACTTGGCTTTAGATCATTGTGATCTTGGTTGTTTAATCTGAGGGAGTTATTCCAAAGGTGCCTGTGTTTCCTGATAATGCAAACAGATGCAGGAAATCAGTGCTGTTTTTTGCGACTTTGGAAAACCACAGCACTCAAGTGTGATGTCACTCCAGTTACTAATGATGGATAAGGTAGGCCGTGTTAGTCCATGTTGCCAAAATCACGAGTATAGCAGTCTGTAGTGATACCTTTTTTTTATTGGACTGTTACATTTAAAATACAAGCTTTCAAGAGTGTTCCTCTGTTCTTCAGGTCTGGAAGCTATACGGAGCAAAATAATAGAATTAAACATTAAGAAATTAATCGGGCACATGGGTAGGGGTGGAAATGTTGTAAATCGCCAAATGGCATGGCCAAAGTGGGGAAAAAAGTGTGGGGGGGAGCCATTGAGGGATCTCAGGCCCATAAAAAAACAGTGATAAGATCATGACCCCCTTCAAAAGAGAAAGAAAGTAAATAAAAACACAAATCAGGAAGTCTGAAGAAGACACAGAAGAACCCCCCCCAAAAAAACACGCGCGTGCCACCAGTTGAATTGCACCATGATTCAGATCAGATCCCATGTTATGTGTACACTATGGATGAGACAGAACCAACAAATGAACTCTTCCCTGACTGCTGCATGTTCATGCAGTGTGTGTGTGGCACAAGTATCCTAAACAAAAGATAAATCCAGGTAAAGTATCCATGTAATTGGGCAGACTAGATGGGCCGAAAGGTTCTTATCTGCCCACATTTTTCTAGGACGGGGTTTCCCAAACCTGTCCTCAAGACCCTCCGCCTTGTCATTTTTGTCAGATATGTGAAGCACAGCACAGGTGATGTGATTTGCTGCTCAGTGATTGCAGGATTCAGTCTGCTTTTCCCCAAGGTGATCTGCAAAACCTGGCCTGGTTGGGGGTCCCGAGGACAGGTTTGGGAAAACACTGCTGTAGGAGCACGCCAGGTATTGCTCTGCCTGATCCCCTGTATGCCTGGCCATGTCTCCAGTCTATGCCAATGTGTATGATTGAGGTCTAAGGACTGACCCATTGCACTATTTCATATGAAATTTATTTTAGCTGCATTGTGGAGGTGCAGCTGGCTTTTGTTTGGGAGGGGGGAGGGGGGGTTATTCCCTGAATAGTCCTGCCAATATATCTCATTACTCCCAGCAATGCCCTGGCACTTTAATGGAGCAGGAGGTCTGTGCAAGCAGCAGGGTGCACTGCAGGGCAGGACTCTTCATGTGCTGCCTATAAAAAAAGGTCACTCTGGCAGCCAGGCTGTGATAATGGGCCAGACACCAGAATATATTAAATGTATCACGCACCTACATCACAGTTGTGTTTTAAATTCCATCTCTTTTGATCCTCCCCTGCCTGGGGACGCCTGAATAAACACACAAACCGGAGACTCGAGCTTTTCCAGAAGGAAAGATTAAAGGAAATTATATTTAAACTCCATTTCACCAGGAATTCCCTCCTATAATAAGTAGAGGTATGAGCGCCCTGTTCTTTCTCTCGCCCAGCGCTCTCCTTACGACTTGTCGGGATCGCGCGCATTAGTGGAGCAATAAAGTTGAATTTGTTGACAAAAGCAAGATGGCGGCGCCCGTACTCAGGGTTACAGGTAACAGAGCGTTGCGGACACGGCGCTCAGAGGCGCAATGCGTGAGCATAGACGTGATTTGCGGCTCCATATGGCCTTTGTATTAAATATCCGGCATTGCATGGAGCGGGATTAGTGTCACGTACCGGAGAATCGAATAATAAAGGCTCTGACACGGCTACAGACTAATCAATCACTGGGCTGCTGTATAATAACAACAATAATGTGTCCCCTCGTGGGAGAATCTGAATGATATCCATAAAGCTGTGCATTACTTTATGATCCATTTATCGGGGTGTTTTTAGGGCGGTGCTAAAAATCCTGCCCCCCCCCTCCCATATCAATGAAACAGGAACCTAAAATGCTGCACGTTATTCACACCAAGTTGTTTCTAGCATTTATCGTTTAGAGCAGGGATCAGCAACAATGGCCCTCCAGATGTATTGTAACTACATCTCCCATGATCCCCAGCCACGTATCAGCCTGGCCGAGTCATGGGAAATTAAAGGGATACTCTAGGCAACATGACCACCTAAGCTATTTTAGGTGGTCATGATGCCCGGAGTATGCCGCCCTTTGTCCCCCCTCCCTCCGCTCAGCCGATCTGCAGAAAAGGCTGAAAACAGCTGAGAGAGGCGGAGGACTTTGCTCCGCCCTCCCAGCTGTCAGTCAGCAGAGCGGGAATCATATTTCCCGCTTCTGCCGACTTTTGCCGAGTAGGAGACGTCATCGCGCTTTCAGCGCGATGACGTCTCCTACTCCCCGCAGAAGCTGGCGGCTCCCTCTGAGGGTTAGTGCTGCGCGCATCCTCTTGCGCGCAACACTAATCCTCAGAGGGAGCCGGGAGGAAGCCTGCCGATTGGCTGGCTTATGTGAGAGGCGCGCATGCGCGCCTCTCACGTAAACCAGAAGCCAAGATGCAGCAAGAAGAAGGACGGGAGCGGAAGAGGAGGGAGGTGAGTATAAAAAAAAAAAACGCCGCTGGAAACAAGAGGATTTTAAGGTAAGTATTACAGTTACAAGAAAAAAAAAAAAAAGAAAGTTTTATTAAGGGAATAGGGATAGGTTAGGGAAAAAAAACGGGGGGTGATTTTTTTTTGTTGGAGTGTTCCTTTAAGTTTTAAAACAAATGGGGGGGGGGAGCAAGATTGCTGACCCCAGGGTTAAGTCAAAGCTTTGTGTGTGCAATTGCTCTCCACACCTGACACCAGGGGGCTCCATTTACAAGGATGACATAAAGCAGTGATCTCATACTCTGCCCCCTCCCCAGATGTTGGTTGCCTACAATTCCCCGAATTCTTTGAATGCAATAGATGGCCAGAGAGTCGTGGGAGTTGTATTACTGCAACATATGGGGGGGGGGTAGATTGACATTCCTGATCCAAACGAAATAACACTCCATCTGGTCTAACCACCATTTTAAGCCTACTGCTGTGATGGCAAGCCTCGGGACCCCAGATATTTAGGAACTACGCGTTCCATGATGCTCAGCCAGCGCCTGAATATCATGGGATATGTAGTGTCAAAACATCAGGGGTCTCAATGTATCCTTCCTGGTAAAATACTTTTTTAAATAAAACATCAGGGGTGCCGATGTTCGTAGTCACTGGCCTGGTGTGTTTTAAACTCCCATTCATTCCAGCAATGCGGACTACTTCAGTACTCTATTGCAGTGGTTCCCAACCGCGGTTCTCAAGTCCCCCTAACAGGCCAGGTTTGCAGGATATGTGAAGCACAGTACAGGTGATATGATTTGCTGCTCAGTGATTGCAGGATTCAGTCTGCTTTTCTCCAAGGTGATCCTTAAAACCTGGCCTGTTATAGGCTTTTGAGGACCAGGGTTGGGAGCCGCTGTTCTATTGGATGGCCTTCCCCTAATGCAGGAAGCGGCATGGTGAGACCCCGGACAAGGAAAACGTCAGCAATTATCTCACTCACAACCAACCAGATAACGCTCAATGATTCTATGTTGCACGCTATCCAGGATCCTGTGGGTGTATTAAATCAATTAATCCGCACTAACTAAACCCAAGGAAGGCTGTCCAGTGGGAGCTGATTGATAGCCTCCAGGATGAGAGGAGCCCTTTGCTTTGAAGGTCTGTTACAGCAAAGGGCTCTCCTCATCCTGGAGGTTGTCTGATTGACAGCACCCAGTGGCACCCAAGAGAAAGGAGGAATGGACACTATGCACTAGGGATATAAATTTTTAGATGCATTTATTGGCAGACTTTCAGGCCGATAACAGGTGCCAATATTCTGTACATTTAAACTCTTGAGAAAAAATCACACTATCTACACAGATCTGGCATCAACTGAATATGTTTAATAAAATAGTAAACATTGCAACAACTGAGAAACAAGTGCTTGCAAAATAACTTAAATAGCTTTCCAGGACACAGAAAAATGGCAAAAAAAACCTATAAACATCACTACTAGAAAGCTAAACAATATTTTGGGTTCAGGAGTCACAGCACTCAGTGTGATGTGTAAAATAATAAAACTTGCAGTAATGTGCACTGTGTATGAGGGTATTGCAGAGCTCCACAGCAGTAAAACTCACGCTCATACACACTGAACATTATTGCGAGTTTTATTGCTGTGGAGCTCTATGATATGCTCATACACATCGCACATTACTGTGAGTTTTATTGCAGAACCTTGCTCTGTAAATTTTTTGTTTGTTTGTTTTTTTACAATTTACTATCATTTAGATCTCTGGAGCCCTAAGGCTAGAGTGACATGAGGTATCGTTGGAAAGGCCAGATTATGGCCTTTCCAGTGATACCAAATATAACCAGATTAGATTATTTTTTGCTCGCTCTATTCAACAAATATGTATCAACACCTTTTATATCCTATGGATTGTACAGGATAATTAAAGCAACTGATACTTATATTTGGAAGATCTGTATGTTGTCCCGGTGTTTCCACTGGATGTGCTTTGTTGTCAGTTACCATCCCTCAGGTGGAACCAATTCTCCAGGGTGAAGTCCTCCATGCGAGATAAAAAAGGCAGCAGCAAGCCACTCGATATGTATAAAAATATACTGGCTTATTTAAATCAATAAAATGTTAAATAAATTGATAATAAAGGGTCACTACTAAGGCTGGGGTCAGACGAGCGCACTTTTTGCATCTGTCTGACCGCACTATTTGCTGTCTGTCGTAGCTTTTCAAAGGAGTCAATAGAGAACAACACACGAAGCACGTGCGCACTTTTTCACTGCAGTGAAGAGAGACAGGGGGGCTTTGGAACCTGCATCTCTGAATTGTACATCGCACAAGGTTAAGTGAGGTGTCATTGGAAAGGTCAGAGTCTGGTCTTTACAAAGATACCAAACTTGAACATGTAATGTGTAAAAAGAAAAAAAATGAAAAATAATGCAAAATGTATTTTTTTCTCTGTTCTACGACAGAGGCAATATGATTTTACATATAAAACAAACAATGCCGCTGCACTAAGGCAACAGATTCTGCCCCTTCTTTTGATTTGAGCACACAGAAACAGATTTTATTTTAAAAAAAAATAAAAAAATTTGTTTGCCCCAAAATGAAATTTTAAAAAGTCATTATGGCATGTACTCTTTTTTTTTTTTTGCTGGTGGGGGGGGGGGGGTTACGGGCCCTCCACATTTCTGTGCCTACAGGCTCCTGAGATGCAAGTCCGGGCCTGGTTGCAGGGTGAGGTGCTCAGCTAGCACCCGCTCTGGAATGTCGTGCTATAATGGGAATGCTATGGGGAAACCTGCAAGTGCAGATTCTCCCCGTAGCGTCCCAGTTTTAGCGCAAAGAACGGAACAGCGCTGTAAGATTTTTATAAAACCTCAGTTTTATGTCTCATCG
Organism: Leptobrachium leishanense; assembly: GCA_009667805.1. Classification (NCBI taxonomy): domain Eukaryota; kingdom Metazoa; phylum Chordata; class Amphibia; order Anura; family Megophryidae; genus Leptobrachium; species Leptobrachium leishanense. The sequence goes on from CM019065.1 coordinate 74,842,086, forward strand.
CTCTGGTTTCTTTTCCTGTAGGACTGCTTTGCAGAGTTCATGGTGTGATTACTGCAAAGAGGACATTATCCTCCACTCAGTCCCTGTTCCAAAACATCCCCAGCTCCCTATGGAAACTGGGCCGCCTCAATCACGTGGCCTTGGCTGTCCCAGACCTGGAAAGGGCACGCTCCTTATACGAGAATGTTTTAGGGGCAAAAGTGAGCGAGACTGTGCCCTTACCGGAACATGGGGTTTACACAATCTTCGTGGAACTTGGCAACACAAAGCTGGAACTTCTCCATCCGCTGGGTGAAAAGAGCCCGATTGCTGGCTTTCTTCAGAAAAATAAGTCTGGAGGAATGCACCATATCTGTATTGAGGTAAAGAAACATTCAATGGGATTTATTTTTTATTTTGTGTTTAATAAAGAGAAGTACTGCATTGGATTCCTTTGACTTTTCTCTCTTTCTGTAAAAAAAAGAAAAAGGGTTTTCATTCCAACATAAAGTGCTTACTGCACGAAGGTCCTACAATAGACGGCCATAGGATTACCCGAGACCAAGTTAACTCGATCTATATATTTTCAGGAAGTATGCATTGCAAATACATTTAGCTTTTTTCAAATGGAATTTGTTTGAACATGAGCTCATGCCATAAAAGTTGCAGCACAATGGACGTAGCAGCCGTCATGCTGCAGCTCCCAGAACTGCGCTCAGTGTGTAGAACAGACACTGAAACAGTACCGGAGTTTAACCTCTGCCTGGCCTTTCAAATACTGTGTAAGATCTCAAGAACATTGTAAACCCTTTTTTTTTTTTTTTGTGCATTTACAGTGTGTGTAAGTTAATGTGTGTGGTGATAGGGTTATGGGTTCCTTTAAAATGGTTTTCCATCCCTCCCCTTTCCTGATGACTTTGATGCCGAAGATCCCTGACTGGGGATCACCTAGACTTTTGCGTTACCCCCTCACCCTTTTATTTGATGTATATCGCTGAGACCCCCCTTATTTGGGGATGTTTATTGTTTTTCTTATGCCGTACCTTTGTCAGTTTCAGATGGTCCTGCAGGGCCCCTACTTTTCTGTTTGTACGCAGACTTACTTACAGAATAAAATTTTAAATTTAAAAACAAAAAAAATTAAAACCACTGGTTCCTGACAGTTATTATTTGTTTTACTAATGGTGATAGAATAGAATCTCTATGCGCATGTTTACAGTTCAGAATCTACCCTGACGCAACCATCAATCACTCTCACCTTACAGTCCTCTCCTCCTGTTTCCAACCCCAACCCTCCCAGATTGTGAGTTCCTACGGGAATAGGGCCCTCATCTCCTCCTGTACTGTTTGTCAAATGTTGTTCAATGTATTGTAACCCTGTCTATACTGTGCTTATTGTACAGCGCTGCGGAATATGCTGGCGCTTTATAAATAAAGAATAATAATAATAATAATACCCATTAAGAGAAACCTCCATGCCACCGTTTCTTGGGCTCTGACACCTCAGCTTCCGTGGATTGCCTTGGCCAATATCGGGGCACAGAGAATGACACACACACACACACAGGTTTAGGTTATCATCTCCATGCGCGCGCATTAAGGCCCGGAGTCAGAAGAGCGTACTATGTGCGCCCGTACTGACATGCCTCCTGGCGTCCATCGCAGCATTGTGACTCTGAAGGAGCCAACCACAAGCTGTAGCGAGCGTACGAATTGCACGCCCAACAGCGGACGGCTGTAACTGTGCTGAAAAGCCTTTCCGTTGAAGCACAACGACGCACGTTCGACACGGCTGCAAAGCACGATCCTCCATAGGAGGTGGCCAGACGGACGTCAAAGTGGAAGGAAAGTCCACTCTCACGGACGTTCCTTCTGCTTTGCAAAACACTCATCAGACCCTGGCCTAAAGCTTGTGCACATCTTTTTATTAGAGACACAGAATGAGACAGAGGGAGGGGTCATTACATAAGAGGACCTCAGGAATGTTATGCCTCAATCTGTAACCTTGTCACGAGTTACATTCTTTCTGTATAGCAGGAACGAACATCTCTGGACCATTTTATTATGGAACATTCTGATACAGCGATATTAAAAACACTTTAATTGTAAGGCAAAGATTTTAACTCTTAGATACGTCTCCTTACAAATGGAAACTTGGTATTTAAGAGGTTCAAGGCCGAATGGATCCACACAGAGCAGTGGATCCCAACCATGGTCCTCAGGTCCCCCTAACCGGCCAGATATCTGAAGCACAGCACAGGTGATATGATTTGCTGCTCAGTGATTGCATTTCCCCAAGTTATCCCTTAAAATCTGACCTGTGGGGAACCCCTGTCATAGAGAATTGCACACAATATTCTGCACCCTGTCAGAGTACAGACGAAAGTCGTTTTTATTAGGGATGTTCTTTCTAGCAGATGGTAGAGTACTTACTTGCTAGTATGGGCAATCGGGGGACTTGTAGCTCGTTAAGTGGGAAGGCTACAATGGGGAAGAGGGGTAAGCTGCATTTTTGAGAAGGGTGTTGGCTGCAGTAGAAATTTGGTCGTTCTACATTGGAGATCAGGTGGAACTCTGCGGCCCCGTTCACACTGCGCGATTTATCGCGCAGATTTTGCTGCGACGTCGCACTATGTAGCTTCTCCAATGCATTTCAATGGAGCTGTTCACATCTTGCCGCGCGATGTCGCACATCGCAGAAGCATGTCGCTGGTACATGACCCTTTTTTTGCGATTTGCTATCTGCGATTTGTATTGGTGGTGCGTGGCAAAAATCGCACAAAACAGCGATGTCGCGCGACATTATCGCAAATATGAAAATCGCGCGACTTTCAAATCGCACAGTGTGAACGGGGCCTGCAACAGAGAGTAGGATATGCTGTCATGGTGGCAAGATATCAGAGGAGACATTGACAAATTGAATACTGTGGGCATTTCCTATAACACCTCTAATGCCAGGATGGGGCCTCATCATTCACATCCTATGATTTCCAGCAGTGGAAGTTCCATTGTCGCATACCAGCTCTCCTTTATCGACTAGTATGCTGCATCCATGCTGGGCTAAATTCATTTAATGGCCAGAATCAAATAAATTTTTCTTTATATCTATGCAACTGTATGTTCGGGGGCAGAGATCATTAGTATGTCTAGTGATCCTAATACAACATGACACAGAAACAATTTGGATTATATACTCCCTCCAGTTAGGTGGTTATTTCTCCTTTAGAGCACTAGAGGGCGACAGATCTTTGTGATTTCCGTCTCGAGAGCCCTTGATAAAGTACAGCATGAAAGGCGTTAAAACGGTATAAAAGAAGACTGTCAGCCGCTATTGGACTACAACTTCCATAATGCCTTTAGCAATTAAAATACAACACGGACGTTTGGTCACTTATGCTTTAAATGAAAAAGAACAAACAGGATAAAATTAGATGGGCGTGAATAGCTCCCCATCCATAGGATCCAGTGGATCTGATCTGCCCCCTCAGGAGTCATTTTCAGTCTGTCTATTGATATTATGGAAGGATTACTGATTATGTGTGTCGTATGGATGAAGTATTGTGTGTGCATGCTCAGTAATTCAGATTATATACCACATGCATTGCATATGCTATACTGCTTCTTGTGCAATTTTGGATTTTTTTTTTTCTATCTGGGCAAAAAAATAAAACCAATGTTTACCCTTTTGGCCCCACCAAAAATGTAAAGATTTCTATTCATTTCTTCTGGTTTCACTTCTTTTCATTAGGTGTGTATGTTCACTGGGGAAGCACAGTAGTGTTTCTTCTTCTTTTTGGGGGGTGGGATGTAGATTTTCCTTTTCTTTCTAAAAATGATACTAGATTCCTGCAAAACCAGATTAAAATAAGACATGCTCCTCTGATAAACTCATGCTTGTACTTCATGCACATGGAGTGTGCTTTAAATTGGGGCTTCAGCTAACCATTATGAAAATATTCGATTAGTTGGCCGATTTTATTTTTTATATTAATCAGATAAAAGAAATATAATTTTTTGTTAAAAGGAACACTGAAAAATCAACCTCCCTCTTTTTTTCCTTACACATTTTACATAAGGCACATAACACACAATTTACATATGTACATATATCTTGCATACTTTTCACACACAAGGTACATGAGCGCCTGGTCAGAGTGATAGTGCCTGGTCAGAGTGTTAGATTGATGCTGCATGTGCAACTCAAGCCCGTGTCTGCTTTCTCTCTGAACAAATGTGTAGACTGACCACTTTAATAAGCTAAAGTGGTTGGGGTGCATAGATTGTAATTTCCCATGGGAATATGGTCCTCATATCCTCATGTATCTGCTGGCAGGAATACTGACCTGTCTCCTGTATGTATTGTACAATTGTCCTGTCTTTACCCATTACACCTTGTACAGCGCTGCGGAATGTGTTGGCGCTTAATACATAATAATAATAGTGTTTTTTTAAAATAATTTGGTGAAGAAACTGAGTGGGGGGAGAGAGTTTGGACAAAAGGAACAGACCGGAAAGTGAGTTTAGGCAAGAGACTGTATCTGAGTGTTGGAGAGAGATTGAGGGAAGGGACTGGACCAAATGGGGGGATGGTGGCTCTGGATTTGAGAGGGAGGGTGGGGTGGTGGAACAGGACTCCAGCTCCAATTAAGTATAAAACACTGGCGGCACAGCTCCTTCTCCCAGTGGCTGTATCACAGGGTCTCCACTATAGTTCTGCTGATGTTGTAAACTAAATTAAAAAAAACTGGTAATGTCTGACCTAAACCTAAAACTACATCATACTGAATAAAGCGGTGGCACGTCTTCTCCAATCAACTCCCAAGTAGCGTTTCAGGTTAACGTTTAATTCAGTCTGTTTCTAAACAGTGTGTACTGTGCACAGACCGATTTAATCAATAAGTTGTTTCAGCCGCTTTACATATTTCCTTTTACCTGGGCGTGATGAAGAGATGCCTATATGTGCCTGTGTCCTTCATTGTTTCTGCAGTCTGTATCTCCATGGTGTGTTCTTCTCCATGCAGTGGCTTCTCATCAATTGACAGCCAACTTGCAACAATGTTTCCTATGTCTTGTAACTTTGGCACATGTTTATTGATTTGTTTTGACTGCACAGTTCTCAGCTTCTTATCAGGCTTTTCTTCGCAAATAATATGTTCGCCTTGTGTTTTCTTTTTCTCTCTCTATACAAATACAGTACCTGCTTGCCAACATCCCATTTGAGGTTTAAGTGTTAATTAATGATCTAAGCTCTAACATCACCCCAATGGGCCTACATATTGTGTATGTGGATGCTCCGCCTATTGTATTTAGTCGCTTAGACCAGTGTTTCTTAAACGTGTCCTCAGGACCCTCAACCAGGCCAGATTTTGCAGATCACCTTGGGGAAATGCAGACTGAATCCTGCAATCACTGAGCAGAAAATCATATCACCTGTGCTGTGCTTCAGAGATCTGGAAAACCTGACCTGTTAGGGGGTCCTGAGGACAGGTTTGAGAAACACTGGCTTAGACGACGTTTACATAATGACTAGTATAGATCAGAACAGGCGGGAATGTTCTGAAAGACTGACCTGGAAGATCCTCGGTTATAGCGACTAAGCTTCAAAGGACATGTACTTCCGAAACATCTGTGTTGCCAAGGTTTGCCATCACATTTTTAACCCATAATGCACACCTAACGGAGTATCCAACATGGAAAATTACTTCTGGTTCTGTTTATTTTGGGTCCCTGGTCATTGTTGCGGGGAATTTTTTTTTATGGCAATCTTCGTTTTGTACATATTGTGTGGACAGTTAAGGCCCCGTTCACACCTATACGTTTTAAAGTGCGTTCCTGCGCGTTTTAAAACGCATGGATGGAGGAAATCCCATGCTCTTCAATGGGACCCGTTCACACCTGGGCGTTTTAAAGCACGCAGGACCGCGCTTTAAAACGTCCTGCGCCCAAAGAAGTCCGGGAGCTTCTTTTGATGCGCATAGCAGCGCGTTCGCGGCCATAGACATAGCCGCGAATGCGCTGAAATGCGCGTTTTTCATATGTGTGAACCCGGCCTAAAAGCTGCATTGTGATTCCTCTTATTTCTTCGCACATTGATGTTTTTGGTTTTTTTTTTCGTGCATTCTGTTCATATATAGAGAGAGTTTTTACAATATTTCAATGCTTTCTAACTCAAAGGACTCATTTCCCTCATTTTACTATATCTAAATATACCGTGACAATTATTTTAAGTAATCCAATTCTTCTCCTTTTAAAAACTTCCCATTGCCATGGCAGCAGTCTCTCTGGTGCATATCTTTGGCACCGCATCCATTTCTCTCATCCAATGTAGACACTTACAATCTTCCTCTTGGCTGACGTAGCGAGCTGGAGGCATAGGATGCTAATTTAGCCGTGTCCTCATAAAACGTGTGTATTCTCAAATCCCTCTATGTTTGCTGTTTAATTTAAAATATAAATATGTAGGGCTGCAGCTATTATTTTCCTAATCGATTAGTTTCCTGATTATTATTTTTTTTATTAATCGATTCATTAGATAATAATTTTTTTTTTGTTTTGCATTTTGCGTAGTGTACGTAACTTTTGTACTTAACGCAAATTATGTATCTCACATAACTTGCATACTTTTCACACACAAGGTATGCGACCGGCAGGAGTGATGGATTGATGCTGCGTGCGACTCAAACTCATGCCTGCTTTCTCCCTGAACAAATCCTGCTACGAGTCCTCGGATCAGAGCCGTAGCTAGCTCCTTTTGCACCCGAGGCAAGAATAGAAAATTGTGCCCCCCCACACACAATATTTTTAGAGGTTATTTAGAGGAAAATAGGTAATAAATAACAAGAAAATTAATAATACTAAATAACGTTAGTCTCCCCTGTGTTAGTCAGCAGAGGCGGCTCCAGATTTGGTGAGGCCTTAGGCGAAGCTCAGTTATGAGGCTCGATTGGGTATTGAACATGAGAGCGTTGTGGATTGGGTATTGAACATGAGAGCGCTGTGGATTGGGTAGTGAACATGAGAGCGTTGTGGATTGGGTAGTGAACATGAGAGCGTTGTGGATTGGGTATTGAACATGAGAGCGTTGTGGATTGCGTATTGAACATGAGAGCGTTGTGGATTGCGTATTGAACATGAGAGCGTTGTGGATTGGGTATTGAACATGAGAGCGTTGTGGATTGGGTATTGAACATGAGAGCGTTGTGGATTGGGTATTGAAGATGAGAGCGTTGTGGATTGGGTATTGAACATGTGAGCGTTGTGGATTGGGTATTGAACATGAGAGCGTTGTGGATTGGGTAGTGAACATGTGAGCGTTGTGGATTGGGTAGTGAACATGAGAGCGTTGTGGATTGGGTAGTGAACATGAGAGCGTTGTGGATTGGGTATTGAACATGAGAGCGTTGTGGATTGGGTAGTGAACATGAGAGCGTTGTGGATTGGGTATTGAACATGAGAGCGTTGTGGATTGGGTAGTGAACATGAGAGCGTTGTGGATTGGGTATTGAAAATGAGAGCGTTGTGGATTACGTATTGAACATGAGAGCGTTGTGGATTGGTTATTGAACATGAGAGCGCTGTGGATTGGGTAGTGAACATGAGAGCGTTGTGGATTGGGTATTGAACATGAGAGCGTTGTGGATTGCGTATTGAACATGAGAGCGTTGTGGATTGCGTATTGAACATGAGAGCGTTGTGGATTGGGTATTGAACATGAGAGCGTTGTGGATTGGGTATTGAACATGAGAGCGTTGTGGATTGGGTATTGAACATGAGAGCGCTGTGGATTGGGTAGTGAACATGAGAGCGTTGTGGATTGGGTATTGAACATGAGAGCGTTGTGGATTGCGTATTGAACATGAGAGCGTTGTGGATTGCGTATTGAACATGAGAGCGTTGTGGATTGGGTATTGAACATGAGAGCGTTGTGGATTGGGTATTGAACATGAGAGCGTTGTGGATTGGGTATTGAACATGTGAGCGTTGTGGATTGGGTATTGAACATGAGAGCGTTGTGGATTGGGTAGTGAACATGTGAGCGTTGTGGATTGGGTAGTGAACATGAGAGCGTTGTGGATTGGGTAGTGAACATGAGAGCGTTGTGGATTGGGTATTGAACATGAGAGCGTTGTAGATTGGGTAGTGAACATGAGAGCGTTGTGGATTGGGTATTGAACATGAGAGCGTTGTGGATTGGGTAGTGAACATGAGAGCGTTGTGGATTGGGTATTGAAAATGAGAGCGTTGTGGATTACGTATTGAACATGAGAGCGTTGTGGATTGGTTATTGAACATGAGAGCGTTGTGGATTGGGTATTGAACATGAGAGCGTTGTGGATTGGGTAGTGAACATGAGAGCGTTGTGGATTGGGTAGTGAACATGAGAGCGTTGTGGATTGGGTATTGAACATGAGAGCGTTGTGGATTGGGTAGTGAACATGAGAGCGTTGTGTATTGCGTATTGAACATGAGAGCGTTGTGGATTGGGTAGTGAACATGAGAGTGTTGTGTTTTATTCAATGAGAGGAGCATTATTATATGTATATTAACCTCCCTGGCAGTAATCACGAGTGTGGCTCGGGGTTAATTTTCAGTACCAAAAGCAGTAACCCAGAGCCACACTCGGGATTGTACATACCTTGTCTCTGCGTTGCCTCGATGTCCTCCCGCTGCGTCCCCCAGCCATTTGCAGCACACTGCTTCCGGGGCCCCTTCCCTGCGCGCGTCGTGATGCTGGGATGCAGAAAAAAAAATTACTGATTTGATATAAAATCGGAGGGGGAGGACAGCTTATAGGGGGAGCTGGTGGGTAGAGATGTGGGGGGAAGAGAGCTGGGGGGGCTGGGGGTAGAGATGTGGGGGTAGAGGGGTTGGGGGTAGGAAGTAGAGATCTGGGGGGGCTGGGGGTTAGAGGGCTGAGGGGTAGAGAGCTGGGGGCAGATATGTGGAAGTAGAGATTTGGGGGGGCTGGGGGTAGAGGGCTGAGGGGTAGAGATGTGGGGGTAGAGGGCTTGGGGGGCTGGGGTAGAGATGTGGGGGGCTGGGGTAGAGATGTGGGGGATAGAGATGGGGTAGAGACGTGGGGATAGAGCTTGGAGGGCTGGGGTAGAAATGTGGGGGTAGAGCTTGGGGGGGCTGGGGTGTAGACAGCTGGGGGAAAGCTGCTAAAGAGGGGGTAGAGAGATGGGGAGGTAGAGCTAATGAGGGGGAGCTGCAGGAGAGGGGGCTGTTTGAGGGGAGAGCAGCTGGGGGTGATCTTACCTAAGAGGTATCCCCCTGGCTGCAGCTGCAGTGCTCTGCTCTGCTCTGATCTCCTGCTTCTTCTCTTCCTGCTCCCTCCCTTCCACATGGTGTGGGGACAGGAAGTCTTGCAGGAGGATGGGAGGAGCAGCCGGAAGGGGCCTTGCTCAGCAGGTGAGTGAGACACCTGCCGGCTCCTTCCCATCCTCCTGCACGTCTCCAATCTCGCTGCTCTCATCGAGAGAATCATGCAGCCATCAGCCCCAAGTCTCCCCTGCACTCAGCTCCTCTCCGGCAGTTAGAGAGGTGATTTCTTTCTGCCTGCTCCTGCGCCCCGTTGCAGCTGTGCCTGAGGCGAGTGCCTCATTGGCCTCACCCTCCCTACGGCCCTGCCTCGGATAGATATGTTGGCAGTACGCAAAGTGGTGTGAGAAGGTGGGGAACACTCCACGCAGCCTGACCATGTTAATAATCTAATGAGGTCAGGGTGCATACATGTCTATTCAAAGAGAGGTGAAACTCAGGAGAATGACTGGAGAAGTGAAAATTCTTGGTCAAAATAGCCAAGCCAGAAAAATTCTATTTATCTCACCAAATTGGCTATTTGGTCTAGATTTTTCTCTTCTCCTGACAATTCTCCTGGTTTTCACCTTTCTCTGAATAACCCTGATCGTGTGTCCCTTTAAAATGATTTCATGAACAAACTGAGTGGGGGTAGGGACTGGAGATGAGAGGAAGTTTGGGCAAGATCCTGCACCAAAGTTTGGGGTGGAATTTTGCAGGGAAGGGACCAGGACCAATGGGAATGATGGCAGCTCTGAACTGGAGGCAGGGAGAGTGGGGTGGTGGCACAGGATTTCAGCTCAAGTAAGGATAAAACACTGGCGGTACAGCTCCTCCACCCAATGGAAGCACCCACGGTCTGTGTGATAGTTCTGCTACTGTTGTAAACTAATTAAAAACAAACTGGTGTTGTCCAACATAGCCTTAGAACAAAATCATACAGAGTAAAGCCCGCAGCACATCTTCTCCAATCACATCCAAAGTAGTATCTGAGTTTAATAATGATTAGCTCAGTGTGACTCTAATCGGTCTGTATACAGTACACACTATTTAATCTATAATGAAAATAGTTGTCAACTATTTTCATTAATCGATCAATCTATTAGTTATTTCAGCCCTATAAATAGGTAAAAGCAAAAACCAAGGTTTATGAGAGCACTGAGATTGGGGAAATCCGTCTCTTGCCCGAAGGTTTTAGCTTGATGGCGCCATTACAGAGAAGACTAAACCATATGCTAATCACACTGCGATCGCACAAAAAGGGCGGCCAGAACTAAAATGCCAAGGAAGCCGCCTCTGCACGAGAGGAGCTGCAGCCCCTGATTATCTTTTGGGTCTTGGTAGGCCTCATCAGGAGAGTATAGCGGATACCTTTCTAGGCACTTCAAGCAAGAGCTTCATGTCTGGCTTACCCTGTAGTGAGCAAAAACAAGGTATATGATATTAGCTGTCTAAATACCTTGGTTTGCTCACAATAAATATGGAAGATAAACTTCATCCTTAAATATCCAGGACAAAAAAACGGAAAGGTAAGGCTCAATAAACCACTCTAGGGCATAACCCAACAATAACAACGAGAATAAATTGCACAAGGTGCAACAAGAGTGGTAATATGGTAATATAGCGAATTTAATGAAAACTAAGCATCCAACAATGTAATAAAGAGATTGAAAAAGAGATGTGGACAAAAGCTCAAACTGGAGGTTAGTGGCAGTACCAATACCAGGTAGCAAGACTTGTTAGTAAGCAAGAGGAGCTACCACCAACCACAAGGTACAAATAACCCAAAAGGACAGAAATCCTATAAAACGTGGGGTTAACATAAGTGTGCACATGGATAATAACGGCTCGCTATACCTCGGTGGTTCAAGCCACCTACATAGCCAGTAGCATGGATACGCTAATTTGAACAAAATACAGGAGGTGCAGGCCAACCAAGAGCAAAAGTTGCTATAAGGAATAAGAGTAACGCCATATACATGTAATTGATGGTGGCTCACTATACTTCGGTGGTTCAAGCCACCTACGTAACCAATAGCACGGGTGCACCAAGTAACCAATAATTGAGAGAAGCCGTAGGGCAAAATCCAGAGGAGAAAAATTCAAAGTAGAGCTGTTACACTATTGGTTCTCTGCTGTCACATGGCTTTCATATGTCAGGAAGTTGGTGCCGGGATTCAGGTGTATAAAACAAATTTGTTTCTTCTGACTCTGCCCGGTGCGTTTTTAGTTGCTGGGATACCAGTAATTAATCCGTCATTGGTCCTCCATGGTCACGTGACTACTCATGTGCCGGTTAGTATGGTTGGACATCTACGACCACTAATTGGTTGGCCTCTCAGCTGGCTGCATGATTACAACTTTAATCACTACTTTGGAGGTATTTATAGGGGTTAACTGGGCGCGTACTGTATCTCTTGATTAAGCCCTGGTCGGACGAAACCGGTCGAGACATGCCTTTCTTCTCTTGTTTTTAACAGCTCTACTTTGAATTTTTCTCCTCTGGATTTTGCCCTACGGCTTCTCTCAATTATTGGTTACTTGGTGCACCCGTGCTATTGGTTACGTAGGTGGCTTGAACCACCGAGGTATAGTGAGCCACCATCAATTACATGTATATGGCGTTACTCTTATTCCTTATAGCAACTTTTGCTCTTGGTTGGCCTGCACCTCCTGTATTTTGTTCAAATTAGCGTATCCATGCTACTGGCTATGTAGGTGGCTTGAACCACCGAGGTATAGCGAGCCGTTATTATCCATGTGCACACTTATGTTAACCCCACGTTTTATAGGATTTCTGTCCTTTTGGGTTATTTGTACCTTGTGGTTGGTGGTAGCTCCTCTTGCTTACTAACAAGTCTTGCTACCTGGTATTGGTACTGCCACTAACCTCCAGTTTGAGCTTTTGTCCACATCTCTTTTTCAATCTCTTTTTTATTACATTGTTGGATGCTTAGTTTTCATTAAATTCGCTATATTACCATATTACCACTCTTGTTGCACCTTGTGCAATTTGTTCTCATCCTTAAATATCCCACTGTTATGTCTACCTCCCTCTTGTTTCTAATCCCCTCACCCATCTAGATTGTAAATTCCCACAGGAATAGGGCCCTTATGTCCTCCTGCATCTGCAGGCAGGAATACTGACCTGCCTCCTGTTTGTATTGTAGCATTGTCCTGTCTTTACCCATTGCACCTTGTACAGCGCTGCGTAATGTGTTGGTGCTTAATAAATATTAAATAATAATAATAATAATACAACCCTCAGTGCTATACCTGGTTTGACCAGCGGAGGGAGCCCTCTGCCTGCCAAATACAGTACATTCAGTTTGTAGTAACAATGATGGGGGGTCAAGTTGTGTGTATGTGCTGGTTAAAGAGTTCCGCCATGATTTTTTATTTGATACATTAAAAGAAATTCGAAGAACTCCTGTGGTTTTATGAAAAAACACTTGAAAGTAAAAGGGTTAATCCCCCCCTACCTGTTTTTATCTAGTCTTTTGTAAATTGTTGCTCTCTTTCGAAAACAAAGATTGTGGGTTCAGATCCAGGGCCTTTTCCTTTTTATGTCTCTGTATAGAAATGAGCGCACAGTTATATCGGGGAGTGTGAAATTCAGAAGCTGCCTTTTTTCCGGTAGAATAACAAGATCTGGCTAGTTCCCAAGAGCTGCGTGGGACCAGCTCAGTAAATGAGCGACTTTCAAATCAGTGAATTGGCACGACCCACTGGGATTAAAATTTGGATTCCTCTTATGTTGGTTTTTTTTGCTGGTTCACATTCTCATGAAAGTTTCTCTTATTCTTTTATTAAAAAACAATCTCTCTGGTAGCTCATAGCACAAATGAGGTCTGTAATTGATTTTTCTGAGAAGCGTAATTGATTTTGTTAGCAGTATGAAGCCTTGTAAATCAACATCGAGCTAAATAGTACAGAGCGTTTTTATTGTGAAGCTCACGTAAGTGTGCGTCCAACTAACTTATCTGGCCTGTTGTCTGCGATTTTTACATTACACGGTCACACCACCCACCTACTTGACATGGGATCGGATTACTAGACTCACGATTTTTTCTTTTCTTACTTTTATGGAGCAGTACGACTCCTCATGGGATCTGAGCTTTATTAATAAAATCAATTGGAACTGAATTAAAGGGACATGATGGAAAACAATTTTAATTTATTCTTGCAACATTTGGTTAATCTCTATAAAATAAATATACTTGTCCATCTGTAATAATTATAATAATTATTAACTGTACAGCTTTTATATTGTCCTTCCTGCATTCCTTTTGCAGTCACTGAAGCTCCTCCCCTTCTACCTGCGCATATTACTTCCTGGTGAGCCACCGCTGACTGTCCAATCAGATGCTTTTCGTAGAGAAGCATTAAGGACTATTAGTTTCCCTGCACAGCTGTCACTGCATGGAGCAACATTAACTCCAAGCTAGGGTTGTGCAATATGGACAAAATAATCATATTGCAATTTTTTTTTGAATGAATATTGCGATTTTATTTGCGATTAGCACATGGATATTGCCCCAGCTTATGGATACTGCCCCAGCTCACACATGGATACTACCCCAGCTCATGGATACTGCCCCAGCACATGGATATACTGCCCCAGCTCATGGATATATGCCCCAGCTCATGGATGATATGCCCCAGCACATGGATATACTGCCCCAGCACAAGGATACTGCCCCAGCACATGGATATACTGCCCCAGCACATGGATATACTGCCCCAGCTCATGGATATATGCCCCAGCTCATGGATGATATGCCCCAGCACATGGATATACTGCCCCAGCACAAGGATACTGCCCCAGCACATGGATATACTGCCCCAGCTCATGGATATGCCCCAGCACATAGATATACTGCCCCAGCACATGGATACTGCCCCAGCTCATGGATACACTGCCCCAGCATATGGATATACTGCCCCAGCTCATGGATATACTGCCCCAGCACATGGATATACTGCCCCAGCTCATGGATACTGCCCCAGCTCATGGATATACTGCCCCAGCATATAGATATACTGCCCCAGCACATGGATATACTGCCCCAGCTCATGGATATGCCCCAGCACATAGATATACTGCCCCAACACATGCATACTGCCCCAGCTCATGGATGCCCCAGCATATGGATATACTGCCCCAGCTCATGGATATACTGCCCCAGCACATGGATATACTGCCCCAGCTCATGGATACTGCCCCAGCTCATGGATATACTGCCCCAGCATATAGATATACTGCCCCAGCACATGGATATACTGCCCCAGCTCATGTATATACTGCCCCAGCACATGGATATACTGCCCCAGCACATGGATATACTGCCCCAGCTCATGGATATACTGCCCCAGCTCATGGATATACTGCCCCAGCTCATGGATATACTGCCCCAGCACATGGATATACTGCCCCAGCTCATGGATACTGCCCCAGCTCACCTCTTTGCGCCGCATGTTCGGCTCCCTGTAAGCTTCCGGCGGCATGGAGCTTGGGCGCTCGCCTGGGAGAACCACGTGACGAGCCGCGAGAACGCGGCTGTACACGTGGTCCCCCCTGCGAGCACCTACAGCTCCATGTCGCCGGAAGCTTATAGGGTGCTGAACACGTTAATTTCTGCAGCCCTAAAATGAATAGATAAAAATGCGGTTTAGAAATCGCATGTGCTTAAATCCCGATTATTTTTTTTTTTTTTTTTTTTTTTTTTGCGATTAATTGCACAGCACTAGCTTAAATCGCAATTTTTTTGCGATTGCGATTAATTGCACAGCCCTACTCCAAGCTATGGGGAAGAGAGAGAGGGGTTGTTGTTTGGGTCAGGCCCTGGTAGTGCCCTGGTAGTCTACAGATTAGTCTATATCAGTGGTTCCCAACTGTGGTCCTTAAGTACCCACAGCAGGTCAGGTTTTCCAGATAGCTAAAGCACAGCACAGGTGATATGATTTGCTGCTCAGTGATTGCAGGATTCAGTCTACATTTCCCCGAGGTAACCTGTCCTGTTACTGGTACTCGAGGAATGCAGTTGGGAACCACTGGTCTATATCCATGTTTCCCAACCCTGTCCTCAGGTCTCACTAACAGGCCAGGTTTGCCAGATATGTGAAGCACAGCACAGGTGATATGATTTGCTGCTCAGTGATTGCAGGATTCAGTCTGCTTTTCCCCAAGGTGATCTGCAAAATCTGGCCTGGTTGTGCTCCCTGAGGACAGTGGGAAACACTGGCCTATATAATGGAATCATCTGTTTGACCAGATTGAAGCTTAAGTCTTCTATAAAGATGTGGTCTCACCCTCTTATTTTTATGGAGGGTGGTTTCCATGATTCTCATTGTGTGTAAAGGTTCCATATTCACTTATAGTGATGATCTGCTAGGGCTAATGTAGCAAAGTTTAACCATCACTGACGCAAAATCAATCAAGGCATTTTGTTTCTGCCCTTTTTGGTGGAATCAGGCTGATATGCACATGGTATAGGTCTCATAAGTCCCCGGATACTCATGGGAACTGACTGACTGGCAAATTAAAGCGGTTCCTTCAAACTGTTTGTTCCTAGCGCTACTTAGATTTGCTTTCACCATTCATTTCACACTGATATGTGTCCCGTCTGTGTCCCTCACAGGTTGATGACATCAAAAGCGCAATGGCTGACCTGAAAAAGAAGAACGTTAGGATACTCAGCGATGAGGCCAAGATAGGCGCACATGGTAAACCAGTTGTCTTTTTGCACCCAAAAGACTGTGACGGAGTCCTGGTAGAGCTAGAAGAAGCCTGAACTCCTCAATTATTGCCTGAATAAAGATGTTAGGGCTGCAGGCTGCTGCTTCAAACAAAACCTATGAATGACAAGTTCAGAGCTGGAAAGCCATTAATTCAAGTACATTATGGTGATTAATATACAGATAAATGAATAGTAGTGAATGGACTCCCTTGGCCGTTTCCAGAAAATTTAACCAGATTATAATTTTTTTGGTGAATCCTTTTCTAAATCTGTCAATGAATAAAAAGTAACTTTTTTTTGTTTGTTTGGTTTTATTGTTTTTTTTGTGGTTGTTAATCCCCTGACCAGATTAAACAATATAGTAATTACTTTACGGTAAAATCGTCATTACATTTGCAAAATAAGAGGACCCCATGGCTCCACTCCACCCAGATCAGGTCAGCAACCTTGGGTCTACAGATGTTTTGGAACTACAGTGGCAAGAAAAAGTATGTGAACCCTTTGGACTTAATAACTGGTTGACCCTCCTTTGACAGCAATAACCTCAACCAAACGTTTCCTGTAGTTGCAGATCAGACCTGCACAACGATCTGGAGTAATTTTGGACCACTCCTCTTCACAAAACTCTTTCATTGTAGTAATATTCTTGGGATGTCTGGTGTGAATCGCTCTCTTAAGATCATGCCACAGCATTTCAATCGGGTTGAGGTCAGGACTCTGACTGGCCACTCCAGAAGGCGTATTTTGTTTTGTTGAAGCCATTCTTTTGTTGAATTACTTGTATGCTTTGGGTCATTGTCCTGTTGCATCACCCATCCTCTGCGGAGCTTCAGTTGGCGGACAGATGGTCTTACGTTTTCCTGCAAAATGTCTTGGAAAAATGAATTCCAGAGTTTATCATCAATGACAACAATCCGTCCAGGCCCTGAGGCAGCAAAGCAGCCCCAAACCATGATGCTCCCTCTGCCATGTTTTACAGTGGTGATGAGGTTTTGATGTTGGTGTGCTGTGCCTTTTTTTTCTCCACACATAGTGTTGTGTGTTTTTTCCAAACAACTCAATTTTGGTTTCATCTGTCCACAGAATATTTTGCCAGTAGTGCTGTGGAACATCCAGGTGCTCCTTTGCAAACTTCAAACGTGCTGCAATATTCTTTTTGGACAGCAATGGCTTCCTCCGTGGTGTCCTCCCATGTACTCCATTCTTGTTTAATGTTTTCCTTATTGTAGATGTGTCAACAAAAATGTTAGCATGTGCCAGAGATTTCTGTAAGTCTTTAGCTGACACGCTAGGATTCTTCTTTACCTCATTAAGCATTCTGCGCTATGCTCTTGCAGTCATCTTTACAGGACGACCACGCCTAGGGAGAGTCGCAACAGTGCTGAACTTTCTCCATTTGTAGACAGTCTGTCTTACCGTGGACACATGAGCCTCAAGGCTTTTGGAGATACTTTTGTAACCCTTTCCAGCTTCATGCAAGTCAACAATTCTTGATCGTAGGTCTTCTGAGAGCTCTTTTCTGCGAGGCATGGTTCACATCAGGCAGTGCTTCTTGAAACCAGTAAACCCAAAACTGGTGTGTGTTTTTAAAGGGCAGGACAGCTTTCAGCACTACGTCCAATAATATCACACTGATTGGACTCAAGGTTGGCACACATTAGCTCTTGGAGAAGTCATTAGGCTAGGGGTTCACATACTTTTTCCACCCTGCACTGTGAATGTTTACATGTTATGTTCAATAAACACATGAAAACATGTAATGTTTGTGTTGTATTATTTTAAGCAGACTGTGTTTTTCAAATTGTTGTGACTTGGATGAAGATCAGAGCACATTTTATGACCAATTCATGCAAAACTCCACGTAATCCCAAAGGGTTCACATACTTTTTCTTGCCTCTGTACATCTCCCATGATGCTCAGCTACTCATTAGATTGGCTGAGCCTCATGGGAAATGTAGGACAAAACATCTGTAGAGCCAAGGTTGTTGACCCATGACCTAGGTAATAATAACTTTGTACGATCGCCTTATCACCTGTTTACAAAATCATTTAAGATATTCTTTCTGTAATAGTGTAAATAAGCAAATGCAATTAAAAAACATATTCCGGTAAATCTTTCATTCTTCACCTCTTAGTTACAAGTTATTACACTAGAATGCGTCCTAAAACATAAATTAGACAAAATCCGTGAAGAAGAAAAAAACATAACTGTGACTTATCATAGAAACATAGAATATGTCGGCATAAGAACCTTTCGGCCCATCTATTCTGCCCAATTATATGGATACTTTGAATAGTTTATCTTTTATTTATTATAGCCTTATGCCTGCTTAAACAAAGTCACTGATTTAGCCTCTACCACTTCTACTGAAAGGCTGTTTCCTTTTAAATATACTCCCTTCCTCTACCTTGTGGATTCCCTTTACGTATTTAAATGTTTCTATCATATCTCCTCTTTTTTCCAACCTATGCATGTTAAGATCATTAACCCTTTCCTGGTAACTTTTCTCCTTCAAGCCGTACACCATTTAGTAGCCCTTCTCTGAACGCATCTATATCCTTCTGGAGATACGGTCTCCAGCGCTGCACACAATACTCCAAGTGAGGTCTCACCAATGCTCTGTACAACGGCATGAGCACTTCCCTCTTTCTACTGCTTATACCTCTCCCTACACAACCAAGCATTCTGCCAGCATTTCCTGCTGCTTTATTACATTGTCTACTTACCCTTAGATCCTCTGAAATAATAACCCCTAAATCCCTTTCCTCAGATGTTGAGGTTAGGACTGTATTAAATATTCTATATTAGGGTTGCACCGATACCGATACTAGTATCGGTATCGGGGCCGATACTGGGTACTGCAGGAGTACTTGGTACTTGTGTAGTACCCCCCGATATTTTTCCCGATACCGGAAGCCGGCATTGAGCTGGCTTGCCGGCATCCGAGGTGCTGCGGCGGCTGTCCGAATGCTCTATCGGCATTCGGATAGCCGCCCCTGGAGCTGCTCACGACGATACTTACCTTCCTGAGTGACGCCGGGAATGTCTCCGCGCGCGCGCTCGTTGGAAGGACCCCAGCCGCGACCACGTGGGACCATGTGATCGCGGCTGGGTTCCTTCCAACGAGCGCGCGCGGGGAAACTTTCCCGGCGGCGCCCAGGAAGGTAAGTATGAACACACTGAGCAGCTGCAGGGCCTGTCCGAATGCAGATAGAGCATTCGGACAGGCCCTGCAGCTGCTCTCCGCGATGATACTTACCTTCCTGGGCGACGCCGGGAAAGTTTCCCCGCTCGCGCTCGTTGGAAGGACCCCAGCCGCGATCACATGGTCCCACGTGGTCGCGGCTGGGGTCCTTCCAACGAGCGCGCGCGCGGAGACATTCCCGGCGGCGCCCAGGAAGGTAAGTATCGTTGGGGGGGGTCCATGAGCTGGGGGGCATACCCATGTGTGAGCTGGGGGGCATAACCATGTGTGAGCTGGGGGGCATATCCATGATATCCATGAGCTGGGGGGGCATATCCATGAGCTGGGGGGGCATATCCATGTGTGAGCTGGGGGGGCAAATCCATAAGCTGGGGGGCAATATCCATGTGTGAGCTGGGGCAAATCCATGTGTGAGCTGGGGCAAATCCATGTGTGTGCTGGGGCAAATCCATGTGTGTGCTGGGGCATATCCATGTGTGAGCTGGGGCAATATCCATGTGTGAGCTGGGGCAATATCCATGTGTGAGCTGGGGCAATATCCATGTGTGAGCTGGGGCAATATCCATGTGTGAGCTGGGGCATATCCATGTGTGTGCTGGGGCATATCCATGTGTGAGCCTGGGGCAAATCCATGTGTGAGCCCGGGGCAAATCCATGTGTGAGCTGGGGCAAATCCATGAGCTGGGGCAGTATGAATATATATATATATATATCGGGGGGGATATACATGTGAGCTGGGGGCATTTTTATATGATCTGTTTTTATTGGAAAGCGTCACATGACATTAAAGAAAAGTATCGGTACTCGGTATCGGTGAGTACTTTTAAAAAGTATCGGTACTCGTACTCGGTCTTAAAAAAGTGGTATCGGTGCATCCCTATTCTATATTCAGCCCTTGGGTTTTTACGCCCCAGGTGCATTATCTTGCACTTATCCACATTAAAACTCAATTGCCACAGCTCCGACCATTTTTTTAGTTTACCTAAATCACTTGTCATTAGGCTGATCCCTCCAGGAACGTCAACCCTGTTGCAAATCTTTGGTCCAAGTACTGACCCCTGAGGTACCCCACTGGTAACAAGACCTTGCGCCGAATAAACTCCATTTACCACAACCCTCTGTTGCCTGTCACTCAGCCACTGCCTAATCCATTTAACAATATTGGAATCCAAGCTCAAAGATTGCAATTTATTGATAAGCCTTCTATGCGGAACAGTATCAAAAGCCTTACTGAAATCTAAATAAGCAATGTCTATTGCACCACCCGTGTCTATTATTTTTGTTACCCAATCAAAAAATCGATAGGTTTGTCATGATCTCCCTGAGGTAAACCTATGCTGTTTCTGATCTTGTAATCAATGTATATTTAGATGTTCAACAATTCTTTCCTTTAACATGGTTTCCATTAATTTCCCCGCTACTGATGTAAGACTAACTGGCCTACATGTATGATTAAGACCTTCGGGTCGAAACGTCACTGCTTTTTCATGGGGTTTGTTGTCCCTGAATAAAATTTTCATCACTTTACTCCGCTGGAGGTCCTGCTTTTTTCTTTTTCCTGTTGGTGTTCAGGGCTGGCGGCGTCCCTGTTTGTGGTGACCTCGTGGAGTACTTGGCTTGGGCTCCCTCCTGACAGAGACCGTGGCGCTTCTGTTTTGCGTAACTGGCCTATAGTTCCCGATTCCTCCCTACTACCCTTCTTTTACCTTTTAACCTTAATACTTTTAGTTTACTACAGGTAAAACTGTAATGGAAAATGACACTTGCAGGTGATAATGCCACTGTTATCCCATGGTGCTGTGTGCATTCATGCTCAATATTTTCACGTGATGCCACATGTACTCTTCCACTCAAGCAATGTTAATTTTGACAGCAAATTTTGATTTAGTTTTAGTCTTTTGACTGAGTGCTTGCGTGTGTCCGCACTTCCCTGCGTCTGTGCCATTTTGACGGGGAGGGCCAACCACCGGACGTGAAAAAGCCCTCCCCATCAAAAAGCTAGACGGACGCTGACGGGGCTACAAAGCGCGATCCTCCAATGGAGAATTGTTTTAATTTTATTCTAGGTTTAGTCTACGAAAATCTACTGTAAATTTAATCGACTAAAATCTACTGGGTTTAGTTAAAGTGTAATTAATGCATTATTTCGGCATTTCTCATTCTATACTCCTGGAGTAAACGTCTATTAACCTGTTATTATTTATGGTATTAAGGTCTGAACATGCAATACAGGTGCAGATATAATTTATGTCCTAACATTTATCTTAAAATCCAGTTTCCATTTTAACAGCAAATTTTGATTCAGTTTTATTTGTAGTCTTTAGACTAAAATGTCACTTAATTTTAGTCAAAAACATGTTATAATATTTAGTTGACTAAAACTAGACCAAAATTTTTAGTCGACGAAATTAATACTGCACTCGTGGGACATTATTGGTTTGTACTGTTTATGTATATATATTAGAAAAATGGCGGAGGACAAAAAGTGAGATTAAAAGCCTCCATACCATTGGTTTCATAGCACGTTAACCTGGTTCCAATGTGTCCATATCTGACAACACTTCCCTTCCCCTCCCAGTCACGTGCGGTGTACCCCAAGGCTCAATACTCGGCCCCCTGCTATTCACAATATTCATAAACGATCTGCCCAATGTCTGCAAAGCCTCAACTGTACACATGTACGCAGACGACACTGTAATCTATACCAGCAAACCAAATCTCCCGCAGCTGGAGGCCGTGCTGCAAGAACAATTCACAGGGGTAGAAAAGTGGATCGCAGATAACAATTTTTTTCTAAATACTGACAAAACTGTTACAATGCTCTTTGGAACCGCACCTAAACTACACAAATTGCAAACACCCCATCTATGTGTGGGGACAAGATCAAATGACACACTGACTACAGTCACTTCTCTCAAATATCTAGGTATGTGGTTAGACCCAAATCTATCTTTTGGCCCCCACAACGAAAAACTCTCCTCTAAACTCTACCCCAAACTAGGTGCCCTGTACAGAAACAAATCCTGCCTGAGCCCCGCGGTAAGAAAGCAGATTGTACAACAAATGCTTATGCCAGCCATTGAATACGGAGATGTAGTGTATGCAGCTGCCCCTCAAACACACCTCCAGAAACTTACTACATTGTATAACTCATTATGTCGCTTTGTGCTACAATGTAACTACATGACCCACCATTGTGACATGTTAAAAGAACTAAACTGGCCGTCACTGGAATCTAGATGCAGTAGGACATGCAAATGCAGCCTACAATGTCTCACTTTTTTGCTTCAGGTTTGGTTTGGTGCAGACACCCTCCCTGCCATACAGTACCATACTAGATATCTTCAAGCATGGGTCAGGGTATTCAAGAATTTTGAGATAAAAAAAAGCACTTCATGTGCATGTCTACCCAAAGTTCCTTGCTGTATATGAAGATGGTAGCAAAAAAGGTGTGTGGGCAGGGCAGGTCTCTGATTTTCTTGGCCATGTAGATGTTCTCCACACACTGCCTTGCAAAGAAAAGTCACACACAATCTTAACATTTTTTTTGGTAAACCTTTTTTCTGCGATTACGGCACACATTCGCTGTGGCATCATTTCAATCAGCTCATTAAATGTCGCTGCATTTTATTTCTGTCCAGAGATACATTAGTTTGTCACCAAGACCTTGTATTGATGATGGGAGAGTAGGACGCTGCGTAAAGTCCTCTCCAGTACATCCCAAAGACTCTCAATGGGGTTAAGGTCTGGACTGTGTGGTGGCCGATCCATGTATGGAAATGATGTCTCATGATTCCTGAACCACTCCTGCACAATTTGAGCCCGATGAATCCTGGCATTGCCATCTTGGAATATGCCCGCACCATCAGGGAAGAAAAAAATCCACTGATTGATAAACCTGTTTTTTCAGGGAGTAAGGCTAGGGTCAGACGAACGCATTTTCACGTTGTCTGTGAAAAAGTACGTTCGAACGAATGGACGCATTTTTTCACGGAGTACGCGATAGCGGTCATACGATGCGCATTTGCATCCGTGATTTTGTACGGATCATCAATAAAACACTTTGTGCATCTGGACGTTATGTTGGCCGGACATTAGCAGTGTCTGACATCTCCAATTCACGCACACACGCCTCTAGCGGACGCAGCGCACTCTGTACGTCCGTACTAGAGGTTTTACGTTCTCGACAAAATGCGTTCGTTTCCACTTGCGTTGCGCAGCCGGACTTTTGTGCGACCGTACTTCGTATATTGGCCGTCATTGCCCGTCATTTGCTGCTACTGCGGCCGTGATTAAGTGCGCCTGCACGCGCGTTCGCACTGCGCTCGTCTGACCCTAGCCTTAGCTGACCTCATATTTGCTGGCAGAAACATATTAATGACTGCAGTGATTATCCAGTGGAAGGCTCACACTATTTGCTCATTTAAATCCAGGCAGGAACTTTTCATTTTGGCCAGCGGTGTATAATAAGTATACACACACACACACACACACACCTAGCATTTACATTTCCATTTACATGATACGTGCTAATTGCTATAATGTAACTGGGACTGAGGCCCATAATAATTACTTATAGCCAGAAAGAGGTGGAAGGACACAATCCGTGTTCTTCACAATTGTTTTTATGAAACATTTAAAACCGATGCATCAACAAAGTCTTTTTCGAGGTAACTTTCAACGTTTTATTAAATTGTGAGGAAGACCCTGAGAGCATCTCCCTTCATCCCAGTTATACATATTTTTAATTAAATGCTTGTTAAATCTGACTGTATTAAGCCCTCAGCTTGTATGAAAATATCACCTCCTACTTCTTGTGTATGAAATTTAACCTATTCAGAGAACACATAATATATTTCTAGTAATGTTTTATTGCTTTCATACTATTCATCACAATGTGACTATTTTCAGTCAAGACTTAATGATTTAAATCTGGGTCAGACTATAGTCTATATAAAACTCCATTACTCTGTGTTACAGTTCATATTTGAATTTTATTGCTATTGTGTGTGTAGCGCTCACCCCCGGAGGAGCCGCTGAATAAACCTCAGGATAGTCTCACCGCACTAGGAAATAACTATACACCAGCACTGTTGTGGATTTTTCTATATTATATTCTTTACTGATCCCAATAAAGCAGCATGTAATACGCATGTACGGTATTTGAGTAACAAGAATTCGTAACGTGGGAAAAACACGCGGCGGTAAAAGAAACCGGTTAACCCCCTCAGTTCTGGAGTGTCAAAAATATAAATGCGTGTTGTCTAGGGTACCCGGGTACTGTATTCAACTGGCCAGTGAATGAAACAAAAACAATCTTCGACTAGTCACCGTTGGGGCCCTTAAAGAAACAATAAACAAGTGCGCAATGTTCTGCGTTTTCACCAGGCCGAAGCCTTCTCACCCATCCGGTGTAACCGCTTGTCCTGGACCGATGAACGCTGGAGAAAGGGATCTCTCTCAAGAGGATCTGTCCTCGCTGCCACTTGGAACCCGATGCTGTTAACGCCTGCACTCCCGATCTGGTTTTCCTCCGCCAGAACACGAACACATAGGCAGCCAGCACTCCCCTCCGGTTTGCAGCCTCACCTCACACGATGTCCCTCTTCTCCCGAACCGCACTTTGTCAAGAACATTTCAGCGTAGTACACAGCCGGCCAATGCACACTCACTCTCCAATCACTGCAACAATGGATGTCGCCGTCTCTCTGCGCTCCAACTCTGCCAGGATCCCAGAAGTGTCACCTGTGACTGTTCTCTCTCACTGCTCGCTCTGTTCTGTCAAATGCTTAGGGAACAGCATGATCTCCAACTCGACTGTAGCAACATCCACACTCCGGCCTGGTTTCAATCCCTAACGGCCCCAGCGTGCGTCCTACGTCTCTCGTGGCTCTGCTCACACTGCCCATGCCTTGCACGAGGCTGCTGATGTCTTTCCTCCTCTTTGTACCACCCACTTCCTGTCCTCACGCAAAGGGTGATGGGAGATGGAGTTCGTTTTGTCTAGCATAGTCCACAATGTCTCTGTCTCCCTCTAGTGGTATCAACAGTTCATTGCACCAGAGCACATTTTTAAAGCAGCGCTACATGTGCAAAATAAAATAAAAAAAAGGTATTATCTGAAAATGTTGCATTTTCAGAATAATAAACTTGTTATGTAGGGACCATTGTACTTGTGCATTATGTGTTTTGGATGTCCTTCATAGTGTGTGTTTTATTAATATTAACATTTCTTCCTGTCCCAAAGCGGTGATTAAAATTGGAATACACTGGAAGAAATTCTCTTTTCT
Organism: Leptobrachium leishanense; assembly: GCA_009667805.1. NCBI lineage: Eukaryota > Metazoa > Chordata > Amphibia > Anura > Megophryidae > Leptobrachium > Leptobrachium leishanense. The sequence continues at coordinate 74,867,601 of CM019065.1, forward strand.
TCATTAACCTATTAACGCCGCTGGACGTGCTATGCAATCCTGGTGGCGGGCAAGACCGCGGAGAGATGGCATAGTACTCCCCGCGGCTCTCCTGCCTTTTCCCCGTCTCGCCTTTGTTCCCTGCGACTGATCACTGCACGGCTCAAGATGTAAAAAAATGAGAGACACCACTGCCCTTTTCAGCGGTGCCTCTCTTTAACCCCTTAGGTGCCAGATCGCGGTCTGCTCCCAGAGGTGGTTGACATCTTGGATGTCAGCCAAGCCTCCGGAGTCACCCCCTCCCACTGATGTCATCGCCGAATGTGCTCTGACATTCGTCTGAAGTACCCCAATATCTCCTAATTTGTGGTAGTTAGAAGTTAATGTATAGTATCTTTGGAAAGGTCAGATAATGGCCTTTCCAATGATACCAAAAATGACTATGTTTAGTGTAACAATAAAAAAAAAGTGGGGTTTTTTAGAAAAATAAAATTGTCTGGGTCGTATAATAAAGTTTTACTTCTAATCACGGTTAAACATGATGAGCATAAAACAGTCAAAATGAGTTCAGAACACAGAGGTGAAATGGCTCAGCAGTGAAGGGGGCTAAAAAGCGAAAACTTGTAAAAATTGGGTATTTCTAAACTCAAGACAAAATTTTGAAACTTTTTTTGACTGCCTTTTTGGGTGGTTGTCGATTTTGGGGGTCACAATACGAAAAAGTGTGTTTTTCCATCATATTTCTTAATTTTTTTATAGTAAACTATACGATATGACAATAATGGTATCATTCTAAAGTCCATTTAATGGCGAGACAAACGATATATAATATGTGTGGGTTCCAAAAATTAGTTAGAGGAAAATTAGAGCTAAACACAAACCCCAGAAATGTAAAAACAGCAGTGAGTACTTTCAGACAGACAATAGTAAATTGCCTGGTCACTCTGGGGTTAATGTTTTGACTTATCAGTGTAAGTAACAGAAGCCGGTACGTACCAAGTATGGGGACATACACGTGGCATCAATAGCACTATCGTTAAAATAACCAGAATCCATATTTTGTCAGTATGTGCAACACACGTCTTATTTACATGGGTGATCAAACCACATAAGAAGGGAAATAAAATGATATTTTCTGTTAAATTCTAAACGGTTAAGAAAATTCAAATCAACAGCATAAATGCCACAAGGACCGAGATAGTTACTGGAGATTATTTACAGACTTCTCTCCAGCTATGTATGAGTGGAGTTCACGGAGCATGAGTAAATATAATTTTAGCTCAAAGTGTAAATATGCTTCTTTACGGCCGGATAAAACCAATATTTTTAATAGATTGTCAGTTTCACTGGCTGCACTGCTCCGTTATTTAAGGATTAGGTTTCCAAACGCTGGATGTAGGAATGCAGCAGTTCGCAGAATAGAACATTTCTGTAAATCACATTAGGTGGGAAATGTCTGTGTGACTTGCCATATTATTTTGTAGTTTCAATTTCCAGGCAGTAATGAAAATGTTTGATGGGTCCATGGAAATCTTCCCTTCCCGTACTTAATATGCATTTGCAACTCTACCCTTGTCCCTGCACCTCTTGGTATTACACAGTCGTACTGAGGGTTTACAGACGCACTGAATGGAAAACAAGGATAGATTCAGGAAAAAACAAACAGTTACTGACATTCCTCTATCATCAGAGGACGAGCAATCCTAAAAAGAGAAAAAATAAAGTCGACGTAATTATATGCATTCAGAGAATACTTTATTACAGCTCTCTGCTCGTTACTTGAATGATATATATATAGCTGCATTGCTTGTTGAAAAGATATGCAAGTCTCCAAAAATGGCAGTTCCTGCAAACACTTATTAGATCTGTGTCCATAAATAATAATAGAAAAGGGATTATTTATAAAAATGCTGAATTGATTGAGGTTTAGATATTTCAGGATAAAATAGCTGAATTGTAGAATTTTTCTGTTTTTCCTGCATCTTAACTGTTTCCTTACCAAGCCCCTTTTTGTTTAAAAATAGTGTAGCGCTCACTCCCGGAGGAGCCGCTGAAAATGAACCACGGGTCAGTCTCCCCGCACTAGGGAATAAATATACTCCAACACAGTTGTGAGTTTTTATCATTTAAATAGTTTACTAAAATATTTGAGCAGATGTCGAGACACGGTATTCACAAGTATTATTACAGTATTTTCGTATCACGGTAAAACGCGTAGCGGAAAAGAAACGAAACACGAGGCTTCGTATTTCGGAAAATAAAATATTCGCAACCGAACATAAAAGCAATGCAATTTCCCGATAGTTCAGAAAAGGGGACACGTAGCAAAAACCCCAAATATACAATCCCTTCGTATTACGGTAAACGCGCAGCGGAAAAAGAGGAAAAATATATATTCGGAACGTATCTTTATCTGTAACCCCTGTTCCGATTCGTAAAAGGAAATGAGTCCTGCACAAGTTAAGTCCCAGAAGGTGAAAGGTGTATATGTGTGTGTGGTACCCGGGTACTGTTCAACTGGCCAGTGAGTTTATTAAAGGAAGGTCTTCGACTAGTCAGTTGGGGCCCTGTGGACTTTAAAGAGAAACAGCATAGCGTCCTTTAATCATAAAACAGCCTTGGAGGCCTCTCACCCATCTGACGATTGCTTTAGGCTCCGCTGACCCAGGACGTCTCTCCTCCGGATTTTGACTGGGGATACTAGCGGCCGGATCCGTTGTCTGACTTCATGCAGCTTGTCCAGCTCACCGCCTGCTCTCCGTTCGATTCCGCCGGTCTGCAGCAATGTCTGGGCTCTGACAAGTCTCCTTCTCCTCAGGTTGAGTGACCCAAACAGGAATAACAGGTCTCCCTCGGGCTTTGGCCTAGGTTCTCTCGCGATCTCCTCAGTGCGTCTGCTTTCTCCTGTTCCCTGGCGCGCTCTGGAACTTTCTCCACGAGGCAGAGGATGTAAGTGTCCAGTCCCCACCCACTTCCTGTCTTCTTGCAAAGCATGCCGGGCATTGTAGTCCCAATGTCCAGTATCTCTGATCGCTATAGTCTCCATCTTGTGGCCAAAAATAGGTACTGCCACAGCAAGATTTTTAACACAGCGCTACACTCTCCCCCTCCTAGAACTCTTGGGTCTCTCCAAGGAGGTACAACAGTTACATTACATTTCCACAATATTTGAATACAATTTACATAACATGTACAGGTTCAGCAGCATACATGCAGTGGGTTAGGAACACTTCCTCAAGTTGACTCATATTTTGGGCTACCTCAGCTAGCATAGCAGACACTTCGGGCAACCTCCGCACCGTGGTGATGGCCTCTTCAGTGCTATGTCCTGGCGAGTCGTAGGTGAGTCGTTGGGGCGGTCGAACAGAGCGTTTTGGTTCTGGCTCAATCAGCTCCTCTTCAGGTGGAAGTACTATAGGCATTGGCTCAATCCCTCTCTCTATCACTGGAGCAGACGTTTCTTCAGAGTATGATCCCTCCAGCGAAGGCATAGAACTATAATCACCTGAGTAAGCTTCCGGAGCTACCGGAATCCCCACAGCCTCAGGGACTTCCAACTGAAATTCAAGAGGCTCAGGGATATCAACAGTCTCAGGGACTTCCAACAAGAATTCAGGAGCTTCAGGCCTCAAGTTACTCTCCCACCGTTCAGGGACAACGACAACCTCTTCAGGCTCCGGCGAGCGCATCCACTCTAGACAATAACTCTCTTCTTCACTGTCTCTTTCGCTCTCTTCGGCAATCCGGGTCTGTTGAGACCGAGTAACAGGAGGCAAACATGGAACAGGCGGATTTGGCCGAGGCGATTCGTCCCCAACTGGCATCCTTACAGCCTCTCTCAAAGGTAACAAATGATTTCGGTGCCAGTTCTTAAGAGGCCCAGCCTTTCCATCCGGGCGAATCTGATACACTGGTAAACCCGGCAGTTGTTTGCAGACAATGTAAACCTGGGAACTCCACCTATCCGCCAACTTGTGTCTCGCAGCAGCACCCAAGTTCTTCAATAGAACCCTATCACCGGGTTGCAGATCTTGTATTTGAACTTTCAGGTCATAGTTCCTTTTGTTTCTTTGCTCCCTGTTTCCCGAGGTCAAACGGGCCTGTTCAAACGCAGAAGCCAGATTCTTTCGAAGTCTATCCACGTAGTTTCTATGGGAAGCTACTGATGTCTGGTCTAGGGATAACCAAATGCCAAATCAACCGGCAGTCGAGCCTCCCTTCCATAAGACGGTACGGTGAATATCCAGTTGCATCGCTCTCCGTACTGTTATATGCATACACCAGAGTAGCTATGTGACGACTCCAACTCTGCTTCTCCACATTCGACAAGGTCCCCAGCATGTTTAGCAGTGTGCGATTAAACCTTTCAGGCTGAGCATCACCTTGAGGGTGATATGGTGTGGTTCGGTCTTTTTGGATTCCCAACAGCTCTAACAACTGCCCCACCAGTCTGCTTTCAAAGTCTCTACCCTGATCAGAGTGTATCCTCCTTGGTAGTCCGTAGTGAACAAAGAACTTTCCCATCAACACCTTGGCTACAGTCGGAGCGCGTTGATCTTTCGTGGAAAAAGCTTGGGCGTAACGAGTGAAATGATCAGTCACTATTAGAATGTTCCCTTGCCCACTAGCATCCGGCTCTAAGCACAAGAAGTCAATGCACACCAAATCCATGGGTCCCTGGCTCTGCAGATGGCTCATTGGAGCAGTTCGGGTCGGTAGAGTCTTTCTCTGAATACACCTCAAACAGGAATGACAATAACTTTCTACTTCAGCCCTCATACAAGGCCAATAAAACCTATCTCGCACCAGCTTAAAAGTTCTCTCTGCACCCAAATGTCCATGCTCATCATGTAGTGATCGCAGCACACTCTCCCTATGTTTAGTAGGGAGGAATAACTGTTGAATCTCTTCAGAGTTGGTTGAGGGGCCCCTTCGGTAGACCACCCCATCCAACATCTTTAACCGCTCCCACTCTTTGTAGACCAATCTGGCTCCACTCTGGGAGTTGGTTAACAAAATCTCTCGCTGGTTTGCAGACAGGGCCTTTATGGTCAAGGCAATTAAAGGGTCTCTGGCTTGATCCGCTTTCAGGTCCTGTCTCGAAAAGGTAGGTAAACTTTCATCCCTTAACTGCGTAGGGTTACAGTAGAACTCAGGAACAGCCGCAGCCATAACTCCTATGGCCTCTGCTTCAATCCCTCCTTTGACCCGGCGCTCTGTTCCTTGACACAAAGCTTGCACCCCGTCTGGAGTCAACTGAGTCCATTCTGTAGTGTAGGGTCTTCTCGATAACGCATCAGCATCTCGATTATTCACCCCAGGGCGATACTTCAGGCTGAACCGAAACCCTGACAGAGCAGCCAACCACCGATGTCCCGTTGCGTCCAGTTTTGCGGTAGTAAGGATGTAGGTAAGAGGATTGTTATCCGTCTTGATCACAAACTCAGCTCCATACAGATAGTCTTTCAACTTGTCCACCACTGCCCACTTCAAGGCTAGGAACTCCAGCTTGTGAGTAGGATAGTTCTTCTCTGAAGGCGTAAGGCTCCGGCTCACGTACGCCACAGGCCTCAACAATCCACCATACTCCTGATATAGGACTCCTCCCAGACCTTCTCGGCTGGCATCCACATGTAGTTCATACGGCTTGTGAGGATCCGCATAGGCCAAAACAGGAGCTCGGGTTAGGCTCTCTTTCAGCTTTACGAAAGCTCCTTCACATTGACTGGTCCATTCACCTTGTATAGACTCTCGAGCTTTCCTTGGCCCCGGAGCTGACGGGTTTTTGTCAGAGACCTTGCAGCCTTCTTCTGTGGTTTCCTTCTGCAGGAGTTTGTTCAGTGGTTGAGCTATTTTCGCGAATCCTCCACAAATCTTCGATAGTATGAACAGAATCCCAAGAAAGATCTAAGCTCAGTGACGTTTCGGGGTCTAGGCCAAGAAGCTACGGCCTCCAACTTCCGAGGGTCTGTTGAAACACCTTCTGCTGAGACCACATGTCCCAAATACGTAACAGACGGTAGACAGAATTGGCATTTCTCTAGAGACAGTTTCAGCCCCTCTTCATGGAGCCTCTTCAAGACCTTCTCCAAACGTTGCTCATGTTCTTCCAGAGTCTTCCCAAACACAATTATGTCATCCAGGTACACTAATACTTCGATTAGATTCATATCCCCGACTGTCTTCTCCATCAACCGTTGGAACGTGGCTGGAGCCCTCGTAAGGCCTTGAGGCATCCTGTTGAATTCAAAGAACCCCAGTGGACAGATGAACGCAGTTTTCTCCTTGTCTTCAGGATGCATCGGTATCTGGTGATACCCGCTTCGCAGGTCTAGTACACTAAACCACTTTGCTCCAGACAAACACTGTAGGGCATCTTCTATCCGAGGAGTGGCATATTGATCGGGGATGGTTCTCCGGTTCAATGTGCGGTAGTCTATGCATAAGCGGACAGAACCATTTTTCTTCCGGACCAACACTATGGGAGATGCGTATGGACTCCTGGACTCTTGAATCACCTTGGTTCTTTGTAATTCGTTCAGCTGCTCTCGCAGATCATCTAAGTCTCCTAGCGGAACTCGCCTTGATCTTTCTCGAAACGGCTTATCTTCTTGTAACCGAATGCGGTGCTCAGTACTCTTAGCTAGGCCCACATCGAACTCATCTTTTGAGAACAATTCCTTCCACTTTAGGACTTGAGACTGAAGACGTTTCTCCACTCAGGTGAAATGGGAGCGTCCTTGGGGTAGAATCTTTCATCTGGAATCTCTTTACCCACTCCCCCTCCTGAATCGGTAGAGAGGGGTGTAGCAGACTCTACTTGCCCGATAGGCATTCGTGCTTTAAGACTACTGGAGAATCCGTCACATTGCATACGCTGACCGAGACTCTTCCTCGTGTTCTCTTCAGAGCTTTGGTGGAGATTATCTCAGGAATTACTTCGACTCCGGTTTCACTCCCATGATCAAAATCGGTTCCCAGCACCACATAGGGGCCTGGTTGCGATCCATTCAACTTGACTGAAGCCCGGAAACTCGCTACTTCTCCTGCTTGCAGAACCTTCTCTGTTCCACCCAGTCTCCACAGTCTTCCCACCTCGGCAGGTGCCTTTCGTTCTTCGACCATCCTCTGATAGACCGGACGTAACATAGGGTGTAATCCTTGAGTTGAACCTTCTTCCAACACGATAGGTGTCAGGAGACGCCGCACTAGGTCAGTATTCGTCCCCACTATCAGGGAGCTTCTGTTCGCACCCGAGGGTCGAGGACACACAATAGCCAATGCATCACAACCCCCAGACTGCCCGATGACTTCAGATCCGATCTCCAACTTCACCTGCAGGTACCGTCATAAGGGAGTTTCTCAGTGCCGATACCCCATATTTCCAAATCCTTCAATTCTTGCAAAGGAATGTGCTTTAAGTGTTTCTCATAGAAGTCTCTGTAGATCAATGTCACTTGAGCCCCTGAATCCAACAGGGCTTTGGTGTAGACTCCTTCCACTTGGATTGGCACAACAGGAGAAGGACCTATCAGTTGGTCGGGAAATTTTGTGGCGGTATCCGGACGCTTAGACCCAGTTTGCTGTACCCTGGCCTTTTTCTTGGCCCGTGCAGGTTTTTGGCGTGCATTGCTTCCCCATGACACAGACCCGGATGCTGAGGGAGTGACTCTTTCAGTCCTGGCAGGCTCTACAGTTGGCTCGGCTTTGGGCCTTCTCGCCCTCTTAGTCTTTGCTTGGTTTCTGGAGTGGGGTTCAACCCTTGGGCACTCAGGTTGCTCCTTTACTGGTGCCCACTGGCGTTTCCCGCCGGTGAGGTAGATAACAGTCCTTCCAGGGCTTCCAACAGTCCCTTGACTCTATCCTTCTCAGGCTTTCGGCCTTTGCACTGTGCGCGGAAATGGCCCATTTCTCCACACCCGAAACATCTCTTCTTAGAGAGCGGAGACGTAGTTGCTTGTTGAGATTTGGTTAAAGGATTTGGACCAGACGCCACGGCAACTCCCGTCGTCTGCATACCTGTGAGGAATTTCTGCATTTCTGCCTGCATCTCTGTCACCTTCATCAATACCCGGCACAGTTCCGCATGCGCTTGTTGCAATTCAACTTGAGCTTCCTGAACTTTCTTGACGGTTTTGGACAATTCACCCCGTTCAGGGAGGTTCGACTCTTTGGCAGCCTTCTCTGTAGATTTAAAAACAACTAGATGTTCTTGTTCGTCCTCGTCAGATCCATAGGTATCTAGAGAGTCGCTTTCAGGTTGCAGGCCGTCATTATGTCTCACAGGTTGTGCATAAGCCCTTTCCCCCCGCCTGAAAGATTTCTCTTCTAGTAAAGCCTCTTCCTCTCGTACAACTCGGATCAGTTCCAGGTACTTTAACTCTTGGTTACCTGCTCTGCTTCTCAGCTGCATCATCACTGGATCTAGAGGTTGAGAGCCTCTCAGGATCTGTTTTATTCGGATCTTATCTACTTCGGCCGTTTCGGCCCCTTTCTTCAGGAGTATCTGGTGTAGAATCTTATCCAGGCGCCTCATGTACTCGGTCATCCTTTCACCTCTTCGCTGATAGGTGTGTTCGTACTGATATACCAATTCGGCCGCCTTTTCGGTTCGCCCAAAAACTTCTTCAAGAACGTTTAAATAATCCAAAGCAGTACAATCTTTTCTACTCAGTTTTAGGTTTCTCACCGCTTCTGACGCAGGTCCCTTTAAGCTCTCGGTGATCCTTTGCTTTTTCTGGGCCTCAGGGACATCCCACTCATCCAGAGCCTGCATCGCCTGTTCCACCCATTCTTCAAACGTTTCTTCTCCCGCCGGAGTTGGTACGTTTCCTGTAAAATTTCTTAACCGTCGATAACCTAAGTTAGTGTGAGGAGGGCTTGTTTTCTGACATTTAGCCAGTAGATCTCCAATAGCCACGATAAATTCAGGCCCTATCATGGCCAACGGACTAGGCGCGGAAACACTTGCGGATTCGCCACGTGGCGTACTTGGCTTAATTAGTTGGACTTCCACCTCTTCGGCCAGTTTCACGCTCGCGCCCTGAAAACATGGCGGAACACCCTTTCTCCATTCGAGAAGAACATACATGTGAGAAGTATCTGGGTTTTTTTCAATGTCCAGTATTAACCCCCGATGATCTGGTGCTAGCGTGGCCACGGCCTGGTGAATCTGATCTTCAGCCCAAGTGTCTGCTGGAATATCCATAACTATACAACATTCTGACTGGCTACTGTGCTCCCCACACCACTCGGCAACAGTGTCTGGATCCATATTTAACCCTTTAGATGCGGTTTTTCCAGAGACTGGATCCCGGAAACGAGCCCCCACGTGTAGCGCTCACTCCCGGAGGAGCCGCTGAAAATGAACCACGGGTCAGTCTCCCCGCACTAGGGAATAAATATACTCCAACACAGTTGTGAGTTTTTATCATTTAAATAGTTTACTAAAATATTTGAGCAGATGTCGAGACACGGTATTCACAAGTATTATTACAGTATTTTCGTATCACGGTAAAACGCGTAGCGGAAAAGAAACGGAACACGAGGCTTCGTATTTCGGAAAATAAAATATTCGCAACCGAACATAAAAGCAATGCAATTTCCCGATAGTTCAGAAAAGGGGACACGTAGCAAAAACCCCAAATATACAATCCCTTCGTATTACGGTAAACGCGCAGCGGAAAAAGAGGAAAAATATATATTCGGAACGTATCTTTATCTGTAACCCCTGTTCCGATTCGTAAAAGGAAATGAGTCCTGCACAAGTTAAGTCCCAGAAGGTGAAAGGTGTATATGTGTGTGTGGTACCCGGGTACTGTTCAACTGGCCAGTGAGTTTATTAAAGGAAGGTCTTCGACTAGTCAGTTGGGGCCCTGTGGACTTTAAAGAGAAACAGCATAGCGTCCTTTAATCATAAAACAGCCTTGGAGGCCTCTCACCCATCCGACGATTGCTTTAGGCTCCGCTGACCCAGGACGTCTCTCCTCCGGATTTTGACTGGGGATACTAGCGGCCGGATCCGTTGTCTGACTTCATGCAGCTTGTCCAGCTCACCGCCTGCTCTCCGTTCGATTCCGCCGGTCTGCAGCAATGTCTGGGCTCTGACAAGTCTCCTTCTCCTCAGGTTGAGTGACCCAAACAGGAATAACAGGTCTCCCTCGGGCTTTGGCCTAGGTTCTCTCGCGATCTCCTCAGTGCGTCTGCTTTCTCCTGTTCCCTGGCGCGCTCTGGAACTTTCTCCACGAGGCAGAGGATGTAAGTGTCCAGTCCCCACCCACTTCCTGTCTTCTTGCAAAGCATGCCGGGCATTGTAGTCCCAATGTCCAGTATCTCTGATCGCTGTAGTCTCCATCTTGTGGCCAAAAATAGGTACTGCCACAGCAAGATTTTTAACACAGCGCTACACTAGAAATAGAGTGTAAAACAGTATATGTTTCCGCACCAAGGACAGCAGCCCCGCAGGGCTCCGTCGTAAAAGATACCCCTGTCCTTGATGCTGAAATAGGTTTCAGCAGTGCTTTTATTCTGGAAAAATAGTTGGGGGTACTCTCACGTTTGGGGAAAAACTGATTAATAGGACATGAAAATAGTCATAATAAACAATCGTTGCAGCTCACTTAAAGGAAGACACTATAAAAGGGAACCATATTTTTTAATACTGTGTTCCTTTAAATGATCTACAACTATTGTTGTAAACCTATGGGGGTTATCCACTATCAGGGTTATTCAGAGAGCGTGAAAAGCAGGAGAATGACTGGAGAATGAAAAATTCTAGGTCAAAATAGCCAAACCAGAAAAATTCTCCCTTTCATCTCACTTTCCAAATCGGCTATTTTGACCTAGAATTTTTCATTCTCCAGTCATTCTCCTGCTTTTCACGCTCTCTGAATAACCCTGTAAGTGCCTCTGTTGCAAGAAAAGTCTGTATTGCAGTGCAGTTAGCTGTTTGTTTGTTTTTTTGCAACGCTGGCATAGTGCATAATCCCCTAGCATTTGCGAGCACCACGGCAATGAAACTCATACAGGGTTATTCAAAGAGATCCGAATTGTGGCCGAAAGGTTACCAAACAGTGAAATTCAGCTTTTGGTAACCTCTCTTGGCCATTTGGCTATCCAGAGAGCAGGCAGGTGGCCAAATGTTGGCGAATTGCCTGCACATACGGTGCCTGTTCGAGGACAGCGATATCCCCATAGAGAAGCAATGCTTTGTCTATTCAGAACAAAAATCAGCATTGAAAAGTTGCCGAATTGCCCTGCTGTTCGGTGGTTTCATGCAGCAGATTTATTCAGGCGAATCCCATAGGCTTCAATGTTAAAAATATTCCCGTTTTAATTCAATATCTAATAAACCGTTGATTATAATATTCTTCAGGAAAAAGTCTCATCATTTATAGATTTTTTAGGATCTTTTAGGCATTTTTCGTAATTTTTTTGCGAATTTTTTTTTTCCGTTTTCTTTTTATCGTTTTTTTTTTTCTGTAACAGTCCTTTTTATTATCATTCATTGGATCTTATATGTAAATTTCATTCTCTGGGATGTTCGGCAGGGTTAATCCAGCTGTTTTGCGGGTTTTAGTGAGTGTCGGCAGGTTTCGCGGTGAGTGTTCGGCAAGTTGGCGGTGAGTATTCATCGGGTTTGCGGCGGGTTTTCCTTGCACATCGGGGACCCTGTGGTGCTTGCTGAATACACCGCAGGGTCGCCGAAATAGGATAGCCGAATTGTGCCGAATTGAAGCAAACGAAAAGTCACCGAACGTACAGTGACTTTTCGATTCTCTTTGAATAACCCTGATAGTTTTGCTGAGTATGTATGAGCTCCACAGCAATGAAACTCACAGTAATGTTCAGTGTGTATGAGCTCCATAGCAATGAAACTCACAGTAATACGCAGTGTGTATGAGCTCCACAGCAATGAAACTCACAGTAATGCGCAGTGTGTATGAGCTCTAGAGCAATGAAACTCACAGGAATGCGCAGTGTGTATAAGCTCCACAGCAATAGAACTCCACTATCCACCAAGTACTGTTTGAATAATATTGGGGGACTCCAATGAGAGGGTGTTTGACCTCGAACACCCCCACATGGTGGTAACAGCAGGACCAGGTGAACATACCTGTGTTGCCAGAGCTGATATTTTTAAATGCGGTTTTGAAGTGTATTTGGAAGCAGCAGCAGTTTTTTTATTTGTTCTGAGGCCTGCCTGTCGCTGAGTCCCTGCGGAGCAATGCAGCCAGGACTTAAATTTTCACCTTCTCACCTTCCAGGGTGCACCACACACTGTCTGCTACTGCTGGGGAGGCTGGGGGTAAGGCGGCATTGTAGACTTCTTTTGGCATGCCCTCCTCTTGACATAATCAGAGGGGACCAGGCACCAGCAAGGAGGAAGGGACCAGGAGGAGAGAGAGCGCAGGCTTCTGTATCTAGCACCACGGGGGAGTCTGCTCTCTGACCTGGCAGATACAATGCAGCTCGCTGGGCACCGGCTGCATCTTAGAGGAGGAGCAGCAGGGACACAGCGCCAGCCAGATAGTTTAAAATTTGGATCCCTTTCAAGGTAAGTGACCAGGGATTCAAATTTTTTTTTTGCAACCCTGGTCTTCTCTAAACAGTGTTCATGGAATGAATGAATGCACAGAAGTCTGAGACACCTTGTGTGATTTAAATTTTATTTTATTTTAATTGTAATTGAATAAAGGTTAATTTTTAATGCATAGGATCTAACTGTCCACGTTGTGAAAGTCACCATACACTCTTCTAAGATATCAGATGTGGATAACGGATGAGGGATAATCGTGCTGTGTTGGCATTATATAAATATTGAGGGCTTACCGCCTTATATCTGGTGACCTCTACCCTTACAAGGGAATCAAAATTGACCCATGCAATCTGTTTATCTGTTGCTATTATACCCGCCGAACGCAGCCAAACTGAAGGAAAGAAAAAAACGCTCAAAGCTCAGCATGAAGATGAGCTTTAACCAAGCTCTGATTGGCTAAAGTCTTGCACCGACTTTAACCAATCAGAGCTTGGTTAAAGCTCTGCCCCACGCCTCATCTTCATGCTGAGCTCTGATTGGGCAAAGTCCTGCACCTGACCTGGACTTTGCCCAATCAGGACTCAATATTGAATTAGAGCCCTGATTGGGCTAGGGGTGAGCCGCCCGAGCACCACCTTTCCTTTACTGGAGGCTTTCTCCCCCCATTAGTATTTGGGGTAAAAAAAAATTTGGGAGGGAGGGCCCATATATCCCGCTTCTCCTCTGCCTGATTTTAATGTTTCCTGATGTTGCTGATATGATAATGCCTTGCGGTTTCACTGTCTCACATTCCTGCTAAAAATGCCTTGTTAGAATTTCTGCCACCGGACGTGATGCCGGTTGACCATAACGTATTTGTTGTGTAAGTGATTTTTATTCAAAATAAAATTTAAAAAAAAATGTATGTAAATTAAAGGAAACGGGCAGGGAAACAGAAAACCGAAGAAGGAATTGGAGGGAATCAGCCCCCATGGTGTTGATCCCTACAGAAGAGCTCGCCTCAGACCGCTGATCAGTCTGTTGTTGTGCTACCTATGCAATCCAATGCGCTTCCCCATCCGGGTTCTCCGTTAGAAACCCTGTACTCCACACGCCACGGAGTCCCTCTATCAAGAACCATGGGTCCTGCTTTGTAATGGGCAAGTCAGCTGGATTAGTGCAGGTTGGCATGTATCAAGGTCAGGAATTTGATTTTGGAGTTTGGAATCTGATTGACTGATTGATTGCTTTTGTGAACAGGTGTTTTATAAAGGTAACAAGCTGAGATTAGAAAGAACTCCCTTTAAGAGAGTATAACCTGTATAAAAGACACCTGGGAGCCAGAAAGCTTGTTGATTGATAGGGGATCAAATACTTATTTCACTCATTAACATGCTAATCAATTTATAACTTTATTGAAATGCGTTTTTCTGGATGTTTTTGTAGTTCTTCGGTGTCTCACTGTTAGAATAAACCGACCATTAAAATTATACACTGATCATTTCTTTGTCAGTGGGTAAACAAACAAAGCGGAGAACACAGGGCACGATAACAGTGCAATATCTACTAGTATAAAAGGGTGAAAAGAGTGGTACACTGGGATGCGGCCTGGAGAACAGGAAATGCAGATTGCACAGGGAATGAATGGTCACTGGAAACACTATCAGTGTTATTCAGAGAAAGCGGGCACCCACCGTAGAGCAGGCCACTAGTGCTGTTGCCCGTTCTCAGGACCCTCACAAACTCCCTTTTCCTCATTATTCAGAGAAAGGTGAAAACCAGGAGAACTGGCAGGAGAAGAGAACAATATAGACCAAATAGCCGATTTGGAAAGTGAGATAAATGGGAGAATTTTTCTGGTTTGGCTATTTTGACCTAGAATTTTCACTTCTCCAGTCATTCTCCTGAGTTTCGCCTTTCTTTGAATAGACCTAACGGTCTCTGGATACACAGGGAGCCAGGCCCGACGTAGACCCTGAAGTCGACAGGAAAAGAAATGCATATGACACATACACAAAGTAAGGATCTACTTTGAATTTGCTGAGGCTGCAGAAAAAGAACTATGCATAATAAACGTAGGTTCTGCAATAAAACATGAATTCAAATAGCATTTAAACACGATGAGCAAAAATGATCAGAAATTATCTCAGCACATGGGGCTCCATTGTTTTGAAAGGCAAAAACTGTATGTTGTTTCCCCGACGACCTCCAATGGGTGATATTTGCTAATCTTTTTCATAGACATACATTATGATGTTATTTCACCAAATGAGTGTGACTAGTGTATGGATTCTTCTTTCTGTTGATTGCGTTATTTGTTTATGGCGGTGTAAGTGGATTCATGTGAAATATCGTCAAAGCTAAATTAATGAAAGATGAAATGTAATTCTAATAACATAAGGCTGCACAACTGATAACCTTTTGCTAATGGGTAAATTCAGCTGTCACAATAAGGTGTTTCAGTGTTATTATATGCATGAGCGTTGGATCTGACAATATATGAAATGCACTTGCCAGTATGTCATCATCCTCAGACAGATTTAGGTCCATATGTCTTCCATGTGTTTTCTGTTGAAAAAACGCATTTATTACAGTAGCCTGCCTGCCACAGTGAGTTATTCTCTATCGACTGAAGCCAGAATTGTGAGATGGGTTCAAACAGGTAATATAACAGTATTTTTGCCTTCAGGTTAAATACATTGTGTCCTATCAGTAGATATTTTATTTTTCTCCATTTGACGTGAAGCATATAAAGGAAGAAAAAGACATATGTAATATTACCACCTGTGAAAGTTAGATTTGATCCAGCTATGCGGCACAGTGAAAGATCATGCATGAATCATCCTAGGATTCAACCAGAATATAGAGAAAGGAAAAGAAGATACAACTATGCGTATACACACGCACACACACAGCATGACCAAAGAGGGATTGTTTGGCTCAGGAGCATTTTGTAAATGATATATTTCAACCTATTTGCTGTGTGTACTTGATTAATGTTTTGGTAATGGCGTCCGTCACTGGTGTCTGCGAAAATCGTAACTAATCCTGTAACAATCTCTACAATAAAACAGTAAGGGCTGGCGTGTTCTTCGCCAAAAAAACATTCTGCGCATGCGCGCGCAATCAGCGTATTGCTGGCTATGCGCGCATCCAACCGTCAGAAACAGTCAGACGGCGGAGTGTGGAATACGTGTGCTCCCAGCGTAGTGCGCGAAGGACACAAAAAAATCCAATCCATTGGAGAGAAGCTGTGCACACAGCGCCTCTCCAATGCATCGGATTTGTTTGTGTCCCTCATGGATCCCCCCTGCCCAGAGTCTCCCCCAGTCTGCCAGCCATATTACCAGTCTGCCATGCACAATACCAGTCTGCCAGACATATTACCAGTCTGCCATGCACAATACCAGTCTGCCAGCCATATTACCAGTCTGCCATGCACAATACCAGTCTGTCAGCCAACTTACCAGTCTGCCAGCCTTATTACCACTCTGCCATGTACAATACCAGTCTGCCAGCCATATTACCACTCTGACACGCACAATACCAGTCTGCCAGCCAAATTACCAGTCTGCAATGCACAATACCTGTCTGCCAGCCATAAACCGGTCTGCCATTTACATTACCAATCGGCCATGCATAATACCAGTCTGCCTTGCACATTACCAGTCTGCCAGCCATAATACCAGTCTGCCAGCCTTATTACCAGTCTGCCATGCACAATACCAGTCTGCCATGCACATTACCAGTCTGCCAGACATATTACCAGTCTGCCATGCACAATACCAGTCTGCCAGCCTTATTACCAGTTTGCCAGTTTTTACCAGTCTGCAATGCACAATACCAGTCTGCCATGAACAATACCAGTCTGCCAGCCATATTACCAGTCTGCCATGCATAATACCAATGTGTCATAATACCATTGTGCCTAACTACCAGCCTGACATGCCATGCATACCACGTGCCATTATATATACTCATAAAGTAAATATACGCATAGTGTATACGCTACAAAAAAAATGGCCGCCCAAGCCCAACACAATCTAAGGGGCCCCATGAGTTTACAATCTATCCCATGAGTTTACAATCTAAGGGGTCCCATGAGTTTACAATCTAAGGGGTCCCACGAGTTTACAATCTAAGTGGTCCTGTTCCTGTGAGTTTACAATCT
The DNA here is from genome assembly GCA_009667805.1 of Leptobrachium leishanense. NCBI lineage: Eukaryota > Metazoa > Chordata > Amphibia > Anura > Megophryidae > Leptobrachium > Leptobrachium leishanense. The sequence continues at coordinate 74,884,268 of CM019065.1, forward strand.
AAGAGGGTCCTGTTCCCGTAACCTTACAAACTAAGAGGGTCCTGTTCCCATGAGTTTACAATCTAATAGGGTCCTGTTCCCGTAACCTTACAGACTAAGAGTGTCCTGTTCCCATGAGTTTACAATCTAAGAGGGTCCTGTTCCCATGAGTTTACAATCTAAGAGGGTCCTGTTCCCGTGAGTTTACAATCTAAGAGGCTCCTGTTCCCGTGAGTTTACAATCTAAGAGGCTCCTGTTCCCGTGAGCTTACAATCTAACAGGGAAGAGGAACCTGCTCCAATATATAAATGCCCTTGTAATGCGCTGTCAGCTGTGCGCGCACCCATCAGAGCTGCTCAGTTGGCCCTCCTGTTGCGGATGGGATGGCGATGGACACGTTACAAGCGCGTTTATATAGAGATACTCTTGGATAGGACATTGAAAAACAAATATGTGGACATGAATTCTGAGCTGGCGACAACAACTATAGACTGCCCTCTGGGCAGACTTTCCACCTAGTCAATTAATAAATTAATTAATTTATTTTATTTATAAAGGATTTTACCAGGAAGGATACATTGAGATTTCTCTCGTTTTCAAGTATGTCCTGGGTTCAAGAACATTGAATTGTTACAGAAGGTACACAATACAATAAAATGCAAGATTATTGGTTGGTTAATCAATAGTATTTTTCTATGGCTGGTTGGTTTACACGCTATAGAAGCTTTAGTAGAAAACCAGGAAACAAAGGAAAAAAACAACAGGAGAGTAAGTCATAGAGAGAGAAATGAGAGTGACATGAAAATATAATACAAAACAGTCCCAGGGAGTGAAAAGTGGAGCATTGATGAGCTGAGGAAGTGGGGACAATGACATGAGAAGCAACATGGCAAGGAACAGACAGACAGACAGGGGGCAAGTCAGGCAGAAACACTTGGGAACATATTTCTCTCACTATTTCTGCAGAGGGAGCTACATTCCCATTCGTCCCACTCACTGGGGGTTATTTAGAGAGCACCGAAATGTCACCGACATTTCAGTGCTCTCTCGTTCCCTGCACTTCCCTGCACTTTGGGGAAACAAAGTTCCCCACCCTGCAGTGAATTCAGCATTCACCACAGAGTCCCCAAAGTGCAGGGTAAACCCGCCACAAGGCCGCCGAAAACCCGCCACAAGGCCGCCGAAAACTCACCAGAACCGCTGTAAAAAACACATCAAATACACCGGAAAAAGCCGACGTGCCGCTGATCACAGCACAGACCAGCCGCCGGAAAAAGCTGAGAAGCTGTCGAACGGGTTAAAAACAAAAAAACTATTCGCTTGAGGCCAGAGTCAGACGAATGCAGTCTGAGCGCAATCTGCGTGCGTGCATAACGGACAGACATACTGATGGAAGATACTGTAGACACCACACGGTCCGTTTTTTCTGACGGACATAGAAAAAAAAAGGAAATTATGGGAAATAAAATTAATATGAAAAATGCTAAAAATGTGAAAAGGATATGAAAAGGCATTTTGTGCGTTAAGATGCTGGACATCGCAAATGCGCTGCGTCTGACATCTCATCACTCACACAGAACGCTACGCGTGCGTACTTCGTGTGTGGGTCTCTATTGATCATGAGTCTATGCTACGACGGACGTTAAACTGTGCGGCGGCAACACGGACGTGATAACTGCGTTCGTCTGAGGCTAGGGTCAGACGAATGCATTTTTCACGTCTACCGTCAAAATGTGCGTCCATGCGTCCAGACGCACTTTTTCACGGAGGATGCGATAGCGGTCATACGGTGCGCAATTACGGCCGTGATTTTTGACAGAGCTAGAAAAAAAAGAGGAATCTGAGTAACCAAAGTTTGCGTCTCTGGACGTTATGTAGGCCGGACATGGTGCAGCGCCTAACGTCTCCTAATCACGCACACATGCCGCTATGCCGACGCAGCGCACTCTGTATATCAGTACTAGCGGTTCGATGTTCTCGAAAAAATGCGTTCGTTTGACGCTTGCGTTGCACGGCCAAACCTTCGTGCGGCCGTCCTTTGTATATTGGCCGTCATTGGACGTCATTTGCTGCTACCACGGCCGTAATAAAGTGCGGCTCAACGCACGTTCGTACTGCGTTCGTCTGACCCCAGCCTTAAAGTGCCAAAATTGAAACGCTATTTGCAAAAAACTACTGAACAAAAATGCCTGGAATTTACATATGCGGTGCTATGAATGATAATAAAAAGGGCTGTCACAGAAAAAAGAAAAAACGCTTTTAAAAAAATATATATTTTGCCAAAAAATTCCCCAAAAATGCCTAAAAGATCCTAAAAAATCTATAAATAAAGAGACTTTTCACTACAGGTTAAAATAATAAACGGTTTATTAGATATTGAATTAAAATGGGAATATTTTTAACATTGAAGCCTATGGGGTTCGCCTTGAATAAACCTGTCGAATGAAAATACCGAACAGCAGGGCACTTTGGCAACTTTTCTCAGCTGTTCGGTGTTCTGTGAATAGATTGACCATTGCTTCTCTAAGGGGGATTTCACTGCCTTCAGACAGGCACCGTACTGGCTGGCAATTCGTCAAAATTTCGCAAACTGCCTGCTCTCTGAATAGCTGAATGGCCCCGGAATGTCACTGTACAGGGAAATTCCCTGTTCGGTGACATTTCGGGGCCAGATCAGCTCTCTCTGAATAACCCCTACTGAGAAGCATTTATTTAGGTGTTCAGTCGTATATTTCCTTATTAATTCACAATTAATATATGATATTTATTATTATAATGATTCTATAAACCCAAGCCCAAATAAAGGCCCCATTCCAACCCTGGTGTAACCGTAACCAGAACTGTAGTAAACTTCTCAGAGCCATTGAAGTCTATGGGTTGCTAAGGTTGTAACAGCTCTGGTTACATTTACACCAAAGTTGGAATAAGGCCCTACATATATAAACCCTAACTTCAAATTAGCATGTGGGCTGGTGGGATAGTTGTGAGATGACAGTGGTATGTTGAATGAAAGAAATATTGGGGAGTTCTCACATTTTTTAAGGACTTGACCACAGTTACAGGCACTTATACAGCGCTGACAGATTCCTCAGCGTTTTACAATGGGGTAAGCACAAACACGGGACATAATAATTAAAGATACATTAGGTGCAGACGACCCTGCCCGTAGGATAATTGTCCTGCTAAAACAGCGCTCCAAACAAGTGTTCAGCAAGACACCACGTGAGCTTACAATCTAAGGGACAAAGGTATATGAAACAAGAGGAACGGGGGGGGGGGGGGGGGGGGGGGGTGGTGCAGTTGATGGCCAGAAATAAGATTTCATGGGAAGGGCTAGAATCTTGGGCTAATTAGGGTGGTTTGCAAAGTGGAAGCAGCTGGAAAGGAAGCTACAAATTTTAGACCAGCACTAGGTGGACAGAGTCCAAATGCAGGCCCTGCGGCTAGGGGTGTTGCTAGATGGATGCTGTGTGAAGAAAGTGGTTGCAGAATTACAGAGGGTGGGTTGTGTATGTCAGGTATTATACAATATGGTAAGGGGTTGGGGAGGCAATATGATAGCAAGGGTTTAACAAAGCAGAGCAAAAAGTTAACAAGAAAACAATCAGCCAAAATATTAATACATAGATGCAAGCATAAAATATGAGAGGAAAAAACGAACAGAACAGAGCGGGGCTAATTGGACCACTCCACAGGGCATAACCCAAACAATTTACATGAAAAAACAGGTGTGCACGAAGTGCACCAAGAGTGGCAAGGAGGTAATCTTTATGTCACGGTCCGAACCCCCAGACCCTCTGACGCCCCCTTTTGTTTACCTTTTTTGCATATTCTGCATTACCTATGCAGATTCCAGGACTTTGTTTTTTCCCATGCTCAGTTCTGGACTTAGGTTCTGTATGCTAATCTTATCAGACTGATCACCTGCACCTTATCCAGCCTGATCTACCCTGTATATAAGGAGGTCACTCCCTTTGAACTGGACTTCCTCATTGAAGTTAGAACCCTGAACCATACAGACCTGTATCCTACGTGCTCTTTGCTCCTGTACCCCTTGGATCCCTATCTACTGGACTTACCTTCTGATTACCCTCTGGACTTGTTACCGGTAAAACCCTCTGGAGTACCCATCTGATTTCCTTCTAAGACCCCCATCTGGAAACCCTCCTGTGTACCATTCCCACCTCTGCTATACCGGTAACCCCCATTCATTTACTACCAGTTCCTCCTTATCTGGACTTTACGTGTATGACCCCTGGCTATGGACATTGGAGTATTCTGCTTTCTGTGTACCTCGACCTCGGCCTGAAACCTGACCACGATTATTGCCTAGCCCCTTTTCTGTATCATGCCACAGACTCTAGTTTAGTTTTCTTAGTTTTTCTGTTTTCATTTCCTGCTTATATTTCAGTAGTTATTCCTTATTCAGTTTCCTCCTGTGTCTTTTTCATCCTGCTTTGTCCTTTCTCCTTTTCGTTCTGCTAATTGCCTCCCTCTTCATTCTCAGACAACCTATTTCATTTGCTTCTGCTTTTTGTGTTTCATTTTAAATAAATCTGTTTATCCCCGCAACCTGCATATTTTCATTATGGCTCACTGCACATTGGGCTCACACCCGCAATCCTTGCAGGGTTCACATGACACTTTATTAATTAAAAAAGGTCACAAACCAACAAGGTGAAGCAATTCTAATTGAAATTGGTCAAAAATTAGTAGAAAGGCAAAAGGTACCACATCCGATATAAATTGTCCAAAGGACATACACAAGTAGGGAGTAATAACTGCCTATACCTCGGTGGTTCAAGCCACCTACAACCAATATAAGGAGAGCTGAAGGGAAACCCAACATACAATGCCATAAAGGAGACCAATCAATAAGAAGAGACAAGGTAACTTTTAAAAACAATGGAGAGGCATGACTCAACGCGTTTCGCCCATACCGGGCTTAGTCTAGAGCTGAAGTGCCTGTCTGACTCACCCCAATATGTACAAAGATGATAATGAATTAATTGCGTGCAGCTGGCGTCCGTACCGTTCCATGATGTAAGGTGGCAAAAGAAATCCTTCCGGGTACGCCACGGGTCACATGATAAGCAAGGCCAAAATGCTAAAAGGATACCAAACACCTAGCAACCATAGTAAACAGCATAGTGCGAGAACAGGGGTTTCTGATAATCATAAGAACCGCCTCTGGTAAGACAAAACCAGTTGACTAAGTACGCAATAAAACCAGATAGTACACCAAACCACGGCCAGACATTAACCTGTGATGTGATACAAAAAAAGGTATATATATACCGCTGTACGTATCGAAAGTACAAAGGAGGGGCCCTAGTGGTGATGAATCGCACTGACTATGTGAGGGAAGTCAATAGACAGCTTAATGACACGGACACATATGTTGTGAGTCATATTGGAGCAGTTTTTCAACTAGAGAAATCTATAGAATTTTTGGTTTTGGAGGCGGTGAGGCAGAATCTCATTGACGATGATCTGGGGGCAGCCAGGAGACCGATGGGACCACATGAGCTGGGGCACTATATATATATCCATGTGAGATGGGGCACTATATACTGTATATCAATGTGAGTTGGGGCAATATATATCTATGTGAGCTGAACACTATATATCCATGTGAGCTGGGGAACTGCATATATCCATGGGAGCTGGGGGCAATATATATCCATGTGAGCTGGGGGCAATATATTACATGTGAGCTGGGAGGGGGGGGTAACCTGGACCCATGGTATGGAAAGGGTTTGCAGGGCTGCGCAGATGGGGTGCCACGTGTGTCCTGCCAGCATGGAAAGGGTGCACTGGGCAGCCCGCACCTGGGTTACCCTACACTGCATAGCTACAAGGGGTATGTGCTGGGAGAGGGGTACCCTGGGCCCCTGGTATGGAACGGGTTCGCAGGGCTCATGAGCCACATGAGGACAGACCCTGTGCAATGTTCTGGGGAGAGTGAGTGTAATGAGCACAGCTTGCGATTAGGTGCGTCTCTGCTTGTCACTGCAAACCCAACACCAGCTCGTAGCCAAGACTGGTAGAGTGCCCCCCCCCAAAACCTGTGTCTGGATCCGCCCCTGCGTGGTGCCCTAAGGACTACAGGAGGTAATACTCGTGGCGGCGTGTAAGAACTACTATGAGTATCATTGAGGGTAGTGTTTCATTCTGGGAAAGATGTCGATGTAGCACTTGCCCCAGAATCTACCGCTAAAATGGGGATGCTACGGAGAAACCTACAAGCGCGGGTTTTCCCCTTTAGCATCCCCATTTTAGTGTTAGCTAGGGAACAGGGCCCAAGATTGGCAGTTTTGGAGATACTCTGTCCTAGTCGTCTACCCTCTACTATTTGGCCCTTGTCAGAAGCGCTCAGATCTTTTTGCTTGTCTATTGTTGCTGATACCAACACATTAAATTCAAGACCTGACTGTCCACTTGCTGCCTAATGTATCCCACCCCTTGACAGACATCATTGTACCCATATAATCAATGTTATCTGCTTCAACTGTCAGTGGTTTTAGTGTTGTGGCTAATCAGTGCATGTACGTGCATACATACATACATGTTTCACTGGTTTGTTTATAAATTTATAGAAATAAGTATTTCCATCTGAAGCTTGGAGTAAATTATTTTCTATAAATCTTTTGTTATTCTTAGAAAAGCAATTAAAAATGAAAATAGGGAAAAAAAGACCTACTCATACTTGACGAAACTACCCCTTTCTAAGTACATTTGTACCTGGTTTTCATAGATTGTGTTTTGTTTCATCTAGCCGAAATCAATAATGTTACATGCACAGCAATTCAGCAAATACCAGCAAAGCACCTGCCATCTATATCGCGTTCGTGATTCCATGCAAGAAAACAGCACGGAGCAGGTTTAATCCAGTGGCCTCCACTAACACTATCAGGGTTATTCAGAAAGAGGTGAAAATTCTAGGTCAAAGTAGCCAAACCAGAACAATTCTCCCATTCATCTCACTTTCCAAATCGGCTATTTGGTCTAGATTGTTCTCTTCTCCTGCCAGTTCTCCTGGTTTTCACCTCTCTCTGAATAACCCTGTATGTAATGACTTCACTTCACTGTTCACTGGAGGTGAAGACTATGGATGGACCAAGACTCAAAAATTAATCCTGGGGCAATGGGGAGAGGGTAGCCCTAAGAACAATGTGCAATGTTCTGATTTTGCTTCGACGAGCTCCAATTTCAAATAAATCTGTGAATTTTTTTTACTGTATACAAAATTAGGTAAAAAAAAAAGCAATAAAATGAATACTCAAACAAAGTAGAGCGTACACGGTGTGCGAGGTTTGGTACCTAACCAGGTCTGGGGCCTTAACTAGGACGCACGGCTGCCTAAAAGAAGAGGTCCCTCCCTGCAAAAAACAGTTAGAAAAAATATATATATACTTGTTACCTTACCTAATATAAATTATGGTAATATAATAATTTTTATATTTAACTTAATTGTATTTCAATAAATTAAATATTAATCTAATATTATTCATTTTAATAATATTTAATTTTTTTATACTTATTTGTGAGTTATACTTTGGAGCTCTGTGATACCCTCATACACACTGCACATTACTGAGGTTTTTTTTTTATGTGGAGCTCTCTGAAACCCTCATGCACAGTGCACATTACTGTGAGTTGTAATGCTGTGGAGCTCTGTGAAACACTCATACACACTGCACATTACTGTGAGTTTTATTGCTATGAAACTCTGAAAAGCTCATACACACTGCACATTACTGTGAGTTTTATTGCTGTGGAGCTCTGTGATACGCTCATACACACTGCACATTGCTGTGAGTTTTATTGCTATGGAGTTGAAATTGTCGACCTGGAGAGGTCCATTACGTGCTGACGGGGGTTGAGGGGTGAAGGCTGGGGTCAGACGAGTGCACTTTTCACATCCGTCTGACCGCACTGTTTGCTGTCAGTTGTAGTTTTTCAAAGGAGTCAATAGAGAACACACGAAGCACGTGCTCACTTTTTCACGCACAGGCAACACATGTTGCAACGGACGCAAAAATGGCATCAACGTGAAAAAGCTACACGAACGTAGAGAAATCCCTGCATACAGCTTTTTTTCTTTTTCTCAACATCAAAACTAACTGATACAATATAACTGATGAGCCGAACATCCCCGTGTTCGGTTCACATTCGAACTCGAACAATTTCAAAAGTTTGAGTTCGGACTCGAACACGAACCGAACTCAATACAAGTCAATGGGACTCGAAAGTTCGAATTTTAGAGTGCCCTCCATGAGGGCATACTTGCAAGATATTTGCTATAAAAGGTGTATGGGGTCCGGTTAGTGCCCTGGGGGACAGGAAACAAGGACAAAAAGTTTTAAAAAAAAGTTTTTACAGGAACAGTGAGTTTTCCATGAAATAAAGGTTGAGAATAAAAACAAAAAATTCCTTAAAATATCGTGCCTAGGAGGTCCCCATAACCTGCCCGTGAAGTGGTGGATTTGTAGGATGTATAGAAACATTTAAAAACAAAAAAATGACATTTCAAATTACGGTAAATGGTTTTCCTTTAATCTATTCTTAAACAACTGCTTAGGGCAGCAGTCTGTATGAAAAGAGGAGACATTTTAGGACACGCAGAACAGGTTTAGTGATTTTTTGGCTAAATTATGGTGAAACTTATGCAGGCTTTGGATGAAAGTAACAATAGGTGCTTTAAAATTGGGTCTTTAGTGTCGGCAACAGTGCCGTCACACCGTAACCCCTCTGTGGTATTGTGGAAGAATGCAGGGTTGGACCCTGCAGTCAAATATTAAAATGATATGAATCTGGTATAGGTGTCAGTGGCAGTGCACCCAAATATTGTGCCTTTGGTAGCAGCAAGTGCCTTCACACCGTAAGTAACCCCCTGTGGTATTGTGGAAGAATGCATTGGTGGAGGTTTTGGTAATGCAGAAGAGATCCCCGATCTATTCAGTTACATCAGCAGCTATAACAAAACCGGGTCAGCGATGTTTAAGCACTTGTACTGCGCTACTGTATATGGTGAGAATTGGCACACACCAGTAGCAACAGGAAGCAAACAGAACAGGCAGGAAATACACAGAGAATAGTCAAATGGCAGGCAAAGTCGGCAACAGATCGGGTCCTCAGAACAAGCAGGGTCAGTAACAAGTATACAAACTGATTCGGTAAGCTAGCGATGCGGGAATAAAGGCTGAGACACACTGAGCGTGTAGCAACACACAGCGTAGCGAAGCGAAGAGAAGCAAACATTTTGCAGGCTTGACTTCACTCCATTCCGCCGCGCAGCGTGTCTACACTACATTACGTTTGCGTCTCACCGCACTGGACAGGAATCCACTAACTAAATTAAAATGTACACACAAAACCATTTTATTTTCACAAAGCACATGTTATATAGGCAAAAAACAGTTTCTACTGAATAAAATACATCAAAAATTACTGTTAATTTAATAGGAATAGTATAAAAATATAAAAAAAGGTAACTGTCGAACGACCGATGTTCCATGCGAACTCTGAACAGATTGAACCGAACAGCTCATCCCTAAATATAACCACAATCTCATCCGTTACAAAGTGCATCCGTTACGGTGCGCAATCAGTGCACTCGTCTGACCTCAGCCTAAAATATGTTTTTACATAGGGTGGTGGTGGGGTCCGTCATGGATTCCTGTACCTGGGACCTGAGGTTTCTAGTTATGCCTCTGGTGGACACAAATTAATCTACTCACAAAAGCTTAGATAGTTTAGACCAGGGGTCAAAATTTGCACTCGCCCCCTCGCAATTTGCAAGTAGAATTTGGGGGAGAAAATTGGGGCTGTAATTGGAATGCCAGCGTCGGCATGGAGCCGTCACTGACATTCCCTTTCAGACGCTACTGTCTGCTCCAGTGCATAGCAAGGAAGGAGGGGGGCGGCGCCGCAAGCAGGGACGGATGTGCTTTCACATCTTCCCAGCGTCTGCACTCAGTCAGCTTCCGGGTGGTCTGTGTCACGTGTGCTGACCCAGAGCCCAGAATGTTCGTGCAGAAAAAAAAAGGCCAGGTGATCGGATTCTCCCCCTCCTGATTTTAACACTCAGCTGAGCAGAGGTATGTGTCATGGGGGGGATCTGCTGCATTCATGCTGTTTAACCCCTGCAAGGCCAGAGAACTGAACAGATTCTCTAATAAACTTTTATCTATCCCTCCTGCTTTCCTGTCAACCTATCTGGTAGAATTTATGTATGTATGAGTGTGCGCGTGAGCTGTGTGTGTATATGTGCGCGTGAGCTGCGTGTGTGTATATGTGCGCGTGAGCTGCGTGTTTATATATGTGCGCATGAGACCTGAGTGTGTATATGTGCGCGTAATGGGCCATGGTAGTCCAGATGCCAAAATCACGAGTATAGCAGTACGTAGTGATACCTTTTTATTGGACTAACGGTCCAATAAAAAAGGCATCACTACGTACTGCTATAGTTGTGATTTTTTTATATATATGTTTATTATTGAAGAGGTCATTTACACATCCCAGCAATTCAAAGAACTGCATCAGAGCTCATGTGCTACATTCCTCATATGCAGCACAGAACTCTGGGAAAGATATGCAAATGACATCTGCAATTTCTAATTTTTTTTCGCATCCTGGGTATATATATATATATATACTGAGGAAAGCTCCTGAGTGGTGCTGATACAGTAATATTCCATGTGTATGAGCGTAATGCATAGTGTGTATGAGCGTATCAGAGCACCACAGCAATAAAACTCACAGAAATGTGTCATGTGTATGAGCGTATCCCGGAGCTCCACAGCAATTAAGCTCACAGAAATGTGTCGTGTGTATGAGCGTATCCCGGAGCTCCACAGCAATGTGTTGTGTGTATGAGCGTATCCCGGAGCTCCACAGCAATGTGTCGTGTGTTTGAGCGTATCCCGGAGCTCCACAGCAATGTGTCGTGTGTTTGAGCGTATCCCGGAGCTCCACAGCAATAAAACTCACGGTCATACACACCGCACATTACTGAGTTTTATTACTGAGGTGCTCAGTGATACGCTCATACACACTGCACATTATTTTCCTTTATGTTTACATTGCTTTGTTATATTGAGGGTGTGTTTAGGGGCGGAGTTATGGGTAGGGGTTGGGTGGGGCAACTGGCGGCGAGTAACTCTTAAGGCCTGGCTAGTAGCTCAGGACCTGAAATTTTGAGCCCTGGTTTAGACTGTTATCCCTTCAGAAAGTCATATGTGGCTCTTTGGTACATTCTCCACTTGACTTGTAGTAGATCCCTAAAGGAGTTGCTAATGCTTACTAGCCCTTCACTTAAAATGGCCCTCTGTCCAGAATCTGTACTGGTATTTCTGGTGGCAGCCCAGCCTGTCAGGAAAGCCATAGCTTCTCAGATCCTGCTCAAGAACCTCATGGGTCTGAAGCCAAAGATTTTGTTGGGTTTCTGACACTGCCCATCCATCTGATGTTCTGTTTGACCATGCCCCATTCATCTCACCCCTGTGCTGCTAGATCCATTCTCTGAATTATTGTCTGTCTGGATCTGTGCACATAGAAATGTGGACACAGGACACATCAGGACGCTTCTTATGGACAATTCTTCTTCTCTGGTGCCACGCAGAATGAGATGGCCCAATCCCACATGATACCAAGTAGAAAAGGAAGCACAGGGCACACTGGGAAAGAATTTTGCTAGTCTTTACTGGGGACACATCTCACACAACGTTCTGGCCATGTATCAAGGCTTTCCCAAGTGATACAGGGCCAAAATGTTGTATGAGATGTGACCACCAAAATTCGTTCGTAGAGTGCCCGATACATCTTTTTCTAATAGGATACTGTAACATATTTTCACATTTCTATAACTCAGAATTTTTCTTATTGTAAAAGGAACAATATCTCGCCACAAAATGCCTCCAGCCAGTGTCTGAGATCACGGTGCTTGATGGCCAGCACGTCAGCTTTCCATTGGTTCTGTTTGGGGTTTTTGAGTCTGGCCTTATAGTTCCATTGGCCCCTATGTTACTCTGGACTTCCTGTCACATTATTATGTAAAATCCTTTCTTTTTCAGCCAGAAGACCCTCAGCAAATGCAGAAGATGCAGTTTATTTCTGTAGCTGTAAGCTATAAGTAATATATGAATTTTTGCCTAAATGAGAACGTATGAATCTATTCATGTAAGTAGGATATTACGGCATTACTGCTCTAAGGTTTAAAAGGAACATCGGAGTTGTCTGCAACATTTAAAGCTTACATTACTTGTTCAGCGACCAATCTCACGCATGAATAGCTCAATCATGTTAAAGCTTCATTCACAAACATTCGTGGAACCAGTGATGAAGTGAAGCATTAAAAACGAGTTCCTGACATTTGCATGATTTATTTAACCATCCTGTGCCACCAGCGACTTTACAAGCGTGGGCCTATTCGCTAAACTGGGAACTCTAATAAACTGACAACAGATTAATATACCCGATGCCGCCCAAAACACCTAAATAGATGAATGGGAAAATTCATGAAAGTTGACTATTTCTTTTGCCAAACCCTTTAATTCCTCAGCCCTATCTGCAATGTAGAAAGACCTCTGGCACTATTCCCTAGTTGGAGTTAACGTTAGTGTTCAGATGTGTAAGTGTTACCGCCGGGATAAGTGACTTTAACGCAAGCCCCCCATATTGCATTCCGTACGTTAAACCCCTAACTAAGACACTAAGTTTATCGGTTTTTGCGCCAGCTTCCACGAGCTTACTTTGCTTTGCGCATCCTATACTTGGCATGGGGAGCACAATAATTAATTAGCATTTCGATAAGTAAGGTATTATAAAGTGCTAGCGCTAATTGCCGTTGGAATGTGCAAGGGAAATTTAAGCTACTCCTAAAAGCTGGTGTTAAAGGATTCTGCATTTGCAAAATCATTTAACACCTCCTAAAAAAATCCCCCAATAAATCAGATACTCACCTCTCATCACGCGGAGAGAACGGTGGCCTGATCCGCCGCTTCTTCTGGCCGCGAGCAGAGTGAGACTGGAAGCAAATGGTTCCAGATAAAGGCACCTCCTGTCATGGGAACATTTATAAAACTAAAATGCTAATCTGAAAAGAATTATATTAAAATAAAGTATAAAATCAAGTTTTATTCGTTTATTTATTCATTTTTGTTTAACACAAGTTTTCAGCAGCAGGGAAAGGGGGGGGGGCGCTCCAGATTTCTGTGTCTACAGGCTCCAGTGATATAAGGCAGACCCTGTTTGCAGCTCTGTTATACACCTGCACACTTCAAATATTCTGGTCTGCTTCCTCAGGTTCAGGCCTAATTGGCCTATGCAAGATTCCATCCCCAGCAATCACAGTCATTTCGGTGTGCTCTGATTCGCCACACTTCTGTGAGTCCAATTCGCTGACCCTGCAGTAAATTCAGGCAAATCGGCCGCCGAATACCGCTTGTTCGAGCTTGCTTACATGTCTCCTACACGCCAGCCATCAGAAATTTTGGGGCCCCTTACTGACCCTCAGAATGCCTGCCCCCCATTGTCCCCTCTTCCCAAAGAAAATCAATATTTACTGTGAATCGTTATCACATTACAGAATGTTAGTCCCAATACCTTAAAATCACACATATTGCTCGCACAACAGCGCATTTAACATAAAATAGTATCTATCTGGTTCAAATAATTTAAGACCGTATGAAATTGTGATTAAAAAATAATATGAATCAAGATCGTATTACAGAGTTTTCCTCCCAATACCTTAAAATCACATAAAATGTGTATTAGTGCAAACAAAGTAGCATAAAAGTATAATTAGATTATTCCACTGGTTAAGAATAACTCACTGCCTTTACCGTTGAAGGTCTATTGCTGTAGATCCTGTGACAGGATCCACAGCAATAGATCTCCAACCAGTAAAGGCAGTGAGTCTGAGAGTACACAGGATCCACAGCAATAGAACTTTAACAGTAAAGGCAGGGAGTATGATCGTACACAGAATCCACAGCAATAGACCTCTAATGGTAAAGTCAATGAGTAAATGAAGTGTTAGATTGTCCACCAGTTGCTCGGGAGTTCATAAGTTGATAAAAAGTTCATAAATGTTTTTGAAATTGATGTTAACAACATATGTTTTGGGGAATATTCGTACTTGATAAGACGCCATCTGAAATGAAAACAAAGAGAATGATGGGTGAGCCCAGTATTGTCAAAAATGAATAGACTTGGAGAGTTTCATTAATTTTATGAACAGCTACCAAAAGACTCTACCACAGTTTTTGACTACTACAGGATGAGCCTTCATACATTTGAACACATTTTAATAGTAATCACACAATAGTAAAGAGCAAACTTGAACAAAGATACATATATACATATCTTAGAGTACAGATCCCTGTATGATGGCTTTTCCTGTCTTCATCCACCATGTATAACCACAATAAACAATATAAGGATCACTCTACAAAACACAAACAAAACAAAAACCACATATGGAAATATGGCAAAACGCTGCTAAATAAAGGGCCGAATATTGGTAAGGAACAGCAAAAATTATTACATAAAAACACAGCACATTCAATTCCGACACGTTTCGTCACTCTAGTGTGACTTTCTCAAGAACAGTGTCCATATGTCTTTATTTATTTACTATTCCGGGAAGCTGTTTTGATCCTAATGTCCCTTCTTTCTATTGGGTTGGCTCCAGCACCATCTGATGGCTGAGTATTATATTTGATGTGCCCAATTCATGTCTTGATCTTGTGAACATTTTTATTAGCAGGGGCTCTATTTGCTATACTGCATTTTGCCATATTGGCCTATGTGGTTTTTGTTTTGAAGAGTCATCCTTATATTGTGTATCGTGGTTATTTGAAGTCATTTTAAATGCAACTGGCCCAGGTCGTTCGTCTTGAAGCAGAAAATCCCAGTCGAATGGAAGCAGTTTCTAGTCTCTAGTCAGGTGTTATCATTATTATTATCCTTTATTTATATAGGGCCACAAATTTTGCATCGCTTTACAAGATCAGCATACAAGGAGTTGATACATTAGAATACCACACATGGATAATATGGCCTGATTCAGGGGGACACTGATCCCAAGGGAATTTACAATCTGAGAAGTCCAAGTATTTTTTAAGGTAGGCACACCCATATCGTTAGGTATCTTTCCCAAGGACACTCGCTGGTGGCATCTTCGGAGTGGGATCGAGTCAGCTTTCCATGATTGTAGATTAGTGACCTGGTGGTTAGGTTGAACCCACTTCTCATAAAGCCGAGCCTTGCTTCTCCACAGTTGTTTTGGAGGGATGTGCTGCACAGGATTTGACTTGCTTCTCGGTCGAAGGGCAGAGACTCCACAACTGATAGCGTGTGATTGGCAAGTATGTACCATTAGGCGTCTGGCCCAACGATACTTACTGGAGAGGAGCTCTGTCTGGGATTCGAACCTGGGTCTCCACATTTATAGAACAGAGGTGTTACCTCTACTCCATCCAGCAGGTACATCATCCGAAGTTGTATGACCAAAGTCGGATGCAATGGACACCATTCAACCTCCTCTTGTGTTGGGGTCATTAGTCAGGCATATACAGGTGACTACACATCCAATGGACGACCAGCCTATTTCTATGGCTAAAATCACTAACTCAAAAGAAGACTTTCCTCCCTCAATTAGATTCAAAATAGCAATGGAGAGACCACCTGCTCCAGGCTACCACTACCTCATCGCACATTATTTCTCTCTATCCTTTGAAACATAACAGTGGTCCCATCTGTAACTCTAAACCTTAGAGCACTGGACACGTCCTTCAAGCTAATTTTACTTCATTCCATGAAGCAGGATGATAAATGACTCAACGTCAAGTGCTGGAAAATGTCATTGTGACCAAGGAGTCCAGAGTGATTTCATTTGCCCTCAGTGTTCCATTGTTTTCTAAACATTGAAAGTACTTGGTTATGGAACTTCTTTACCATGTGAAAACAGCTTTGCATGAACTGGTAAGGATAGGGTCAAACGAATGCATTATTTGCAGCGACCGTCAAAAAGTGCGTCCGAACACATTGACGTATTTTTTCACGGAATGCACGAAAACGGTGACGACGACGCGCATTTTCGTGCGTGATTTTTTACGGATCATCAATAAAACACTTTTCGCGTCTGGACGTTATGTAGGCTGGACATTAGCAGCGTCTGTCATCTCCTAATCACGCACACAAGCCGCTATGCCGCCGCAGCGCACTCTGTACGTCAGTACTAGCGGTTCTGCGTTCTCGAAAAAATACATTCATTTTCCACTTGCGTTACGCGACCGGACTTTCGTGCGGCCGTACTTTGTATATTGACCGTCATTGCTCGTCATTTGCTGCTAGTGCGGCCTTGATTAAGTGCGCCTAAACGCACGTTAAAAATGCGTTAGTCTGACCCCAGCCTTAAGGAACATTTTGAAAATGAAGAGACAATCGATAATTATTATTACTTAGTACATATTGATGGCACCATCATGTTCTGCAGGAATAGAAACAAAAAGACATACGGGCACAGAAGGGACAGATTATCGTGTCTGTGGCATAGAAATCTAGAAATTACAGCTCTTTATATAAGAGCTCTGCTGGACGGCCGGAGAGCTTGCAATCTAAATGGAATTGCAATTGGACACAAAACAAGAGGGGACAGGGAAAGTTTGAAGCTAGTGGTGGCCTGGAGGAAGAGTAACAACTAATGGCAATTGCACAATACAAAAACAAGATTATAGTTATAGGCCATATTCCATAGTTGTCAGTAAGAGCATTACAGGAGATTTTACACATAGCTTTATACAGAATGTCTCCTGTGGTTATCTTCTTAACACCGGGAATCACTATTACACTCTTCCCACAGGCTGGGCTTTCGGCTCACGTATACGGATTCCCTGCATGAGGTTACTGTAAATTAACATCTCCTATACTTTGTATACAAGACGTTAATTTGCACCTACAATCAGAAACGCAGGCAATTTCAAGGTACCTTGCGCTTCTCCCCGTGAGACAGTATTTCACTGACAAATATTGTCTCCTCAAAGCAGGTGTTAGGTGATTTTGAATTTTCAAAATCACTTAATACCAATGTGAACCCTCCCAAAAAATCCCATACTCCCCTCATCCCACATTGGAGAGGGCAGTGCAATCCGCCTCTCCCTGTCGCCAGCAACAGAGAGCCAGAGAACTAATTGTTCCTAGTCTCCCTCAGTGATGCCGACGCGACACAGCACAATCTCATATGGCCAGGATGCACAGGGCTCCATAGAGTTCTATGCACTCCAAGAGCTGATACTGGAGGCGTTGCTCTGTGCCGCTATGTCATGCCACCTGCTGTAGGAGGCGGTTGTGTGAGGCGTGAGGTAGCAGCGGATGGGGAACTGGGGAATTGAGGCGAGGTATCAAAGAGGGCAATCCAAACTAAGTCTGGGGGCAGGCCAAAGGTCGAGGGCAGGTGGATAGCAAGCAAAGTCCAAAGAGAAAGCCAAGGGTATGGTAAACTGGAATTGGTCTTTAGAAGGTACTGAGCAGCAGGGATAACCTGGAGACAAATGAGCACCTCACCATTGAAGGTGTGAGTTTATATAGGGAGCTAATAGCAGGACTCCACCCCCCAGGGAGGAGTCATACGGGCCTCCAGCTGCAACCTCCATAGGCTAAGGGATCAACATGGGAACCACTCCCGGCCTAACCTGGAAGGAGCAGCACCACCCAGGCAGGAAAGTCCTCTCTTGGCTTCTGCCATCCCTAGCACTGGAGGCCACATCTCAACACCAAGACCACACGGCCGCCACCATGTTCAGGGCTGCAGCCTCCCACCCAGAAGGCAGGCCAGAGGAACCCGGGCCCGATGTCTCACACGTGCAAGAGAGCTGCGAGTGCCACTTGGCCGCCAGCATCACAGCACCACCGGCCAGACCTGACAGGCCGGAGCCCTGCCACCATGGCACCCTGCCTACTGGGACCTCCCCCATGCAGAGGTGAGTCCTGACACACTGCTGTTATCTGGCTAACTCGTGCTTTGTTCCAGGGCTAAGCACTACCAGAGAGCCTACTCCAGAAGAGATATGGTAAAATGGAGTCAGTAAATCTGCAGGCGCCATCTCCGTTTTGCCGACATCTATGAAATAGGGCCCTATGTTTTTAAACCTTAATATAGGACTATATTCTGTATTCCAAGCCTGGTGTAAACTTAACCAGTCAACTGCCCAACTTAAGAAATATTAATGGCTCTTGTTAACCCTACAACAGGCTTATAATACAGCCAGACTGTTTAAGGCTGTGGTCACATGAGCGTTTTTGAGAGCAGAAGGAACGTCCATGAGAGTGGATGTTCCGTCCCCTCTGACGCCCATGTGGCCACCTCGCTGAGTGCAGTTAGTACACTCAGCGCTACAAAGCTCAAGCCTCCTATGGAAGATCGCGCTTTGCAGGCCCGTCTTACGTCCGTCGTAGCTTTTTGACGGGAGGCTGAAAGCACGTCTGGTGGTAGTGTGTGCAACTAGTGCACACGCTACACTGTGTGGCTCTCCCCGTCGAGCCGTCACAAAGCTGTGACGGATGCAGGGCAGAGCAGTCACACAAACGTACTCAGTGCACTCGTGTCAACGCAACTTTAATCGGCTTGAACAGAGGCGTAAACAGAACCTTTATAATCATCAATGTTAAGGAGACACGCCATCGTGTCTAAAATGGGATAAGGGGTACCAGAGACATTGATTATTAACCCCTTCTGACCACCCCAGCCACTCTCGTTTTTAGTCAAGTGTGCCTTAAAGCTTACCATCTTCTCCTCCACGTGAACTCACACTACTCTATCGCAGGCTGATGACGTGTGCTGCAGAATGTGTCAGAAGCCATTGCTCAGATGATCATTGAGAGTGTAAGCATGCAGCCAATCGGATGCCACTCAATGCTTCTGCACCAAGAAACATTGAATGATCTGCTCTGGAAAACCTGTGCAAAACTAAACAGAATCCCGAAAGGCTGCCCAATGGAAGCTGATTGACTGTCTTTAGACCAGTGGGAAGACCTCTGCTATGGAAGGCTATCATAGACCCCAAAGGGAGAAGAAAGGGTGGTGGGCACTGAACACAGCAGAATGCTGGTCTAAGCTAGAAGTCTCAGACTCCAGCCCCCCAAGATGTTGGGTGCCTCCAATTATCAGAATTCTTTGAATGCAATAGATGGCCAGAGAATCATGGGAATTATTGTTCAGAAACATCTCGGTGACCCAAGTTTGAGATCCCTGGTCTAAGCTTCCTCCCTCTCCCGGCTGGGTGGAGTAGAGGTAACATCACTGCTCTGTGTGGAGAGAGCCTGTGGAGACATGGGATTGATTCCAGCAAGAGCACCTCTCCAGTAAGTGTCCTTGGGCAAGACACCTAACGGTACATACTCGCCACCTAAGACATACTTAAAAACGAGAGAAATCTCAATGTATCCTTCCTGGTAAAATACTCAAAAAAAAATAATAAAATCCTGTGACAGCTCTTCAAAGTGAGGTCTTACCAGAAGGCTGTCAATCAGCCGACAAGAGCAAAATAATAATACTAAGCGACTTCTAAAAGCATTTATCATAGTTTAGAGACTCATTGCTGGGAGTTTTATGGCTTTGCAGGCAGCTCTGATATACATCTGGACACCCCAAATATACTGGTCCTCTAAAAGGAAATTAGGGGGAAAAAAAGCTGCCCTCACCAATCTGCTGCCCTAGGCACAGTTGCTGACTCCTTTTCCTCTATTTCTTTTCAGAAAACATTCATTGAGATTTCGCTTGTTTTCAAGTATGTCCTGGGTGGCGAGTATTTACCGTTAGGTGTCTTGCCCAAGGACACTTACTGGAGAAGTGCTCTGGCCGGGATCAAACCTGTGTCTCCACAGTTATAGAGCAGTGATGTTACCTCTACTCCACCCAACCAGCCATTCATTATTCTATTTATATTTCCAGTCTTTGGTGTTTTGCAAACTTTTTCCTTTTTTCGTTTCATATGTCTATTCTTTGGAAGAGTAACACATGATATCGTAGCGTGATACTGTCACAGTCTCCTATTTTCACATTGTTCTTTATGTAAGAACACACGCACCTCATCTATATACCCTGTTAGAAAGCAGCTCTTTATAGGTCTATGATTTATTATATGGGTCACTTGGTTCTAATGTCTATCAGTCATATCTACAGTTGTGTTCAAAATTATTCAACTCCCACTGAAATTGAGTGTTTTGACCAGTTTGACATTGATTTTGATCATTCAGTCATCTTGCTTACAATTAAATAAAAGAGGCACGTGTAGGTCAGACAAATATAACATAACATTTATAATGAAATAACCACAAATGTCTTTTCTGTGCTCACATCATTATCAGTTTTATTCAACCCCCAAGTGACATTCAATCTTAGTACTTAGTACAACATCCTTTTACAGTTATAACAGCTTTTAAACGTGAAGCATAGCTTGACACAAGTGTCTTGCAGCGATCTACGGGTATCTTCGCCCATTCGTCATGGGCAAAAGCCTCCAGTTCAGTCACATTCTTAGGCTTGCGCACCGCAACTGCTTTCTTTAAGTCCCACCAGAGGTTCTCAATCGGATTTAAGTCTGGTGACTGCGATGGCCACTCCAAAATGTTCCAGCCTTTAATCTGCAACCATGCTCTAGTGGACTTGGAGGTATGCTTGGGATCATTGCCCTGTTGAAAGGTCCAACGTCTCCCAAGCCTCAGGTTTGTGACGGACTGCATCACATTGTCATCCAATATCTCCTGGTACTGAAGAAAATTCATGGTACCTTGCACACGCTGAAGCTTCCCTGTACCTGCAGAAGCAAAACAGCCCCAAAGCATGATTGACCCCCCGCCATGCTTCACAGTAGGCAAGGTGTTCTTTTCTTCATAGGCCTTGTTCTTCCTCCTCCAAACATAGCGTTGATCAAACAGTTCTAATTTTGTTTCATCAGTCCACAGAACACTATCCCAAAACTTCTGTGGTTTGTCCACATGACTTTTGGCATACTGCAGTCGACTCTTCTTATTCTTTGGAGACAGCAAGGGGGTGCGCCTGGGAGTTCTGGCATGGAGGCATTCATTACGCAGTGTGCGCCGTATTGTCTGAGCTGAAACTTCAGTACCCACATCTGACAAATCTTTTCTCAGTTCCTCAGCAGTCACACGGGGACTTATCTCCACTCTACGCTTCAGGTAGCGCACAGCAGTCGAAGTCAGCATCTTCTTTCTGCCACGACCAGGTAGCGTTTCAACAGTGCCCTTTACCTTGAATTTGCGAATGATGCTTCCTATGGTCTCTCTTGGTATGTTTAACATCTTTGCAATCTTCTTATAGCCATTGCCCTTCCTGTGAAGAGTAATCACCTCTTCTCTTGTCTTCCTGGACCATTCTCTTGACTTCACCATGTTTGTAACCACACCAGTAAATGTCTAGAAGGAGCTGAGTATCACAGTCATTTTAACCCTTTCGCTGCTGAGGCTTTTCCCGCCCCTGTGCTGAGGTCATTTTTTACCTGTTTTGCGCATCATGTTTAAACGTGTTTTGAAGGCTTATTTTAGTATATGACATCGACATATTATATATCGTTCTTTCCGTCAGACTCGGTAGATTCATAATATGTCATTATTATATGTATACGTTATGTCATGTTTGTATATTATAACAAAAAATGCAATAAAATATGTATTTTCAATAATTTACAGCGTGTAAAGTGTTTTTTTCCACATTTTAACATGCGAGCAATTGCGGATATATTTTGTATGGGGTGCGCTTGTTAAAAAAATTAGAGATGGGGTCTCGTTACATTTTTTTTTGGGGAAAATGACACCATTTTTAACAAACGCACCGCATACAAAAATCGTTAATGCAGCATCATTGTTCACATTATAATTGAAATGGGAACAATATTGCTGCATTAACAAAACAAAAAAAAAAAAAAAAAAAGTGTTTATTTTTTTTTATTATTTTTTTTTTTAATTTTTTTTTATTTTTATTTTTTTTTTTTTTTTTTTTTTACAATTTTTTTTACTTTCATGTTTGGTATCGTTGGAACGGCCATGCTCTGGCCGATCCAACGATATCAAAATTTAACCCCTAACTGCCACGGATCGGGAGATAGGGAGTTCATTGGAACTCCCTATCTCCACACTTCGTGGCAGTTAGGGGTTAATGCTAGGACTGGCGTCATCGTGCTGCGCACGATGACGCCAGTCCTCTGGGGGAGTTCCCGGAAGCTTGGCCGACATCCAAGATGTCGGCCAGCTCCCGGGAAGGATCGCAAATCGGCGCTTTTCAGCGCCGATTTGCGATCCAGCTCCCCAGGGGTTAATGCCAGGCATCATTTGGAAGGGCAGGCTGTGCCCTTCCAAATGATGCCTGGGTTAAGCCCCTGTGAGCCGCCGATCGGGAGGGAGAGAGGTCCGAAGGACCTCCCCCCCCTCCCTTTCAGGCGCCTCCTCCGCACATGCGGGGGGGGGCGCCTGAATTATGTGTCATCGCGGGGGCGCGAGCGATGACACATAATAATGGCGGCCACTGCTCCGGATGCCGGGCTGACATCCAGGATGTCAGCCCGCACCGGAGGGGCCAGCGATCGGCCGGTACCCGGCCGAACGCTGACCCCAATGCGAGGACGCGCTCAGCGCGTCCTCCGCATACCAGGGGGAATGCTGAGGACGCGCTGAGCGCGTCCTTAGCATTCAAGTGGTTAAAGCTGCCTAATTGGTGCTTATTATGCTTTATTGCTGCTCCGTGACATCCATAGGTGTTTTCAATACCTGATTGAAAACACTTGAATGAACCTCTGTTCTTCAGAGTGGTAGTCTTTAAGGGGTTGAATAATTGTGTCAATGAAGAATTCACAAAAGAAACATTTACTACTGTATTACAAAACCAATTGATGTCATTTTAGTTGCATATGGTTCTTTAAAAAGTCCTTGTAGGATTTCATTCTGAATACAATTACAAATGTACACTAAATTCCCTAAAACCCTTTACAGCATTGGGGGTTGAATAATTTTGAACACAACTGTACAGCTATTTCTCCCTTTATACCACACACTATTGTCTCGAATCGTTTTTAGCCAGGCCTAGTTGGCCTATGGTACAATACACCCCATGTTTCTCATCTCATTTTGCTTTATTGTTGGACAAAATAAATACCGAGGTGGGATAAGCAGAGCCATTAATCATAAACTAATCCTGACATACAGTTTGATTCTTGCTGCTGAAGACAGATGGTATTGTAATTCTGATATACCTTTACGCCACGCTGTGCGTGCAGCGAGAATAATCCACGACCCTGTGACTTAAGCTATACATGTTTGTGTCAGAAGAAAAAATCCTGATACATCTCCGAAAACCCATTGTAGAATTGTTGATTTTATTCTGCATGCTGAAGGATGTCACTATGTTATTAGACACCAAGTGTGAATGGAATGATTCTTTTACAATGATATGGGGAATGGCACTAGCAGACTGTAAATGTGGAATAAGGTACCTGACGCATGATTCCCTACCAACAAGGTTAGCCTTAAAGCAATGGGGATTTCAAAGAAAGAAGAAGGGATATGTTTTTTTTGTATTTGCTTTCAGTATGTAAACAAACAAATAACAAGTACAATTCTATAATGTTTAGAACGCCTTTATCAAAATAAAAATATAATAACTAGCATGTCCACCTTCAGAAATCTTGGTCCTTAACTGAACCACTGGTGGTGCCCTACCAATCCAGAAAATGCCCCTCAACCAGCTGACAACTCACCCTCACCCAACTGCCTCCCTGACAGTGGCACCCGACGGGGAGCCACGAGGGTGACCGCCCCAGTGGCACATTAGCTTATGGAGGGATGACCATGCATGGGCATTGCCAGGCTTTCATTGCAACAAGAGGGCAACACTCAACCTTTAACCCTTTCGCTGCTGAGCCATTTCACACCTCTGTACTGAGCTCATTTTTACCGGTTTCGCTCATCTTGTTTAAACGCGATTTGAAGCCACGTTTTATTTTACAACCCAGACATATTATCTATCGTTCTTTCCGGCAGACTCGGCAGACTCATAATATATCATTATTATATGTATACGTCATGTCCTGCCTGAATATTATAACAAAAAATGCTATAAAAATTGAATTTTCAATCATCTACATTGTGTAAAGTGTTTTTTTTCACATTTTATCATGCAAGCCTTTTCAGTTATATTTTCTATTGGGTGCGCTTGTTAAAAAAATTTGAAATGGGGACTCATTACATTTTTTTGGGGAAAATTACGTGTTTTTTAGCAAACGGCCCCATAGAGAAAATAGTTAGGTCAGCATCATTGATCACATTATTATTGAAATGAGAACAATATTGCTGCATTAATAAAACAAAAGAAAACAAAAACTGTTTTAATTTTTTTTTTAATTTTCATTTTTTTAATTTTTTTTAAATAATTTTTATTTTTTTACATGGTCATGTTTGGTATCATTGGAAGGGCCATGCTCTGGTTCATTGGAGCCCCCTATCTCCACCATAGGTGGCAGCTAGGGGTTAATTGCAGAACTGATGTCATCGTGCTATGCGCGATGATGCCAGTCGTCAGGGGGATATCCCGGAAGCTTGGCTGACATCCAAGATGTCGGCCAGCTCCGGGAGGGGACCGCAATACGGCGTCTGTTAGCACCATATCGCGATCCAGCCCCCTAGGGTTTAAACACAGCCGCCGCTTGGAAGGGCAGGCTGTGACCTTCTAAACGGTACCTGCCTTTAGGTTGCGGCCTACCCAGATGGGGAGGGAGAGAGGTCCAAACGACCTCCCCCCCTCCTCTTCAGGCACCTTCCCTGCACTGGCGGGGGGGGGGGGTGCCTGTAATAGTCGTCATCGCGCTGGCGATCAGCTCCTGCTCTGGTTTTTCCGGCGTTTTTGGCGGGTTAATCCAGATGTTTTTGCGGGTTTTCTGCGTGCATTCGCCAGGTGTTCGGCAGGTTGTTGGCAGCTTTTCGGCAGCTTCTCCCTGCACTTTCGACAGCCCTGTGGTGCTTGCTGAATACACCGCAGGGTCGCCGAAATGGGAAAGTCGATTCGCACCGAGATGAAGAGAACGAAAAGTCACCGAACGTGCGATGACTTTTCGAATCTCTTTGAATAACCATGTATGATTGACTAGAACGAAATTGGTCCTTAATTTCTTTTTCCAAACAAGTAATTTAGTTGAGCCTGCCAGGCTTGTTACAATAATTATATTGTGGTGGTCGGAAAAAAAAATCTTTTGGGTGGTGGTCCACAATTTGGCAATTGGTATCTGCAGTCAGTTGTTGGTATAGCATTAATTCCGATTTAAGGAGACCTGCAGATGTACTGTTTTTCGCAAATGCATGAACCAAAGGGGAAGTTACTGGTTTGTTGGTATATGGCACTTTATGTTTAGAACAATTTTTGCTGATATACATTACCTATAGAAATTACACTAAAAGGCTCCCCGATTTGATGTATAAGATACTGCAATTGTACAGTTTCTTTTTCAATACCAATAGTAGGCTACTCCACCAATTGACATACCCAGGTTCATCCTGTTGGATGATTGTTTTTAATAATTTTTCACCTACATGTGTGCATAATTGAATGTTTTTAAATACTCAAATAAAAGTTCAATTTTACTTAACAAGAGAGATATTTCCCCTCTCCTTTGAGGGGACCAATTTCATTCTAAAGATATGTCAGCCCAGATTCAGCCAAATGTAGTAAAGGTTATTGGACGGTGCTTCACACAGCGGTGTCTTTATGGACCTTGCTTTGTGCACTTTGAAGCTATACTAAGCAAAATCATAGAACTGAGCAGAGTAGGAGGTTTGGATATACACTATATTGCCAAAAGTATTCGCTCACCCATCCAAATAATCAGAATCAGGTGTTCCAATCACTTCCATGGCCACAGGTGTATAAAATCAAGCACCTAGGCATGCAGACTGTTTTTACAAACATTTGTGAAAGAATGGGTTGCTCTCAGGAGCTCAGTGAATTCCAACGTGGAACTGTGATAGGATGCCACCTGTGCAACAAATCCAGTCGTGAAATTTCCTCGCTCCTAAATATTCCACAGTCAACTGTCAGCTGTATTATAAGAACGTGGAAGTGTTTGGGAACGACAGCAACTCAGTCACGAAGTGGTAGGCCACGTAACCTGACTGAGCGGGGTCAGCGGATGTTGAGGCGCATAGTGCGAAGAGGTCGCCAACTTTCTGCTGAGTCAATCACTACAGACCTCCAAACTTCATGTGGCCTTCAGATTAGCTCAAGAACAGTGCGCAGAGAGCTTCATGAAATGGGTTTCCATGGCCGAGCAGCTGCATCCAAGCCATACATCACCAAGTGCAATGCAAAGCGTCGGATGCAGTGGTGTAAAGCACGCTGCCACTGGACTCTAGAACAGTGGAGACGCGTTCTCTGGATTGACGAACCACACTTCTCCATCTGGCAATCTGATGAACGAGTCTGGGTTTGGTGGAATGCCAGGAGAATGGTACTTGTCTGACTGCATTGTGCCAAGTGTAAAGTTTGGTGGAGGGGGGATTATGGTGTGGGGTTGTTTTTCAGGAGCTGGGCTTGGCCCCTTAGTTCCAGTGAAAGGAACTCTGAATGCTTCAGCATACCAAGACATTTTGGACAATTCCATGCTCCCATGTGGGAACAGTTTGGAGCTGGCCCCTTCCTCTTCCAACATGACTGTGCTCCAGTGCACAAAGCAAGGTCCATAAAAACATGGATGACAGAGTCTGGTGTGGATGAACTTGGCAGAGTCCTGACCTCAACCCGATAGAACACCTTTGGGAGGAATTAGAGCAGAGACGGAGAGCCAGGCCTTCTCGTCCAACATCAGTGTGTGACCTCACAAATGCGCTTCTGGAAGAATGGTCAAAAATTCCCATAAACACACTCCTAAACCTTGTGGACAGCCTTCCCAGAAGAGTTGAAGCGGTTATAGTTGTAAAGGGTGGACCGATGTCGTATTGAACCCTATGGATTAGGATTGGGATGTCTCTTAAATTCGTATGCGAGTCAAGGCAGGTGAGCGAATACTTTTGGCAATATAGTGTATATATACATATATCTAATCTGAGTCTGTGTTAAGTGCTTGAGATGATAATTGACAGACAGAAATCTTAAAATCTTAATGAGTGGTGAGTTCGCACACTTATTTGTTTTAGAACTTGACCCCTGCCTACAACATAATGCAGAGATAAAAAAAATAGTGCAGCACATCCTGGGGACACAGCCTAGAATAAAAAAAGAGCGTTCAAACACATACACATGGTTTAGAGCCCATGAAATACAAAACTCATCCAAATCAAAGCTTGCTCATTATTCTCGGCTTCATCCGTTAGTCTTAAAAGAATACCAGCTCGGAGACCTCTGTGCTAAGTGATTAGGTTTTTGCCAGAGCACCTCTCCAGTAAGTGTCCTTGGGCAAGACACCTAACGGTCCATACTCACCACCCAGGACATACTTGAAAATGAGAGTAATCTCAATGTATCCTTTCTGGTAAAATACTTTATGCATATAAAAAATCTCCAGACACTTTAAAATATAGTCCCTAGATAATCCTGTACTTACTTCTGGTCCAGTTTTGCAGAGGATGCATATGCCTCCTCTTATGGACGAATGCCATGGAACACTGGGAATAAATAGTTGCTAGTGGTCTTCCAAGGCCCTGGTGCAACCTTGCTATCTCCATGGAGCACCATAGACTCCAGGAGCCAATAAGAATGCCGGTGGCATGGCCGGTATCGTGTAGCTAATACAGTGGTGCAATTATAATAGAACTGGTAACAGGGAGGCACTAGGGCAGGGCTGTCAAACTCCGGCCCTCAAGATGTTTCTGAACTGCAACACCCATGATTTCCTGGCCATCTATTGCATTGGAAGAATTCTGGGAAATGTAGGCATCACCGTCTGGAGTTCCGTGAGTTTGACAGCCCTGCACAAGGGGTTTCCGGCATGTGCAAATAATTGATTTAGTTTTAGTGTCTCCCTGTCACTGGTATTCTGGAATAGGGGGCCTAGAGTCAACGCTGACTTCTCAAAGGATGAGATCCATTGCAATACTATGCCATTCAGACACAGCAGAAAGATAGAAAGATGCACGGTGATGTGGCATAGAAGTGATTGGCAGGACCAAAGTTAATGAAATAAATGGAAACAGACAATTGGAATCTGTTGATCATGATTCACGGCATGTGATATTTCAATTTTTAATTAATATAAACCTCCCTTCCTGCTTTCCATTTAGCATCTCGGTTCTTCCTATCTGTATCTTCTTGCTGTCGCAGTTTCATACATTTACAAAGTAACTGTTACATGATTAATCTGCTGCCTTTTTGTTTCATTCTCTTCCAGGTGGGAAAAATTAAGTCTTATTTTTTTTTCTGTAGACACCAGCTGTTAAAATTATTGTTTGTGGAATAGCGAGGTTATCATTGCAGAACAGTAAAATCCAGGCCAATGCACATCAATGCAGTGCGATGCGAGGAATTCTGTAACTCAGGCAGGCAATTTACTGATAGGCTTGCAGTTGTTTCAACCTATATGGGCTATTGTAAACTTAACAACTCCATAGACCAGAGCTGTCAAACACACCGTCCCCACAGATGTTGATGGACTACAATTCCCAGAATTCTTTAAATTTAACAAATGGACAGGGAATCATGGAAGTTGTAGTTCAAAAACATCTGGGTTGTGTCCAAGACAGAGCTCCTACTAATTCTTCCCTCTAATGCCTCCCCACCTCCTGACTTCTCTATCATGGTCAATGGTATCACTATCTCCCCATCAAGCCAGGTTCATTGTCACTTGACTCTGCGCTTTCCTTCATCCCCCACATTCATTCTCTTTCCTCCTCCTGCCGCTACCAATTATGTAATATTTCCAGAATTCGGCCACTTCTTACCGCTGACACCACAAAGCAACTCATCCATGCCTTTTTAATCTCCCAACTTTAATATTGTAAATCTTCTAGTTGGCCTCCCTCTCGCCCGCCTTGCCCCCCTACAATTTATTCTGAATGCCTCTGCCAGGCTCATCCACCTCACCTGCTGCTCTATCTCTGCCGCTCCTCTCTGCGAGTCCCTTCACTGGCTCCCCATCCACTGCAGAATTAAATTCAAAATCCTTACCCTTACCTACAAAGCTCTCACTAACTCAGCGCCCCACTACCTGTCCTCACTAATCACCAAATACACCCCAGCCCGCTCCCTAAGGTGAAACAGCGACCTGCGCCTAGCTTCTCCCCGCATCACCTCTTCCCATGATAGACTGCAGGATGTCTCGCTCGAAGCCCCATACTCTGGAACGCTCTCCCTCCTACTGTCAGACTTTTCTCTAGTTTCCCCTCCTTCAAACGCTCCCTTAAGACATTCCTATTCAGGCAAGCCTACCATCTGACTCACTGACGCACCTCACTGCCCCAATCTGTCCATCACTCTCACCTTGCAGTCCTCTCCTCCTGTTTCCACCCCCAGCCCTTCTAGATTGCAAATTCCCATGGGAATAGGGCCCTTGTTTCCTCCTGTACTGGTTTATCAAATGTTGTTCAGTCTCAATGTTTTGTAACCCTTTCTATATTGTGCCCATTGTTCAGCGCTGCGGAATATGCTGGCGCTGTATAAATAAAGTATAATAATAATGGAGGGCCAGAGTCTACAGCCCTGCCATAGACTATAATGAGTTTGGTTAAGTTTACACCAAGGTCAGAATAGGATCCCATGGGGGGTGTTGATTAGTTGTTTTGAATCTGCAGTGTACCTAATTCCAAAAATGAGGTGTGTGTGTGTGTGTGTGTGTGTATGTGTGTGTGTGTGTGTTATGAGTGTGGCCTGGGAGCCAAGGGGGCAGTAGCCCTAAATAGTTTGTCACAACTTACATTATTACCTGAAGCTAAAATTGTTTAATTTTTCTGGCGTACGTATTTTAAATTTAACTATACAGAAAACATGAAAGTCAGAAACACTTTTATATCTCCCCCTCCAAAAAAAAAAAAAATAAAGGCAGTAATCTGCAACGCTACAGAAGTATCTTTCTTCTTGGGAATATGGTAGACTTGTCAGATACAGGCGAAACTCAACAAATTAGACTATCGTGCAAAAGTTCATTTATTTCAGTAATGAACCTTAAGGCTGGGGTCAGACCAGCGCACTTTTAACGTGCGTTCTGGCGCACATAATTACAGCTGCAGTAGCAGAAGATGACGGGCAATGACGGCCAATATACGATGTACGGCCGCCCAAAAGTCCGGCCGTGCAACGCAAGTGGAATTTGAACGCATTTGTTTGAGAACGCTGAACCGCTAGTACTGACGTACTGAGTGCGCAGCTGCGGCATAGCGGCGTGTTTGCGTGATTAGGAGATGTCAGACGCTGCTAATGTCCAGCCTACATAACGTCCAGACGCAAAAAGAGTTTTATTGACGATCCGTACAAAATCACGCCCGAAAATGCGCGTCGTCTGACCGTTTTTGCGCATTCCGTGAACAAATACGTCAATGCGTTCGGACGCACTTTTTCACTTTCGCGGGGAAAAATGCTTTCGTCTGACCCTAGCCTCAAAGGTGAAACTAATATATGAGATAGTTCAAGCCGTGATTTGTCATAATTGTGATGATTATGGTTTACAGCTCATGAAAACCCCAATACTTACATGTCCTGCGCTCCCTCGCTGATCCCCGCAGTCTCCTCCAGCCGCTTGCAACATCACACTGCCTGGATCTCTTCTCACGAGGAGTGAAACCAGGAAGTGCGATGTCGCGATCGGCTGCAGTGTGACTGCGGGGACAGCGAGGGAGCGCAGGACATGTAAGTATCGGCCCGAGTGTGGCTCGGGGATACCGCTTTCAGTATTGAAAATTAACCCCCGAGCCACACTTATACCGCTAGGGGGCCAGAATAAATAAGACCGCTTCTGACATTTAAAATATGTCAGAATCGGACCGCCAGGGAGGTTAAACACCAAGCTGGAAAGGTGAAGGGTGCGTCTAGATTCCAGCGACGGCCAGTTTAGCTCTTTTAACAGGTCAGAATGGTGGGTCATGTAGTTACATTGTAGCACAAAGCGGCAGAATGAGTTGTACATTGTAGTAAGTTTATGGCTGGGGTCAGACGAACGCTGTGCGAACCTGCGTTTACACACACTTTATGACGGCTGTGGTAGCAGCAAATGATGTCCAACGCAGGCCCACACACGAAGTACGGCCGCACGAAAGTTCGGCCGCGCAACGCAAGCGGCAAACGAACGCATTTTCGCAAGAACGTCGAACTGCTAATACTGACGTACAGAGTGTGCTGTGTCCGCATAGCGGCGTGTGTGCGTGATTAGGAGACGTCAGACGCTGCTCATGTCCTGCCTACATCACGTCCAGACACCCAAAGTTTCCTGGTTTGGATCTGTATGAAATCATGGCCGAAATTACGCATCGTATGACCGCTATCGCGTATTCCGTGAAAAAGTACATCCATGCGTTTGGACGCACTTTTTTACGGACGATGCGAAAAATGCATTCGTCTGACCCTAGCCTGAGAAGCTGCGTTTGCGGGGCAGCTGCATACACTACATTTCTGTATTCAATATCTCTGTGAAGCAGTACTCGCTGGGATGTGTAAATGCCTTCTATAATAATAAACTTTCAGGGATATTCAAAGAAATCTGAATTGTGGCCGAAAGGTAACCGAACAGTGAAATTCAGCGTACGGTTGCCTTTCCTGGCCATTCGGCTATTCAGAGAGCAGGCAGTTCACCAAATGTTGGCGAATTACCTGCACATACGGTGCCTGTTCGGTGCCTGTTCGAGAGCAGTGAAATCCCCATAGAGAAGCAATGCTTTGTCTATAAAGAGAACAAAAACCAGCAGTGAAAGGTTCCCGAAGTGCCCTGTTCGGTGTTTTCATTCGTCAAGTTTATTCAAGCGAATCCCATAGGCTTCAATGTTAAAAATTTTCCCGTTTTAATTCAATATGTAATAAACCATTGATTATAATATTCTGCAGTAAAGAGTCTCTTTATTTATAGATTTTTAGGATATATTAAGCATTTTTCAGGATTTGTTTGGGAATTTTTTTTTCGTTTTCTTTTTTAATCGTTTTTTCTCTTTCCTGTAACAGCCCTTTTTATTATCATTCATTGGACCTCATATGTAAATTTCAGACATTTTTGCTCTGTAGTTTCTTTGCAAACAGCGTTTCACTTTTCAAACATTCAAGTCTACTGTTTTTTTTTTATTTCACTCCATTCATCTGCGGTGTCGGCTTTTTCCAGCGGCTGCTCTGCGCTGTGATCAGCGGCTGCTCGGGTTTCTCCGGCGTGTTCGGCGGGGTTAATCCAGGTGTTTTTGCGGGTTTCGGTGTGCGTTCGCCGGGCTTTGCAGTGAGTGTTCGTCGGCTTTGCCGATTGTGAGTTCCTACGGGAATAGGGCCTCATCTCCTCCTGTACTGTTTGTCAAATGTTGTTCAATGTATTGTAACCCTGTCTGTACTGTGTTTATTGTACAGCGCTGCGGAATATGCTGGCGCTTTATAAATAAAGAATAATAATAATAATTTGCGGCGGCTTTTCCCTGCACTACGACGGCCCTGTGGTGCTTGCTGAATACACCGCAGGGTCGTCGAAATAGGATCGCCGAATCGCACCAAATTTAAGAGAACGAAAAGTCACCGAACGTGCAGTGACTTTTCAATTCTCCTTGAATAACCCTGTTTATTTTATATATATATACAAACACAAAACACGATCCCCACATTCGAAATGTAGTGGTATTCAGTGCCTGGTGCTGGGACTAGGTCAAGTACATATAAATAAATACGGAGCCCCGCAACATAGGTCTTAGCAAAAAAATTAAATAAAAAAAATATATAAATTTAAATATTATTATTAGTACACAAAATGGTGTCGCTTTTCAATATATATATATATATATATATATATATATATATATATATGTATTGTTTACATGTTTATACCATATTGGGAGTAACCCAGTTGATCACACTGTCATAGCATTTTCTCACTTAATGGGAGGCACAGATTTCTCCATTGCTCCACACTGTATCTTCCACTCAGGGAGAGGACCTGTCTTCTATGAATACAGAGACATTTATCCAGGGTGAGGCAGTGCAGATGGGGGATAGGCAGTGGTTTACAAACATTCCCCTCCAGTGAATTGCTCCTCTCACACTCTCTTCTCCTTTACTACAAGGCAGAGAAGCCTACAGGAGGAGGAGGAGGAGGATGGAAGCAGCCATCACCATGGTAACAGCCTCATCCCCTCCCTCCACTCTCTGGTGCATTCTTCTCTCTTTCTCAGGCAGGGGACTATAAGGATTTAGCTTAGACATGTTCCTGGGCAGGAACACAAGCCTCTCCTTCACACAGCTTCCTGGGTTAATTAGTAGTCTCAGCGTGTGGCTGGGAAGCAAGCACACAAAAGAGCTGTTTGCTGCCTG
The DNA here is from genome assembly GCA_009667805.1 of Leptobrachium leishanense. NCBI lineage: Eukaryota > Metazoa > Chordata > Amphibia > Anura > Megophryidae > Leptobrachium > Leptobrachium leishanense. Next base: position 74,917,726 of record CM019065.1, read on the forward strand.
AGGATCCTGAGCTTCTGCAAAAAGGGACACACCAGAGCACTGCAGAACAGGTAGGGGGGTACACAACTTGGCATGAGGGGTTGGGTAAGACAGGGTTCTTTGTACTGAGAAATCTACAGGGGATGTGATGTGTAAAAATGATTCAGCAATCTGGAACCTTGTGGCCAAGGGAGCTTATGGATGGTTGCATGTGCTTGCATCACAATTCATGGACTGGGTGGGAATGTTTTCTCTTTTATTTTTTGAGAATAGAGCCAGGGTTGATCTATGCCCTGGGTGGAAAGGGGCTGTGGACCTCAGCCATCATGCAGGATTGTAGCTTGCTTTCAATCTGTTGCTGTGTTGACATGAATTAGCTGATGCATGTCTGGGAAGGTGTGATGGTAAATGCTCAGATAAACAAGCCATGGCTACTGATTCCTGTGATTTGGGCTAGGAGGGGATCTGGGATACAGGACCTCCCTGCTGCTAATTAGGAGGCGCTGTTCCTGGTCCTGACTAAATAAAGGGAAACAGACCTGTATTAGCAGGTCTGGCAGGGAGATGTTCATGATGGGTTGGGTGTCTACAGGACAGGAATGAGCTCTTGTTGTTACATTGTATATCTAGCAGCTTTCCTGTTTGCTACATCATGCTCTATGTGCACAGCACAATGTAAACACACCCTGATCTGGATCCTGGCATCTCTCTAACTGTATGACCAGCTGAGAAGTTGGGTATGAAGTTCTGCTGTGAAATTGTGGACCATAATATCATAAGTAAGATCTCCCAGCTCAGCACACAGCTCACATTTCATCCATTAGGTACCTGCATCCCAGAAGTGGTAAACAAGCATATGTGTGCATGTCAGTATATGCAAGGGAGGTTTATACATACTGATATTCAGTAAAAATACTTTATGGACCTTATTTACAAAACTAAAAATCTCCATCTGATTCTGGACCACAGTGTTGTCCCTGTACTTGGATAAATAGTAATCCCTTTGTTCAGCTGTAAATCAGTTGATTCCATTAATAAATTTACCCATCCAATCCTATCACTTGTCATGTCTGTGCAGAGAATGACTGATGCTATAGTGTGTATGTATATTTGTGTTTATAAATATATAATGTTAAACATATCATTGTATATTCTTTCATGGAATGCATTCTGTCTTCCTTAGCCCGACAGAGCCATAATTCAGTTTTTATATCACCTTTTCTTTAAGATAAGGTCATTTGAAATGAAGCATTTGCCTGATTTTAGACCAGGTTGTATGTCATTATACATATAGGTTTATAACAACTTCCGTATAGCTCTACCACCATAAATTGCCTTATTGACATATTTTTTGGTAAATCGTCAAAAATAATTATGAATAATTTGCCACTATAAAGAATTACCAATTTCCAGGCTCCAGTTTGGATACAGAGTGGCAAAAACAGAAAATGGGCAAATATAGCTCTTTATTTAATAGTGACATGAAGCTAAAACAAGGGTTTGGAAGTCTCCTACCTCCAATCCATCATTTTATATTTGTTGGACATGTAAACAAGCAGTTGAACCTCATTCCTTCCTTAACCTGAGAAGACCGGTTTGTATTAACAAATCTTTGTGATGATGGAGCAAGGGGCTCAGAGCTGCTCACCCCTCTGGCACTCAGGAGGTTAATTGGCTGAGCTGAGTCCATGGTCCAGCAGTCAGAGCGCAGGATCAGTATCTCCCTCCCTATGTTAAACGAGATTAGTGGGAAGCAATTTGGAGAATAAGATCCCTCCACATCTTTCACAAAGGACAAGACTTATTCTGAGCTGCTGTGCCTAGCAGGGAAATATTCCTATTATTCTTTACTAAAGGGATGAAATGTCACAATGGTGGGTAAAAATTGAATTATCTCGATTTGCTCATATCTAATGCTGTTTTTTTTACACCTGCCAATAACAGGTATGTCTATCACAAGGGGACCCTGCACAGGGGATTTGGAAGATATATATATATATATATATAATCTATCCAGAGCAGTGCACTCACCATTGTCCGTATAACAGCATGTACCATACCCCAGTGCTGTAACTCCCCATGCCAGGGCATATATCAAATATGAAGAAGATGCATTCCGGGGGTTTCAAAACATAAAATATAATTTTTCTTATAGGCTTGACATTATCTTGGAAAAGGCCCTCATGGGGCTGATACGTCGATCTTCGTTTTAATTGTGTTAATAAAAGTTATATTTTATGTTGTCGAAACCCCCAGAGTGCATCTTCTCCACATTTTATTGACCGAGATATATAGCAAATTTTTTTTTTCAATATGCTAAAATATTTCAAAATATCATATCTTTAAAAAAAAATAAAAAAATCGCATTATAATAAGCCAGCAGAAAAGTTAGTGAGTTCATGTGTGCGTTTTGTGAGAGCGCTGAGTGTAAGAGTAGAAAAAAAATTATTCTTATTTCAATATTTAAACATCAGTTGGGGGGGGGGGTTATATGACTAGGAATAGAATTTGATGAGGGTATAAGCAGGGGTCAGCAACCTTGGCCCTCCAGATGTTTTGGAATTACATTTCCCATGAGTCTTGGCTCACCCAATGAGTAGCTGAGCATCAAGAGTGATGTAATTCCAAACTCTGGGGGACCATGGTTTCTGACTCCTGCACTAAGCTATGAACTGGTGAAGGAATGCATGCTTTAGGCCAAAATATTTGAGCTGGATGAATCAGAATCAGATTTGAAAATGTTTATAAAATTTAGCTATTTTGGTGAAAAAAAAATCCTTTTTCTTTGGAGATTCCACATGTGCCAACTTTAGCCGATTAGCCAGTAATCTCTGTATTTTGTTTATGGTTGATAAATTAAACAAGGCTATTTTATATTATCACGGTTTTTCAAAGCTTTTTTTTTTAATACAATTTATCAGAATTTATCACATTTTAGCACTTTGCGTCTCCCTATGGATTGCAAGAATAAACATAAGGTGCAAGATAATTTTTAATGTATATTATTTTATACCCTTAAAATAAGGTTTTCTTTTTATATTCACTTATTTAAAAAGAATTAGTCTACAAACATCTGCCAGTGAATAATTTCACAACGTCCAATAATTTATCTCTAGGTCTATTCTTGTTACTAGTTGTGTTATCTTGATCCATGGTTTCACATTAGTGTTACTTGACGTAAGCATGGGGTTGACGACTTTGTATAAACATTGAGTGATTGTATAAATAGTAAATGTGGGAATAGGATATAATGTGATTTGTATGTTTTATTAACAGAGAAAAAACCCATGTGTTGTTGATGCATGGGAGCAATAACAATGATGTACATATGTTCTGCAAATTAAATACGCGATGTAAAATCTTCTGTACTTAGCAACTGAGTCCAATATATTTATTTATTTGCAAAGTATTTTATCAGGAAGGATACCTTGAGACTTCTCTCGTTTTCAAGTATGTCCTGGGTTCAAGAACATTGAAACTTTTAGTCACTACAGAAATACAACGTAATAAATGCAAGGTATTAAAAACAAAACACAAATATACAGATTAACACAGAAAATAATTATATAGGAAATATATTTACTATGTTACATGTTTACAGGTGCATTCTGTATATAGTCACTATGTTACATGTTTACAGGCGCATTCTGTATATAGTCCCTATGTTACATGTTTCCAGGTGCATTCTGTATATAGGTCGCTGGGTTACATGTTTACAGGCGCATTCTGTATATAGTCACTATGTTACATGTTTACAGGTGCATTCTGTATATAGTCACTATGTTACATGTTTACAGGTGCATTCTGTATATAGTCACTGTTACATGTTTACAGGTGCATTCTGTATATAGTCACTATGTTACATGTTTACAGGTGCATTCTGTATATAGTCACTATGTTACATGTTTACAGGCGCATTCTGTATATAGTCACTATGTTACATGTTTACAGGTGCATTCTGTATATAGTCACTGTTACATGTTTACAGGCGCATTCTGTATATAGTCACTATGTTACATGTTTACAGGTGCATTCTGTATATAGTCACTATGTTACATGTTTACAGGTGCATTCTGTATATAGTCACTATGTTACATGTTTACAGGTGCATTCTGTATATAGTCACTATGTTACATGTTTACAGGTGCATTCCGTATTGAGGTATTTTAATAACGATCTCTTAAGTGACTTTAGACTGGGGGAAGATTTGATGGCGTCTGGGAGGTTATTCCATAATTGCGGTGCTCGGTAGGAAAATGAGGATCGAGACAATTTCAGTATTTGTTGTACTATCTGCTTTCTTACCGCGGGGCTCAGGCAGGATTTGTTTCTGTACAGGGCACCTAGTTTGGGATAAAGTTTAGATGAGAGTTTTTTCGATGTGGGGGCCAAAGAATAGATTTGGGTCTAACCACATAGATATTTGAGAGAAGTGACTGTGGTCAGTGTGCCATTTGAGTTTGTCCTGAAGCATAGATGGCTAATAATGCAGAGGGTATTTGATGCTACAGAAGGAATAAACAAAACTTAATAAAATCTCTCCACTGGATCAGGATGCAAAAGCGAGTGCTGCAGTGACTTAATGATTATGTTATATCATAAAGCAGGGCTGTCAGTCTCCAGCCCCCCAAATGGTTCTGAAGGTACAATTCCCAGGGTTCACTGGCGATCTGTTGCATTGAAAGAATTCTTGGAATTGTAGGCATCAACATGGGGGGGGCAGTGAGTTTAAAAGCCCTGCCATAAAGGATATTTACAGAAGACCTTGAACTGTTTAGCATATAGTAGGTTCATTCTAAAGAAGCCAAGCTGTGTTGGAGAATTTCCCAATTATTTAGACCTGAATGATGGAATTTTGGTTTTCAATTCCAAGGAAAGAAATGAAAATCCAGAAGCTGTGTCTTTCAGCATTGAAGGTAGTATTGCCAGACAGCCATATTTTCCAGGACACCTAAAAACTTCTACTTGACAGTGGGAAGCACATGAAAGTGCTCCCTGGCAGTGTGTGGAATGCATGAACTGCCAGAAGGCAATTGCAATCAGTAATTAGCATTAAGATTACAAAGCCCTAACGCTAATTACCGCAGCGATGTGGCAACGAAAATGTTAGCCACAGCTAGAAGCTGGTGGTAACTGATACCGCTTCTGCGTAATCAGTTATCACCAGCTGAAACCCCCCAAAAGGTCAGACACTCACCTCTCATCCCACGGCGCAAACTGTGGCCCAATCAACTGCTTCTGGCCGCCGGGAGCAGAGTGAATGTATGCTGAAGAGCGCAGCGTGGTATGGGGCGAGCCTACGTTCGGTCACAGAGACCTCCTGGTGCAATGCCATGGAGGTCGGCCTCCCTCCTCATAGACTACATGGAAAGAAACAGCATGCTCCACAGGTACCAATCCCACAAATAAATTTATTTAGGAGCTATATAGAAAAAAGTGCAACGTTTCGGCTCACATAGTCCCCAGTCTCCCAGTCAAATAGTCCCCAGTCTCCCTTCACAAATTACTTTGCGGTCCTGCACGGTCTCGCAAGGGTTGCAGGTCACATGGCACGGAAGCACAACCCTCCATGAAGTCCTATGGGTTCCAGGAGGTGATACTCGCGATGGCGCGTTAGCGCTGCCACGAGTATCCAGGAGGGTTAGCGGCCATTACGGGGCAGGCCGCTGAATTCAGCACCTGCCTCGTAATATGGCGTTAAAACATGGGCACTAAGGCTGGGGTCAGGTGAGCATTTTGCAGAGCAGAAGGAACATCCGAGAGAGAGTGGACGTTCCTTCCACTCTGACGCCCGTCTGGCCACCGCACTGAGCACCGTTAGTGTGCTCAGCGCTGCAAGGCTTGATCCACCTATGGAGAATCGCGCTTTGCAGCCATGTCAAACGCGTGTTGTAGGGCGTCGACTGGGAGGCTTTCAGCACGGTAGCAACATGCCCCCTGTAGCACACGCAATTCGTGTGCCCGCTACAGTGTGTGGCTGGCCCCGAAGCGCCACAACGCTGCGACGGATGCCGGGAGGCACGTCAGTACGGACGCACATAGTGCGCTCGTCTGATCCTGGCCTAAGGGAAAACCTGCAAATCATAATTAGGGTGACATGATTTCCTTCCTGCAACATATGAATTCTGCATGCTGAAGGGGAGCACTTTCACAGTACACATACCTGTGACATATTTCAGCATGGAATGAAATCAATGTCACCACGCCATATTTTTTCTAATATCAATATTATTATCATCATTTTATAAAATTGATATTTTTTCTAGAAGTCGAGTGTCATCTAGGTACCAGAGAGTTGGTGTCTGCTAAAGTTCAGAAGAAGCGTGGTGTGCCAGTAAAACCATCTTTACAGGTTGCCGAAGAGCACTGAAAAGAGGCAACATGGCTTCGGTGAATGCCAACGAACTGCAAAAAAAAAAACAAATAACAGAACTCTTCTATTCTCCTAATAGGTGTTTATACCAATAAAAATGTATTAAAATGTGTTTGAATAATAAAAAAAGGTCCTTTAAAAAATAATAAAAATGTCTACTACAGACTTAATAAAAAAGCCTTTTTAAAAAATTGGGGGAACAAAAATTTTGGCAAAAAATACAAAAAGGGTTTTAAAAAATAATAAATAAAAAGGTCTTGTCATCGGCCACGTTAATGAGGTCCTCTGCGGTTCCGATTTGCTCCGCTTCTCGGAGCCAGGACTATTTTTGCCAAGAAAGAGGTATGAATAATTTCACTGCATTAAGCATGAAATGGCCCGAGTTTTTTTAAAAGTTGAATGGATTGAGAAGGCAAAAGGCCTGAGTGAATGGGGGGGGTGAGCCACAGAATCATGGGAGTTAGTGTTCAGCAACACTTAAAGGTAAGGGGCTGGAGTTTAACATCCCTGATTTAGTCAATAAACCCCTCGGACAGATGCTCAGTCACATTTCCAGATGGGTTTTAGAAATGAAGGTATTAATCCCACGAAGATATTTTGGCGACACCTTCTTGTTTTTCTTTCTTTCATTTTTTGAGATGTGAAAACCCCGGTATTACCATGTGTTAAATATTTAGCAAATTAGGCAATCATTAAATTAGCAATTCAGATTTTGTTCTGCCAGCTGATTTCTAGTGAATAAAATGCTTTTATAAAGGGTACAGGCGCACAGTACAGATCTACTGATCACATTTACAGATCTGTTTTTAGTTGTTAGCCCATAGGTCAGATGGCAGAGACCTTGGTACCCAGATGTTTCAGAACAACAGATATTACTGTGTGTTTTTAATACAGGGCTGTCTGTTGTCACGGTCTAATAGCCATCCTTATCTCTTCAGGGTCCAATGTAACTTTTGTTGTACAAGCCTTAGGAGGATGTATGATGTATGTCCCATGTAAATGGGTTAATTCCATAAGAGCGGTCACTGGGTTAGAAAGCATAGCACCTGCTGTGTTGGGTTACACTGACATTGTGGCAGGCTTATGCAATGTATGATCATAAATTCCCACTGATTTTTGCCCAAGTAAAATGTCTTTAACCCCTTGGCTGCAGACGACGTGTAGGGGACGTCCTACGGTTTCCCCGCGACATGTGGAAGACATCCCCCACACGTCATTACTTACCTGCAGCCTTGGGGGATATCAGCGCCGGTCCAGGGGGAATCCCACAGTGGTTTGACTTCCTGGAAGTCAGACCATGCTTTGGGACCTCCCTCCACCCTCTGACACCCCCCCATCTCCCATATCATAATATATATATATATATATATATATTATAAAAATCACGAGTATAGCAGTCTTTAGTGATACCTTTTTTATTGGACTAACGTTACATTTAAAGTACAAGCTTTCGAGAGTGATCCTTCCTTCATCAGGTATAGAAGCTTACTGATCAGAATAGTAGAATTAAACATTGGGACATTAATAGGGCGCACAGTTGGGTGTTAGACGTTGTACATCGCCAAATGGCATGGTCAGAGGGGGGGGAAACAGCAAAAAGAGCATTTAATTGTCTCAGGCACATAAGACAACAGTGATGAAATCATGTCCACTTCAAAGGGAACAAAAAAAAAACCAACACATAACAGTGAGTATGGGGAACACACAGAAAAATAAGAAAAAAAAAAAGAGAAAACCAAGCCCCAACCAGAATTATGATTATTATGTGACATTATTATAGTGGGTTAAAAAACCTGAATCTACATTAAGTCTTTGTTTTATACTGTTGAAATATGTGATCATTTTAATTTCATATGTATTGCGTTCCCGGTGATCTATAAAATGGCCTTTGAGGATTTTAATTCTGAGGTTTTGGATGGAGTGGCCTGCTAGATTGAAGTGATGTCCCACTGGGGTACAATATGTATTTTCCTGGTGGTTCCTGATGGAGTGTCTGTGCTGGTTCATCCTGATATTTAGTTTAAGGCTGGTTTCACCAATATAGCAGCCCTTATCACACGCCGTGCACTGGATCATATATACCACATTTGCCGACGTGCAATGGTATGAGCCCTTGATGTTGTGAGTGGTGTTATTGTGCCGCTCAGTGCTGCTTTCACATATATGTTTGCACAGTTTGCAGCGGGGTTTGTTACAGCATTTGATCCCATTCTGTATGTCATCCTGTTCCTGAGCGAGTTTGCTGCAGACCAGTTTTTGCCTCAGGTTTGGGGGTTGCTTGAATGCCAGTAAGGGGGGCTGTGGGAATATTTCTTTGAGCGCAGGGTCCTCTGTGACCAGTGGCTGCAGATCTTTGATGATTTTGCGAATTCCCTCTAGAGTTGGATTGTAGGAAACAACTAGAGGGATCCATGTGGTGTTTTTCTTTTCTTTTTAGCTAGTTTAGGTTGAGTGCAACCTTCCTGCTGTAATATATATATATATTCTAAGGATATATGAGTTTATGTAGTTCAGAGATTTTCCATGCGATCACACATAAATAGGCCACATCATGGCTGTTCACCCTCTGAAATGTGATTAATGGTATAAGGAAAGTACCATACAATAAGTGAAGTGAGGTACTATTGGTTCCCGCACTCAGTGACAGGTGTATAATTCCATAGCACAGAGGATCCTATAAGACTTTCAGGGTTATTCAGAGAGAGGTGAAAACCAGGAGAATGGCAGGAGAATGAACAATCTAGTCCAAATAGCCGATTTGGAAAGTGAGATAAATGGAAGAATTTTTCTGGTTTGGCTATTTTGCCCTGGAATTTTCACTTCTCCAGTCATTCTCCTGAGTTTCACCTCTATCTGAATAACAGAGTATCCTCTGTACTATGGGATTATACACCTGTCTCTGAATAGCAGCGCTGGATTCTTGACTTTTCTGGTGTATTATGAAGGCTCTTTGGTGCAGGTGACCATTTGGTTTAGGGAATTAAGACTTCCCAGGTCCTGAACAGAAGTGTGGGGAACCAATAGTACCTCACTTATTTTATGGTACTTTCGTCACATCATTAATCACAATTCAGAGGGTGAACAGCCATGATGTGGCCTCTTTAAATGTGATCACATGGAAATTCTCTGAACTACATAAACTCATATATCCTTGTAATAGATATTAGGGATGAGCCGAACACCCCCCAAGTTTGGTTCGGATCCGAACCCGAACTTTCCAAATGTTCGAATCCGAATCCGAACCCGAATCAATACTAGTCAATGGGGCTGAAAATTCGGTTTTTAGAGTGCCCTCCAAGAGGGCATATATGCTAGATATTTGCCATAAAAGGTGTATGGGGGTCCGGGTATTGCCCTGGGGGACAGGAAACAAGGACAAAAAGTTTTAAAAAAAACGTTTTTAAAGGGACAGTGAGTTTTCCATGAAATAAGAGTTAAAAATAAAAACATCAAATATCGTGCCTAGGATGTCCCCATAACCTGCCCATGAAGTGGCGGATTTGTAGGATGTATAGAAACACTTAAAAACAAAAAATGACGTTTCAAATGACGGTAAATGCTTTTCTTTTAATCTATCCATAAACAACTGCTTGGGGCGGCAGTCTGTATGAAAAGAGGAGACATTTTCGGACACGCAGAAAAAGTTTAGTGATTTTTTTTTGGCTAAATTATTGTGAAACTTATGCAGGCTTTGGATGAAAGTAACAATAGGTACTTTAAGGCTGGGGTCAGACTAGCGCACTTTTAACGTGCATTTAGGCGCACTTAATCACGGCCGAACTAGCAGCAAATGACGCGCAATGACGGCCAATATACGAAGTACGGCCGCACTAAAGTCCGGCCGCGCAACGCAAGTGGAAAATGAACGCATTTTTTCGAGAATGCTGAACCGCTAGTACTGACGTACAGAGTCCGCATAGCGGCGTGTGTGCGTGATTAGGAGACGTCAGACGCTGCTCATGTCCGGCCAACATAACGTCCAGACACCCAAAGTTTCCTGGTTTGGATCCGTAAAAAATCACGCACAAAAATGTGCATCGTATGACCGTTTAAGCGCTTTCCGTGAAAAAACACCTCAATGTGTTCAGACGCACTTTTTGATGCTCGCTGCAAAAAATGCGTTCGTTTGACTCTAGCCTAAAATTGGGCCTTTAGCGTCGGCAACAGTGCCGTCACACAGGCTCACCCCTCTGAGGATATGAATCTGATACAGGCGTCAGTGGCAGTGCAGCCAAATATTGTGCCTTTGGTGCAAGGCCAGCAAGTGCCATCATACAGTAACCCCTCTGTGGTATTGTGGAAGAGTGCAGGGGTGGACCATGCGGTCAGGGCCGGTGCTAGACTATTTTGCGCCCTAGGCAAGACCAGCTACTTGCACCCCCCCCCCCCAAAAAAAACAACACAACATGAAACTGCTAAATTTCTTTTTACTTAAGAATAAAGTTTGAAAATCACCAATAGTAAAGGTAAAATAAATATAAATAAACTGTATTAAACCATTTTAAATTAACTCTATTAAACAAATTAAAATTAACTGTGTTGAACAAATATAAATTAACGAAAAAAAAAACAAGCGTTGTCACGTAAGTTTCAATTTCAGACACATCAAAATTTCACTTTGCGTGCCTTATCCTTTGCAAATTTTCATCATGCGTATATATATATATTGCCCAGGCCAGCTCACATCATGCGTATATATATATTGCCCAGGCCAATTCCCTGGTGGAGATAGGGGGTTCATTTGAACCCCAATATCTCCAGGCATCTAGTGGGTCATGGAGGGTGTCAATTGAAAGGCCTGACCAGGTATAAAGTAAAAAAAATTAAAAAGAAAATAAAAACATGTATTTTTTTGTGTGTTATTTTTATTAATGCAGCAATATTGTTCACATTGCAATTATAATGTGAACGATGATGCACTAATGATTTTTTTCTATGGGGTGCGTTTGCTATAAATCACGTAATTCCCCCCACAAAATGTAACAAGTCCCCATTTCTAATTTTTGTACAAGCGCACCCCATAGAAAACATAACCGCAAACGCTTATGTGCTAAAATGTGAAAAAAAACACTTTACACACTGCAGATGATTAAAAATTCAATTTTTATTGCATTTTTTTCATAATATACAGCCAGGACAGGACGTATACATATAAAAATGATATATTATGAATCTGCGGAGTCTGCCGGAAAGAACGATATCTAACATGTCGGTCATTTAACAAAATGTGGCTTCAAAATCGCGTTTAAACATGATGAGCAAAGGCGGTAAAAATGAGCTGAGCACACAGCGGTGAAATTTATTTATTTATTTATAAAGGATTTTACCAGGAAGGATACATTGAGATTTCTCTTGTTTTCAAGTATGTCCTGGGTTCAAGAACATTGAAGTGTTACAGTTACAGAAATACAAAGTAATACAATGCAAGATATTATAAAAACAACAAAAATATACAGATTAACAGAAAATAAATATGTAGGAAATATAGTCACTAGGTTACATGTTTACAGGTGCATTCTGTATTAAGGTATGTTAGTAAGGAGCTCTTGAGTGACTTAAGACTGGGGGAAGATTTGATGGTGTCTGGGAGGTTATTCCATAATTGTGGTGCTCTGTAGGAAAATGAGGACCGAGCCGCTGTCTTTTTGTATTGTGGTATTGCAAGTAAGGTGCTGGTCCTGGATCGGAGGTTATAGGATGAGGGAGCTGCTTGGGGAAGCAGTCTATTCAGGTAGGGTGGCAGCATATTAGAAGTTTTAGGAGGGAAATTAACACTTTTCAAATCTCAATCAGAAGCAGACACCACCCCACCCCCTCAGTATAGTCTACAATGTATCAAATTGATTAGACCAGACTAAAAACACCTGTTATGCCATTTGAAAAACACAGGTCATTTAGAGTTGAGAATCTTTGCACGTACACATTAGTTTTTAATTCAATATCTAATAAACCGTTGCTTATAATATTCTGCAGTAAAGAGTCTCTTTATCTCTAGATTTTTTAGTATTTTTTTAAGCATTTTCTATGCTTTTTTCAAAATTTCTTTTTTTTTGCGAACTCGAACCGAACACACCCAAAAAGTTCGAAGTTCGTGAACTTTCAAACGACCAAAGTTCGGTTCGAACTCTGAACTGATCGAACCAAACAGCTCATCTCTAGTGATCAGCTCCTGCTCTGGTTTTTCCGGCGTCTTTGGCGGGTTAATCCAGATGTTTTTGCGGGTTTTCGGCGTGCATTCGCCAGGTGTTCGGCAGGTTGTTGGCAGCTTTTCGGCAGCTTTTCCCTGCACTTCGACAGCCCTGTGGTGCTTGCTGAATACACCGCAGGGTCACCGAAATGGGAAAGTCGATTCGCACCGAATTGAAGACAACGAAAAGTCACCGAAGTTCGCAAACTTTCGAACAACCAAAGTTCAGTTCGAACTCCGAACTGATCAAACCGAACAGCTCATCCCTAATAGATATATGTTACAGCAGGAAGGTTGCACTCAACCTAAACTAGCAACAACAGCTGGTGCATCTAAGAAATTTAATACAAAACACCAGGAAAGAGCACTCCATATCAATGACCACATTCGTCCATGATGTGGCCTCTTTATATGTGATCACATTGAAATTATCTGAACTACATAAACTAATATTAGGAACGGTAGGTGTATCTGTGTCGGGCGCTGCCTGCATGTATATATGACACGCTGATTGGAGTGTAATATGTATAGAACAAGGAAGTATTGTGATGGTTACTCCTTATGTGCAGTATTGGTGGTGCTGATCATCCATGAATCCATATATATATATTAGTTTATGTTATAGGGATGTGCATGGCTGAAAATTTCATTTTTTGTTTCGGATCGATTTGAAATTTCGTATTGATTCGAATTTCATGTATCAATTCGATAGTTGATATCAATTTGAATTTTGGATCACTAAATAAAACCCCAATTAATCTAATTTTTCTGTTAAAAGAAAAGCTAGGGTTAAATTTTAAGCTGTGTCACAGATTTAGTATTTGAGTCAAAAGCAGTGAAACAAAATTAATTTGTTTCATAAAGTCCTTTGCTGACTATTACTTGTATTGTAAGTTAAGATCAATTCGATATTTGATAGTTCATTTCATATTCCATCGTTGATATCAATTTGATAGTTCATTTCAAATTCGATAGCTGATATCAGTTATTCAAATTTTTCTTTTATGATGATGACACAGTGTAAAACGTAATAAATTCGTATACCATTTCGTTTCAAATTCGTGTCGTATTGATTCGTTATTCGGAAGTACTTCCGAATACGAATTATCAAATTTCGTTCCAAATTCCGAATTTCTCCGAAACGAATGCACATCTCTATTATGTTATGATAAGGGAGATGGAGCAGCATGGCAGCTGAAAAAGTAATGGGGTGATGATAAACTTGGACCGAACTAGCTGGATTCAACTCCATGTACTGTGAATAAATGAGGAAGGGACAACCAACCATGCTCATTTTCAGGTTTGGTCATTTACATAGATTGCATGTAAATATTGCCCTTTACAAATGTCCAAGCTCTGTCTGATCATGCCTAAATCTGAAATAAATCTCTGACCTTGCAGAATTTGACATTTTTTCCCACTCAGTTGTCTTTTAACATGTTGGTCCCTATTATATTTGCAAGAGGAGCCTTTATATCTTCTATGGAAGACATCAGTCTAACGGATATTTGAAGGCCTTGCAAGTCCCCCCTACATCCGTCTGCTGCATTAAGAGGGATGTTTGGAGGGGAAGAATACTTTACTGGTCCTTAGTGGTTCATCCATTAGGACTCCGGGAACTGACAATCCGGAACAATTACCAAGTACCTAGAGCTTGAATGCTCCTCTTAGCGCCAGCAAAATATTGGCTGTAATTAATTTTTATTATTGATAATCACACAAAACAAATCCGATTTACAATCCAACATAATCCCATGATAATGAAATGTGTCCTATTAATACTTTAAATCCTGTTAGAGCTTCTGCACACATTTCTAAATATTTAGATACAGGAATAATACAAATTATTAAGGTAACTGTATTATTAATGCATGCTCAATTGTAGAATGTATATGAGTGAGGCACTTCTCAGCAGTGTGTAGATTCATATGCTGCATTGTAACCTATGGGTTAAAAAGCCTTGTCTCTTTAAAAAAGTTAGGAAACCTAAAATTTCACCCAAAAATGCCTAAAAAATCCTAAAAGAATAAATAAGTAAAGAAGCTTTCGTTCTACCCGGCTGGGTAGAGTAGAGGTAACATCACTGCCCTGCATGGAGAGAGCCTGTGGAGACATGGGTTCGATCCCGACGAGCACCTCTCCAGTAAGTGTCCTTGGGCAAGACTCTCAACGGTACATACTCGCCACCCAGGACATACTTGAAAACAAGAGAAATTTTAATGTATCCTTCCTGGTAAAATCCTTTCTCCAAAAAAAAGCAATAAAAAACGAAATAACTCGTAAAAAACCAACTGATCCGAATGATCCGAATCGCCAAAATTATTAGAATCACGAAATCGATCCAAAATTTCGGATCAATCTGAAATTTTCAGATGGTTGATATTTCGTTTACAGAAACGCTCCCGAAATCCGAAAATGGTGAATTTCATCAGAATTTCGATTTCGGAACGGAACAAATTGCACATCTCTACCATAAACCCTCGCTGGATCAGAAGTAATCATAAGTTTACAATTCAAGGACCAGAATGAGGGCTCCGTGTTGGGCTGGGCCGGTACCTTGTCCAGATTGAAATCGAATGAACACCCTCTCCACTGGGAAACTTGTCTATTTCTCATAAACATTGATGCAGAGTTCCGTGTGCTTTTTCGAGTGCCTCGTTCTTATTAATGAGAGAATGCACACTCTTGGGAATCTATACTTTATTGATGATGCTCAAGGAACCAGGGGAGCCCAATTCCACCCGTACTTGATAGAACAAATGAACCTGGCACTCCAGAATGGTGAGGACCACTTTCGTTTGACCTTTAGCACTGTCTCATCTGTGTAACCAGCCCTTTTCAAGCTTGAAAAAGACTGATTATTCAGCCGAAACGTTGCTGTTGAGCACCAAATAAAAGTGGCCCTTTCACTATTCTGGAGAGCCGGTTTATCACTCTTTTTAATTAACTGGCTTTTACCAACTTCCGAACTGCTCAGGAAAAGAAGGATGTCTCGAGGGGTCAATATTGAATGATGGTCACCGTACATGTAGTACAGAGGGTGTAATCATATATATTCCCAGTGCTTGTTTGTGCAAGGATATTTTCCATTGCATTCCCTTTTCAGTCACCAGACGTCAATGTTTTGTGGAAACCCCTCCTCCTCTAAACTTAACCCCTCCCCTCACACACACACAATTTGCATCACCAAGCCCAAGGATAAAAAAAAAAAATGTTATGCTACATTAACTTCACCATTCTGTATCTGCCGTGCACTGAATACTCCTCCTGTTGCAGTTCCCCGTTACTCGGGTTTGCTCTTGCTATGCCTTTGGTATTGCATTTTGCCTCTTGCAGCTTTTAGTCCTTTAGATACATGCAGGCCTATTCAGAGAAAGGTGAAAACCAGGAGAACTGCCAGGAGAAGAGAACAATCTAGACCAAATAGGCGATTTGGAAAGTGAGATAAATGGGAGAATTTTTCTGGTTCCGCTATTTTGACCCGAACGCTGAAAATCAGCGTTTGGTTACCTTTCTTGCCATTCGGCTATCCAGAGAGCAGGCAATTTGCCAAATGTTGGCGAATTGCCTGCACATACGGTGCCTGTTCGGTGCCTGTTCGAGGGCAGTGAAATCCCCACAGTTTCGTCTGTTCAGAGAACAAAACCCAGCAGTGACAAGTTGCCGAAATGCCCTGCCATTCGGTGGTTTCATTCGACAGGTTTATTCTGGCGAATCCCATAGGCTTCAATGTTAAAAATATTCCCGTTTTAAAACAATATCTAATAAACCGTTTATTATAATATTCTGCAGTAAAAAGTCTCTTTATATAAAGATTTTTTTAGGATCTTTTAAGCATTTTTCGAGATTTTTTTGCCGTTTTTTCTTTTTTCTGTAACAGCCCTTTTTATTATCATTCATTGGATCTTATATGTAGATTTCAGACATTTTCGCTCAGTAGTTTGTTTGCAAACAGCGTTTCGCTTTTCAAACATACAAGGGTACTGGTTTTTTTTGTTCACTCCATTCGTCTGCGGTGTCGGGTTTTTCCTGCAGCTGCTCTGCGCTCTGATCGGCTCCTGCTCGGGTTTCTCTGGCGTCTTCGCGGGGTTAATCCAGATGTTTTTGCCGGTTTCGGTGTGCATTCGCCTGGGTTTTTCGGTGAGTGTTCGGCAGGTTTTCGGCGACTTTTCCCTGCACTACGACGGCCCTGTGGTGCTTGCTGAATACACTGCAGGGTCGCCGGAATGGGATTGCCAAATCGTACCGAATTGAAGAGAATGAAAAGTCACCGAACGTGCAGTGACTTTGCGATTCTCTTTGAATAACCCTGCTAGAATTTCACTTCTCCTGCCAATTCTCCTGAGTTTCACCTTTCTTTGAATAGACCTGATGGGAAGCGTTTCTCATCTGCTAAATGAATCCGGCCCTCCACCTGATCGTATACTACAATCTATGTCAGCTACAAAATACATACATTTGGAGCGGTCAGAGCTTTTACGAGGCAATCTTTTCAACTCAAAACTAGTAGCAATCCCCAAGTATACTCAGTGATGCTCGAGGCGAGCTGAAATTACATTGTGCTGTTGGAGTATAAAAAAAGGCAGTTGATCTATTTGTATCTTGCTAAAATGTTGCCTTTTTAAGTGTTTGCGCTCTCTATTTCAAAATAACTGCCTTTTAGCCGCACACAGCTCAGCTTTCGGGTCTGAGAATAGTTTTATGTATCTCAATTTTTCTAGAGAGATAGTTGAAACAAAAAAGCCAATAGCAAAAGATGATGTGATAGAGATATTGCTTTTTAAATGTATAGCAAGACCTGTTCTCCTGATTTTCTTTCATTTTTTAAAAATCTTTTTTTTTCTATTGCAACAAATATATTTTATAGTATGTAAAAAAAAACTGCCCGTATTCTCCGATATGGCATTTATTTAATTATTTATTTATTAACCGTAGATACTCGAGTATAGCGTGACCCGAATATAACGCGATGGATAGAGATTTATTATGGAAATGAGAGAATACTCAAGACTCGAATATAACGCAAGGAACAAAATGTTACTGTAGCGGTAAACCTTTAAAATCCTTCTAGGTTCTCTTATCACAGTCAGACTCCCCCCTCAGGCTAGGGTGCTCTGCTCTAGAATGATTGCAGTTGTTACTAAGTATGAAGCCACCGGCCACCTGTCTTCTTTACTAGTGAAGTGATTAGAAGACTGGCGGAGATGAGCGAGGTGAATGATTGGCTTAAACCGAGCATGCCCTCTAGCCGTGATGGATCCCACCTCTCCCAAATCCAAGAGTTCCTGAAGTGTTTGCAAGTATCAGAAGTCCGCATTCACTTCAGCGAGACTACCGGAACTTCCGGGAGACTTGGGATCCAGAGCAAGTCAAAGTTTTTTTCAACGCAATGCAGATGTCTCGAATATAACGCGACCCCATAAATTTTAAGGTCAATTTTTGTACCAAAATCTAGCGGTATACTCGAGTAACTACAGTAAGCATTTTACCAGCAAGGATACATTGAGATTTTAAACTGTATGTGTGAATCTATGTGCTTCAGCAGTACATACCAGTAATTTTATTATTTGTTATGTTCCTTACTTGTTTTTTTGCATATCATATTGATAATAAAAATAAAATAAGCCAAATAGCAGAATAAGAGATATAGGGATCTATTCCATAGTTGGCGTTAACGTAGTGCCTTGATATGTAAGCGTTAGTGCCAGGATAAGTGTTTTTAACGCATGCCCTCCATATTACATTCCAATGCTCACCCCGTTAGTAAACCGTTTGCAAATTGTTTTTGCGTGAGCTTCCATGATCTTACTGTTCTTTGCGCATCCAATATTTAACATGGAAAGTGCAATCATACATTAGCGTTTCGATAAGTAAGGTCTAGCACTAATTACCAATAAAGCTGTGGAATTCTCTGCCTGTTGAGGTGGTTGGGTCAGAGTCTGTACAGACTTTTAAAAAACGACTGGATGACTTCCTGCAGACACAGAATATTAAGGGTTATAATATTTAATTTAATATGTGGGTAAAAGCTTCTTGATCCAAGGAGAAATCTGACTGCCATTCTGGGGTCAAGAAGGAATTTTTTCCCAGTATGTTGCATATTGGCAAGCATTTCAGACTGGGTTTTTTGCCTTCTTTTGGATCAACAGCAGTAGGTTATGTGGGAGAGGCTGAACCCGATGGACGCATGTCTTTTTTCAGCCTATATAACTATGTAACTATGTAACCACAGGGAAGCACAAATCTAAATTTTAGCACCTTCTAAAGGTTGGTGTTAACCCCATAGTGGCAGGCGGTTTTACCATTGTCAGTCCAAAAGTACCCACTGCTGTGTTTACATTTCTACGCTGTTTGTGGTTAGCTCTAATTTTTCTCTTACTCGTTTATGGAACCTACAATATTATATACCATTTTTCTCGCCATTAAATGGACTTTCTACACATACCATTGTTTTCATCATATCGTAAAATTTACTACACATTTTTTTAATGAAAATATGGGAAAAAAACACCCTTTTTTGAACTTTGATCCCCAAAATCTACAACCTTTAAAAAAGACCCTGGCTACATAATTTCAAAATTTTGTCCTGAGTTTAGAAATACTAGGGATGTGCGTTTCGGGTTTCGGAATTTCGGAATTTTCACGAAATTTCCCGATTCGTGTTTTCGGATGCGGCCGAATTTCCGAAAAATTTTAGATCCGAAAATTTCAGATCCGAAATGTTTTCCGAGCCGAAACGAAATATTTTCGGATTTTTCGAATGGACTTGAAATGTGTCAAACGAGGAGAACAGATTTTCCGAAAAACGAAAATTTTCCGAAAAACGAAAATTTTCTGAAAAACGAAAATTTTGTAAAAACGAAAATTTCTGAAAGACGAAAATTTTGTAAAAACGAAAATTTCGGAAAAACGAAAAATTTTCGAAAAAACGGAAAGTCGATTCAAAAAACGGGCAAAATGACACGAAAAATACGAAAAATGGTCGATATTCCGAAAAATGTGCAATTCCGAAAAACGAAAATTTCCCAAAGTACGAAAATTCGATACAAAAACCGAGCACAGTGACACGAAAATACGAAAAATGGTCGAAATTCCGAAAAAAAAATGTACCCGAAAAACGTGCCGAATCGAATCGAATCGAAACCGAAATCGGTCGAAACGGGCCGAATCGAAAATTTTAAAAATCCGAAAAATCGAACCGAATCGAACCGAAAAAAAAATCGGTGCACAAGCCTAATAAATACCCAATTTTTACATGTTTTTTCTTTTTAACCTCTTCACTGCTGAACGGTTTCACGTCTGCTTGCTGAGGTAATTTTGCACGTTTTGTGCTCATCATGTTTAAACACGATTTGAAGTCCTGTATTATTATACGACCTAGACACATTTAAAGGTTCCCCACTCCACTCTACGAAGTGTGAGTGATCCATATATACAGGTAGCGCCCGACGGAGATATACCCCCCCTTTTCTCTATCTATTTCGGCAGGCGTGTAACACTGCCACTGTATCGGTGTCAGGCAGCAACCTGTATCATTCTTAGACAAGCGCCATAGAGAGGATTCCCTCCAACTGTCTAACATTTTTGTTTAAAAAAAAACATATTTTTATATATTTTTTTATTTTATTTTACACCAAACTTGCTCTGGCCTTTCCAATGATACCAAATGTGACCCTCTAGCTGCCATCGATCAATAGATACAGGGGTCCAAAGGTCCCCCATATCTACACTTGGCAGCGAGGGGGGTTTATTGCCCAACTGACATCATCGTGCATATGGCAACGACGGCAGTGGTCGGGGGAGGCCCCGGAGGCTTGTCTGACATCCAAGATGTCAGCCACCTCTGGGACAAGTCAGCAGTCTGGCGCTGTTTAGTGCCATATCATGAACCGGCATGTAAGGGGTTAAAGAGAGGCATCACTGGAAAGGTCACACTGTGACCTTTCCGGCGATGCCTTTCTTTTTTGTTTTTTATTATTCCCTGCCGTTTGGGAGAGTGGTCCAAAGCACTCCCTGCTGTGCCAGGGAGGGCATCTGAAACTGACATGATCGCATCCTGCGATGACTTCAGTGCGACGGCCAGAGTCCTTAAAACTAGAGGTCTTACTTCAAGGAAGTCAGACCACAGTGGGACCCCGGCCAGAGAGATAAGTCTAGGGAGGGAGTAGGGTTAGAAGACTAGGACATACAGGGTACGTCCTTGGTCCTTAAGTGACCTTTCTCTCAGAACGTACCCTGTACGTCATTGGTCCATAATGCAAAAGTCATTTAACAGCCCTAAACCCCCCCAATAAATCCGATACTCTCCTCTCAACCCGCGCGAGAAGGGGGACCCGATCTGCTGCTTCTGGCCGTGAGCAGAGTGAGACTGGGAACAAATACAATTTCTAGTACAGCATGCTATCTTATAAATATTTTGCCTAAGTTTAGTTAGCTGGTATTGTAGGTGTTTTTTTTTTGTTTTTTAAAAAAATGTAAATGTTGATTTCCTTGGTTCGGGAGGCTTTCGAAACTGTTGTTTGTGAATATCTTATCAGCTGAAAAAGACCAAGATGGCTGAAATCGCTGGCCTTTTGAAAGAGATTCGGGTTTTTGAATGCAGTCTCCAGGACATGTGAATGGAGACTGTATGCCCAATTGATGCAACATAGGCAACACCTCAATGACTTGTTGCATGCAAAACATGCAATATCTGGCGCTTAAGATAAGTTGCTTCTTTACACTTCGGGACACTTCAGGGCATATATTATGTTGGCAGTAGGAGGCCGCATGTAAACAGGGAATATGTATGTCAGATAGGCACAGACTCTTCGACCAGAACCCAAACCAGACAAAGCCTTTTCAGAGTGTAAGAACTACAGCCCATCCCTTTCAAAAAGTTTGACTTAAACCATCTTGCAAAAAGTCTTGGCTGAGTTCTTGAAGACTGTACCCCCCTTCACCAATCTGAACAGATCAGGTGGGATTTGGCCAGATACGGGAGTGCAAGGGATGGCACCATGCAGGTACTGAATGCATTTTACCTAGTGATTGGGTGACACAAACACCCTCTATTGCTGTACACAGATGCAGAGAAAGCTTTCAACCAGATCTGTTGGCCATATTTATTTCAGACCCTTCACATGGTGGGTTTGGGGAAGTCCTAGGACAATATGGAAGTTTATGCAGTCCGAATTTCTTATGTGGTCTGACCTTACTGGATCGGAGGATTTAATATTTTGTGGCACAGCTCAAAAGATGTCTTGACTGGATTTCCCAAAGACCAGATAAATGTTTGCTGGATGTGGAGGCATGAGTTTTGGGTCGGCCGCTGTGGCTTCTGCCAATGGATGCAGTATAGGGAAGGCCGGGATTTGCTGCTGGGAACTTTGTGGGTCTTTGAGCTGTGGATACCATTCCAGCTATCTTTTGTCACTTTCCCTTTCTCACAACCCAGGGTTTCTGAGTAGAATTAGAGTGGATCTGCATTCCAGTCTTATGGTGGGTGATGATGACACATGCTGGCAGCCATTATACAAAATGATACATTGGTACCCTTGGGGATGCTCTATTCTGAAGTTGAACAGTTGGTTCTTGTCACGGACGTCTGGGACAGATGTCATGGAGCGCCCTTGGTACTGAGTGCGGTTAAGCCCTTTGGGCGGGTATGTGCTTTGCTGCATGATGCAGAACCCTACACACAGTACAACAACAGAACCAGAGATGACAGGACAGGATACAGAGACACGAGGAGACCCTACTCTGGGTAAAGTCTTTGAATAATGTTCTAACTCTATACAGATTACAGGGTTGGGGTAAACATAAGAACTGCAACGAGGGTTTGCAAGAAATACCACAAAGAGATATCCAGTAGCAATACAGGCCCTAAGCTAGAAAAGAGGTCCTTATAATTGGCCTCTATATATTCTAATATGCTGCTGGACAACAATACATAAAGACCAGACTATGAAATACAGAAATAGACAAGAATAACAAGAATCGTCAGGGAATAGCCAGGTCTAGACACCAGAGTAGATAGTCATATAAGCCAAGGTCAGCAACAAGAGTGGTTCTCAGACAAGCCGGGTCAGTAACAGGATATCAGAATATGCGGGACAGGGAACAGACAGAGAATAACCAGAAAACACGACAATAGTCAAACACCAGAATAACAGAACCAATATCACAAATGCAGCACTCAGTAAGAAAGACCTATCCTGAAGCAAGGATCTGCTATATATAGGGCAGGGCTGGTCAGGTGACCACAGACTGTCAGCCACAGGGGAGATGGTCTGCAGGGGCTATCCCAAAAACCCACAAGATCTGCTGAGCGCCGCTCTCATCACCACGGGGCCTGGCTGCGATGTGGAAACGTGACAGTTCCGTTATATTGGAATGCACTTCATGTTTCAATCTTGCATTCCTAGACTGCCAGGGTAGAATTTCTTTGATTGATGGATGGCATGGTGGCCTCTTCCTCTGCTAGGAAGAAGGAGGGAGTTTGCACATCTGTTGTATTACTGGGAGTGGTTAATTACTTTGCATTCCCTTTTGGACTCGTCAACTGCCAGGATGTGTGCGGGAGTCCCGTGGAAGTGGAGCAGAACTGTGCACAAATGCGTGGATCTCTTGTCCTAGACTTCTTTCCTGGAGATTGCTTTGTTTGGGGTTGTACAGATCCCCCTAAGCTAATAAGAAGGGCATTATGCGCCACACTTAAAAAAAGGAAGCAAAACTGCTATGACGCTCTGAACTAGAGATAGTCATTTTCAATGAAGTCGGACTGATTTCCATTCTCTTTGTTGATTTTTCAATGTGTAGTTGAAACCCTGTCACGTTAGAATAAGTAACCCACTCATCAACATTAAAACCTTTTGTTATGGAGAATCTATATCGGCAATATTGTCTTTTTAATTAGTGCTGCACGTATGAATATAGAAAATAAAACAACTATATGTGTAGTGTGGATTGAAAAAAAGTACTCTTACATGTATGAATAAAAATGTTTCACTATAACAACTTTTATTTACTGTTACCACAAAAATCTATGTGGCATTATATTTAATTGTCTTTCTAGTGGGTTTTTCAAAGAAAGTGTTTATTTAGTAGTAAAGACTTACTGGAAATAGAAGCCTTTTAACAGTTGTAACTATTTTTCTATTTCATATTCCTTCAACAGTCTTCAGTGTGACTCGCGTTTCTCCTGTGTGTAGTGTGCTCTTCTGGATTCATTGAAGTGGGAAGAATGATGAGGAGGAGTGAGATTCTATTGAGGCATTGTTGTAGCGTGCTCTGTCTAAACAGGGGAAGAGGATTCAAACTCGCTGACAGAGGGATACAGGAAGGATCTACTTTATAACATGAAGCAGCGGCGACATTGTTTCTTTGGCATTAAAAGAAATAGTAAAAGTGACATTGTTTAGATTCAAAGATAATCATAAGATAGTCCGTCCAAATAAAATAAATTCTGAGTACAATTAATCACAGCTAAAGTATCTTTTTAATACAGGGTGCTCAACCTTATGGAAGTTCAGGGCCACTTATGAAAATTTGGTACACGACGTGAGTCCTATGTAGATAAAAGCAGGGGAAGTCTTCGTTATGACTGCCTATTTTTTAAAAAAGGCAGTATTGTTGACTATTTCTGTGGTAGTTAATCAGGGGCAGTGCATTAATTTTTGTCCTTGGTTTTGACTTGGAGGGCATCATAATAAATGTTATTGTGTCTCCTATACACTGTTGTACCAGAAGTCGATGCTGGGGACGTCACGCGGATCACTGCATGTATCTGATGGAGAAATAGCAGGAGTCAATCATTTAGCAGGAAATCGTAAGTGTGATTTACGTGTCAGGGGAGCTTTTATGGGTTTTTTCTTTATATCTTTCCTGGGGAAGGGATGTAGAAGAGACCTGTTAGGAAAAGTGTATGAGTTGGCGTTCTGGCTGGATGAGGGGTGTAGGTTTGTGGGGCAGAGGTAGGGAGGGAGGTGTCACAACTTTTGACCCAAACATGCAGTACAAAACACAGCCTGTCGGTCCTTAGAATAGCCAGTAAAATCAAACTAAGATACACAAACACAAAGAAGACAAATCATAAGGCAAGCCAAATGCCAGAAGGCGTAGCCATACAAGCTAGAGGTCAGTAACAAAGGAATGAGTCGCACAAGCCAGAAATGGGACAACCTAGATCGGAAAAGTCAAAAGGGAATGCCAAAGTCGGTACACTGAATAGACTATACAGAAACATAACACACCCTTGGGTAAGAGAAACCACGACAGGGCACAGAGAACATGGGTCAAGGATAAATAGTATAAGACATACTCCCATTGGTTGGTATTGGAGCATACTCGCAGACAAAATGATATGCGGCATCGAATGTACAATAAACTGATGTGGTTGGCATCAAAATTATGGCAGAGACAGTAGCGAGCAGAGAAGAGGTCATTTCAGAATGAGACATACGTACACCAGGACAATGCCTTGGTGCATGTAACGTGACAGGAGGTTAAGAGGAGCAGCCATGGAGGAAGCATGCAAGGAAGAGTTCCAATGTTTTGGCGGAAGCTGAGCAAACAGTATGTGGCAGGAGAACACCGGCTGTCAACGAGAAGTTAATAAAACACACTATTACTGTATATTTGATTATTGTGTTTGCGGGCCACATCGAAGGGTCCGGCAATGTTTATACAGTTGAGACATGAAGAATGACTTGGTGTAGCGCCTCTAACATTTAGTCTGTGCACATGTATCTATATTAGAGATCACATGCACGTCTGTTTCTCTCATTATCCAGTATCTCCATCCAAAATGAAAACTATATTATGTGTTTATTTTATCTGCCTATTATCGCCTAGTGTGATGAAGTAACACATTTGTGGCCTTAATTAGCTCTGTGGGAAATGAGACCTGATTATCTCTCTGCTCCGCCACTGCCACTGTTTTATACTCAATCTTACATCTTTATTATCCCTGGAAACAAACACAGGATCTGTTATCGCAGCTTCTGTTATTTCCCTCCCATCTTATTTTGTGGTGCATGTTTGTCAAGTGACAATAATATCAGCTTACCCTCTGTTCCTTCCATTTATTCCTGGTAGTGCAGAGTCACACTGGTAGAATTTGCAGTATTTGTGTGTTTGGATGCAGTTAGGTTTTTTTCATGCAGCATTCTGTTTTGTATTCTTATATTTATTTATTTATCTTTTATATGACGGTGCCGTACAGCTTCTAAGGAGACAATTGCATTCCACGATACAGCCTTAAATCAGATTTGCACAATAGCACCTCACAATTTTAATGAATTTTTATTATTCATTTTTACATCCGACTCAAGAAGGATTTTGTAGAGTATTTACTGTTTAGCAGCATTGGGAATGCTTTTGATTATCTCTTTCAAGTTATAATCATTTTCCACTTAGCTGTTTTTATAATCTTGCAACAATAAATATTTGTTATTTATTCTTCCAGTCGTGCTTGGAATGCTAATTACAAAAACCAATGTACTTTTAAAGATGGTATTTCTAGATGCTCACAAATAGCCAGACATGGTTTTCTTTCTATTCCTTTTCTTTCCTTTTCTTTCCTTCTCTTCCTTCTCTTCCCGTTTCCTTCCCTCCACTATCAATGTACAGAACACAGACATTACCACCTCAGCATTTGATGCTTTGCTGCATCCCCTGGATTGTCCTGAAAGCATAGATGGGAATTTGGAGTTTTTTAGACTCAAGAAGCTGAACAATGAATATCTCAATAATCATAAAGAATGGAATGTACAGTGGCAAGAAAAAGTATGTGAACCCTTTGGGATTACGTGGAGTTTTGCATGAATTGGCCATAAAATGTGCTCTGATCTTCATCTAACTCACAATAATTTGAAAAACACAGTCTGCTTAAAATAATACAACAAAACATTATATGTTTTCATGTTTTTATTGAACAGAACATGTAAACATTCACAGTGCAGGGTGGAAAAAGTAGGTGAACCTTTGGACTTAATAACTGGTTGACCCTCCTTTGGCAGCAATAACCTCAACCAAACGTTTCCTGTAGTTGCAGATCAGACCTGCACAACGATCTGGAGTAATTTTGGACCATTCCTCTTCACAAAACTGTTTCAGTGTAGCAATATTCTTGGGATGTCTGGTGTGAATCACTCTCTTAAGGTCATGCCACAGCATTAAAATCGGGTTGAGGTCAGGACTCTGACTGGGCCACTCCAGAAGGCGTATTTTGTTTTGTTGAAGCCATTCTTTTGTTGAATTACTTGTATGCTTTGGGTCATTGTCCTGTTGCATCACTCATCCTCTGCGGAGCTTCAGTTGGCGGACAGATGGTCTTACGTTTTCCTGCAAAATGTATTGATAAACTCTGGAATTCATTTTTCCATCAATGACAACAATCCGTCCAGGCCCTGAGGCAGCAAAGCAGCCCCAAACCATGATGCTCCCTCCGCCATGTTTTACAATGGGGATGAGGTTTTGATGTTGGTGTGCTGTGCCTTTTTTTCTCCACACATAGTGTTGTGTGTTTTTTCCAAACAATTCAATTTTGGTTTCATCTGTCCACAGAATATTTTGCCAGTAGTGCTGTGGAACATCCAGGTGCTCTTTTGCAAACTTCAAACGTGCTGCAATATTGTTTTTGGACAGCAATGGCTTCCTCCGTGGTGTCCTCCCATGTACTCCATTCTTGTTTAATGTTTTCCTTGTTGTAGATGTGTCAACAAAAATGTTAGCATGTGCCAGAGATTTCTGTAAGTCTTTAGCTGACACTCTAGGATTCTTCTTTACCGCATTAAGCATTCTGCGCTGTGCTCTTGCAGTCATCTTTACAGGACGACCACACCTAGGGAGAGTAGCAACAGTGCTGAACTTTCTCCATTTGTAGATAGTCTGTCTTACCGTGGACACATGAACATCAAGGCTTTTGGAGATACTTTTGTAACCCTTTCCAGCTTCATGCAAGTCAACAATTCTTGATCGTAGGTCTTCTGAGAGCTCTTTTCTGTGAGGCATGGTTCACATCAGGCAGTGCTTCTTGAAACCAGTGAACCCAAAACTGGTGTGTGTTTTTAAAGGGCAGGACAGCTTTCAGCAACACATCCAATAATATCACACTGATTGGACTCAAGGTTGGCTCACTCCTGGCTCCAATTAGCTCTTGGAGAAGTCATTAGGCTAGGGGTTCACATACTTTTTCCACCCTGCACTTTCCACCCTGCACATTTTATGACCAATTCATGCAAAACTCCACGTAACCCAAAAGGGTTCACGTACTTTTTCTTGCCACTGTATATGTATCATATAATTCAGATAGGTTTCAGTTGAGCGAGAATACTTGGGAATACTTGGGAACACAGTTGCATCATTGTTTTTTGCAGGAGGAATGGGAACAGAGCTCTCCTTCATTATCATGTGTGGGCTGAATTGGTGTCCTATTTGGAAAGTCACCACCTTGTGGACACAAATAGAAATGACAGCTCAAAAAAGCCACCTATTTAAAAATGTTCCTACCATTAAGACGCTTGAAAGAAATAGTGTAACTTATATAAAAAAATGACACACTTGTGTAGTTTTTTCAGTGCAACTTAGCACCATAATTGTGTCATTGTTCTGACCAAGTATGGTGCAAAAAGACGTTGCTCCTTTTAATGTTAGAGGCTAGAATTCCTGCTCGTTTTTTTGCTAGCTAAAATGTCCCTAACCCCAAAACTAAAACTAGTGTAGCGCAGTGTCAAATACGACTTTTTTCCACTAGTATCAACATGTGAAGAATATTTTTAAATAGGACACTTTTTTGACATATAATTTCTATCAGCATCCACAGGGTGGCGACTTCGTGAAAACAAACCAGCAGAACGTATGTCATATGTTTTCTTTACTACTCTTTACTACTACAATAAATACACTTACAATGGCCATTCCAAGCATAAGCCGATCCGACACATCTAGGCAAATCTCATGGGTGAGTAAAAATATATATATTTTTTTAATCATTTAGTATTCTTGGATTTTATTCCAAATATATCTATCCATAAGAGTTTGTTTTCTGCCTCTCTCCAGCAGCAAGCATGCACCACCATGCTAGGTTTAACTTTATTGTGGTAATTCAGTCTCTTATTCCTCCTGCCTTCTTTCTACATTACTGTCCATGAGTAAAAATCCAGTCACAACATGGTGCACTTCTATTTGAAACAATCCCCTGGACCCATACGGAAGGGGGGCATGACAGCAATGATCTGTGGTTGTTTGTCATTGGTGGGGGTGCAACAATGTATGCAACCTGTATGTAGGTGAATGAGTAGGAGGGTCGGGCCACTTTGGTTCCTGTCAGCGAGTCAACAACTTCAAGAGATGATGTGTGAGGTGCTATGTGGGTTCGTGTCAAAGCTGTTGGTAGTCCTTGCCAAATGTTATGGAAGAATGTAAGCCGCCAAAGGGTAGGCCTTGAGGAGACGACTCCCGCTTGATTTCAGTCATGAGGGATGACGAGCTCTTGTTAATATATGGGGGGGAACTGCCTACAGTGGTGGATGTGTTAGGGTCAGGTTTTATGCATGGTACACCGCAAGTTATTTTTTCATAGTGAAGTTATTGTTTAACCCATTGTCGACACGGGACGTGCTATGCCATCCTCGCAACGGGAAGGCTTTGAAGACGCAGGGCATACAGGTACACACCGCTGTCGTCAATGGACCGCCTTGGCCCCTCCCCGCAGCCAGCATGCGCCGCATTGGCTGCAAAGAGACGGCTTGAACTCAGGCAGTCCTCCTGCAGCCAATGACGCATGGCACGCGTCGGCTGTGGGGTGGGAAATCAGTGGCACCTCTTAATGAGTTGACGCTACTTATGATTGAGACACTTGGACCTTGGGGCTGTTTTGCAAGCACATACTCGCCGGCGTTAACCCCCGTCTGACTGGCACCACCCATCTGCCATTAAGGAGTTAATAAAGCTGTAGCCTATGCCCTTTCCAAGGATTGTTGTCTCTGTGTTTTATTAGGGAGGGGCAGGGCATGGGTTTTGGGGAGGTCACAGGTCTAAGCAGTCATGCCCACAGACTGACTTCATTACTGGCTCATAAGCCTACCTAGAATGACTGACAGAGAGTAGAACCACCTGTTTAAGAAGAGCTCATATTTTGTGACACTGCCTATATACAGTATATTGTCTCATGTTGTCTATTGCCCCATATATAGTTCACATCTCTGCCGCCACAGTGCTTTTACTGATCTGCAGTGCACAGTACATCTGCAAAGCTTGTGACGCTACTTATGATTGAAACACTTGCCCGTTGGGGCTGATTTTGCAAGCACATACTGTAGTTGCCAACATTTCACATAACCTATAAGGGAACGCCGCTGGAGGTGGAGCCAGAAACGAGACTATTCACAAATATTTTAAGTAGCATTATGATTTATAGTGTGAGTTTATTTATTTTTATTTTTTTTAAATATATAATTTCTAACAAGATTTAGTTTACAGAGTCATTGCTGGGGTTTTTATTGCCTTGCAGGTCTGTTATACTGTATATCCACACACACTGAATATATATGGAAGAGCCCTCTTTGACCCAAAATAGGGACCTAAATTGAGATGCTTGGGAGGTACGCAGTTTTAATGATACTATCCCATCTGCAAGAGTAACAATTACTTATACATGTATTATTCATGTTAATATTCCCATATTTTTTGTTGCATCAGTGATAAAATTGAGTTATAAAAATTAGAATAAATATATTTTTTTGTCTATTTTACTTTATTTCGAAAACAAATTGCACAAACATTGCAGGGTATTGACGTTGTAGTTCCTCGACTAATTAACAACACTTTTTATATTAACCAAAAATGTTTAACTCCTTAATTTTTGACAGTTAAAATAAAGATCAAAACAAAATAGTTGCAGCCGCACGCACGCTACGCGATGCTGGGAGAACGGCAGCGTGGTATGGCATTTAGCACACGGAAGTGGTAGAGTCGGACACATCTGACACAATGTAATATATTCTAGATAAACAACCCCATCACACAATAGAGAACGAGCTCTTACGAATGCCCTACAGACGCGGAAGGGTATTGATAATATGACAGGTAAGATCATTTGGGAACCGATAAAGCGAGCCGGGGCTCTTCATCCCTCACTCTGCTTTGTACAGCAGATCACTAGAAAGCCATGATGAAAGGCTATTGGAAATAAAGGTTGCTGGGACAAGGTTATTGTAGGCTTTTTAACTACTTGGGAAGCACTTGAAGATCCAATCTAACTTCATTACGGCTTAGAATGAGTAATCGTATTGCATTAATGAGGTTTTCCCCCTTTGTGTGTCTAGTTTTGAAAATGTCATTGTTTTTGAAAATGCTGAAAGCATAAGATTCTAATATTACCTGTTGTCTCCATTCTTCTTCTTGAATTTCTCTCGATCCATAAAAGTAATATGCATTCTGGCTCCCGAATGCACATAATCAGTTTAATGCGGCTACGGTGGAGCATTGCAAAGTGTTCTCGCTGACTCTTTGTACCATGGTACTTTCCTTCACTGGAAGTCAACACTTAGGCTGGGGTCAGACAAACACAGTGCGAACGTGCGTTGAGCCGCACTTTATTACAGCCGTAGTAGCAGCAAATGACGGCCAATGACGGCCAATATACGAAGTACCGCCACACGAAAGTTCAGTCGCGCAACGCAAGCGGAAAACTAACGCATTTTTTAGAGAACATGGAACCGCTAGTACTGATGCACAGAGTGCGCTGCGCCCGCATAGCGGCGTGTGTGTGTGATTAGGAGATGTCAGACGCTGCACATGTCCGGCCCACATCACGTCTATTTGTGTTTTATACCTCCGTCATAACATACGGCCGAAATTGCGCATCGTATGACCGCTATCGCGTCTTCCGTGAAGAAATGCATTCGGACGCATCGATGCACTTTTTGACGGTAGACGTGAAATATGCGTTCGTCTGACCCTAGCCTTAAAGGAGACATTCTAGCTGGTTTTACAGTTTCCCTTAATAAGTTCAGCGTGCTAAAACAGGCATTTTCCTAATTATTTATTCTCACCTTTAGCAAACTATTCCTGTTGAAAAGATGAGTCCAGGACAGGAGTCCTCTTCTGCCCTAGGTAGCAGTGAAAATCATAAGTGAGAAGACAACATGTGGATTTTATGCTGTAACAGACACTGCAATTTTTTTTCTTCCACTCAATACATTTTGAAAGTGAAAGACAATGATCCTGATTCTTTTTTTCTTTTTTTTAATTAATATCTATGTATGTGTTGGTTGGAAATACCTTATTTTATTAAATTAAAATTAAAAAGACGAAAAGACATTTAACCCCTCTACTGCCACCCCTGTTTGCTACAGTATGCTCGTTTTCTGCTCATCACATTTAAGCGTGATTTGAAGTCATATTAAATTATCTAGGCTCGATATATATCCTTTTTCTCAGCAGACCTACAGTCATGGCCAAAATTGTTGGCACCCCAGACATTTTTCCAGAAAATCAAGTATTTCTCACCGAAAAGTATTGCAGTAACACATGTTTTGCTATACACATGTTTATTCCCTTTGTGTGTATTGGAACAAAACAAAAAAAGGGAAGAAAAAAAGCAAATTGGACATAATGTCACACAAAACTCCAAAAATGGGCTGGACAAAATTATTGGCACCCTTTCAAAATTGTGGATAAATAAGATTGTTTCAAGCATGTGATGCTCCTGTAAACTCACCTGGTGCAAGTAACAGGTGTGGGCAATATAAAAATCACACCTGAAAGCAGATAAAAAAGGAGAGAAGTTCACTTAGTCTTTGCATTGTGTGTCTGTGTGTGCCACACTAAGCATGGACAACAGAAAGAGAAGATGAGAACTGTCTGAGGACTTGAGAACCAATATTGTGGAAAAATATCAACAATCTCAAGGTTATAAGTCCATCTCCAGAGATCTAGATTTCCCTTTGTCCACAGTGTGCAACATTATCAAGAAGTTTGCAACCCATGGCACTGTAGCTAATCTCTCTGTGGGTGGACGGAAGAGAAAAATTGATGAAAGGTTGCAACACAGGATAGTCCGGATGGTGGATAAGCAGCCCCAAACAAGTTCCAAAGAAATTCAAGCTGTCCTGCAGGCTCAGGGAGCATCAGTGACAGCGCGAACTATCCGTCGACATTTAAATGAAATGAAACGCTATGGCAGGAGACCAAGGAGAACCCCACTGCTGACACAGAGACATAAAAAAGCAAGACTACAGTTTGCCAAAATGTACTCGAGTAAGCCAAAATCCTTCTGGGACAACGTCTTGTGGACAGATGAGACCAAGATAGAGCTTTTTGGTAAAGCACATCATTCTACTGTTTTCCAGAAAACGGAATGAGGCCTACAAAGAAAAGAACACAGTACCTACAGTGAAATATGGTGGAGGTTCAATGATGTTTTTGGGTTGTTTTGCTGCCTCTGGCACTGGGTGCCTTGAATGTGTGCAGGGCATCATGAAATCTGGAGGATTACCAAAGGATGTTGGGTCGCACTGTAGAGCCCAGTGTCAAAAAGCTGGGTTTGCATCCGAGATCTTGGGTCTTCCAGTAGGACAATGACCCCAAACATACGTCAAAAAGCCCCTAAAATGGATGGCAACAAAGCGCTGGAGAGTTCTGAAGTGGCCAGGAATGAGTCCAGATCAAAATCCCATTGAACACCTGTGGAGAGATCTTAAAATTGCTGTTGGGAAAAGGCGCCCTTCCAATAAGAGAGACCTGGAGCAGTTTGCAAAGGAAGAGTGGTCCAAAATTCCGGGTGAGAGGTGTAAGAAGCTTATTGATGGTTATAGGAAGCAACTGATTTTAGTTATTTTTTCCAAAGGGTGTGCAACCAAATATTAAGTTAAGGGTGCCAATAATTTTGTCCAGCCCATTTTTGGAGTTTTGTGTGACATTATGCCCAATTTGCTTTTTTTCCTCCTTTTTTTTGTTTTGTTCCAATACACACAAAGGGAATAAACATGTGTATAGCAAAACATGTGTTACTGCAATAATTTTCTGTGAGAAATACTTGATTTTATGGAAAAATGTCTGGGGTGCCAACAATTTCGGCCATGACTGTATGTGTATGCGTCATGTCACGTAAGAATGATATATCAAAAAATGTGAAAAAAATATGTACATTTCCTTTCAGATTTCAATCATTTGCATCGTGTAAAATTATTTGTTCACATTATATCGTCCGAATCTTTGTGGTTATTATGTATTGCTCATAAAAAAAAAAAAATTGACATGGTGAAGCTGTTACTGCATTTTTCCAAGAAAAGTTATTGCAGTTATATCGGCAATATATCATTTTTTTTGCTCGTGCTTTGGCTCATTGCGTTTTATGAACAGTATGACAATGTATAAAACATTAAACGAGCTCCTGGGGTAGGAAACAAGAAGGTGAGTAATGGAAGCAGCATTGCTCATTTTATATGTGAAACGTGGACAGAGTCACTTTAGAAGAAAAAAAGGAGTTTATTTTATTGGTTTTTTTTGCATTCTACATGGCCATGTTTGGTATCATTGAATAGACCAGACCATGGTTGATGTATTGATGAATTCTTTGTGGTATTGTACATTTTTTAGGAAACCTATGAAGGTTTAATGAGTTCATAGTCAGACGGCTGCTTTAGGAACCATGGAATGGCCTGACAAAACTCCACATAAAATGAAATGAAGATGAAGGAACACAGCACGCCAATCTGTAAAAGGATCAGTTTATTGGGCTAGCAGTAACGTTTCAGCTGGTAGAACAGCCATTCTCAATCTCAGTACCTTGGTCTTGTCTTTGTAGAGTTACATTTGACATTGTGTAAGGATGTCAGGGATGGCACCGGGGTGGTACCGAGGTGGCATGATACTGAGCCCGGGATGCAGTGATGTACCAATACAGGGGTCTGCGGCAAGTGGTGGGTTGCTGCAGGAGGTAGCAAAGCCAATAGCTTTGGAGAAGAGGGACAGGACATGTAGAGGGCTTGATGAAGGGGAAGCAGAAAACAAACCAGGACAATGGGATCTTGGACACACACTGGGTACAGGAGGGTGTGGAGACACAGGCAAGGCTGGTAACAGCAGCAGTGGTTGGGGTTCAGAATATCACAGGAGAGGTACAGCATAAGTCCTCTCTCACTAGAGGTGGATTGCTAATGTTGGAGCAAGGAGGAGCAGAAGGTGTGGCACTTTATTTAAGGCAAGTCACATGACCTGTAGTGTGTGTTTTAACTGTTTATGTGCTGGATGACAATGCTGGAAAATGAGCACCACAGGAATAAAACAGGAATTGAAGGGGGCTGTCCAGGCATGGTTAAGAAACCTGACAAAGGAGTAGAACACATTTTCAAGCACAATATTTGATTATATATATACATTTCTCTTATTATTACAGCTTTTTATTCTTTTTCTTGGGTTATATATATGTGTGTTTGCTCCTGTTAGTCTGCATTTAGTTTTTTTTGCTAACCTAAATCATGAACAAATCCTCTTCCAATGCAAATAAAAAAATTAGACCATTTTAGATTGCACAGCTAAGGCTGGTGCGGAGGAAAAAGATATTTTAGTCTGCACTTACTTAGCTCATACTCCTGCTTCCATGAATATATAGAAAGAGAATTCGATGGCGAGATAAAGCGATGTGCTGAATTATACGCAAACACCAGAAGTAATCAGCTTGTTTTACATTTAGAACAGGGTCACTGAACAAACAAGATAGGCAGCCTTAAGGCCATGTACTTATTTTACTAATTTTTTTTTAAAGTATGGCTCCGCAGTCTCACAAACTTCACCCAATAGTCCCAGACCTGCATAATAAAGCTCCCATATCCCCAGAATAGATCCAGCTCTTTACTCTACATTAACATCTCTTATATTTTCTGTAGGAGCCATTAATGTGCAGGAAGCAGATGTACGTAGAATGAGCTATTCCAACCTTGCTTGTTTTTCATTTGTGTCAGATGTTAATCACTAATGAAGAATGTCTTTTAAACCCTGGTGTTAAGTGATTTAGATTTTGCTTTTTGTTCAACACATTAATTTAACCTCAGTACAAAAATCATATACTCACCATGGATCCCTTAGTGCAGGGAGCAATGTTTTTTCACTGCTTCCTCTCTCCATACGCAGCTGAACCTTGGGAACAAATAGTTCCTGGTGTTCTTCCACGAAATCTTCCACTCTCCCAGTGTACCCCACTCATGCGAGCTCCTGCTGAGCTTGAGCAGGGTCGCGTCTGACTCCATGGAGTCCAAAGGACTCCTGTAGCTGATAACAGTAATGGAGCGCAACGTTGCTGCCGTTATCCTAATGCAGCTCACAAGTATTACAACTTGAGCTGCTGTCAAAGTGGGTCAGTCGGGACACAGACACTAATAGGGAGATGCTCATGAAAAATGGCTCTTGCGCAAGTTTTCCATTCATGTATCACTTTTAATGTCCGGGGTGGAATTGGGCCCCATACGTAGATTTAATACAAATTTAAAACATATTTTGCCCTTGATAGACCTATTGACTCAGCAAAAAAAATGCCCCGTTCCATTTCTTCCCTTTTATGCCCTTAATTGTGCCGGCTGGGTGGAGAAGAGGTAACATCACTGCTCTGCGTGGAGAGAGCCTGTGGAGACATTGGCTCAATCCCAGCAAGAGACCTCCCCAGTAAGTGTCCCTGGGCAAGACACCCAACGGTACATACTCGCCACCCAGGACATACTTAAAAACGAGAGAAATCTCTATTTATCCTTCCTGTTAAAATACTTTCTCAAAAAAAAAAAAAATTGACCTGTTGGCTCTAGAACACAAAAAGATAACTTACTAAATGTCCCAATCATCTCATCCCTCTATGCGCTAAACTCAGGATTTTATGGGGCTTAATAGGACTCAAAATGAAAATGCCAGAATTTCTTGTAGTTTTGTTCCATTTCTACAATGACCGAATTTGATATGTACTGTTGAGATTGTATCTGTCAACTATATGAATCGAGGCTTATAATCACATTTGTTATTATCTGGACAAGGAGCATTTTGACTTTCATTATTTTTAGTTTTCGGAATACCCAAATTCCAAAAACAGAGAGTGTGGGGGAAGGTGTAGAGGCCTCAATTTGGTGTCAGATGCCAACGGGATTGAAAAATAAGGCCAAGGGCCTGAAGGCTGAAAGAAGCAGATGGCTCAGCTAGGTGCTCACAGAGAGACTGCAGTTCAAAATGATGTCTCCTAGTCTTCATGCCAGTGATGTTGTGGCCTAGGTGCATCTTGAGGCTTAAAGTGCATGGACAACACCACTGCAAATCACATTTGAAAGCCGTAAGTGATCCAAAAATCTTGATTTTCAGACTCTTTCATTATTTTTCTGAAATCTGGTTATGGGATGCTCAACCTATATAAACATTTGCCCTGTTGCAAAATTCAAATACAAGCCTACAAAATTGTCTTGTTCTTAGCTCCATGTTTGGTTTGGCCATTGGACCACTATTTACATATAATACCACTTTATTCAGACACAAAGCACAACATAAAAAAATCCTCACTAAAGCCAAATTACTTGTTTGTAATCTTTAATAATTTTGATAGAATGTGCACAGCACACTCTCCTGATTTTTGCAAAAGGTTAAAGATAATCCATCACGTGTCCTTTGACTTGAGGGGTTATTCAGAAAGTGATGAACATGTCACCGAATTGCATCGAAAGGTGAATTTCTCTGTTCTGTGCATTATCATGGTAGTTAGCTTTTCAGAAAAGCTTATTTTTTTTGTTGCAGGTCGGCGGTCTTCAGCGCACTTTGGGGACATTGCGGTGAATAGTGAATTCACCGTAGTGTTGGCGAAATGGAATCGCCGAAGCACACCAGGTTCGCTGAAAATTCGGTGCTTTCTAAATAACCGTTTGGTCTTTATTGTTGCCTATATTGGTTGTCCTCCTGCAGACCTCCTCCTGTGCATGGATATCTTAGCTTTTCTTGGCAGCAGATCCTTCTGTCTTCAGCTCACTTGCTGGTCCAATTCTTCAGGGATTTGGGGACAGCAAGGCATGATGGATAGGTGTTGGCCATAGATTAAATGTTCTTTAAGATCCACCTTCTACTAAATGATCACAGGTCTCTATTAATATGTGGATTTGTTGACATTGTTTACTTTGCCTTAAATGTTACAGGGGATTTTCTGTTCAAGTTCAACCAAAATGCTTTCCATCATCCCATTAAAAAACATATTGTACTGTACATTCTAGCGGCTGCTGTGTGTGGGTAACAGATGCTTTCTTGTCATATTGCAGTTAATTGCATCCCTCTTTCTTTCTATCCCAACATGAGACATACCGTCTTTGCCATCTGTGACTGTTAAGTATCTTAAAATGTTCTTTTTCCAGTGTTACTGCCAAGATTTTCCTGGGTGGCCGAATTTGATCGGCCACCAAAATGGTACAAGATAAAACGCTTTGAATTAGGAAATGTACAATGCTAATTCTTCTACATATTGTAGGCCCTATTGTGACTGAGCCGTTATAATAAACAAGTGAGCCGTCCTGATTAATGACTTCCATCTCAATCCTGCTGAGTCGTGAACTTCCCTGGTGGTAGGCAACGCAAATTGCTCTTCAATCTGAACTTGTGCACTTTGCATACACAATTTCTGCAGTGCCTATGCAGAACCATGGCTTGGAGCTTTGCATGCATGCATGGAACCGTTTCATCAGTTGATGGGTTGATCAGTGACAAGGACAGTCACATGACTGCAGTGTGTGAATCAATGCAAGGGAGGCCAGCCTCCCATGCAGGCATTTTTTGAATGTCTTGGACCAATGATGCTTTCCCATTGGCCCAAGCTATTCCATTGCTCTCTCAGTGCCTCCCTGATGAGCGTGTAGAGGAAGTAGGCAGCATCCGGACGTCTGTTCATTTTGAACAGATGTACACTGGAAATATCTTGGCAGCTTACGTGATTAGCGTAGCAGGCAGGGGCGGACTGACCCATCGGGCACTCGGGCACTGCCCGAGGGCCCGAGGGTCATGGGGGCCCAGTTTTGGCTGGCTTAGTGGGCCCCCAGTGTGCCCTGCCACCAGTTTCACAATCTTGCAGCTCCGGATTCAGCATCAGCACAGCCACAGTCACTCACTCACACTGCGTGCCTCCAACATTCAAAAGAACCCGGGAATCCTGATATGACTCCGCCCCTTTCCTCACATGCTGCATGTAGTGCACTGCACACAGCAGTAGAAGAGGAGGGCAAGCACATGGATTGCTCAATGCAGCCCAGCCCCACCCTGTGTCCTCTCTACACATGGGAGACAGGAGGAGGACACCTAGGATAAGCAGGTTGGGCCCCACACTTCTACATCGTGGTAAATATATAAAAAAATGTGCTTCCTGTGAGTTACATTGCTGTGGATTCTGTGCTTGCTCATACACCCCAGCTTGTCCTGTGAGTTACATTGCTGTGGATTATGTGTCTGCTCATACACCCCAGCGTGTCCTGTGAGTTACATTGCTGTGGATTCTGTGCCTGCTCATACAACCCAGCGCTTCCTGTGAGTTACATTGCTGTGGATTCTCTGTCTGCTCATACACCCCAGCGCTTCCTGTGAGTTACATTGCTGTGGATTATGTGTCTGCTCATACACCGCAGCGTGTCCTGTGAGTTACATTGCTGTGGATTCTGTGCCTGCTCATACACCCCAGCGTTTAATGTGAGTTATATTGATGTGTATTATGTGCCTGCTCATACACACCAGTTTTTACTGGAGTTTTATTGCTGTGGAGCTCTGTGATACAGTCATACACAACGCTCATTATTGTGAGTTTTATTATTTTGTGTTTCCCATTTAAAAATATATATACATTTTTTTCTACATTATGCGACATATAATATGTTTTATGCAAAACCATAGAATCCAGTTCAGCATTACCTTTCAATGTTATTGTACATAGATTATAACCATTCTTAATTCAATGTTTATGTGTAACAGATGCATTCGTAACGGCATCCTGTTTAAAGCAAAACCACATCTATTGTAGGTTGCTTTACATTTAATGCCGCAGAAAACAGTCTCTGGATGTCAGGTTGGTTTTAGCAGACAGACAAAGAAAGATGCATACAAAAATACTTAAGTTCAGAGCAGTACATGATTAGCATTGCAATTGCTACTCAATTTTCATATGTATTGTACATATGGTAGTGTAGGTAGTGTAGGGAATAAAATCGTAGCTATATTCTGGTTGAGCTGGTATTAGGGAGCTGCTAATATGGAAGAAATGATGCAAGCCAATATTTTGCGGCTCAGATACGAGCCAGCCACTGGCTCGGTTCATCATTTTAGGAAGGTGCTGAAGGATACCAGCATCAGTGTCACTGCTGCTGGAATCGTCTCCTGAAGAACATAGAATCCCATTGGGAGTTGAGATAGATTCCGTGTTCTGCTCTTGAGGAAGAACACCACAACCGGGGCCAGATTAAGACCTCTGTGGGCCTGGAGCTGTAGATTTTGGTGGGCTTTTTTTGGAACTTAGTGAATTGAAAACATATTTTAGGTTATTTATTAGTGTAGATATGGGTATATTTAACCAGGCAGGTACTGTGTGAGGTAATTTCCATTCAGACTTCAATCATTTAAAGCGTGTAAAATTATTTTTGTCACATTTTATCATCCAAACCTTTGTGGTTATATATTCTATACGGCATGCTTGTTAAAAAAAAATTGAAATGGGAACCTGTTACCACTGGTGTATTTTGGCCTAGGCCGACTAGGCCCAGGCCTAGGGCGACACATTCCAGGGGGCGGCAGCCCGCACTGGGTGGCCCCACCCCTAAAAAAAAAGTTTTTTACCAGGAAGGATACATTGAGGAAGTATCCTTACATACATACCAGGAAGTATTTTACCAGGAAGGATACATTGAGATTTCACTAATTTACACTTTCAATTTCACTTTCCAGGGAGCAGCAAAAAACATCACCACTAAATGGGTTACTCACAGAGCACCGAAATGACGCCAACTTTTTGGTGTTCTGTAGTTCCCTGCACTTAGGAGAATAAAATTTCCCCACCCTGCAGTGAATTCACCATTCACCGCAGGGTCCCCAAAGTGCATGGAGTCGGCCGCTGAATGCTGCCACCGCAAACCCGTGGCCTGCTGTTTTCAAAAGAACTACTGAACGAAAATGTCTGGAATTTACATATAAGATCCTATGATTGATAATAAAAAGTTCTGGTTCAGAAAAAAAAAAACTGCTATTAAAAAAAAGGGGGGGATTTTGCCCAAAAAATCTGAAAAATTACTAAAAGGTACTAAAAAAAAATCAATAAGTAAAGACTTTTTACTGCAGATTAAAATAATAAATGATTTATTAGATATTGCATAAAAACGGGAATATTTTTAACATTGAAACCTATGGGGTTCGCCTGAATAAACCTGCTGATTGAAACCACCGAACATCAGGGCATTTCACTGCCATTTCTCTGTGTCTCAGTACCACATGACTGGCTGAACCACATGAAACGCACGTGCGCAGCTGCCCGCCCTTTCGTTAACACAGACTCTATTCTGGACTGAACACCCATCGGGAAGGGAAAGCTACAGTGCACCCTCTGGTAGTGGCACCCCACTGCTGACAAGATGGCTCCACAGCATAATTGCTGTGTACTCATATACACTCGGTTTGCTTGGAGTTTTACTGCAGTGGATTCTGATGCACTCATACACACCGCACATTGCATTGCTGGGAGTTTTATTGCTGTGGATTCTGATACGCTGACACACACCAAACATTGCATTGCTGGGAGTTTTATTGCTGTGGATTCTGATACGCTGACACACACCAAACATTGCATTGCTGGGAGTTTTATTGCTGTGGATTCTGTGATACACACTGCATATTACTGTGAGTTTTATTGCTGTGCAGTTCTGTGATATGCTCATACACACTGCACATTTCTGTGGGTTTTATTGCTGTGCAGCTCTGATATGCTCATACACAGTGCCCATTTCTGTGGGTTTTATTGCTGTGCAGCTCTGATATGCTCATACACAGTGCCCATTTCTGTGGGTTTTATTGCTGTGCAGCTCTGTTACGCTCATATGCAGTGCACGTTTCTGTGGATTTTATTGTTCAACCAATTAGAGCGGCTGTGATCCTGTATACTTGACATGCGCGGCAGTTTTTTGTAAAAATGCTTGAATTTAAACATTTCATAATTTTATTTATCTCAATAGATACATTTGAAATGGTATACAAGATATACAAGTAGGCACTTGGTATCCACTTTTAATATAAAGAGAGGAAAAGGTGGAGCTCTAAGAGGAAAAGGTGGAGCTTAAAGAGGAAGGGTGGGGATTGACCAGGAAGAGGTGTGCCCTTGACAGGAAGGGGTGCGTCAAATTTAAATTAGGGGGTGCACGAGTTTAGTCAGGCCTAGGGCAGCACAAAACCTAAATACACCACTGCCTGTTACTGCATTTTTATGAGAAAATACACAATTTTAGCCAAAACTGAAAAAAATTACAATTTTCGCTTGTGTTTTGGAGGATGGTGTTCTATGAATAATATGACTATGTATAAAATACTGACCTTACTCCCAGCTTGGGAAATGAGAAGATGAGTAATGGCAGTGGTATTGCTCATTTTATACGTGACAAATGGACAATGCCATTGCTTTGGAACTAAAAATAATAATTTTATTTTGGCTTTAACATGGTCGTCTTTGGTATCAATGCAAAGGCCAGATTCTGAACTGTACGATGATGCCTCACTTGACCTTGTGCGGTTTAAAGATTATAGACGCAGTGTTCCAAATTACCTCCAGTGTTCCTCGCTGCAGTGCGGCGGTTTAGTTTTTTTCTGAGACAATGCATAATAATGCATTGTGCCATTGCCTCCACACTTGTTGGTGGCATGAGAAAAGAGAT
The DNA here is from genome assembly GCA_009667805.1 of Leptobrachium leishanense. Taxonomy (NCBI): domain Eukaryota; kingdom Metazoa; phylum Chordata; class Amphibia; order Anura; family Megophryidae; genus Leptobrachium; species Leptobrachium leishanense. The sequence goes on from CM019065.1 coordinate 74,960,153, forward strand.
AGTAAGTAGGTGCCGCATCATTGTTCACTTTATAATTGAAAAGTGGACAATATTGCAGTGTTGAAAAATAAAAATAAAGAAACATTTATTATTTTATTTTTATTTTTACATAAAACCTGGTCATGTTTGGTGTCATTGGAAAGGTCATTCTGGCCTTTCCATTGATACCTCAAGTGATCCTGTAGCTGCTATGGAGTAAGATATTCATGGGTCCAAATGCCCATGAATGCAGACATTGGTATCCTTTCTCTGGGCCTATTATGGGGTATGGGTCTGGAGCTGCTGCTAAATAGTCCCTATGTTAATCCGGCCCTGACCAGTGACCACAACAAAGAAGTATTTGTTCTCTATGTGGACTGGATTGCAGCAAGAGGAGGCAGTGGATTTATCATGCCCTCCATGTCACCAAGTCGTCAGAAGTAAGCACAGTATTTGTTTACTTTATTTGTTTCTGTTTTTTCTGTTGATTGATTTTTACAGACTCAAAAAATAGTTGTGCTAACTATTAGCTATTATAAAAAAGGCTTTAGGATAGTACTGGACTAAACTACAAACCACAGCTGTTGTAGAATTGCATCTTCCAATTGAGTTTTAGGAAGCATCATTGGTATTGTAGTTCATCCGTAGCAGCTTATCCACCTTTTTAAGAGCCATGCTTTAGAAATTATAATCCTAGATATTAAACTGTACATAAACAGTAGAAATAATAATTGTAAATGTTTTGTCATTTTTGACAATAAACTGCCAGTAAGATTATGGTATCTTTTTATTATTGTATTATTTTTCAATTTAGGATAATACAGTTTAGATTACACATGCTTGTCAGTAATTTTCCTAAAGCAAGGCTTGTTTGAATTGTTTCCACTGGAGAGTCAACCCTGCTGGAGATCTTTGTATTATCTTCTGTAATACGTACCTTCAGTTTTAAAACCACCAGCAATTTAACAAATTAATTTATTAAACAAAATCAGCCCTGACACAGATTCCTGAGAGTCTTTATCAGAAGCCTGATGTTCCTCTGTTTGCCCTCCCTTAGTTATATTTACTTCATATGCGGCATAATACAACTATTTATTATTTTCTAAAGCATCTGATTTCTCAAATCTTTCCATGAATTAAAGGATTCACTAAAATGTAAATCAACTATTAATTTTAAGTTTCTTTTTAACAGTAACTTTTTCCACTAAAGAAAATTCTAAAATCAAAACTATATATACAGGGTGTCCATAAAGTCTCTTTACAATCTCAAACATTTATTACAAAGGCAAATGAAAAGTCAGATAAGTGAAAATTATTACAAAATGAGACGTATATATTTAAGTTTTTTTGCCTCATTTAATACACCTCTATATGGGCACCATTAGTTGCACGAAGCACATCAAGACGATATTCGATTTCTTGCCATGTTCGCTGTAGCATATCCTCATCAATGGTGACAATGGCATCAGTGATCCTCTGCTTTAGATTAGTGACGTCCTGTACCTTTGTTCCATACACCATATCTTTAACATAACCCCATAGTGAGAAGTCGTTTTTCTTCGGCGAGACATCAATTACTGCAAATGTTTACATTGACCTTTTGACTGAATACGCGGCACCACAACTACATGACCTTCAACCAAGCATCATTTTCCAGCAAGATGGTGCACCACCACATTGGGGACTGCATGTTCGTGGGTTCCTAAATGAAACATTTCCAGACCGGTGGATTGGAAGGGGTGGTCCAATTCTCTTGCCACCTCGTTCACCAGATATCACTCCCCTCAACTTCTTTCTATGGGGTTATGTTAAAGATATAGGCCCCTATTACACGCTTCGCGCAAATGCGCTCGCGCAGCGCAATTTTTTTGCGCATGCAAAAAAACTTTAGCGCGCAAATTAACACGGTAGTACGCTCCGAGCGCAGTTTTTCACCCTTCAACTTTTTACGTGCGCAAATCTGACACGCAGAGCCAGGCGCAAATGACCGTTGAGCGCAGGAATCGGTGGGCAGACTGTTTTTTCATGGGATTCAGCCAATCAGAATTAAGAACCACCATTTTCTAAAGTTAGGTTGTTGCGCCTGTCAAAGTCAATCTGCGTATATGTGCTGCAGCTAAAAAAATTTTTGGACAAATTATAAATTTTTTATGTCTGGGTATGTGTTGAGTGTGTAACTGTACTGTGCTGTATTTTTTTTTGATTGCTGAGTTATTTTGTTTCGGCCACAACTATCATATTTGCAGTTAACACCAAGTTTTCAAAGGCGTTACGAAAATTCACACAACCGTCGCTCGTACGACTTTGCGCGAAGATTGTAATACCATCCGCACTAACGCATTTGCGCTCACAATGTGAAGTATAGGATGCGCACACGAACTTGCGCTCATGCTGGGTTCGCGCAGGGTCAACCGCGGTAGACGATAACGCTTATCGTTTGCGCGAACGTACTACGACGTTCCGTGCAAATGGTTTTGTCCTCGTGCAAAAGCTCATTTGCGCGCACGCAAATGCGCTGCGCGAAGCGTGTAATAGGGGCCTTAGTGTATGGAATAAAGGTACGGGACATCACTAATCTAAAGCAGAAGATCACTGACGCCATTGTCACCATTGATGAGGGTATGATACAGCCAACATGGCAAGAAATTGAGTACTGTCGTGATGTGCTTCCTGCAACTAATGGTGCCCATATAGAGGTGTGTTAAATGAGTGAAAAAACCTTACATATATACATCTCATTTTGTAATAATTTTCACTTATCTGACTTTTCATTTGCCTTTGTAATAATTTTTGAAATTGTAAAGAGACTTTATGGACACCCTGTATATATATAAAAATAACAACTTAATATGTATCATCTGTGCCCTGGAACCACTTAACACCTTAAAAAAAGAAATGAAATGGGGATAGCCCCTTACCAGGAAAGTTCAGGACCACAAGCATTCCGGATTCTTCTAGTTTTCAGAATCCAGCAGAATCCAGTGTCTGAGAGAAAAAAAATAGCTGCAGGAGAGCCGCGATCCCCTTCCTGTTGCAACCACAAGCATTTACATACCCTGGAAGCGGTGTGCAGAGTTTCTCCACGGACATGCTGTTCAGAGCCAGGTTGACTCCAAACAGCATGTCACACGCATGAAATTCCAATAATAATATTAATGCTCATATAAAGCTTAATGGATGCCTTCAGATATCAGGAAGGAGCTGTGCTTTTCCAGCCCAACAGTGTCCAATCATTGAATTCATTAAAAAGTTTTGAAATCAATACTTTGTCATGGACCTAATAGTAAGTAACTTAATTTATGAAGTAAAGAAATCACTACTGTTTATTTCATATAGATCAATAATATTTTTATTTTATTTCTAGTTTATATTTTTTATTATTTTCATTCTTGGAAGGATGAGTCAAGATGCGTAAGTTAAAATGGAAGTGGTTCATTCATTTATTCCAAAAATTAAATAAAATAATTATGTATATGTGTATATTTGTGTCAGGGCTATATGTTACAATTTGATCCTCAAGTGTATGAGATGTACCTTTAGTCCTTCAATAAACTTCTATGTTGCCATAGGTGTGAATAGATTTATAAGAATATATTGAGGGATTAAATACTTAATGAAATCACAGCACCAGGCCTCTACTTTGATGTCTGTAGCACATATATATTTTAGTTTTTGTTTCTGCTCCCGAAACTTGGCACCTGGGGCATTTATGGTAATACAGTGTGTGCGCCGAATATATGGTTGTGGTCCCACTGCTAATGTGCTGAAAATATAAAGAAATTATAAATGAATTCAATGTATGCACATGCTTAGTGCATTTATGTGGCATAGAGTGATCTTTTTTTTATAATAGATATTGGACAGGAAAAACTAAAGACAGACTAGAACTCTTCTAGATTGATATAGTAGAATTGTAGGTATATTTCAGAACTCCATCTTTAATATAAATGGAATACAAATATAATTTTCTAAATAATCTAGAAATGATAGTGAGCTGCATAATAGCAGAAACAAGGCTAATTCTTCTTCCTACGCTCCAAAAACCCCTGTGTAATACAATTTAGGGGAAAGACAAGTGAAATTATGAAAAAGTCTTTACATTGTGAGACCAAAAGACAGAGTTCTTCACGCAAAAATTGGATGTTATTGAAATGCCACATTTAACGAAACTATTTTGAAAATTTTGGGCGAAACGAATCATTGTGCTCTCAAGTGTATTGTATGTCAGGCGCCCTTTTTATTAATGCAACTTTGGCCACTCCATGGATTTATTTCCATGGAAGCAGAAAAGTAACCTACTGCTAGTTAAGGGTTATTTGACAAAGGTCTGCTAAAACATCCATATAGTCCTCTTTCTGTGCAATTTTCCATGCCACTGTGAATTCAAATGACGCTATTAAGGAGCGCATGAGGTCCCATTATCGTTCCATAAATGCATTTCTAGTTTTGTCGTTGTTTGAGGCCCAGGGATTTCCGTGAGAAAGCTCTTTAGTTGTCGTTTTCTAACCACCACGCGGTAATAAAGTTCTGCCGAATTACATCTCGCCATCTGCGAAAGCTGTAATAGGCTTACATAAGTACAGGAAGTGGTAATTTGTGGTAATCAGGCTTCTGACCACACTGTGCACACATAATAAACATAGCTGCCATTAGGACATAATACACATGTGAGTTAATGCACAGGATTTGGGAATTACGCAGGATCTGACAAGGAAATTGCAAATATTAGGTCAAAGGCGTTGAATTGGGATATGCCGTGTAGGAGATTTTCTTTTTTTCCAGGGTTTTTTTCTATTCTGTTCCTTCGACAATATTCCTTGTTCTTCCTGTGTAGTTAGTGCACTGTAATCACAAAAATGTTTCAGATTTTATATACAAATTAATGTCATATTACCTAAACAGGTATATTGGAATGATTTTTGCTAGTTTTTGAAAAATTCTTAAAACGAACATACTCACCCAGTTTTTGCTATTGCAATTTGTCATTTTATGACATCATATTTTTTTCATGGTTTACATAACTTAAGCAGACTTGACTTCCTGATGTCACATCCCTTACGGTATTATTATCTGTGGCGGAAATAAAGTATTCAAGACTGCTTGGATTGTATATCAGAATAGTCTTCTTTTTTTATTCTCTCAGGAGTACTATATTCTTGTTGTGACCTCCTACCACCTCTGGCACTTACCAGGTGGCGCATAGCCTAGGATGGCCTTCGAGACGGCACCAGCCACACTGGCCCAGATGTGGGGGTATACAGGTCTCATCCATGATCGGTGCTCCCTCCTTGGCTGGCAGTGGATGTCCTGTGCCTTGGATCCATCTGCTTGGACTCCCATCAGTGGGCAGTTTCCTGCCCATGGTGTGTTGCTGCATGGCTCATGGAGTGGAGCCAAGGTGGCATCATCAGAGACTTGGGATTTCCTATGACGCATCAAGGGGAGTGGCCAGGACCTGAACTAGGCTAGGTGAGGGGATATCCTTCTTCCCTCAGCTAAGGGCCAATATGATGTAACAGGTGCAGTGTGGAGGCAGGTGTGTTTATGTCACCTGCCTATTTAATGCGCAGCAGGTTATAAGTAACCCTGTTTCTCTTATGTGTACCAGTTACCTGTTCGGTCTGACCTTACCTTGATGCCCCCTGCCCTGCCCTGTTGTCGACCCGCCTTTTTGGATTGCCTTTTTGTACTACTCTCTTGAATACCCTATTCAGCCTCTGCATATTGGTTCCTACCAAACCCTTGACAATTTTATGCTAAAATAGAGCCATGAGTGATGTGCTGTCATATACATAGAAGACAGTTTTCTGAAAGCACATTGTTTAAGGCCATAATGATCCAAACACAATTCACACCATAAATGTTACCTACATTTCATAGGCATAATTAATGGTATTTATATCAAACACATGTTACAGCAAAGATTGTTTTTTTGTTTTTTTTTTACCATTTATTTCTTTCAAACTTGGCTTATAGCCATCAGTCCAAGCTTATACAGATAGAGTTTTATGTTTAATTGTGCTTGGTATGTCAAACCCGAGATCGAGTGAGCACAAGTTGTGTCATAAACCTGCTGAACTCCACATGATTATCAAGTAACTCACAGGTTACAGCACAGATTGTGAGCAGATTAGAGAACATGATCAGAATTTATTTCCTATCCCTTGTGAAACCCCTGATTAAATTCAACATCCACACATACCAGCGTTAAATTCATTTTACTACAAGATAACCTTGAATTCCGCTGAGCACACAAAGCATTAGACCGATTGATGAGTTTTGTACTTTGTCCGACGCCCTGTCCTGCAGTTTAGCAAAAGTCACAATTAGAATTTTGCCAGCTGTTAACAATGGATTTCTCTTTCCAACTTTTTACAGATAAAACTATATGACCCAATCGCAAATGCCATGCTCAAATTCTGCTCTCCGTAAATAATTATCACATTCTTCTAACCATCGGTACCGTATTACTTTATCAAGCAATGAGTATTTCCAGCCAGGAGCCATAGCTGTTTTGTTGACGCTAACTTTAATATTGATGCTAGCTATAACTGAGCTAGAAATAATACAGGAGTGAGCACAAGCTAATGAAATTGCAATTCTAGCAGTTCATATATCTATTCCGTTCAAGGACTCATGGGATTATTTGAATATATTCTGCTTGTACATCCAAAACTAGACAGCAGTTTCACACATTTTATTGGATGCTTTTGCAATATTTTTTCTGTGGTTTTCCATAATTTTCCCTTCTCTCTAGCACTTATCAATACTACCTGCTTCAATAGGTTTGTGCAAATGCAATTTTTATTCAGATGTTTCCAAACAAGTACAATAAAAGGAATGGGTATAAGAAGCTTGGCAAATGACCATGAATGCAGTCGCACAACGATAGGCCATTATATTTATATTGGTTCACCAGGTTTATCATTTGAACACCTGGCTTTAAATAACTGGTTATTCACAGACTATATTCTGTATTTTGTTTTTATTAGTAGGATGGGCAAAATTACAATAAACTCTTCAGATAGCTATTGTAAAAAATCTCAGTAGCCCAACTGGGTCACATCTGTTAATGCTGCTTGCTTGTCAGACCCCTGTTATCCCACCAGCAGCCTTTCATGTCTTCCCCAGCCCTTAGCCAAAGTTTAAAGACAGGTACACTAAAAGAGCAGAGATTGCATTCCCCAGAAATAAGGAAGCACACAGATCTTGGGGTAGAGCAGACAGACAGGAATTTAGCCTGTAATGAAACATGAGACAATTCTATACAGTGCAATGAGAACCCTAGAAGCCGCATGTGCGGTACGAAGAGGCCGAGGAGTGGTGACATCACAAAGGCATTCCTCGGCCGGCAGGAGAATATATATATTTATTTAGGTTGTGGTGGAGGGCAAAAAATAAAAGCCTCCACACTGCAAATTATAAAGTTTACTATTGCAGAGGCCATTTACACATCCCAGCAATTCAAAGAACTGCATCACGGAGCTCATGTGCTACATTTCCCATATGCAGCACAGAACTCTGGGTAATTCATGCAAATGATGTCTGCAATTTCCCATTTTTTTGCATCTTGGGTCTGCTTTCACACGGAACCCTTCAGCCGATGCCATGCCATATAAAATGGTTTTTTTTTAGCAGAGATCAGGTTTATGCAACTGGTCAAAGCCACTCCTGGACATCGCTGTTTTGAGTTTATTGGACCATCTTCAGCAGGAGCTAGGGATGACCAGTTGCAGTTTGATGCCTGGCCCGTACAGTAAATCAGTGCTTATTTAGGTCGTGGTGGTGCACAGGTTAACGTTTGCGCGCAGAATGTAATAGAGCCCCGAATGTTTAGTTAGACTCCACACGAGGAGTAGACTTTGTTATATTTTTTGTTGAAAAGACTACTCTGCACGTGTTGTGGCTGCCCAAACAAAGAAAAATACTGAAGCACTGACTCGTGTGTCCAGTGGCTATACCTCATACTCATTAAATTAGGGTCTAAGAGGAAGGCGTAAAGCTGAAACAATGGGCAGAGTCTTTAGACAGGTTCCCTATCTGTAGCAAGGGAATTTTTTGCCTGTTTGTTGTATATACATGTGAAATACAGTATGGCTTTCATACACCTTTATCTAACAGTTCCCACGCTGGTTGCTTCTTTTGCATTATAAGTTAATACGGGTGAATACAATCCTCTATGGTAATTGCTCTAATTGTCATAGTTGATTGTCATTTTATCTATAAACCATATACCTTGTATACTGTATATTTTTATGCTATTATTGGTGTGCTTGGATCTATGGTACGCCCCTTCAAACACAGACATCCTAAAAACGGCTTTTAGCATTTTCAATGTAATAATGCTGAAAATACGTTCACACATTATTATCGCTCCTATCATTCTAACCTCTGCACTGCAGCAGATGAGTTGTGACACTGAATGTTCTGTGGGTTTCTGCAAAAGGATACATACTATTACTTCTTTGAAAAGAAAATTATATTCGCTGGATGTGCTGACATTTACCAGGACTCAGAGAGCGTAAATGGCCAGTACTGATACTGACCGTGATGTGTAAATATACAATATAGAATTATGATGATGCAGGATGATTAGATGTGGGTTTAGAAGGCTCTAAATAATGAGCATGGACCGTAAGGTGTGTTGTCATCAGTCTGTAAATAAGATCAAATAAAAAATTCTGGAAAAAGAAAGAAAAATAAGTGAACACAGTAAATAATGTGTAAATCCTCTAATTTTGTTCTGCTTGAGAACTGAATAAAACTTCCTGCTTCAAACTAAAAAAAGAACGTATCAAAAATATTAAATAAGTAGAAAAACCCAATTCTCTAGGTGAGTGATGATGAACCTTGTCACCCCAGATGTTTCTCAACTTCGTGTCCCATGATGCTCTGCTAGTCTTATGTGTGACTAAGCATCATTGAACATGTATCTGAAACATCTGTTGTGCAAAGGTTCACCATCACTGCTCTAGGCTGCTTTGACCACAGTTAAAGGGATGCTCTTGGCTTAAAATGGGAAGAGGAGGGCAGAGGGTTCAAACATTAACCCCTCATGACCCTCCCTACTACACTCCCATTATATCCCTACAGGGAGCGAGGATAAAACTCACCATGAGTCCAGAGTCAGGCTGCTTCGGTAACGGTCGGTATGTGATAACCTGTGGCTTTTGCTGCAGCTGTCATGTAACCGCAGGATACACAATACAATGGCTCGTGCCATCACATTCCGAGCCATTGGCTAGAGGCTGTTCATTCCTGGCCATTTTCCTGGAAACCTGATCAGTGAGTGCTGATTTTGGGTTTCCAGTCAGAAGACTGATTAATTAAGTGGCCACAGTGCCTGGAGTATCCCTTTCTGCTGTGATAGTGTGATTAAGGGCAGGGTAATAGACCATAGGTTTATTAGTAGGCAGATGGAAAAGCCCTTTTCCCCTATAGGGTTAATTGTCCTGCTCTCATAGGAGCTGTGGTTCACTCTGAAACAGTCAGTCTTTGTGTTGGGTGCAGTAGAGAATGAGGAAAGACCTGAAGTTTAAGTATATTCTGTTTTGTTTTGTATTTTCGGTAAGTGGCTTAGTCACCCAATCAGTGGCGTAACTAGAAATGAGGGCCCCGGTGCAAGAATCCACGAAGGGCCCCCCCAAAAAAAGATCTATGTATTTTTACTTATTTTTCACTGCAAAATAAAACAAAGATAGTAATGCCCCAGCTCACATGGATATATATTGCCCCCCAGCTCACATGGATATATATTGCCCCCCAGCTCTCATGGATATATATTGCCCCCCAGCTCTCATGGGTATATATAGGGCCCCCCAGCTCTCATGGATATATATTGGCCCCCAGCTCATGGGTATATATAGGGCCCCCAGCTCATGGGTATACAGGGCCCCAGCTCATGGGTATATAGGCCCCCAGCTCATGGGTATATAGGCCCCCAGCTCATGGGTATACAGGGCCCCAGCTCATGGGTATATAGGCCCCCAGCTCATGGTATATAGGCCCCCAGCTCATGGGTATATAGGGCCCCAGCTCATGGGTATATAGGCCCCCAGCTCATGGGTATATAGGGCCCCAGCTCATGGGTATATAGGCCCCCAGCTCATGGGTATATAGGGCCCCAGCTCATGGGTATATATAGGCCCCCAGCTCATGGGTATATACGGCCCCCAGCTCATGGGTATATACGGCCCCCAGCTCTCATGGGTATATACGGCCCCCAGCTCTCACCTCTGCTGGCCCCAGGGCAGGCTCCGCCGGCGTTCCGTTTTCCGAGGCGAGCGGCCGCTGGAAGCATGCGTCTTGGCCGCTCGCCGGAAACCACCTGATCAGCGCAGAGGTCTCGCGAGAGGATCTCGTGCGCTGGTCATGTGGTTCCTATCCCACGTGAGCGGCCAAGCTGCATGTCAGTGGCCGCTCGCAGGGAGAGGGACGGCCAGCGCGCGGCTCCCAGATTCCGGCGCTGATTGCCGGAATCTGGCGGGCGGCGCCGGAACCCCCCTCCAGTGGCGGAATGCCAGGGCCCGGTCGCAACTGCGACCGCTGCGACCCTGGTACTTCCGCCACTGCACCCAATACATATTCAGGTATACTGAATGTTTAGTTAGACTCCACATGAGGAGTAGGCTTTACATTTCTATTTGTTATATTTTGTTTGTTGAAACGACTACTTTGCATGTGCTGTGGCTGCCCAAACAAAGAAAAATACTGATGCACTGACTCGTGTCCAGTGGCTTGGCTATACCACACCGCTTATAATCTTTAAATAAATATTAGAGCAGACATGAACTGAGCAGGTAATATATATAGAGCTAAGATTAAAGGGTTTATTCAGAGAGAGCCGATCTGGCCCAAAATATCACCGAACAGGGAATTTCCCCATACAGTGACATTTCGGGGCCATTCGGCTATACAGAAAGCAGGCAGTGCTTGTTCGTCGAAAGTGAAATCCCCCATAGAGAAGTAATGGTTAATCTATTCAGAGAACACCGAACAGCAGTGAAAAGTTGCCGAAGTGCCCTGCTGTTTGGTGTTTTCATTCAACAGGTTTATTCAGGCAAATCCCAAGGGTTTCAGTGTTAAAAATATTCCTGTTTTTATACAATGTCTAATAAACCGTTTATTGTTTTAATCTGCAGTATAAAGTCTCTTTTATTTTTTTTATAGAATTTTTTAGGCATTTTTCGGTATTTTTTCAATAAACATTTTTTCCTTTTTTTTTATAAAAGCGATTTTTCTTTTTTCTGTAGTAGATCTTTTTTCATTATCATTCATAGGACCTTATATGTAAATTCCAGGCATTTTCGTTCAGTCAGTTTTTTTTTGCAAACAGCGTTAAATCTCTGTTGCTGCTGTCGGTCCGTTTCATTATGTAAAGACACAGCCAACGCAGCGCTACATTAGCTAATGGGAGAGCAATAAGCCACACATGATATGCGGAGTAAAAACTGCTCTCAGGATTCTTCTGTTTATCGGGCTCTAATATAGAACATAAGGGTGTGGTACAAAAGCCAATCATGAAACAGATCACGTCAGAGTTAAAATGGCGCGAATACTTTTTCCACGTCAGAGATAGTTACACTTAGGCTGGGGTCAGACCAGCGCACTTTTAACGTGCATTCTGGCGCACATAATTACGGCCGCACTAGCAGCAGATGACGGGCAATGACGGCCAATATACGATGTACGGCCGCACAAAAGTCCGGCCGTGCAACGCAAGTGGAATTTGAACGCATTTTTTTGAGAACGCTGAACCGCTAGTACTGACGTACTGAGTGCGCAGCTGCGGCATAGCGGCATGTTTGCGTGATTAGGAGATGTCAGACGCTGCTAATGTCCAGCCTACATAACGTCCAGACGCAAAAAGAGTTTTATTGACGATCCGTACAATTTCACGACCGACAATGCGCGTCGTCTGCCCGTTTTTGCGCATTCCGTGAAAAAATACGTCAATGCGTTCGGACGCACTTTTTCACGTTCGCGGGGAAAAATGCTTTCGTCTGACCCTAGCCTTAACCACATATGGTTTACATTTTAACTTTTGGAGAGACAAAAACATTCCTATACACCCAGAATCACGTGTCATAGAAAGGAGAGAGGGAAGGGATAACGTCTCTAAACAGTAGCCTGTTCAAACTAAAGGGGGCATATAACCTAAGGGAAGCTTTAATATACAGGGAATTAAAAGATATTATTTTACAGTTTTCCCCTGCACTCCGGGGACCCTGTGGTGAATGCTGAATTCACCGCCGGGTGGGAAACTTTGATTCCCCGAAGTGCGGGGAACAAGAGAGCACCGAAATGTTGCCGACATTTCGGTGCTCTCTGAATAACCCCCTAAATGTTGGTACATTTTGCTATTTCGTAATCTGTTTTATAGGATAGGTCTGCAACATTATAATATATATTGGGAGATGATGTATTGGAAGCTAGATTGAGTTAATAATGACCAAAGAACATCACTCCTCACGTTTGAAACGGAATGGACTATAACATACATTGCTCATTTTGAGATGCTAGTCTTCAAGTAAAGCACACACCTTGCTTTGTAGTAATGTAATGTAATGTGCAAGTAATCAGACTGTGAAATATCTACACACCATACTGCTGCTTATTCAAAGCTGAATGATCTTTAAAACAGAAAACAGATATGCAAATGTTTAGATATGGGTTACTTGCATGCACAATGTCAGATGAATCGACGGTGTTCTGGACTATTTTAATTTTGCCATTGTGATGACTCGATTTTACAAACCTTTCAATCTCGCCATCTAAATTAAACCTAGCACGTACAACAATGTACACTGCCTCCGAGTCTAGACATACCTCTATTATGTCTCACCCTCGCCAAGGTTCCCTGCACTCGTTAGTGATAATTTTATTATTGTTGGTTTCTACGCTGGGGAAGTGGGAAGGGGGGGGGGTTAAGAAAACAGAACAGAAACAAAAAAGCTTTTTCGACCAGAGAATCTCTTGACATCTTAACGTTTACAATGTATAATTTTTTGGATATAACTCTATCAGAAGTCCATTGAACCCAACCTACCGGCTAGACTTGATGTGTTTTTTGGCCGACTCAGACCTGATCCAACTAAAAGCATGGCATTGTTCAAAAACGTAGCCAAAAACTAAGAAACATGATTGAGTTGTCAGGAAGTCTACTTTTACTACTTCACTTCGTGAAGGAAAGGGACCTCAGTTAGGAGGAAACACTAACGAGACAATTACATATCAGTTTACAGAGGAGGAGGTTCTACAGCAGCTGTCTAAAGTAAAGACAAATAAATCAATGGGGCCTGATGGGATCCACCCTAAATTATTAAAAGAGCTCAGTGATGTAATAGCAAAACCGTTAACAGATTTATTTAACCAATCCTTGCTAACGGGAGTCGTCCCAGAAGACTGGAAATTAGCAAATGTTGTGCCCATTTACAAGAAGGGTAGTAGGGAGGAATCTGGGAACTATAGGCCAGTTAGTCTTACGTCAGTAGTGGGGAAATTAATGGAAACCATGTTAAAGGAAAGGATTGTTGAACATCTAAAAACACATAGATTACAGGATCAGAAACAACATGGGTTTACCTCAGGGAGATCATGCCAAACTAATCTTATTGATTTTTTTGATTGGGTAACAAAAATAATAGACACAGGTGGTGCAGTAGACATTGCTTATTTAGATTTCAGTAAGGCTTTTGATACTGTTCCGCATAGAAAGCTTATCAATAAATTGCAATCTTTGAGCTTGGATTCCAATATTGTTGAATGGATTACGCAGTGGCTGAGTGACAGGCAACAGAGGGTTGTGGTAAATGGAGTTTATTCGGCGCAAGGTCTTGTTACCAGTGGGGTACCTCAGGGGTCAGTACTTGGACCCATTCTCTTTAATATTTTTATTAGTGATATTGCAGAAGGTATTAATGGAAAAGTATGTCTTTTTGCTGATGACACAAAGATTTGCAACAGGGTTGACGTTCCTGGAGGGATCAGCCAAATGACAAATGATTTAGGTAAACTAAAAAAATGGTCGGAGCTGTGGCAATTGAGTTTTAATGTGGATAAGTGCAAGATAATGCACCTGGGACGTAAAAACCCAAGGGCTGAATATAGAAAATTTGATACAGTCCTAACCTCAACATCTGAGGAAAGGGATTTAGGGGTTATTATTTCAGAGGATCTAAGGGTAAGTAGTCAATGTAATAGAGCAGCAGGAAATGCTGGCAGAATGCTTGGTTGTGTAGGGAGAGGTATTAGCAGTAGGAAAAGGGAAGTGCTCATGCCACTGTACAGAGCACTGGTGAGACCTCACTTGGAGTACTGTGTGCAGTACTGGAGACCGTATCTCCAGAAGGATATAGACATCTTAGAGAGAGTTCAGAGAAGGGCTACTAAAATGGTGTACGGCTTGAAGGAGAAAAGTTACCAGGAAAGGCTTAATGATCTTAACATGTACAGCTTGGAAAAAAGACGAGACAGAGGAGATATGATAGAAACATTTAAATACGTAAAGGGAATCCACAAGGTAGAGGAAGGGAGTATATTTAAAAGGAAACAAAGTAGCAAAACAAGAGGACATAGTCTTAGATTAGAGGGGCAAAGGTTTAAAAGTAACATCAGAAGCATTATTTTACTGAGAGGGTGGTGGATACATGGAACAGTCTTCCAGTTGAAGTGGTAGAGGCCAAAACAGTAATTGAATTTAAGCAAGCATGGGATAGGCATAAGGCTATCCTAAACAAAAGATAAATCCAGGTAAAGTATCCATGTAATTGGGCAGACTAGATGGGCCGAAAAGGTTCTTATCTGCCGACATTTTTCTATGTTTCTATGTTTCTATGACCTGGTGGTAGATCATGAGAAAAGATGGCAGACTTTTTCACGATACTGAGAGGTCTGTCCTGGCCATTAATAAAATCAATATATATATCATACAAGACGTTTACTGATTTTATGAAAGCAAAGACAATGATTTATTTGATAAGTGCGTCTAGAATGAAGCAATCGATCATAATTTGTGAAGGCAGTGGTTTTATGCATATATGTCCGACCACACTCTGTCCTTACACTTCAGTTATACCTCAAACCTTCTAGGTGCTCACTCAGAACCTAGATATCTACATCATGACAGTCATGCATCTTCGTTGTCTTTTGCTTTTGTTTCTGAGCTGGTGTTGTTCTGTACAGCCCTTGGCGGGGCCACTAGGTGACAGAGCATGATGGTCTAGTAGGAAACTTGTATCCCAGCAAACCTTATGAACTCTCTCTGACTGTTGGTTCAAATGCCTGCAGCAAGGAAGGAATTACCTTCCGTAAGCAGTGACCCATGCCGTCAGAGGGCAATGAGACGTTAGTCACAGGATTTATCCTTTTGCGCCTCTTTCTTTGCTTTCTCGTACACTTTTTCTTTTATAGATGTCACCTTTTATACCATCCCTTCTGGGAGATGTAGGGGGCATCAACCTGCATGTATGGCTCATAGCAGCTATCCATCAAAGACATAGCAACAGAAACCAAGTCTTTCCTTAGAGATATATTTGCTCTTGTATGCAATAATGTAATTAACATTATATGAAATATGTATTATTTTTTACAATATACAGTTTAATCTGTGATTTGCAGTAAGGAAAGTGTTGTAATATTTTTGTAATCCAGCACAATTTCAATATATTTTTATAATCGGTAGATATAATATTTTTACTTAGATTTGATTATTATTGATATTGTAAAGGCACTCTTCGCACCATGACCACTTTAGCCTTTTTAATGGGTCGTGGATAAAACCTGGGATACTGGTCTGATATGGGTTGATGACTTGAAAAATCTCTTCTTTATTCTTATTGATCATGTGCAGTAACCATAATGTGCTGTTTGTCCATAATGATTCACTTTGCACTGGACATCAAGCATCTAGCTCAGTGGTGGAAGTACCAGGGTCGCAGCGGTCGCACTTGCGACCGGGCCCTGGCTTTCCGCCACTGGAGGGGGGCCCAGCGCCGCCGCCAGATTCTGGCAATCAGCGCCGGAATCTGGGAGCAGCACCGCCGGGAGCAGCTTGGCTGCTCGCGTGGGATGGGAACCACCTGACCAGCGCACAAGATCTCCCGAGAACTCAGCTGCGTTGGTCAGGTGGTTCCCGGCGAGCAGCCAAGCTGCATGCTGGCGCTCATAGGGAGAAGAACAGTGCAGAGCAAGGTGAGCACTGGGGGCAAATACATCCATGAGCTGGAGGCAAATACATCCATGAGCTGGGTGCAATATATCCATGAGCTGGGGGCAAATGCATCCATGAGCTGGGGGCAATATATCCATGAGCTGGGGGCAAATACATCAATGAGCTGGGGGCAAATACATCCATGAGCTGGGGGCAATATATCCACGAGCTGGGGGCAAATACATCCATGAGCTGGGGGCAATATATCCATGAGCTGGGGGCAAATATATCCATGAGCTGGGGGCAAATACATCCATGAGCTGGGGGCAAATATAACCATGAGCTGGGGCAAATACATCCATGAGCTGGGGGCAAATATATCCATGAGCTGGGGGCAAATATAACCATGAGCTGGGGCAAATACATCCATGAGCTGGGGGAAAATATATCCATGAGCTGGGGGCAAATACATCCATGAGCTGGGGCAAATACATCCATGAGCTGGGGGCAATATATCCATGAGCTGAGGGCAAATACATCCATGAGCTGGGGGCAAATACATCCATGAGCCTGGGGCAAATACATCCATGAGCTGGGGGCAATATCTCCATGTGTGAGCTGGGGGCAATATATCCATGTGTGAGCTGGGGGCAATATATCCATGTGTGAGCTGGGGGCAATATATCCATGTGAGCTGGGGGCAATATATCCATGTGTGAGCTGGGGCAATATATCACATATATCCATGTGAGCTGGGAGCAATATATCCATGTGTGAGCTGGGGGCAATATATCCATGTGAGCTGGGGGCAATATATCCATGTGTGAGCTGGGGGCAATATATCCATGTGTGAGCTGGGGGCAATATATCCATGTGAGCTGGGGGCAATATATCCATGTGTGAGCTGGGGCAATATATCACATATATCCATGTGAGCTGGGAGCAATATATCCATGTGTGAGCTGGGGCAATATAAATCCATGTGAGCTGGGGGCAATATATATATATCCATGTGAGCTGGGGGCAATACTTTTTTATATTGCAGGAAAAAAAGTAAAAATATAGATATTTTGGGGGGGGGGGGTAGGGGGGCCCTTCATGGATTCTTGCACCAGGGCCCTCAGGTTTCTAGTTACGCCACTGATCTAGCTACTTCCAGTAGCTCAAAGCCGGTATAGAAAGGAAGAAGACGGAAAACCAGGAGATAAAAAAAAGTTCATATTTTTTTTTTTTATTTAGAAAAAGGGGTGACAGCAAAGCATAAAATATCCCCCATAGATCAATATGTTGCCTTCCATTCTTTGAGTAGTTTTGCATTTACCATGTCTGTGGGTCATAATACATTATGTAATTGTAACACATTTATAATTTTAGATATAAAGGGCCAGATTACATTGCTCAGCGCTGTACAAAGGTATAATTAGTACAGTAAAAGGTACAATAGATCTGAAAGATCAGACATTTGACAAACAAATACAGGAGGGAAGGAGGGCCGTGTTCCCGTAGGATCTTACAGTACATTCTAGCTGGGTAGGAGGGTAGGGACATTGGAAGTGAGGATTGCATTGCATTTTACCCAATCTCTCATACATTGCCCTCCTATGGACAGCTTCTAAAACCTTCTATATATGAAACCTATACCTGTACATCAGAGCGTTTGTTTTATTAGTGTGATAGTTCAAATGCCTTAAAACATTTGCTGGACACTATCAGCTGCCCCTCGCTAAAACTGGGACCCAAAGGGGAAAAATTAGCTTCCCCTTTGCATCCCACTTTCCCCAGCAGATCATGGGGCAGGTGTCGAGTCCGGCAGACTGCCCCTTAGTGATCGCTAAGCTCACAGATGCTGGGGGCAGCACTACAGCGACGTACCCAGTATCCCCTCCATGGCGTCCATAGGACTCTGTGGAGGATCGTGCTGCCGGGTCACATGACCGGCAAGATCTCGTCTCTTGCAAGATCCTGCTGGTCGGCGGAATGATCACGGAGGGAGACAGGGGACTTTCTTCCCTGACTCCCTCTGCTCCCGGCGGCCAGATGGAGCGGATCAGGCCGCCATTCTCACCGCGGGAGGAGAGGTGAGTATCTGATTTTTGGGGGGTTTTGAGCTGCAGGTAACAGATTCTGCAGCAGCACAATCCGTTACCTACACCTCTGAGTTGGTGGTAACTTTTCCTTTAGCGCCAGCTCTTATCAACTAGCGTTAGGACCAAGTGATCCTAACTCTAGTTAATCTGTGCTTTCACTTTGCGTCCCCCATGTTAGGTATAGGGAGCGCAAAGTACAGTAAACTCGCACTACAAATCGCAAATTAACGAGCGCTAACGGGTTTTTTAGCCTGTTAGTGATTGGAAGGCAATGCGGGCGCAGCACTATGACTTCCTTTAAGCTAGCGCTAACACTGACGCTAGTGTTAGTTTGAAGGAGGCGATAGAGCCCTTGCTGTCTGATATTTAATGAAAGCATTCAGTTGTTCCCTCATTGTCATCAGTTCTCTTGCAGAGTGCGGTGTTTTCTTTGATGGCGAACGTTGGCGCTTTATGTATTCAGTTGCACAAATGACCTAATTAATACAGTTTACACAACAGAGCAGAATTCTGTTGCAACAAGAATGTAAAGCAGCTTCTGTAAAGTCAATGCTTACATTGTAAAAATGCCATACATTACAAACACTGCTCTACTCATTTCTGCATTTCTGTTTTGTTTCTGAAATACCCACGTATTGATTTTAAATCTAAGCCAGAATAAAAGGCAAAAGATGACCTCATTATGAGATCATGCTTGAATTTATGAGGGGGTTTCAGCTTTTATGGATAATGTAAAGGAGGTCATGGCTCAATGTTTTGACAGTAGATCACAGCACTGCATATTATCATTAATATCTGGTCCTTAAAGACCCCAGGCCAGCATGGAATGTCCTCCACTTTTGCCGATGTTGGTTCAATGCAATCCCGTCTTTGAAATTAGTGAGGTACTCCAGTTTCAGATGGGATCTTAAAGGAATAGATTGTTGTGATAGGTCTAGGCCAGGGGTCAGCAACCTTGGCTCCCTGATGTTTTGGGAACTACATTTCCCATGTGGCTCAGTCAGCCTAATGAGTGACTTAGCAGTATGGGAGATGTAGTTCCCAAAACATCAGGGAGCCAAGGTTGCTGACCCCCTGGTCTAGGCCAAAGTGGCCATTGGGCAAATAGGACAAAATCTCCATGACAGACAATAAGGCTAGTGCTACCTGCAGTGGTGTATTTTACTTTTGTGTTTCCCTAGGCAACACAAAATTTGGACCCCCCTCCGTATCACAGAGCTTCACAGCAATAAAACACACAGTAATGTGCAGTGCGTATGAGCATACATAGGATCCACAGCAATAAAACTCATGTAATGGGCAGCGCATATGAGCGTACTCAGGGTTCACAGCAATAAAACTCACTTAATGAGCAGTGCATATGAGCATACACAGGATCCACAGCAATAAAACGCACTTAATGGACAGTGCGCATGAGCGTATACAGGATCTACAGCATTTCTTTATAAAAATATTTACCGTCCTCTGTGGTGCAGCAGGGCTCGGAAGGGTGGCCGGCCAGCCGGCGACGTTCAGCCCGTGGCTGAAAGGTGCCCCCACGGCTCGGGCGTGGACCTTACTGGGCTGTAACTGACAGGCAGCTTCTTAATGCATCACTATTTACGTGCCCGCGCAGCTCTCACTTTCGTCCACACTCCCGTTGTGCGGCCGAGAGTGGGAGCCACGCGGGCACGTGAAAAGTGACGTGATCAGAAGCTGCCTGGCAGTCAGGGCCCTGCTACACTCAATGGATCAGTACGATCCACGCTCAAGCTGAAGAGGCCATTTTAGCAATGGCTGAATGTCACCAGCCGGTGGCCCACTGCGGGTGTTTGGGGGGATTTTTTTGCCACCCCCTGGATTCTGCCGCTGTAGGCAAATGCCTTGTTTGCCTCACAGTAGTTACACCCATGGCTGCCTGTAGTCTGTTGAGAGAGAAGAGATACCTTTTAATATGGCTAATAATTTCAGATCTGATTAATGTACTTATGTCCAGACACTTCGTGCCCCATCCTCACACTATACACATGAGGTCAGAACTTGGAGCCCTTCCTTGGCCCAGACATCATACTGCCCAAGCCCATTCCACATGCACTATATATGAACCTGTCCGTGGCCAACCTGTGAAAGCTGCCCTCAATAGATTGGGGGACTGGGCACTTAAATGGCAGATGAAATTTAATCTAGATAAATGTAAAGTTATGCACTTTGGAGTGAAGAACACACAAGCAATTTATACCCTAAATGGTACGGAGTTAGGGAAATCCAAGCAGGAGAAGGATTTGGGAATAATCATAGACTTCAAACTAAGTAACAATGTGCAATGTCAAACAGCAGCCGCCAAGGCCAGCAAAGTACTGGCATGCATTAAAAGGGGAGTTCACTCACGGGATGAAAACATAATTTTGCCTCTGTATAAATCAATGGTCAGGCCGCACCTTGAATATGCCGTGCAATTTTGGGCACCTGTCTTAAAAAAAGATATTATATCGCTAGAAAAAGTGCAGAGACGGGCAACTAAATTAATAAGGGGGATGGAAGGGTTAAGTTATGAGGAAAGACTAACAAGCTTAAACCTGTTTAGTTTAGAGAAAAGGCGCCTTAGAGGGGATCTGATAACTTATATAAATATATACGGGGCCATTATCAACCATTGTCTGATAACCTATTCATTAACAGGACTATACATAGGACAAGGGGTCATCCATTTAGACTGGAAGAAAGAAAATTTAGCTTAAAGCATAGGAAGGGTTATTTTACGGTGAGAACAATAAAGCTGTGGAATTCTCTGCCTGTTGAGGTGGTTGGGTCAGAGTCTGTACAGACTTTTAAAAAACGACTGGATGACTTCCTGCAGACACAGAATATTAAGGGTTATAATATTTAATATGTGGGTAAAAGCTTCTTGATCCAAGGAGAAATCTGACTGCCATTCTGGGGTCAAGAAGGATTTTTTTCCCAGTATGTTGCATATTGGCAAGCATTCAGACTGGGTTTTTTGCCTTCTTTTGGATCAACAGCAGTAGGTTATGTGGGAGAGGCTGAATCCGATGGACGCATGTCTTTTTTCAGCCTATATAACTATGTAACTATGTAACTATGTAATACGGATCTATTTACAGGTTTAAGAATGTGAAGATTCATTGTGGAGTTCCAACAATTGAGTTTTCCCCCAGGTATATGTAACAAAACTATTACCATTTTGTGGCTATTTAATCAGGTCAACCCATATCTTACTTCACATTTTACAACTAGTTTACACATTCCAGTGTTCTAGACGAATAAGAATGGAAATATAGATCTATATAACTTCATGCTTTTGGAACTCTATAAATACCTTCTGTTAATAATGGTTCTGTTCAAGCATTCTGGCTCCGTAAGTGATGCAAACAAAAGCTGAACAGATACATATGTACTGATCAAAGCCACAGAAAAATCACAGAATGAGAGGTAACCAGGCCATGTCTATTCAAACCTTTTTGTCAGTCGTAATCGTTTGTACAGCGTTGTATCGCCATTTCCATAGTTACACATGACTGTCCAATTATGAAACCAAAAGGTCTTGTTATCTTTATATCAAAAATCTTCTGTCTGGCATTTCTGCTCATATTGTCAGTTTGAGTCTTGTATCTTTGTGGACAACAAAGCACTTTCTTGGCATTCCAGTTTGGAGACTGGTGATACTGAGTGTCAGCTGCTGTGTAGAAGTAATGGATTAATGCTTCATTATAAAACCTACTGGTCTGTGTTGAATCAATGGGACAATAGAAAGCTCTGTGGGAATAATTTGGTTACTGGAGATCATTTAAAGCCTTTCTCCTGTCCCTGGTTGACAATATTTCATGGAAAATGTTAAATCAAAATATGAACCAAAAATAAATGTGTATGAGAGCTTCAATTCCACACTCCTTACATGACAGGATATGTTGGTTCAGGCTAACCTTTGTCAAGCTAGTAGTTGCGTAAAAATGTTTATAATGATCGTCAGCAATCACTGGTGTTCATCCCTTCACTTTGTGTAGTACATGTGTCAGCAGCCTCTGCCCTCCAGATGTTTTGAAACTACATCTCCCATGAGCAGGGCTGGCCCAAGACACTGTGCTGCCTGGGTCCAAGGATGAAATGCTGCCCCCCCAACAATAAAACACAGTAATGTGCTGTGTGTATGAGTATATCAGAACTGCACAACATTAAAACTCACAGTAATTTGTGGTGTGCCTAGTTAAGGCCCAAAATGCTACTCCTGGCAAAGTGCTGCCTGGAGCGATGGCTCCATCTGGCTCCATGGATAGGCTGGCCCTGCCCATGAGTCTCCACCAACCTGATGAGTGGCTGAGCATCACGAGAGACGTACAGTATCTCTCAGAAGTGAGTACACCCCTCACATTTTTGTAAATATTTTATTATATCTTTTCATGTAACAGCACTGAAGAGATTATACTTTGCTACAATGTAAAGTAGTGAGTGTACAGCTTGTATAACAGTGTAAATTTGCTGCACCCTCAAAATACCTCAACACACAGCCATTAATGTCTAAACCGCTGGCAACAAAAGTGAGTAAACCCCTAAGTGAAAATGTCCAAATTGGGCCCAAAGTGTCAATATTTTGTGTAACCACCATTATTTTCCAGCACTGCCTTAACCCTCTTGGGCATGGAGTTCACCAGAGCTTCACAGGTTGCCACTTTAGTCCTCTTCCATTCCTCCAGGATGACATCATGGAGCTGGTGGATGGCAGCTAATTTTTCCCCTTAGCGTTCCGGTTTTAGCTCAGGGCAGCTTATAGTGCCCAATGAGTTTTTAATTCACACTAACATACAATCATATTTTGTAGCATCGCAAAGTGGAGAAATATATAATCTGAGACTTATTAAATACAATTTTAGACAATTGATAAAATATTGTATATCCACGATTCTGAAGGAATAAATCAGAAGTCTAGTAATAACATCTAGAAATTCTAAATGGAATTCTAAAATGCAACGTATTCCAGGGTACAAGCACAAGACTGTCTATGTATTCACATGGAGACATGCGAAGCGTAGTTGTGTGTCCGTAAGTGCAGTAATCTCCCTTGACTACATTAAATGATAATTGCTGCCAGCTGGATTGAAGAGAAGACTATTTCGAACCAATATAAATGTGTTTTTCTAAGAACACATTTGGAAGATGTTATTTTCCAGATATTTGAATATAATTGAGCTTTTCAGTTTATCATGTAGCCTTCTGATATTCTAATAAACTATGCTGCTCGTATGAGACTCGGCACCTTACAAACACTACGATGTGTTTGTCTATGACAGGTTTGTAATGGGGAATAGGTAATGTGAGTGGCAGAGTATAAGAGTAAATACTACTGTTCAATTGCTTCTTTGTCATCTTGCCCCACCCATTGAATATGGCAATTTACTAAAAAAAACAACAACAAAAACAGAAACGAGAAACAAATAATAATTCACCATTTTCTCCCTTACTGTTCACATGGAATCATAACGGAAGGCAAATAGCAGGCCTAGAGATCTGACGGGTTAAATTCTTGCTAAAATGCACAACCACAAAGTAACTTTCTACTGGAAGAGATCATTGATATATCTGTTGAGCCATCAGTTGTGCTCTTTTGTATCCATCAAGGGTGTAACTAGTGGGGTGCAGTGAGTGCCACTGCACCCGGGCCTCTAAGTCAAGGGGGGTCCACAATTGGCCTCTGGGGCCTCACTTATTTTTGAGTTTTACTTTGAAGCTCTGTGATACGCTCATACGCACTGCACATTACTGGGAGTTTTATTGTTGCTGAGCTTTGTGATACACTCACACACATTGCACATTACTGGGAGTTTTATTGCTGTGGATCTCTGCGATACACTCATACACACCGCACATTACTGTGAGTTGTATTGCTGGGGAACTCTGTGATACGTTCATACACACGCCACATTATTGTGAGTTTTATTACTGGGAACTCTGTGATACACTCATACACACGCCACATTACTGTGAGCTTTTTATTGTTAAAGAGCTCTGTGATACACTCATAGACACAGCACATTACTGTGAGTTTTATTGCTGTGGAGCTCTGTGATATGCTCATTCATACACCCGGCACATTACTGTGAGTTTTATTGCTGTGGAGCTCTATGAGATATTTTCACGGATCCCCCCTGGGACGGACGCAGGAAGGCTGGATCCCCACTGCGACGGACGCTGGAAGACACGTCAGTACGAGCGCACTATGTGCGCTCGTTTGACACCAGCCTAAATTGTGGATGTGTAATCAAACCCCCAAAAAACTTACACTAAACAGATAATATACATACATATATTTGATTTCTATTATAATTTGATGAGTATATATATCACTCAACATATCATCATTACATATATAACAGTACATACAGTGGCAATAAAAAGTATGTGAACCCTTTGGGATTACGTGGAGTTTTGCATGAATTGGCCATAAAATGTGCTCTGATCTTCATCTAAGTCACAACAATTTGAAAAACACAGTCTTCTTAAAATAATACAACACAAACATTATATGTTTTCATGTTTTTATTGAACAGAACATGTAAACATTCACAGTGCAGGGTGGAAAAAGTATGTGAACCTTTGGACTTAATAACTGGTTGACCCTCCTTTGGCAGCAATAACCTCAACCAAACGTTTCCTGTAGTTGCAGATCAGATCTGCACAACGATCTGGAGTAATTTTGGACCACTCCTCTTCACAAAACTGTTTCAGTGTAGCAATATTCTTGGGATGTCTGGTGTGAATCACTCTCTTAAGGTCATGCCACATCATTTCAATCGGGTTGAGGTCAGGACTCTGACAGGACCACTCCAGAAGGCGTATTTTGTTTTGTTGAAGCCATTCTTTTGCTGAATTACTTGTATGCTTTGGGTCATTGTCCTGTTGCATCACCCATCCTCTGCGGAGCTTCAGTTGGCGGACAGATGGTCTTACGTTTTCCTGCAAAATGTCTTGATAAACTCTGGAATTCATTTTTCCATCAATGACAACAATCCGTCCAGGCCCTGAGGCAGCAAAGTAGCCCCAAACCATGATGCTCCCTCCATCATGTTTTACAGTGGGGATGAGGTCTTGATGTTGGTTTGCTGTGCCTTTTTTTCTCCACACATAGTGTTGTGTGTTTTCTCCAAACAACTCAATTTTGGTTTCATCTGTCCACAGAATATTTTGCCAGTAGTGCTGTGGAACATCCAGGTGCTCTTTTGTAAACTTCAAACGTGCTGCAATATTCTTTTTGGACAGCAATGGCTTCCTCCGTGGTGTCTTCCCATGTACTCCATTCTTGTTTAATGTTTTCCTTATTGTAGATGTGTCAACAAAACTGTTAGCATGTGCCAGGGATTTCTGTAAGTCTTTAGCTGACACTCTAGGATTCTTCTTTACCTCATTAAGCATTCTGCGCTGTGCTCTTGCAGTCATCTTTACAGGACGACCACGCGTAGGGAGAGTAGCAACAGTGCTGAACTTTCTCCATTTGTAGACAGTCTGTCTTACCGTGGACACATGAACATCAAGGCTTTTGGATATACTTTTGTAACCCTTTCCAGCTCCATGCAAGTCAACAATTCTTGATCGTAGGTCTTCTGAGAGCTCTTTTCTGTGAGGCATGGTTCACATCAGGCAGTGCTTCGTGAAATCAGTAAACCCAAAACTGGTGAGTGTTTTTAAAGGGCAGGACAGCTTTTAGCAACACATCCAATAATATCACACTGATTGGACTCAAGGTTGGCTCACTCCTGGCTCCAATTAGCTCTTGGAGAAGTCATTAGGCTAGGGGTTCACATACTTTTCCCACCCTGCACTGTGAATGTTTACATGTTATGTTCAATAAACACATGAAAACATATAATGTTTTCTGTTGTATTATTTTAAGCAGACTGTGTTTTTCAAATTGTTGTGACTTAGATGAAGATCAGAGCACATTTTATGACCAATTCATGCAAAACTCCACGTAATCCCAAAGGGTTCACATACTTTTTCTTGCCACTGTATATTACTAATATATATCACTTTTGTAACCACTCAACTACTGTAGTGAGTTGCGCTGGAGGTTTTTATTTTTTCTCGTGTTGTGGTATATTGAATGGTTTGCTTTTTGTGTTATTGCTGTCTGTAGCTTAAATATGGTGCAGCGCCACTCAACACGTCTCCACCACCAGGTCACTCCAAGGCTAATATCAGAATCAGTGGTTCCCCCAAACCAAATACAGATACAGATACAACCTGATATAGCGCAATTGATTGCTTAATGGAGTGCTTTGGTGTCTCCCAATATAGCAGACATAAAAGGGAAAAATTAAGAAAATTATGGTGCAGTATGTATATATTCTATCAGACAGTCTATTGTTCTTAAGGGTTTACACTCACAAACAAAGAGCCCAAGCACTGGCACTGAGTGGATATACGCCTGTGGGTTGTTTTCTTCTTATTTCTCAGGTGGCCCATACACCTTACTAGGATTCCACTTCCATATGTAATAAAAAACAGAAAGAAAGGGGGGAGCCCCTAGTGCTGATCTATGGCAATCCAAAAATAAATATGTTGTAAGCCAATTTTTAACTTACTTTTGGAGGAGCTTCCATAGCTCAAAGTTTGCGCCCATGTTTTTTTTTTTTGAAAAAAAAACAATAGAAAACCACCAGGAGTTTGCAGGAACAGCAAAAATCGCAAGGACAGCGGAATATAAAATTAAATTTAATAAAGTAAATAAAAACATGGCCAAAACGCGTTTCGCTGCTTATCACGGCTTCATCAGCTGGTATAATAACACAGTCAGGGTTATTCAAAGAGATCCGAATTGCTTGAGAAAGGTAACCGAACGCTGAAAATCAGCGTTCGGTTACCTTGCCTGGCCATTCAGCTATCCAGAGAGCAGGTAATTCACCAAATCCTAGCGAATTGCCTGCACATACGGTGCCTGTTCGGTGCCTGTTCGAGGGCAGTGAAATCCCCATGAAAAAGCACTGCTTCGGCTATTCAGAGAACAAAAACCAGCAGTGAAAGGTTCCCGAAATGCCCTGCCATTCGGTGGTTTAATTTGGCAAATTTATTCGGGCGAATCCCATAGACTTCAATGTTAAAAATATTCCTGTTTTAATTCAATATCTAATAAACCGTTCATTATAAAATTCTGCACTAAAGAGTCTCTTTATATATAGATTTTTTAGGATACTTTAAGCATTTTTTTTTTAAGTTTACTTCTTTTTTCTGTAACAGCCCTCTTTATTATCATTCCCTGGACCTCATGTGTAAATTTCAGACATTTTCGATCAGTAGTTTCTTTGCAAACAGCGTTTCATACTCACACATTCACACAAACTATTTTGCTAATTTTTCACTTCCTCGTCTGCGGTCTCGGCTGCTTCGCTGCGGGTGATCGGCTCCTGCTCGGCTTTTTCCATGGTTTTCGGCAGGTTAATCCGGATGTTTTTGCGGGTTTTCGGCGTGCATTCGCTGGGTTTTGCGGTTAGTTGTCGTCGGGTTTGCGGTAGCTTTTCCCTGCAATTCGGGGACCCTGTGGTGCTTGCTGAATACACCGCAGGGTCGCCGAAATGGGATCAGCAAAAGGAACCGAATTGAAGAGAACGAAAAGTCACCGAACGTGCGGTGACTTTTCGAATCTCTTTGGATAACCCTGAGTATCTTTGCATACAATTTATACTGTCCTCTAATGAGTCTTATTAGCGCAGATGTTCTTGCGTTAACCCGCCGTGCGTTTCACGCCTCCATCGCATCGGCGCATTGTAGCTTAAATATATACCTATGCTGGCGCTTTATAAATAAAGAATAATAATAATAATACCTATTAGAACAGTGTCCAATGATTACAGCTTATTACATAAATAATAAAATAATAATATTATTACATTGCTTCTCTTTAATAAAGAGTAGTAGCATTGACACGTCAAAATAAATGCTGTGTTCAATGAAAAACGCAATGCCGTGTATGCAGTACTCACTGTACCATATGGGTTCCTCGGAGTTACGCTTTCACATTTACTCCTTTATATTTTAAGTATTGGCCATTCAGAGTGTATCGGGGTATATCTAGGTGCCGCTTGCAGCACACGAGCAGCCCGTATCCCATGCTTTACGGTAAATTGGATTCTTATCTCACAGCGCCTTCTGGATGCTTTAAACATGCCTTTATTATATATATAATATATATAGTTTGTCAGTTCTAGTTTATTCTATATTTATGTCAGCATTGGTAGACAGAGTAGCAGCACGTTGTATGTTGTTTTTACAGCTACGGTTATTACTGATGTAAAAAGAAGAGTGAATCCTTATATCTGAGCATTCCGTGGCACAGAGTATGTAGAACATACAGTATATCCTAGGTGAAATGAATATATATCTGGAAGCCTGCACTGGGTAACTGCCGGTATAAAAGCAATTCATCCGGTATATAGTAACTATGAAATATTCAGTCACGCGTCCCTTACTGTCTTAAGGATAAGATCTGAAGTTTGACTAAATTGCCTGATGTATTCGGATTTAAACTGTGCAGATAATGGCCTTTATCCACCTGGCTCGCAGGCGAACTGTGCAGAAATTCTGCTGGCTGAATGAGATTATGTTTGTCTTTTCCCGATCGCTGGGTAGTAAGCCAGGGTCGGACTGCTGCTGCTGTTAAAGAGTTTAAATGAGTTGAAGGCTTGCACATACTGAGAAACGCATATCATGGAGGGAAGTATAAGGAGAAAAAGAAGAGAAACAATGTATCTTGTGATGCACAGTAAAGCTATGTTACCTTCAAGGATTTATGGGTGGTATTTCAGAACGAGATTTTAGGCCTTGCAGCTTTACACGCAGATACTAACTGATAATCGAGTGCAAGCTGGATTTACAACTAGGTAATTAAGCATATGCCTACAGGAGCCCCATGTGGTGGACACCTTTCTTTGCAAAAGGGAAAACTGTAAAACAAATATTCAGGGTTATTCAAAGAGATTCGAAAAGTCACCGCACGTTCGGTGACTTTTCGTTCTCTTCAATTCGATTCCTTTTGCCGATCCCATTTCGGTGACCCTGCGGTGTATTCAGCAAGCACCACAGGGTCCCCGAATTGCAAGGAAAAGCTACCGCAAACCCGACGAAAACTAACCGCAAAACCCAGCGAATGCACGCCGAAAACCCGCAAAAACATCTGGATTAACCTGCCGAAAACCACGGAAAAACCCGAGCAGGAGCCGATCACCCGCAGGGAAGCCACCGGAAAAAGCCGAAAATGCCAAGACCGCAGACAGAGTGAAGTGAATAAATTAGGAAAACAGTTTGTATGAATGTTTGAAAAGTGAAACGCTGTTTGCAAAGAAACTACTGAGTGAAAATGTCTGAAATTTGCATATGAGGTCTATAAATAAAGAGACTCTTTACTGCATAATTTTATAATGAACGGTTTATTAGATATTGAATTAAAACGGGAATATTTATAACATGGAAGCCTATGGGATTCTCCTGAATAAACTTGCCGAATTAAACCACCGAATGGCAGGGCATTTCGGGAACCTTTCACTGCTGGTTTGTGTTCTCTGAATAGCCGAAGCAGTGCTTTTTCATGGGGTTTTCACTGCCCTTGAACAGGCACCGAACAGGCACCGTATGTTCAGGCAATTCGCCAGGATTTGGCGAATTGCCTGCTCTTTGGATAGCCGAATGGCCAAGAAAGGTAACCGAACGCAGATTTTCAGCGTTCGGTTACCTTTCTCAAGCAATTCGGAGCTCTTTGAATAACCCTGATTGTAAAAAACAAAATAAAAATATATATTTTTCTTTTCTTTCTTTTTTTTTCTTGCATCCTGTCCCCAGTCATGGAGAACCTGTTTTTCAATTATTATTTTTTTTTAGCTGGAGACTCTCCAGAATTCTGTGCTTATAGACTCCTTAGATGTAAATCTAGCCCTGTTCGAGTTGTAAGTTTAATCACGTTTCTAATGGCATCTTATTGTGTACTTACACATCCTATGTGATGAGAGTCACTTGGATCTGGGGGTACATGGACTTGTGATTACTGTTGGGAGGTCCGGGATTGTGGGCTCTGGGCGCCTGACACATTTTTGTTCCCCAGCCCTCTCCTATGTCCAAGTCACCCTGTGTCTATAAGGTTACAGGGTGTCTGTGTTATGTGTGAATATTGTTTTTTTTAAGATTGTTATTGTCTGTGTTTATATGTTACTGTCTTTGTGTGTCAATGCAGCCCATTCCAAACCCACTCTTGACTTTGCTTGCCATACATTGCCACTTTTCCAGACTGTCCTGTGTTTGTGCTATCTGATATCTACTCTATTCATGCCCACCTTGTGATTGCCATCTGCCCTATTGTTTCATGTCTGGAGGTTAAAAAGGAGTATGACCAGGCACTGGCTCACTTAAGGAGGAGGGGGTGCCAGGGTGTCATTTCCATTGGTCTTCAGGTCCCTCCTTGTATTGTATATATTTAGCTGATATGTTTCATTAACGTTTGTCTGTCTGTTTCACCCTACACGGAGCTCCGGCTAATGACTGGGTGGGTTGGGCCAGAATAAGTACTCCTTCGGGATACTGACAACAAGGGGAGCCTTTTTGCATGTACCCATCCTGGGTACTGATCCCCACATTACACCTACAACGGGCTACATTACAATCTTCACGCAAACGTTAACGCTCACTTGCGTGATCATTAATGTTTGCGGCGGTGTTTACCGCATATTACAATCCAAACGCTAACGGTTAAGTAACCCATTTGCGTTTGGTATCTTGCGCTTCTCTGCGCGAGGTTACTGCACTTTGCGCTCCCTATACTTAACATGGGGAGCGCAAAGTGTTAATCAGCGCTGGATTACAAATTCCTAACGCAGATTAACGTCCGGCTGTGGTCAGCAAAAAGTTAACCAGAGTCAGGACTTGGTGTTAACGGATTCCGCTGGGGCAGAATCCGTTAACACCAGCCTCAAAAATTAATCACATACTCACCCTCTGTCCCGCGGCGAGTACTGCAGCTCCAACTACGGCTCCAACCCACTGGTGTATTTTGGCCTAGGCCAACAAGGCCTAGGCCTAGGGCGGCACTCTCCAGGGGGCGGCAGCCCGCCGGGTGGCCCCACCCCTAAAAAAAAAAAATTTTTTTTTTTTTACTTTTGCAAACTATTTTACCAGGAAGGAAACATTGAAATGTCACTAATTTTCAAGTATGTCCATGGAGTCGGCCGCTGTATGCTGCCACCGCAAACCCATGGCCTGCTGTTTTCAAAAGAACTACTGAACGAAAATGTCTAGAATTTACATATAAGATCCTATGATTGATAATAAAAAGTTCTGTTACAGAAAAAGAAGAACCGATATTAAAAAAAAGGGGGGGGGGGATTTTGCCAAAAAAATTCTGAAAAATTACTAAATGGTACTAAAAAAAAAATCAATAAATAAAGACTTTTTACTGCAGATTAAAATAATAAGTGGTTTATTAGATATTGCATAAAAACTGGAATATTTTTAACATTGAAACCTATGGGGTTCGCCTGAATAAACCTGCTGACTGAAACCACCGAACATCAGCAGACATTTCTCTGCTGTTTGGTGTTCTCTGAATAGATTAACCATTACTTCTCTATGGGGATTTGCACTGCCTTCAAACAGCACCGTACTTGCTGGCAGTTCGCCAAACTTGTGTGTGAGCATATCACCAGAGCAGTGGTGTACTTAGAGGAGTGGCGGAGGGCGGGCCGCCCCAGGTACCAGTGATTATTGGGGTGTCATTAGGGGGTACTAGGAGGTGCCACTGTCACTGTGTGTCAGCTTTGAGCTGTGTTCTCAAACAACGAGCAGCGGAACATGGCGTTTGCATACGGAATAAAATCGAATAGAATAAAAATCCCCCTCTCCTTCCTCCATAGCTCCTCCCCTGCCCCGCAGCAGCTCTAGGAGGGGGATGTGATTTGTGTCCAGAGAGAGAAGATGACAGTAAACGGCAGGTAAAGGGGGGGGGTATCAGCAGAATATGAAGCCCTGTCTGCTTACTGCTGTTTAAAGTGGACCTTTCCTTAACCTGCACTGCAGTGATAGAAATTTGTCATTGAGCTGCCTGGCTCCTGGTGAGGCTGCGTGCGTGCAGGTCACACTCGGTCCGGCCAGTCAGGTGGTACTGAGTCTCAGTACCACCTGACTGGCTGAACCACCTGACACGCACGCAGCTGCCCACCCTTTCGTTAACATGGACTGTCACTCTATTCTGGACTGAACACCCACCAGGAAGGGAATCAAAGCCACGGTGCACCCTCTGGCAGTGACACCCCACTGCTGACAAGATGGCTCCACGCACAGGCACAGCCGCGATCCTAACGTGGCCTGGAGGGACCTCCTGCTGAGTCTGTACACAGTCTCTGCTGACTCTGCACACAGCCCTACCGCGGACGGAGGCCGGTAAATGTAGAATAAATAATTGCTGTCTGCTCATATACACTCGGTTTGCTGGGAGTTTTATTGCAGTGGATTCTGATGCACTCATACACACCACACATTGCATTGCTGGGAGTTTTATTGCCGTGGATTCTGATACGCTGACACACACCACACATTGCATTGCTGGGAGTTTTATTGCAGTGGATTCTGATGCACTCATACACACCACACATTGCATTGCTGGGAGTTTTATTGCTGTGGATTCTGATACGCTGACCCGCACATTGCATTACTGGGAGTTTTATTGCTGTGGATTCTAATACACTCATACACACTGCACATTGCATTGCTGGAATTTTTATTGCTGTGGAATCTGATACGCTGACACACACCAAACATTGCATTGCTGGGAGTTTTATTGCTGTGGATTCTGTGATACACACTGCATAGTACTGTGAGTTTTATTGCCTTGGAGCTCTGGGATACACTCATACACACTGCACATTACTGTGAGTTTTATTGATGTGCAGTTCTGTGATACGCTCATATGCATATGCAGTGCACGTTTCTGTGGATTTTATTGTTCAACCAATTAGAGCAGCTGTGATCCAGTATACTTAACATGCGTGGCTGTTCTTTGTAAAAATGCTTGAATTTAAACATTTCATAATTTTATTTATCTCAATAGATACATTTGAAATGGTATACAAAATATACAAGTAGGCACTTGGTATCCACTTTTAATATAAAGAGAGGAAAAGGCGGAGCTCTAAGAGGAAAAGGTGGAGCTTAAAGAGGAAGGGTGGGGATTAACCAGGAAGAGGTGTGGCCTTGACAGGAAGGGGTGCCTCAAATTTAAATTAGGGGGTGCACGAGTTTAGTCAGGCCTAGGGCAGCACAAAACCTAAATACACCACTGCTCCAACCGCCTCCTCCGTCCGGTGGGAGCAGGGAAAAGTCCCCCCAGTCTCTCCCTGCGTATCACTACGCCGACCGGCAGGGGAAACTCAATGGAGTCCTATGGATGGATGCTGGCAGCTGCGCTCAGTGCTGCCGCGAGCATCCCTGATTTTAACACGCGGTAACAATGCAGGCAGCATTTTTTGCACCTGCATTGTAATCCAGCGTTAAAACGCGGGCGCAAGGGGGAAAACTGCGGGCACAGTTTTTCCTCCCTTGCGCCCGCGTTTTAACGCTAACATTGTAATTTGGCCCAATATGTATAAGTCTTGCTGAAGTACTGCGACACTGTGTATAATGACAGATTCCCTAGTTTGTGGTTGAAGTAATGGCTATTACAAATGAAAAACCCCCAAAACTGATTGCAAAATATATGAACTCCAGAAACATTTTTACTTAAAACTTACCTGTGTCGGGGTTAATTTTTTTTATGCATTAATTGATGTTTATGCATACTTAATTATTAAATTTGTGTTTAATTATATTTTATATTGATAAAATAAGCAAAATGTAACCCTTTAAAAACCAATTCCTAAATTCTTTTTTTGGAGTTGCTATTCTCACAGAGAAATATTCGTGCGAGGAAAAATACACAATTATTATATTGGTGTTATTAAAATTGTTTAGAACTTCAAATCTGTACTAAATTATATGCTAACAAACTCCATCCTAGTAACCACCATATAATTAGGTTGATTACACTACAACAATAATATATGTTTATGGTCACAATAATTAGGATTCACCCTTTGTTAACGTTTAAGCAATCATGAAACAAAATGCAGTATGGATCATTTCCAGCAAACGATTCATCTGTGACAACTGACAATCACTGAATTTCATTTTAATCGGACCTCTGCAGGGGGGAAAACCCAACTACTTTACCCTTTAAAAATGAGCAGATCACACTAGCCTTGAGCTTACATATAAATTATTATTTTTTTTATACTATTTAGTTGAATTTATTCTCTGGCCCCTCCACCCAAAAAATGGTGGGGCGCTGCCCATACTGACCCAATGGAGGAGCCTCTACTTGTCTGCAGGATTATCTTATCCCTATAAATAAAGATTCCTACATTATACAATGAGTTTAACCAGTTCAGATACCACAGTTTAATCACACCGTAAAATTGTAAGGATGTTTTACAGACTTATATACTCTATGGTGTGTAAGGAAATTGTCCCAGGACAAAGACAAGTCCCAAAGTTCTTCTGCAACTGTAATCATAGAAACATAGAAAATGTCGGCAGATAAGAACCTTTCGGCCCATCTAGTCTGCCCAATTACATGGATACTTTACCTGGATTTATCTTTTGTTTAGGATAGCCTTATGCCTATCCCATGCTTGCTTAAATTCAATTACTGTTTTGGCCTCTACCACTTCAACTGGAAGACTGTTCCATGTATCCACCACCCTCTCAGTAAAATAATGCTTCCTGATGTTACTTTTAAACCTTTGCCCCTCTAATCTAAGACTATCAGGGTTATCCAAAGAGATTCGAAAAGTCACCGCACGTTCGGTGACTTTTCGTTCTCTTCAATTCGGTTCCTTTTGCCGATTGCATTTCGGTGACCCTGCGGTGTATTCAGCAAGCACCACAGGGTCCCCGAATTGCAGGGAAAGGCTGCCGCAAACCTGACGACAACTAACCGAATGCACTATGAAAACAAGCAAAAACATCTGGATTAACCTTCGAAAAACCCGAACAGGAGCCGAACAGGAGCCGAACATGAGCCGAATCACACAGAGCCGAAGCAGCTGTGAGGTAGAGGAGGCAGTGAATAAATTAGCAAAACCATTTGTATGAATCTGGGAAAATGAAACGCTGTTTGCAAAGAAACTACTGAGCGAAAATGTCTGAAATTTTCACAGGAGGTCCAGGGAATGATAATAAAGAGGGCTGTTACAAAGAAAATAAGCAAACTGAAAAAAAAAAAAAAAATCGGACTTTAAGCATTTTTCTGAATTTTTAAAAAAAAATGTAAAAGTATCCTAAAAAATCTATAAATAAAGAGACTTTTTGCTGCAGAATTTTATAATGAACGGTTTATTAGATATTGAATTAAAACGGAATATTTTTAACATTGTAGCCTATGGGATTCTCCTGAATAAATTTGCCGAATTAAACCACGAATGGCAGGGCATTAGGGGAACCTTTCACTGCTGGTTTGTGTTCTCTGAATAGCCGAAGCAGTGCTTTTTCATGGGGATTTCACTGCCCTCGAACAGGGACCGAACAGGCACCGTATGTGCAGGCAATTCGCCAGGATTTGGCGAATTGCCTGCTCTCTGGATAGCCGAATGGCCAGGAAAGGTAACCGAACGCTGATTTTCAGCGTTCGGTTACCTTTCTCAAGCAATTCGGATCTCTTTGAATAACCCTGTTTTTCCTCTTGTTTTGCTACTTTGTTTCCTTTTAAATATACTTCCTAATACTCCCTAATCATGGATTTGTTATTCTAACATAAGCTATACAAGTAACTTAAAAGTTACTTTCAGAATTCCATCAACCACCCTATATGTACACTGCTGTATCACATGGACAGCAAAGACAAATCACCATAATTATATATATACAGTACATTGTGGGAAAGCTCATTAACCCTTTCGCTGCTGAGCCTTTTCACACCTCTGTGCTGAGCTCATTTTACCGGTTTCGCTCATCATGTTTAAACGCGATTTGAAGTCACATTTTATTATACAGTCCAGACATATTATATATCGTTCTTTCTGGGAGACTCGGCAGATTCATAATATGTCATTTTTATATGTATACGTTATGTCCTGTCTGTATATTATAACAAAAAATGCAATAAAATTTGAATTTTCAATAATCTACAATGTGTAAAGTTTTTTTTTTTCACATTTTAACACGCGAGCATTTGCGGTTATATTTTCTACGGGTTGCGCTTGTTAAAAAATTTAGAAATGGGGAATCGTTACCTTTTTTGGGGAAAATTACGTGTTTTTTAGCAAACGCCCCCCATGGAAAAAATCATTAGTGCAGCATCATTGTTCACATTATAATTAAAATGGGAACAATATTGTTGCACTAATAAAACAAAACAAAAAAACAATAAAAGTTTTTTAAAATTTTTATTTTTTTATTTTTATTATTTTATTTTTATTTTTATTTTTTTTACATTTTACATGGTCATGTTTGATATCATTGGAAAGGCCACACTCTGACCGTTCCAATGATAGCAAACATTAACCCTTAGATGTCACGGATCGGGAGATAGGGGGTTCATTGGAACCCACTATCTCCACCATAGGTGGCAGCAAGGGGTTAATTTCGAAACTGGCGCCATCGCGCTCTGCGCGATGACGCCAGTCATTAGGGGGATATCCCGGAAGCTTGGCCGACATGTTAGCGCCATATCGCGATCCAGCCCCCTAGGGGTTAAGGACAGCCGCCGATTGGAAGGGCAGGCTGTGCCCTTCCAGGCGGTGCCTGCCTTTAGGCTAAGGTCAGACAAAAGCATTTTTAACGTGCGTTTAGCCGCACGAAATCACGGCCGTGCTAGCAGCAAATGACGTCCAATGCCGGGGAACATACGAAGTACGGCCGCACGAACGTTCGTCCGCGCAACGCAAGTGGCAAACGAACGCATTTTTTTCTAGAACGTCAAACCGCTACTACTGACGTACAGAGTGCGCTGCGTCCGCATAGTGGCGTGTGTGTGTGATTGGGAGACGTCAGACGCTGCTAATGTCCGGCCAACATAACGTCCAGACACAAAAAGTGTTTTATTGATGATCCGTACAAAATCACGGACGAAAAGGCGCATCGTATGACCGCTATCGCGTATTCCGTGAAAAAATACGACCGTTCGTTCGAACGCACTTTTTCACGGACAACGTGAAAAATGCGTTCGTCTGACCCTAGCAAATCGCTGGCCCGCACGGATGGGGAAGCACCTTCCCTGCAATGGCAGGGGGGTGCCTGAAATAGACGTCATCGCGCATGCGCGATGACGTCTATCTTGCCCGCCGAGGTCCCGGATGCTGGGCTGACATCAATGATGTCAGCCCGCACCAGGGGCCGCCACGATCGGCCGGAATACCGGCCGATCAGGGCTGCAAAGGGAGGACGCGCTCAGCGCGTCCTCCGCAGCCAACTAGCCATGCGGCAGGACGCGCTGAGGACCCGCATGGAAAGAGTTAATTTCTTTTCAGGGATTTGCTCTGAGTGTTTTTATCACCTGGTCTCCTTCCTGGCTGTGTGTCTGTCTAAAATAGTGGTTCTCATCCTTTAGGTATGATAACCTTTAAGTATTGTAGACCATAGCAAATTCTGGAAAGATTTAACACCATCAGGGTTATTCAGAGAAAGGTGAAACTCTGGAGAAGTGGAAATTCTAGGTCACAACAGCCCAACCAGAAAAATACTCTGATTTATCTCACTTTCCAGATCAGCTATTTTGACCTAGAATTTTCATTCTCAAAAATTTCTCCAAAGTTTCACCTTTCTCTGAATAATCCTGCATGTGTCCTGAGCTGGAGGTGACGCTCAATTACATTATTAAATAGAATTAATTTAAATTTAGGTATGTGTATATTTGGATTTTTACACATTTATCCTGACACCTTGCATTTTTTGATGAATAGGAGTGTGCAGTCCTCTTCTTGCGCTGGTATAACTAGTGACTATAACAGGAACCTTTGGACCCTAGCAGGGTTATTCAGAGAAAGGTGAAAAACAGGAGAACTGGCAGAAAAAGAGAACAATCTAGACCAAATAGCTGATTTGGAAAGTGAGCTAAATGGGAGAATTTTTCTGGTTTGGCTATTTTGACCTAGAATTTTCACTTCTCCAGTCATTCTCCTGAGTTTCACCTTTCTTTTAATAGACATGTAGGATTCACAGCAGCACCGTCTCTTTTACCCAGCGGTCTTTTTTCACGTATCCAGTGCTTTATCCAGTCTACAATCCCAAAGTCCATTTCCTAACAATGTATTGTTGGACTTTCAGTGTAGCTCAGAATAAAAAGCATTTCATGAATTAACATACAGTTACCCGATACCACAGAAATCGATTAAAATAAACAACCTTTAGATATTTTCCTCAACTCGTAAAGCTGAAAAGTGCCCTTCTGTTCAACAATGTCTTCATTTTCACCAGTAAAGGTATAAGAACATCTTATTTACTATCACCCCGACTCATCATATAATCACTTTTGTAAAGTGGTATGAAATATGAAATTTCACAGAGATATCGAACAACTCCAGTTATTAACCGATAGCAGAAAAGATCAGCTCCTGGTGCTGGATACATAAATCAATGGTGGTTTAATATTCCTGTGTGCATGAAATCTTGTTTTGCAAGAATTTCCACTATGAATTCATCTTCACTGAACAGATGTGTATCATTCAATGCAGCATTAAAAAGTCTTGGCTTAAGCCCCATACCTCTGCGTTCTCTATAAAACGAGATCAGAAATAATCATCTAAACACTGTGCCATGTCTATGGTTTCTACTTAAGCTGAAAGTCAAAAATCATTTGTATTAAGTATCAAGTGATTTTTCCATAAACACCACTGCCAGGATCAGGGCCGGATTAACATAGGGGCTGATGGAGCAGCAGCTCCAGGCCCATGCCCCAGAATAGGCCCAGGGAAAGGATAACTACAGGGTAATTCAAAGAGATCCGAATTGCTTGAGAAAGGTAACCGAACGCTGAAAATCAGCGTTCGGTTACCTTTCTTGGCCATTCGGCTATCCAGATAGCAGGCAATTCGCCAAATCCTGGCGAATTGCCTGCACATACGGTGCCTGTTCAGTGCCTGTTTGAGGGCAGTGAAATCCCCATAAAAAAGCACTGCTTCGTCTATTCAGAGAACAAAAACCAGCAGTGAAAGGTTCCCCTAATGCCCTGCCATTCGGTGGTTTCATGCGGCAAATTTATTCAGGAGAATCCCATAGGCTTCAATGTTAAAAATATTCCCGTTTTAATTCAATATCAATATCTAATAAACCGTTCATTATAAAATTTTGCAGTAAAGAGTCTCTTTATTTATAGATTTTTTAGGATATTTTAAGCATTTTTCTGGATTTTCTTATTTTTTTTTAAAAGTCTGATTTTTTTTTTTTAAGTTTACTTATTTTTTCTGTAACAGCCCTCTTTATTATCATTCCCTGGACCTCATATGTAAATTTCAGACATTTTCGCTCAGTAGTTTCTTTGCAAACAGTGTTTCACTTTCAATCATTCATGCAAACTGTTTTGCTAATTTATTCACTGCCTCTTCTGCGCTGTCGGCTTTTTCCGGAGGCAGCGATCGGCTCCTGCTCGGGTTTTTCCCTGGTTTTCGGCAGGTTAATCGACCTGTTTTTGCGGGTTTTCGGCGTGCATTCGGTGGGTTTTGCGGTTAGTTTTCGTCAGGTTTGCGGCAGCCTTTCCCTGCAATTCGGGGACCCTGTGGTGCTTGCTGAATACACCGCAGGGTCACCGAAATGGGATCGGCAAAAGGAACCGAATTGAAGAGAACGAAAAGTCACCGAACGTGCAGTGACTTTTCTAATCTCTTTGGATAAACCTGAAAGTCATATTGTTCATAAAACACCATCCTCCAAACCACAAGGAAAATATTCATTTTTTAAAAAAATGTTTGTTAAAATTGTATATTTTCTCAGAAAAATGCAGTAACAGGTTCCCATTTCAATTGTTTTAACAAGAATGTATTATAGAATATGTAAGAATTTATATTCTTACAAATATATAACCACAAAAGTTTGGATGATAAAATTTGAAAAAAAATATTTTACACATTGAAATCTGGAAATTTCCTCACACAGTAACTGCCTGGTTAGATATATATGCTGTCAGACTTTCCCCTAACTTCTCTTCCTTCAAACGCTCCCTGAAAACATTCCTATTTAGGGAAGCCTACCACCCAACTCACTGACGCAACCATCAATCACTCTCACCTTACAGTCCTCTCCTCCTGTTTCCAACCCCAACCCTCCTAGATTGTGAGTTCCTACGGGAATAGGGCCCTCATCTCCTCCTGTACTGTTTGTCAAATGTTGTTCAATGTATTGTAACCCTGTCTATACTGTGCTTATTGTACAGCGCTGCGGAATATGCTGGCGCTTTATAAAATAATAATAATAATAATAATAATATCTGCACTATCAAATAAACTAAAATTTGGTTTCATTTCACTAAATTCCAAAAAAAGCCACCAAAATCTTCAGCTCCAGCGGCCCTGGCCAGGATCCAGTGGTTTTACCAAAAATCACTTTAAATGGCAGACAGTGTAATGTACCCTCCATACATACATTAAGGCTAGGGTCAGACGAGCGTGATTTCTACGGACTGTACGTCCGTGCACACGGACGTACGTCAGTACGGAAGACACAGTAGTGGTCACACAGTCCGTTTATTCACTGACGTATATTTTGACGGATGTAGGAGAGAAAATAAATTAAAAATCAAAACCATTTTGTCCGTGAAAAATGCTGGACGTATAAATGCAGTCCGACTGACCACGTTCCATCACTCACACACAAAGCTATGCGGACGTTGCGGACGCAGCGCACTTTGTGCGGCCGTTCTAGGGATTGTACGTTCTTGCCTGCCTTGCGTCCGTGGGCCGCGGCCGTTGTGCGTCCGCAGTTCAGTGCGGACGTACTTCATGTGTCGGGCTCCAATGGGCTTTCTGTCATGCTATCACGGACGTACTTTTAGGCGCAATCACGGACGTGAACACTACGCTCGTCTGACCCCAGCCTTATAGGCAGTATTCTTTTTTGCAGAGGGCTCTCCCTGCTGAACAAAAATTGCTACTACATAAATAATAGTACAGCTGAAGCTCTGCAAAAGAAAAACTGAACTCCAACAGGGTTATTCAAAGAGATCCGAAAAGTCACCGCGCGTTCGGTGACTTTTCGTTCCCCGCACTTCAAAGCGATTCGACGATTCCTAGTTCGCCGACCCTGCGGTGTATTTGGCAAGCACCACAGGGCCCCCGTAGTGCACGGAATACTTACCGCAAACCCGCAGAACACTATGCTGAACACTCACCGAATACTCACTGAACACTCACCGAAAACCTGCAGAAACCGCCGCAAAAACCAAGCCGAACACGCCAGAAAAATCCGAGCAGCAGCCAATCACAGCGCAGAGCAGCCGCTGGAAAAAGCCGACACGCAGACAAACGGGGTGGAAAAACCCCAGTACGCTTGAAAGTTTGAAAGTTGAAACGTTGTTTGCAAAAGAATTACTGAACGAAAATGTCTGGAATTTACATATAAGATCCAGTGAATGATAATGAAAAGGGCTGTTACAGAAAAAAGAAAAAACTATTTAATTTAAAAATAATGGAAAAGTTTGACAAAAAATCCCAGAAAATGCCTAAAAGATCCTAAAAAATCTAAAAATAAAGAGACTTTTTACTGCAGAATAAAATAATAAACGGTTTATTAGATATTGGATTAAAACTAGACTATTTTTAACATTGAAGCCTATGGGATTTTCCTGAATAAACCTGTCGAATGAAACCACCGAACAGCAGGGCATTTCACTGACATTCCTCAGCTGTTCGATGTTCTCTGAATAGACGAACCATTGCTTCACTATGGGGGATTTCACTGCCCTCGAACAGGCACCATATGTGCAGGCAATTCGCCAAGATTTGGCGAACTGCCTGCTCTCTGAATAGCCGAATGGCCAGGAAATGTCCCCGTTCGCTGAAATTCAGTGTCTGGTTGCATTTCGGGGGCAGATTGTCTCTCTTTGAATAACCCTGCAAGTTGTTGAAACAGCTTCAGCACCACGGCAGGTATGTTCAAGATGCTGAAACTTTGGGGGGAATATTCTGGTGCACATTTGCAAATGGGTTTTGATTGAGGTAAACAAAATTCCTTTGCTTTGCTCCAGAATATGTGCAGATCTAGTCAAATCCTGTAGGGCATTTGAAGCTCAATCTATCACGCTCAAGGGGTTATAGAATGATTTGACGTTCGTTTTATCGAACTTTTTTTTTTTGTCTTTTTCATGAATGTTTGCATATGTGCCTCTTTCTATAGGGGTTATTCAGAGAGCGCTGAAATGTCACCGACATTTCGGTGCTCTCGTTTCCCGCACTTCGGGGAATCAAATTCCCTGACCCTGCAGAGAATTCAGCATTCACCAGCAGTGTCCCTGAAGTGCAGGGAACGGATTCGAAAATCTGCCAAAAAATCACAGAAAATCCGCCAAAAACCCCGCCGATAAACCGCCAATATGACCGAAAAATTTGTATCGATCCGAAACGCTGTAGAAAACCTGCCGAGCTTTCCCGACGATCCGCCACAAACCTGCGGAACACGTCCGAAGAAAGCCGATGATCCACCGAACACAGCGCTGACCAGCCTACGGAAAAACGAGACAAGCCGAAGGACGAGGTAAAAAAACCCCAAAAAAACGAAACGATTGAGGCTAGGGTCAGACTAACGCATTTTTCGCATTGTCCGTGAAAAAGTGCGTTCGAACGAATGGACGTATTTTTTCACGGAATACACGATAGCGGTCATACGATGCGCATTTTCATCGGTGATTTTGTACGGATCATCAATAAAACACTTTTTGCGTCTGGACGTTATGTTGGCCGGATGTGTGCAGCGTCTGACGTCTCCCAATCACGCAAACACGCCGCTATGCGGACGCAGCGCACTCTGTACGTCAGTAGTAGCGGTTTGACGTTCTAGAAAAAATGCGTTTGTTTGCCACTTGCGTTGCACGGATGAACTTTCGTGCGGCCGTTCTTCGTATGTTACCCGGCATTGGACGTCATTTGCTGCTAGTACGGCCGTGATTTCGTGCGGTTAAACGCACGTTAAAAATGCTTTCGTCTGACCTTAGCCTTAAAGTTTCAAATTTGAAACGCTGTTTGCAAAAAGCTACTGGACGAAATTGACTGGAATTAACATATAAGGTCCTAAAAATGATAATAAAAAGGTCCGTTAAAGAAAAAAGACAGAAATAAAAAATTTGCCGAAAAAAATACCCAAAAATGCCTAATAAAAATATAAATAAAGAGACCCTTTGCTGCAAATTAAAAGAATAAATGGTTTATTAGATATTGAATAAAAACAGGAATATTTTTAACATTGAAGCCTATGGGGCTCGCCTGAATAAACCTGCTGAATGAAACCACTGAACAGCAGGGAACTTCGGCATCTTTTCACTGCTGTTTGGTGTTCTCTGGATAGATTAACCATTGCTTCTCTATTGGAGATTTCACTGCCCTCGAACAGGCACCGTATTTTGCTGGAAATTTGCCAAAATTTGGCAGACTGCCTGCTCTCTGAATAGCCGAATGGCCCCGAAATTGCACCGTACGGGGAAATTCACTGTTCAGTGCAATTTCTGTGGCGAGATCGGCTCTCTCTGAATAACCCTGTATTTTTGTAAGTTTCCCTTACATCCAGTGAACTATTCTTGCAATATCACACACTTTATTTATTTATTTATAAAGTATTTTACCAGAAAGGATACATTGAGATTTCTCTCGTTTTCAAGTATGTCCTGGGTTCATTAGAGAACT
This sequence comes from Leptobrachium leishanense, assembly GCA_009667805.1. Classification (NCBI taxonomy): domain Eukaryota; kingdom Metazoa; phylum Chordata; class Amphibia; order Anura; family Megophryidae; genus Leptobrachium; species Leptobrachium leishanense. The sequence continues at coordinate 75,004,246 of CM019065.1, forward strand.
GTATGGATTTTATTCTATGTTACTCTATTGGATCTTATTGGACTTTGTTTGCTTTTTACCTTTAATAACACACTTCACGGAGATATCTTTGATGGTTAGAATTTATAGTATCTTTAATAACTCTTCACTATCCATTAGTCGTCCATTACACATTCAATGATCAATGTTCTATGATGTCAGTCAAGTGTTGTCCCTTGTAAGAAAAATCACTTCTAAATATCAACTAAATAAGACCAGTATGTCCAGGGCCGGCCCAAGACAATGTACTGCCTGGAGCGAAAAATGAAATTCTGCCCCCCCCAAATCCAAACAAACCACACAGCGTGTATGAGCGTATCACAGTGCGCCACAACAATAAAACTCAAACACTCATACACACTACACATTACTTTGAATTTTATCGCTGTGGAGCTCTGTGATACATTAACGTGCAGTGTGTATGAGCGTATAACTACGCTCCACAGCAATAAAACCCACGGTAATGTGCGTTGTGTATGAGCGTATAACCGCGCTCCACAGCAATAAAACCCATAGTAATGTGCGGTGTGTATGAGTTTTATTGCTGTAGCGCTCTGATACACTCATACACACCGCAAATTACTTGAAATTTTATTGCTGTGAAGCTCGGTGATACAGTAATGTGCGGTGTGTATGAGCGTATAACTGAGCTCCACAGCAATAAAACTCACAGTAACAGTTTGTGTGTATGACGGAATGGGATGTTGTCCGCCTGCGGGTGTGCTCTATCTGCGTGCCCCCCGGCGCTTACCGCTGGCCCGACTACCGAGTGACGCGCACTCGGCGTCTCATGCGGCCTGGAGTGACCCTGTGGAAGGGTTATGCGGGCGGTGGAGGGGACCCCTGTGTCGAACCAGCCCGACCACTGAGCACCACGGTACTCAGCGTCTCGAGCAGCTGGTTCACTGACCTGGTGGGTGTGGGACGTCTGCGGAGCGGCCGTGCAGTTACGGGGATCGGATCTTCCGCGGAGGAATATTCGGATCTCGGGATGAATCTTCGGATCTGATGGGATCGGGTGAATCTTCGGATCTTATGGGATCGGGTGGAGTGAATCTTCGGATCTTATGACTGATCGCTCGATACACCGAAGCGCGGTACGCGGTCCGCGCCTTCGGTTCGGATCTCACCTCGGTCGACCTCTCTGACGGCGGATGCCCGAACTATGCACCTCTGCCCCGATGCGGGCTGTAGGCACAGTATTCGGTTCGGTTCCTTGAGTAATTCGGTTCGGAACCGTACTCTGGGACCGCGCGGGATCCTCAGCAAATACGGCCGAAAATAACAGTCATCAGGCGAGGCTGGATGCACTGGAAAATCTGCTTTATTTTTGCTCAACACATATACTTATAAACTTTGCACAAATATCAAAACAATGGGAATCCCTGCCCGCCCACACAAGACCCATTGGCCCTCGCTGGCAGGAGGCACCCGGGCCCCGATCCGCATTGGTAGCTACGAATCGGGGAGTTGCCGATTCGGACCGGATGGTCCGAATCGACCATTTTGCGATTCGACCGGATGGTCCGAATCCGCCATTTCCCGATCCGATCATTCTGACCGGATCCACGAGGCCCTGGGAAAATGGCGACGGGCAAGGCATACAAAGGGATTTACATTGCACAACACACGGGGACACTTTTATTACGCCACACACAATTCACATCTAAATAAAATACCCAAAACTCTGCGGGTGCCACAGCACCTAGGTGTCTATGGCCATGTAAATGTCACCGGGAACCGCCCCTGGCTGGGGGTGTTGGGCCATTCCGTGACACTCCTCCCCCTCCCCAAGGTCCGACGCACCCGGTTGGACCCCAACGGGTCGTACCGGGGTAGTCGGGGCTCCCCAATCCCCTGGTTCCCGGGCCGACTGCCGCGATAACCCATCTGCGTTACCGTTTTGCGACCCGGGCCGGTACTGAATGGTAAAGTTGAAGGGTTGGAGAGCCAGGCTCCACCGCAACAGGCGACCATTTTCCCCCGCCACGCGGTTGAGCCACACCAGGGGGTTATGGTCGGTCATCACGGTGAAGGACCGACCGTAGACATAGGGTTGGAGCTTCCGTAGGGCCCAGACCAAGGCCAGGCACTCCTTCTCCACCGCAGCATACCCCACCTCCCGTGGCAACAGCTTCCGACTGATGTACGCCACTGGATGATCCCCCCCGTCGTCCCCCACTTGGCTTAGGACAGCTCCCAGCCCGAACATGGACGCGTCTGTATGGACAACAAAACGTTTGTTATAGTTGGGAGCTGCTAGCAGGGGGGCTTGGGTCAGGGCGGCCTTCAGTTGCCGGAAGGCCTGTTTCGCACTCCGGGGACCACAGGACTTGGCGGGGTAGGGATTTCTTCGTCAAGTCAGTCAGGGGTTTGGCCAGGTCACTGTAATGGGGTACGAATTTCCTGTAGTACCCTGCGGTGCCCAGGAAGGCGAGGACCTGGGTCTTGGTCACAGGGGTGGGCCAGTCTAGGATGGCTTCTATCTTGGCGGGCTCTGGCCGTTGTATCCCGCACCCCACCGGTGGCCCAAGTACTGTACTTCGGCCATCCCCACTTTACACTTCTCCGGCTTCAGGGTCAGGTTGGCGTCTCTAATCCGGCCCAGGACTGTCCCTACATGGTCCAGGTGTTCCTCCCAGGTCTGGCTATAGATGGCTATGTCATCCAGGTATGCGCAAGCGAATCCCTGGAGGCCATCGAGGAGGCGATCGATTAACCGCTGGAAGGTAGCAGGGGCGTTCTTCATCCCGAACGGCATGACGCGAAATTGGTACAAGCCGAATGGGGTGATGAAGGCCGACTTCGGGGTCGCCTCCTCGGCAAGGGGAATCTGCCAATACCCCTTGCACAGATCGACCGTGGTCAGAAAATGACCCCGGGAGATCTGGTCTAGCAACTCGTCGACTCGGGGCATGGGATAAGCGTCTGTAATGGTACAATCGTTTATCCGCCGATAGTCGACGCAGAACCTGGTGGTACCGTCCTTCTTGGGCACCAGGACCACGGGCGACGCCCAGGGGCTGGCCGACGGTTCAATGACCCCCAGCTCCAACATCTCCCGGATCTCGGCCCGCATGGACTCGCGGACCGCTTCCGGGAGCCGGTATGCCGGTTGCCGAAGGGGTCTCTGACCGGGCGTGTCCACTTGATGGATGGCCCGGTCAGTGTATCCCGGAAGAGCCGAGAAAACCCCCGGGTAATCGTGAAGCAGCTGCCGCGCCTGCTTCTCGGGCCCTAACTCCTCCCCCAGCTGCACCTGATCCACCCCGGAAGGCTGCTTGGCTACCCCTGGAAGTTCTACCAACGGGAATAGTTCCGTCTCTTCGGCAGCCGGCGCGCATATGGCGTCCACCGTCTCTGGCCGCTCATGGTAGGCCTTCAGCATATTGACGTGGAACGTCCGCTGGATTCTGGTGTCTGCGCAGCTAACAACCACATAGGTGGTATCCCCCAGTTGGGTTACCACCTTGTAGGGACCTTGCCAGGCCGCCTGCAGCTTGTTCTGCCGCTGTGGCTTCAGCACCAGAACCTTCTGCCCCACCAGGAACGAGCGACTGCAAGCAGCGCGGTCGTACCACGCCTTCTGCTGAGCCTGGGCCGTCTCCATGTTCTCCTGTACGAACCCCGCGAGTTCTGCCAAGCGCTCCCGGAGCTTCAAGACATAACCCAACACAGGAACCCCATCTTCCTCCTGTACCCCCTCCCACTGAGCCCTAACCAGGTCCAAGGGTCCTCTCACCTGGCGCGCATATAGCAGCTCGAAGGGGGAGTAACCGGTGGATTCCTGAGGAACCTCCTGGTAGGCGAACAACAGGTGGGGAAGATACTTCTCCCAATCCTTGCTTTCGTGCACAAAGGCCCGGATGAGCTGCTTCAGGGTCCCATTAAACCGCTCGCACAGCCCATTTGTCTGGGGGTGATACGGGGCGCTGTGCAGCGCCCTAACACCACAGAGACGCCAGAGCTGCTGGGTGAGCTCAGCGGTGAACTGGGTACCCTGATCGGATAGGATTTCCCGGGGAAACCCCACCCTCGTGAACACCCGTAGGAGCGCGTCCGCTACGGTGTCCGCCTGGATGTTGGCCAAGGCCACAGCCTCGGGGTACCGGGTGGCATAATCCACTACGGTAAGGATGTACCTCTTACCGGTGGCACTGGGCCGTGGCAACGGCCCAATGATGTCGACCGCCACCCGGCTAAAGGGCTCCTGGATGATGGGCATGGGGCGCAGGGGCGCTTTCGGGTGATCCCCGGCCTTCCCAGTTTTTTGGCAAACTGGGCAGGTGCGGCAATACTCGCGGGTATCTTCGCTGAGGCGGGGCCAGAAAAACGCGCGCGCCAACCTGTGCTGGGTTTTCTTCTGCCCTAGGTGACCTGCAAGGGGAATGTCGTGCGCCAAACGCAACAGTTCCTGTCTAGGGCCCTGGGGCACTACCAACTGCTTCTGTGGCACCTGCTTCTTCTTGGACCCCTCCCTCGCGGTGTACCTATAGAGAAGCCCATCCTCCCACTCTATCCTGTCATTTTTCTTATCGTCGAGGCCTCGCCCGGCCCGATCCCGGTAGCACTGTAACATGGGATCGGTCTGGGTCTGGTGACGAAGCGTCTCCGGGGAGCTCCACGGGGACGGGAGGTCAGGTGGGACGGGAAGAGCCGGGACTTGTCGGGGTATGGGGGGTCGAGGGGGTCGGGGAGGTCGTGGTTGGGATCTCACCTGGGTCCCGATCGGAGTGCCCCTGTCGTGGCGTTGGCTCTGCTGCCTAGTGGTTACTGGGGTGGCCGCATCTGTGGAGTAAGAAGAGACCAGCTTTCCCAGATCGTTGCCAAGAAGCACCTCGGCCGGCAGTTGCTTCAACAACCCCACCCTCACCACCTTCTCCCCGGTTCCCCAGTCCAGATGAACCCGGGCCGTCTCAAGCCGGAGAACCTTTCCTCCGGCCACCCGTACTGCAATGGTGTTGTGCAGACGGTCGTTCGGCGGAACCAAGTGGGGCCGTACCAGGGTAATGGTAGCCCCGGAGTCCCGCAGCCCCTCAGCGGCCCGCCCGTTAATCCACACCGCCTGACGGTGGTGATGACGGTTGTCGTCCGCGGCGGCTTGCACGGGGTCTGCCTCATGTAGCCGCTCCCATTCCTCCGGGGCCTCTGGCCACGGGGTCTCGGTGTCGCAACAATGGGCGGACGACGATGGTCTGGCGGGCGGTCGGGTCAACTCCGGTCGGTTGGGGCAATACTGTTTGTAGTGCCCATCCTGGTTGCACCCATAGCATCGGACGTTGGCCAGGTTGTTGGGCCGACTGGGGGTCGTGCTGCCGGCGTCCGAACTACGGTGTTGGGGGTGGTGGTGGAGCTGGTAGAGCTGGGCGGAAGGGCAGGGATCGCTCCCCCCCGGAAACCTTCCGAGTGTCAGTATACTCGTCTGCCCAAATAGCCGCTTGCTGCACTGTTTGGGCTTCTTATCACGCACCCACTCCCGGATAGCGGAGGGGGTGTGCTCGAAGAACTGCTCGAGCAGTAACAGCTGGATAATTTCAGTCACCGTCTCCGCTCTGCTACCGAGAACCAGGTGCGTAAGTCCCTCTGCAATCGATGGGCCCACTCAACGTGGGTAGCGCCATTGGGCCGGCGTGAGTTCCTGAACTTCACCCGGCTGGCTTCCGGGGTCACGGCGAACCTGCTCAGCAACGCCTGCTTTACGTGCTTATAGCTGGTGGCCTCCTCGTCCGGCACCGTGCGGTAGGCCTCGGCGGCTCGACCGGTCAGCTTACATGCCAGAATCCTCACCCAGTCGGCACGGTGCACTTCGTGCACTTGGCACAGGCGCTCAAAGTCCTGGAGATAGCTCTCTATCTCTTCTTCTGCTTCTCGGAATTCCTTGAACGCCTGAAAAGACACTTTGCGCCCGGCAGAACGGTCCGAATGAGGGCTGCTGCTCCGTCGGCCCCGCACCTCCTCCAGCCGCAGCTCGTGCGCACGCTCCTTTTCTCGCTCCTCTTCTTGGCTGACCTCCCGGATCAGGCTCTGCATGACAGCCTCCGATGGGGCCGTTCCATACATAACGGCCCGCTCCCGCACCTTCCGGTGGAAATCGCTTTCTTCGGGCTCGGCGGGGACGGGTGCTGGCGCGATGTCAGCGGGCAACGCTGCGGACGCCGCCTCTTCTTGATCCAGTCTCCGCAGCTCCTCCATCATGGCCTCCCGACTCTTGGAGCCCGGGGTGCCTCCCCGATTCTCCAGCATCCCACGCAGGACGTCCCGCTTGTAGGCCCCGTACCCGGCCATAGTGAGTGTCTCCTAGGGGTCTGCAGAGAGCTTATCCCACCGCTGCCACCAGTATGACGGAATGGGATGTTGTCCGCCTGCGGGTGAGCTCTATCTGCGTGCCCCCCGGCGCTTACCGCTGGCCCGACTACCGAGTGACGCGCACTCGGCGTCTCATGCGGCCTGGAGTGACCCTGTGGAAGGGTTATGCGGGCGGTGGAGGGGACCCCTGTGTCGAACCAGCCCGACCACTGAGCACCACGGTACTCAGCGTCTCGAGCAGCTGGTTCACTGACCTGGTGGGTGTGGGGACGTCTGCGGAGCAGCCGTGCAGTTACGGGGATCGGATCTTCCGCGGAGGAATATTCGGATCTCGGGATGAATCTTCGGATCTGATGGGATCGGGTGAATCTTCGGATCTTATGGATCGGGTGGAGTGAATCTTCGGATCTTATGACTGATCGCTCGATACACCGAAGCGCGGTACGCGGTCCGCGCCTTCGGTTCGGATCTCACCTCGGTCGACCTCTCTGACGGCGGATGCCCGAACTATGCACCTCTGCCCCGATGCGGGCTGTAGGCACAGTATTCGGTTCGGTTCCTTGAGTAATTCGGTTCGGAACCGTACTCTGGGACCGCGCGGGATCCTCAGCAAATACGGCCGAAAATAACAGTCATCAGGCGAGGCTGGATGCACTGGAAAATCTGCTTTATTTTTGCTCAACACATATACTTATAAACTTTGCACAAATATCAAAACAATGGGAATCCCTGCCCGCCCACACAAGACCCATTGGCCCTCGCTGGCAGGAGGCACCCGGGCCCCGATCCGCATTGGTAGCTACGAATCGGGGAGTTGCCGATTCGGACCGGATGGTCCGAATCGACCATTTTGCGATTCGACCGGATGGTCCGAATCCGCCATTTCCCGATCCGATCATTCTGACCGGATCCACGAGGCCCTGGGAAAATGGCGACGGGCAAGGCATACAAAGGGATTTACATTGCACAACACACGGGGACACTTTTATTACGCCACACACAATTCACATCTAAATAAAATACCCAAAACTCTGCGGGTGCCACAGCACCTAGGTGTCTATGGCCATGTAAATGTCACCGGGAACCGCCCCTGGCTGGGGGTGTTGGGCCATTCCGTGACAGTGTGTATGAGTGCATCACAGAGCATTGCAGCAATAAAACTCACAGTAACCCACTGTCACACACAGACACAAAGTCACACACACACATTCAAAGTCACACACACACACACATTCAAAGTCACACACACACACACTCAAAGTCAAAACACAAACATTCAAAGTCAAACACAAACTTATCCACACCGCCCTGGTCGCCAGCCCACTGGAGGGCGCTGTGCCTGGTCGAGGTCTTACAGGGTGCCGGCCGGCTGCAGGGCACTGGATGGAGGGCCTGGCTTTGGATGTAGGGCCCGGGCGTCTTGGAGCCTGGCTTCTGGGCCCCAGGCGTCTTGGAGCCTGGCTTCTGGGCCCCAGGCATCTTGGAGCCTGGCTTCTGGGCCCCGGGCAGCTTGGAGTCCAGCTGGAGGGCCCCGGGTGGCTTGGAGTCTGGCTGGAGGGCCCCGGGTGGCTTGGAGCCCGGTTGGAGGGCCCCAGGCAGCATCGGGCCTGGCTCAAGGGCCCTGTTGAGGCCTGGTCCAGCAGCACGGGACAGCGGCTGGCCTGGCATGCCGGAGAAGGATCCGTCCGCAGTCCGCCCACACAACACGCGGCGGCGTCTTGATCCCGCGTTTGTTGTGTGGACGCATGCGTGTTGGTTGGGCGTGGTCAGCGGCAGCATCACTAGTCAGTGATGAATGTAGCGCTGGCAGCCAAAAAAATAGTGCGGCAGCGGCGGCAAATTTGACGCACTCAAATTCCGCCGCCTGGAGCAATTGCACCGCACTGCTCCATCGTCGGGCCTGCCCTGAGTATGTCTAATATGAAAAACTAATCAAAGCACCCAAGAACATGAGCAATGCAAACTGTAATCACAAACCCGGAAAGTAAAGGTGGAGCAAGTGGTTATATCCCCTCGTTTAAATTCCTAAGTTATCCATGAATAAAATTAATTCAAAATATGCAACAGCTTTATTAACATTTTTACAAATAAGTTATTATTCACATACATGAAAAAAGGTAAAACCGTAGATACTCGAGTATATCGCGACCCTAATATAAAGCGATGAATAGAGATTTATTATGGAAATGAGATAATACTCAAGACTTGAATATAACAAGAGGAGCAAAATTATGAAAGTATACTAAGTATGTAGTTGTTACTAAGTATGAAGCCGTCGGCCACCCATCTCCTTACTTCCGATAAGATGGCCGGCAGAGCGAGATGACCAACGCAGTGAATCATTCACCAATAGCCAGCACGCCGGGAGGTCTCGTTTTCTGACCTCCAGCGGGCAGGCTCATCCACCACTGATAGTCAGCGTTCTTCCTGAACGAGCTCCTGACGTCACTGCAGAGGCGCTGTGTGATTTTCCTCACATTCAGAATGTGAGGAGAATCACGTAACCTGTCTGCAGTGACGTCAGGATGGAGCAACAACAGGCTGGGGCTGACTATTGGCGGACGACGCAGTGGAGGTCAGAAAACTACTACTTCCAGCGTGCTTCAAGGAACGAGGGTGCATGCTCGGTTTTAAGCCAATCTTGAATGATTGGCTTAAACCGAGCGTGCCCTCTGGCCGTGATGGATCCCACCTCTCCCTGGAGTTCGTGAAGTGTTTGCGAGCGTCAGGGAGCTCTCATTTACTTCAGGGAGACTGCTGGAACTTCCGGGAGACTTGGGATCCCTGGGCAAGTCAAGTGTTGTTTTTTTTTTCTTTTTTTTATAAACACGTGATACAGATGTCTCGAATATAATGCGACCCCTCCAATTTTAAGATAAATTTTTGTCACCAAACCTAGCGGTATACTCGAGTCATCATGTCCGTGTCGCCGCACAGTTTAACGTCCGTCGTAGCACTGATTGGTGAGCAACAGAGACCAACACACGAAGTACGAGCGCACATAAGTGCGCACGTACCACGCAGGTGGCAACGGACACCATTTAGGCCTTGACCAAAAAAAAAAAAGTGCTACGACGGACGCCCAGAGTGCGCAGCATCCGCGTAGCGGCCTGTGTGCGTGATGACACGACGCCAGACGCAGCGCATTTGTGACGTCCATCACGTTGACGATCAGAAGTTTTTGGTCTGGCTGACTGTACCTGTCATTTAATTCTAATTAATTTTGATTCCCATATTTCCTTTTTTTCTACACCTGTTAAAAAAATGTACCTCGTGGTGTCTACAGTATTTTCCGCCAGTACGTCCGTCTGTTATGCACGCACGCAGAGTGCGCTCAGACTGCGTTCATCTGACATTAGCCTTAGAGGGCTCTGACCTATGGGTGGGAAGGCATTCTAAAGACTTGACTGCCCCAACTGCTCTCCATGGAAAAAGTTTGATTATTTTTTTAAGTGAACAGTAGCTTCTCAGTTGATAATATTTAACCCCAGTAGTGCTGGGATAATAGCAGATGTTCATTGGTTAGCTGGTATGCTCCCACCCACATCCTGTTGGTATCAGGGGAAACGAATGTTGTGGAGGTCATTCTGGTTGGGATGCTTTTTTATTAATATTATTATTATAATTACTATTTTTATTTTAACTTTTTACTAAGGTGGTTGTCTAGCCATGCCAAAATTAATTTCACCTGGCTCAAAATTAATGGTCAAAATTCTGCCAAAACAAATTGTAATATAATTGATATTTAAACAAATTGAATCATCTGAACTATTTGGAATCACATTTGTGTTTTTTGCCGTGCACAAATCTATTACCCATTAAGAATTGCATAATGGACGAAAGATGTCCGCCTGAAATCTTTAAAAAAATTCCAAAAATAAATGTTTCGTTTTCTAGCCATGTTACGTTTTGATCATGATATTAAAAAGTCAATTATTGAATCATGTAGAACTTTTACATAAGACTTTATAAATAATATAAGAATCTCAATCATCAAGACCGTTTATGAAAGATTGTGATGTCACTGCCTCCCCTGTGTCACGTCCTGGGTCTCTGGCGCCCCCTCTGGCTTCTATGGACATTGCTTTTTGTTCTGGACATTTGGTTCACGTCCAAGCCTGGACCTCACCTGGACAGATTGTTCTCATTTAGTCATGGCCTATATAGGCAGGCATCGCCCTAAGAAGGGCGCTGCCTCATTCTGATGTTTCAGTCTCCTTTGTTCCAAGCCTTGATCTCCTTGATCCTTATTTACATACCTTGCAGTTCTGGTAGGGATCTGTTACTCAGGTTCTCCTGTATGTGTTCAAGTTACCCTTTATTACTTTACTTTCAGGTTTTGGGTTTACTCCTCCGCCAGTTCTGTGTTTACATCTGTTTATAATCTCCCAGGTCCTTGGTTATTCATTCTGTTTTGTTCATATGGTTCCTGTTTTGTATTTATGTTTGCATTTCATGTTTATTCTCTAGGTTTAAACAGGTTTATGTTTTCACTCATGTTACTCTAGTGTTTAGTTCTCTTATGTCTTTCTGCCTATAGTTTCCCAGGTCCTTCGTTGTTCATCTGTTTATTTATTTAGTTCAGGTTTATGGTTTTATTCTAGTGCTCAGGTTTTTTGTTTCATTGTGGTGTTCTGGTCCCTTGCTGTATATAGTACTGTTGTAAGTAAATCCCTTGTTTTTGTTTATACATTCATGGGTCATGTCTGTTAACTGCTCAAGTAGCTCACACCCCTTCTGTGCCATGTCAGGTCAGGCCCACCGTCACACTCTGCCCCTTCCATCACACTGTTTTGAGGAGTCCCCAGATCTCATATTATTCATTTTTGCGTCGAACTGGCCCTGAAATTGCACCGAACAGTGAATTTTCCCATACGGAGCAATTTTGGGTCCATTCGGCTACTCAAAACCAAAATACGGTGCCTATTCAGTGGCATTGAAATCCCCATAGATAAGCAATGGTTAACCTATTCAGAGAACGTTGAACAGCAGAGAAATGTCAGTGAAATGCCCTGATGTTCAGTGGTTTTATTCGGCAGGGTTAATCAGGCAAATCCCATAAATGTCAATGTTAAAAATATTCCCATTTTTATACAATATCTAATAAACGTTTATTCTTTAATTTGCAGCAAAAAGTCTATTTTTTTAGAATTTTTTTTTTAGCTATTTTCTTTGGCAATTTTTTTCTCACAATTTTTTTTTATGAACCCCATAGTGATCAGGCAGTTTTACCATTGTCTGTCCGAAAGCACCCACTGCCGTATTTACATTTCTGTGCTGTTTGTGTTTAGCTCTAATTTTCCTCTTACTCATTTATGGAACCCACACATATTATATACCGTTTTTCTCGCCATGAAATGGACTTTCTAAAGATACCATTACTTTCATTATAGTTTAAAATTTACTATAAAAACATTTATGAAATATGATGAAAAAATGCACACTTTTTCGAACTTTAATCCACAAAATCTACAATCGCCAAAAAAGACCCTAAATGGTTTCGAAATTTTGTCCTAAAATTAGAAACTCCCAATTTTTCCATATGGTTGTTTTTTAACCCCTTCACTGCTGAACCATTTCACCTCGGTGTGCTGAGCTCATTTTGACCGTTTTATGCTCATCATGTTTAAACTTGATTTGAAGTCCTATTTTAATATTTTTCGGTGGCTTATCGGATCGGGTCTGATAATTTCGGCAGTTTTGTGGTGGCTCTTAGCTGCACTTCAGGGACCCAGTGGTGAATGATAAATTCACCGCAGGGTCAGGAGTTGGGGAAACGAAAGAGCGCCGGAATGTCGGTGACATTTCGGGGCTCTCTGAATGACCCCTAATATATACAGATATATGACTGCATATTGGATATTATTATTTACTATTGAGGCTCTGCTTATATGAGCTTACAGTCCAGCAGAGTTTTTTAGACTAGAGGTAAGCATGCACTCACTGACAGGGCCGGACTGGCCTACCGAGATACCGGGAAGAATCCCAGTAGGCTGCTGCAATCTTTGGACAGTTTTTTAATTTCACATGATGCAGCATCATCAATTTGAGAAACCTTGGGTTGGTAGCAGCCAGTAGTGGCCGGGCCGGCTCGTGGGTTACGCACTGCCTGGATTGTGGCCGCCGGCGCCACGGCCATCTTTTGTTGTTGCTGAATGATGCGCTGTTGTAATTCTCTTAGAGGCGGAGCTGATTTGCCCTCTTTCTCTGACAGTCACTGTGATTGTCAGACAACACACACTGGAGGCTGCCCTCTGTGAGTGAGGAGGGGCCGGGCTGACAGCCACTGCAGCGTGTGTGCTTTACAGCGAACACAAGGCTGGGAATGGCACTCATGCTGCATTGGCACCGCCCTCCTCACCTACGTAGAGACGCATTGCGCAGGCGCAGAACGGGTCACCTGCCTTGAGTCACTGAGGCTAGCAGCCGCTCGCTCAGTCAGCTAGCTCCTCCGTCCTGTCCCGTTTCACGGCCGGGCTAAGACAGGAGGAGAGGACACAGTGCCACCGCCGGGGTCTGCATTCTGGCTGCAAGGAGGATTCCCTTCAGACTAGAGTGAGTACAACAGGTTCTCTCTCTGCACAGCGTAAGTTAAGAAAACAGGTGTGAGTGTCCCTCTGTCTGGCGCTAGTAGTAGCACTACCTGGTGGTCACTCACAGACTGGGGGGTAATATGAAATAAATTGATATATACTGCGGGGGGGGGGGTAATATGAAATAATTTGATACATACTGCAGGGGGGGTAATATGAAATAAATTGATATATATTGTGGGGGGTAATAGGAAATACAGTAAATTGATATATACTGCGGGGGGTTATATGAAATAAATTGATATATACTGCGGGGGGTAATATGAAATAAATTGTTATATATTCCACGGGGGGGGATAGTATGAAATAAATTGATATATACTGCGGAGGGGTAATATGAAATAAATTGATATATACTGCGGGGGATATGAAATAAATTGATATATACTGCGGGGGTAATATGAAATAAATTGATATATATTGTGGGGGGTAATATGAAATTGATATATATTGTGGGGGGTAATATGAAATAAATTGATATATACTGCGGGGGGGGGGTAATATGAAATAAATTGTTATATATTCCACGGGGGGGGATAGTATGAAATAAATTGATATATACTGCGGGGGATATGAAATAAATTGATATATACTGCGGGGGGTAATATGAAATAAATTGATATATACTGTGGGGGGGGGTAATATGAAATAAATTGTTATATATTCCACGGGGGGGGTAGTATGATAGTATGAAATAAATTGATATATACTGCGGAGGGGTAATATGAAATAAATTATATATATACTGCGGGGGATATGAAATAAATTGACATATACTGCGGGGGTAATATGAAATAAATTGTTAAATACTGCGGGGGGGGATAATATGAAATAAATTGATATATACTGTGGGGGGGTAATATGAAATAAATTGTTATATACTGCGGGGGGTAATATGAAATAAATTGATATATACTGTGGGGGGGTAATATGAAATAAATTGATATATACTGCGGGGGATATGAAATAAATTGATATATACTGCGGGGGTAATATGAAATAAATTGATATACTGCAGGGGGGGTAATATGAAATAAATTGTTATATACTGCGGGGGGGTAATATGAAATAAATTGTTATATACTGCGGGGGGTAATATGAAATAAATTGATATATACTGTGGGGGGTAATATGAAATAAATTGTTATATACTGCGGGGGGGGGGGTAATATGAAATAAATTGATATATACTGTGGGGGGGGGGGTAATATGCAGCTGGTATGAAATTGTTTCCAGGGCTGACTTTTATCCCCAGTCCGGCCCTGCTCACTGAGTGTATGGACTGCACTCAACAGAGTGTATGGATGTGTCATACGTTGTAGGAGGGAGCAATTTAATTTCCAGCAGTACCTCATTCTAAATGTCTATGATCTACTTTATTTTGGAATACAATGTAGACACAATCAAAGTTACACTTTCAAATTCTTATGTTGAGAAGATGGCACGAAAAATAAAGTACAGTAAAGTTTTTATTCTAACTGCAAAGTGAGACCACATCCGAGGGGGCTGGAAATACAGGATATGCCAGGGTTTGTTTGTGAATATTTAAAAGGACACTCTAGCCACTATGATCATTTAAATGACCAGCTGTGACTGTGTTCCGAAACTGGTGTATTGCCACCAGCCAATTCCACTCAAAGTGTTTGCACTGAGAGTCATCCAGTTGGCTGAGCGTTCTGTCTGTCATGAATCCGTTGTGTGTGCTCCAGGAAGCTAAAGATCTGTTGCAGTCGAAGCACGCCAAGGGAATAAAGGTGAGCTTTTAGATTTATCTTAAAACTATAAATTGGAGAGGCCAGAGTTGGGATGAGTTTATTTTTTAGCTTTTTCCATTCTCTCTCCCCATTTTCATTTTGAGCTTGGAAAAAAGACGAGACAGAGGAGATATGATAGAAACATTTAAATACGTAAAGGGAATCCACAAGGTAGAGGAAGGGAGTATATTTAAAAGGAAACAAAGTAGCAAAACAAGAGGACATAGTCTTAGATTAGAGGGGCAAAGGTTTAAAAGTAACATCAGGAAGCATTATTTTACTGAGAGGGTGGTGGATACATGGAACAGCCTTCCAGTAGAAGTGGTAGAGGCCAAAACAGTAATTGAATTTAAGCAGGCATGGGATAGGCATAAGGCTATCCTAAACAAAAGATAAATCCAGGTAAAGTATCCATGTAATTGGGCAGACTAGATGGGCAGAAAGGTTCTTATCTGCCGACATTTTCTATGTTTCTATCTTAGAATATCCCTTTAACCCTTTCACTGCTGAGACATTTCACCCCTGTGTGCTGAGCTAATTTTTACCGGTATTGCTCATCATATTTAAACGCAATTTTAAGTCACGTTTTATTATATATCGTTCTTTCCGGCAGACTTGGCAGATTCATAATATATCATTATTATATGTATACGTCATGTACTGCCTGAATATTATAACAAAAATTGCAATAAATTTAGAATTTTCAGTCATCTACAGCGTGTAAAGTGTTTTTTTCCACATTTCCTCATCTGAGCCTTTGCGGTTATATTTTGTATAGTGGGTGCACTTGTTAAAAAAATTAGAAATGTGAACTCGTTACTTTTTTTTTGGGGGGGGGAAATTACGTGTTTTTTAGCAAACCCACCCCATAGAAAAAATAGTGCGGTATGATTGTTCACATTATAATTGAAATGGGAGGAATATTGCTGAAGTACTTTCAAAATACAAATTAAAGGAATTTCAGACGCATCACAATTTGTAACGAAATGCACACCTCTAAAATGCACTTTGCCAACAACATCAGCAAATGCTGGCGCTTATTGAATAACCCCCATTGTGATACCTCCTAAAATTATGTAATGTATGGATTATAAATCTTAGGATTCTATTGTTCCCATTTCTTATCACTTTTTCCTCATTCGTCCTCTTCCAGCTGTGAGGTCTGTAGTTTACGGTTCTTAAATATATATTTGGATTTGTAGGGAATTTATTTGTATTTTCATTCAGTTTCCTTATCGTTTTGTGACCCCGTAAAGTAAAACTAACGGAAGAAGCTTGTACGAGATGCAAACTGTGGCTCAACCATATGGAGGGTTATTAATAGTTTTATAAACAACAGACTAGTGCAAAACACAAACGTAAATAGAGTGCACTATGTTTCACACCACCAGGGAATGTGTTTAAACAAAAACGTAATTGCTCTGCATTATCACAAAGGATTCGTTTTCCAGTCGTCCTGTTCAATTATCCTGGCCTGGGCTGCAACATAAATAAATGCAGAGTTGTACTTAGAAACATAGAAAAATGTCGGCAGATAAGAACCTTTCGGCCCATCTAGTCTGCCCAATTACATGGATACTTTACCTGGATTTATCTTTTGTTTAGGATAGCCTTATGCCTATCCCATGCTTGCTTAAATTCAATTACTGTTTTGGCCTCTATCACTTCAACTGGAAGGCTGTTCCATGTATCCACCACCCTCTCAGTAAAATAATGCTTCCTGATGTTACTTTTAAACCTTTGCCCCTCTAATCTAAGACTATGTCCTCTTGTTTTGCTACTTTGTTTCCTTTTAAATATACTCCCTTCCTCTACCTTGTGGATTCCCTTTACGTATTTAAATGTTTCTATCATATCTCCTCTGTCTCGTCTTTTTTCCAAGCTGTACATGTTAAGATCATTAAGCCTTTCCTGGTAACTTTTCTCCTTCAAGCCGTACACCATTTTAGTAGCCCTTCTCTGAGCTCTCTCTAAGATGTCTATATCCTTCTGGAGATACGGTCTCCAGTACTGCACACAGTACTCCAAGTGAGGTCTCACCAGTGCTCTGTACAGTGGCATGAGCGCTTCCCTTTTCCTACTGCTAATACCTCTCCCTACACAACCAAGCATTCTGCCAGCATTTCCTGCTGCTCTATTACATTGACTACTTACCCTTAGATCCTCTGAAATAATAACCCCTAAATCCCTTTCCTCAGATGTTGAGGTTAGGACTGTATCAAATCTGCCGCATACTTAAATTGCTTTTAAAATCCAAAATCTATTTCTTGTTTTCACTAAGTAGGAAACGTTATGGAAACTGGTAGGTTTTTTTTTTCCAACTTCACAAAGTTTTCAATTTCAGTAAAAAAATGCGGAAAGCTGTTTTATTTCATGAAGAGTCACTATCAGGGTAATTCAAAGAGATCCGAATTGCTGGAGAAGGGTAACCGAACGCTGAAAATCAGCGTTCAGTTACCTTTCTTGGCCATTCGGCTATCCAGAGAGCAGGCAATTCGCCAAATCCTGGCGAATTGTCTGCACATACGGTGCCTGTTCAGTGCCTGTTCGAGGGCAGTGAAATCCCCATAAAAAAGCACTGCTTCGGCTATTCAGAGAACACAAACCAGTAGTGAAAGGTTCCCCTAATGCCCTGCCATTCGGTGGTTTCATGCGGCAGATTTATTCAGGCGAATTCCATACGCTTCAATGTTAAAAATATTCCTGTTTTAATTCAATATCTAATAAACCGTTCATTATAAAATTCTGCAGTAAAGAGTCTCTTTATTTATAGATTTTTTAGGATATTTTAAGCATTTTTCTGTATTTTTTTTTTTAAAAAAAGACTGATTGTTTTTTAAAAATTTAAGTTTAATTATTTTTTCTGTAACAGCCCTTTTTGTCTCACTTTTAGTCCTTCACCACAACCCTTATAGACATTATATATATATATATATATGGAAGAAGGTGGTCATTGATATGGAGTGCTCTTTCCTGGTGTTTTGTATTAAATGTCTTAGATGTACCCACTGTTGTTGCCAGTTTAGGTTGAGTGCAACCCCCCTGTGGTTTGTATTATACATATTGAGGGCTAACAACTCTTATGGGTTTGCACCCCCCCCCCTGTACACAGGTGCCGCACCGTGCCTGCCTATAAAGGCCAGTGCCTGCTGGGTAGCTCCAGGGTGAGTTGATCCTGTAAACGCAGATTCGGTCAAGTTAGATATGACCTGTCAACGATGGGGTACATTGGCGTTTGTGACAAGCTTAAGCATACTATAATCATACTTTGTGAACTGAATCCCCCTCATTTATTACCTCAGTCAGGTTTTTGGAACTCTTTGAAATTTTGTGGGTTTTCTTTGCTGCAGAAAATGATGGAAGATGGTGGTCATTGATATGGAGTGCTCTTTCCTGGTATTTTGTATTAAATATCTTAGATGCACTCGCTGTTGTTGCAAGTTTAGGTTGAATGCAATCCCCCTGTGGTTTGTAGTAAATAAATAAATAAATATATATATATATATTTATTTACTTAGGTGACATTTGCAGAGGAAAACACAGTACTGTAGGGAAAGGTTAAGAGTTGCACTTTAACAAAAGTCTGTATGTGTTCAGGAACAGAGAAAGGGAAACCCAGTCTTATCTAAAGGCAGTCTGTTAATGCCGTGGGTGACTGTCTCCTGTGTTGTGCAGTGCCATAATTCACTCCCCACTCACACGGCCTCCACTCACTCCTGATTGTATCACTGCAGAGGGACAATCATGCAGCACTTTGTGGTATGTGCTCGCTCGAACTGGTACTGTAAATGATTTCTAATCAAGGAAACAGCAAGCATCAGACCCTCAAGCTCACAGATTCAACTCCATTAATCCATTCTGCTAAGCGCCCCCGCCCAGGCCCAGTCCCAAATTTCAGATCTCTTTTCCAGCTTTTTCCACTTCTCTCTATAATTGCTCTTACTAAGTCCAAGCTTCTAGTCCTTCCCATGCAATCCTTCCTATATTATTTCTGGCCACCAGCCTCACTTGCCCTCCACTTCCTTTTGTTTCACTTACCCCCATCCCTTAGATTGTAAGCTCATGGGATGTCTGGCTGAGTACCTGGTTAAAGTGCTGTGTATTTGTGTTATTTCCAATATCTTGCATTTTATTACTTTGAATTTTTACAGTAGGTATAGAAATACAATGTTCTTGAGCCCAGGACATGCTTGAAAACGAGTGAAATCTCAACGTATCCTTCCTGGTAAAATACTTTATAAATAAATAAAGATCGATATGATTTATTTATTTATTTATGAACTATGCAATACCCCGGTGGATATCACTGGGACAGAAAACCTGTCTGATACAGGTTTACGATAATGAATGCAGCGTTAGATTCTAAGCCTAAATTTAACTATATCTCTGGTATGATTAGCAATGCCACAGACTTTAATGATTCTGGTGCGTTTACCAGAGCTCTGGCTAGCGATACACCAGGCTTAAAGGTGGCTCCTAGTCTGATTGGTAAAACCGTCATTTGAGCAAATCTATTTTCCTATGGTTTACTTGCAAGAAGTTAATCTTGTTTCTTCAGCAACCTTTAGTGTTCTACAAACCTTGCGCCCAATTCCAACCAAGACGCTTAAGGGGAGACGCAAATGGAAAACCTGTGCCTTTTGCGGTTCATCTATAACATTTGTATTACGACCGCGCCGCTCTGTCGGCAGCTTGAATCACATTATTTTTGAGCCACAGAGTAATAACATCAGTGGCGCTATGCGCCGCGCTGTTATCAGCTCCAGGAGTCCGTACGACTCCATGGAGACAGACGTGATCTCGCGAGAGCTCTGTCCAACTGGGTTAAAATTAATCACAGCACTGGAGCCGTCATGCTGGATGGCTCGAGCGCTGTGCTTAAAGTCCATTACCTCTCATTTAAAGCAGATTTCTTATGAAATCTCTAATTTCTCATTTTTCAGGCTTCCAGCTGTCTTCTGGGTCTAGCCAGTAGTTTAAGTGAATCTACCTCAGTGAATAATATAGGCAGGATCAAAGTAGCATTGGATGAGTAATGCCGGTGCATTACATTAAAAACATATGACAAAATAAGAACTTATTTTTCACAGAGGTCTGCTGTTTCATAAAAAAGACTCAATAAGTTAAATTAAGACAGAAGAATATGACTGGCGGCACATTAGCTTATATATCGAGACAGTTTAATTAGAATAACAAAGGATGGCTGCTTGCATTTCATTGTGTAAAGTAGCGGTTTCCCTGGTGTTATTGCTGGAATGTGTTATTCTTTAATAGTTTAACGCATTTTGCCATATATCTTAGTTTTCCGCAGTGTCACAATGTATCATTTAATGCAGAGGATAGGATGACAGTCTTTGAAAACAGACCGTTCTCGGCATGTAAAATGTAGCTTAAATTGATATTTTCCAGCCATTGCAAGAATTATCCTGAGTCCTTTATTTTGTTTTTCGTTAAAAAAAAAAACGATTGTCACAGATAAAGTGGATTATAAATTGTTTTATGATGTAGCTGTTTCCAAGTAATTTGTTTCAAACCTTTTTCTGCTTTCTGTACTTACCCCAACTGCGGATGCTTTGCGCGGGGATATTTTCCTTGGAGAAGCAAGATGAATGTCTCTTTATGGCACCACAATAGAGTGCTAATTACATACAGTTGAATGAAAGTTTCAGCTCCCACCTGTAGTTTAATGTCTGCATCCTTTTATTGACAATTAAAGATAGAGCTGTTTGTGTTTCATTTCTGCATGCTCATTTCTGCATGATTTTTCAGGCGTCTTTTTATAGAGACGTCAAGCTAAAATACAAATTCATTTAGGATCCAATCTAACACCTACAGGACGGACTATAATCAATACCATCAGCACAACGTGGTTATATAAGATGCCGCACTGGGATCAAATGTCCTACTTACTGCCAGTAGTTTTACAGAGCTCTGCAAATGCTAAATGAAGCAGACAATGCATGTCATGATAAGGGTCTCTGCTCTGAGAATTCATTTATTTGTGATGATGTAGGTCAGGGACTCACTCAATGGGGCTTTGCATGACCTCATACAGAAATTGTTGTTTTACTGCACACCTGGAGCGTATAGTTTGCCTTACTACAACCACGTCAGCTCCTTGCTCCTTCGGGATGCAAAAAAACCCAGTCTTGATAATAAAGTCGCTGAAGAATAAACATTTTGCTCATCTGTATGCGTCCGAATTCGGGGCCTAGCGTCTTTCATCGCAAAGTGTTTCTCAAGAGCGATTCGATTTAAATTCATCCATAAAACTTAAATTTTTAATCCCTTTTAATGTTAAGGTTACTTTTGTCAACTCAGTCATGTTAGTTTTAGGGATACATATATGGTTAGGCAGTTAGGCAGGCATGCAGTGGCCATAGGGACTACAGGGAGACTCCCGGTGGGCCGGTGGCTCAATGGGCCAGTGTGAATGCTGGTTCACCACGTGGCTTGCACTGCCCTTGGATGGATGAGTTGAGAACTCCCTCACTGTCTGTAAAACAGACGCAGTCTGCCACATTCTCATATTGGGACCACCGTGTCTGTGAGACCCGCTGCACATCCTCCTAACCTTAAGGCATGGTGTACACTCAACCTCAGTGCCGTTGTGTTGCTTTGCCTAATTGCTCTGCAGAAACTCCGGTATCTGTAGAGTGATTGGGTGAGCGATCCGGTTGGTTTATATACTATTTTTGTGTGTGTTTGCATAATTAAAGTGGGTCGGTCTGGATGAAGTCCAGGGCTGATTTTTTTTCTCCTAGTCCAGCCCTGTGGCTAGGGATAAAAATTAATATTCTGCTCCAATAGTGCTTCATTTTTAGGCTGCAGTTTCTGTTCCTTCAAAAGAAGAAGCAGAATCTGTTGCCTAAAAATTAAACACCCATGGGCGCGCGCTGCAAGAATCCTGCCTGAATTAATTGGTCCTTCTTGTACACCTTCTAGGATCTCATCTACACTTTTTTGATGTTTATTGAATGGGTCATGATAACGTGCATGGCAATGGACTGTTTGTGACTGTCGTACATTTTGAGTGAAAATCCTAACATAGAGACTATGCACGCCTGCGAAATTAGTTTACATTAAGCATGTTTAGAGTTAAAGTCGGTCACATTGACTGGAGATATTCCCAGCCCATAAACAAAGTGCCCCAGGAGTGCAGTGACCATGTGCTTCACTGACGTAACAAGGGGCCCAGCAAAACCCTTACGGTCATGCCCCACTCCCTGATACCACCATATAATGAGATTGTATGCATTCACTATGGCACTATGGAGTGGGTCCAACATATAAAGCGATGTCCTCTACTACAAGATCCTTTTGACCTGAATGGTTGCTATTTAAAAGGCGTATTAGAACATGTTGCCCCTCATCCAGTATTGAGCAAATGGCAAGATAAATAAAACATTAGCTAAATCAATCACAGTGCGGGGTCACATCTGCTGCGATGAATGTGTCATAAATATTCTGTGTCTCTAAACGCATCGTATTGGACACATAGAGATTTGCCGAGGATTAGTTTGTTATTCTGTTCTTTTTTTTTCTTTCTATGACAAGGAACCCCAGAACTAAAACATTCTTGACAAATGACTAATGTTAGTGAATTTGGCAGGGTACAATGTACTATTGTCTTCCCGCTGCTGAATAGTAGGATTTCTGGCTCTGCCAGCGCTGTGCCTTGCATGAGACAGGGGCTTTATCTGCTACAAAACTGAGCTCTGTTGTTCCCTAATTCTCCCTTAGGAGAGAATTTTGTTCTTGTTATTATTATCCTGTAAGCTCGAGGATAGGAACCACTGTATCACTTTGTTTCTGCCACATCGGGTTTTGTCATTCCGTTTACTTGTATCTAGCATCGCATAGTTTGTTACAAACATATAGAAAATGATAACAGTAATCTTACAGCTTTGTAGGGTGATTTGGAGTTACTGCTGTAGAAAAGTGTTTTATTCTCAGGTTTTGGTGTGTTCCTCAGTGTCAAGGCAGCTTGCTGGCTAACGCCAGGTCTGGCTTACTCATTCAGCTGACTGGTGTCTGATACAGCCTCCACCTGCTCCTTGCCTCCTGATCTGCCCATGACTACTTTCCTCTAGTGAGTGACGCAGCTCAGTTGCTGTATCGGCCTCATTCCCCAGTGTGACGTAAGGCTGCAACCCATCATTGCCTCTCCCCAGCCCCTGGGAGAGCCAGGAGAAGTG
Source organism: Leptobrachium leishanense (assembly GCA_009667805.1). Classification (NCBI taxonomy): domain Eukaryota; kingdom Metazoa; phylum Chordata; class Amphibia; order Anura; family Megophryidae; genus Leptobrachium; species Leptobrachium leishanense. Next base: position 75,027,115 of record CM019065.1, read on the forward strand.
AGAGGCTTCTGGCCTGCGCTAGGTTGCAAACTGGCAGCAGACACACAGCCTCCACCTGCTCGTTGTCTCCTGATCTGCCCATGACTACTTTCCTCTAGTGAGTGACGCAGCTCAGTTGCTGTAGCGGCCTCATTCCCCAATGTGACTTAAGGCTGCAACCCATCTTGGCCTCTCCCTAGCCCCTGGGAGAGCGAGAAGTGCAAGGCTTCTGGCCAGGGCTAGGTTGCAAACTGGCAGCAGAGACGCGGCCTCCACCCACTCGTTGTCTCTTGATCTGCCCATGACTACTTTCCTCTAGTGAGTGACGCAGCTCAGTTGCTGTAGCGGCTTCATTCCCCAGTGTGACGTAAGGCTGCAACCCATCTTGGCCTCTCCCTAGCCCCTGGGAGAGCAAGGAGAAGTGCGAGGCTTCTGGCCTGCGCAAGGTTGCAAACTGGCAGCAGAGACACGGCCTGCCTCCTCCGGTATGATAAACAGCACTTGTCATTGGCATCAGCAGCAGTCACAATGTAGAAGGAGGAGCTCATAAGGCCCCTTCCCATAAAAAACAGCCTCTGCCTCTACTCAATGCTCCAATATTGAAAAACTTTCCCTTGTCAACAGTTGCTTGTCCTCTCCGCTCTTTGCTTGCCTATCTGTTGTGTGCCAACCTTGACCTGTGACCCTGACTTGCCTGATTGACATGTGTCTCAACCTTTGCTTTCCATATGACTATTTTTCTGCCTGCTCCTTCCATTTATCTGTTTTGGCACCCCAGTGTTCTTGCCAGAATCTTTCCGCCATCTAAAAGTGACCCTCCTTGTGTGATCTCTTGCAGAGCTTGAACAGGGTCACACCTGGCTCCATGATCTCCTGTGGACACCTTGAGCTAATAACAGCAGTGGACTCCTGAGGCTGTAAAGTATTACGACTCGAGCTACTGACACTTCAGCTCAGTTGGATTATGGGTGTTAATAACAAGCTGCATATGGAAAACAGTTCGCGCTCAATTTTTCCATCTGTGGCTGTCCATTGATGATAGGTTGGAATGGAGCCCCTGGTGTTAGCGTTGGACTGAGCTCACTCATACACAAAAGTAATAGAGGATATGTAGAAAGAAACCACGATGTGGTTCACAAACTAGTTGACCTGTCATCTACTGTTTTTCTAAGACTTTTTATTTTCCTGGTTTTTACTTTTGTTTTTTTCTTCTTCTTACTTTACAGATCCATTTTATGCAGTCGTTCTCTCAGACAGATCTTCAGAAATGTTCTAGTAATTGGTTTTCTGTGTCTTGTTTGAGTAAAAAGTTTCCTAGCTTGAAATTACACTTACTTTGATGCATTTCAAGACAACTTGACAGGTTCCTATGCCCCAAATAATTTACAGCCACGTTGGGCCTAATTTAATGAACCTACGAGAGAGGTGAGAGAACGAGCTGCACAGGGAAGCGCACGTCTGGTTGAACCTGAATCATATCCTGAAAAATACAAGTAAATTCAATATCTTTGAAAAGTAGGCTTTTTTAGGCTCCTTAACTGTTTCAGGCCCAGTGGTTTCAATCTGAAACCGCATTTACAGATTGAAACCACTGTAGGTTTCCAAATTACATAAGTGTGTTTTATGTCTTTTAGATATAGATTTATATAAAAATTTCATTTTAAATTTCCAATTTCAATTTCTTAAAAAATTATTAATTTGTCAAAGGACCTTAAAATTTGAATAGGCAAATTATATATATTTTTTAATTAACTTGGCGTAAATCTATCATCTTCTATAATCTTTATAAAAGCTATTTTTATGTTTCTGCTAATTCTTATTAACAATAATGATTAGTTTTCTATCTTGTTTTTAATTCTTCACTGTAACTGTACTGTGATTTTCCCTGCTGCTGTCACACATTTACAAGTATACATTGTTGCACTTGTCAATGAGCCTACAAAGCCGGTTTGTGAGATGCTCATGATTTGGAACGTTTCCAATTCCCTGTGGACAGTCGTGCGATGATTGTTTTGGGCTCTTGGTCTTTCCTGTTGGCAGATGGTAAAAGTTACAGGAATTCTAAATGATAGTATCTTTTTTGGGGTTATTTATTGCTTTATTGCCTTTCTTGATTTCACAATATCTTGATTTTTGACCTGTAAGACGTATCTCTCTCATGCAGAAAGAATTGAAAACCACAATGGATCCATTGATATATTTCTAGGGATTGTTGCGTAACGCTGAACATGCCCATTATTTGTTTTAATGGTCGCCAGGAGTGAGAATAAATAAATAAGACAGCTTTAACTGAATGCAGTTCAAGGTTTCCAGATCTTGTGGGGGAGAGATTAATCTATATGTAAGTGCAAAGGTACCTGAGTAGATGTAGGTTGTTTACTGAAGATCAAGAACATGTCTATCACAAGTAGGTGTTATTATCATATCAAAGATTGAAGGACAGGTCCTATTTTGTCTTAAAAAAAACAAACACATTTTTATGGGTAATCAATTAAAACATTTTTTTTGTTGGGTTTCTTTTTTCAAGGTTTTAAAATGGCAGTAAATTGAATTATCGCAAAATGTGTCAATAAGCTTACAATGTCATTTTCACATTTTTATTACATACAAATTTATCTTTACTATCAATTTGTAAAGTGTGTGTGTGTGTATATATATATATATATTTCTTATTGAGATATATAAATGTTTATATCTATCCTTTGAGTCAGCACATGTGCTATATGGTCAGGAAGACATTTTTTTAAAATCTTATTCCTAGTCCTTAATATATATAGGGAACTATCAGGTGCCCCTCGCTGAAACTGGGACGCTAAGGGGAAGGAAAAATTAGCGATCGCTAATTTTCCCTTTGCATCCCGTTTCCACTATCAGAACGCGGGACAGGTGCTGAGTCCAGCAAGCTGTCCTGTAGCGGCCTCTAGGCGCGGGTGCTGGATAAAATCCCTACAGCCAGGTTCCCTAATGCCAACATCCCCACGGCCAACTTCCAGACAGAACAATTGCCGGACATCCCAACTTCCCTACATTTCCAACTTCCAGACATCCATAATCCCAGCGGCTAACCCTAAAACTAACACCCTAACCCTAGGTTTAATGGGGTTAGGGATAGGTTTAGTGGGGGTTAGGGCTAGGTTTAGGGGGGGTTAGGGTTATGGCTCGGTTTAGGGGGGTTAGGGCTAGGTCTGGGTTTAGGGGGGTTGGGGTTAGGGTTAGGGCTAGGTTTAGGGGGTTAGGGCTAGGTTTAAGTGGGGTTAGGGTTAGGGCTAGGTTTAGGGGTGTTAGGGCTAGGGCTACGTTTAGGGGGTTAGGGCTAGGTTTAGGGGGTTAGGATTAGGGCTAGGTTTAGGGGGTTAGGGCTAGGTTTAGGGGGTTAGGGCTATGTTTAGGGGGTTAGGGATAGGGCTAGGTTTAGGGGGGTTAGGGTTAGGGCTAGGTTTAGGGGGTTAGGTTTAGGGGGTTAGGGAGTAGGGTTAGTGTTAGCCGCTGTGATTTTGGATGTCTGGAAGTTGCCCGTCAGGGAGTTGTCTGTGTAGGGAAGTTGGCTGTGTAGGGAAGTTGTCCGTCAGGGAGTTGTCTGTGTAGGGAAGTTGGCCGTTGGGATTTTGGCATTAGGGAACCTGGTTGTAGGGATTTCGATCCAAACCCCTAGGCGCGCGGATGCTGGGGGCAGCGCTAAAGCACCGTCCTGAGCATCCCTTCAATGGAGTCCATAGGACTCCATTGAGGCTTCTGCCAGGGTCAAATGAGCGGCAGGATCTCACCTCTCATGAGATCCTGCTGGTCGGCGGAATGATCATGGAGGGAGAATGGGGACTTGCTTCGGATCTGGCCGCCGTTCTCACTGCAGGAAGAGAGATGAGTATTTGATTTTTGTTGGGTTTCAGCTGCTGCAAAACTGATTCTGCAGCAGCAGCTCTGAGCTGGTGTTAACTATTTCGTTGGGGTCAGCTCTTAGTAACTAGCGTTAGGACCTTGTGATCCTAACACTAGTTACTCTGTGCTTTCACTTTGAGCTCCCCATGTTAAGTATAGGGAGTGCAAAGTAAAGTAAACACACGCAAAAAAAGGCGCTACTACCGAGTCGCTAACGGGTTTTTTAACCCATTAGCGAATCAGAGGTGATTCACTCACAGCGCTATCCTCTCGTTTAAACTAACGCTCACGCTAGCGTTAGCTTGAAGGGGGTGATGGGGCCTATAGTGTGTGTGTGTATGTGTGTATATATATATTTTTTTTTTGTCTTGGACCTTTTCACATAAAGGAGAGATGAAAAACTTTCTACTTTTGGGATCCACCGTAAAACTCGTTACATATTCCATCCATGTTTATACTTGAAAGGCAGCCATCCTTCTGCTTGATTAGTATAAAAGGGAATGATAACATCGAGCCTTACGAATCATTTTGATATGCTGTGCTAACACTACAGAGATTGATAACGAGAGCTGGTCATTACTCTCCGCTTCAGAAAATGAATAAGTGCCCCTAGCTTAGATTGCTGAAACCATGAATCTTCGTTATCCTAGTGGACTTTATCAAACCGTTGAATTGTGTTCTTAGTTAGATTTAAAGATTGTGTACATGAAAAATCTCTGCGTGACCGGTAAATAATTACGTAGATGGCTGTTGTGCTCCAAGTAGTAGAAAGGTGTGAATGGGAATGAAGATGAGGTTTCTTTTCATCTCACATTTTTTAATTTATGTTGGATCTTTTAGGTGTTAATGCACAGGCTGTGTGCCCCTTATCGGAAATGGTCCAAAATCTGAAAACTTTTTGAATGCTTACATGACAACAAAAGTGGAAGATTCCACATCCGACTTCATGTGACAGGGGATAAAATGATTGCAAATATTGTATGAAATTTCCTTTATACTCTGTGTATAAGGAGTATGACACGATTAACTTTCTCATTCAGACTTTGATTCTATCCCTGAGATTAGGGATGAGCTGTTCGGGTTCGGACGGTTCGGAGTTCGGCCCGAACTTAGGCAGTTCAAACGTTCGCGAACTTTGAACTTTTTGGGTGTGTTCGGTTCGAGTTCGAAAAAAAAAGAAATTTTGAAAAAGTATAGAAAATGCTTAAAAAAATACTAAAAAATCTAGAAATAAAGAGACTCTTTTCTGCAGAATATTATAAGCAACGGTTTATTAGATATTGAATTAAAAACTAATGTGTACGTGGAAAGATTCTCAACTCTAAATGACCTCTGTTCACAAACGGGCATAACACCAGGTGTTTTTAGTCTGGTAATCAATTTGATACATTGTACACTATACTGAGGTACTGAGGGGGTGGGGTGGTGTCTGTTTCTGATTGAGATTTGAGAATTAATTTCCCTCCTAAAACTTCCTAATATGCTGCATTTAACTGGTGTTTGAAAAAATTTCAAAATAACATCTAAAGCAATGTTATTTTTCACCTCGGGATTAAACATTCACAGGGTTATTCAAAGAGCGGTGAAAATCAGGAGAATAACTGGAGAAGTGAAAATTCTAGGTCAAAATAGCCAAACTAGAAAAATTCTCCCATTTAACTCACTTTCCAAATTGGCTATTTGGTCTAGATTGTTCTCTTCTCCTGCCAGTTCTCCTGGCTTTCACCTCTCTCTCAGGGTTGTTCAGAGAAAGGTGAAAACCAGGAGAATGGCAGGAAAAGAGAACAATCTAGACCAAATAGCCGATTTGGAAAGTGAGATAAGGCTAGGGTCAGACTAACGCATTTTTCGCAGCGACCGTCAAAAGTGCGTCCGAATGCATTGCCGTATTTTTTCACAGAATGCGCAAAAACGGTCATACGATGCGCATTTTTGTGCGTGATTTTTTACGGATCCAAACCAGGAAACTTTGGGTGTCTGGACGTTATGTTGGCCGGACATGAGCAGGGTCTGACGTATCCAAATCATGCACACACGCCGCTAGTGGACGCAGCGCACTCTGTACGTCCGTACTAGCGGTTCTGCATTCTCGAAAAAATGCGTTCATTTTCCCCTTGCGTTTCGCAGCCGGACTTTCGTGCGACCGTACTTCGTATATTGGCCGTCATTGACCGTCATTTGCTGCTAGTGCGGCTGTGATTAAGTGCGCCTAAACGCACGTTACAAATTCGCTAGTCTGACCCTAGCCTAAATGGGAGAATTTTTCTGGTTTGGCTATTTTGACCTAGAATTTTCCATTCTCCAGTCATTCTCCTGCTCTTCACCGCTCTCTGAATAACCCTGACAGGGTTATTCAGAGAAAGGTGAAACTCAGGAGAATGACTGAAGAGAAAATTCTAGGTCAAAATAGCCAAACCAGAAAAATTCTCCCATTTATCTCACTTTCCAAATCGGCTATTTGGTCTAGAATTTTCCATTCTCCAGTCATTCTCCTGCTTTTCACCGCCAAAAAATCAGTTAACTTTTTCTGCGTATCCGAAAATGTCTCCTCTTTTCATACAGACTGCTGCCCCAATCAGTTGTTTAAGGATAGATTAAAGGAAAAGCATTTACCGTCATTTGAAATGTCATTTTTTGGGTTTTACATATTTCTATACATCCTAGAAATCCGTACTTGGGCAGCATCCTTTCTAGATCTGTCGTCATGGACGACGAGTTGATTGCTAGACTCGCAAAAGCAAACGCAGCATTTGGAAGACTCCGCAAAAATGTGTGGGACAGGAGAGGTATCAGACAAAAAACCAAGATCAAGGTGTATCGCGCAGCAGTCCTTTCGACGTTGCTCCATGGATGTGAAACGTGGACAATCTACCAGCGTCACGCCAAGAAATTAAATCATTTTCACACCACATCTCTTAGAAAACTTCTTGGTATTAAGTGGCAAGACAAAGTGCCTGATACCGAGGTCCTTGTTAGAGCGGACCTACCCAGCATCTTCACCATCCTGGCGCAGTCTCAATTACGATGGGCAGGACACGTAGCTCGTATGAAAGACAATCGACTTCCAAAGATGTTGTTATTTGGCGAACTTACACAAGGCAAGCGCTCCCAAGGAGGTCAAAAAAAGCGCTACAAAGACACACTGAAAGCAGCTCTAAAGGCCTTCAATATTAACCCCATTAACTGGGAGCTTGCTGCTCAGGACAAAATCAAGTGGAGATCAGCTATTAAGAACGGAGCTCAATCCTATGAGACCAGCAGAGCAGCGGCAGCTGAGCAAAAAAGGTTGGCCAGGAAAGGTAGTGATATACTACTATCTTCTGCGGCTATTCACTGTCCACATTGTCAGAGACTATTTCGAGCGTGAATTGGCTTGGTAAGCCATCTACGCACTCACCGTGACCCACCCTATTCCCTAAATGGATGACTAGATGGTCCTCGTCGACTCGACGGACGATCAAGAGAAAGAGAGAAATCCGCCACTTCAGGGGCAGGTTATGGGGACCTCCTAGGCACGATATTTGAAGGAATTTTTCGTTTTTATTTTTAACCCTTATTTCATGGAAAACTCACAGTCCCTTTAAAAACGTTTTTTTTTTACTTTTTGTCCTTGTTTCCTGTCCCCCAGGGCACTACCCGGACCCCCATACACCTTTTATGGCAAATATCTAGCATATATGCCCTGTTGGAGGGCACTCTAAAAACCGAATTTTCAGCCCCATTGACTTGTATTGAGTTCGGGTTCGGATCCGAACATTTGGAAAGTTCGGGTTTGGCTCCGAACCGAACTCGGGGAGTGTTCGGCTCATCCCTACCTGAGATATCTCATTATTAAATGAAAATATTGCAAAATCTGGAAAAAAATCTGAAGTCCAAAACACCTTTGGTCCCAAGCATTTCAATAATTGATACTCAACCTGTAGCATAATATTTTTTTGTCACATTGTTTTTCCTTGTGTCGTGCAACTCTAGTGATGTTCTATACGTTTAGGGTTGTATTACATACAGCCCGCTAAAATGGGGATGCTAAGGTGGAAAACTTGCGCTTGCAGGCAGGGCTGCCATCAGAAATCATGGGGCCCCATACTGAACCACCTAATGGGGCCCCCATCAGTAATGAGTCAGAGTGATCTGACCATCCCCAGATGCCACAGCCCACCGGAAGTTTCCCGGCATCCCATTGCGTAAGTTCTGGGTGACGTGAATGGGCCCTTACCTCTATGTCACATAGGCAAGCTTTATGGAATTTGGCAAGGACTGGGGCCCCCTGAAGCCACAGCGCCCCTGAAAATATCATGGGCTGTCACCCCCTGATGGCTGCACTGCTTGCAGGTTTCACCTTTGCATCCCCCTTTTAGCTCCATATTTCGGGGTAGGCGATGATTCAGCAGCCTACCCTGTAATGCAGTGCTAACACACCACCCCGACTATCCATAGGACTCCATGGAGGTTGGGGCTGCTGGGTCAGCTGACCTGCAGGATTTCGCCTCTCTCTTCATTTACAGATTACATGTGCATCAATAAATCATCACAAATTAATTATTAAAGTGACACTCTAATAGCTTGAGATGCTGGTCTAATCTAAATTGAGAGGTCACAGTGCCCTGAGCATCCTCACCCTTCCCCCCCCACCCCCACGTGATGGACTCTTGGAGGGCTGATTTAACTTTCCAAAAGCAGGGGTTTAGCTCCTCGCTGAAGATTGGGTCAGTGTGTAGGAACAGGAAGAGGGCACCAGTTTGGTTCCCATCTCCTCCCAGCCACTAGATTAGCTTTACACTCCATGGAGTGTTTAGCCCCCTTACAGTCATGTGACATGCGCCTGCTTCCTGTCCGGAGCTTTTCACTTCCAGGTGATTCAAAAGCAGCGTGGTGCTGGATACAAGGTAAGGTTTAAAGTAACTAGAGGGATAAATGGAAAGGAGTGGTGTGGAGGGGAACAAGATGGGTTAATGTTTAACTTCTCGGTTTCTCCCCCTCCTGTTTTAACCCTAGAGTAACCCTTCAACCCCTTTGCTACTAAAGCCATCGTAACTCTATTTTGCATTATAATATAGTAAAACGCAATCAATAGCATATCAAACCCCATTTGTATTTCTTTTTTAAGGCAGGATTAGTATGCCTTTGGAGAAATGACATTCACTGTGACAATTCACTCCTGTCTCTCTGTAATACTGTAAAAAAAAACACTGTAACAAAAAATTCCAAAACGTTGTTGCTGCATTACATTAACCATGGAGAGAACAGAATACAGGGACAGCTCTAGGTTCACTCACTACTGTACAGGGATAAGATTCTGTGGGTTATAATGACTGAAAATCCATGTACAGTACAGATAAAAGGTGTTCCTCTAATTTCTATACACAGGCATTATGCCACTTACAGATATTATTTTATATTCTGTTGGTATTTTATCTAAAATGCATTGTAATAATCCCATTATGACAAATCCCAATAAGCAGTATGTCTGAACATTTTTATTATCTATCATTATCACATTTACTGCTCTTGTCACAAACACAATTAATTTCTGCCTGTATGCTGATAATAATGCAGACCCTGTGTGAAATTGTGTAAGAGAAGGGACACCAACTAGAGTTCAGTGTCTTTCATTCCAACAATTATTCTGTAAAGGATAAATGAATGCATATTTTTTTTAAAAAATGACCAGATTTAAAAAAAAATGTAACTGTCTTAGCAAATTTCTGTAGAAAATATCTATTTTATTCTATATTCGATTGTTAAAGTCCCATCCCAGATTTGAATTAAATGTTACAATATTGTTTCTACAAAAAGTGATTGATGTGAAGGGGTTAATATGGTAAACATATAATCTACATTCCAATTCATACACATTAGTATTTATTTGAGAAGTCGTTATGATACGATTTCACATATCTACATTGTAAACTATGTAACTGGATAATTCCAGGCAGAGCTCAGAACGAGAGCATCGAATGTTGTTTTAAGAGGTTTTTATTAACTGTTTAATACTCCTTGGGGAATTAGCCCTCACTACCATCTGACGTTGTCCACGAGAGAATTGCACTGACCCAGTTTTCAGGTGTAAGAACAAAGCTAGATGTATGCGGGAAAAACGAAACGAAGCATGAACGAAAAATACTTAATACCATGTAAACGTGGGCTGTACATACTTGTATATAGTATGCTTAAATTAACCTTGACTGACCACCTTTAAAGAAAGGGCAAAGATAACAGACGGTTGAAAATATACTTGACATCCCAGCTATTCTTCATGGAATGGCTTGTACATCAATTAAAGTAATTCATTGTTATTTAAACCAAGGCCAATGAGCTGCTACATGGGCGTATGATTATATGGCCATGACTGCTCATTGCTTTTGAAGGTTAAAACTGTTTAAATGCACACAGTTATCATTATCTCATTAATGAATGTACAGGTAAGAGTTTAATCAGTAGGATGCCTGAGTGCCGCTGGATTCCTTCTGTCTGCTCTGTTTATTGTGGGCTAGTACATATCAAAGACTTAAAATCAAATCTCTTGCCATACCATATAGAGGAGCATATGAGATGCTGGTCTATATATATATATAGTATCTCACAGAAGTTTAGATATCTGTGGGGCATCCTCAAACGGAAAGTGGGGGAGCGCAAGGTCTCTATCATCCACCAGATCCGTGATGTCGTCATGGAGGAGTGGAAGAGGACTCCAGGGCAACCTGTGAAGCTCTGGTGAACTCCATGCCCAAGAGGGTTAAGGCAGTGCTGGAAAATAATGGTGGCCACAAAATATTGACAAATTAGACCCAATTTGGACATTTTCACTTAGGGGTTTACTCACTTTTGTTGCCAGCGGTTTAGACATTGATGGCTATGTGTTGAGTTATTTTGATGGGACAGCACATTTACACTGTTATACACGCTGTACACTCACTACTTTACATTGTAGCAAAGTGTCATTTCTTCAGTGTTGTCACATGAAAAGATATTATAAAATATTTACAAAAATGTGAGGGGTGTACTCACTTCTGTGAGATACTGTGTATATATATATATATATATGTATAATCTCAGTTGTAATGGAAATCACCTGATGTCTCCACATTTCATGTTTTGTAGCAATATCGCATTATCTGTATACATTTAATGGGACACACGATAGGGGAACAGAGGGGTTAAATATTATCTCTTACCACTCCACACCCCCTTGCAGTGTTAACCCTTGATCATTTTAAAATTTACCTTGTATCCTGTGAAGTAGTGACTCTTCAATCTTCTGGACTGTCACTGAGAGTATATGACCCAACAAAAAGAATGCAGATAGCTTGAAAAGGGTCACAAAACTAGAGCAGGTCCTACACTAAGGGAAATACAGGCTGAGGTCAGGACAACAGAGGTACACAAATAATAATACAAGAGCCAGGGTCACGGAGTGGAGAAGGTCTGGCAAATGTTAAGTACAAAATAACAAGGAACACATTGAGGGGTATGGGAAAACCATGACAGGGTATTGTCCGAGGAAAAGGCTTATACACCCCATTTGGTAGAATGGAGGGGCTTGTATTGGAGATTGTGGGGAACCTAGGGCTGTATTCCAACCATGGTGTAACCGTAATCAGAGCTGCTGTAAACTTTCCAGAGCCATTGAAGTCTATGTAGTTGCTAAATTTATAACCACTCTGGTTATGTTTACACCAAGGTTGGAATACAGCCCCGAGTGTTTCAAAAAATTATGCAGAGATGTGTCTCTAGAATGACTTGAGTTCGGTTCAGGAAACCTTGGATTGACGCAATAATGGGCAAGCGTCTTCGGATTGATGCCATATCAGGCAAGGATCTTCAGGTTGTGTTGATATCAGGCAAAGCGTATTTGGCTTGATGGGAAGTCTGGCAAGCGTCTTTGAAATGAGACGAGGATGGGTAACCATATTTAGACTTCTAAAACTGACTGACGAAGGAGACCTTGGTATTACAGAGGGGCATTCCATGAGGAATCATGACACGGATGGGACATGCTACTGGTTTGCTGGAAGCTGGTGCATGTCACATGGCCACGGGGTGATGTTCCACTCTTCAGTGAGCGTCCAGCCAATCCAGTGGGTGGGAGGGAGGTCAGATCCATTCTGGTTCTCCCTTCCTGATCATGATGCCATTGAATGGTCACAATGCATAGAGTGTATTTACAATAATAGAGTACATTCATATTTGCAGTGTAGATGTCGGGATGAAAAAATTCTTAAATCAATCCTGTTTAGTATAGAATGTGGCAAACGGTTTAATTACGGGCTAAAAAGCCCAATATTTTGAATCAGGATTATATGAGGAATGTCATTTGGCTTGGATTTTGTTTTCTGTTTATTGATTGTGCTTTGTTTGTAAAATTTCCCCAGTGTGGTTGCTTGTATGTCCTCCCAGGACTAACAGTGAAGAAAGGAATTAATCTTCTATATTGCTTCTACTAGAGTATTTGTAGATGGTCTGCTGAACAATTGTTTTCACCGCAGATAGTAGACGATATTGAGCAACTTGGGAATTCTTCACAGTAGTATATAGGTAGTATTTTGCCTCTGTTTAAAAGCTGTACGATTGTGCAAGATAGAAGATTATAGTGAACCTGTCATCAATGATCACCGTCCCAACTTACCCAATTCCAAGAGTCTTCTATGAAATTTAGTGAGTCTCGAAGTGATGGAAATGCAAGCGAAGACTAATCCCTTTCCAGGTCCCATAAAGAGCAAAAGAGGTAGGAGGTGCATATATGCTTGTGCACTAGCAATTCTACTATTACGATTGCACCACCATATATGCAACCCCACAACTCCACCACAGCAGACCACCAGAGAAAAATCAGGTGTGATCTTTCATTGGGATGGAGTTTGTCCATTGCAGGACACGGAAGGGAGTGGGACTTGGGCCAAGGCCCACCCAAAATTTTCCTCCGCCTGGGGAAAGTAAATGGTTAGATTCACTGGCGTGCTCAGCCCATTGCGTTAAGATGTGCACCCATGGAACATTAATTAATAGAAGATTTATGTTTGGAAGATTTTTTTCACAAAATGCTAATTTTTCATTAGAAATAACAAGCCTGTAATCAGAGATACAGTAAGCTTTTGTTATTCATCACAAAATAGTAAAGAGACATATAAAATTGGAATGTAGGAGGTGAAAGAAGACCTCTTTACCCATCATTAGGGCCTGCCTGGGTTACATTATGTATTTCACATTCGAATAACTTTATAGATCAGGAAAGGAAATTATTTAAATTATATGTATAGCAGGGCTCAAGATTTCCACTGGACTGGTAGAAATTTATGCAGGGCAAGTGGAAATCTGGGGCCAAATTACATTCCTAGTGGTAAAATGGGGGTGCTACGGAGGAAAAACTGCACTCGCAGTTTTCCCCCATAGCGCGCCCGTTTTACCGCTAGATGACAATGCAGGCGCAAAAAATGCTGCCTGCATTGTTACCGCGAGTTAAACCCCCGGGATGTGCGCAGCAGCGTTAAGCACAGCTGCACGCATCCTCTCAATGGAGTCCATAGGACTGGGGGGGCATCTTTCCAGACTTCCAGGGAGTTGCACGAGGTGAAGACTAGAGGTTCTAGAAGCAGGGATGGCACTTTCTGTGTCCACTGATTCATGCCATGAAATATAATTCTTCATTTTTTTACTGGACACAATTGCATGAATGTGAGTGTAAACCCTTTAATGCCTTCTTCAAATATATCCTAATTCCTTTCCTCAAGGCAAAAAATCTGGCAATGTCAAAATAAAAATGTTTGCAAAAGGCAAAAATCGGATGGATTAAAAATGACTAGTGTATCGATGGACAAGAATAGACAAAAGGAAAGACAAGGGTAAAAGAAAAGTCTAATTTTTGTTATTTTGAGTGATACTTTGAACCTGTTGGATGTCATTTCTCTAAATATGTTTTTGTGTTACTATGACAATATGTCAATATTAAAACGGAGGCATTTGAAACTCTAAAAAACAAACAGTAAGCTTTGGGAGCATAAATGATTGGTTTCCATTTCTGCAAAACAATAGTGTATTTCCAACACACATTATGTGAACCTGCTTTACGTTTCACACTGTTGCCTTGTCCTGTTACTGATTGTCACAGATGCTATAACTTTCCATCTTGGGTGTCAATGGGCAATAAACAGTTTGCTAAAACCTTTGTTAATGGTGAATAAGTGTCCTCTGGCAGCAAGTCTCGCTACAAATTGGTTTCTCGCATCTGCGCCTGGAATATATTGTCTGAGAGAGGAAAGGATGAAACTTGTGTCATCTGTTATAGAAGAGCCGGTAGAATGTTTTGCTGAAGCTGCAGCTACTGTGTATTTTGTTCTGTGGTTGTTGTTATTTTAAATTTGACACCAAATTGTACTTATTATACTGTAGCTGGATAATAGTATATTAAATAATATTGTGCGATAAAGTACATCATTATAAATCCAGTGTTCTTTCTCACACCCCACTCCTGTATAGCCTACATATAAATGGTAATTGTACTCCAAGATATGAGTAGTCCAACAGTCTTTATGTCTGGCCTATTTAAGTCTAAACAAAAAAAAGACTATTTTGTTTTCCTTGACCGAATCCCTGGTTTATTGTTACATTTATTAATATAGTATCAGGTTAAAATTTGATGTCCTAAGCTACTAAACTACTCGCCAAGACAAAAATGTTATCACTTTCCCCCACACCACACCCACTTCCACATAAGCTCCACCTACAATCCTGTCTTATCTATGTACTGTATTCATTTAGCCTCTATGAGTAAATTTAAATCCGCAAGTGCCAAATTCAAGGTGCTGTGCATTTAAAGGTCCAAATTTGCACTCAGCCCGCATTTCTGCTCGTTCTGGGCAAGTGGGCGAGTGCAAATTTTGAGCACTGAAATTATTGTACATGGAAATCCGTAGACAATTCCTCCCTTTCATTCTATTTCATTCTTTTTCCAGCTTGCCTACATCAGCATTTTCCATTATTTTCTTTCTGGGTTCTCCTTTCTTCAGTTTGATCTTCTTTTATAAAGTATTTCTACACAGTTCCCTGTACCCATATAAAGTTCTGATCTTCATAATCTCCTGAAAGCACATCATTTCAGTGTTTTCACCTGCCCTTTTTTGTCTCCTAATTCTTTTTATAAATATAATTTCCTTTCTTATTCCTTTTCAAGGCTCTGAACTTTGCAAGACTACTTTGCAGCAACCTTATTGCTGATACATATTAATTTACAAAAAAACTCACAGGAGATCCCAAATATTTAGCTCAATGCTTTAAAACCTTACCAACAGACTAAAGGTGTTATTCAGAGAGCACTGAATTGTTGCCGACATTTCGGTGCTCTCTTGTTCCTTGCACTTCAGGGAATCAAATTTCCCCACCCTGTGGTGAATTCAGCATTCACTGCAGGGTCCCGAAAGTGCAGTGAATCGGCCGCCAAATGCCACTGCAAACTGCCCGCCGCTGCAAACATGCCGCCCGATGCCACCAACTCGCTGTACAACTGCTGGAAATCCACCTGAGGGCCGTCAAATGCAGCCGACAAGATACCGAGCACTGTGCCAACCAGCCGCAGAAAAGAGCCGCCGGACAGGTAAAAAATACAAAAAACTATTTGCTTGACCGTGTCAAAATTAAAACGCTGTTTGCAATAAAACTACTGAACGGAAATAACTGTAATTAACATATAAGATCCTATGAATGATAATAAAAACGTCTGTTACAGAAAAAGAATAACTGCTTGTAAAAAATGGCCAAAAATTTTTTGGGTGAAAAATTCATGAAGAATGCCTAAAAGATCCTAAGAAAACGAATAAATATAGAAAACTTCAGATCAAAATAATAAATAGTTTATTAGATATTGATTAAAAACGGGAATATTTTTTACTTTGAAACCTATGGGATTTACCTGATTAAACCTGCCGAATTAAACCACCGAACATCAGGTCATTTCTCTGACATTTCACTGCTGTTCGGTGTTCTCTAAATAGATTAACCATTGCTTCTCTAGGGGAGATTTCACTGCCGTCGAATATCACTGTACTTGCTGGCAGTTCGACAAATTTGGCGAACTGTCTGCTCTCTGAATATCTGAATGGCCCCTGAAATGGCACCGTATGGGGAAATTCCCTGTTCGGAGCCAGATTGTCTGTCTCTGAATAACCCCTTTAATCTAAATTAATCTTTCTGAAAACTAAATGGCTGCTCCTAGAAAAGAATTTTAGTTTTTTTTCCACATGTATCAGATGACTGGATCTACATCAAAGACTAGCTGGGTGGAGTAGAGGTAACATATAGCTCTATAACCATGAAGACACAGGTTCCAATCACCAATCACCTCTCCAGTAAGAGTCCTTGGGCAAGACACCTAACGGTACATACTCGCCACCCAGGACATACTTGAAAACAAGAGAAATCTCAATGTATCCTTCCTGGTAAAATACTTTCCCCCCTACAAAAAAAAAGAGGTGAAGGTATCTAAACTGACAACGGTGGCCAGGAAAGCTATAGCAGAATGTTGGCAATTGCCCAAAGTACCACAATAGACTGAAGATCCATCATACTCTTCATCATTCCATGCAACATGGGGGCCTATGGGCACTTTTGGGTTATATTTAGGGGCTCACCTACACTTTATGGTTGTTGTCCTCCAGTTTCTAACGGGGACACATTATGTATGTGATGTTTGGTTCACAATTTGGCTTTTCTCTTTTCCTCCATTGGGATTCCGCCATATACTGTGACTAGAAAAAGTATGTGAACTCTTTGGGATTACGTGGAGTTTTGCATGAATTGGTCATAAAATGTGCTCTGATCTTCATCTAAGTCCCAAGAATTTGAAAAACATAGTCTGCTTAAAATAATGCAACACAAACATTATATGTTTTCATGTGTTTATTGAACATAACATGTAAACATTCACAGTGCAGGGTGGAAAAAGTATGTGAACCCCTAGCCTAATGACTTCTCCAAGAGCTAATGTGAGCCAACCTTGAGTCCAATCAGTGTGATATTATTGGATGTGTTGCTGAAAGCTGTCCTGCCCTTTAAAAACACACACCAGTTTTGGGTTTACTGGTTTCAAGAAGCACTGCCTGATGTGAACCATGCCTCGCAGAAAAGAGCTCTCAGAAGACCTACGATCAAGAATTGTTGACTTGCAAGAAGCTGGAAAGGGTTAAAAAGTATCTCCAAAAGCCTTGATGTTCATGTGTCCACGGTAAGACAGACTGTCTAATATGGAGAAAGTTCAGCACTGTTGCTACTCTCCCTAGGCGTGGTCGTCCTGTAAAGATGACTGCAAGAGCACAGCGCAGAATGCTTAATGAGGTAAAGAAGAATCATAGAGTGTCAGCTAAAGACTTACAGAAATCTCTGGCACATGCTAACATTTTTGTTGACACATCTACAATAAGGAAAACATTAAACAAGAATGGAGTACATGGGAGGACACCACGGAGGAAGCCATTGCTTTCCAAAAAGAATATTGCAGCATGTTTGAAGTTTGCAAAAGAGCATCTGGATGTTCCACAGCACTACTGGCAAAATATTCTAGAAAATGGACAGATGAAACCAAAATTGAGTTGTTTGGAAAAAACACACAACACTATGTGTGGAGAAAAAAAGGCACAGCACACCAACATCAAAACCTCATCCCCACTGTAAAACATGGCGGAGGGAGCATCATGGTTTGGGGCTGTTTTGCTGCCTCAGGGCCTGGACGGATTGTTGTCATTGATGGAAAAATGAATTCCAGAGTTTATCAAGACATTTTGCAGGAAAACGTAAGACCATCTGTCCGCCAACTGAAGCTCTGCAGAGGATGGGTGATGCAACAGGACAATGACCCAAAGCATACAAGTAATTCAACAAAAGAATGGCTTCAACAAAAGAAAATACGCCTTCTGGAGTGGCCCAGTCAGAGTCCTGACCTCAACCCGATTGAAATGCTGTGGCATGACCTTAAGAGAGCGATTCACACAAGACATCCCAAGAATATTGCTACACTGAAACAGTTTTGTGAAGAGGAGTGGTCCAAAATTACTCCAGATCGTTGTGCAGGTCTGATCTGCAACTACAGGAAACGTTTGGTTGAGGTTATTGCTGCCAAAGGAGGGTCAACCAGTTATTAAGTCCAAAGGTTCACATACTTTTTCCACCCTGCACTGTGACTGTGCCAAACAACTCATTGTTCTTTTCAATAAAAACATGAAAACATATAATGTTTGTGTTGTATTATTTTAAGCAGACTATGGTTTTCAAATTGTTGTGACTTAGATGAAGATCAGAGCACATTTTATGACCAATTCATGCAAAACTCCACGTAATCCCAAAGGGTTCACATACTTTTTCTAGCCACAGTATATGGCGGAATCCCAATGGAGGAAAAGAGAAAAGCCAAATTGTGAACCAAACATCACATACATACTTTTTCTTGCCACTGTACTTGGATTATTCTTACATCGTGATGAGCATTGGAGAATATTCCTAACATTTTTCTTGTGCTGTGAAGTGTTATGGTTTTCATAAAGTATAAAAAAATTTAACTGGGTATACTAATGCTTTTCTGAAAGACAGGTTGCTTGATAATGTCTGTGATCTCACTTATCAACCACAAAGTGTGTGCTTTTATTTGATCAGTTGATGATCATACCTGAAAACATACGTGTACTATTAACCCGGCGATTTCCCTTTGGAATTCTTTATTGTTATACTGCGGCTTTCCAAGGCAAAATGAAAACATCTATGTATACAAACGAAACTACTTGGCAAGCCGGCTAGGGAGGTAAAAGTTTTTCTCTCCTCTTGATGTCTTTGGATTCCATTTACTAAGAGGTGAATAGGAGCTAAAAAGGAGCAATTCAAAGCCTCCATAAGCACTTGGATAAAATCACAGAGAGTTATCTGTCAGTGTAAGGAGACTCACCTTTTCCACGTTTTGCTTTTCCTTGCTTCTACTTTTGATGTGCAACTGCGCATGTGCCACTCACACGCGATGATCCATTGCCCAACTTATTAGGTTAAGGCTGCGGTCACACGAGTGCACTGAGTGCGTCCTGGTGACCCCTCTTCCCTGCGTCCATCACAGCTTTGTGACGGCTCGACGGGGAGGGCAACACGGTATAGCGTACACACTAGTTGCGTGCACTACACCGGACGTGCTTTCAGCCTCCCCGTCAAAAAGCTACGATGGGTGTAAGATGGGGCTACAAAATTCGATCGTCCATGGGAGGATCCCGCTTTGTAGTGCGGAGTGCACTAACTGCTCTCAGCGAGGTGGCCACACGGGCGTCAGAGTGTAAGGAATGTCCACTCTCATGGACGTTCCTTCCACTCTCAAAGAAAGCTTGTATTGCCGCAGCCTTAAGGATCACATTGTCTGCACACAGCACCAGACAGAGCCTGAAGGGCCGGCTACAGTCTCCACAAGTGGTCTCTCCACAGCCTTGCAGGCAGACATCACTAGTTCCTAAAGGTCTCAACAGGAGGGATACAAAACCCACCACTGATCGACAACTGTGTAGGTAGAGGAAGCCCTTCTGCTTTACATATCTATCATAGTGGATCAGAACAGGATGCGGAGGGTTAATGGGAGGACATTTTCTTTTCACACTGACCTCTTCACTAAGCAAAAGTGGTGAGGGTGCATGGAGTGTCCCTTTAATCCTCTGCCTATCTCTCATCTACAGGGGCAAGTATAAATAATGTGTAGATGCTAGCTCTGGTTCCTCATTGAGGGGGCATCATTTTATTTCAGGGCAAATGTGAGTAGTGTGTGCAAAGATGACGCTATTCTCTGTTTTACTTAGTTATTTTTAAATTGCGTCGAATCCTACAAGCCCCTTTGGTTGAAACCACTGAACTGGCCAGTCATGTGGATGGTACAGCCATATTTTGGAGTTTTTAAAGGTATTTTCAGCCTATACTGTCCTGAAGCAATCTTATTGGGAACATACAGTATCTGTTTATCGAGTTTATAACTTTCCGTAACATATTTGTTGGAAACCTTTGCATATTTTATTCAAACTAAGACAGTCCATTAGTCCATTAAGGGAACACCCTGAGATATCATTTTCCTAACGTCTCTATCCGCGCGCCCTGTTAAGAATCTAATATTATTAATAATTCATTGTTATGTTGCAGTAACTTGGCAATATTTCTTGAATGATTTTCATCTGTGATTTATTTTTCCTTCCTTTTAATATTTTTTCCCTTTGACTAACACACCCAAACAAAAATTCTGTCTGACAGCACTTGCTTGAAATCAGCACATAAATTAAAGATGTGGCTTAGGAGAAATGAACCACTGAAGTGATTTGGGAGAAAGCACAGATAGATGAAAGGTCTATAACTGCCTTTGGGGACCCGATTGAAGCAATGAACGCCAAATCCAATCTAGAGAAAAATGCGATTTTTCAGTATTTGTCAGGAGCCGTGCCACTTGACCCTCCACATCGGTAGACCACCTCGATACCTCAGTTTAATTATAGGCTGAAACACTTCCCTGTAAAGCTGGAGCGCGGCCTTTGTACATAGTGAGGAATACGCCGCTTGTTTAGATATGTAAATCTCTTTTTAAAGTACTTAATTAATATTGCATAAGCTTCGTGACCATTTTATTCTTATTAAGTAGGATGCTTAGAGTCATTTTTTTCTATGAAGAAAAACCCCCTCAAAAAACACGAGTCAAAAGTACACATCAAGTGAAAAGTTAGCTTTTTCTCTCCTTATAGGTAAAGAAGTAATCACAAAGTCACACAAGCTGTTAACACTGTTTAAAGTTGTTGTGACTAGGTACACTTTCAGGGTTATCCAAAGAGATCCGAATTGCTTGAGAAAGGTAACCGAACGCTGACCTTTCCTGGCCATTCGGCTATCCAGAGAGCAGGCAATTCGCCAAATCCTGGCGAATTGCCTGAACATACGGTGCCTGTTCGGTCCCTGTTCGAGGGCAGTGAAATCCCCATGAAAAAGCACTGCTTCGACTATTCAGAGAACACAAACCAGCAGTGAAAGGTTCCCCTAATGCCCTGCCATTCGGTGGTTTAATTCGGCAAGTTTATTCAGGAGAATCCCATAGGCTTCAATGTTAAAAATATTCCCGTTTTAATTCAATATCTAATAAACCGTTCATTATAAAATTCTGCAGCAAAAAGTCTCTTTATTTATAGATTTTTTAGGATACTTTAAGCATGTTTCTTTCTTTTTTTTTTTTTAAAAGTCCGATTTTTTTTTTTTTTTTTTTCAGTTTACTTATTTTTTTGTAACAGCCCTCTTTATTATCATTCCCTGGACCTCCTGTGAAAATTTCAGACATTTTCGCTCAGTAGTTTCTCAGCGTTTCATTTTCCCAGATTCATACAAATGGTTTTGCTAATTTATTCACTGCCTCCTCTACGTCACAGCTGCTTCGGCTCTGTGTGATTCGGCTCCTGTTCGGCTCCTGTTCGGCTTCTTCGAAGGTTAATCCAGATGTTTTTGCTTGTTTTCAGCGTGCATTCGGTTAGTTTTCGTCAGGTTTGCGGCAGCTTTTCCCTGCAATTCGGGGACCCTGTGCTGTTTGCTGAATACACCGCAGGGTCACCGAAATGCAATCGGCAAAAGGAACCGAATTGAAGAGAACGAAAAGTCACCGAACGTGCGGTGACTTTTCGAATCTCTTTGGATAACCCTGTTTGTCTGCAATATCTCTTTAGGGATTAGATACCACACTGGTCTTAAAGCTCAATGTAATCATCACTTGATGAGGCTAGCACTCATCCCGATCAAGTGAGAGTGCCATGTTTGGCCATTCATGGTGGAACTAACTGGGCAGCAATGCGCAACTGGCCATCAGCAGTGAGACTGTGGACTGACAGTCAGCCAGTTGCACAGGCTGAGCGGAGGGCTGTCCTGTAGGATGTCACTCCGGTCAGGGTTTTACCCCCCCCCCCCCCGTGGCTTCTTGCAGTAATGTGACTGACTTTGAAAGGGAATAGCTGTTTTTTTCTTCAATTATATGTCATAAAACATGCTAATATACATAAAACACATAAACACTTACATAAAGGGGTTAATTCCCTGTCAGATGAGCCTAACTTATTTGGGGCATGACAGTATCACTTTAAAGGAGAACCATTGCCCAACACACGACTATTTGTCCTATATCATCTTCGATATCTGGTTCTTACAGGCCCATATTGCAACACGGAACGTTCTTCTCCTTTAGATATAACACAGCTGCTGGTGGTAAATGATTTGGATATTCCATATAGTCGATGTCTTAAAAATGTAACTGTTTTGTCCTTTTTTTATTATTGCATTTGCTGGCTGAGTTCAAACCAAGAAACCCTATGGTTTCTCCCATGAAATACACAGAAAAGAGAGGCTTTCTCACTAGGGTCTGATATTTTTGATGCATGTCTGTCTAGGAGCCTGGTCCTAAAAAAAACATGAATATCATAACTCATCAAACCTTCTTTTCTCGAATCAGCCACGTGCACATGGTTAACTCAACACCACACACTCAAATTTGATATTTATGTTTAAATATTAGCAAAGGCTGGGTTTTGGGGAAGCATTATGGTAACTGTGATGAATTATCATGCATTTCTTGTGAGCTGATATGGAAACATGATTGAACAACTAAACAAAAGCGTTACAGATTTTCTGCCATATGGGAACGGAGTTCCTTCTGCAAAAGTAGTGAGGGAACTGCAAACTCCTCATTGTCCTCAGTGTCAGTCTCCTGTTGCTCCCTCCCCAGTGTCAGTCACATATTACCCCACTTTTCCAAAGACACTGTCTTATTACCCCTTACCCAATGTCAGGCCCCTTTTATCCCCCTTCCCAACGTGAGTCCCAAGCCCTCCCATAAGTCAGTTCCTCCCTTTGTCCACATTTCATATCACCCTGCCCCTCTATGACAGGCATTACACTCTGTGTGGTTCTGATGGTTCATTGTGGTGACTCATGCATCCCTGGGCAGATGAGTGGTCCTCAATAGCTTCCTCGGAAATGCTGATTCGCTGCTCTGCACTCAGCCATGTAGAGCGCTGTCTGTCATTGATGGGCAGTGCAATCAAAAATGTGGCCATCAACAGGGGTGGGCTGACAATGCTCCCGGTCCAGACCGCCATGCTGGGAGAGGTGCTCTACTCACCCGAGATCCCTCGTGGCGCGTCGCTCCAAGTTCCTGGTCCGCAGGATGGAGAGGGAGAGCCAGGAGACGCCCCACGCCGCCGACTGAATCCGAGTCCTGAAGAGGAAAGTTGACCACGTTATCTCCAACCCTTCGACCCGGATTGTGCCACCGACTACGCCATCTTCTTCAACCCTTCGACCCAGATTGTGCCACCGACTACGCCTGCCTTCTCCAAACCCTTCGACCCGGATTGTGCCACCGACTACGCCATCTTCTTCAACCCTTCGACCCGGATTGTGCCACCGACTACGCCTGCCTTCTCCAAACCCTTCGAGCCGGATTGTGCCACCGACTACGCCTGCCTTCTTAAACCCTTCGACCCGGATTGTGCCACCGATTACGCCACCTTCTTCAACCCTTCGACCCGGATTGTGCCACCGACTACGCCATCTTCTTCAACCCTTCGACCCGGATTGTGCCACCGACTACGCCTGCCTTCTTAAACCCTTCGACCCGGATTGTGCCACCGATTACGCCACCTTCTTCAACCCTTCGACCCGGATTGTGCCACCGACTACGCCACCTTCTTCAACCCTTCGACCCGGATTGTGCCACCGACTACGCCACCTTCTTCAACCCTTCGACCCGGATTGTGCCACCGACTACGCCCGCTTTCTTCGTTATTTCCTGTTGTTCTTTCTGGGACTTGCCTACGAATTTCATTCCAACCTTTTGACCGTATTGTTTTCTGGACTTCAGTTTCTATTCATGATTCACTAAAGATTGCTTACACTCCATCGTCTCCTGATTTCCTTACCCACAGCTTGCCATTGGGTTCCATACTCACACTTCACAGGGGACTCAAAGCCTGCATTACAGAAGAATCTGGTTCATCATGGAACTCGCAAGCACAGCTCAAGTCCTTGCTATTCTCACGGAGCAGATGGCCGCCTTAGCTAAGATAGTACAGAACCTACAGACCAGCCAGGAGACGTTACTCCACAGAGAGAGGAGTCGCGCCGAAGCCACGGCACTGCCGCCTTCACCCTCCGGCTCCGTCATCCAACAAGCTGAACTCCTTACTCCAGAACCCAGAGCCAACGCACCTGAACGGTTTTCCGGCGATCGCACAAGGTACCGCACCTTTATTACCGCCTGTGAACTTATGTTTTCTCTTTGTCCCTGTACTTATGGATCCGATTCCGTAAAGGTGCGTTCAGCCATCTCGTTAATGTCCGGAGCTCCACAGACTGGGCCTTCCAACTCCTACGTGAAGGGAGTCCTCTTCTATCCTCCTGGAATTCCTTTGTCCAAGCCATGAACCCTATATATGATGACCCTCTGCGTTCATCAACCGCATTATCCACCATTCGACATCTGCGACAAGGACGATGACCAATGGAGGACTACATCTCCGAATTTCGAGCTGTGGCTGCAGACACAGGCCTGAACGACGTAGGTCTTAGCGATCATTTCCGTTATGGCCTCTCTGATCAACTAAAAGATGAACTGGCTCGAATAGGAGTACCCACAACACTGGACGCCATGATCCTGCAATCTCTAACCCTGGACCAACGCTTCAGAGAAAGACATCAGGAGAGAATGACCGCAGCTCCTTCTCCACCTGCCCGGCGGTCTGAAACTCCTTCTACGATCTCTGCCAAACCTTCCAACTCCACTCCTTTGCTCCCTGAACCTATGGAGATTGGCCTAGCACGAGGCCCCCTGTCCTCTGCCGAACGAAGCAGACGTCGCACTCAAAACCTCTGCCTGTACTGCGGTCAGCCTGGTCACCTTCTACGTAGCTGTCCTATACGACCACCGCTTCCTTCCGACGGAGGTAAGAACCGTCCTTCCTTAATTTCACTTCAATGTGTATTGGGTTCTGCCTCCGCTCATCTGACCATTCCTGTCATCCTACAGTGGGGAGATAGAAGTGTGAACGTGTCCGCCATCATAGACTCCGGAGCTAGTAACAACTTCTTCGATCTCACCCTCGCCACCTCCCTAGCAGTTTCTACACGACCAAAGACGACTCCCACGCCTTTACTAATGGTCGACGGAAGCACTCTACGTACTGGTCCCATCACCCACGAAACTACTCCTCTGTTGCTACTCATCGGAACCAAGCACCAAGAGCACCTTCAGTGGGACATTGTACCTTCCCCTTTGTTCCCTCTGGTTTTAGGGCTTCCTTGGCTCCGTACCCATAACCCTTCCATTGACTGGTCCTCCAATACCGTCTCTTTTCCCTCTCATCATTGTCAACACTTCTGTATGAACGGGTATACCACCGAAAAGGTCGGTTTCTCTACCTATCCAGCTTCTGAATTACCGGTCAAATATTCTGACTTTCAGGATGTGTTTGAGAAGAGAGGGGCGGACACCCTACCTCCACACAGAGAATACGATTGCCCCATCGACCTCCTTCCAGGAGCACCCATACCCCATGGACGCATTTACAACTTGTCCGTTCCTGAACGCACCAAGAACGCAGATTAGGCTATTACACTACCAGGGTCACACTGCCAGGACTGGGGACTTCTTAGCAATTGCAAGTCGACCACTGTAACCCTAGTTACGCCTCTGTGATGTATTGCAACCTTTGAGCTATGTCTGGTTTGCAGTTCCCTCTGTGACCATCCACTGACAATAAAACCAGCTAAGACATGGGGCACAGGACAGGACGGGGACCCAAAATTCATACGATCTGAGCGAAGAAATGGAGAGGAACTTTTAGATTGGGCAAAAGGTGGATGGAATCAACAGAAATCAAAGCGCTACGCTGCCTTCTTGTTCTTGTATGCTTCGTGATTATTTCTGTATTATAACAAATAAGTATAGGTACCGACTTTTGCTCTTTCCAGTATTATATATTCAACACTGTTCATAAAATGTGGGATCTGAATATGTAAATTATGTTACAAAATAATGATATGCCACAGGCAGATGACAGTTAAGTACCGCATTCATCAAAGTGAAGCTTTTAGGATTCTAAAACAACTGTTTTTTTCTTGTTGTTTCTTTATTTTACGGCATTCCACATTAGAATTTATTAATGTATTTGTATAACCTGTTTACATTGCGGTACACAGTATTCCGTTTGCATAGACTTCATTTCTACCAGGTTTCTCCTGGCTGTCAGCATCTGCGGTTTATGACTGCAATTATGTTGCTATATAATTTATGAGGTATTGTTAGCATTCTGTCTTTCCAAAACACGGATGTGTTTACAGCATCTAATGCATGAATCTCTGCTATTCTTGTTTTTAGGATGCTGATTTTTAATCATCTCACAGCCAAGCCATAGAATGCATTTGGTTTCGGTAGATTTTTGAGTTTGCATTTTGATGTCAACAGTGATTTGTTTTTTTCTCTTTTATAACGTGAATATGCTAATATTATGTACTAAAGATTATCTTTTGATTAGTGTTAAACGTGTTTCAGTAAAAGTTTTTAAAAGTTACATGCAGAAGAATTTGAGAAATGACTTGGAGGAAGCGGAACATGTTCACCCACCGCTGACTACTGTGCCACCCACCTGATACCAATGAATGTGGGTGCTGGGGGGCGTAGCATGTACCACTAACTGTGCATAGACACTGGGCATGTCCATCCTCCCATAGTCTACTGTAATCCCCACCCAATGCCAATGGGTGGGGGATGTGTAAAGGGTCACAGTGATATGTCCAGCACCACTTCGCCCAATAATCCCTTCTCGTCACGTATATGATGCTAAAGATGGACAAATACAGGGTGTCCATAAAGTTTACAATTTCATTCCAAAGGCAAATGAAAAGACAGATAAGTGAAAATTATTACAAAATGAGACGAATATATTAACTTTTTTTGCCTCATTTAATAAACCTCTATATGGGCACCATTAGTTGCAGGAAGCACATCAAGACGGTACTCGTTTTCTTGCCATGTTGGCTGTAGCATATCCTCATCAATGGTGGCAATGGCATCAGTGATCCTCTGCTTTAGATTAGTGACGTCCTGTACCTTTGTTCCATACACCATATCCTTAACATAACCCCATAGAAAGAAGTCGTTTTTCTTTGGCGAGACATCAATTACTGCAAATGTTTAACGTTACGTTTTGACTGAATACGTGGCACCACAACTACATGACCTTCAACCAACCATCATTTTCCAGCAAGATGGTGCACCACTACATTGGGGACTGCATGTTCGTGGGTTCCTAAATTAAACATTTACAGACTGGTGGATTGGAAGGGGTGACCCAATTCTCTGGCTACCTCGTTCACCAGATATCACTCCCCTCGACTTCTTTCTATGGTGTTATGTTAACGATATGGTGTGTGGAACAAAGGTACGGGACGTCACTAATCTAAAGCAGAGGATCACTGATACCATTGTCACCATTGATGAGGGTTTGCTACAGCCAACATGGCAAGAAATCGAGTACCGTCTTGATGTGCTTCCTGCAACTAAAGGTGCCCATATAGAGGTGCATTAAATGAGACAAAAAAAACTTAAATATATACGTCTCAATTTGTAATAATTTTCACATATCTGTCTTTTCATTTGCCTTTGCAATAAAGTTTTGAAATTGTAAAAAGAAGTAATGGACACCCTGTATATTCCAGAGCGATGCAAAGGAACTTTGTTTACTGAAAAAAAAATGTTTGCAAATGGGCTTCTGAATGTGCCCCCACCTTCAACGTGTCAGACAAGGTGTTGAAGCTGTTTGTAGACTTTGGGCTTCACTTACTGAAATATGAAGCTCCAGCTGTATTATTGGCCGGTAGGGGAAGCCCTTATTGAGCTTATTGTCTCTAAAATGCCTTTTATGAAAGATACATACATATTTTACACCGTCTTCAATTTAAAGCAGCTTTCCATAAAACTGCAGGGTACTGGTGGTGGTTTGATGAAAAAAACCACTTGGTAGCGAAGGGGTTAATTTTTAATTAGATGGTCCTAGAACATGGATTTGAATTTTGAAGGGCGGTGTCCTTCAGGGGATTCATATTTGGTTGGTATGAACCTACTGTAAGTCCTGTATTATTATGCGTTTGCCTTCCTCTGTATCTTTACATTATGTTGTGCTTAACGTTTATAGCTACTTCCATCCTTATATGGGAAAATGCCTTGTGGCACAGACGTCAGGATGCACGGTAAAAATAAATCGTGCATGCATCCAAGGATTAGTGTCTGGCAACTTCATTTATTTTTTATTTTTGAAACTTACATTACTGGGCTATTACCATCTGTTACCCTTATCTAATTAAAATTGCTAAAACATAATTCAGCAGAATTTCAATCAGATCTCCATAATATTATTATTTTATTCCAGTTATAATGGGATATCAGCACCGAATATCTCTGCGTTGAGTAAAAAGATCTCTAAGAGCTAATTTAACCAAAATAAATACCAGTTTGTTGACATTTTATTATATATTTTAGCCCTCTGAATCTAATCTATTATGGGGCAAGAATAATCATTCATGCTCACCTTACCGACTTTACTGGGGTTATCCGTCTTGACCTTGATTTGCACAATTATTAATCCTCGTTAACTCCTCGACGCTGATGAGTCGTCGTGACTTTGCAAGCATAAAGAAGAATTAATGTTGCAAGTGTTCAAGAGATACAGAAATCATAATTCATCACGCATTACTATAATTTCCTGCAATATGTCATGCAGTACCAGTCAAATAGTTGGAGAAACAAGAAAGCGCTGGTTTCATTGCTCCAATGGCTATTACAGATTTTTTCCTCCATCACAAACATGCACAGAGTGAATGACGCCCCCTTTTTTTTGGGGGGGGGTGTTCAAAATATATATTTTTATTTTCATAATTCCATAGTACTGGGTGTCCATAAAGTCTCTTTACAATTTCAATAATTGATTACAAAGGCAATGAAAAGACCGATAAGTGAAAATTATTACAAAATGATACGTACTGTATATATTTAAGTTTTTTTTTTGCCTCATTTAATACACCTCTATATGGGCACCATTAGTTGCACGAAGCACATCAAGACGGTACTCGATTTCTTGCCATGTTCGCTGTAGCATACCCTCATCAATGGTGGCAAATGGCATCAGTGATCCTCTGCTTTAGATGAATGTGTGGTTTGCGATCATGTACAATCGAATCATTAGTTTGTTTTTCTTTGGCGAGGCATCAATTACTGCAAATGTTTACCACTGTCTTTTGACTGAATACGTTGCACCACAACTACATGACCTTCAACCAACCATCATTTTCCAGCAAGATGGTGCACCACAAGATTGGGGACTGCATGTTCAGGGGGTTCCTAAAGGAAACATTTCCAGACCGGTGGATTGGAAGGGGTGGTCCAATTCTCTGGCCACCTCGTTCACCAGATATCACTCCCCTCAATTTCTTTCTATGGGGTTATGTTAAAGATATCGTGTAACGAACAAAGGTACGGGACATCACTAATCTAAAGCAGAGGATCACTGACGCCATTGCCACCATTGATGAGGGTTTGCTACAGCGAACATGGCAAGAAATCGAGCACCGTCTTGATGTGCTTCCTGCAACTAATGGTGCCCATATAGAGGTGTATTAAATGAGGCAAAAAAAACTTACATATATACATCTCATTTTGTAAGAATTTTCACTTATCTGACCTTTCATTTGACTTTGTAATACATTTTTGAAATTGTAAAGAGACTTTATGGACTTTATGTATTATTACCATTTTAATATTCTTATTTTTTCACAGCTATATATATAACTTTATGGAAAAAGGACACGCTGATATGTTAATATAATCTGTAGTAAGGTTATTTAATTAATATGTAATCTATATTAAATTTTTGGAGAAAAGCAGGAAACTGTGTACTAAATGTGTGAGATGTGCTTTAAGGACATTTTTTGAGGGTTGCAAAAGGGCTGCTTGCTTGTAATAGCCCCCCTCCCAAGGCTGACATTTACCAGCCCTCTTCTGGTTTTGATTCTAATCCTGAAACCACGGGATTATATAAAATCTTAGTATTAACGACACACAGGGGTATACTGTGCTTTTTGCCCCCGGGGGGGGGCAGCGTGCGACATGTAATATGCTGGCTAAACAGGAACAAAGAATGACGGTCACACCAGTTAGATCTCATGAAAAGCTAGTTTTGATTGGCATCAAAAAGGAGATGTTTCAACTCTTTTCCATGCTTGATAGAGTCTTTGTGTTGAAGCCGAAACAGTGCATTTTGATTCCAAATAAAACAGTTTTTTTGAGGAAATCTAACCAGTGTGACCGGCATTCCTTTACGCTGTTTAACCATTTGGGGGATTTTTTTGTGGCCTGGCCCTGCTGAATGAAATCTGGAGTGGATTTTCCATAAAGTATTACCTGTACTTGGTGTTCCTGTTCCCTATAATTGTCACGTCTGGACCCTGCCCCCTGGCAGTGGGAGCAGGGATTTGACAGTTTGCTGGTTTTCATGCTCAGGCTCTGCAGACAATCCCTATTGGGCTGATGGTCTGTGGTCACATGACCTGCTCAGCCCTATATATAGGGCCAGTAGTACTCTTGATCCTTGGATCAAGATAGACCTAATTCTATTGAGTTCCTGCTCCCCGTATTGCTGTCTGGATTTCTGATATTTCTGTGTATGACTCCTTGGGTTTGGTTCCCGGTTTATGCTCTAGTCTGTTCCCTAAGTTCTGATTCTGCATTCTAATATCTCGTGTATGACCTGGCTTGGCTTCTTGGACCTCTCTTCTGTATGTACCTTGTCTGTTTAAGGATTTCTCTGCCTGTTTGTAGTTAAGTCTGTTTTCACTCAGCAGGCATTTGGCCGCGAAGCCATTTGGTGTGGAGTGGTACTCAGGGTTTTGTCTGATCTCCCTGGCTGGAAGTGCTAGTATCATTGTTGTGTTTTTCAAGTACTGAGTTCTGCCCTGCAGGTTGCAGAATACAGTCTCATTTCTGAGAATTACTGTATGTGTCTACCCTTGCCCTGAATCTGTCTTTAGATGAGAAATCATACCCAGTGCAGGGCTTCCTCT
Organism: Leptobrachium leishanense; assembly: GCA_009667805.1. Lineage (NCBI taxonomy): Eukaryota > Metazoa > Chordata > Amphibia > Anura > Megophryidae > Leptobrachium > Leptobrachium leishanense. The sequence continues at coordinate 75,058,096 of CM019065.1, forward strand.
TGTGTTTGTGTTCTGCACTATCATTCTTGTTTTCGAGTTCTGCAAGTCTGTGCTTGATTCTGCTATAAGCAGCAAACCATATACCTGCCCTAAAGGCTTTAAACTACACAGCCTAAAGGCTCTCCATCACCCTATAAGGGGCCTATCGTTGCAATAATACACTGGCGACCATGTCCAAAATGGCCACCAGCAATGACAGGTGTGCCTGCTGCCATCACTCCTGGCATGCCTCTCAGGGCGATGTTTGCCCTTCTAGCTTCTCCTTCAGTACGCTACTGATGGAACATCAGTTTTTGCATATTTTTTTTACGACTTAATATCTTGAAATGGAGGCTGATTCTTTAGAATGGGGCTGTAGGAATCCTCTCAGGGAGGATAGAGTAATGGTGTGATTTTTATCACCTGAATGTTATGCCCTATCATCTGTAATATTCGAAGAACTATCCTTTTGTGGGTCTGAGGAGGGTGTCTGTTCTGGTTTAATAAAAAAGTCATTAAAAAATCGGCAAAAGAAATAAATGGTGGCAATATTCCATTCAAGCTGTTAATTATAATGGGCCACTTGTTAATGCTAATCACTCCCTGGCTGTTGTAATTGGATGCTGCTGGTACAGTGCTACAGAACTTGTTAGCGCTTTATAAAAACTTGTAACAGTAACCGTAACGCTGTTAGCGTCTGCCAAGTATTACGAGCTGAGCTACTATCAAACAGAGTTATACAGAAACAGTCAAAAAGGCCCCGAAATGGCACAGAGCGGTTAATTTCCCCGTACGATCCAATTTACGGGGCCATTCTGCTATCCAGAAAGCAGGCAGCTCGCCAAATTTTGGCGAATTGCCAGCTAAATACGATGGCTGTTCGACGGCAGTGAAATCCCCATAGAGAAGCAATGGTTAACCTATTCACAGACACCGAACAGCAGTGAAATGTCTGTGAAATGCCCTGCCAGTTAAATACAATGGCTGTTCGACGGCAGTGAAATCCCCATAGAGAAGCAATGGTTAACCTAGTCACAGACACCGAACAGCAGTGAAATGTCTGTGAAATGCCCTGATGTTCGGTAGTTTAATTCGGCAGGTTTTATCAGGTGAATCCCGTAGATTTCAATGCTAAAAATATTCGTGTTTCTATTCAATATCTATTAAACCATTTATTTATTTTATTTATTTATAAAGTATTTTACCAGGAAGGATACATTGAGATTTCTCTCGTTTTCAAGTATGTCCTGGGTTCAAGAACATTGAGTGTTTACAGAAATACAAAATAGTAAAATGCAAGATATTAACACTGGGGGAAGATTTGATGGCGTCTGGGAGGTTATTCCTTAATTGTGGTGCTCTGTAGGGAAATGAGGATCGAGACACTTTCTTTTTGTATTGCGGTATTGCAAGTAAGGTGCTGGTCCTGGATCGGACGTTATAGGATGAGGGAACTGCTGGAGGAAGCAGCATATTCAGGTAGGGTGGTAGCTTCCCAGAAAAGCTCTTAAACACCAGGTTGGAAAGGTGAAGGGTGCGTCTAGATTCCAGCGATGGCCAGTTTAGTTCTTTTAACATGTCACAATGGTGGGTCATGTAGTTACATTGTAGCACAATGGCGACATCTGCCTGTCAAATGGCTTATTACAGTAAGAAACATATTGGGAATATTCCCAAATATTTCTTACTTTATAATTAAATATGATTTTAAAAAATAATGGATCCTGAGTCTTATTTTTTTTTAAAATCACTTAGTAGTGAAGGGGTTAAGCATATATGTTTAATTTATGTGGCTGATTATTTAATAAAGTATGTGTGTTTTATTGTGATCGATCAATAAATGCATTTTATAGCAATATTCAGTTTTTACAAAAAAAATCGGATGTACATAAGAATATTAGCAATATTGTGTAAAATGGTCACCATCATGATAATTATATGGCATTTATAAATAGTTAAAAATAAAATAAAACCAGCTTTATTTATAGTACAGGTTTTGTGTCACGACTTATTAATAATGTTAATTTACATAGGTAATCTGTTTTATCACATTAATTGTTAATTTATTCATTTGGCGTTCCGGCATTCTGTATCCGCACTCTATGAAATTACACTGTTTTATTCACGTCTTACTCTTGCCAGAAGTTCATCCAATGCTATTCAGCCCAGTGTGTTTATTGAAAAGCTGTTTTTGAGCATTGACAGACTTTTCTGAATTTCAGAGTCAAATGAAGTTTATCTCTGTGTTTTGAGTGGCCCGAATGCAGGCATAAACAAAATTTGTCTCAAAAGGGGGGGGGGGGAGAGACAAATGATTCTGATTAAATGCATTGTTTTGCTGTGCAAAGCTGTTAGTGCACCTTTGCCACTTTCATTTTTCTATAAATACATAGAGACATCTACTCCAAGACAACATATTACCATAGCCTACAAGTAATAAATATTCAAATGCATAAATATTCATATCGTTACCTTTTATGCTGAAAGCCTCCATCAGCGTGTTGTTGTAGCATATGAAACAAAAAGTAAATTCAAAGAAATGGATCCCGTCTTGTGCTGAAGAATATGTCACAGAAATAGAAATATCAATCTATAATAATATATTAGTTAAAAGAAGAGGAAGAGTAAAAAGAAGTATCTTCTATTTAGGCAATGTTTCAATTGCAACTGCAAGTGTTCTCAAGTGTAGATAGCTTGATAGCTTTCTTGCTAAAGTTTGCCATTGCAATGGAAATGTTTCCAAAATAAAGATCCTCCTCCTTGATAACTTTTGGTGTGATTGGAAATCGTCCGGTATATGGCTGATGACGTCTCAAATGTGCGCACATGTGTTTGATATGGACCATGTAGGGCAGTGAACGGTGAGTGTGGCGTATGTAGAGACCACCTGATTTTCCTTATGGATGTTGAAGGACATCGATGGGAGGTGGTACCTCCCACCCCGGTACACCTAATGGTGAAACTAATACACCTGGCTTCTGGTATGCCAATTGAGAAGATGACGTTAATTCGTAGTTCCGCCCCTTGATCACTCTTTACTAGGTTTTTATATGCAGACATGTTTGTATAATATCACTCTTGATAAAGCCTAGACTTAGGTGAAACGCGTTGAGTGTTTATTCATTTTAACACTGTGTATGTTTCTTGGTTTGGCTATGGGACCTATGGAGATATAATTACTTTTATGTTTACTTGTGGGCAGTGCTTGATGTCGAGGTAAATAAGAGAATGCGGCCTCGTGGTGATGGCAACGTATAGCTATATTGTCGTAGTTTAATGGGATGGTTGATAGTGTATAGATACCTATATTTAGGATTGTTGGTTAGAAAAATTCACCTATTTATAGCATACGGGCCTCTCTATTCCGGATTCTACTGTAATGTTCCAGCCTACAATTCATGACATTTTGCTGTGATTAGGAATTTTAGTAGTTTTAATAGAAAATATTTTTTACATTGTATCCTATGGGCTGTCGAACTGACTCACTTCTCTATGGGGCAATTTCCCTGCCACTGCACGGCGGATTAACTATGCAATACATTTTTTTCATCTAAATTGTATCAAGTCGTCGCAGCATTGTCCAATAAATCCCATTGAAATGGGAACGTTCGCTAATCTGTTGTAGTCGCAAAAAATCATCTGAAGTCATCTGATGGTTGTCAGATGCAGTGGAAGAGGGCTGATTCACCTGCATGTTGTGGGATCTGTCAGATGACTTCAGACAATATTGGATGATCGGGCCATTGCACAAATACAAGTGGACGGCAATCCTTATACTGTTCTAAGAATTGTTGTAGGAACCCTCACCCTACATGACATGTAAATCAGGAGAAATCTGTAACATTAGAGTGGTAAACTACAACATAGACCCACAAGACCACAAACCCTCCATCCCAGATACACACCATGCAAATGTTTATGAGGAAATTTGTCTACTACCACGCTCCTACGCCAATGTTCCCAGGCTTCTTGGAATATGAAAATAACTAGAATCTATTGGGCTAGCTTCCATAAAACCTTCTACTAGTTCTAGACTAAAGATCTGACAAGGATGATGCCTCCCTCATCTTAAAAAAAAAGAATCAGTAAAAATATCTGCCTTGAGTGAGAAGAAACAAGAGATTCTTTCCATTATAAGAATACGGTTTTGACCAAATTCGGGTATTAATTTCATTGTGGCTCAAAAACGTAGCTAAAATTCTAGTGGGGTTATCTGCGAAGCACCGGTGTTTGCAGATGTTGCAGAAATCGGCTAAAATCACCGGTATTGCAGTGCTAACATACACCGGCTCAATTAAAAACTAAACCGCAAAAGAAGAAGCTGCACTTTTGCTTTATAGCTATTAATTTTGAGAAGCACCGACGTTTCTCCACACTGAAATAGCGACAATTTTAGACAGTTTTTGCAACACCGGCACTTAGTGGATAACTCCCTACATAATTTCCAGCTGAGAGATCCTCTCAAAAATTGAGAGGATTAATGACTTTTGCTTTCTCCTACTCCTCTCTGTAGAAACCCCTCTTTTTTTTTTTTTTTATAGAATGCTAACGTATATTGTACTGATGGTGTTTTTATATATAGGCTTTCTGGTTTTATATACTGTAAATACTGTATATTGTATTTTTTGATAAATGTATACAACTAGCCAATAAGAAATTGTGTCTTAATGCAGATTATGGAGTGCCTCTTTGCTGCACCTCTATGCTAGACACATATATACATATTTAATTTCCTCCGCAAGCATATCAGTGAGCATGATGATGATGGGTTTTCCAAATATGTGCTCAGAAATGTTCCTTTTATCAATCTCTCTGCATCCCCATTCACAGATCATTAGGAACATCCTTCAGGCATTAATAAACCCACAAGGAATGGATTCTAGAATAGCAGTGGAAGCAGCGGCTGTGCTCCGTCTTCGTTTTACAATTTACCTTTTACTCCCGGAGCTCAGGAGATTTAAAGGCCACAACGGTAACAATGATAACAACCACTATCCAAGGGCAAGTCCTTAGTACAGGGAAACAAGCACTATTTATTTTAGACAGTTATTATAAAAAATTTAAGTCCGTATTTAACCGGGTAGTTGTCCGTAGCTGTAGCAAACGCCAGTAGGTTTATGTAAAGCAGGGGTTAGCAACCATGGCCCTCCAGCCGTTTGAGAACTACATCTTCCGTGATACTCATTCACTCATGAGGTTGATAGGACCTCATGGGAACTGTAGCTCCAAAACATCTGGAGGGCCAAAGCTGCTGACCCATGATCTAAAGGTATAGGACAGGGATCTCAAGCTTTGGCCACTCAGATGGTGATTGCCTACAATTCCCAGAATTCTTTTAATGCAATAAATGGCCAGAGGCTCATGGGAGGTGTAGTTCAGAAACATCTGGGGAGGGCGGAGTTTGACAGCCCTGGTATAGGAAACCAGTAACAGGTGATTTTCTGCCAAAATATATATATTTTTTTGAACGGTACAATTTTATTGAAGAATTTCAAATAATACAGCTACAAAGCTCAGAAACAGACATCGAAAGAAGAGTCATAAACTCATTCGACTGTTGGCAGAAAAGCAAATAATACGTAGACACATGGAAAGAGAAGTAGTCATTAAGGCAGACCCGGGTGTGACATACTGGAACTTTGAAATACACATAATCCATATGCAGAACAAAAACAGAAAAAAGAAGAAAACCGGAATCAAGATCTCTCGGTCAAAAATATGGAACTAAGTATGAGGGGCGATTGTGAAGTAATCCACGGGTCCCAGATCTGACGGCAGTGGAGAACTGTGTCGCGTAGTGTAGTTGGGTGGTCAGACATTTCATCTGGTTGGCGAACCAAACCATAGCCAAAATTTCTGACAGGGAGGGAAGAGACAGTTTCCAAGATTTTGCAATACAGATACATATTCGATGAACGAGTTTAACCCCTTCACTGCTGATGACGTATGGGACACGTCCTCATTGAAGCCCGCTATATGCGGAGGACGTGCCCCACACGTCATCCGCTCAACGGGAGCACGGAGAGATACTCACCTCTCTCCTCCGGGGTCCCGCGGCATTCTGACTTCCCCGAAGTCAGACGTGTCATTTAATGGCCGCCCCATGTAAATGACATCATCACGCCATGCGCGATGATGTCATTTTCGGGCGACCCCTGGACATCGCACGGAAGGGAGGGGGGATCCTTTCGGATCCCTCTCCTTCCCGATCGGGAGGTCGCAGACGCTCAAACCAGGCACTGCTTAAAAGGGGAGAATCTCCCCTTTTAAGCAGTGCCTGGTTTTAACCCCTCACATACCGAGCTACGATACAGCGCCATCCGGCTCCACCTCCGGGTCCCCCCTGGCTACCTAACGTCATCGCACATGGTTCAATGACGTCAGTTAGCCAGGGAACCCCTAGCTGCCCGGGGATTTCCCAAGGAAATCCCCTGGTGGAGATAGGGGTTCCTTTGAACCACCATGTCTCCTGAACCGTGGCAGCTAGGGGGTCATGTAGGGTGTCATTTGAAAGGCCTGTTAATTAAACAAATAATAATAAAAAAATAAAAAAAATAAAAATATTAAAAATATAAATAAAAACATGCTTTTTTGGTGTTGTTTTTATTATTGCAGCAATATTGTTAATATTTCAATTATAAAGTGAACAATGATGCTGCACTAATGATTTTTTTCTATGGGGTGCGTTTACTAAAAATCACGTAATTCCCCCCAAAAAATGTAACAAGTCCCCATTTCTAATTTTTGTACAAGCGCACCCCATAGAAAACATAACCGCAACGCTCATGTGATAAAGTGTGAAAAAAACACTTTACGCGATGTAGATGATTAAAAATTCAAATTTTATTGCATTTTTTGTTATAATAAACAGGCAGGACATGACGTATACATATAATAATGATATATTATGAATCTGCTGAGTCTTCCGGAAAGAACGATATATAATATGTCTGGGTCGTATAATAAAATATGGCTTCAAATCGCGTTTAAACATGATGAGCGAAAGCGGTAAAAATGAGCTCAGCACACAGCGGTGAAATGCCTCAGCAGTGAAGGGGTTAAGGGATGGGCATGGCAAACCATGGGCCAAAATATTCTTTTGAAAGCAAATATTGTTATTTTTTTTTGCCTGTTTTCTATCTTTTGCTTATATTAGATGTACAAAGGTATTGCATCAGTCAACTGAAAATGATACATTGTTATTTTTTAAAGAATGTCTGGCTACTTTCGTACACTTTTTATCATACCAATGCAACACAGAGTCAGAAATCATACTGCGCTGTCCTACATTTTAATCTGTGGAGATACACGGAGGATTTCTAGCCTAGCGTGTCTTTAATGAGCCCTGTGTTACAGAAGCTTTTTGGACTGGATTTATTTCTGTCAAGGTGTCCCCCATTATCAGAAATCTGTCTGCTAAAGTATGGGTAATGTATATGTGTTTTTTTTCTGTTTGTTTCCAGTCACTTAGTTCCCTAATGGAAATGTCAGCTAGCATTACCGCTCTTTATGTTACCTGTAATCCCCTCTTTCACAGACAATATAGATGCAGCATCTTTTATATAATGGAAGCGGAATTTCCGTTTTCTGGGAAGAAACTGTCCATGTGCTGGATTTTTTTTTTTTATTCTTACAATATATTATATTAAAGAATTTTCATAAGACATACATGCAAAGCTAAGGTACAGACTGTGCGGCACAAACCACACAGTATCATAACACAAGATACACACAATAAGGCTAATGTCAGACAAACGCAGCCTGAGCGCACTCTGCGTGCGTGCATAACGGACAGACGTACTGACGGAATATACTGTAGACACCACATGATCCGTTATTTTTGATGGATGTAGAAAAAAAAGTGAAATATGGGAAAATTAATTAAAATTAAATGACCGGTACAGTCAGCCAGACCAAAAAAACGTCTGAGCGTCAACGTGATGGACGTTGCAAATGTGCTGCATCTGACGTCGCGTCCTCACGCACACAGGCCGCTACACTGCCGCGGCGCACTCTGGGCGTCCATCGTAGCGCTTTTACGTCAAGGCCTAAATGGCGTCCATTGCCATCTGCGTGGTGTGTGCGCACTTGGTCTCTATTGATCACAAATCAATGCTACGATGGACTTTAAACTGTGCAGCGACACGGACGTGATGACTGCCTTCGTTTGATGCTAGCCTAAGTCAGCACGTGCGGCAAAGTAGGACACGAGCATCACCAGTGCTGCATTTTTAAAAAATGTTGTAATACTGAAAATAATACATGTGTGTATATATATATATATATATGTGTTTATTATTGCAGAAGCCATTTGCACATCACAGCAATTCAAAGGACTGCATCCCAGAGCTCCTGTGCCACATTCAAGGGGCTTTAGGCCAAAGACCCAACCTCTTCATTTATATACTTTCACAGTTACATAGTTACATAGTTATATAGGCTGAAAAAAGACATGCGTCCATCGGGTTCAGCCTCTCCCACATAACCTACTGCTGTTGATCCAAAAGAAGGCAAAAAACCCAGTCTGAAATGCTTGCCAATATGCAACATACTGGGAAAAAATTCCTTCTTGACCCCAGAATGGCAGTCAGAGTTCTCCTTGAATCAAGAAGCTTTTACCCACATATTAAATATTATAACCCTTAATATTCTGTGTCTGCAGGAACTCATCTAGTCGTTTTTTAAAAGTCTGTACAGACTCTGACCCAACCACCTCAACAGGCAGAGAATTCCACAGCTTTATTGTTCTCACCGTAAAATAACCCTTCCTATGCTTTAAGCTAAAGTTTCTTTCTTCCAGTCTACATGGATGACCCCTTGTCCTATGTATAGTCCTGTTAATGAATAGGTTATCAGACAATGGTTGATAATGGCCCGTATATATTTTTATAAGGTTATCAGATCCCCTCTAAGGCGCCGTTTCTCTAAACTAAACAGGTTTAAGCTTGTTAGTCTTTCCTCATAACTTAACCCTTCCATTCCCCTTATTAATTTAGTCGCCCGTCTCTGCATTTTTTCTAGCGCTATAATATCTTTTTTTAAGACAGGTGCCCAAAATTGCACGGCATATTCAAGGTGCGGCCTGACCATTGATTTATACAGAGGCAAAATTATGTTTTCATCCCGTGAGTGAACTCCCCTTTTAATGCATGCTAATACTTTGCTGGCCTTGGCGGCTGCTGTTTGACATTGCACATTGTTACTTAGTTTGAAGTCTATGATTATTCCCAAATCCTTCTCCTGCTTGGATTTCCCCAGCTCCGTACCATTTAGGGTATAAATTACTTGTGTATTCTTCACTCCAAAGTGCATAACTTTGCATTTATCTAGATTAAATTTCATCTGCCATTTAAGTGCCCAGTCCCCCAATCTAAATCCCTCTGCAGCGAAGTAACATCCTGCTCACATTGTATTACTTTTCCTAGTTTTGTGTCATCTGCAAACACTGATACATGGCTTTCAATGCCTATCTCAAGGTCATTTATAAATAAATTGAATAGTATTGGTCCTATAACAGACCCCTGAGGGACACCGCTTACCACTGGTGTCCATCTTGAAAATGTACCATTTATGACCACTCTCTGTACCCTATCTTTTAGCCAGTTTTCTATCCAAGAACAAGTATTTTCATCTAGACCAATTTTTCTTAATTTAAATAGTAACCTTTTGTGTGGAACTGTGTCGAAAGCTTTGGCAAAATCTAAGTAAATCACATCCACTGCGACCCCCTGATCTATACTTCTGCTTACTTCCTCATAGAACGTAATTAGGTTACTCTGACATGATCTGTGTTTCATGAAACCATGCTGATTTTTGCCAATAACATTATACCTCCCAATAAATTCCTGAATATTATCCCTTAGTAACCCCTCAAATACTTTCCCAGCCACAGATGTTAAGCTCACAGGTCTATAATTCCCAGGCACAAATTTTAAACCTTTCTTAAATATAGGGACCACGTCAGCTTTTCTCCAATCCTCTGGTACTATTCCTGAAAGAAAAGAATCTCGAAAGATTAAGAACAGAGGTTTACATATTTCAACACATAGCTCCCTCAGTACTCGCAGGTGAATTCCATCTGGCCCTGGGGCTTTGTTCACATTCACATTGTTTAATTTCTGCAAAACCTTGTCCTGAGTCAACCAGTCACTTTGTATTAGTAAGTTTTTATTAATGAATTTCATGTCTCCTGTTTTGGTTTCTTTTTGATAAATAATGAAGAAAAATAATCATTCAAAATTCCTACCTTATCCTGATCTTCAGTTAACAATAACCCTGACTCAGGTTTTAGTGAACCTACATTTTCACTCTTGTCTTTTTTTAGAATTTATGTACCTAAAGAATCTTTTAGGGTTGATCTTGCTCTCTTTGGCTATTTCTTTTTCATTTTCTAGTTTAGCCCATCTAATCGCATTTTTACATGCTTTATTGGCTGCCCTATATGCTTTATAGGATGCCTCAGATTTATCAGATTTAAAAGCCTTAAATGCCTTCTTTTTATTTTTCATTTCCTTCGTTACCTTCCTACTAAGCCACATTGGTTTCAGTCTGTTTCTTTTATATTTATTAACCAGTGGAATATATTGTGACGTGTACTTTTCTAGTGTTAGTTTAAAGATATTCCACTTATCCTCAGTGTTTTTCCCGTTAGAGTTTCTGCCAGTCAATGACATTAAGGGCTTCCTTTATTTCAATAAAGTTGGCCTTTTTAAAATTATATGTTTTAGCATGCCCCTTATGGATGTGTTTTTTTGAGTTTATTTCAAAAGTCACCATATTATGGTCACTGTTTCCCGACTGTTCCACTCACTCTTCACCCTCATTACATATTTTTTCACACCGCATCTCACATTCAGCACATTTTATCCTCATACTTTCTATCGCCCTTTTTATTGCTTTCCCTTTTATCTATTTGGTTATCACCTTGAAGGCACTTGGCTACTGCTAAACATCCGATACCGAGCATTATTATAGTATATTGGTATGTGCATCTCCCTGTTTTACTTGATCCACCTCCTTCCTTCAGGCCCCAGCCTATGTGTAATATCATTCTTCCTATATTGTTGGCCTTTACCTTTTTACTCCCGTTTGGGATTCACATTTTGTTTTTAACATGTTGGGTCTTTGGCCTAAACCCTCCCCTCCCGGTGTCTATGCCTGCCATGGCAAAGTGGCATTTGTCCACACTCCCATGTGTCGGATATAATCTCTGCACGTGAAAACAACACGTTTATATATATTGGATTGATCAGCCAAGCCTCCAATATGTCTATATTGGACTTACTGGACCTACCTCGGCAGTTGCCTCCAATATATCAGGGATTATTATTTCATAAGAAACTTATACGAGACACAAATATCAATCGTCTATATCTCTTAGAAATTATCCTGAATTCTTTTAATTGTCTGTGTTTTGCTTTAAAAAATACAATAATCAATAATCGGATAAAAACATATATATATTTATTACGTATACAAAAGAATTTCAAATCTCATATCATAAACAACAATTTATAAACCACAATCCATCAGCATATAAAAACTAGCTTCACAATATATGTATCTCCGGTTAGTAACTGCATATATGATTAATATCATTTACCTTATCAGTTACTAACTAATACACAAATGGATAATAGACATTTCTGCTTAATACAACATGCATTTCCCAGCAAACAATGTTTAACCAGCCAGCTCTTATAGATATATATGTATATACCTCTATGCTACATGAATCAACAAAAGATGAGCTAATTTAATGATAAGTAATAAAAACTTATTTAGTGAATCCTCCCCTAATCTCGAGAATTAAACTTCTAATCCTTTGCTTTTTATTTTATAGTTATATAATTCCTTGCTCATTAATTTTAATCACAGTAATTTCCAAATTCAGTATATATTGGTATCAATCGTACAACATTTCTTTAGGAATAAATCCTTATATCCACCTCTTCATATTTCCATCTGCAGATTAGAAATACTTAGAATTTGGATTTTAACCGTATCCGAGAAGTCTCAGTCTACGTTGCAAGAATCTCTACAAATATATTTTTACATTAATTCCTTATTTCATACATTACCTGTCCAATTTGGATGTTGATAAGTCTGCCTTGGAATTCCTGATGTAGTAAATTTTGGAATGTGTGAAAATTATCGATATCAGATAATCAATGCATGTGAGTTAGAGAGTTGGTGAGAGTCAGAAATTTAGTGAGAATCTTGATTGCCTCATATCTTGGGATCTGCCTGCATCGTAATGTGAGTCTCCGACTTCAGAGTGTCAGGTGTACTGGATGTCTGAATGTATTGCGATGTGAGTCTGTCTGCTGAAATCTCCGACTGACTTACAAAAACTTTTGCCGCTTATTATAGCCAATTTGACGTCACGGTTAATTAATGATAATATGAATCATTATTTTTACTATCCTCTAGAGGGCAGTATTGCACTTCTTAAATTAATTCCAATTAATTCCACCATTTCTTTTTAATTCTTATCTCGGGTCAAAAAGGTCAGACTGACTTAACAAAGACCTTCTCTTCAGTCACTAGACACAGTGTCTGTCATCTGATTTATAGCTCTACTCCCTTTTGAAATTACTTACTCAGAGTCCCATCAGCTAAATTATTTTCTGGCTAACTCAACAGAATTTATTCTTTAGTAAATTTTATTATTTACCAATTATATACTTCTACAATATTTATTGGGATATATATTTCCTACTGTATATATAATAAAATATACCTTGATTATAAACATACATTTTGTGAATATAAATCTATTTTAGAGAATATTAACTCTTATTCCTATACCCAAAAGACAAAATCTCTTTTGTTTTAAAAACTTAAGACAGACCAATAAATTTACTTATGACACGTCTTAGCATTATCTAAAATTCATTCTAGGTTCCTTCATGTCTGGGACTTCTTAAAAAAATATAAAAGACTTCACCCAGGAATGAACTCTGTAAAAAAAATCTCGTTCATTTCTAAACCTAGAGAAAATTTTGAAGAAAAGAAACTGTCTTTAAAAACAAAATGGCTGCAGACATCCATTTTAAATCCTTTGTCTCTAATATACCCGACACATGACGTCACCACGCTTGCGCACCCGGCACTTCCGGGTTCTCTGAATGCGCGGCGTACTGTGTTTCGGGTGAGTAATGTTCCCTCTGCCTATTTAATCTTTGTTGTATGTCACTGTATGTTACCTTGATAAAGGCCTTTAAGTTTTTTTTTTAAAGTAATTCTAATAAATGTTGGCTTTTTTAGAGAAGTCCTTGAGTGCCTCCCTCTACTATTTTTTTATATATATACATATATATATATATATATATATATATACACACACACACACTATACGAATGAAATAAAAAGTTTCAGCTTGCTCTCTGCAAGCTTTCCTCAGGACCCTCGCGGAGAGCAAGCTGAAACATTGACTCTTATTTCACAATAAAGAAATTTACTTTTTGAGAAGCCCCAGAGTGCCACCATTCAGTGAATTGTTTGTATGGCTTGGCGTTTCACCAGGCATAGGATTTTGGAACTTGTGAGTGCTGGATTTATACTGAATTTCTATATACCGTATTTTCTGGAGTATAAGACGACTGGGTGTATAAGACGACACCCTAATTTTCCAGTTAAAAAAATAGGTTTTGGGCTATACTCGTCATATTGTATTGTATATCCCGCGTATAAGACGACCCCCAATTTTTGGGGGATGTTTTTAAGTATAAAAAGTAGTCTTATACACCAGAAAAGACAAAGAGTACAGCAAGGGTGATGTTTCCCTTGAAATAATAATAATCAAACCGAACCAATATATGTAAAACTAATTATCGACAGCCTTTTTGAGGGCAGATATATCATGTGGCTGGGAAAATCCCTATTGCCTGTTTAAAGGGTTATGATCTGTAGCATCTACACCTGTAGCTAATTGAACATTATCCAGCCTATACAGTCTGCTGTCCCATTACAGGACTGAAACCCAATGGGCAATACCTTGTTGGGATTATGGTTGGGAGCAATGGGAAAGGAGACCAGTATCAACAATTTTATCAACAATTAATTTTTACTTCATTTGGTCCCGTAGATATAAACTAGTCAGGTCTTTTATACAAGGTGAATTGACACATGAGATTTATTGTAATCTTGCTGGGTAAGGAGACGTGTCATAAGTGCTGGAGAAATGGTTTGCAGAACAAGGCCATTACCATTCCTGCTACAAGCTGCTCCTCGGAACCCTTATAATTAAGAGGAAGTTTAATAAAATTTGCTACTAGTCATGTCTTTGAACTTTTTAATTAATTTGAAATCCAATCCAAGAGCCACACTTGTTTCTCGTTAAACACATCAGTTATCATTTATAATTAAAAACCCAGGTCTTCCAGTCCATTAACTTGCATTAGCTTTGCAGAAATGTAGTGTAGGAGCTTCGGGAGCTCTTTTTATTTTTTTACTAGCATTTGCCCGCGGCTTCGTTCGCGTGGACTTTGGGATTTGTTACAATTGTTTTTAAAAGAAACGTGAGTTTTTTTGTCCAAACTGTACGAAATATAATTTAAAGGTTGATGTCTTAAATTAATAAGTAATGTTTTTGCAGACGTTAGTCAGGGCGTATTGGCTACAAAACAAAGTTGTTTCATTTATATGCGTCCATTTTTCTGTTTGTTGTAAATACAAACACACAATGAGGCAGAGAAAAAAATAAATAGTTTTTTGGCATCTGGAACATAGAAAAAAAATAACTATTTGAGTACATCTTTGTAAACTACCGATGCGAGAAGCTGACTTCTCTTAGGTCAATCGCCGCTACGTTCAAAGTCTGTCCCTGAGACTTGCTGATGGTCATCATGAAACAAACGTTAGGGTGAACTGAAGTCTTTTTAATAGAAATGGATATTCTGAAGGTATAAGTGATATTTGTGGTTGTCAGGACCCACTGTGGAGGGTAAAGGTCTCGAGCCCAGTATGCGGTTACACAAGCGGAGTGAGGCAGGTGAGTAGGGTTTCAACAGAAAAGGTTTATTAAATGAGGAAGCAGAACTAAACCAGGAAGGGGACACTGGATAAATCATAAACAGGTATAGGAACTGACTGGTAGATATACTAAATACAGAGGACAGGGTACACTGAATATCACAAGAAGGGTGGACAGGACAGATACTGGACTGGACACTGAATACAATAACACAAGGAGATACAGAGGAACTAGAAAACACACTTACTAGACAAAGAGGGTGGAGGACCAGGAGACAGAAGGCAATGCAGGAGAGTGGTCAGATAAAGCATGGGTCGATGGCAGGAAGCTGGCAGAGGTTGGTCAAAGTCCAGATCAGAGGTCATACACAGTTTATCAATCGATTAGCAGATCTGAAGCAGTGATGGGAGTAGCAGATATAGTCCAGCAATGAGGGGCTTCCACAGGATACAGCAATGAGGGTGCCACAGGATACAGTGGGACTTCCAAAGAAGATGCAGAAGCCCTCAGCTAAGCATTGGATCTGGATAAATAGCAGCCCAGGCTCAAAACCTGGTCTGGAGCTTCACTTGGTCTTTTTCTTGCGTTATCGGCGAGAAGCCTGACAGTGGTATAAACACAGACTCCCCTGGCCAGAAGCGGTTAGCACCGTAACCTCAATCACATTTCTGTGGAGTGCTTTTACTTGCAATCTAGTGCAATTATAGAGTTTAGGTGGGTTGGGGTTCCACAATAATATCACAGGTTCTCCCATGCTGGAGCAATGAGGGTGTGTGTGAGACCTGGCTGTGAGAGGGAGGCAGACATGCTGGAGCAGTGAGTGATTGTGTGAACCCTGGCTGTGAGAAAGAAGCAGACATTCTTGAGTAGTGAGGGGAGTTTGTGAGCCCTGGCTGTGAGAGAGAAGCAGGCCTGCTGGAGCAGTGATGGAGTGTGTGGCTGTGAGAGGAGCTGCATAGAGACTCCATTCTGTGTGAAGAAACAACATACCTCTGATCTACTGATCCAGTGTATCAACTGGATTTTCAGAAAATTCTTTTATTTTTCAAAAATAATCTAAATACCAGTTTTCACATCTGGAACAACTTTGGTTTTAGATATATTTATCCTGTTTAAAATATTCACCCCTTTTTTCACCCCACTTATCTGGATTTTTGGAAAATGGTAAAACACTTTTTTTTCCAAGAAGATTGTAAATACCAATTTTCACGCCTTAACCCTCTCGCTGCTGAGGCTTTTCACACCTCTGTGCTGAGGTCATTTTTACCGCTTTCGCTCATCATGTTTAACCGCGTTTTGAAGCCTTATTTTATAATATGACTCAGACATATTATATATCGTTCTGTCCGCTAGACTCAGCAGATTCATAATATATCATTATTATATGTATACGTCATGTCCTGTCTGTATATTATAACAAAAAATGCAATAAAATTAGAATTTTCAATAATTTACAATGTGTAAAGTGTTTTTTTTTCACATTTTAACATGCGAGCATTTGCGGTTATATTTTCTATGGGGTGCGCTTGTTAAAAAAGTTAGAAATGTCGACTCGTTACATTTTTTTGGGGGAAAATTTTGCTATTTTTAACAAACGCATCGCATACAAAAATCGTTAGTGCAGCATCATTGTTCACATTATAATTGAAATGGGAACAATATTGCTGCATTAACAAAACAAAAAAAACTTGTTTATTTATTTTTCGGAATTTTTTTTAAAATACTTTTTTATTTTTATTTTTAATTTTGTTTTAAAAAAAAAACGTTTTACATGGTCATGTTTGGTATCGTTGGAAAGGCCATGCTCCGGCCGATCCAACGATAACAAACATTAACCCCTAGCTGCCACGGATTGGGAGATAAGGGGTTCCAATGAACCCCCTATCTCCCAATCCGTGGCAGCTAGGGGTTAACTCCAGGACTGGCTTCATCGTGCCATGCACGATGATGCCAGTCCTCAGGGGGAGCTCCCAGAGGCTTGGCTGACATCCAAGATGTTGGCCAGCTCCGGGAGAGGATCACGATCGGTGCTTTTCAGCGCCGAATCGTGATCCGGCTCCCCAGGGATTAATGTCAGCCACCGTTTGGAAGGGCAGGCTGTGCCCTTCCAAACGGTGCCTGCCTTAACCCTGTGGCCCCCGGCAATCGGGAGGGAGAGAGGTCCGAAGGACCTCCCCCTCCCTTTCAGGTGCCTCCTCCGCACACGCACGGGGCGCCTGAATTAGATGTCATCGCGCCGCCGCAATGACATCTAATGGCCCGCTGGGGATCCGGAGTGCTGGGCTGACATCCAAGATGTCAGCCCGCACCGGGGGGCGCAGCAGTCAGCCGGAATCTGGCCGATTGCTTCCTCCTGTGCATGTACGCGCTCAGCGCGTCCATAGCACAGGAGAACCACTTGCCTGGACGCGCTGAGCGCATCCATAGCAGCCAAGTGGTTAAACATCTTTGGTTTTTGAAATATAGGAGTACTGATAAAAATATTAACCCTTTTTTAACCCCCCAACTGGATTTCCTGAAAATGGTAAAATACAGGGTTTTTTATTTTTCAATAAGAATCTAAATACCAATTTTCACGTCTGTAACATCTTTGGTTTTTGAGATATAGGGATCCTGTTTAAAATATTCATCCCCCACTTGGATTTTTGGAAAATGGTAAAACACAATTTTTTTTTTTCTTCAAGAAGATTGTAAATACCTTTTTTTCACACCTGTAACATCTTCAGTTTTTGAGATATAGGTATCCTGTTTAAAATATTCACCCCACTTTTTAACCCCCTTAGGAGCAGAATTTCCAAAAATCTTTCCTTAGTGGGAGCCTACATCATAATAGCAATGTACCTTCAAAATTTCACGATCTTAGGTTAAACGGGTTGATCTGGGTGTTGATGAGTCAGTCAGTCAGGACTTTTCCTTTTATATATATATAGATTTACTTTTCTTCTTCTCTTTACATTATATAACTAACAAGAAATTGCTTTTGTAGAATGGAATTTTACTTGTTTCCAAAAATGAGACAGAATCAGTTGTGAATAAACATGTTGCCAGATGAACCTTTCTCTATTATTCACCGATAATGCTTCACCTACTGGATAAAGGTATGGAAGTGGATAAGAAATTTATCATTTATTTTGAATAATTGGGTAGCTCAATCTGGAAGCAAGAGTCAAAAGTGCTAAAGAGGAGAAGGATGGTAAGACTAAAAGAAAAGCAAGGGCTATTGTCATGATGGACCTCTAGTTGCTGTCCTTCCTTGGAATGTCTTTACTTATCTACTATAGATCTGCCCATTAACCTCTTCACTATCAAGATCGACTATTCTCAATCTGCAAGGCAACTGCTGGTCCCCCAAAATGGAATATAGTCTATGTGGTGTAATTCTGGATCAATGCAAAGGAGTTTTGTTTATTGCAAGCTAAATTAATTTGCAATCAGGCTCCAGAATGTGATATATCCGTTTCTGAGCATTGTAAGATTATATATTGATGCATTCACGTGTGAAGTGATGTCACAGTCATCACTACATGATAAAGCTTTGTCACAATTATCACCTAATTGATGCATATTGTGTATTAAGACAAGAAAGGTATATGATCGTGCTCTGGTTGTGTACATTGCCAGGCTCCAGAATGTACAGCCAAAGGTTTTGCACCTCAGGCATGACAGCTGAGGTGGCAAAAGAATTTAAACCACTTAGCTCCTTATTACAAACTTAACGCTGGTTCGGATATGTGAGCGTTGACGTTAGCTTAAGTGAGTCTAGTGCATGTTCCTCCATATTACATTCCGAACACTAACAGGTTAAAAAACCCGTTAGTACATCGGAGATTGCACTCTCTTCCGCGAGCTTACTGTACTTTGTGCTCCCTAAACTGAACATGGGGAGCACAAGAGTAATTAGTGTTAGGATTACAAAGTCCTAATTGCGCTAATTACGCCCCGTCCTAGTTGTCCTAATTACGCCCCGCTGCGGTTAACTCAAAGTTAACCACAGCTAGAAGTTGGTGCTAACTAGTACCGCTTCTACAGAATTTGTCAGCACCAGCTGTAAACCCTCCAAAAGCCAAATACTCACCTCTCATCTTGCGTCGAACCACCAGCCTTTCAAAGACATTAAAATTATGCGTGCAAACGCTGTGCGTAAAATTTTGCGCATAGATTATAATACCATCCGCGTACCAGTGCACAAACGCATTTGCGCTCACAATGTTAAGTATAGGACGCGCGCAGTACAGTACGCTCGCGCAGCATTCGCACAGGTTCACCCGCGGTAGACGTTAACGCGCATTTTTTGCGCAGACATTGTAATACGACGTTCAGCGCAAAGGGTTTTGCCCCTCGCGTTAATCCGTTTTTGCGCACGCGTTAACGTTTGCGCGAAGAATGTAATAGAGCCCATATTTGGCAAACGTTATAAATGTAGCAGAGCAGCAGGAATCGTTTATTCCCCAGAGAAATACAATGTATGGAAACACCGAGCATATTTGAAGAGATTGAAACTACTTTACATATGAGGTTAGATACAATTAGATACAAAGAGAAAATTTATTAGAGAGGTGAACGAGCAAGTAAATGGTTTAATTTGAGATCTGAACATACTATTACAACCTGACAACCATCTTCAGAAACGTCTAGCCAGGGGCAGCTTTCAATTGTAAGGATTTGCAAAATGGATTTATGCGAACATAAAAGAATGGATGTATTATAATATATATATAGGGAAGTAACGTTTATTTACATACGAGTAGCTGTGAACAGTCTAAATGTTTCCAACAACAAAAAATACTGTACTCACATGCATAGCCGCTCATTTTTTCAAGATAGATGGCCACCCTACTTTGTGGAGAAAGTTAAGGGGTTATTCAGAGATCCGACATTACGTTAACCTCTTGTTCCCCACATTTCGGAAAATCTATTTCCCCAACCCTGCGGTGAATTCAACATTCACCACAGGGTCCCCGTAGTGCAGGGAAAAGAGGTGGAACGGATCCAAAAATCGCTGAAAATTCTGCTGAAAATCTGCCGAAAATCCCAACAATACGATCCAAAAAATCGGATCGATCTGAAACACTGCCAGGGTTATTCAGAGAGCGTGAAAAGCAGGAGAATGACTGGAGAATGACTGGAGAATGAAACATTCTAGGTCAAAATAGCCAAACCAGAAAAATTCTCCCTTTCATCTCACTTTCCAAATCGGCTATTTTGACCTAGAATTTTACATTCTCCAGTCATTCTCCAGCTTTTCACGCTTTCTGAATAACCCTGTGCAGAAAACCCGCCGAACATACCCGAAATCCGCTGCAAACCTGCAGAACACGTCCGAAAAAAGCCAGTGATCCTCCGAACACAGCGTCAACCAGCCGCCGGAAAATGTCGACAAGCTGACGAACGGGGTAAAAGAAAAAAAAAAAGAAAAACGATTGAAACACAAAAAATTTAAAACACTGTTTGTAAAAAACTACTGGACGAAAATGTCTCAAATTAACATTTAAGGTCCTACGAATAATAATAAAAAGGTCTGTTACAGAAAAAAGAAAACTTTTTAAAAAAAGAAAAATCTTTTTTTTTTTGACTAAAAAAAATAAATGAAACTTTTTGCTGCAAATTAAAGAATAAAAGGTTTATTAGATATTGAATAAAAATGGGGATATTTTTTAACATTGAATCCTATGGGATTCGCCTGATTAAACCTGTCGAATGAAACCACCGAACATCAGGGCATTTCACTGACCTTTCTCTGTTGTTTGGTGTCTCTGAATAAATTAACCATTGCTTCTCTATGGGGATTTCACTGCTGTCGAACTGTATTTCGCTGGCAATTCACTAGTTCGGCTCTCTGAATAACCCCTTTAGTATCATTTGAAAATGTTCACTCACATATGAGGAACTACTGTATCTGTGAATTGGGATTCTTAACGAAAGATCTCTGGTGTTTAATAAATGCTCTTTGATTTAAATTGCTACACAAAGTTGGCATGTATTTTGAATGCATTGATCTGCATGTTTGTTTCTCATGGATTCTATCTGAGAATTTTCAGTAAAGAACATTCACATATTTCCTGCTTAGGGTAAAGTAGACGGTGACATATTTTTGATAGGGCCAAAGCTCACAGGGTAATTACAGGTGCTCGGACAGCTTGTACTAAAATATTTTTGTTTATATACTGTGTAACTTAGGAACTATCAGGTAGTTTTAATATACTTACAAAACACAAAAAGTCTGAAATGGAAAATATGAATGTAGCAGGCCAACCAGTGTCTTAGAGACTTTTCTTGTTGTTTTACAGTGTTGAGCAACATAGAAAAAGGGATACAGTTCCTCTGTCTTAAAAAATGTCTTGGTTTAGATTACCCTCTCCACTGAATACACATTCAGTGGTGTCCTTCATATTCTCTTGAACCTGAAACAGAATCCTTGGCAGCTGGTGCATTTTATGTTCCGAAACCTGGCAAGACAAGGTTCGCTGTATTGAATTATCACATGCCATGACCCACAATTGATTTTGTTTTCCGCGGTAAATCATACAAGAGAAAGTTTATCTCCAGGGGTTTAATTAATTTATGCTTTCCCCTGTGCTTGTCCCACTGAGTGCAGCACAGACTAGGGATGAGCTGTTCGGTTCGATCTGTTCGGAGTTAGCATCGAACATCGGCCGTTCGGCTGTTCGCGAACTGCGAACATTTCTGCGTGTTCGGTTCGAGTTCACCCACAATGCACCACAATGTACTTTTCCACGGGCCTGAAGCTTGTAATTGGCTACAGCCTTGCACCTGACCACAGGTCAGGTGCAAGACAGGTGCAAGACTATGCCAATCACGGCTCAGAGTCCTGATTGGGCAAATTTTGCCCAATCATGGGCTCACAGAGCTAAGTCCCGCAGCACACTATATAAGGCGTCCCTCACAGCCCCAGCAGGTGTTTTTTGAGAGGAGATTGTTCTGTTAGTGTGTGTTCTCACTGCCAGCAGCTATTGTGGGGGTCTCACTTCTACAAGATATCTGGGAATTGTTGTAATCTGTGTGTTCTCACTGCCAGCAGCTATTGGGGGAGGGTCTCACTTCTACAAGATATCTGGGAATTGTTGTAATCTGTGTGTTCTCACTGCCAGCAGCTATTGGGGGGGGGGGTCTCACTTCTACAAGATATCTGGGAATTGTTGTAATCTGTGTCTTCTCACTGCCAGCTATCAGGGGGTCCCACATACTTCTAGCAGATTTATGCAAATTTTAATCTATATCTTGTCACTGCCACCCATCAGGGGGTCTCACTGATTTATAGGAGGTTCCTGGGAATTGTAATTTGTGTCTTGTCACTGCCACCCATCAGGGGGTCTCACAGATTTATAGGAGGTTTCTGGGAATTTTAATCTGTGTCTTGTCAATGACTGCCAGCTATCAGGGTGTCTCACTGAGTTATACCAGAGTTCTGGAAATCTTTAAGGCTGCTGTCAGACGAGCGTAGTGTTCACGTCCGTGATTGCGCCTAAAAGTACATCCGTGATAGCATGAAAGAAAGTCCATTGGAGCCTGACACATGAAGTACGTCCGCACTGAACTGCGGACGCATGACGGACGCTGCAAACGGACGCAGGTTAGGCAAGAACGTAATACTGCTAGAACAGACGTGCGGAGTGCGCCACGTCCATAACGTCTGCATAGCTTTGTGTGTGAGTGATGGAGCATGGTCAGACGGACTGCATTTATACGTCCAGCATTTTTGACGGACAGAATGTTTTTTCATTGTAATTTATTTTTCCCTCCTACATCTGTCAAAAATAACTTCAGTGAAAAAACGGACTGTGTGGCCACTACTGCATCATCCGTACTGACGATGTCCGTACTGCACGGACGTACAGTCCGTAGAAATCACGCTCGTCTGACCCTAGCCTAATCTAGATAACACAGTTGAATCAGAGTTCTGTATATCTTTAATCTATATATCACTCACCATGTCAGAAAGACCAAAAAGGACAGGCAGACGCTCCCAGACACAGATAAGAGGGCAAGCAGCCTCTGTGTCGGAAGGCTGTGCCCCTGGTCGTCATGGACGTGGTGCATCCTCTGCAGGGGCACGCTTGTCCTTGTTTCTAACTGGTGCTGGCCATCTTAAGCAGCAGCAACATACAGAGTATTTGCAGGATTGGCTAACCAGGCCATCTTCATCCTTCGAGTCCTCTGCCAGCCAGGCTTGTAGTGGTTTACAGTCCACCTCAGCTGCCAAAACATCTAATTCAGCCTCCATGTCCACAGCTACTCCTGCCGTAGCCTCACTATCATACATGGAGGAGTCAGCTGAATTGTTTGACTACAGTGACAGTGTCAGTGACATGCTGCTTGAGGATGCGCAGCAACTCCAGTGCTGTGATTCAAACTCTGAGGTTGAGGAAGTGAGTAAAATCAGCCTAGAGGGAGGGGGTGCCAGTGACACACAAAGAACCGGCACTCATGTTCCCCCAGCAGCTGCAGCATATTGCGAGGTTGGCTCCAGTGACGAGGAGATAGGGGGTGATGACGATGATGAGGTCACTGACTCCACCTAGGTGCCTGATCGAACAGAGAAGTCAAGGGAGGAGGTACAACAAAAACCAGGCAGAACATCCTCTATGACCAACCGTAGCCAGTCCAAGGCATCAGAAGTCAGAGATGCTCAGGTGCAGAGCGCTGTTGTCTCAAAGCACATGTACAGGAAGTCTGCTGTCTGGGAGTACTTTAAGAAATGTGCAGCAGACCGCACCGTTGCTATTTGTAATCTATGTCAGATGAGGATCAAGTGTGGGAAAGACGCTTGGGTACCACGTGCTTGAGGTGACATATGACCACCTGCCACGCATCCCGTTGGCACAACACTTTGCATAGGTCCTCCTCCTCCTCATCTGTCTCTAGCCCCACTATATGTCCTGCCATGTCATTGCCTACAACCTCCACTGACAGGCATGATGCTACAGTAATGGGTGTACCAGGTCCTTCCTCACAATGTGACAGCATCCCATCAGCTGAAGATTTACGCAGTCAGATTACGTTGCCCCAGCTGCTGCAGCGTAAGAAAAAATATATTCCCAAACATGCCCAAGCACAGCATCTAAATGCCAGCTTAGCAAAATTACTCGCATTACAGCGGCTGCCTTTCCAGCTGGTGGACTCTGCTTCCTTCCGTGAATTTTCTGAATGTGCTGTACCACAGTGGCAGGTTCCAAAACGGCATTTCTTTTCACGGAAGGCCATTCCAGCACTATACCAGCATGTGGAAGAAAATGTTATGGAGTCATTGGGAAAGGCAGTCAGCAGCAAGGTGCACATGACTTTAGACACGTGGTCCAGCAAGCATGGACAGGGCCGTTACATTTCCTTCACGGCACACTGGGTAACTCTGCTTGCAGCTGGGAGGGATCCAGGACGGGGCTCTGTGCTGGAGCTTGTTCATCCACCACACCTCCAGAAAGCTGCTTGTATGAGGTCTGTCTGCTCCACCACCTCTTCTTCTACCTCCTCCTCCTTCTCTGTCTCTGAAGTGGCAGTTAAACCGACGCGTGGCAGGGGCTATGCAATGGCTCAAGCAAAATGATGCCATACTGTGCTTGAGCTGGTTTGTTTAGGGGACAGGAGCCACACCGGGCCAGAAATTCTGTCAGCTCTGCAGGGGCAGGTGCAGAGATGGTTAACACCACGCCAGCTTCAGCTGGGAATGGTCGTCTGTGATAATAGCAGCAACCTTCTCTCCGCCCTACGACAGGGTAAGTTGACGCATGTACCATGCCTAGCACACATCCTAAATCTGGTGGTACAGCATTTCCTAACCAGGTACCCAGGGCTGGCAGAGCTTCTCAGCCAGGCCAGTAAAGTCTGCAGCCACTTCAGACGGTCATTCCCAGCAAGTGTTCGTCTGGCAGAAATTCAAAGCGAATTCCACCTTCCCACAAACCGTCTGATCTGTGACATGCCCACCAGGTGGAACTCGACATTAGCAATGCTGCAGCATCTGCACAAGCAGCAGAGGGCCATCAATGAGTACCTGTGTGAGTATGGCACAAGGACAGGTTCAGGTCAACTTGTCCCCCCCCCCCGCAGTGGCTGATGATCAAGGATGCATGCACTGTACTGTCGCCATTTGAGGAGGCAACGAGGATGTTGAGCAGGGACATTGCATGCATCAGTGACACAATTCCTTTAGTGTTCCTGCTGGAGCGCACTCTGCAGGGAATTATAGATGTGGCACTAGAGGCAGAGCAGCGGGAGGAAGAGGAGGCCTTTCGTAGCTCTCAAGGCCCCAGTCCTTACACCGACAGCATTCCTGCGGGTCCTCAGATCAGACAGGAGGAAGATGAGGAGGATGTGGAGGAGGAGGAATATTTATGTAGTGGGCATTGAAGGTGGGGATTCCTCAAGGGAGAGTTTTGTGTGCCCAGAAATCCATGGACTAGTACGTGGCTGGGAGGAGTAAGTGCACGATGGGGTCATCCTCATTGACCAGGAAGACTCGGAAGCTAATGTCACCTCCAACCTATGCTGCATGGGCTCCCTTATCCTGCAAAACCTGCTAAAGGACCCCAGGATTTGTGCTATCAAGGAGAGGGATCATTACTGGTTGGCAAGCCTTTCTTGGTCCACGATACAAGGGTAAAGTTGCAGAGCTCATCCTGCCCTCTCAGAGGGAGGACAGGATGAAACAACTTGAGGATGTTCTAAAGCGACACTTGTGTAACACCTTTCCAGGCGCTGATAGGTTACCAAGTGATGAGACACGTGCATCTGAGGCTGCGAATGATCAGAGGAAGAGCGGTGAAGGCCGGGGCCGCTTGACTGATGCCTTTTTAAATTTTTTTAGTCCACGACGCCCAGGGACGTCAAATATAGGCACCCATTGCCAGCGTCTTCGCCGTATGGTGCAGGACTACCTAGGGACAAGGGCAGACCTGGATACCTTTACAGCAGATGATCCACTGGCTTACTGGGTGTTGAGATTGGACCACTGGCCAGGATTTAGCCAATATGCTATGCAGCTACTAGGTTGCCCTTCATCCAGCGTGCTTTCTGAAAGGACGTTCAGTGCCACTGGAGGTTTTGTCACAGACAAAAGAGTGCGTCTGTCCACCGACTCTGTAGACCGGCTGACATTTATAAAAATGAATCAGTCCTGGATCAGCAGCTATCAATCCCCTGATGCTGACGTAACTGAATAGATCGGGGATCTCTTCTGCATTCCCAAAACCTCCACCACTGCACTCTTCCACAATACCACAAAGGGGTGACGGTGTGAAGGCACTTGCTGCCACCAAAGGCACAATATTTGGGTGCACTGATGCCTGTACCAGATTCATATCATTTTAATATTGGACCGCAGAGTCCAACCCTGCACTCTTCCACAATACCACAGAGGGGTTACTTATGGTGTGAAGGCACTTGCTGCCACCAAAGGCACAATATTTGGGTGCACTGCCACTGACGCCTATACCAGATTCATATCATTTTAATATTGGACCGCAGGGTCCAACCCTGCACTCTTCCACAATACCACAGAGGGGTTACGGTGTGAAGGCACTTGCTGTCACCAAAGGCACAATATTTGGGTGCACTGCCACTGACACCTATACCAGATTCATATCATTTTAATATTGGACCACAGGGTCCAACCCTGCACTCTTCCACAATACCACAGAGGGGTTACGGTGTGACGACACTGTTGCCGACACTAAAGGCCCACTTTTAAAGCACCTATTGTTACTTTCATCCAAAGCCTGCATATGTTTCACCATAATTTAGCCAAAAAATCACTAAACCTGTTCTACGTATCCTAAAATGTCACCTCTTTTCATACAGGCTGCCGCCCCAAGCAGTTGTTTATGAATAGATTAAAGGAAAACCATTTACCGTCATTTGAAACATCATTTTTCTGTTTGTAAATGTTTCTATACATCCTACAAATCCGTCACTTCACGGCCAGGTTTTGGGGACCTCCTAGACACAATATTTGAAGGAATTTTTCCTTTTTATTATTAACCTTTATTTCATGGAAAACTCACTGTTCCTTTAAAAACGTTTTTTTTAAAAACATTTTGTCCTTGTTTTCTGTCCCCCAGGGCACTACCCGGACCCCCATACACCTTTTATGGCAAATATCTTGCATATATGCCCTTTTGGAGGGCACTCAAAAAATCGAACTTTTGAGTCCCATTGACTTGCATTGAGTTCGGTTCGTGTTCGAGTTCGAACTCGAACTTTTGAAATTGTTCGAGTTCGAATGCAAACCGAACATGGGGGTGTTCGGCTCATCTCTAGCACAGACTAGGAATACAAATATTTTTATTTTTTTTAAGAAAGGGACACATTTGTACGTTACCCAAAATCAAATGCACTGCACAATTATACTATGTTTGATTGATAAAATTGATTCATTGTTGACAACTGCTTGTAGCTCAGTTGCTAGCAACTCCATTTTGCCTTTCCAGTTAACCTTTTCACTACCATAAACCCCTTCACTTTAAAAACCACTGCCATGGCCGATTGGATATGTAGAAAACACCTCTCTACGGGAGACAGTGCAAATAATAATAATGTACCCCTCAAAAATAAATTTCAGATACATTGTCGGTAACGTCAATACATACATTATTATAGTGCAATACTCTACAGTAAGCTTGTTTGACATTCAGAGGGCACCACCTGTTGGACAAAAAGTACTACTACATGTACAGTAGGGCAGCCGCAGCTCCAGCGTTCTGTGGCACATCAAGCAAGGGGTCCACGTTTGGATGACCCTGTAAACTTATAGTGAAAGAAAGGGGGGTTTGTGAGGGTCCTGAGGACGAGCAACAGTACTAGTGGCCACAGGGTATCTGAGGGAAGCCAAGGGTTGAATTGCCAGAGAGAGAGAGTGTCAGCCAGATGCCTGGGGTCGTATTGAGAGAATAGTCAGGATGGACGCCAGTGGGTTAAGAGCCAGGAGAGTATTATGACCACCCCTGGTGCACGAGACTCTCTGCAATTTGAAGGCTCCACATTGGCATTGTACCATGACGATTTCGGGATGTGACGACTGTTCTTCGTCGGAAGGGGATTCGCTATCGATGGGGCCTGGCGGGCTCTCTTGTGGTAACGCATGCCAACGTTCCCTATACACTCACTGACCCCGCTCTGGCCTGGACCGATCTGGCGGCGGCAGGCCTTTCCCCTGAGCAGTTGGAGGTACACGTTGAAACACGTTTCTCTCCTACCACCCCCATTTTATTTTATTTTGTTTCCCATTGCTCACAAGTTTTTGGTACCTTTTTCTCAAAAGTTTGGCTTTAACCTATTTTTAGTAAGTCTCTCTAAACATTTTTGTGGTCCCACGGGCAATTTTTGCTTTTTTGTACGCTTTATGTTGTTGGGGTTTATCGCACCTCGCTTGGCTTAGCACTGGATGGTACCGATTGTTCAGCTAGATTGTTAAGCTAGATAACTTGTTATTGAAATTGCTGGCCCTTGGAGGCCGTTTTTATGTACGTTTGATTCCGTGCATTTCTTTTCTTTGTAATTCTACAAATAAAGAATAATAATAAAAAAAAGAGCCAGGAGAGTACGTCAGACAAGCAGGTGGCGATAACGAGTAATAGCAGGAACAAAATTACAAACGAGCACTGAGGAGGTAAAACCACGTCAGGGCATCAAGCATACCGTAGACGAGTGGTTTTAAACCTGGCGGTCCCTGCGTCATCACTTTGGACCCCGCCCACAGCCTTACCAAGTGATCGCGAGCCCTGCATTTCATTCGGCTCCCGGGCAGCAAGCAGCAAGGAATACGCTGCCGGGCACCGAGGGACCAGAACGGCGTGGGATGTGACGATATGTCCAGATCGAGTTTACTTGATATTGGGCTCCTGCAGGAGCTTGTGAACATTGAGTACACTTGTCCATGGTAATACATAGGTCAGCAAGCTTGGCCCCTGATGTTTCCTTAAATTTCCCATGAGGCTGTGTCAACCTAATGAGGTGCTGGCCATCTTGGGTGATGTAATTCCAAAACCTAGAGGACAAAGTTCGAGTACCCCAGAGTTAAAGCCTTTTGAGACATTTTCTATGGTACATGTAGTTTCTGTGATCATGTAGTTGGGTCACATTTGTTTAACCTCATGTTCCATTAAATATGAACTGAAACTTTCATTTATTTTTAAATAAACATCTTGGGCACTATTACATTCCTAACGCAAACGTTAACGCTCACTTGCGTGAGCATTAACGTTTGCCGCGGTATTTACCGCATATTACAATCCAAACGCAAATGGGTTTAAAAACCCGTTTGCGTTTGGGATCTTGTGCTTCTCTGCGCGAGGTTACTGTACTTTGCGCTCCCTATGCTTAACATGGGGAGCGCAAAGTGTTAATCAGCGCTGGTATTACAAAGTCCCAGCGCTGATTAACGTCCGGCTCTAGTCAGCGCAAAGATAACCAGAGCCAGGACTTGGTGTTAACGGATTCCGCTTCTGCAGAATCTGTTAACACCAGCTTTAAAAATAAAAAAACAGAACAGATACTCACCCTCTGTCCCGCGGCGTGGATCGCGGCTACGACCGCCTCCTCCGGCCGGCGGGAGCAGGGAAAGACTGGGGGAAAAAGTCCCCCCAGTCTCTCCCTACATATCACTACGCTGACCAGCTGGATCTCGCCAGGCGAGATCCGGCTGGTCACGTGTCCGGCAGGGAGGAACTCATTGGACTCCAGCGAGTGGATGCTCGCGGCTGCGCTCAGTGCTGCCGCGAGCATCCAAGATTTTACGCTCGATAACAATGCAGGCAGCATTTTTTGTGCCTGCATTGTAATCCAGCGTTAAAACGTGGGCGCAAGGGGGAAAACTGCGGGCACAGGTTTTCCTCCCTTGTGCCCGCGTTTTAACGCTAAGAGCGTAATAGAGCCCCTTATTGGGAAATAATCACAACATGAATATAGTATGTGGATAAAACTGCAACTGCCGCTATCAAAGCCATACCTGAATTATAATAGTAACAGTGCATCAACAAACATAATCAACATGAACAACTTAAACCATGGTAGGCTACATTCTAATAGCTAGGGGAGAGTGGAGTGTGGTCTAATTGCAAACGGTCACTAATGAGTCTTTGTGGAGATCTTCTCAATCCCTTTTTAAAAGATAACGGGCTCTATTCCATAGTTGGAGCTAATGTAGATATGTAACCATTAGTGCACCAGGATAAGTGTGTTTAATGTATGCCATCCATTCTACATTCCTGACGCTACCCCTGTTAGTAATCCATTTGCGCCTCGGTTTCTGTGCGAGCTCCTGCAAGCTTACTATACTTTGCGCATCCTATACTTAAGATGGGGAACGCAAACGTCCATTAGCTTTTCGATAAGTAAGGTATTACTAAGTGCTAGTGCTAATTACCGTTGTTATGCGGAGAGCCACATGTTAGCACCCTCTAAAAGCTGGTGCTAAATGATTTTGCATTTGTAGAATCATTTTACGCCCCTAATTCCCCCCCCGATTAAACACACCCTAACCAACACTCAAACTGTGCAGACACACACACACACAGTGCACGGACACACACACACTGTGCACGGACACACACACACTGTGCAGGGACACACACACACTGTGCGGGGGGACACATACTGTGCGGGGGGCCGCATACGGTCAGTCGGTGCCCGCCTGTCACGATGGAGGCTCACTTGTGCTATCGTAGTGACTTGAATCACGGAGGGATGTAGCCCTTGAGGCAGGTTAGCTGCTGGTTTAAAAATAACACAGACAAACAATACAGATTCTGGTCAAGAAATTAACCAGACTGAAACACAAAGGAACAGGAGGGCATGGAAGAAATCTAAAAGGAATCCCTAAGCTGGGTCAGGTCCTTGAATGGCCTCTGACTAAGGAAAACCTCACAAAGAATGACAGAGTGAGTGGAGCAAGAAGGGTGAGGGTTAAATAAGACAGACAAGAATCTATAAACTAAAGAGAGTTCCTTAGTGCTGGCCTCTAAGCAATACTAACGCAGACAGACTATGGAAAACTTAATATATAAAACAAGAAACATATAAGAATCTTCGGGACTTAGCCAGGGATATAGAACCAGGAAATACATCAGACAGGCAGAGGTTGGCAACAGATCAGAACACAATAATATAAGGAGCAAGCAGAATGGGTAGACGGGAAAACAAGCCGAGGTCAAAACCAGAATAATAAATTCAAGATTGCTAAGCAGGAACACAGGAAACAGGGACCAGGACACACATGATCAGAAGTCACCTTCAGAACTCATGCCAGGTCTCTAGGCCTCTGTGCTGCTGGCAATTATATAGGAAACAGGTCTGGTTAATTGGAACATGTGACCCAGACCTGAACAGCACAGCAGAACCCAGGAGCTGCTTAAAGCAATATAGCCATACACAGACACTGCAGAGCTGCCCTGGATTCCTCTCACCACCAGGGGGTGCAGCCGAAACCGCCTTACCCCCTCCGCTGGTCTGGCCCGGGATCGGTCAGTGCCCGCCTTACCCCCTCCGCTGGTCTGGCCCGGGATCGGTCTGTGCCTCTTTCTTTATTTTCTTTCATCTGCTTTCTTCTCTGTCTCTTGTTTTCTTTTCTTCTCTACTCTTCTCCCTACACTCCCTCGCCATCAGACGGCACCCCTGCACGTCATAAGATGGTGCCCACCTTCCGCACGGGGGTGTGAGAGCCAATACTGCTGGTCCGGATGCGCAACCCTCCATGGAGTACTATGGACTCCAGTAGGTGATACATAAGGCGGCATGGAAATGCTACCGTGAGTATCAAGGCGTTTAATGCTGCATTCCAGTGGCAAGGTGCTCAGCTAGCATCTGCCCCTGAATACCATGCTAACATGGGAATGCTACGGGAAAATGTCCAGGCGCAGATTTTCCTTGCTATCGTCCTGGTGGGATCTTTGGAATATGGCCCAACATGCTTTCAAACACCTCCATATCGAGTTGAAGCATTCAAATAACAGCAGACATCCACTAAACCTTTGTCATGTCAGTAACATGCTATTACTATTTCTACGCTTCTTTCCTGACAACTATTCTATGACACAAGAAAGGACACACAAAGTGTTATGGCACTACACACTGTTATTATTCAACAAAAATATAGGTGTGTGGTCACCGGCTTTGTTACCCAAGGGTTCAATTATATCAGGTTTACAGATTTATTTAAGAGATACATTTAAGCACTCCTTACTGCTAGGCAATATATACAGTGTTATCGTGAATGATTTTGACAATGGCAGTTAAGAGCTAGAATCAGAGATAAATGCCGCAATATATGTTGTTTACTTGCCACTGGATCAAATGTTAACATTTTTGTTTGGACATTTTTTGTATTGTTAGAAACACTCAGTAGGCACAGAGTCATCATCATTCATACCTGGCAAATGTCCTATGGGCTGTGATGGTCATGGACCAAGTGCTCGCGGCACGGATGTGCAACCCTCCATGGAGTCCTAGGGACTCCAGAAGGTGATACTCACGAAAGCGTTACTGCCACTATCCCAGCAGTTAGCGCTGCATTTCGGGGCAAGGTGTCGAGATAGCGCATGCCCTGGAATGTTGCGCTAAAAGGGGGACAGTACGAGGAAACCTTCAGGCTCAGATTTTCCCTGTTAACGTCTCTATTTTAGGGCAGACTAGGGAATAGGGCCCTTAGTCTTCTCTTCTGCCTTCCTTATTTTACAATACTCTTGTAGTCCAGCAAGGGGATAAATTGTGTGTCCTGGTGGGAGAGCATTTGGTCTGATCATCATCCTGGTGCAGACCATATTAATTGCCCCCCCCCCCCGAGTCGTGGTGCTCTTACTGGTCCACCAGGAAATTAGGTGATATCTTGATGGGTCAGTCTTGGGGTCATGGGGGGACCCTTACATCTTTGGCACTTAGAGAAACTGCACAGGATTTGGCAAGGGCCCTCTGGAGCTACTAGGGCCCCCGAACATATCATTGGCTCTCACCAACCTGATTGGTGGCCCTGGTGATGGGAGCTACTGGAGGGTCTCATGCTACACCTGAAGCCAAACTAGAGAATGCCGCCTCAATAAAGGCAACACATGTTTCCCTTACAATGTTCAAGTTCAGAATGTTCCCTGGATGCAAGATTGTATCTGAATACCGTGAAGATGTAGGTCATGGGGGCTACAGTATAGGCTAAAAAAAATGGAGGGAGAGAAACACAGAGCAGATGGTTAAGTGGGTAAGAGTGAAAGACATTTATCAAACAGCTGCACGCAAAGCATTGCACAGTGCGCATTGCACAGTAAGATGACAAAAGTCACGATGTTAGGACTGAAAGAAGAAAAAATTACACATATAAGTGACTGTAGGTATTACAGCACATGTGTGGTTTAACACAGTGTATAAATTGCCCAACATGTTTTGGTTGTATGCCATGAATTTAATAAGAGTGGATGTAGACCGGGCAACTCAATATAAAAAAAAAAAACGAAAAATTGTATAGAAACTATTCCCTTCCCAGGAATATGCAGCTTAAAGCGACTCAGAGTCTAGCTGCCATATCCCGCAATGCACTCAAATATCTAATAATATTTTTTCTAGTATTTCATAAATTTCATTGATGTTTTTTGTAATGAAAGTTTAATAAAATCTACTTTAACACTAGTTTCTTTCTGCAAAGGGTGATTTAATGCAACACTGACTGTGTAGAGATATTCTATAAGATAACTGCCTGCCCATCATCTAGAAGCAACAACTCTACCTAGATTAATGGCTTTCTCAGAGGCATTACTCTTCCTTTACGCATGTTGAATGAATGTGCAGCATCAGCAGGATATGAGAATACATTTAATGATATGGATGTAGAATCCTCGGTGGCATAATGCAGGTTAACTACTCGTGTACAATGAAAACATCATTTCAATTGCGTCTAATGATTAGGTGTTGGAAGGGGAGGCCATCTCCATGGTTACATAAAGGGCTTTGGTTATTGACTGCGCAAATGACATTATAATTCTGCTTGACTCTTTGAAGAGTGCAATCTTTTCGGGACCTATGCAAATAGACTTTCATATGTTTTAAATTCTTATATAATTATATTACAACTCGCCATCCGTTTTTCTTTTCTGTCAGTAGGGCAAAGATGTTTTATTAGACACTTATTTGGGTACAATGGCCAGGTAGTGTTTTGCCAAGTTATTTATTGAGGGACACACTGCAGTGTAAATGTAAAGGGACACTAACGCCACCACGATCAATTAAAGGGATGCTCTACACCAAGGATGTCCAAACACCGGCCCCCCCAGATGTCCATGAACTACAACTCCCATGCCTCTCCATCCATCTATTGCAGTCAGAGATTTCTGGGAGTCGTAGGAACATCTGGGGGGCCAGAGTTTGGACATCCCTGCTCTAAGCAGTCTGGGCATTCAATCTTATGTAAGTGGTCACACTGCTGTGAGCTCCCTGCTCTCACTCTCCCATCTGATGGGAGTCTCAGAGGGCTAATTCAGTCACCCAGATGCAGGGGATTAGTCGTGCACAGAACCTCGGCTTGGGGATCCATCAGCTCAGGTTTGAGGTGTGCCTTTTCCAATGGCATCAAAGCCTTCCTGCATTCAGAGCCACTGGATTGTCTGGGGTACCCAGACCCCTGCAGTCACATGAAATGCTGCGCTGGCAGCACGTCATATGCTACTGAGATAAGAGGGAGACCAGCGCTATATTCAGGGGAGTTTTTAAAGGAAATGAAAGGGTTAGAATGGAAGGGGAAATGTGGAGGGGTCCAGGAGGGGTTAATGATTAACCCCTTTATCTCCTACCTCCTCCTATTCTAACCTAATAGTACCCGCTAAGGTTATTGATGTGATTATGGGGTCAGGAGAATGCCCCATAACCCCATGCTTTCTCCTTGCCCATCTGTCTCTGCCAAATGCAACAGTACTTCAAAGCATAGGGCTTACATATTAGTTTAAGTCTGTACATCGCCATGGGAGGTTTGAATTTTTTGCATTTGTGGATGATTCTTGTCAAAATTATAAATTATTGTAGCCTAGGTGACAGAATAGTGAGAATTTTAGCAAAGGCAGGAGGAGAGTATTTGCTTATCCTTTCTTTACTGTCACCATAAAAGCAGGACAGAATAATACAGCCAATAAGACAACAAACCACAGAACACTCTCTCCTCTAAATCCAAGAGAAATACAGTTGTGTTCAAAATTATTCAACCCCCACTGAAATTGAGTGTTTTGGCCAGTTTGACATAGATTTTGATCATTCAGTCATCTTGCTTACAATTAAATCAAAGAGGCACGTGTAGGTCAGACAAATATAACATAACATTTATAATGAAATAACCACAAATGTCTTTTCTGTGCTCACATCATTATCAGTTTTATTCAACCCCCAAGTGACATTCAATCTTAGTACTTAGTACAACATCCTTTTACAGTTATAACAGCTTTTAATCGTGAAGCATAGCTTGACACAAGTGTCTTGCAGCGATCTACGGGTATCTTCGCCCATTCGTCATGGGCAAAAGCCTCCAGTTCAGTCACATTCTTAGGCTTGCGCACTGCAACTGCTTTCTTTAAGTCCCACCAGAGGTTCTCAATCGGATTTAAGTCAGGTGACTGCGATGGCCACTCCAAAATGTTCCAGCCTTTAATCTGCAACCATGCTCTAGTGGACTTGGAGGTATGCTTGGGATCATTGTCCTGTTGAAAGGTCCAACGTCTCCCAAGCCTCAGGTTTGTGACGGACTGCATCACATTGTCATCCAATATCTCCTGGTACTGAAGAGAATTCATGGTACCTTGCACACGCTGAAGCTTCCCTGTACCTGCAGAAGCAAAACAGCCCCAAAGCATGATTGACCCCCCGCCATGCTTCACAGTAGGCAAGGTGTTCTTTTCTTCATAGGCCTTGTTCTTCCTCCTCCAAACATAGCGTTGATCCATGGGCCCAAACAGTTCTAATTTGTTTCATCAGTCCACAGAACACTATCCCAAAACTTCTGTGGTTTGTCCACATGACTTTTGGCATACTGCAGTCGACTCTTCTTATTCTTTGGAGACAGCAAGGGGGTGCGCCTGGGAGTTCTGGCATGGAGGCCTTCATTACGCAGTGTGCGCCGTATTGTCTGAGCTGAAACTTCAGTACCCACATCTGACAAATCTTTTCTCAGTTCCTCAGCAGTCACACGGGGACTTTTCTCCACTCTACGCTTCAGGTAGCGCACAGCAGTCGAAGTCAGCATCTTCTTTCTGCCACGACCAGGTAGCGTTTCAACAGTGCCCTTTGCCTTGAATTTGCGAATGATGCTTCCTATGGTCTCTCTTGGTATGTTTAACATCTTTGCAATCTTCTTATAGCCATTGCCCTTCCTGTGAAGAGTAATCCCCTCTTCTCTTGTCTTCCTGGACCATTCTCTTGACTTCACCATGTTTGTAACCACACCAGTAAATGTCTAGAAGGAGCTGAGTATCGCAGTCATTTTAAAGCTGCCTAATTGGTGCTTATTATGCTTTATTGCTGCTCCGTGACATCCACAGGTGTTTTCAATACCTGATTGAAAACACTTGAATGAACCTCATTTCTTCAGAGTGGTAGTCTTTAAGGGGTTGAATAATTGTGTCAATGAAGAATTCACAAAAGAAACATTTACTACTGTATTACAAAACCAATTGATGTCATTTTAGTTGCATATGGTTCTCTAATAAGTCCTTGTAGGATTTCATTCTGAATACAATTACAAATGTACACTAAATTCCCTAAAACCCTTTACAGCATTGGGGGTTGAATAATTTTGAACACAACTGTATCTGCCTCTTCCTCTTTCTTGCTGCTCACCAGTGCAGGTCAATCATTCTAGAGCTCTCTCTCCTTTCATTTCCTCTTTTATTGTAATATCCCGTTTTGCATACTTTTGGAGCCCTATCACCTGGTGTGAGCTAAAACGCCAACGCTACATGAAAAACCGCAAGCCTCTAAAATGTAGTGCTTGACGATCCACCAGCAGATCGCGTTGTTCGTGGTTGTCATTCATTAGTGCATGCAAGGGAAACGCTAAGACCCGGGTTGAAACCAAGTGCTAATATGGTTGTGTACAGGATAGAACAGTTTTTTTCCAGTGTAGAGTGCCGGGCCATACTTATCCCCTGCCCTCACAAGCTTGTATAAGTATGAACACATCCAGCTCAGAGCCCTCACACCCCTGCATTATTAAAATCCTCCAAGGTGGCCGTATCATCCATGTTTATATGCACCCATATACTGTATTAATTAAGGCTGAAGGGCATTGCATGATAAATGCCACCCAACAGCATGTAGAATCATTACAATGCACAATGCATTTAATAGATCCAAAAGGAAGGCCAGGTGAGCGACAATAATTTCCCTGCTACAGCATAAATAATAATACATGTTTCAGGGCAAGACTTATCCATGTTCCGAACCCTAATACTCAACCGCTTACATACTATGAATAACCCCCAGCATAAAATGTTTAGAATTAACTAATATATTAGATTTAGGACACATGTCAATAAAGGATACATTTATAATAGAGCCTACTGCAACAGCAGCGACATTGCTGACCAGATCCATTACTATGGTTTATGGAGCCAAGAGAACACCTGCGCTGCATCCCTTTCAATTGCCTGTTAATTGCCTGTTAATTGCCTGTTAATTTGGTGCAAAGACCTTTTTTGTTTTTTTATTTTCCTTTTCTGCTCCTTTCCATCAGTTAACACCAGGGTTGAGCAGTAGTTAATTTTTTGCGATTAGCGTACGTGTAGAAATTAGCGCGGGGACCAAACGATCTGCTGGTTACAGTAGCGCCAGTGATCTCTAGTGCTCCCCATGTTAAGTATAGGACGCTGTAAGTACAGTAAACTCATGCTACGAATTGCAAATTACCGC
This sequence comes from Leptobrachium leishanense, assembly GCA_009667805.1. Taxonomy (NCBI): domain Eukaryota; kingdom Metazoa; phylum Chordata; class Amphibia; order Anura; family Megophryidae; genus Leptobrachium; species Leptobrachium leishanense. The sequence goes on from CM019065.1 coordinate 75,095,930, forward strand.
GCTAAGTGATTTTCTCCATTTGTAGCGAGAGACAAACGATCTGTTGATAAGGCGCTAGACTGAGTTTACCCGGTGCTAGCGTGAAAACATGCTGACGCTAGGGTTAGCTCACACCAGGTAATAGTGCCCTTGGTTTCTCCGAACTATCCTTTCGGGCTTTTTCCTTTGGTAGACTTTCATTCTTACCTTTCTGGGTTTGGGCGCCCGGTTAATCTTCCCGGGTACCCTCTCTCCCTCCTGCTCATCTCCCTTCACTTTCTTCTCTTTCTTCCCCTCACCAAGTGAGTTTTGACGTCTTCCTACTTTGAATTGCTCACGTTTATGGTTGAGCTGAGTCAAAATTATGTCAGCATGCAATTTCTATGGAGTTGGCTGTTTGGACGGATGTTAGACCAGATGGCTGCAGCAATGTGTCCGGAGGAGGAACAAGGAGATATACAGGTCCATTCAAAGAAAGGTGAAACTCAGGAGAATGACTAGAGAAGTGAAAATTCTAGGTCAAAATAGTCAAATCAGAAAAATTCTCCCATTTATCTCACTTTCCAAATTGGCTATTTGGTTTAGATTGTTCTCTTCTCCTGCCAGTTCTCCTGGTTTTCACCGTTCTCTGAATAACCCTGTACACCTCACGTAGTTAGAAGTAAAATTCTGCACGGTAATGAGACGTTAGACTCATAAGGCACTCTGGACCAAGAGTCCTGACCAGGTAAAGTCCAAAAAGAAAGCATGGAGGCTAGGAACAGTTCATCCTGGATGCACTAGTGACTGGCATGATTTTTTTACAATATGAGCAGTACAGCAAAGAAAGCATTTAAAGATACATCCCTTCATCAAATTGCCCAGCTGACTGGTAATGATTCTCAGTGAAAAGGCATTGATTCAAATATGTAATTGATGCACATGCACTAATTTTGCTATTTTGCTGCGACTGTATATTTAGCCACACAGAGGTATTCCGGTGACATACAGCTCCTCTTGGCAAGTTTACTGATTTAAATAGAGGCAAGATATGAAAAGTGAAAAAAAGATTAGTAAAGGAGGATGGGGTTCCCTAAATAGGCATCCGAGACCATACTTAGCTGGCCTTATAGAAAAGCATAGTCAACGGCACATTACTAAAATATTGAACCAATATTGTCATATTTAACTCGTAAGTGACTGCAATTGCTTGAGAAAACATTGTGGACTGCATTACATTCTTGGTGCTAACGTTAGCGCTCACCTGAGTGAGTATTAACGTTAGCCCTTGTAGCCAGAGCACATTACAATCCAAACGCTAATGGGTTAAGAAACCCGTTAGCGTTTGGTATCTTGCGCTTTTCAGCGCGAGGTTACTGTACTTTTTGCGCTCCCCATGTTAAGTATAGGGAGTGCAGAGTTAAATTGCGTTAGTATTACAATGTAGTAACGCAAATTAATGTCCGGCTGCGGTTAGCAAAAAGTTAACCACAGCCTGGACTTGGTGCTAACGGATTCTGCTGGTGCAGAATCCGTCAGCTACAGCAGAAACCCCCCCCCCCCCGAAATAAATCATATACTCACCTTCTATCGCGCGCGAGGACCACGGCTCCAACCGCCTCCTCTGTCCAGCGGGAGCAGGGAGAGACTGGGGGAAAAAGTCCACCAGTCTCCCCTGCGGATCACTACACCGACCTGCCAGATCCATGAGGCGAGATCCGACAGGTCATGTGACCGGCGCTGTCTGCTTCAATGGAGTCTTATGGACTCCGTAGAGTAGATGCTCGCGGCGGCGCTTAGAGCTGCCATGCGTATCCTGGGGCTTATCCCTTGGTAGCAATAAATTTAAGCACCTGCATTGTAATATTGCGCTAAAACGGGGGCGCTAGGGAGAAACCTGCAGGCACAGGTTTTTCTCCTTTGCGCCCCCGTTTTAGCTCGATCATTGTACTGTAGCTCTGTATAAATTATGCTGCAATATGAAACGACAATAAATCGATGATTTAAATGCTCTGTCCCAATCCGCAATCTGATCATCTAATTGGCTGATGTGACGAGTAGTCTTCCTCTATCCTGTTTCTTAGCTACATTAGTAATGTTTATTATCCTCTCGTCTGGATAATTGAGAAAGTCAATCCGATCAATACGGCCAGCCATTAGAGTATAAATTATGTATAAATATTGCTCATCTATTCAAAGGAAAGTGGACAGATATGTAAGATAATAACACAACAGCTACAGTAATATCACAGGACAAAATATTTTGCTAGCAGTACATGGTGTTTTCTATCAAAAAGTAAACACTGATAAATCTTTGCCATCGAAGGATTCCAGAACATTGAATTAATCATGAATTTAAACTGTATCCATGTACAACTGCTAAACAAGTTCGGGTAGCTTTAAAAGCTCTCTTTTTATCTCTCAATGTCCATTTTAAAAAAATGTTAACCCGTTCCTGGCAGATCCAGGGTGGTTCTAAGGAACATTACCCACACAATAAAGAGAATCTGTGTAACATATTTATTTCCTGTATTAATCTGTATATTTCTGTTTTTGTTTTAAAATATCTTGCAGTTTGTTACTTTATTTCTGTACCTAGTGTGAAAAATTCAATGTTCTCGAAAACAAGAGAAATCTCAATGCGTCGTTCCTGGTTAAATACTTCACAGATAAATAATACACAGAAATGTCTCCAATGTATATGTTCACTGTAGGCAAGTCCTATTTCAAAGGCAGCGGCAGCTCCCTCTGCTGACCAAAAATTGCTACTAGATGTCCATTACAACTTACAGGGTTATTCAAAGAGATCTGATTTGCTGGAGAAAGGTAACTGAACGCTGAAATTCAGTGTTCGGTTACCTTTCCTGGCCATCCGGCTATTCAGAGAGCAGGCAATTCGCCAAATCTTGGCGAATTGCCTGCACATACGGTGCCTGTTCGAGGGCAGTGAAATCCCCATAGAGAAGCACTGCTTCGGCTATTCAGAGAACACAAACCAGCAGTGAAAGGTTCCCGAAATGCCCTGCCATTCGGTGGTTTAATTTGGCAGATTTATTCACGCGAATCCCATAGGATTCAATGTTAAAAATATTCCCGTTTTAATCCAATATCTAATAAACCGTTCATTATAAAATTCTGCAGTAAAAAGTCTCTTTATTTTTATTTTAAGCATTTTTTGGGATATTTTTGCCAAAAAATTTTTGCTGATTTTTTTTTTTAAACGTTTGTTCTTTTTCTATAACAGCCCTTTTTATTATCATTCATTGGACCTCATATGTAAATTTCAGACATTTTCGCTCAGTAGTTTGTTTGCAAACAGCGTTTTACTTTTCAAACATTCAAGCGGACTGTTTTTTTTTTCTTCACCTCCTTCGTCTGCGGTGTCGGCTTTTTCCGGCGGCTGCACTGCGTGTGATCGGCTCCTGCTTGTGTTTTTCCGGCGTTTCGGTGGGTTAATTCAGATGTTTTTGCGGGTTTCGGTGTGCATGCGCCCTCTTTTTGCGGTGAGTTTTCGGCGGGTTTGCGGCGACTTTTCCCTGCATTTCGGCGTCCCTGTGGTGCTTGCTGTATGCACCGCAGGGTCGCCGAAATGGGATTGCCAAATCGTACCAAATTGAAGAGAACGAAAAGTCACCGAACGTGCGGTGGCTTTTCGATTCTCTTCGAATAACCCTGTTAGACTCCATGTTTCCTAGAAGGAAAAAACAGAACGCACAGTTTTCTCAATTCCGTTGCATTGCTTCGGACTTAGCCCACATTGAGTATACTCGATAACAGGTATAAGTTTAAGATCGAGTATACTCAATCATGGTTGTGAAGGGGTTAATAAAAATATCTTACTCATTCTTTGCCTTATCAAAATTCTTCTTGCTCAATAGTTCTAGATCATCAATATACAACAAAATGCTAAAGATAATATTCAGCAATGGTTAAAAAGGATTTGAGTAATAACAGAGGAGACATGCAGCTCATACTCCCTAAAAATACTTCAGAGCATATGTATTTGAGTCAATTTGTACTAAATTTAAAATAAACCTGTAAGATAAATTAGTATATATATATATACATATATATATAATAAATATTCATGTTATGAATCAGTGTGCTCAAAACTAGGACACGTTTTTAACTTCTGCTATGAGTTCTTATTTTTTTCATACTGTGACACCTGTTTGTCCTTATTATTATTATCAGCACTCAGTAATAGGTTTGTTAATATGGAGTCAGCTTTTTCTACAGCACCTTGTCAGTCACATAGAAATCAGAGTGATAGCGTAAAAGTAAAGAAATTTAAGATAGCATAGAAGATGTGGATAGCGCTGCTTGGATGAGCTTGAAATACACAGGCTGTTGGATGGCCTTTGACGGCACACAAAAACATAGAGGAACATGTCACTTGTATGTGATAAATGATGCACGTTTCCCTCTTAACTTAGTCCATCAGTTTTTAGCAATTAACTCCTTCACTATCAAGTCGTTTTCCATAAAACCACTATCAGAAGCCAGTGAGCTTATTGAAAACTACTTTCTATTAACCAAACTGTAACAGTATTATTTATACATACCTTCTTACGCAGAAATATAATACAGTAAGGTCAATGACAGGCAGAGGGCTCCACCTTGTGGTCAAATTTTGCTACTGCAGCCTGTGTCCATGAAACACATGCAGAAAGGCGTCAGTGACACGGAGAGCAGTTCTGTGAGTTGTAGCACATCGCCCGAATGTCTTTTATGCTGCAGCTTTAAAAACATGTTCTGCAGACCATATGCAATCAATTTTCATTTGCAATAAATGAAAATTCCTCTGCTTTCATGAAGAAAAAGTCTAGATCGAGTATACTTGATCTCGGGGCACGTACAGGTGCTTCTGAAGATCGACTATACTCAATAGTGGTATTGAAGAGGTTAATGTTGTTGTAAAGATATGAAAATTATATCTCAACAATGCACATATTGCAGGTTTCATGTAATAGAAAACATACTCAACATAGGGCCCTTTCACCTCCTTAAAGGTAATGCTAGCGGTCACGTTAGCGCTAGTTTAAAAGAGGTAATAGCGCGCCGCACAGGTCACTTCCGATTCGCTAACGGGTTAAAAAACCTGTTAGTGAATTGGTATTAGCGGTTTATATCGCAAGCTTACTGTATTTTGCGCTCCCTAAACTTAACAAAGTGCAAGCAGAGATTATCTAGCATTAGTCCTAACGCTAGTAACATAGAGCTGTCAGTAACTGAAAGGTTAACACCAGCTCAGAACTGGTGCTAACGGAATCCGCTTCTGCAGAATCAGTTAGCAGCAGCTGAAAAGCCCCCCAAAAATCAAATACTCACCTCTCATCCCACGGCGGGAACTGCATCCTGATTCGCCACTTCTGGCTGCTGGGAGCAGAGTGAGACTGGCGGAAAAAAGTCCCCAGTCTCCCTCTGCGATCCTGCCAGTCACGTGACCCTGCAGGAGAAGCCGTCATGGACTCCATAGACAGGATGTTTGGGACGACGCGTTAGCGCTGCCCAAAGCATTCCCGAACTTAGCGGCTGCTACGGTGCAGGCTGCTGGACTCAGCCCCGTAATCTAAAGTTAAAACCGGGATGGTAAGGGGAAATTAGCGATCTCTACTTTTTCTCCTTAGCATCCTGGTTTTAGCGAGGGGCAGCTGATATTGTCCATAAGGTATAAAGTACTGTGACAGAGACACTTCATGATAGAGGCGGACATGCAGTAATTTTAATTTCACGTTGATACCTTAAAATTCAGTGTGATAGTAAAAAAAATAGAGCCTTGTCCCCAGCCTTCAATTAGGACGCATGAGCGTGATAAGAAAGCCGCGTTAAATGGGAATTAGCGTTAAATTTCTCGATAGTTTCACTTAATAACTTAATAATCACCTTTATTTTCAGGATTATTGACCCCTCTGTTCCTCTCTGACAGACGGGGAATTAGTCACACTACTAAACGCCATAATGAATATACAAATTGAGCTTATTTCATCTGCAAGTAATGCACAAAATATATTCAAGGTCAATACGGCAAACAGTCAAGTGACCTTTTTTACAAACCACTTTGCAGACACCGGCTCATGCTTTTACAGACTTCATTCCATAAAGATTTCCTTTTAAGAAATTGAACAAACCATTTGATCTGCCAGGAGAAAACTCATGCTTTTTGGTAATTTATTCAGCTACAATATGTTACTTTAAAGGTCGTGACCGGACGACCCTCATCACTGCCAGTCTAGATTTGTTTCTTAAAAATTCTTTCTGAAAAACAATGTTCAGCTATTAAAAACACATATATATATGTCACGGGATGGCCCAGCACCCTCAGCCAGGGGCGGCGCGCAGTGACAGTGGTGACATGGACACTTGGGTGTGGTGGCACGCACCCCGTTTTACCAGTATTTTAGTTAGATGTGATTATTGTGTGGTGTAATAAAGTGTTCCCCGTTGGTTATGGTGTAATGTATTTTTCCCTTTGTTTGCCTTGCTCGCCGCCATTTTCCGATTCTTGTGGCGCAGTTGGAATTTCGATTCGGAAAATGGCCGATCCGAACCATCCGGTTCGGATCGCAAAATGGCCGATTCGGACCATCCGGTCCGAATTGGCGACTCCCTGAAGGATGGTGGCCAATGGGTCCCGGGAGGGCGGGCAAGGAGTCCCATTGTATTCTAATTATAATGAGAAGTAATAAAAGTCTGTAATGTAAACAATAAAGGCAGTTCCTGCAGTACATTCAGCTGTGTCTGGTGTGGCTTGATTCTCCGCCGTATTTCGGATCTGAGTGTCCCCCGCGGCCTCAGGATACGGTGCCCATCCGATCCGAATCGAGCGCGCTGACCCTGCATCGAGCATCAGGGCAGCGGCGCTACATCCGAAGATTCGATCGGGGAAATTCAGAGATCCGAACCGAAGGGCGCGGCCGCGTACCGCGCTTCGGTATTGCGAGGGATTGCGGTGCGATCCGAATCCCTCGCCCATCCCGGCAGATCCGAAGATTCACCCAGCCTCGATCCGATCCGAAGAGTCTTCCACCTGGATCCGAAGATTCATTCAGCCCTGGTCCGATCCGAAAAGTCGTTCCTCGAGATCCGAAAAGTTACCCGCACCGCGATCGGAAACGTTTCCCGCAAGATCCGAAACGTTTCCCACATCGAACCGAAGATTCCTCCGCGGCTGGCAGATCCGATCTCCACGGACGTCCCACACCCGCAAGGTCAGTGAACCAGCTGCTCGGGACGCTGAGTGCCGTATGGCTCAGTGGTCGGGCTGGTTCTAGGCAGGGGTCCCCTCCACCGCCCGCTAACCCTTCCCCAGGGTCACGCCAGGCCGCACGAGACGCCGAGTGCGCGTCACTCGGTAGTCGGGCCAGCGGTAAGCGAAGGGGTCACGCAGATTGAGCACACCCGCAGGCGGAACAACATCCCATTCCGTCATACTGGTGGCAGCGGTGGGATCGCTCTCTGCAGACCCCTAGGAGACCTACGCCATGGCGGTGTACAACCCCTACAACCGGGACACCCTGCGTGGGATGTTGGAGAACCGGGGAGGAACGCCGGGTAACAAGAAACGGAAGACGCTGATCAAGGAGCTGACCAGGATGGATCAGGACGAGGCGACGACGCCCGTCCCCAGCCCTGTCTACGCAGAGGTGGAGGAAGGCGCTGATCTCAGAGAGGTGCGGCGCCGGATCGCCCTGCTGGAGATGCCCCGACGACAGAGGACCGATGTGAGGATACGGAAGTTCTACCGGGGAGTTGAGCTGGAGAAGGAACGCCAGCACCAGCTGCGGTTGGCGGAGCTCCGCGGAGCAGAAACTGATTACAATGACCCCGAACCCTACCCCGTGGAACCCTGGGTCGAGACTCACAGCTCGTCTGGAGCTTCACCCTGGGAATCCACCACCCCCAGTGACGACGCTTGCGGGACTCTCAGCTTGCCTGGAGCCTGTACGGAGGACGTCACTCATCCCAGCGACCCTCAGATGGAGACTCACAGCTCGCCTGGAGCTGCATCTGAGGACGCCACCTTCCCCACTGAGGAGCGGTGCTCCTGCGCTGGCACCTACGCCGACGTGAAGGTCGTGCTGGCCAGAGAGCTGCAGGAGGGCCTGGAGCAGGACCAGGAGTCCACAGAGGAGCTGTGGTACGAGGCCCTGGACCATGAGCGGGACTGCCATGACGTGGACATTCTCCGACGACGCCGACGTCTACCGGGAGCAGTACGCTGTGCGAGCAGCGTTCCTGCAGGACCGGGCCCCAGAAGGGTGGGAGGACGAGCTCTGGAGTTTGGTGCAGGAGGAGGTCGCACTGGACGCCGCGTACCGCGCGCTCCGGTGGCTAACTGCCGCTCCGGCAGTACGGCCGTTGGGAGGCAGTTCCGTTGCAGGGCCTCGCTACGGAGGCACAGGACTGCTCTACGAGGGCATGGCCGCCGACCCCGATTTTGGAGAAGAGACCGAGGAACGGATGGAGGACATCCTGGAGCGGCGGGAATTGGAAATCCCGTCAGACAGCAGGGACTCAGTGTTTGAGGAGCTGGAGTCCCTGGCTGAGCGAGAGTGGGAGCTCGAGGTGGCTTATCGGAGACTGTTGGACGGCGTTCCGCAGTCGAGCCTGAGCTCCCCGTGGTGGGACGGGTCGGCGGAGGAAGTCGACAGTCCCCAGGTTTGGGACCTATGGGAAGCCGAGGCGGACTCATGGGTGCCCGTGGGGGGTCGTCTGAGGAAGTTACCCCCCTCACCCCGCAAGAGGACAGGGTGGCCGAGGCCACGGGTCCAGCGGGGGAGGAGACGGATGGTTCCCCCGGGATGGGTTGTGCGCAACCGTCAATTGCCCCGGGGGGTGAAGTGACCATCCTTCCCCAAGGAGATCTCCAACCAGCGGAAGAGCTGGCTACGGGGCAGAGTGCCGCTGGCCTCTGCCCATTGCCCAAAGGCTGCCAGGAGGGGCAGACCGATGGTTCCCCCGGGATGGGTTGTGCGCAACCCTTGGTTGTCCCGGGGGGTGAAGCAACCATCCTTCCCCAAGGAGATCTCCAACCAGCGGAGAGCTGGCTACGGGGCAGAGTGCTGCTGGCCTCTGCCCATTGCCCAAAGTCTGCCAGGAGGGGCAGACCGATGGTTCCCCCGGGATGGGTTGTGCGCAACCCTTGTTGTCCCGGGGGGTGAAGCAGCCATCCTTCGCCAAGGAATCTCCCACGCAGAAGAGCTGGCTACGGGGCAGAGTGCTGCTGGCCTCTGCCCACTGCCCAAAATCTGCCAGGAGGGGCAGACAGATGGTTCCCCCGGGATGGGTTGTGCGCAACCTTGTTGTCCCGGGGGGTGAAGCACCATCCTTCGCCAGGGAGATCTCTCACCAGCGGAAGAGCTGGCTACGGGGCAGAGCGCCGCTGGCCTGCCCACTACTCAAAGTTTGCCCGGAGGAGCAGACGGATGGTTCCCCCGGGACGGGTTGTGCGCAACCATTGATCGCCGGGGGGTGAAGAAACCATCCTCCCGCAGGGAGATCCTCGCCCAGCTGATGAGCTGGCTACGGGGCAGAGCGCCGCTGGCCTCTGCCCATCCCTCTCAGTTTGCCTCGAGGGGCAGCGCGAGGATGACCCTGTACGACTGCCGCGGCAGCGGTTCAGTCCCCTCGTCGGCGGCCAGGGAGAGCAGCCGGGTTTGACCTCGTTTGTCCTCCCGGTTGCCGTTTCCGTACCCGGTCAACCAGCAGAAGAGCTGACGCCAGGGCAGAGAGCCGCTGGCCTCTGCCCGTTCCGCCCAATTCGCCCCGAGGGGCAGAGCGTGGATGACCCTGGGCGACTGCTGTTGCATTCTGTGATTCTCCCTTCCAGCTGGCTGGAGGAGCAGCCAGGTCTGGCTCTTGTGGTTCCTTCAGTTGCCGTGTCCGTACCTGGCCCTCCAGTGGAAGAGCTGGCAACGGGGCAGAGCGCCGCTGGCCTCTGCCCATTTTTGCAACCTTTGGGCTCGGGAGCCTTACCCCGCCACGGTCCTGTCCCACGGCTGACCTGGGCACCTGGGGCGTGTGCAGTTAGCACCCGGGTTCCCCAGGTGAGTGACAATCCTGGGGGGGGCACCGGAGGCCCTCCGGCCCAGAGGCATGTCTTCTCGCCCAGCCGGGGACACCCTCAGGACATGGGGTCCCGACCAGGCTGGCACGGCCGCAAGGCCAAATGGAGAGGCCTGGTGACCCGGCCTCCCCAGACTGACTATGGGCCTGGGAGCACCGACTTCCCGGTATGACCCGGTGGGGTCAGACCAGGTGCGTCGAACTGGGGGAGGGGGAGGAGTGTCACGGGATGGCCCAGCACCTCAGCCAGGGGCGGCGCGCAGTGACAGTGGTGACATGGACACTTGGTGTGGTGGCACGCACCCCGTTTTACCAGTATTTTTAGTTAGATGTGATTATTGTGTGGTGTAATAAAGTGTTCCCCGTTGGTTATGGTGTAATGTATTTTTCCCTTTGTTTGCCTTGCTCGCCGCCATTTTCCGATTCTTGTGGCGCAGTTGGAATTTCGATTCGGAAAATGGCCGATCCGAACCATCCGGTTCGGATCGCAAAATGGCCGATTCGGACCATCCGGTCCGAATTGGCGACTCCCTGAAGGATGGTGGCCAATGGGTCCCGGGAGGGCGGGCAAGGAGTCCCATTGTATTCTAATTATAATGAGAAGTAATAAAAGTCTGTAATGTAAACAATAAAGGCAGTTCCTGCAGTACATTCAGCTGTGTCTGGTGTGGCTTGATTCTCCGCCGTATTTCGGATCTGAGTGTCCCCCGCGGCCTCAGGATACGGTGCCCATCCGATCCGAATCGAGCGCGCTGACCCTGCATCGAGCATCAGGGCAGCGGCGCTACATCCGAAGATTCGATCGGGGAAATTCAGAGATCCGAACCGAAGGGCGCGGCCGCGTACCGCGCTTCGGTATTGCGAGGGATTGCGGTGCGATCCGAATCCCTCGCCCATCCCGGCAGATCCGAAGATTCACCCAGCCTCGATCCGATCCGAGAGTCTTCCACCTGGATCCGAAGATTCATTCAGCCTGGTCCGATCCGAAAAGTCGTTCCTCGAGATCCGAAAAGTTACCCGCACCGCGATCGGAAACGTTTCCCGCAAGATCCGAAACGTTTCCCACATCGAACCGAAGATTCCTCCGCGGCTGGCAGATCCGATCTCCACGGACGTCCCACACCGCAAGGTCAGTGAACCAGCTGCTCGGGACGCTGAGTGCCGTATGGCTCAGTGGTCGGGCTGGTTCTAGGCAGGGGTCCCCTCCACCGCCCGCTAACCCTTCCCCAGGGTCACGCCAGGCCGCACGAGACGCCGAGTGCGCGTCACTCGGTAGTCGGGCCAGCGGTAAGCGAAGGGGTCACGCAGATTGAGCACACCCGCAGGCGGAACAACATCCCATTCCGTCATAATATATATATGTACATACACTGAGGGCTCTATTACACTCCTTGCGCAAAAATGCTCGCGCAGCGTTAAACGTTAACGCGTTTAAATTAACGGTGGTATTACAATCCGAGCGCATTTTTTCATCCGTATATATCGCGCATAAAAAATACGCACGAAAATGTGCGCAAATTAACGCTGCGCGCAGAAATCGGTGGGCAGACTGTTTTTTCACGCGATTCAGCCAATCAGAATTAAGAACCACAATTGTCTCCTGTTCAGTTTTTGCGCCTGTCAAAATCAATCTGAGTATACTGTATATGCTGCTGCAATAATAAAAACACGCACAACTTCTCAATTTTATTGTTTGGGTATGTGTAGAATGTGTAACTATACTGTCCTGTATTTATTTTTTCGTGCTGGTGTATTTGTTTTCGTCCAGGACGTTCAGATTTGCAGTTACCACCAGCGTTTCAAAGAAGTTAAAATTAGACGTTAACGGGCAGTTTTTCCTCTCGCGTTAATGCGTTTTCGCGCACGCGCAAAATTGTGCATGAACAGTGTAATAGGGCCCTGGGTGGCCAATTATTATGACCACCTGACTTTTTTAGGCAAATTAGCTATAATTTCGCGCTGAAGTTGCTAGAGGGCCAGAGCATTATAAATAGGGAAGCAGGTTGTTTACCACAACAGTAGTTGTGATTATTTTCTGAAGATATGGGTAAACAACACAATTTAACAGCCTTTGAACGTGGGATGATTGTTGGCGCTCGGAGCCGTGGAGCGAGTATCCGCAAAACAGCAGAATTTGTTAAATGTTCAAAAGCAGCTGTTGTTAAAGTGTTTAAAGACTGGACTGTCAGACGAAAATCTGGGTCTGAACGTGCGAATTGTGGCCGTCAGCGACTAGTCAATGTTAGGGCAGAACGGAGAGTGGCAAGACCGGTACAAGACAACAGAAGGGCAACAGTGCATCAAATTACTGCAGATCTTAATCAGGGATCCTCTCAAATGATCTCTGAACTAGTGATGAGCCGAACACCCCCGTGTTCAGTTCGCATTCGAACTCCAACAATTTCAAAAGTTCGAGTTCGAACTCAATGCAAGTCAATGGGACCCGAACGTTCGATTTTTAGAGTGCCCTCCAAGAGGGCATATATGCAAGATATTTGCCATAAAAGGTGTATGGGGGTCCGGGTAGTGCCCTGGGGTACAGGAAACAAGGACAAAAAGTTTAAAAAAAAAATGTTTTTAAAGGAACAGTGAGTTTTCCATGAAATAAAGGTTAAAAATAAAAATGAAAAATTCCTTCAAATATCATGCCTAGGAGGTCCCCATAACCTGCCCGTGAAGTGGCAGATTTGTAGGATGTATGGAATCATTTAAAAACAAAATAATGACATTTCAAATGACGGTAAACGGTTTTCCTTTAATCTATTCATAAACAACTGCTTGGGGCGTCAGCCTGTATGAAAATAGGAGACGTTTTAGGTTACACAGAACAAGTTTAGTGATTTTTTTGGGCTAAATTATGGTGAAACTTATGCAGGCTTTGGATGAAAGTAACAATAGGTGCTTTCAAATTGGGCCTTTAGTGTCGGCAACAGTGCCGTCACACCGCAACCCCTCTGTGGTATTGTGGAAGAGTGCAGGGTTGGACCCTGTGGTCAAATATTAAAATGATATGAATCTGGTACAGGCGTCAGTGCACCCAAATATTGTGCCTTTGGTGGCAGCAAGTGCCTTCACACCGTAACCCCTCTGTGGTATTGTGGAAGAGTGCAGCGGTGGACCCTGCGGTCCAATATTAAAATGATATGAATCTGGTATAGGCGTCAGTGGCAGTGCACCAAAATATTGTGCCTTTGGTGGCAGCAAGTGCCTTCACACCGTAACCCCTCTGTGGTATTGTAGAAGAGTGCAGCGGTGGACCCTGTGGTCCAATATTAAAATGATATGAATCTGGTATAGGCATCAGTGGCAGTGCACCCAAATATTGTGCCTTTGGTGGCAGCAAGTGCCTTCACACCGTAACCCCTCTGTGATATTGTGGAAGAGTGCATCGGTGGACCCTGCGGTCCAATATTAAAATGATATGAATCTGGTATAGGCGTCAGTGGCAGTGCACCCAAATATTGTGCCTTTGGTGGCAGCAAGTGCCTTCACACCGTAACCCCTCTGTGGTATTGTGGAAGACTGCACGGTTGGACCCTGCGGTCCAATATTAAAATGATATGAATCTGGTATAGGCGTCAGTGGCAGTGCACCCAAATATTGTGCCTTTGGTGGCAGCCTTCACACCGTAACCCCTCTGAGGTATTGTGGAAGAGTGCAGTGGTGGAGGTTTTGGTAATGCAGAAGCGATCCCCGATCTATTCAGTTACATCAGCAGCTATAACAAAACCGGGTCAGCAATGTTTAGGCACTTGTACTGCGCTACTGTATATAGTGAGAATCGGCGCACACCAGTAGCAACAGGAAGCAAACAGAACAGGCAGGGAATACACAGAGAGAATAGTCAAATGGCAGGCAAAGTCGGCAACAGATCGGGTCCTCAGAACAAGCAGGGTCAGTAACAAGTATGCAAACTGATTCGGTAAGCTAGCGATGCGGGAATAAAGGCTGAGACACACTGAGCGTGTAGCGCCGCACAGCGTAGCGAAGCGAAGAGAAGCAAACATTTTGCAGGCTTGACTTCACTCCACTCCACCTCGCAGCGTGTCTACACTGCTTTACATTTGCTTCTCACCGCACTGGACAGGAATCCACTAACTAAATTAAAATGTACACAAAAAAACGTTTTATTTTCACAAAGCACATGTTATATAGGCAAAAAAAAGTTTATAACTGAATAAAATACATCAAAAATTACTGTTAATTTAATAGTATAAAAATATAAAAAAAAGTAACCCCTGATCATATATATTATAGGGACACAGAGCGCTGTGTATAGAGTAGGGATGCATTGATACCACACACAGACATATATGTATATATCAACACGCAGACCTATATATACGTATATATCAACACGCAGATATATATATATATATATACACCCACCCACAGACCTCAGACCATATATACACATACGCACATGGGGGGTGGCATGTGGACAATCTCAACTAAATGTGCCCCCCCCCCCATTTGGCTGATCCCTCCAGAAGAAATGTTGAACCCGACAGAGCAGAAAATATATATATTATTCTCTGCTCTATCGGGATCAACACTTCTTCTGGAGATATCAGCCAAATGTGGGGGGGGGGGGTAATTAGTTGCCAAAATGTGTGTGTAATACAAGTCTGGATATATATATTTATAAGAATATAGATATATATTTTATCTATATATATATCATACCTGCTCTTACCTTCCCCTATAAATTTGCTAAAAATATACACACAAAAAAAACAAACCACTGCCTGAGACCCTGCGTAGCCCACATGCCACCCCCCTCTACCTGGCTGAATGTATCTAATATATATATTATTAAATACATTCAGCAAGGTAGAGAAAGAAAAAAACTGTTCGCCATACACTGCATCGTATGGGATATGGAAGCCGAAGGCCTGTTCGAACACCTTTGCTGCCTGCAGATAAAACGTCTCCAATTTGCATTGGACAGTCGAGCATTGGAAAAAAGTCATGTGGTCCGATGAATCACGTTTCCAGCGGCATCAGGCATCATGCAGATTGCAGAGTGAGAATTTGGCGGAAACAGCATTAAAGCATGCACCCCACATGCATGAGTACAATCCTTCAAGCTGATGTGGGCAGTATTATGGTTTGGGGTCCTTAAATTCGTGTGGAACAATGTCTGAATAGCACAACATACCAAAGCATCGTTGCTGATCAAGTTCATCCTATCATGTTGATGGCATATCCCAATGGAGATTGGCTTCTTCCAACAAGACAATGCAACCTCATGCCACGGTGCTCACATTGTGCAGGAGTGGTTTCAAGAACATGAGGGAGAATTTACCTTGCTTAGGTGGCCCCCACAATCACCAGATCTAAATCCAATTGAGCATTTGTGGGACCATCAAATCTCTCAGAACTGGACAGTGCTATCCATCAGGCATGGTGTCAGATTCCTCACATCACCTTTCAACATCTCGTGGAGTCCATGCCAAGAAGAATCGCTGCAGTATTCTGGCAAAAAGGTGGCCCAACGAAGTACTGATGGGGTGGTCATAATAATCCGATATATATATATATATTTATATATATAGTTCTACAGTTGATCTATATGAAATTTTTAGTTTCAATCCTCAATGAGACTTGAGAAAAATCACGGAACTATTACTATGGAAATAACACTAGTTCATGGTCGATGGCGCACTAGAAATGATGTTGCTTTAATTAAAAATTTTCAAAAATTATTTAGCTGCACTGCATTATTATTTAGCTGCAAAAAATTTTGATTGCTCCCGTGATTGACCCTTTTCAGATATTATCGCTTTATAGGATTAGGGTTAGGGCTAGGGTTATGGATACTATCTGTGTTTATCATAAACATAAAAATTATATTTAAAATGTAAATCCTTCTGGTTTTATTTTTTACTTTTGTTGCAAAAGTGGTGTTTGCTTTAGGGTTACATTTTGGGGTTATCCCCAGAGTGGAGACCCACTACTGCAGGCCATTTATACTATTGCTCTTCTAAGGATCCTCACAAACCTTGTGATGTAATTCATTCTTAGGGGCTTTTCACACTTTTGCTCACCCCTAACCCTAAACTCGAACATTTTGCTTCATTTTTGCTTCATCTATAGGTAACAGATTCTGCTCCTTTTATTTTGACGTAAACAGTAACATACACATTTAGTGACATACATATATTAATCCATTCTCAGATACATTTGCAAACTTATCCCTGGAGGTTCCTTGGGACAACAAATAAGGACAGGTGGCTTATGTCCCCCTTCCCTCACCAGTACACCTCAGAAATGCTTAGTGACTAGGGATGAGCCGAACACCTCTGTGTTCAGTTCGTATCCGAACAGCCGAACGGTCGAAATGTTCGAATACGAACTCGAACACAATGCAAACCAATGGGGGCCAAACACGCAAAATGTGTTCGCAGTTCTCCTAAATGTACTGGTGGCTGCCGGTACATTTAGGAGACCTGTGGCTGCGGCCCCCAGCCCCCGTAACTCACCTGTCCTGCAGCTGTCCCGGGCTCCTTTTCCCCGGTCCGTCAGCTCCTCCGATCCGTCTGGCCGCGGCTCCTCTCTGCCCCATATCTTCATGCTGAATGATCTGATTGGGCAAAGTCCTGCGCCTGACCTGGACTTTGCCTAATGGGCAAAGTCCAGGTCAGGTGCAGGACTTTGCCCAATCAGAGCTCAGCATGAAGATGAGGCATGGGCCAGAGCTTTAACCAAGCTCTGATTGGTTAAAGTCTTGCACTGACTTTAACCAATCAGAGCTTGGTTAATGCTCATCTTCATGCTGAGCTCTGAATGGGCAAAGTCCTGCACCTGACCTGGACTTTTCCCAATCAGGGCTCAATATTGAATTAGCCGCATTTTTTATTATGGAATATCCGCGGTCGAACAAACCGCGAACATCCCATAATGTTCGGCGTTCGCCGAACACTCGAACGGCCAATGTTCGATTCTAACTCACGTTCGAATCGAACTGAACGCTCATCCCTATTAGTGACAGATGTTTGGCTGGAGTTACCTGGAGGCCCAGTCGATAGATAGAAGAGCAACTCCAACATTTTCCTGTTTGCCACCTGAAACATGGGGGAGCATGTTCCTCTTTACTCCCACGCTGATCATGGCCCGACGTTCGCGCACAAAATGCATGTTAATGTCTATCGCGAGATACCCTGCGTGAACCCTGCACGAGCGAAAGTTCGTGCACCCATCCCATACTTAACATTGTGAGCGCAAATGCGTTCGTGCGTTGGTACGAGGATGGTATTACAATCGATGCGCAAATTTTTACGAACGACGTTTGCGCGCATAATTTTAACGTCTTTTTTTTTTTGTATTTGAAGTTTTTTATTTTGGAAAGAGTCATCTTAACAACATACGATAAAGAAATAAATGGCCTCGCAGGGCCAAGAACCGTCAGCATAAAAAACACAGCATTGTATAACAAATAATGAAGCCATCTAATGGTAGTCATATAGTAGTAATAATAAACATCCCCTAATAGGGGGGTCTCCTCTTATGAACATGCGATAAATAAAAGCAAAGCCATCTAATGGTAGTCATGTAGTAGTAATAATAAACATCCCCTAATAGGGGGGTCTCCTCTTATAAACATGCGATAAATAAAAGCACGTCGTGATAAATCTAAAACAATAGGCAGTATGAAGTCAGCAAATAAGTACTCAAAAAAAAAAAAAAAAAATTTAAAAGGAAAAGGGGGGGGGGGGTTGGGGATATGGCAAAGGCCAGAATTGTGCCTGCCCTGGCAAGTACCCGGGCGGTCTAGAAGACCTCCGGGAGGCCAAGGGGGTAAAATGGCACCCGGCCCGGGCACTCAGGGGCAAACCGGGCACCAGGCCACGTTTGCATCCCGAGTTATCCCGGAGTAGCCAAATTAAGCAAAGAGAAAAAAAAAAAAAAAAAGGGGGGGGAAACTTCCCCAGTGGGAGAACTCGGCACAAAATGGGGAGAAAAAAGATCAGAAAAGTCCCGAAAAACAGCTAAAGGAGAAGAGTAAAATAAAAAGCAAAGAAGGAAGACACATCAGCCAGCATCTCGGAACGGGGATTCTTGCATCGCAGGTAGGGCAGCGCCGGGCAGGCCAGGATTCTCAGCACGTAGAGGCCCTCCGAGTATGGGCAAAGCTCCCAGCTCCAGCAGCGGCCAAATCGCAACACTGTGACAGCATGTTTCGCTTGCATCGTTGGTGAAAGTCACTAGCAACTCTGTTCCAGAGGATGGGGTAAGATTCCAAGGTCGCGGCCACCTCTCAGCTGATGGGACAGAGAGCTCTCTGTCCCTCGAGCACTGAACAGATTCCTCTGCTTCACCTTTGTGCTTGAGAACCCACCGCTCCGCTTCGACCAGCCGGTCAACATGCCTGGGCGGCTCAATCATCTCAGGCCTCCGATAGGGATCCATCGCAACCGGAGCAGCAGGAGCTGGCATCTGTCTGGGCACACAGGGTGTCCCTGCTCCTCCATCCCAGTGGTTCAAAAGTATACTTTGGGTCTCAGAGTCCTGCGTTAGCGTCCCAGCCGGGACGCTGATGTCAGCACAATTCCCTGCAGCAGTAGAGGGACAGGTCTCTGCTGGGCACCGGATCTCATCTTGTCCCAGGCTCCTCTCTCCCCAGCCGCTCTGCAGCGTATGCATCATCTGGCGCCAGAATCCTCTGGTGACCGGGCCGTCCGAGTCCTGCCCCGCCAACAGCTGCAAACAGGCCTCCAGGCCTGTGAGAAAGGCATCAGTACCTCCATAGGGGGCAGGGAATCCGTCCAGCCGGCCGCCTGCAGGTCCATTCGTCGCTCTCACCAAACGGTCGCCCATGGCAGGCAGGAGACGGGGGCCCTCCGTCTCCATAGCCCCCAATGCGTGCCCAAGCTGGGTCGAGTCAGCTAGTACGGGGGAAACAGGAGCCAGGACGAAGGCCTCAAGATGGCCGCCGGCACTTCTCTCCAGCCACAGATCTGCGCAGCAAAGGGTGTCTCAGGTCCGGAGGGGGGGACAAAACGGCCTCCGGACAGCTCGGTTCCGATGGCCAGCCAGTTCAGGTCCCCACCTCGAAAAAACACTGCTTAAAAAGTAATTAATAGAACCTTAAGGGCAGCAGACGTGTGGAGCTCCACCAAGACACGTCCGCTCCCGTTGATGGCCGGCCACGCCCCCCCATTTTAACGTCTTTTAAAAGCTGGTGGTAACGGCAAATCTGAACGTCCTGGCCGAAATGAAATACACCAGCACGAAAAAAAAAAATACAGCACAGTATAGTTACACATTCTACACATACCCAAACAATAAAATTGAGAGGTTTTGCGTGGTTTTATTCTTGCTGCAGCATATATACTCAGATTGATTTTGACAAGCGCAAGAACTTAATGGGAGACAATTGTGGTTCTTAATTCTGAATGGCTGAATCGTGTGAAAAAACAGTCTGCTCACCGACTTCTGCGCGCAGCATTAATTTGTGTGCGTTTTCATGCGTATTTTTTACTCGTGATATTTTCGGACGGACGAAACGATGCGCTCAGATCGTAATACCAGCGTTAAAAAAAAAAAATTGCGCTGCACGTACGAATTTGCGTGGAGAATGTAATAGAGCCCTAAGAGTGTGTATTAGCAGGCTGATACCACAAATCTATTTACTGAGGAGAATGTCTTCTGCAAGTCAAAAAATCAATAAATTTATACATTTTCTGTAAATTTTGACCAGGGCTATCTTTTACCGATATAGTCTTTTAAAGCAGTGGTTCCCAACCGCTGTCCTCCGGACCCCCTAACATGCCAGTTTTTAAGGATCACCTTGGGGAAATGCAGACTGAATCCTGCAATCACTGAGCAGCAAATCATATCACCTGTGCTGTGCTTCACATACAGTATCTGGAAAACATGACCTGTTAGGGGGACCTGAAGACCGCAGTTGCGAACCACTGCTTTAAAGCAACTGGACACTGGATCACAAAGAGTTACAGTGTCCGCAGGTGTCAGAAATTTAATTGTGCATTTCAAAACATATTAAAAAGTCTATTTTTAAAGCAAATGAATTAAAATCTTTCATAGCTTATAACATATAGATAACATATAAGATAATGTTTGTCAAATTGTTGCCTGGGAGGTTTTATGCTTAAAGGGCCACTGCCACCAAAAATGAAAAGTGCTTATGTTGCTGATATCTTACATGTGCTCTGTTTTTCTCATTTATTTTTAGTGAAGATATTTTACGCTTTATGTGTCACTGGGTGCATTCTGTAATCTTTTGTGTTGTAAACTGCCCCACATAGTGGGCCATATTACCTTGTTGCCCCCGCTAAAGTTAACACTCAGCTGTGTGAGCGTTAACGTTAGCTTTTGTGGCCCTAGCGCGGGAGGACCATATTAAAATCCGAATGCTAATGAGTTAAAAAAAACATTAGCGATTCGGATCATGCGCTCCCTTACTGTACTTTGCGCTCCCTATGCTTAACATGGGGAGCACAAAGATTTAATTAGCGTTAGGATTACAAAGTCCTGTGCTAATTAAGCTAAATGCTAATTACGCCAAGCTGCTGTTAAATCAAAAGTTACCCGCTTCTGCGGAACCGCCAGCACCAGCTGAAAAAATTATCAATAAACACATACTCCCCTTCCATCCTGCGAGGAGAACAGCGGTTCGATCTGCTTCTTCTTGCCACCGGGAGCAGAGAAAGACTGGGGAAAAAAGTCATCCTGTCTCCCTCTGCGAATCACGTCACCGACCTGCCGGATCTCGCGAGGCGAGATCCTGCAGGTCATGTGTACGGCAGCGGAAGGCTCAATGGAGCCCTATAGACTCCATGGAGGGGATGCTCCTGGCGGCGCTTAGCACTGCAGCGAGCATCCTGAGGCTTAGCGTCATGTTACGGTGCAGGCTGCTGGTTTAGCGCCTGTACCATAATATTACGCTAAAACGGGGACACTAAGGAGAAGCCTGCAGGCATTTTCGCGCTGTGATCGTAATATAGCCCAGTATCTTTACATAATTTGGTCCTCACTCTGTGGCAATGGCTATAGAATGGAATCTATAGGTCGAACACAGACTCCTATCATTGTATTGTGAGGGGTGTATTCAAAGGACATCACCAGGGGGTAGATTAGAAGTCTTTTAAACTCCCTGTCATATCTCATTCAGCTGCCATCTCTTATTTTGAGTAGCATACACCACACAATAGCCTTATCTAAACATTCCCTCCTCCACCTCATTAACTGTTAAATACTGTATCAGAAAGCACAGTCACAAAAGCAAAAGTCACCATTCGATTTTGGTAAATGTTGCATAATGGGGAAAAATGCACAAAATGGAAACCAGAGATAAAAAACACAATTTTATTTTTCCTTTTTACATGCAATTACTTCAGAAAAATAAAAAAAACAGCAGCATGTGTTTTATAAGGTGGTTTTGTTTGTAACGCACAAGTAACCTAGTTACAGCTTATGTAAGTGGTAGTGTCCCTTTAACACGTCGCCCAGTACCAAGGGTTGGGAAATTCTTTAGTCTGTCAAATCTAGACAAGAAAGTCATCCATCCTCTGTTTGTCACTTACATTACATCTATGTGATACATCATCTATTTAAGTCTTAATTGAAGCTGTTTTGACCTTGGACAAAAGTATATCAATGTATCGTTTCCTTTCATATTATCTTCACTTTTCATCTCTAATAATAATCATAATAATAGCCTAAAAGTAAAAGCAATATACACTTATCCAACTGATGTTTGTATCCATTTTTCCAAAGAAGAATAGAAATTGTGTTTATTTTAAATAGGGTTTGTTAATATTGTTTAATGAAACTGATTGTACAGTGGCAAACTAATAATGAAGAAATATGTCCAGCTCATTTGATATGTGCCAGAGTTTCTTGGTTTTTGGAGATATTGCGAGGAGGACATGGCCAATGCAGGTGATACCTTTATTATGATTATTATTATTATTCTTTATTTATAAAGTGCCAGCATATTCCGCAGCGCTGTACAATAAGCACAGTATAGACAGGGTTACAATACATTGAACATCATTTGACAAACAGTACAGGAGGAGATGAGGGCCCTATTCCCGTAGGAACTCACAATCTAGGAGGGTTGGGGTTGGAAACAGGAGGAGAGGACTGTAAGGTGAGAGTGATTGATGGTTGCGTCAGTGAGTTGGGTGGTAGGCTTCCCTAAATAGGAACGTTTTAAGGGAGCGTTTGAAGGAAGAGAAGTTAGGGGAAAGTCTGACAGTACGAGAAAGAGCGTTCCAGAGAGTGGGGGCTGCGCGTGAGAAATCCTGCAGTCTATCATGGGAAGAGGTGATGCGGGGAGAAGCTAGGCACAGGTCACTGTTTGACCTTAGGGAGCGGGCTGGGGTGTATTTGGTGATTAGTGAGGACAGGTAGTGGGGAGCTGAGTTAGTGAGGGTTTTGTAGGTAAGGATAAGGATTTTGAACATTAAAGAATGTCTGCACTGTCCTGTATTTTACAGTGCAGACATTTGGTATTCGCCAATGAAGCAGCGGGTGGAGCATCCTTTTGTTGCTACATATTCTGATGTCATCAGGTTGCTTCACTGTGGCAATTCTGTTCGTTCCTTTATTGACCGGATACATTTCCTAATTTCTCTGTTGCTCAACTAGCTTGATATTTACGACTTGTGATCCTGTCTGTGAGCTCTGACTTCAGCTTTCTTTCCCTTATCCCCCTCACAACCAAGTAATTTTTTTCTGAAAACCAATGTCAGGAACCAAAATATGCCTCTCACTAATTATACAGTAAAAATATCATTGCAAATATTTACAATGTATTTTTTCATTAGTATGCCTATTTGTCAGGCAGACATCGCCATCTGCTGGCCAGAAAGGGCTACTGCAGCTGGGGCACCATGCTGGATCAGCTGGGGTTCTGTGTTTTATAACCAGCGTCCCAGCTGTTCAAACTGTTTTAGCATCTCAGCTGTTGTGCCTGAGGTGCAAAAACTAAATTGCACCTTCTGGAGACTATATGCAAATGCATTTAATTTGCAATTAACAGTATGCTTTTGCACTGCTCCATAATTAGACCAAATTGAGTATACTCAATGTCAGGGCACCAGCAGGTTCCTTTGAAGATCGAGTTCACTCTATTTTGGTAGTGAAGGTGTTACATTTTGGATTGTCCTATTCTGCTATGATGCTTGGTCTGTGTTTCTGCACTGGGTTCAATTACAAATCCAGTAACACTTACAGGGTTATTAAAAAAGCTCCGAATTGCTTGAGAAAGGTAACCGAACGCTGAAAATCAGCGTTCGGTTACCTTTCCTGGCCATTTGGCTATCCAGAGAGCAGGCAATTCGCCAAATCCTGGCAAATTGCCTGAACATACGGTGCCTGTTCGGTGCCTGTTCAAGGGCAGTGAAATCGCCATGAAAATGCACTGCTTCGGCTATTTAGAGAACACAAACCAGCAGTGAAAGGTTCCCCTAATGCCCTGCCATTCGGTGGTTTAATTCGGCAAGTTAATTCAGGAGAATCCCATAGACTTCAATGTTAAAAATATTCCCGTTTTAATTCAATATCTAATAAACCGTTCATTATAAAATTCTGCAGTAAAGAGTCTCTTTATTTACAGATTTTTTTAGGATATTTTAAACATTTTTCAGATTTATTTTTTTTAAAAGTCGGATTTTTTTTTTTTTAAGTTTACTTATTTTTTCTGTAACAACCCTCTTTATTATCATTCCCTGGACCTCATATGCAAATTTCAGACATTTTCGCTCAGTAGTTTCTTTGCAAACAGAGTTTCATTTTCACAGATTCACACAAACTATTTTGCTAATTTATTCACCTCCCTCGCCTGCGGTCTCAGCTGCTTCGGCTGCTTCGGCTGTGTTCGGTTCCTGCTCGGGCTTGGTTTTCGGCAGGTTAATCCAGATGTTTTTGTGGCTTTTCTGCGTGCATTCGGTGGGTTTTGCGGTTAGTTTTCGTCGGGTTTGCGGCAGCCTTTCCCTGCAATTCGGGGACCCTGTGGTGCTTGCTGAATACATCGCAGGGTCACCGAAATGGGATCGGCAAAAGGAACCGAATTGAAGAGAACAAAAAGTCACCGAACGTGCGGTGACTTTTCGAATCTCTTTGAATTACCCGGTTAGGATTTTGTGACAAAGTAACATTGGTATGATCTATAAGTATCGGCTATAGAAATGTTACGCAAGGTGTTGGCAGGCAGTGCATGGCAGACCAATGGCAGCTTTGGAATTTGGAACATTATCATATTTTATGTACAGAATTCTGTCACCATAAAACATACATGTTTTCTGAGTACATTGCATTGAATAAGATTGACTTCTGTACATTTTTCCCAAATATGGATATTTTTTGTCTGTAAAGTATGATGCCAGACTGTCTGTAGACTAAAGCTTTGCCCTTGACAAACCACACAGAATATTACTATGCCCTTGAAATGGTACATACCCTCTTGCCTTTGTGTTGTATTTATACACCTGATATGTACCGACCAATTCCGTATTTATTTAAATCACTTAAGTCACAGGAGTATGTGTCGCTCATGTAATAGAGGCATGAGTCACTTCTCCGACCAGGCATTTAGAATGTGATCTAAAGAAAACCTGACCTAGTTTAGGAATCCTACGTGCCATTTATTTACAGGTTGGCATTGGGGATCCTGAGATTTAACATCATTTATCTCATTAGTGTCCCAGCTATTCATATTGTGTATCAATATTTAATACACAACCATGCCTTTTTAGATTTAGTGTAAAATAAGCCCATTCCCTTTACCTTTGTCACAAAAATAGATTTTCACTATTTTGGTGAGTTTTTATTTTTTTTTACACTTTTATAATTAACTAACAAGAGGGATGACATAAAAATGGAAATGTTCAAGGTTATAAGATGCTGAACATGGCATACTGTGTTAGAGTCTGTGGGTACTCAGGTCATAAAACAATGCTAACATGAACAAAATAAGTGACTTCCCTTTATAATTGTAATTATACTTATAAGTAAAAAGGGAGGAGGTACATGTCACGTTTCCACTAGTTCTAGCCATGCCGCCTGGTGGTGAGAGGGATCCAGGCCAGCTCATCCTTAAGTCAAGCCAGTCCACCCTGTGCCGCTTCTGGATTTCCCTGCTGCTGTTCTGGCCTGGAATCACATGGTCTGCCCTGTCCCTATAAATATGCAAGCAGCACAGAAGCTCCTTGCTCTTGGATGGGTCTAGCTCCTGAGGGTTCCTGTTCCTGAAGGGTCTCTTGATCCTGAGGGTCTGCTTCCTGTGTTCTTGTATTGGTAATCCTGTGTATGATCTCTGCTATTCCTGACTACCTGCTCTGTGTATGATCTTGGCTTGTATTTCTGACTACACTCTTGTTTATCCCTGTATGCTATTCTGGTTCCTGATTCCTGGCTTTTCTGACTTCCCTCTCTGATATCTGATCTTGGCTTGTCTGACATACTCTCCTGGCTCTTGATCCTTTGGCTCTGATTCTGACAATTCTATTGTATGTTTCTTGTGTCCTGTATTCCTGTTCTGTGTATCACCCAGTAGCATTATATTAATTTAGTTTAGAGGCCATTGCAAGGACCTCTTCCCAGTTCAGGGTTCCCTGTGTTGCTGCTGTGTGGGAGAATATTGTCTTGTTGTATCCTGTTTAGCCCTCGCCCTTCCTATTCTCCAGTTTCTGTGTTATTTCTTGTGAGGTTCCCTTTCCATAGACAGAAGGCCATAGAAGGACCTTATTCTAGAGTTAGGAATCCCTTTAGTGTTCTCTGTGTTTTCCTTGTTCTCCTGCCATTCTTGTTACAGTTGTTCTGATTTATATCTTGTCCAGTATCTGTGTGCTGTGGTCTGTGTCTAAGCAGCCAGCAGCTAACCTACCTCAAGGGCTGAACATCCAGTACAAAAGGCCCACCTTGGCTCACGCCGGGTGCCACCGTGACAGTACAACAGTGTGAGATGAATACAAAATGTAAAAGAGGGGGAGAGGGACACATCAGAAGGAGGGTTGAAGTGTTGGAAATTGGTGAGCTATACTTAATTTATGAATGCAAACCAAGGGCTCTATATTGAGAGATACATGTTGGTGTGATCAGAAGGGGGGGCACTCTGTGCTTCCTGCTGCCTGATTATGTTTAATTTTAGCTATCCATGAAAGGATTGATGGGTTGGAGGGTCAGTGCTCCTCCTGAGGATTGGGTTCAGGGGATATTTAAAGGGAAAAAAGTGCCAGCAGGGATATTCAAAGAGGTCATCGTAGAATAAGCAGCGTATGCAGAATGTGTCATGATAATGTTAGCAGAGATAAATGTTCATCCTCCACAAAAAACAGCGCTATGATGACCCTTATACTTAGAAATTTGATCTCATATCTGGCACCTTCAGGATAAAACCATAGCATTCATATGTGTGTGTGATCATATAAGTATAAAATTGCATAATCAACCTTTTGTAGTAATATTCTGTACCCATATTCTCAATATTCTTCCCTTGATTTGTTTTCAATGTGGGACCAATTTGTTCCTGTGATGGTGTTATATATTTTCTATATTACTCTAAAATCTGAGGATATCTCGTGGATCTGGTTTATTCAGTCTCGGCCATGAGTGTCAGAATGATAAATCAATGTGAGCCAAAGAGATAATTTTATCACAACCTGCTCTGCCAAAGCATCCTTGAAAATGTCTTTGGGAAGCTGTGTATGTTTATATTGGTTTCTGTTGCTAGAACAAGATATACTGATGGTGATCTTATCGTAGATGAGTGGTCAGTACATTTTTCATCACATTTCCACAGTACGTTGCTGAAAATTCTTCACTTCTAGTCCCAGTCTCAATGTGGAAAGAATTGGATAGGAGGGCAGATCATTTAACATAGACCCTAAATTTGGTTCAAGGAGAGTAAATTAAGGCTCACCAGTCATACTACCAACATGGCAACAGCATATTGGAGATAACTTTGGCCCAGCATTGATGTCAGGATAGCACCTGGCGTATTACATGGTGGGACCCAAGTTCAGGGGGTCTGAGCCCCATGTGCAAGGATGTAACGGTGATACCTCTGGGTAGACAGATATCTGGAGATCAAGGCGTAGTGTAAGGGGGTAATCCAGAGAATGGTCAGAAGTAGATTCGTAGTCAAGGGGCTGGTACAGGGTGGTAGTCAGTTGGCAAGCAGAGTCTGGTACACGGTAAACCAGGAGTATCACAGCAGTAGGTCTGAACATACACAGGTGAATGTGCTGGTTTGGAATGAGGGCAGCACTTTACAAGTACGTGCCCACATGCAGGTAATGTTCTTTCACATAAGCAGGCATGGATCCTGACAATTGGCATCAATCAGAGCTGCTGATATTTACATGTCGGGAAATCCGTAGACCTGGCTTATAGGAACTTGAGAGGAATGGGTTTGACACACCTAACTCTTCAGCTCTAGGCCCATGAAGCCATTAATTCAACACTGATC
The DNA here is from genome assembly GCA_009667805.1 of Leptobrachium leishanense. Lineage (NCBI taxonomy): Eukaryota > Metazoa > Chordata > Amphibia > Anura > Megophryidae > Leptobrachium > Leptobrachium leishanense. The sequence goes on from CM019065.1 coordinate 75,123,396, forward strand.
TTAACCCCTTAAGGGCCGCTGACGTACCCTGTACGTCCTGTCCTCGGGTCTCCCTTAGACCCGCGGACGTACAGGGTACGTCAGCGGCGCCAAATCCCCCTCCCGCCCGATACTCACCTCCCTCGTCGGATCCCACGGCGATCTGGCAGGGAGGAAGCCTGCCCATAAGATTTACATGGGCAGGCGAGGCTGATGACGTTGCCACGCTGCGTGGTGACGTTATCAGAAGGTGCCCACATGTGTTTCAATGGAGGGGAGGGGGGGCTCCTTCGGAGCCCTCTATCTCCCCAACCATTGAAGCTAGGGAGATGCCATTTGCACCGCTGGAGAGGGGAGAGCCTCCCCTTTCCAGCGGTGTATGGCATTAACCATTTCGCCGCCGGATCACGTTGCGGCGCCAATTGGCGCCAAAATGTGATTCAAACCTGGAGGGGGGCTGACATCTTGGATGTCAGCCAAGCCTCCAGGTCCCCCCCACCCACTGACAACCTCACCATATGTGTGAGGATGTCAGTGGGCCAGTTAACCTTCTAGCTGCCATGTAGAGATAAGGGGATCCTAAGGATCCCTTTATCTCCCGATCCATGGCAGCTAGATGGTCATATTTGCCATCATTTGAAAGGCCTGATTATGGCCTTTCAAATGATACCAAACATGACCAGGTTTGGTTTTAAAACAAAATGTAAAAAAAAAATTAAATAAAAAAAAATAATAAAAAAATTAAATAAAATAAAAAAATGTTTTTTTTAAAAAAGTTTTTTTTGTCTGGGGGGAGTTTACTTAAATAGGACCTAGGCTGTCATCTAAAAATAATTAGCACAAAATGGTCAGAATGAGTGCAGCGCACATAGGTGAACTGGCTCAGCAGTGAAAGGGTTAAAAGGTAAAAACATGTAAAAATTGGGTATTTCTATTCTCGGGATAAAATTTGGAAACTATTTAGCCGGGGTCTTTATTGGTGGTTATAGCTTTAGGGGATTAAATTATGAAAAAGTGTGTTTTTACCATTTTTTTCATCATATTTCATATTGTTTTTATATTAAATTATTGGATATGATGGAAATAATGGTATTTCTAGAAAGTCCATTTAATGGCGGGAAAAAGGGTGTATAATATGTGTGGGTTGAATAAACGAGTAAGAGGAAAATTTGACCTAAACCCTAACAGCGCAGAAACGTAAAAACAGCAGCGGTCACTAAAGGACGGATTTGTGTAAAACCGCCCGGTCACTAAGGGGTTAAATTAACCCTTTCCATGCGGAGGACGTGCTCAGCGCATCCTGCCGCATGGCCACTTCACTGCGGAGGACGCACTGAGCGCATCCTCCCTTAGCAGCGGCGATCGGCCGGGATTCTGGCCGATCGCGGCGGCCCCCCGGTGCGGGCTGACATCATCGATGTCAGCCCAGCCTCCGGGACCCCGGCGGGCACAATAGACGTCATCGCACATGCGATGCGGCGGCTGTCTTTAACCCCTAGGGGGCTGGATCGCGATATGGCACTAACATGTGCCGTATCGCGGTCCCCTCCCGGAGCTGGCCGACATCTTGGATGTCGGCCAAGCTTCCGGGCTATCCCCCTATTGACTGGCGTCATCCGCATAGCGCGATGGCGCCAGTCCCGCAATTAACCCCTTGCTGCCACCTGTGGTGGAGATAGGGGGTTCCAATGAACCCCCTGTCTCCCGATCCGTGACAGCTAGGGGTTAATGTTTGATATAATTGGAACGGCCAGAGCATGGCCTTTTCAATGATACCAAACATGACCATGTACAGTTTAAAAAAAAAAAGATTTTTTTTGTTTTGTTTTATTAATGCAGCAATATTGTTCCCATTTCAATTATAATGTGAACAATGATGCTGCATTAACGATTTTTTCTATGGGGGGGTGTTTGCCAAAAAACACGTAATTTCCCCCCAAAAAAAGTAACGATTCCCCGTTTCTAATTTTTTTAACAAGCGCAACCCATAGAAAATATAACCGCAAACACTCGCATGTTAAAATGTGAAAAAAAAACACTTTACACGTTGTAAATGATTGAAAATTCTAATTTTATTGCATTTTATGTTATAATATACAGGCAGGACATAACGTATACATATAATAATGATATATTATGAATCTGCTGAGTCTCCCGGAAAGAACGATATATAATATGTCTGGGTCAATTAATAAAATGTGACTTCAAATTGCATTTAACATGATGAGCGAAACCGGCAAAAATTAGCTCAGCACAGAGGTGTGAAAAGGCTCAGCAGCAAAAGGGTTAATACTTTTTTTGAAAAAATAAATCAAAAGTGCATTAGTGAATGACACCTATGAATGACTTTTTATAAACTTTAAGCTAGGTCAATCAACTTGATATTGAGATCCATAGTATACATATGCGTAGGCATCTGCTAATAGGAGATATTTCATAAATACCAGATTATTATCCTTCATTTAAAAAGCGCAGCAGAATCTGCAGTGCTTTAAAAGATTATTTTTTTACACGGGGTTAATGTATTAGAGTGCCACACATGGATGATATGGCCTGATTCAAGGGGACCCTGATCCCTGTTCTTACAACTTACATTCCATATGAGAATGTTATATGTATTATGAGGTAGTTGCATCAGTGGCGTCACTAGGGTTGGTGTCACCCGGTGCGGTAATTTATGGTGTCACCCCCCCCCCGTAGTTTTACGGTTTATTTTTTTAACTACTCTTACTCATAAATCAATACTCCCATATAACACTAAATGCTCATACATGGCGCACATTACTGTGAGGTGTTTTGCTGTGGAGCTCTGTGATATGCTCACACACAAATTTTGGCTAATCTGTTCAGAGACACCAGCAGCGAAATGCCCTGATGTCCAGTGGTTTCATTCGGCAGGTTTATTCAGGCGAACGCCATAGGTTTCAATGTTAAAAATATTCCCGTTTTTAACCAATATCTCATAAACCGTTTATTCCTTTAGACAGCAAATGGTGCAGCGCCACACAACATGCATCCACCACCAGGGTGCCCAGATAGCCAATCTCAGGATATAGTGGTTTCCCCTATACCATTACACACAATAATGAAAACAATAACCTGGATCGGCGCAAATACTGCTCTCTGGGATCCTGGATCCTCGCATATATATATATAAAGGAGAAAAATAACAATAGTGCAACACTGTTTGGTAAAATATACTGTGAATGTAAGTGATGAACACCCCCACTTACAAGTGTAGAGCCGTGCACTGGCTCTAAGTGGGTCCAGACATGTGGGTAATTGTCTTCAATTTCTTAGGTGACCCCACCTTACAGCAAGATTTTCTCTTTTTCTTTGTTCGAGGTTTGGACAGTGGAAAGGATAACAGGAAGAGAGAATCCTTGTGTAGGTCCACAAATGAAAGGTCACAATTATATGTACAGTAGGAATTGTACTCACATTTTGTGGAGCTCACCTAGCTCATGGATATAGGCCCATAGGTTTTTTTTTTTTGGGGTGGGAGAAAAACCCAGATGAAAAACCACCAATGTTTGCAGGATTCAATGAAGCAGGAATCAGGATTGGAGATGAGAAAAATTGTGGTTTATTAAAATATAGTTAAAATTGCCTCCAGGAGGCTTCATTCCTGCTTCATTGAATCCTGCAAACATTGGTGGTTTTCATCTGGGTTTTTCTCCCACCCCAAAAAAAAAAAAACCTATGGGCCTATATCCATGAGCTAGGTGAGCTCCACAAAATGTGAGTACAATTCCTACTGTACATATAATTGTGACCTTTCATTTGTGGACCTACACAAGGATTCTCTCTTCCTGTTATCCTTTCCACTGTCCAAACCTCGAACAAAGAAAAAGAGAAAATCTTGCTGTAAGGTGGGGGTCACCTAAGAAATTGAAGACAATTACCCACATGTCTGGACCCACTTAGAGCCAGTGCACGGCTCTACACTTGTAAGTGGGGGTGTTCATCACTTACATTCACAGTATATTTTACCAAACAGTGTTGCACTATTGTTATTTTTCTCCTTTATATATATATATGCGAGGATCCAGGATCCCAGAGAGCAGTATTTGCGCCGATCCAGGTTATTGTTTTCGTTTATTCCTTTAATCTGTAATAAAAAGTCTCTTTTATTTTTAGATTTATTTTTTTTTGTATCTTTTAGGCATTTCTGAAAAAAATATATATATTTTTTTTCCTAATAGCGGTCTTTCTTTTCTCTGTAACAGACCTTTTTATTATCATTCATAGGACCTTATATGTTAATTCCAGACATTTTCGTTCAGTAGTTTTTTTAAAAACAGCGGGCGACGGGTTTGCGGCGGCATTCGGTGGCTGATTCCCTGCACTTCAGGGACCCTGCGGTGAATTCACCGGGGAAATTTGATTCCCCAAAGGGGAACAACAGAAAACTGAAATGTCAGCGTAATTTCGGTGCTCTGTGAATATCCCCTTTAGTAGTGTTTTTTTTTGCCGCCCCCTGGAAAGTGCCAGCCTAGGCCTTGCCTACCCAGGACATATTTGAAAATGAGAGACATCTCAATGGTAAAATATTTTTGTGTAAAAAATTTTTTATTTGTTTCTAGGGTGTCACCCTAGGGGGTGGTGTCTCCCGGTGCGGGCCATCCCCCACCCCCCTTGTGACGCCTCTGAGTTGCATCCATATCGTTTGGTGTCGCAAGTGTCCTTGGGTCTTCAGAATGGGATCTGAGTCTGCTTTCCATGATTGTAGAGCAATGACATAATGGTGTAGTTGAAACTGTTTCTCCATGGTTGTAAAGTCAAGACTTGCACGTTCGGTGACTTTTCGTTCTCTTCGGTCCATTTTGCCGATACCATTTTGGCGACCCTGCGGTGTATTCAGCAAGCACCACAGGGTCCCCGAATTGCAGCGAAAGGTCGCCGCAAACCCGCCGAAAACTAACCGCAAAACCCGGCGAATGCACGCCGAAAACCCGCAAAAACATCTGGATTAACCCACCGAAAACGCCGGAAAAACCTGAGCAGGAGCAGATCACACACAGCGCAGCCGCCGGAAAAAGCCGACACCGCAGACGAATGCAGTGAATAAATTAGGAAAACCGTTTGCTTGAATGTTTGAAAAGTGAAACGCTGTTTGCACAGAAACTACTGAGCGAAAATGTCTGAAATTTACATATGAGGTCCAGGGAATGATAATAAAAAGGGTTGTTACAGAAAAAATAAGTAAAGTTAAAAAAAGAAATCTGAATTTTATTTTAAAAAAAATCACAAAAAATGCTTAAAATATCCTAAAAAAATCTATAAATAAAGAGACTCTTTACTGCAGAATTTTATAATCAACGGTTTATTAGATATTGAATTAAAACGAGAATGTTTTTAACATTGAAGCCTATGGAATTCGCCTGAATAAACCTGCCGAATTAAACCACCGAATGACAGCCCATTTCTGGAACCTTTCACTGCTGGTTTGTGTTCTCTGAATAGCCGAAGCATTGCTATGGGGATTTCACTGCCCTCGAACAGGCACCGTATGTGCAGGCAATTTGCCAAGATTTGGTGAATTGCCTGCTCTCTGGATAGCCGAATGGCCAAGAAAGGTAACCGAACGCTGATTTTCAGCGTTCGGTTCCCTTTCGGCAGCCATTCGAATCTCTTTGAATAACCCTGTTGCTTCTCTGTGATTGTGGTGGAGGGATGTGTTGATTGGACATACTGTTTGGGATATGAAATTCCTTCTTTACGATCGAAGAGTGGAGGCATTACCACTGAGCTACAAAGCTGATGTTGTGTGGTGGGCAACCATGTACCAGATCACATTAATTAGGAATTCTATAGGTCAGTTGGTTACCAATGCTTTAATTGCAAATAATAATTACTTAATTCAACCTTAAACATAAAAGACGGTGTCTGGAAGGGTGCTGATGCCTATATTCATCAGCTCAATATCTGATATATTAATATTGAAAGGTTGTTGAATTACTTTGTAATGGTTTAAGGAGAAACAAAAGCAGAGCAAAAGCAAGGACAGAGTCTGTATATATATATATATATATTTCACTGTAAATGGCATTATCCTTAAATTACTTGTGTTTCTGTTGTCCTTGCAGATAAGAGGCTTTTGCCAGGCAATGCTCTGAAGAATTGCTGTTGTGAAGAATAGGACAGCTCTGTTTATCTTAATCCTTCTTGTGATGTAAATCAGAACAAGCAAACTCTGCCGCTTCAGCTTTACTAGTTTATAGTTCTGAATGGTGTAAAACTTTTCATTGAGAGGGCATTTGTCCTTATTAAACTACAATCTTTAAATTGCCTATTAAATATGATGATAATACAGTTTTTTTAACTGTAAAAGCTACTTTTTTCAAAGCATATGAACTCACACCACTTTTTAATCTACAACATTTTTGATACGGCATTATGATAAATTTTGGCAATTTAAAACTAGGATAATGTGTGTGCGAGTTGTGGTGTTGTGGGGTAATTTAAGGCAATTTACTGAAAGATTTTAAACACTGTGGGCCCTATTACACTCCTCGCGCACAATTTTGCGCATGCGCAAAAACGCGTTTCCCTTCGCGCTGAATGTCCTATTACAACGTTCGCGCACAAAATGTGCGTTAACGTCTAACGCGAGTTACCCTGCGCGAACCCTGCACGAGCGCAAGTTCGTGCGCGCATCCCATACTTAACATTGTGAGCGCAAATGCGTTTGTGCGCTGGTACGCGGAGGGTATTACAATCGATGCGCAAATTTTTACGAACGACGTTTGCGCGCATAATTTTAACGTCTTTTAAAAGCTGGTGGTAACTGCAAATCTGAACGTTCTGGCCGAAACCAAACAGGAAAAAAAAATACAGAACAGTATAGTTACACATTCTACACATACCCAAACAATAAAATAGTCAGGTTGTGCGTGTTTTTATTATTGCTGCAGCATATATACTCAGATTGATTTTGGCAGGCGCAAAAACTTAATGGGAGACCATTGTGGTTCTTAATTCAGATTGCCCACCGATTTCTACACGCAGCGTTAATTTGCGCGCGTTTTCAATTGTATTTTTTACGCGCAATATTTTTTTATGAACGAAAAAATGCGCTCGATTGTAATACCACCGTTAATTTACGCTCGTTAACATTTGACGCTGCGCCCAAAAAAAATTGCGCTGACAATGTAAAAGAGCTCTATATACAGTATTGAATAACCCAGTAATAACACCCTGATAAACAGTTAAACTGTGGATCCTTCAGTTAGTATTGGAATAATAGTTTAAAAGCAAGCATCTTATAGCAAAATGCTCCGTTATGGATTAAGCTATGCCCCTTTAATCAGCCAGAGTGTACAATGGACATTGCACATTATGATATCAGGACAAATAAAAGAACATTTCTAGCTTTACTCTTCTATAAATCCCACTGTAGTAACCAGAAAATAAATTAGTTTTCTTCTCTTTTTTTATTCCAATTCTTTGATTTTCCTCCATGAAACATTTTGATGTTCCTGTTTGCGCACAGTTATGGTGATCAGTAAGTACTCAGAAATGTTATCAGTTCCTGACTATTTTTTTAATCTTGAAGACAGTGATAATGACATTTATTAGTATTTATCAGATGCTAACTTGGAAAACAATCTCCTAATCTTTGCAAAACATGGAAACAGCCTCAAAATGTCAAGCAAAGAATATGATTAAAGCCTCTAACAAGATGGAACCTTTTATCTGAATAAATGTACTACTAGGATACATTTCCTTAATAAGCATTATTACATGGAATGGAAGAGGATTTATTAAATTACAATCCACGGAATGTAAAAGAAAGGAACACTTAGAACACCAAGACTGTAAAATAAGATATGGATTATTAAAGCTGATTCATCCTTGTTTGCCTTCATTTTCTCTACTTCGCTCTCTTCATCTCTTCATTTTTCATTACATGCTTCCAACTGAAACCCCAGCCGGATTACTATTAATTTAATATACTCGCTCTCTATCTCTCCACCTCCTCTCCATTAGCACATGCATGCCCACACAGATATTATTACACTTTTCTTCTTTTTCCATTTTTGGTATTGCCTTTTAATCCACACCTCTGAATATTTTTCCATTTGTCATAATTATAGTAGTAGAAAAAATGTGCCTTATCCCCTTCACTACCAAAATCAAGTATGATCAATCTTCTAAAGCAGCTGCCGTTGACCCAAAATCAGGTTTACTGCAAGCAAAATGCATTTGCTAATGGGCTATCGGAACATGCCCTTGAAATTTCACATTGGACATGACAGCCGATGGGTTGAAATTATTTGAAAAACTTTGAGATCCATTTCTTTCGCGCAAGAGGCCTCGAAGCGCGATGTAAAATAGTAGTAGCATTTTTTGGCTAGCAGAGAGAGCCCTTTGCCTGCCCACAGGGCTTACCTTCAGTATACCAAGAGGTGTATTACTGTGTATACATTGTGTAGCTAATGGAAAGTCATTTTGACTGGGATTTTATGGAAAATCACTTTGTATTGAAGGGTTTAGTGTGTGGGACATTATGTAAGTGCAAACTGGTACAGTCCTTGATTCAATTCATTGGAAAGATGATGACCGACAGTTGACGCTCCAGTTGACGCTCCTTTGACTAGTAAAAGAATAACAGGGTTATTCAAAGAGATCCGAATGGCTCCTGAAAGGGAACCGAACGCTGAAAATCAGCGTTCGGTTACCTTTCTTGGCCATTCGGCTATCCAGAGAGCAGGCAATTCGCCGAATCCTGGCGAATTGCCTGCACATACGGTGCCTGTCCTGTGCCTGTTCGAGGGTAAATAAATTCCCCATAGAGAAGCAATGCTTCGGCTATTCAGAGAGCACAAACCAGCAGTGAAAAGTTCCCGAAATGCCCTGCCATTCGGTGGTTTAATTCAGCAGGTTTATTCAGGCGAATCCCATAGGCTTCAATGTTAAAAATATTCCTGTTATAATCCCATATCTAATAAACCGTTCATTATAATATTCTGCAGTAAAGAGTCTCTTTATTTTTCTTTTTTTTGGGATATTTTAAGCATTTTTCGGGATTTTTTTTTTTAAAGAAAATTTCCGATTTTTTTTTTAAGTTTACTTTTTCTGGAACAGACATTTTTGCTCAGTAGTTTCTTTGCAAACAGCATTTCACTTTTCAAAAATTCAAGCAAACAGTTTTTTTAATTTATTCACTGCATTCGTCTGCGGTGTCGGCTTTTTCCGGCGGCTGCTCTGCGCTCTGATCGGCTCCTGCTCGGGTTTTTTTGGCATTTTCGGCGGGTTAATCCAGATTTTTTTGCAGGTTTCAGTGTGCGTTCACCCTAGTTTTGCGATGAGCTTTGGCGGGTTTGCGGTGACTTTTCCCTGCAATTCGGGAACCCTGTGATGCTTGCTGAATACACTGCAGGGTTGCTGAAATGGGATCGCCAAATCGTGCCGACTGAAGAGAACGAAAAGTCACCGAACGTGCAGTGACTTTTCGATTCTCTTTGAATAACCCTGTATATTTTCAGGTCTTTGGTGTCTACTTTGACCTAGGTTTGATTAAAACATTAGTTTTCTCCTGCACTCATTGTAGGTAAAAGTGAATGAAAGAGACTTAAAGACTTAAATGGATATTCTAGTCAATAAATGACATGCACTGTTTTAGTAGGGCATGTCATTTTGTATTACCGATGGTGTCATGTGTTGTAACTCATACGTTAGGGTTGCAAGTAAACATAAAAAGACACAAATTAGTAACACAACCAATCAATGCATGAGATGGCATTTTGCCAGCAGTGATATACGGATGACTTGTGCACGTATCTACTAAAGGGGTGATTTTCCTCATACGGTGCAATTTTGTGGCCATTTGGCGAATTGCCGGCTAAATACGGTGAGGTTCCCATAGAGAAGTGTTAAATTTTATAATTCTAATATAATTATCATATATGGATCCCATAAACCTTTTTCAAGTTTCTTCTTATATATCAAAACTGAAGTAAGGCGCTGCGCGAGCTGCGCAACTCTGATCAGAGGAGACGATAGAAACAACCACACCGAGATATGGCAGATCATCGTCTGATCAGCTCGTGGTCTGTCAAATCCGTTTATTATTTCAACATCCAATAGAAATGTTCATTATAGAAAAGAGCTTCCTGTTCACTCTCAACATAGGAATGTAATATAACAGCCAATCAGAGCAGATACATTTCTACATCATGTAATAAAGATTTTGCGGGCATTTCTAAGTTAACACAGGATATCTATTTCAATCACCCCGCTGACTAGCCTCGAGAGGAAACGAAACTGAACAAACACCGTACTGAAACAAGAAGAAGGGGGAGGGGGAATTTCACGCTAATGCAAGAATTAAAAAAACTACCTATCATATTAAAATACCTTTCAATCGTCTCATTGATCACATATACAATCGTGATCACTAAAATGGATAAAACAAACTAGGCAATTAAACTAATTATACCTGGGGCCATAGTATCCTCGCCTAATACCTCTAGATCATTCTAGATGCTCAGAGGGGAAGAAAAAATCTGGTAATTACTCTTAAAATACCTCTCTACCTTTTATGATATACGAAAAGGATTCCCCAAGGAGGCCCTTTATGAGCATAAGATACACTTATCTATCTAGATTCACTCTTCCAGCGAACCACACTTGGAGCCTGGGCCAAAATACCTACTCAAGACATTAAATAACTATTTATTCCCATTTCCCAAAATATAATTCACCGAACAAGAAAAATATAATAACTTGAATGTAAAAAGTTCATTTATCTAATAAATCAACATGAGTCAGATCTATATCTGTGTGTTTTACTATGTTCAGCTTCACTCCACAAAACGCATACACACCTGCGTTCACACACTCAAGAAATACACTCACACTCAAGAAATACATTCTAATTTTCACAAATCCAATCCTTTCCCACATTTATCTAGGGGATTAAATAAAAAAATAATATTCTATAATCTAATACCGTAGTCCAAAGTGCGAGATCAAGGTTTGGTCTTTTTAAACATCCCAGCTTGAGACGCATAATCATTGACTGTCATTAGAGCTCCCACCATAGGGACTCCTGAACAAGCTGTCTCTTTGCGCTGGTTGCTTATTACCTGTGACCTTTGACCTTGACACAAAATGTCCATGATTCGCTCCATATGCAGTCATTGTGACTGTCAGGTTTCTTGATGATGTGATACGGTTTTAGCAACAATAAAGAAAATAAAAAAAAGAAAAGAAAATATGGTATACCCCGCTAATCATATACATCCATTCATTCATTGTCACTCTCAAGTGCACGAAAACAATAAAAATTTTAATTTACACAAGAAGAGACACAGATAATAAATTTTAAAATTTCCCGCAAAATCTATGGGCTCACGCAACAAAAAAAGAAAGATCATACTACATCCGACTCAATGCATTTAGAGAAATATATATATATATACAACTTGCTCAAAAGGGACATAGCCGAAGTTACTGCATATTCCAACCATTTAAATATCAAAAAATATTTAATTACTATCCTATTCAGTCTTGTTCGGTGTTTTGAAACAAACCTAGTGTTTATAAAACACACCAATCCTCAAATATAATCCAAAAAATAAAAACAACTTTAATTTTACCGAATTAAAACTTTCCATTTACCACTATATATGTCATGAAACGTATTTATGCAAATGCATTAAATTATATGTTCCTAAATATATTAATTAACTCTAATTTTAATTGGATGTGATCTTCAATAATCCTAAATATGTCAGGGAATTTAAGCAATATTGATTGTAACCAAACAACAAAAATAATAAAATATAAAATAATAAAAGACACAAAATAATTATCACTTAGAATTCACAATGATAATCCATCAGCATATAAAAAATACATTATCTTCTTCTTTCTTTGTCTTCTGTCTTATTGGTTGAAATAACTGTTTTGTAAAACTGACATATCTTAAGTTTTATTTCCAAATCAATGATCTTCTTTAATTGCATGATTTATCGATGAGTTGTTGATAAATTAGATCGTTTTATTGCCTGGTGTCTGATAATTCCTTATTATCCGGTTGATGTAACATTGTAATGTGAAATGATAATGTGTTTGAGTAAATTTCCTTAAATTCCAACAGCTTTATCAATATTGGTATTCAATAATCTTCCATCTAGCTTGATCAAAGTTGGCATGCATGGGTAATTTTCACCTAAAGTTAAAAAAAAACTTGGGGAAAAAAATGTATTATTAACCTGACAAAAACTTTAAAATTTATATGGTTAAAATACTTTTTTTTAAAAAAAATGCATGCAACACATTTTTGGACACAAAGAAAAAGGAGTGGTCATGAAAGAAAGAAGATGGAGGGGGCTAAGAGAAGAATGTGAAAACTTTTTTTTACTTTTGCAACGGTCACCAATTTTCTTAAAATGCTCTTCAATTCAAAATAAATAAACACTTAACAAAAATATCATAAACTGGGAAAGAAAGTATAGAAGGGCATGTTAAAACTTGACTTGTTAACTAGCACAAAGTTCACAGAGGAAACTCAGAGAAAAAGATTCTTAATAAACATCTAAAACAACAATCTTTATTAAGGATATTGGTTAGAAACAAACATTCAAACGTGAGGCGTTTGTGCAGCTATTTTACAACCAGTTTTATTCCCTCCAAGAAAATTCAATGGGGGCACAGTCATACGTTGTTGCACTTCACACCAAAAGACAAAAACATCAGACAGCAAAAAATAAAACTAGACATATGGCTTCCAATGCAAAAAAAGAAAACAAACAATACTCAGGATACTAAACTACAACCTTCCATCTCCCTTAGTCAACAAAAAAACACCTTCTTTCACCTGAAATCTGCCTAATTTCCTTTGTACAGCGCTACAAAACCTGTAAGCGCTTTCCAGTAAACTTTCACTCAAATCCTTCAATATTACTTTATCCTCTTAGAGTGTAAGCTCTTAAACAGGACCGCTTTTCTTACTGTATTATGATGAACATATATATATATTCCAGTATACAGGTTACAAAACCTGTAAATCACCTCAGTCATCCATTTTGGCAATTATTCAATAGGGGACTCAAATATTACTACATTTATATCTTTAGTAGAGATTATCGGTCGTTCAGCAACAAAGAAACTAGACAGGCATGCTTGTCCCTTATGCAAAACATATAACCTATATTAAGGTGTGGTCAATCCCTTTGTGCTGGACTCAAACAAAGACCAGAGGAAAATAACCGACCATGCCTCTTTTGGGAAAATTTACAATTTATATTAAGGCAGATTGACGACGCCCATCACTTTGATACACAATTTTTTTTATATATATCATACATCAACTTGTATCATCCCTTCACACTTTAAATCCAGCTCAAACAATTCCTTTGCCTCTTTCACATCTGTACACAGTCAAACCGTGCCCAATTCCACAACAGTTACATTTTATAATGCAGTAACAGTTGCACAATTCAATTATCCAACTTGCATTGTTAAACCGCACTACACAGTCAGTGGCGTAGCGTGGGTTGTCAGCGCCCGGGGCCAGCCAAGAATTGTGCGCCCACCCCAACCTGTGGACACGTTATCATGCCCTGATTCCCTTCCACCATTAGGGCATTGAACCCCTTAACTGTGATATAATGTATCCAATTGTGCAGAGTGTATGAGCGTATCACAGTGCTCCACAGCAATAAAACCCACAGTAATGTGCAGCTCACACATGGATATATATATTGCCCCCAGCAGCTCAAACATGAATATATTTGCCCCAATGCCCCCAGTACCTCAAACATGAATATATTTGTCCCAGTAGCTCAAACATGAATATATTTGCCCCAGTACCTCAAACACCAATATATTTGCCCCCAGTAGCTCACACATGAATATATTTGCCCCAGTAGCTCACACATGAATATATTTGCCCCAGTAGCTCACAGATGGATATATTTGCCCCCAGTAGCTCACACATGAATATATTTGCCCCAGTAGCTCACACGTGAATATATTTGCCCCAGTAGCTCACACGTGAATATATTTGCCCCAGTAGCTCACACATGGATATATTTGCCCCAGTAGCTCACACATGGATATATTTGCCCCAGTAGCTCACACATGGATATATTTGCCCCAGTAGCTCACACATGGATATATTTGCCCCCAGTAGCTCACACATATCCATGTGTGAGCTACTGGGGCAAATATATCCATGTGTGAGCTACAGGGGCAAATATATCCATGTGTGAGCTACTGGGGCAAATATATCCATGTGTGAGCTACTGGGGCAAATATATCCATGATATTTGCCCCCAGTAGCTCACACATGAATATATTTGCCCCCAGTAGCTCACACATGGATATATTTGCCCTCAGTAGCTCACACATGAATATATTTGCCCCCAGTAGCTCACACATGGATATATTTGCCCCAGTAGCTCACACATAAATATTTGCCCCAGTAGCTCACATATGAATATTTTCCCCAGTAGCTCACATATGAATATTTACCCCAGTAGCTCACATATGAATATTTGCCCCAGTAGCTCACACATGAATATTTGCACCAGTAGCTCCCACGAGAATATATTTGCCCCCAGTAGCTCACACATGAATATATTTGCCCCCAGTAGCTCACACATAAATATATTTGCCCCCTCTCCCTCCCCCCACTCACCGGCTTTGAGGGCCCATGGGTTGGTAGGGGGGCAGTTTGGGTCATCATAGCAGGCCCCCGCTGGTTTCCCGGCCTTTGATGGTCATCGTGCTCTTCTTGGGCAGCCAGCAGCGCACTCTGTAAATGCTGCGTTGGCGCCTGCAGCCCAGTCTAAGCACGTTGCACTGGCACCGCCCCTCACGTGACACGTCACATGACGGGGCGATGCAGGCGCCATTGCGGCGTTTCCAGAGTGTGCCGCTGGCTACCTGTGTGCACTGACCGCACAGGGCAGGGAAACCGGCGGCGGGGGCCCACTATGGCGCCCCTGGAGCCCCCAAAAAAACTGCACCTGGGGCCACCAGCCCCCCAGCCCCCCCACGCTATGCGACTGTACACAGTCCATTATACATGACAAAAAAAGATAATAAAAAAAGAACAAAGAGAAGAAGAAAACTTTTTCTACAAAAGAAAGAGAAGCAGGCGCTTTTGAAATTTACTGTAAAAGTAAAGCCCTATTGTCTCCATTTCCTGTTCCATTTTTTTTTTAACACGAGGCAAGGCAGTAAAGACACATAGAAACGAAGCAACCTGTAGTAAGAGAAGCAGTCCCTATACATAAATTACATATAAAAAACACTATCAGAACTACGAAATACAAAACATCAAAGATAAACACATACATTAATAGTAAAGACAAACATTTAAATAAACAGACGTAATCAATGGCAAGAAACAAAATAAAAAAAATAAAAATAAAACAAAAACAAACAAATCTGAAAGAAGAAAAAAAAACAAAAAACAAGTTTTCAAATCCTTTAGAATCAGTTAGCGCGCGAACATACAGCAACGCAAAAAATTAAAATTTTTTTTTAAAAAAAATGGCAAGAATGCAAAAGAAAAATTGCTCTCAATGGAAGCAATGCTATTTTGTTTTCTATCTTGCTATATGAGAAGAAACCAGACCTAATCAATTAAAATAAAATGCTCTCACAATTACAAGCAGATATGGACGAGCCAGAAACTCCAGAACACAAAGGAGCTACACTATGGACACAAAGACAAAAACATTTACTCAACACTAGAAACGTCTTTCAGTTTCCCGGGTGAGTGACATAACGAATACTCAGCACTAGAACTTTTCAGGGTACATCAACATAACGAGTGAGTCACCGCTCATTAACAGCTCTCTACCGGGCGAGTTAAGATAAACAAACAAGCATAATATAAACAAAGAAAAACAAACGGAGCATCCTACAACACAGTGGCTCTCACAGGCAGTCTCCCCATGGAAGCAAAGATTCTTTTATCTATATAGGCAATTGTTTAACATGAAATAAATCATATCAGACAATTGAATTATTAAATCCCACTTCTGACACCAACTGTTAAATTTTATAATTCTAATATAATTACCATATATGGATGCCATAAACCTTTTTCAAGTTTCTTCTTATATATCAAAACTGAAGTAAGGCGCTGCGTGAGCTGCGCGACTCTGATCAGAGGAGACGATAGAAACAACCACACCGAGATATGGCAGATCATCATCTGATCAGCTCGTGGTCTGTCAGATCCGTTTATTATTTCAACATCCAATAGAAATGTTCGTTATAGAAAAGAGCTTCCTGTTCACTCTCAACATAGGGATGTGATATAACAGCCAATCAGAGCAGATACATTTCTACATCATGTAACAAAGATTTCGTGGGCATTTCTAAGTTAACACAGGATATCTATTTCAATCACCCCGCTGACTAGCCTCGAGAGGAAATGAAACTGAACAAACACCGTACTGAAACAAGAAGAAGGGGGGGTAATGGTTAATCTATTTGGAGAACACCTTACAGCACGAAAATGTCAGTGAAATGCCCTGATTTTCAGTGGTTTCATTTGACAGGTTTAAGCAGGCGCATCCCCATAGGTTTCAATTAAAAAACACAAAACAGTTATTCTAAAATATTTATTCAACCTTTTATTCTTCTCATTTGCAGCAAAAAGTCTCTTTTTTAGAATTTTGTAGGCATTTTTCAGGATTTTTTCGGCATCATTTTTTTTCCTGCTTTTTTTCTGTGAGGTTTATAAATTCTGTAACAGAACTTTTTATTATTATTCATAGGACCTCATATATTATTTCCATGCAGTATTTTTTTTTTTAAAACGCCTTTTAAAGGTTATTTTTTTACCCCTGTTTGGCAGCTGGTTGGCCTTTACAGATCATATCGGTGGATCATCGGAAGCATTCAGTGACTTTTCGACAGGTTATTTGATTGATTCAGTGGTTTTGCAGCGATTTGAGGATGCTTTCGTTGTTTTTTTTTATCTATAGCAGTTTTTCAATTCGTACAGCAGTTTTGCAGCAGTTTGAAAATCCAGTCGGCTGGTCAATTCTCTTAATTTCAGTAACCCTGTGGTGAATGCTGAATTCACCGCAGTGTCGGCGACTTTAAGGTACCGAAGCACAGCGAACGGGAGCACACCGAAATGTCGCGACATGTCGGTGCTCTCAGAATAACCCCTTATGTGGCACTTAAAGCACCAGAGTTTAGGCGTTTCTAGTGAGTTTTCTGGGTTTAAAATGTATGATTGCACTGTTTAAGTCAAGATTACGTGCTCTAATGAAACAGAGTAAGGCTGGCGTCAGAGGAGCGCACTATGTGCATCGGTACTGATGGGCTTTCCGGCATCCGTTGCATCGTTGTGACACTCTTGGATACTTGTGGATGACACAAATATAATTTGAGGGCTCCATTCTGAGTCACCAAGGCTCTGGTAGTTTTATCAGCTCTATGAAGTTTAATGGCTCTGGGTAAGTTCAACCTGACTCGGGATCTAGTCATTAATGTTTAAATGGTAGTGCTGCTCATTGCTCCTTTCACACTACGCTCAACATTTAGCCAGTTTACGAAGATTTTTCTTGACCACCATATTTTATGTATATCTTCTTCTACTCCTCTGTTTTCATATGGACCTTTCGGAATCAGGTATTCTTTGTTTACATGTGTCTGAAGGGGTCAACATAATGCATAGTCTTTATGATAAGCCCCAATCCAAGACGCTCAGTGGCTTTTCAATCTGCCTTGAATGTGAGCTCAGATGGAAACCTGGACCATCTCAGATGAATAATCTGTCCACAGCATTATAAGGTTGTACCGCTATTAAATGTGATTACGTAAAACTTTTCCTGCCAAATTCCAATTCTAGATCAATACTTTATCTGTTCTTGTGGTTTTTGGGGTTTCAGTTGGTTAGCATAGAACTAGTTTAGAGCAATTTCTTTATTATCTCTGTGTTGACAAATATGTTGCACTCATAGTACAAAATGCGAATACAAAAGTGTAATATGCACAGGCCCAACAGTGCTATTGTGAGACAAATTTCACAATTTTCTTGCTGAAATAGATTTTTTTTAATAAATTTGTAAAACATGAGAAAAATAAAATAACAAGAAAATCAACTAATCCAAAACAAAAGCAAAAGTAATTGCATATAATTAAAAAGTCCAAATATCTAAACCTCATTAGTGTGCATGGACTAACTTTGATTTGAAAAAGTGCATTTGTGGATAATGTTCCTCCTATGATTTGTCCTAGGTTGTCAAGTCTTACCTGGTCACATCAGACCTCTGTGCATTTTGTGGGACATGGCGTCTTGGACTTGCACTATATGGGTGGTGCATCCTCATCAAAGGTGCCATCTGGGCAAGGTAGTTTCTGCTGCTCCTGTGTCGAAATCTCCCAGGTGATGGCTTGGCAACCCATAACCATACCCTGGTGCTCATTCCAGGGCACGCCGGGCTCATGTGCTCCACTGGTGTTCAGCCACATCACGACTTCCCTGACTGTAGGGACGTCCGCCCTGGAAGTGTGCCCTGGATGGCTGCAACTGGGAATTTCATCTGAGAGGCATGTCCTGGGACATGCTATTGCCAGGCAACTTGGCTATATCGGTGGCTGGCCCTCCCCTTAGTGGAGGTGATGGGAAGACAGGGGGAGGGTATAACCCTCTCCTTTTATAACTCCAGTTCAACAGCTGATGGGTGCGTGCTCTGTAGTTGGTTCTACCTCTGTAGAATCTCAGCATTACTTCCATGCTTCCATGTTCCTTTTACTACTTTGACCCTTAGTATACCCCATTGATCTTGTACCTCCACCGCCTGGACCGACATATTGCTTGCCCCTGACTTTGCTTCTGCTATACAATTTGGATACCTCGCTGTTGGACCTGTTCCCTGAGTTCTCCCACCAGCCTCCAAACCCCGACACAGGTTAATGTCTGAATTCTGAGCCGCATTCAGACATTAGTAAATCATTTCCATGGCCTTTCAAATCTCTAAAAACTATCATGTGACAGCACTTCATGTATCGAAACAATAGCATGGCTTTTATAACTTATTAATACTATTGACTTCTTAGGGAAACTCATATATATATATATACAGTTCTTAAAGTTCTGAACAAAGTGCTACAAAATCATAGTCTGCCTACACTTATTAATGTGAATTATGCAAACTATCGGTGCATTTTGCCCAAATCATTGCTTCCTGCCTCTATGACGTGCATTTATCAAATTTCAGACTTTATTTTCTAAAACTGCACTTTTGAGAGCAATGATAATTACTACTTTTTATTTTCACTTTCTAAATATTTCATGTTGAAAGGAGGCTGCGAATGCATAAGCTCAGTCCGCGACTGGGAATGTTAATCAAGTCAAGTGAAAAACAGCTTGGCTTCTCTGTGAAATACATACCTTCATTACAACCGGCAAAGCTAATTTCTATATTTCATGGTACAGTGACTCATAATGAAATTCATCCAGAAAGGGAACTTATCTAGATCATAATTATTCATAGAGTAGCAAGATTATTACATTTATTGTTACACCTATCTGTAATACCGTGAGAGCGGATTGGTGAATAACATTGCCCTGAAGAGCCGATATGGATTCCCATTTGTTTATTTTTTTTTTTACAAAATTAAACATTAAAATCTGGCCTTTGTAATTACAAGGCTGTTTATTAATCATTATTATTTATGACTGCATGAGATTTGGAAATAGGGAGGGTGTTATTTTATCTGTCTATCCATCTATGTCTTTTCCTCTGTCTATGTCTTTGTCTCTCACTATATAATAATAAATTATTTTATCCGTCTGTATGTCTATTTGTCTATCTGTCCGTACGTCAATTTGTCCATCTATCTAAGTAGTCATCTTATTTTATCCATCCGCCCATGTATATACCGTAATCATATTTTATCCATCCATGAGTTTTTGTCCATCTCTCCAGGTAATCGTATATTATCCTATCCATCTGTATGTCTAATTGTCCATCTATCTATGTAGGCATATCTTATTTTATGCCTCTCTATGTCTTTGTCCATCTACCCATCTCTGTAAAAGTCTTATTTTATCCATCAGGATGTCTGTCAGGCTGTCTGTCAATCTGGCGATGTAATTTTATCTTAATTTAATACCCAAAATCACATTTTCTTGCAACCTGCTGATGTTTTTTAGTGTGCAACCATTTTAGTGTTAATAGGACTGTATTTTTGTAGCCGTTATTGGGCCTTATTCCAAGGTTGGCGTAAACTTTAACCAGAACTGTTGTAAACTTAACAACTCCATAGACTATGGGCCCTATTCCAGAGCTAACGTTACAATGGAGATGGTAAGCAGTATAATGTGCGCCTGCAGATTTTCCCTAACCGTCTCCATTTTACTGTAATATTCCGGGATAGGTGCTATTTTAGCCCCTAGTCCCAGATCGCAGCGCAAAGCTGCCAAATACTAACAGCAGTGCTCTGGGCCGCCATGTGTATCAAGTTGTGGAGCCCCTAGGACACCATGGAGCTTTGCCTTTCCTGGCCGCGAGTTGTGCACTCTAGAGCCCACTCTAGAGAGATTGCATAGAGCCGTGGAGGGAGACTAGGAACTATTTGTTCCCAGTCTCACTCTGCTCCCGGCGAGAAGAATTGGCAGATCGCGCCACTCTTCTCACTGCAGGATAAGCAGTTAGTATGAGATTTAAAGTTTTTTTTTTTTTTTAGAGCGTGTTAAATGATTTTGCATTTGCAAGATCATTTAACACCAGCTTTTAAGTGTTGGCATTTCACTCTGAAATACCGTCTCCCATGTAGAAGCGCAGGCTACTTTGGAATAGCCTGCACTTACATGTGGAGGTTACAGTTAATGTCTGTCACAATAATAATAGGAGACATTAATGTACAGTAACGTCGTGCAATAATGGAATCGCGTTTCCTGTTAATAAACTAAAGGAGACGTTATGTGTAATGTTTCCTGTAGTTAGCTTATCGACAACTATGGAATATAGCCCTCAGTCTCTAATAATTAATGTGGGCCTCTTTTTTTTTTGTTAGCACAGTTAATCGTTTTCCCATGGATAGTTGAATGGGAACACTGGTGGTGTGGTGGGTTTATCACTCTTTTGACCCTATTCTGATGTTGCTGTTAAGCACAGCGCTCAAGTCTTACAGCAGAACGCCTCGAATGCTGTGCTTATTTTTTTAACGGCGTATTGCATCTGAGCAGGGGCGGACTGACAACTAATGGGGCCCCCGGGCAATAGGAGATTGTGGGGCCCCTTGTGCCATGCCCACAGTAGGCCACACCCATCCAAACCCCTCCCATGCAACACACAACCCACATGCACATTGTTGCGTTAAATTTATTTCTTCACATAATTTTGAAACTAATAATTTTAATGAGTTAATAAAATCCACTCAGGCCCCCAGTGAATTGGAGAATCTATTGTGCCCCCTCCAGACTTACAAACTGCCACTGCTCTGCTGCGGTAGCCATCATACACTCATGGCAGCTACTGTTGCTGAACAGAAGGTCCCTGTGGAAAACATGGGGAAACTGTCGATCACCTTTCAGGCTTAACCCTTTCCCTGCTGAGGCATTTCACCGCTGTGTGCTGAGCTAATTTTTACTGCTTTCGCTCATCATGTTTAAACGCGATTTGAAGCCACATTTTATTATACGACCCAGACATATTATATATCGTTCTTTCCGGCAGACTCCGCAGATTCATAATATATAATTTTTATACGTATACGTCATGTCCTGCTTGTATATTATAACAAAAAATGCAATAAAATTAGAAATTTTAATCATCTGCAGCGTGTAAAGTGTTTTTTTTCACCTTTTATCACATGAACATTTGCGGTTATATTTTCTATGGGGTGCGCTTGTACAAAAATTAGAAATGGGGACTTATTACATTTTTTGGGGGAATTATGTGATTTTTAGCAAACGCACCCCATAGAAAAAAATCATTAGTGCAGCATCATTGTTCACATTATAATTGAAATGTGAACAATATTGCTGCATTAATAAAAATAACACATTAAAAAATACATGTTTTTTTTTATTATCTTTTTATTTTTTATTATTTTTTAATTATTATTTTTTTTTTACTTTATACCTGGTCATGTTGGGTATCATTCGAAAGGCCATGCTCTGGCCTTTCGAATGACACCCTCCATGACCCCCTAGGGTTCTGGAGATATCGGGGTTCAAACAAACCCCCTATCTCCACCAGGGGATTTCCTTGGGAAATCCCCAGGCAGCTAGGGGTTCCCCGTTTATCGGATGTCATCACGCTATGCGTGAGGACGTCAGGCAGTGAGGGGGGACCCGGGGTTGAGCTGCCATCCAAGATGGCGGCCCCCACCGGAGCTAGGCCGCACTTCGGCGCCGGATGGCACTGAAGTGCGACCCTGTGCCTATGGGGTTAAAGCCAGGCACCGCTTAAAAGGGGAGACTCTTCCCTGTTAAGCGGTGCCTGGCTTTTCTTTGTGGGACCTCCCGATCGGGAGGGAGAGGGATCTGAACAGATCACCCCCTCCCTTCCAGGCAATCCCGGGGGGGCGTCTGGAAATGACGTCATCGCGCATGGCGCAATGATGTAATTTACGTCGGGAGGAGCTTGACTTCAGCGTCTGAGGATGCTGAAGTCAGAACGCCGCGGGAATCCCGACAGAGAGGTAAGTATCTCAGCATACAGCGGGAGTAACTAAGGACGTGTCCCACACGTCGTGAGCAGTGAAGGGGTTAAAAGGTATACCCCTGACCCATCTGTACACACTGCACATTACAGAGCTCCACAGCAAAAAACTCACACTCATACACAATGCACATTACTGTATCACAAAGCACCACAGCAATAAAACTCACAGCAATGTACCCAGAGGTAGGCCCCTCACAATGCTGCCAAGACGCCTACTGTCATTCTTACTTTGTGGACTGCAGGTAGCAGATAATATGGTGATTCTAGGAGCAATACCAGCCTTTTGGAGGCAGGGCAAGGGGGCAACACCGGACTGCGACAAGGGCACAGGTGCAGAATTTTACGCTCAGCAGCCTGTTTAAAGACAAATACATCGATTTACACACACAGCCATATGTCCATAAACATAACCATATATTCCCCCCTACACCCTGGGGTACGTAGCAATAAAACTCACAGCAATGTGCACTGCGTATGAGCGTATAACAGAATCCACAACAATAAAACTCACAGTAATGTGTAGTGTGTGTCTGAGCATATCACAGAATGTCACAGCAATAAACTCAGAAATTATTACAAATTAAAATAGATATTAATAATTTATATTAAAAAAATTATGAATAAGTTTTAATTTTTTTTAATAAATATATATTGTTAAATATAATTAAACCCCTCCACACACACACTACATTAAACACACACACAATCTGCATTAAACACACACACACACACACACACTCTGCATTAAACACACACACTCTGCATTAAACACACACACACTGTGTTAAACACACACACACTGAAACCCACACACACTGCATTAAACACACACACTGCGTTAAACACAAACACACTGAAACACACACACTGCATTAAACACATACACACACTGCATTAAACACACACACTGCATTAAACACACACATACACACACACTGCATTAAACACACACAGTGCATTAAACACACACTCTGCATTAAACACACACACTGCATTAAACACACACTGCATTAAACACACACACACACACACACTTCATTAAACAAACTGAATTAAACACACACACACATGGACACTGAAGTGCCCACACTGTCTCTCACCCACTTGATTTAATTTCAGTACCTGGATGTTTCATTCTTCCTGGGCATGTGGGGACAGGTCAGCTTTGTGCTGCTGCAGCAGCAGCATCTCTCCTCCCTGCATGGCTCTGTATGGAGCCACCGGGCTTATGGCATCCTGCCAGAGGGGCCCCGAACCTGGCAACATGCCAAGACACAGCGGGGCCCCTCAGCAGAGTGTGACTGGCAGGAGAAGCAGAGAGTCCCCCGGGCCTGGTCTTCCATGGGGTTTCCATTGGATCAGGAAGATCCACGTGCTGTTGCGCTCATCTGCTTGACCACGAAACACCAGCATGATGATGTAACCCCAGAATCCGGGCCCCCCTTTACCTGCAGGCCCTCTGGCGGCGACCGAGTGCCCGATGGGTCAGTCCACCCCTGCATCTGAGATGCAAGCTGAGCTTGCGTCTCCGATGTAGCTCTTGCTTACTGTACATTAGTGTCTCCCAAACTATGTGAGACGCTAATGAGGCCCCAACAGGTGGAGAATGAGCTATTCCAACGAGTCCATTCTCCATCTACAGTACGTATTACGTTATTTTGAAAAGTATAACTTCATTCAGACCGTTGTGTTAGGTTTGATTGCGCATCAGCACATTCACACAATACAGTGATCTTATCCCTACCTATATCCAAAACTTGCCTTAGTTCCCTCGGTGGCGAAAGTGGTGCAATCCATCACTTTCACGCTCCTGGGCCAGAGGAACAATGGGAAAAAATTGTTCTTAGTGTTTCTCTGCATATCACTCCACCACCAGGCTGGATCTCGTTTGCATGTAATCGCTTCCATCTCCATGGAGTCCTTATCTTAGCGCTACCGCTGTTACACCTAACGAATATTACGACTGGAGCTACTGAGAAGGCGTCTCTGTCGTAATACGGGAGTTAAATGGCAGTCGCTCAGGTTTTCCACTAGCGCCAGCCATTTTACACCAACCTTGGAATAGAGCCCTTTGTGTTTAATAGATAAAAGTCCTTTGAGAGATATGACAATGATCACAAAGATTGTAAAGATAACGTAATCTCTAAGTCCGTCAAGAATTATGTCACATTTTCCGTTTGCTCGGTTCATGGAGGTTATTGCATGTCTATAAACAGTGTTTGAGAGGGCTCCAGAGACCATGGCAACCGACTGCATGGCGACCCTCCTGCTCTCACCTGTCACACTTCCATTGGAGTAGACCTCATTGAAAGCAGAGGTCAGATTGGGGAAGGGATAACTCATTTACTAGAGGTTTTACTAAAATCTTTATATTTTATAGATTTTAAGAATGTAAAATGGATTGGGAAAAATATCCTTTATTATAGAAGTCTTAATGAACCTGGGCATGACAATTATAAGGATCTAGATAATTAATTGTATTCTTATACTGGCCTTTACATGGACTTATATTTATGCATGATTATTTCTTAAAAAAATCTTCATCTGGAGATTCAAACATCCATCTAGTGTTCTTACCCCCATGGCTTGAAGTGTCATACAGTGGCAAGAAAAAGTATGTGAACCCTTTGGGATTACGTGGAGTTTTGCATGAATTGGTCATAAAATGTGCTCTGATCTTCATCTAAGTCACAACAATTTGAAAAACACAGTCTGCTTAAAATAATACAACACAAACATTATATGTTTTCATATTTTTATTGAACATAACATGTAAACATTCACAGTGCAGGGTGGAAAAAGTATGTGAACCCCTAGCCTAATGACTTCTCCAAGAGCTAATTGGAGCCAGGAGTGAGCCAACCTTGAGTCCAATCAGTGTGCTATTATTGGATGTGTTGCTGAAAGCTGTCCTGCCCTTTGAAAACACCCACCAGTTTTGGGTTTACTGGTTTCAAGAAGCACTGCCTGATGTGAACCATGCCTCGCAGAAAAGAGCTCTCAGAAGACCTACGATCAAGAATTGTTGACTTGCATGAAGTTGGAAAGGGTTACAAAAGTATCTCCAAAAGCCTTGATGTTCATGTGTCCACGGTAAGAGAGACTGTCTACAAATGGAGAAAGTTAAGCACTGTTGCTACTCTCCCTAGGCGTGGTTGTCCTGTAACGATGACTGCAAGAGCACAGCACAGAATGCTTAATGAGGTAAAGAAGAATCCTAGAGTGTCAGCCAAAGACTTACAGAAATCCCTGGCACATGCTAACATTTCTGTTGACACATCTACAATAAGGAAAACATTAAACAAGAATGGAGTACATGGGAGGACACCACAGAGGAAGCCATTGCTGTCCAAAAAGAATATTGCAGCACGTTTGAAGTTTGCAAAAGAGCACCTGGAGGTTCCACAGCACTACTGGCAAAATATTCTGTGGACAGATGAAACCAAAATTTAGTTGTTTGGAAAAAACACACAACACTATGTGTGGAGAAAAAAGGCACAGCACACCAACATTAAAACCTCATCCCCACTGTAAAACATGGCAGAGGGAGCATCATGGTTTGGGGCTGCTTTGCTGCCTCAGGGCCTGGACGGATTGTTGTCATTGATGGAAAAGGAATTCCAGAGTTTATCAAGACATTTTGCAGGAAAACGTAAGACCATCTGTCCGCCAACTGAAGCTCCGCAGAGGATGGGTGATGCAACAGGACAATGACCCAAAGCATACAAGTAATTCAACAAAATAATGGCTTCAACAAAACAAAATACGCCTTCTGGAGTGGCCCAGTCAGAGTCCTGACCTCAACCCGATTGAAATGCTGTGGCATGACCTTAAGAGAACGATTCACACCAGACATCCCAAGAATATTGCTACACTGAAACAGTTTTGTGAAGAGGAGTGGTCCAAAATTACTCCAGATCGTTGTGCAGGTCTGATCTGCAACTACAGGAAACGTTTGGTTGAGGTTATTGCTGCCAAAGGAGGGTCAACCAGTTATTAAGTCCAAAGGTTCACATACTTTTTCCACCCTGCACTGTGAATGTTTACATGTTATGTTCAATAAACACATGAAAACATATAATGTTTGTGTTGTATTATTTTAAGCAGACTGTGTTTTTCAAATTGTTGTGACTTAGATGAAGATCAGAGCACATTTTATGACCAATTCATGCAAAACTCCATGTAATCCCAAAGGGTTCACATACTTTTTCTTGCCACTGTATGTGTTATGTTGTGGCTTAATTGATCCAGTCAAACATTTTATTTGACAAAATCCTGTGGAGTTTTGTGAGGTTGTGCAGCTCCTAATCTCCCTGCTCTTCTCATGGAGGTGGCCATGTTTTTTGCTTCATCTCTTCCATGGGAGGAATTAAACAGCTAAACTGTGTGGTTGTCAGCTCAGTCAGGCTATGTGAAGCTATCAATGTTAAACAGACGGTGCACTTCATAGGGGCACAAAATTTGAATATGTTTGCAATAATTTATTTTGCTTTAATATCTGTACTTCACATTTGTGCGTAAAGCTTATCAAGGACATGTCACAAATTATACAGAATTATTCTACTAAATCAGTGCTGTATTCAACTCTTTTATCCGAGTGAAACTTTAAAGCGTGTTTGACCTTCAATGCGTCCCACACTGCTAATTTATGTCTTATTTGCATTGGCTGCAAGCCTTTGGCACAAACTATGTATCAGCATACATTCTGGAGAAACGTATTGATCCATCATAGATACGTGTAATATCAATCAAGTTTCCGCGTGCCAAGCAAAGTAAAAAAAACACAAAAATAAATTCCCGTATACTGTAGTGTACATCAAGAAGACAAGTTTGAGAACAATTTATTTTTATAGAGCAAGCTCAACTTGTGTTGGAACTGATGACACTTTCATAATAACTGGTGAAACTAAGGTTGTGTCCCCTCTGAAGCGCTTATTTTTAACCAAGTATACTACTAGACTATTTTTAAAGATTTATCATTTTTGGATTATGTTTTTTTTCCTCCATGAGAGAAATAGAATAAGGGAAATTAACTCGTTCTGCTTCTAAATGACTGTGAATCGAAGCAAGAACCGTCTACTTGTTTTCAGCTCTGATGAACATTAATTCAGAGTAGCTAATGCTGTCACTCACGCAGAAGTATTTTCATGCCCGCTGAATGAATGACAGAAGCAAACCGCTCTGCTGTTCCTCCACTGAAGCGGAACCTACTACTGTATAACAAAATAGCTTTCTTTGTCATTAGCCACCAGCATGTTTTGGGGCGAGATTGTAGTTCCAGACAGTTTGAATGGACAGTAATTAGGAGTGTCAGCGCTGTTCCGTCCAGTGGGTTATTTGGCATTGTGGAGACCCACCTCTGTATAAGGAGTAAGACCGCTTTGTATAAGGGGCGAAGTCTGTGGAACTTACACTGTCATTTCTGAGTTATTGTTTATTTGATACTTAAATACCTGGGGCCAGATCACAACCTAGATGCTATGCACAGCGCTGAGCCAGCATAATGGCTCAAGCGTTGTGCTTAATTTTAACTTGTCTTATTCCATCCGAGAGGCAAGCTGAGTTTAGAGCTTAATTTTAACTAATCTTATACCATCCGAGATGCAAGCTGAGTTTAGAGATTTATTTTAACCCCTCTTATTCCATCCGAGAGGCAAGCTGACCTTAGAGCTTAATTTTAACTCGTCTTATTGCATCCGAGGTGCAAACTGAGCTTAGAGTTTAATTTTACCTCCTCTTATTTCATCTGAGGTGCACGCTGAGCTTAGAGCTTAATTTTAACTCCTCTTATTCCATCCGTGATGCAAGCTGAGTTTAGAACTTAATTTTAACTAATCTTATTCCATCCAAGACACAAGGTGAATTTAGAGCTTAATTTTAACTCCTCCCATTCCATCCGAGGTGCACGCTGAGTTTAGAGCTTCATTTTAACTCCTTTTATTCCATCCATGATGCAAGTTGAGCTGAGAGATTAATTTTAACTTGTTTTATTCCATGCAAGAGGCAAGCTGAGTTTAGAGCTTAATTTTAACTAATCTTATTCCATCCAAGATGCAAGGTGAACTTGCATCGCAGATGTAGCATCAGGTTACTGTATGTTAAAGTCTACTATACTTTATATGGGAGATGTTAAAGTGCCCCTTGTCGATGGAGAATGAACCGTGCCAACCATTTCTATCTGAATCCGCGCTTGCTGTCATTCGGTTTTGGATAATGTTTATCAGACTCTGGTGTTAAGTGATTGCGCTTTAGCACCATCGCTTAAATGTAATGACTAAGATACTTATGTATGGTCCCTGTCCTGACATCCCCCTGGATCCTCAAATGGCCTGGAAGCTGGGAAGGCTGGCCACAATGCACCTCGGCTTGCCTCACCGTCGCCCATGCGACCTCGGAACGCACGCATCATTCTGCACGCATGCTCCTAGTGATTTCATTTGGACCGTCTGCCGTCCGCATCATTTATAAATTAGACCAGACTTTTAATAACCTTAATAGACCTGCGTAATTCCACACGCACACATTCTGGCGCATACCGATGGTGCCAACCAATCACAGCACTCCTGACACTATATAAACCAGACTCATCCTTCATTCTATGCCCTATTGTGGTCCTTAACCAATTCACTACCAAGATCTTCAAAGCAACTGCTGGTACCCCGGGATTGAGTATACTCAATTAGGTCTAATTCTGGAGCAATACAATACGAAAAATCTCAATGAGGATAGAAATATCCACTATTCTGTAGATAGAAGTCTGCTACATTCAAGAAACAAGCCACGTCCTGCAAATATTGTATTTAGCCCTTTCCTTAGCAAGATTGATCTTTAAAGCACCTGCTGGTCTCCGATATCCAATTGTGTATATCCCATAGATTTGGTCTAAAGGTTAACCTTTGAATCACTCTCTGGCTTTCTTGAAATTAACACTTCCTATACAAAATACAGTCAGGTCCAGAAATATTGGGACATCGACACAATTCTAACATCTTTGGCTCTGTACACCACCACAATACAGTTGGAATGAAACAGACACAATGTGATTTAACTGCAGACTGTCAGCTTTAATTTGAGGGTATGTACATCCAACTCAGGTGAACGGTGTAGGACTTACAGCAGTTTGCAGATGTGCCTCCCACTTGTTAAGGGACCAAAGGTAATGGGACAGAATAATAATCATAAATCAAACTTTCCCTTCTTAATACTTGGTTGCAAATCATTTGCAGTCAATCACAGCCTGAAGTCTGGAACGCATAGACATCACCAGACGCTGGGTTTCATCCCTGGTGATGCTCTGCCAGGCCTCTACTGCAACTGTCTTCAGTTCCTGCTTGTTCTTGGGGCATTTTCCCTTCAGTTTTGTCTTCAGCAAGTGAAATGCATGCTCAATGGGATTCAGGTCAGGTGATTGACTTGGCCATTACATAACATTCCACTTCTGTCCCTTCAAAAACTCTTTGGTTGCTTTTGCAGTATGCTTTGGGTAATTGTCCATCTGCACTGTGAAACGCCGTCCAATGAGTTCTGCAGCATTTGGCTGAATGTGAGCAGATAATATTGCCCGAAACACTTCAGAATTCATCCTGCTGCTTTTCTCAGCAGTCACATCATCAATAAATACAAGAGAACCAGTTCCATTGGCAGCCATACATGCCCGCGCCATGACACTACCACCACCATGCTTCACTGATGAGGTGGTATGCTTAGGATCATGAGCAGTTCCTTTACTTCTCCATACTCTTCTCTTCCCATCACTCTGGTACAAGTTGATCTTGGTCTCATCTGTCCATAGGATCTTGTTCCAGAACTGTGAAGGCTTTGTTAGGTGTTGTTTGGCAAACTCTTATCTGGCCTTCCTGTTTTTGAGGCTCACCAATGGTTTACATCTTGTTGTGAACCTTCTGTATTCACTCTGGTGAAGTCTTCTCTTGATTGTTGACTTTGACACACATACACCTACCTCCTGTAGAGTGTTCTTGATCTGGCCAACTGTTGTGAAGGGTGTTTTCTTCACCAGGGAAAGAATTCTTCGGTCATCCACCACAGTTGTTTTTCGTGGTCTCCCGGGTCTTTTGGTGTTGCTGAGCTCACCGGTGCATTCCTTCTTTTTGAGAATGTTCCAAACAGTTGTTTTGGCCATGCCTAATGTTCTTGCTATCTCTCTGATGGGTTTGTTTTGTTTCTTCAGCCTAATGATGGCTTCCTTCACTGATAGTCACAGCTCTTTGGATCTCATCTTGAGAGTTGACAGCAACAGATTCCAAATGCAAATAGCACACTTGAAATGAACTCTGGGCCTTTTATCTGCACATTGTAATTGGGGTACTGAGGGAATATCACACACCTGGCCACGGAACAGCTGAGAAGCCAATTGTCCCATTACCTTTGGTCCCTTAACAAGTGGGAGGCACATCTGCAAAGTTCTGTAAGTCCTACACCGTTCACCTGAGTTGGATGTACATACCCTCAAATTAAAGCTGACAGTCTGCAGTTAAAGCACATTGTGTTTGTTTCATTCCAACTCCATTGTGGTGGTGTATAGAGCCAAAGATGTTAGAATTGTGTCGATGTCCCAATATTTCTGGACCTGACTGTATATACTGTATAAGCATTAACAGCCAAGCTGCAATTGAACCTGCCGTAGCAGCCGATCTGAAAGTGAACCTGCATAACAGCTGAGCTACAAGCAAAGGTTATGGTTGGGCTGGAATAGTAAGGGAACCTTTATGATTAATGATTGAGCCCTTAAGTATAACAGCCCCATTTTTTAACACTAACAGCTACGTTAGAATAGGCTCCACTATTGGGTAACACATCCTGACATGACAAATACACATGCACTATATACACATGCAGGTGTAGAGTCTTTTTGAGTTATGAACGTTCACTCGCCTTTCCTTGTGGAATTGTGATATTTAATCACTGTTATCATTGAATATAATCAGAGGTTATCACTGAATATCATTATAGCAAAGCTGGTAATAATTACATTTTATGATATCTGCACTTGCATTTACATTCAAAATAGTGTGCAGCTTCTCCTTTTGCTGTTTAGTGTTTTAGTTTTAAGAAGCATCTGCGTTGCACGGCAATACAGGATATTTTAGCTGTTTATTACGACACCGGCAAAATAAACGCACTTAGTGGATAACCCTCTATAAGAATATCACTTAAATGTAATGACTCAGATACTTTAGGTCAGGACTGTCAAACTCCGGCCCCTCCAGATGTTGATAGCCTACAATTTCTGAATTCAATGAATGAAACAGAAGGCCAGGGAACA
This sequence comes from Leptobrachium leishanense, assembly GCA_009667805.1. Lineage (NCBI taxonomy): Eukaryota > Metazoa > Chordata > Amphibia > Anura > Megophryidae > Leptobrachium > Leptobrachium leishanense. The sequence continues at coordinate 75,155,322 of CM019065.1, forward strand.
AGGGAGTTGTAGTTCAGAGTAATTTCATTTTTTTTAAAAAATGTTTATTCTTTTCATTTTAGCAAAAAGCCTTTTTATTCCTTTATTTTTTAGAACAAATTTTTGTATTTTCTAGACCAAATTTTTGTTTCCCAATTTTTTTTAAAAAGTTTTTTTTAATTTTGTAACAGACCTTTTCTTATTATTTTTTAAAAGACCTTTTAATTATTTTAGACACATTTTAATACAGTCTTGTTGGTTTAAACACCTGTGATGTGTATACGATTATTGTAATTATTGTTAATGTCAATGTTTATCTGATTACTGCTACTATGGTTTATATGATTACTGTGTGGGTCACTGTAGCCTGTTCCAACTCCCCTATCTGAAATGTGTTTGTATCTGTAAAGGGTTTGAATATATATTGTTCTGTCTTGCTGCAAAAGGTTGAGCAATGGGTCTTGGTGACCAGAGTTAATCCCCTTATCTGTCCCTGGTCTAATTATGTCAAAACTGCAAGACAGGCAGGATAGCAGGAAACTCCAGAGCACTAAGAACAGTATTATAGGGAAAGCTTAATGATGAAGCACTGTAGGACACCAGGGTGTCGTTTTTCCATTCGCTGCCACACTCTGCCTGGAACTGTATATATATTTAGCTCAATAAAGGTGTACAGTGGTTGTTACTGTCTGTTCTAACTAAACCTCCAGAACTACGTGTTTCTGGGGCATGCTATTACCGATCTTTGCATGTACCTGTACTTAAGGTTCGGCTAAGGGCTGGAGAAAGACACGAAAGACTGCTGGTGGTAGAGCAGGGGTCTGGCAAGGAAGTGGCATTACCAGAAGTGACCCAGTCAGAGAAATGAGATCCGTTACAACACCTATTTGGAGAGGAGAGTTCTGTTTTTTTATTTTTAACAGTTCGGTGGATTTCGCCAAGGCCAGTTCAATGGTCTTCAGTGATCTTCGGTGCTGTTTGGTGACGTTTGGCAACTTTTTCATGAGACTTCAGCGACTCCTCTTCCCCGCACTATGGTTACCCTACGGTGAATAGTGGATTCAACATAGTTTCGGCTAAATTAAATCACTGAAGTGAAAAGCAGTTAGTGAATAACCCCTTATGTGAAATAGTCCTGACTGTGCTTACAATAAAGAGCAATAAAGCCATAAGCAGCCTGAACCTTTATTTCAATGACAATGTGTAATGAATAAAGAAAACACGACTCTGGAAAATCTCTAGCACATAGTGCATAGGTTTATCATTCTTTAAGAACTATAATTAACACCAGTGGTGAGCTAGGCAGGATTATTCAGGTATTTGGTAACTTTGCAAACACTTCATGGCTATTCTGGCACAATGCAGTAAGTGATATTGCATTAAAGATGAAGCCGATGAAGACGTAACCGTACAGATTGAGATATACAGAAAACCCCAAAAAATTGTTCTAAAGCAGGGATGTCAATCTATGGACCCCAGATGTCTGCACCCTACAATTCAATAAACTGTTGAATGCAATAGTTTAGGTGTCAGCAACCTAGGCCCTCCAGATGTTTTGGAACTACATGATATACATGAACTACATGATGCTCGGCTACTCATCAGGTTGAAGTGACTCAACATCTGGAGGGCATCCTGCTATAGATGGCCTTAGAATCACGGGGAATCCAGGGGCTAGAGTTTGACATCGCTGTTCTTTTTTGCTAGATCCAGTAGCCATTGTATTTGTAAGTATCAGTAAATCTTGTGTAATCAACCTTTCAGGGATACATGCAACGTCGAAGACGTTGAATGAAAACTGGTTGGATATCAATTGTATATCATGCATACCTCCAGAGGTTCGTTAGGAATGAAGGCGGGACAGAGAAGGAAGTAGCCATGCTAAGGGGGTGTTCCCGCCATATGTCACAATGGGTGTGATCCCTCATACAAAAGGGTCGTACCAATCTGTAGAGCCTACACTCTAGGAAGATGGCCAGTTCCGACTGTCAGTCCAACTGAGGGCTGCACATGTTCAAAACACATCCAAGGCACTCCGTATATACTGCCTTCACCATGGCCATTTTTGAAACCATGTAAGTGCCAATGATTAGGACCACAAAGAGGAAACTTGGGGTGGCAGGTAGCTTGGGTATAACATTTGGTATTATACCACTGAACCCAGACTGACTGGAAGGTATGCTAGATTGATAATCCTCCAAATAACACAATGCATTCAATATTAAGGGTCATTGTTGGTAAAGAATGTGGGATACAAAGAAGTCTGTTATACTGTACATAACTGCGTTGGTCTATGTCTAAATCACAGAGAGCAGATGGTAAGTCAGACGAGAAAAACAGCAGTAAGTCCTGTTGCTGCATAATCAGTGTAGAAATTTAACACAACCTACAGAATAAATGAAGCATAAAGCAGGCAGAAGATGGAATAGCCAAGTGAATTTATTATGGCACAAATTTCTTCCACTTGTGCGAGACCCAGGTCTGCAAGAAGCAAATTGATTCTTCTTTAAAATAAAATGCTTGTCTATATACTGTGCTAAAGACAGTACTCGTACTGCTGTGCAGCCCATCCAAGGAATAAGGGGGACATGACACTTATATTTAGATAAATTGATCCTTTTATCCTCTATTATAAACATTCCATTGACTTAACATCAACGATCTGCAAAGTGTGATCTCAGTATTGCAAATCCAACGAATAATGACATTTAAGCACAAAAAGGGGTTTACCTGTATAATAGAGGAAATGTCTACTAATTCACTGAACCATGGTCATAATCATAAAATATTATGATTAAAAAATATTAATATATTAATACACTGTATGAGGTGCCATATTGAACTTCCAGGGACCAGTATGAAAAAATTGAGAGCGATAACATCAAATTTAACACACCTGCTCCCCATTCACACTTGAGACCTTGTAACACTAATAAGTCACATGACACGGGGAGGGAAAATGGCTAATTGGGCCCAATTTGGACATTTTAATTTAGGGGTGTAGACAATTTTGTTGCCAGCGGTTTAGACATTAATGGCTGTGTGTTGAGTTATTATAAGGAGACAGCAAAATTACACTGTTATACAAGCTGTACACTCACTGCTTTACAGTACATTGTAGCAAAGTGTTATTTCTTTAGTGTTGTCCCATGAAAAGATATAATAAAATATTTACAAATATGTACGGGGTATACTCAGTTCTGTGAGATACTGTATATAAATTTTATTGTAGGAAATATAGAGGACAGATATTTTTGGTGGTATATAAAAACCACATATAGACCAGAGTACATTTAACAAATACAATGTGGAATATTAATAAGCTATAAAATGACAAACTATGTACATATCTGCTTCACCAAGAAGTAAAATGGAGAAGTGTAAAGGAGTTGCAGGTTTTAGGCACTGTTTAAAAAATATCAGAGATGGAAAAACATCCTTTTTCAGGTTTTTTAACCTTAGCATTTTAGCTTCACAAATAGATGTTGTGAAGACTTTTTTTTTCTTTTTCTTGGAGTCCATTAAACAAAAAATAATAACTGTAAATGGATTGATAACACAAATTACAAACAAACAGGTTTTATTTACAAAACATGAAACTGACTTGGAAAATTATGGGATTCAAAATTATTCTTCTCCCATGGACTAAAAGTTACAATTCCCTTGTCCAGAATCAGAACAGTACATCGACCTAAAATTCCATCCCTGGGAAGGGAAAAGATTAATCCCCTCACTACCAAGGGAATTTCCAGATAACCACTGTCAGGAACCAGTGTTTTTTTGGCAGGCAGATGTCCCCATCTTCTGACTAAAAGGAGTTACTGCAGTTCTTGGCCCTGTGCAGCGGAAGTGTCAGCCACATTCCTAACTGGTTTTAAAAACTGTTCATATCAAGTCCATGGTGCTGAAGATTTAACCACTTGGCTGCTATGGGCGCGCTCAGTGCGTCCAGCCAAGTGGTTCTCCTGTGCTACGAACGCGCTGAGCGGATTCCGGCCGATTGCTTGCCCCCCCCCCCGGTGCCGGCTGACATCTTGGATGTCAGCCCAGCACTCCGGGACCCCGGCGGGAACATTAGATGTCATTGCGGCGGCGCGATGACATCTAATTCAGGCGCCCCCCGCGTGTGCGGAGGAGGCGCTTGAAAGGGAGGGGGGAGGTCCTTTGGACCTCTCTCCCTCCCGATCGCCGGGGGCCACAGGGTTAAGGCAGGCACCGTTTGGAAGGGCACAGCCTGCCATAGCACGATGACGCCAGTCCTGGAGTTAACCCCTAGCTGCCAGCAATGGTGGAGATAGGGGGTTCCAATGAACCCCCTATCTCCCGATCCGTGGCAGGTACTAGGGGTTAATGTTTGATATCGTTGGATCGGCCAGAGCATGATAATGAGGCATCAAGAGGTGGTTTGCATATCAAGTATAGTCAATCATGTTACTGAAAGGGTTAATAACACATGAATTTCAGTCGGTTTGCAAACATCTTTAAAATCACACATGTAAATGAAAAGCCTGAATATAAATGTTACAAAGAATGCGAAATTAAAACATGGGTATGTTTATGGTTGGTGCTGCCCTAGGAGCCCCAAGTTTTGTGGAGCCTCATACCACCGTTTCCGGCATCAGAATACATTTCTCAACATGAAATTAGGACAAATATTTAATGGGCTATCTCATCATTTATATAAATAAAAAAGTAATTTAATGGAAGAGCAAATAATGTTATTTAAATAGAACGACTGCTAACATTATTTTTTGTAGTTTGGAGACTCATTCCTGGGAGTTTTATTGCTTTGCAGCTCTATTATAGACCCAGATATTTTAGTTACATTGGACCTCTATAAGAAGGGGCATTAGGAAAAAATGAGGGGAATAGTATTTTCTTGTAAGTGTCCCCGTCTATCGAAATTCCATTTCACTTATATGAAGTGCAAATAAAGATTATGTGAAGTGCTCTGCCCATACAAAATAGATGCTGCCCCCTACCACTCCACAGCTCTAGGCCCAGTACTAGTTGATCTAATCAAGAATATACCTGTAGCTGCACAGGTCTAAAAAAAGGTCACGTTTCATACGGATTTCCTTTTGCTCTTTTATTCTTTCAGGGTTATTCAAAGAGATCCGAATTGCTTGAGAAAGGTAACCGAACGCTGAAAATCAGCGTTCGGTTACCTTTCCTGGCCATTCGACTATCCAGAGAGCAGGCAATTCGCCAAATCCTAGCGAATTGCCTGCACATACGGTGCCTGTTCGGTGCCTGTTCGAGGGCAGTGAAATCCCCATAAATTGCACTGCTTCTTCTATTCAGAGAACACAAACCAGCAGTGAAAGGTTCCCGAAATACCCTGCCATTCGGTGGTTTCATGCGGCAAATTTATTCAGTAGAATCCCATAGGCTTCAATGTTAAAAATATTCCCATTTTAATTCAATATCTAATAAACCGTTCATTATAAAATTATGCAGTAAAGAGTCTCTTTATTTATAGATTTTTTAGGATATTTTAAGCATTTTTCTTATTTATTTTCTTAAAAGTCCGATTTTTTATTTTTTTTTAAAGTTTTCTTCTTTTTTCTGTAACAGCCCTCTTTATTATCATTCCCTGGACCTCATATGTAAATTCCAGACATTTTCGCTCAGTAGTTTCTTTGCAAACAGCGTTTCACTTTCACACCTTCATACAAACTGTTTTGCTAATTTATTCACTGCCTCTTCTGCTGTTTCGAAGGCTGCGATCGGCTCCTGTTCGGGTTTTTCTGTGGTTTTCGGCAGGTTAATCCAGATGTTTTTGAGGGTTTTCTGCGTGCATTCGCTGGGTTTTGCGGTTATTTTTCGTCGGGTTTGCGGCAGCTTTTCCCTGCAATTCGGGGACCCTGTGGTACTTGCTGAATACACTGCAGGGTCACCGAAATGGGATCGGCAAAAGGAACCAAATTGAAGACAACGAAAAGTCACCGAACGTGCGGTGACTTTTCAAATCTCTTTGAATAACCCTGTTTGTCTCAGTTTTTAGCTGACACCATGAAAACTACAAGAAACAAAACCAAATAATGTTCAAAATATGCATTTCTCAGTCTGTTAAAAGTCTCTCTTGCAAAATGAACATGTATTTCCAACAGAAATATGATAAATCCAGCTACATCATTAACAGATCATATTGTCCATGTAAAGTGATATAAAACATTATAATATAAACAAATACACAGGTAAATTACCTTGTGCACCTCTTAGACCACGTGCAGATAAAGTTCTTATAAGGAGTAATGCAACACCCAGAACGTACTAGTTCCCATACTCTGGAAGACTGGAAGCTACAGTCAGTCCTACCCATTACTTAACCAAGCCCACTTAAAGGAAACCTCAACTTTAAATGTGCAAGGGACACCACATCTCTAAAAAAAAAACATGTTCCTCGACAGTTACAATACCTTTGGTAAAAAAGAAAAATCTTCCTCATCTTCCCAAATCACTGTTTTGTGTATATATACGTATTCCCTGTATGTTCAATGTTAATGCACCTTGGGCATGATTCCAACCAAACCATTAAGTTAACGATTCCAGGCGCTTTAAAAAATGAGCCACAGGCTTTGCTTGGCTACCTGGTGCTTGGCTCCACTGAGTTCTATGGACTCCAGGACCTGATACCTGCTGTTATCTAGAGCAGATCCCTATTATTATGGCTCCAAAAAAAAAGTATCTAGCCTAATCTCTTGTGTCCCACAATTATCAATAATACCATCATCAAAAGGTCCAAGCAGTTTTGAAGGTCATACAGAACTACTTGATAGTATGTTGCTTTTTTTTCCTATGATGCAGCATTTACCAAAATCGGTGCAAAAGCTTTTCTTTACTTCTTTTATTTATTCAACCTACAGTATTTAAAAGATATTGAGGTGACAGCGGGATAGTTTAGACAAGGCGGCAGGAGGCTGTTTTTCTCGAGGCTAACTGAGGTAAGAGACGGCAGCTGAATGAGATAAAACAGGGAGCTTTAAAGACTTCTAATCTACCCCTGGTGATGTCCTTTGAATACATCCCACGCAATACAATGATTTGAGTCAGCGATCGACCCATAGACTCAATTCTACAGCTCTTGCCACAGAGTGAGGAGCAAATGAAGTGAAGAAACTGTAGGGGGGCAATTTACAACACTAAATAAAAAAATAAGATTAGAAAAATGGATGCACCCAGTGACAGATATAGAGTAGAATGTTTTCTTAGCTAAACATACAAGAGAAAAACAAAGCACATGTAAGATATCAGCAACATAAAATAAACACAATAAGAACATTCCATTTGTTGGTGGTAGTGGCCCTTTAAACCTACTAATATTATATGCTTTTTCCGGGAATTCCAATTTTGAAAAAAATCCATTGTTTTATATAGAAACATAGAAACATAGAAAAATGTCGGCAGATAAGAACCTTTCGGCCCATCTAGTCTGCCCAATTACATGGATACTTTACCTGGATTTATCTTTTGTTTAGGATAGCCTTATGCCTATCCCATGACTGCTTAAACTCAATTACTGTTTTGGCCTCTACCACTTCTACTGGAAGGCTGTTCCATGTATCCACCACCCTCTCAGTAAAATAATGCTTCCTGATGTTACTTTTAAACCTTTGCCCCTCTAATCTAAGACTATGTCCTCTTGTTTTGCTACATTGTTTCCTTTTAAATATACTCCCTTCCTCTACCTTGTGGATTCCCTTTACGTATTTAAATGTTTCTATCATATCTCCTCTGTCTCGTCTTTTTTCCAAGCTGTTCCAGGCTTTCTGTTTCTTTAAACTCTTTTAGATGTTTTCGGATATTTGGACTATCTTATTTTTGCTGACAAATGAAAAAAAAAAGAGCAAACAGCTTTTACACAGTTCAGTCCGTTTCATTTTAAAATAAAGGCCAGCCATTTACACCCTGCAATAAGAGGCAATCTCTGCATATTGATTTCTCAGTAGGTGCATTTTATCTAATCTTTTTAAAGTGAGGTTTGGATTACAGCCTGACACACCGTTCACCAGTGCAGGTTTACAGGAGGAAATGCAATATCAATCTAGACTCTGGAGATATAAATTATATTTTCTTCCTTGGGAGTCCAGAAATGATCTCTTATTTGCAAGGTAATGGTGCACTGGTGCTTTGCATGGTACTTAAATGTAATAAATAAGCTTTTTAAATGTCATTTTTCAGTCTCTCGTAATGCCTGGATATAATTGAAGTGTTCTTCACTGCCCCTTTATTAGTTTTCAGTACAAATGATTGTTTTTAACTCTCCATGCAGGTTTTGCAAGGAGATAATCTATTGCTATTATTTAGATGATTGACTTGGTGAATTTTCTTATTAATATTCCAGTAGATGACCCTAGCTCTTGATCCCATCCAGTAGACGTGCACAGGAAAACATGTGCCGACCCGCTCTCTCTAAGTACAGTTAGAAGCAGCGCACCAACAAATTACACTCTATAGAGATGTGCATTTAGTTTCGGCCCAAATCAAAATTCGGCTGAAATTTACCGATTCGTATTTTGGAAGGGATTCCAAAATGCAAATCGGTTACGTCCGAAATGGAATGAAAAAGAATCGATTCGGATAGAAACAGAATGAAAAAGAAATGGTATAAAACAAACTGATTTTGTATTTACGGATCAATTCGTTATACCATTTCACATACAGGGTTATTCAGAAAGAGGTGAAAACCAGGAGAATTACCAGGAGAAGAGAATAATCTAGACCAAATAGCCGATTTGGAAATTGAGATAGATGTGAGAATTTTTCTGGTTTGGCTATTTTGACCTAGAATTTTCACTTCCCCAGTCATTCTCCTGGTTTTCACCGCTCTCTGAATAACCCTGTTAGACTCGATTCCTCATAGACAAGTAATGGTTAATCTATTCAGAGAACGCAGAACAGCCCGCAAAATGTCAGTGAAATGCCCTGATTTTCGGTGCTTCGTTAGACAGTTTTAAACAGGTGAATCCCATAGGTTTCAATGTAAAAATTATTCCCCATTTTTATTAAATATCTATTCAACTGTTTATTCTTTTCACTTGCAGCAAAAAGTCTATTTATTTATTAAGCATTTTTCGGAAATTTTTGAATTCCTAATTTATTTTAAAACAAGGCTTTTTTTCTTTGCTGAACGCAGCATTTTTTTTTCTTTTTTTCACTCTAGCTGCATATGGCAGGTGCTGTCTATGGTACTGAAACCTATTCAGCACCAAGGACAGCAGCCCCTCGGGGCTCTGGACCCCGGGGAGTTGCTATCCATGGTGCGGAAATCTATTTAGTACCAAAGACAGCAGTCCCGAGGGGCTCTGGAGCCCACCAGGGCTGCTGTCCGTGGTAATTAATAGGTTTCAGCACCTTGGATAACAACTCCGTATTTTGCGTTCTAAGTTTATTTTTCATAATGAAACTTGGACTTGGTCAATCCTAGAGAAAACCTGATGTAATTTATTGTGAGTTTGTAGGGGCTATTCAGAGAGCACCGAAATGTCAGCGAAATTTCGGTGCTCGCTCTCCTTCGACGACCTAAGTTCGCTGACCCTGCGGTGAAATCAGCATTCACCACAGGGTCACCCAATCAATCCACTGAATGCTGCTGATAAACCCGCCAAACACAGCTGCAAACTGCTCAGTAACCAACGAGCGCATCCGATAAATCACCGAAAAATCACTGAATCGATCCGATAAACCAGCTGACGAGTCAACAAAAAATTAAAAAATGCCTTAAAATTAAATTAATAAAGAGACATTTTGCTGCAAATGAAAAGAATAAGGCTGGGGTCAGACGAGCGTAGTGTTCACGTCCGTGATTGCGCCTAAAAGTACGTCCGTGATAGCATGAAAGTAAGTCCATTGGAGCCTGACACATGAAGTACGTCAGCACTGAACTGCGGACGCACAACGGCCGCGGCAAACGGACGCAGGTTAGGCAAGAACGTAATACTGCTAGAACGGACGTGCGGAGTGCGCTGCGTCCACAACGTCTGCATAGCTTTGTGTGTGAGTGATGGAGCGTGGTCAGATGGACTGCATTTATACGTCCAGCATTTTTGACGGACAGAATGTTTTTTCATTGTAATTTATTTTCCCCTCCTACATCCGTCAAAAAATACGTCAGTGAAAAAAACGGACTGTGTGACCACTACTGCGTCATCCGTACTGACGATGTCCGTACTGCACGGACGTACAGTCCGTAGAAATCACGCTCGTCTGACCCCAGCCTAAGGCTAAGGTCAGACGAAAGCAGTTTTAACGTGCGTTTAGCCGCACGAAATCACGGCCGTACTAGCAGCAAATGACGTCCAATGCCGGGGAACATACGACGAACGGCCGCACGAAAGTTCGTCCGCGCAACGCAAGTGGCCAACGAACGCATTTTTTCGAGAACGTCAAACCGCTACTACTGACGTACAGAGTGCGCTGCGGCCGCATAGCGGCGTGTGTGCGTGATTAGGAGACGTCAGACGCTGCTAATGTCCGGCCAACATAACGTCCAGACTCAAAAAGTGTTTTATTGATGATCCGTACAAAATCACGGACGAAAAGGCGCATCGTATGACCGCTATCGCGTATTCCGGGGGAAAATACGTACGTTCGTTCGACCGAACTTTTTCACGGACGACGTGAAAAATGCGTTCGTCTGACCCTAGCCTCAATGGTTGATTTTTTTATGTTGAAACTTTTGGGATTTGCCTATTTCAACCTGTCAAACTGAACCAGCGAAAATCAGGGCATTTCGACAACTTTTCTCTGCTGTTCAGCATTCTCTGAATAGATAACCCATTACTTCTCTATGGGGAACTTCACTGCTGCTGAAGGTTACTGTATTTTGCTGGCATTTGGCCAATATTTGGCGAATCGCCAGCTTTTTGAATAGCCAAATTGCCACGAAATTGCACCCTATGGGGAAATTCACCGTTTGGTGCAATTCAGTGGCCAATTCGGCTCTCTTTCAGTAACACCTTAAATATTGTTTTTTTGATTGGAATTTTTTCTCCAGTTTTTCTCTCTAGCATTAATAAAACTCTAGGGTGTTTTTTGCATTTTGACATGTGAGGATCTTGGAAAACCAGGGCATCGCCTGCTTTCACTTTAAATTGACATTAGCAGGGTTATTCAGAGAGCGGTGAAAAGCAGGAGAATGGCTGGAGAATGAAAAATTCTAGCAGGGTTATTCAAACAGAATCGAAAAGTCACCACACGTTCGGTGACTTTTCGTTCTCTTCAATTCGGTTCGATTTGGCGATCCCATTTCGGCCAACCTGCGGTGTATTCAGCAAGCACCACAGGGCTGCCGAAATGCAGGGAAAAGTCGTCGCAAACCCGCCGAAAACTCACCGCAAAACGAGGGCGCAAACACACACCGAAACCCGCAAAAACATCTGGATTAACCCGCCGTAAACGCTGGAAAAACCCGAGCAGGAGGCGATCACACGCAGCGAAGCCGCTGGAAAAACCCGAGCAGGAGCCGATCACATGCAGCGAAGCCGCTGGAAAAAGCCGACACTGCAGACAGAGTGAAGTGAATAAATTAGAAAAACAGTTTGCTTGAATGTTTGAAAAATGAAACGCTGTTTGCAAACAAACTACTGAGCGAAAATGTCTGAAATTTACATATGAGGTCCAGGGAATGATAATAAAGAGGGCTGTTACAGAAAAAATAAGTAAAGTTAAAAAAAATTATAAAAAATCGGAATTTAAAAAAAAAAAAAAATCACAGAAAATGCTTAAAATATCCTAAAAAATCTATAAATAAAGAGACTCTTTACTGCAGAATATTATAATCATCGGTTTATCAGATATTGTATTAAAACGGAAATATTTTTAACATTGAAGCCTATGGGATCCGCCTGAATAAACCTGCCGAATTAAACCACCGAATGACAGGGTATTTAGGGAACCTTTCACTGCTGGTTTTTGTTCTCTGAATAGCCGAAGCATTGCTTCTCTATGGGGATTTCACTTCCCTCAAACAGGCACCGTATGTGCAGGCAAGATTTGACAAATTGTCTGCTCTCTGGATAGCCGAATGGCCAAGAAAGGTAACCGAACGCCGATTTTCAGCGTTTGGTTCCCTTTCGGCAGCCATTCAGATCTCTTTGAATAACCCTGTAGGTCAAAATAGCTGATTTAGAAAGTGACATAAATGGTTTGGCTATTTTGACCTAGAATTTTCCATTCTCCAGTCATTCTGCTGCTTTTCACCGCTCTCTGAATAACCCTGTAGTTCTTCTTGTTTTACTTCGGTTGTTTCAGTTTTTATAGTTTTTGAAACTTCTTCCCAGGACTTATACTTCATAATCAAGTTAATATCCTTGTCAAGCCTGGCATTCCTCAACCCTCAAACTTGGGGTGTTCTCCATGTTCAAGTCAGTTTTTGCATTTTCACTGCATTATGTTTTTTGCACTTTCTGTTCCTGATTGAGTCAAATCTTCTTATTTCATTCAGTTAAGCCAATTCAAGTATGTAGTTGGTCTTTCAGGTAAGATGTAATCTCCATTTCATATGCAAGTCAGCTCATACTAAAAGCCTTCCATTAACTATGAACACATTCACCTAATCTCTAATATACATGTGTAGCCTTTTAGAAGATGTACTGCCATACCGAGCAGAATCTTAAAGGATAAACCTTTGACTGTTGAGGCACACACTTCACAGGATACCAACGTCTGCAAATATGCTCTAGCTAACGTGTTACTCGTAAATGATAATAGTCCCACCAGAATCAGCTGCAACTCGTTTAATATTTGTAAATATTTATAAATGTATTTATAAAATGTAGAATTCATAGTTAATATTCTAGTAAAATGAGGTTACCTAAAATGCGTCTGAAAAAGAACTGTTATTATTTTGGTTTTTACTTCCTACTGTGTTCGGATCCGACAAAGTAGTTTCTGAAATGCAAAATCCCGAAGCGTAATTATTAAACGAGCAGAAATAGTAACCCTAACCCTAAAAGTATAAGTAACCCTAAAAGTAAACTAAACCTTAACTGTAAAACAAGCAGAAATAGTAACCCTATCCACAATAGTAAAACAAGCAGAAATAGTAACCTAAACCATAAAAGTAACCCTAATTCTAACCCTAATAGTATCCCTACCCATAACTAATCATAGCCCTAATAGTAACTCTAATCCCAACCCTAGACGTAACCCTACCAATAACTCTAATCCTCAAAGTAACCCATCTCATAACTCTAATCCTAATAGTAACCCTACCCATAACTCTAATCCTAACCCTAATAGTAACCCTACCCATAATCTTAATTCTAACCCTAATAGAAACCCTACCAATAGCTCTAATGCTAACCCTAGAAATAACCCTAATACTAACCCTACCCATAACTCTAATCCTAGCCCTAATAGTAACCCTACCCATAACTCTAATCCTAACCCTAGAAGTAACCCTTCCTATAACTTTAATCCTAATAGTAACCCTACCCATAACTCTAATCCTCAAAGTAACCCTACCCATAACTTTAATCCTAATAGTTACCCTACCCATAACTCTTATCCTAAAAGTAACCCGACCCATAACTCTAATCCTAATAGTAACCCTACCCATAACTCTAATCCTAAGGCTAGGGTCAGACTGAGGCAGTGCGAACGCGCGTGCAGGCGCACATAATCACGGCCGCACTAGCAGCAAATGACGGGCAATGACAGCCAATATATGAAGTACGGTCGCACGAAAGTCCGGCCGCGCAACGCAAGTGGAAAATGAACGCATTTTTTCGAGAACGTTAAACTGCTAGTACTGACGTACAGAGTGCGCTGCGCCCGCTAGAGGCGTGTGTGCGTGATTAGGAGATGTCAGACACTGCTAATGTCCGGCCAACATAACGTTCAGATGCACAAAGTGTTTTATTGATGATCTGTACAAAATCACGGCCGAAAAATGCGCATCGTATGACCGCTCTCGCGTACTCCGTGAAAAAATGCGTCCATTCGTTCGAACGCACTTTTTCACAGACAACGCGAAAATGCGTTAGTCTGACCCTAGCCTTAAAGTAACCCTTACTTGTGTGACTACAGAGGGGTGAGTTAAACGGGGTAGTGTAAAGAAGAAGAGGTACAGAGGGGATATAGGGGGTAGGGCATAGAGGGAAGAATAAGGTGGGTATATGAGGAAAAATATGTGCACCTCCACATTTTCCAAACCAATCTGATATTTCCAGATTTGTCTAACTAGGAAATTATTGAAGCGAAAATATTTAGATTCAGAAATTCTGAATTTGAACCAACCGAACAGCAGTCTAGGATGGTTTTCTTTAATTGGTTGTGAAGGCCAAAGCTCACTTTCCAGTTGGTGAGATATTAAAATTGACCAGCACGCTGTCTCCACCTGCTTTTTTTTTCCACTGTGACCATCAACTGCAATTAATTACTTTAAATAGACACATTTTACCTGCTCTGCGATTGTGTTCGCTTTCTGAATTGTGTGTCACAGTAACTACAATACACATTAACCTATATTAAAATATAATAAGGAAAGTGTTAGTCTACGTTTTCTCCTCGATTTTCAAACAGCAGAGCTTTACAATTGATTTCCGCAAGAGCATGGCCTCATCCTTTTCACCCTTTCTCTAACACGGGCTTCTGTCTTTTATGTCCTTTTCTTCAAACAGATTTTCCGAGCGTGTTCTAGATGGAAGGAGAATAGTGATGGCCGTGCCATTTTGTATCTTCAAGTGAAATAAGAATGTTTGATTTGTGTCTTTTTATCTTCTATCCATTTGTAGACTAGAATAGCAGAGCGATTTCTGAAAAGGGGTTTTCTTTTTTTAAATAGTAGATTTGCTCAGCTTAAAATGTTTCTAATTAAAGACCGTTTTGTACAATAAAGAGAATAATGGTCATAATAAAATAAACTTTTTACAATCCATTTATAAAACCATTAAGTACCAGGTGTGAAAAGATGACCTTGCAGACACCATCACTGTTTAAGCACAGGACGATATTGAAGGCAAAAAAAAACTGAACGGGAATAAAATATACGTTTTTCTAGCCATTAATCTTGCAAGAATTCATTTGTAATAGTTTATGATTATCAAAGCAAAACCGAGTGAAATATTATCATATTTCAAGCTTCAGTGCATGAATTAATCCATTTTTGGGAAAGGTCCTCCGTTTGTTCAGAAGAAGATACTGGAAAAAGTTTGGGAAAACAATTGTGTCGCAAATCAATTACTTTCTTTGCCATTTCAGTATTAAAGTATTTTGTGTGTTTTCAACTCTCTTTGTTACACTGGCAATTATTGGCTTAAACTGGTTTTGTGTGATTTATAAGGGTGCAAATATGTTACAAATGCCACCTTGTCAAGGTATGAGTGGACCATGTTAAGGAAAGGGGTACAGTTGTTGAGAAGGTTTGTGTGGCTGACCGCCATGGGGCTCTATTCCCTAGTTCGCACCTGCACCTGCAGATTTCCCGGTAGCGTTCTCATGTTTGTGTGATTTTCTGGGGCAGCCGCTACCTCGGCACCTGGCCCCGGAATGCAACGCTAACCGCTGGGATACTCGTGGTAGCGCTCCCGCGCCACCACTAGTATCACCTCCTGGAGTCCATAGGACTCCATGGAGGGTTGTGCTTCCAAGACGCGAACTGACAGTGATCACAGAGGGACACAGAGGAACTATTTTTTCCCAGTCTTATTCTGCTCCCGGGGACAAGAAGCGGCAGATCGGGCCACCGTTCTACGTGTCTCAATATTGGATCTTCAGTGTTTTGGATCTCATTCCTAATGTTATTTGCTAAGACGTCAATCATTTGTGGCTTGTTAAGGTACACTCATTCCTTCAGATAGCCCCATGAAAGTAGTTTGGGCTGGTAAGATCAAGAGATCAAGATGGCCAAAAGATTCTTAGAAATGAAACGGTTCTCAAAAAATTCTGAATTGTTGCCATTCACTCACATGATGTGTGGCATGGCGTGCCATCTTTCTGGTATAATCCCGTGTCCGTTCCGAAGACTAAGTCATGTTGTTCTATGGAGGTGCCATTCTCGTTGCTGTGGTCCTGTTGTCACTGTGCTACTACCTAGCGGCCATATCCAACACCTGCTCTGATGGGATGTGCTCAACATGAGAGGAGGTACATTTACTGAAAATCTCATTAAATTCCTTTCATTCGTTTACGATCTATAATGAAAACTTTGAGCTTCAGTCTATATCAATCACCCTGTGGTAACTTAACCCTTTCCCGCAGCAGGACATTCTATGCCGTCCATCCATGCGGCGGTTGGGCCTTGAAGATGCAGGCCGCCTCGGCCCCTCCCTTGCAGCCAGCGTCTGCAGCACGTCATTGGCTGCAGAGAGATGGCCTGAATTCAGCAGCCAATGATACGCACCACACGTTGGCTGTGTGGGCGGGCCAAATTAGAGGCCTGCAGCAGCACCTGGCGGCGAGGCGTACCTGTACACCTCGTTAACTGCGCCCGACAGGCGGTGCCCATCCGTCGTGAAGGGGTTCACTAACTAAACAAAAGCTTCTCCTGTTGCTGTTTTGGACTTCCGGTGTTTCTTGGTGCTGCAATACAGGCAGTTTTCAACAGTAATTGTAGCGCTGGCGGTAAGTGAATAACCCCTGTTATAATGATGATTGAAAAAGATGAACGTCCATCAAGATAAGCCATTCATACATCCCTTTTGCCGCTGTCAATCTAAAAGAATTTAAAATAAATGCCAAGAAGGGGAAAAAAATCCTTCTTGATTTACAATCAGATTTCTCTTTGGATAAGCCAGCAATTCACAATCACATTTTTAAAGCTTACATCCAGTAATGCAATAAGAGCTTTTTTTATAGGCATGAACTGAATAATTATTTTTGGTTCATACTGTAACGAGCACTTTCTTTTGTTGTTGGTGAAATCTCCTTTATTCTCTACTTTATCACTCTTGCTCATCAAACTCTTTGCTTTCTCAGTATTCTGTTCTTTTTCTTCTTCGGTACATTCTCTTACAGGCTATAACATCCTACACACAATTTCTAATCCCTCTTATCTTTAACCTAATTTCCTTCTATCCAAATCTTAACTTGATCCCCTCTAAAACTGTTTTCTGTATTTAACTATTAATGGCTCTAATACAATGATAATCACACTCTAATTTGATAAAACACTGCCAATCAAGCCATAAACAATGAAAACGGCGAACACATCAAATGGGCAATAGGCTGCTATTGTTTACCTGTCAGGTGAGATCTGAAGAACCAATTTGGAGGTTATTGAATAACCTCTAAAGTGTTTTAAAGGCTGAAATTAAAGTTCTGACTGCATTAAATACAAGTAATAATATAATACAGGATTTATAATACAAGACATGGCTCATCCGCACTTGAGATGGAAAATAAGATTATCAGGTTGACCTCTTCATTGGTTTTTTTTATAGTGTAGACTTTTTCGTTTTGCTGGTTTTAGTACAATCAGGGTTATTCAAAGAAAGGTGAAAATCAGGAGAATTGCCAGGAAAAGAGAACAATCTAGACCAAATATCCGATTTGGAAAGTGAGATAAATGGGAGAATTTTTCTGGTTTGGCTATTTTTGACCTACAGGGTTATTCAGAGAGAGGTGAAAACCAGGAGAATGACTGACTGGAGAAGCAAAAATTCTAGGCCAAAATAGCCAAACCAGAAAAATTCTGCCATTTATCTCACTTTCCAATTCGTCTATTTGGTCTAGATTGTTCTCTTCTCCTGCCATTCTTCTGGTTTTCACCTCTCTCTGAATAACCCTGTTGGTTTTATGAATCGGTTCTTCCATGATTCAAGTGAACCTGTAATCTAATTGTTCACTTTCCCAATGATATGTCACCCAATGTCAAGCATTTTCAATAACAGTCACAAAGCTCTGTGCTTTAACCTACACCACTGCTTACATTAGTTCCTTCATCAGGATCCAGCACAACACTGTTCCATGGGGAATTAATTATGGTTGACAACTCCAGTGCTCAGGCCCCTCTCGGACCCTTGTAGATGACACAAGCTGTAGTGAAATTCGTTAAAGAACAAACTACAAGTCAACAATATGAAGACAGATATTTTATATGGTACCTGGGTGTATCTATTATGCCTCTAGAACAGGTTTGCCAGATATCTGAAGCACAGCACAGGTGATATGATTTGCTGTTCAGAGATTGCAGGGCTAAGGCTAGGGTCAGACTAACGCATTTTTCATGTTGTCCGTGAAAAAGTGCGTTCGAACGAATGGACGTATTTTTTCACGGAATACGCGATAGCGGTCATACGATGCGCATTTTCGTCCGTGATTTTGTACGGATCATCAATAAAACCCTTTTGCGTCTGGACGTTATGTTGGCCGGACGTGTGCAGCGTCTGACGTCTCCCAATCACGCAAACACGCCGCTATGCGGACGCAGCGCACTCTGTACGTCAGTAGTAGCGGTTTGATGTTCTAGAAAAAATGCGTTCGTTTGCCACTTGCGTTGCGCGGACGAACTCTCGTGCGGCCGTACTTCGTATGTTAACCGGCATTGGACGTCATTTGCTGCTAGCACGGCCGTGATTTCGTGCGGTTAAACGCACGTTAAAACTGCTTTCGTCTGACCTTAGCCGAAGTCTTCATTTCTCAAGATAATCTCCCAGTTAGGGGTCCTTGAGAACCACGGTTGGTAACCACTGTTCTAGTCCATTGTTGCTAGCTAGTCTGCAAGTAGCTAGTTTATACACTTTGGGTCCTATCACCTAGTGTGAGCTAAAACACCATCGCTACAGCAAAAAAATCTAGTGTGAGTCACTAAAACTTAGCGCCTGGTGACCTGTTAACAGATCTTGTCCGTGGGAGTCTGTGTCAAGGTCGTTTAGCGCACGCTAGGGAAACACTAAGACCCGGGCTGAGACCCAGCGCTAATGCGGTTGTGTACAGGATGGAACTGTTTTTTTCCAGTGCAGAGTGCCGGGCCATACCTATCCCCTGCCCTCACAAGCTTGTATAAGTATGAACAAATCCAGCGAAGAGCCCTCACACCCCTGCATTATTAAAATCCACCAAGGAGGCCGTATCATCCATGTTTATAAGCACACATACATTATGGCTGATGGGCATTGCATGATAAATGCTACCCAACAGTATGTAGAATCATTACACTGCATTTAATAAATCCAAAAGAAGGCCAGGTGAGCGACAATAATCAATTAAGCCAGCGTTTTTCTGCAAAAATATACTTCCGCTAGGGTTAGCTCACGCCAGGTGATAGTGCCCTTGGTGCGTTACCCATACACCAGTCCATGTTATCCATAATATGCGCTTATGTTTTACTTACATGTGTCTGTATTTGTATTTCTTTTGGATCAGATTTTAACTATAAAATCGTAAGAGTAAGATACAACATTACTGCAGTGGTAATACAAAAACTAGTAAAAGTAGGCCAGTTATGAAATGTTTTACATTACTTAATCATCATCTCTTAACCTGACAATGAAAAATTCATAGAGAATTCAGCAAGCTTTGGCTGCAACCATCCTGAATTAAAGTGTTATTGTAATGTGGAATACAAAATTGTGTTTCCTGGATAATAAAACAGTACTAAACATTACTTACGGGATTCATTATACGCAAAGGAACGCAAGGAAGGGAGTAAGGCAGAAAATGATCAGAAGTTTGTTTAGCATTAAATATGACTACATGAAAAAAATAACAATAAACATATTTGCCTCTGTAAGCCCTCGGCTGTGGAAGCTGATTGTTTTTCCTCTGTGTCGGGTCCACAAATGCTGTCACTGGGACAGGGCCCTCTCGCCTAAAGAAAATCCTGATTTACTGTCTTTGAAACTTTAAAGGAGAATATGTTAATTAACATCTTTAAATAACTCTTTGTGAGAAGGTACATTGTGTAACTCTTCCGTTATCACTCTTTCATTTATTATTGACTAATCACATTATAATTTTACTGTTATAATTTCTGTCTCAGATATTCAACGGACTGGGGTCCGTTGAAAAACATATAAGGGAGAGAGCTGATCTGGCCCCGAAGTGTCACCGAACAGGAAATTTCTCCATATGGTGACATTTCGGGGCCATTCGGCTATTCAGAGAGCAGAGGCGCGTTCAGTTGCTCAGCCGCTGCAATTGCTAAGTTAGCAACTTGGCACTGAACGCTGTTCAGCAGTTCAGCGCTCAGCACTACTAACTTAGCACTTGCAGCCAAGTCGAAAGGTGCTGCGGGGTTAGCTGAGTGTGACGTAGGAAAGATGGCCGCCTCCACAGAGGAAATAATCCAATAAGCAAATGTTCAGTTTGAGGTTTTGATAGATCAAAACAGCAAATATTTATTGGCGCATGGTAAACATTAACACTAAAGTGGTAACACAATTGACAATAGTGGATTTTGCACAAACAGCACCTTACATTAAGCAATCCTCTGCCCTTTCGCTTCCATATTCACAGCCAAAGCGTTCAGTGAGACGGCTGCAGCAAACTGAACTGCTGCAATGGAACAATTCAGCAGCTGCTGAGGAACTGAACGAGCCTCAGGCGGTTCGCCAAATTTGGGCAAATTACCAGCAGGTACGGTGCCTGTTCGAAGGCAGTGAAATCCCCCATAGAGAAGCAATGGTTAATCTATTCAGAGAACTCTGAACAGCAGTGAAAAGTTGCCGAAGAGCCCTGCTGTTCCGTGGTTTCATTCGGCAGGTTTATTCAGGCCAATTCCTTTGGCTTCCATGTTAAAAATATTCCCGTTTTTATTCAATATCTAATAAACTGTTTATTATTTTAATCTGCAGTAAAAAGTCTCTTTGTTTATTGATTTTTTTTAGGATCTTTCAGGCATTTTTCTGGATTTTTTCTGCAAAACGGTTTTCTGTTTTCTTATTTTTTAGAAGCGTTTTTTATTTTTTCTGTAACAGACGTTTTTATTATGATTCATAGGATCTTATGTGTAAATTCCAGGCATTTTCATTCAGTAGTTTTTTTGCAAACAGCATTTCAGTTTTGACACTTTCAATTGTATTGTTTTGGTTTTTTTGACCCAGTTCGTCAGCTTGTCGGCTTTTTCTGGCGGTTGGTCTGCCGCCCGTTGGCTTTTTCTGATGTGTTTGGTGTGCTTTTTGCGGTGGCTCCAGTGGGTTTTCAGCGGATGTGTGGCGGGTTTTCCCTGCGCTCCGGGGACCCTGTGGTGAATGCTGAATTCACCGCAGGGTGGGGAACTTTGATTCCCTGAGGTGCAGGGAAGTGCGGAGAACGAGAGAGCACCGAAATGTCGGCGTGTCACAGATTTAGTATTTTCAAATTAAACAGTGAAACAAAATTAATTTGTTTCATAAAGTCCTTTGCTGCAGAACATAGAAAACATCCAGCGTCACCATGAAAAAGGAAATAAACAAAACAAATGTTGTAAACAATACATAGTATACAATGAATTTGAGTCTCACTCTATTCTTATGTAGAACGCTGCTTGCTTTGTGTCGGCTTGAACATTTTACTCATTCATCAGTTCTTTTTTCAGTCGTATTTTGTAGCCGCAACAATGGGCATTGCATTCATGAAAATATATTATTTTCCAACAATACATACAAATTCATGGCTATTTGCAATCACCACGATGCAAAAAATATAACGATGAGCAGAATAAGTAGCGCATATTTATTTATATTTTTTTAGGATAATGCATTGTTTATTGGTTTCTATTGGCAGGCATCATTATGCGTCAAGCAGCAGAAAGTTGGGTGATATGCCTGGGAGACCTTGCTGAGATGTGACCTCGTCAACATAAAGCATCACACTCCCGCACAATGCTGTCCAGCCTGTCATTTCAGTAATGGGATGTGCATTTAAAATGCAGGAGGGATGTCATTTTATGGAAAACATTACTCGACTTTGTGTGTTAACCATAAGATACCCAACGGTCACTATCGAGCAGCCAAGAGCTTAAAGGGATACTGTAGTATTAAGATAGTAGGGGGTAGTTTATGGATTCACTCACTCTCCTGTTTTAACCCTTTATTTTCCTTTAACAACTCCCTGAATCCAGCACTGATATCTCTCTTAGTCATGTAGGACATGACATGCTTTCAGTTCAGCATGTCATGTGACCGGACGGGGCTGGACACTACAACCAATCTAGTGGCTCAGCACAGGAAGGTATTGATACCATCGGATGGAGCTGGTATCTGAAGTACTCCAAGCCCAGGAAACCTGAGCTGAGGTTTGGAGCAGGGCTGGGCCCCTGCATTTGGATGCTTGAATCAGCCCTTTGAGCCCCCTCCCTCACAGGGGGAAGAGGGTGCAGGGAGCTGACAGCAAGTCGAGGTGCTGAGCGAGGCGAGGTGCTGAGCTAGCCCAGCTTTTCTGTTAGTGCCCCATGTTAGTGCGAAAAGGGAATAGGGGCCCTAAGTAATGAAATGTAACAAACATACAACTGTGTAAAACATAACTAAGAAAAAAATGTCATCTGCGCTAATTGCCATTATACCGTGTGAAACTAAACACAATTAGAGGTTTGGTTTCTTATCAATGGCCATTATAAGACTAAGCTCGCCCGCCAAACGTCAAGGCACCTCTAATGAGGGCGAGTCCTATCCAAAATTGAAACCACAGGCTGCTGCATAGCAAACCATGCCTGCTCATGCTGCTTGTCAAACATGAGGTAGACTGGTGGGCCTTTATTTATGCTCCCCTTGGCGGGCGAGCTTAGTCTTATAATGGCCATTGATAAGAAACCAAACCTCTAATTGTGTTTAGTTTCACACGGTATAATGGGAATTAGCGCAGATGACATTTTTTTCTTTGTTATGTTTTACCCATGTTGTTGGGCTGGATGCAGCCGCCCAATCGGGGAATAGGCACAACCCCACCCCTCCTGTGAAACATACAACTGTAAAAACTAAAAATCAGTTTTAGAATTTTTGAAGAAATGTATATATTTAATCTTTGAATGTACATTTACTATTGCTTTCCTTTCCTCACCCTGCAGCATCATGTCAAAATATTTCTTCTACCCTTACTCCGGCATGGGCTGTCCAAGGGGCCATGGCTCCAGGCGGCCCTTTGCCAGGGGTGGCATTTTGTCAAAGGTTGCGGCATGGAGCAGCCAAAGGGGCCTTGACCAGGCCTCTCGTCCACCTGGGCCTCGACCAGGCTCAGCATCCGCCTTGGCCTCAGCCAGGCCTGGTGTTCTCGTGACCCTCGACCAGGCCTGGTGCCCACCTGGCCCTCGACCAGGCCTGGCATCCACCTGGACCTCGGCTAGCCCTTTCCAGGAGGTGTGTGGGTAACAATTGTCTCCCCAAAAGGAGAAAATTTAACTTAAATTTTAAGTTGACTGAATTTGAGAACCCAATGTTGGTCCTGTTGTTTGAAATTTTCTATATTATGGAGGATTAAAAAATGTGGGTCCTGAAATTAAGGAGACCAAATATTAGGAAATAATAACAAGGATCTAATTGTGGTTCGATTGTCTGAAATCTTCTTGCTGGGCAATGGCAATTGTTTAATTAAAATGGTATTTGTTACAGCAATTAAAGATTGGGAATCTCATAACAATTGGTCATGGACAATTCAGCTATAACCACAAACCAATATTATTGCAAACCAAAATTTGTATTTTGGATGTTTTAATATGTGTTTATAAACAAATGTTTTTATTCATCAAATAAAAGTTAAATTTTACCTTCAGGGTTTCAAGAGAGAATTTTTTCTCCTTTGGGGAGACAATTTCCTTTTTTTTTTGAGAAAATATTTTACCAGGAAGGATACATTGAGATTTCTCTAATTTTCAAGTATGTCCTGGGTGGCGAGTATCTACCGTTAGGTGTCTTGCCCAAGGAAACTTACTGGAGAGGTGCTCTGGCTGGGATCGAACCTGTGTCTCTACAGTCTCTCTCCACGCAGAGCAGTGATGTTACCTCTACTCCACCCAGCCGTACACATTAGTTGTGTTTAATCACTGATTTCTCTTTTCTTTATTCGTTCTCATTGTGCAGGGTAATTTATGTTGCACATTATTTACTTTTGGTGTGTGGGTAAGTATGTAGTTGTGTGTGTAGGGATATGTGACTGTCTGTTTGTTTGACTGCGTGTTTATGTGTCTGGATGTGTGACCACATGTGTGGATGTGTGGGTATATGGACGTGTGACTGTGTGGCGGAATTTGTGGAGCTCTGTGTTACTCATACACACCACACATTAATGTGAATTTTATTGCCGTGGTGCTCTGTGATACGTTCATACACGTCGCATGTTTTTTTTGGGGGGGGACAGCAGTTCATCCGTGGACCCAGGCAGCAGAGTGTCTTGTACCGGCCCTGCCCTTACTAATTAATATAAAGGGACTAAGAGAGCATCCAGTCAAAAGTCCCATGTGGTCAATCACATTAGAAAGCTTGCGTGCTAACAAAAGAGAAAAAGAAAGTATCCCAAATCATCCAATTATCACGACAGTTGTTGCTTTAGACTAGGATCTTAATTTGTCTCCGTTCCATTAGCAGATGGAAATGTACGTTTTCTTACTAATAGAAAAAAAAAATTACATAATGTAATCTTTCTCTGTAATACCAACTAACGTTATTGTTTGCAATTTGTGCGAAATTAGCAATGGCTTATTTAAATGTGTCACTTCTCACTAATTGTGAAGATTTGCTCTAATGAACCTTATCCATTAGCTCCTAAATTGTATTCGTTTTGTTGTGTAGAAGAAAAAAAATGTAGTCGTATCTCAGACTTAATGTTGGTAGAGATTCCAATTTCATTTTTACTAGATACATTTTCTGTATAGCACGCGCGTATGTCGCAAACTGATTTTTTTCCCTCTAAATTGCTCCATTTTGGGGTAAATCAGTATATTACAGCAAAAATCTAGTGGGACACTAATTAAACTGATCTGTAGTTTGTTTAACAAGCTATTGGTGTTTTGGCTTTCAGGGAGTTTCTTTAAATATATAGTATAAATATATACAAAAAAAAGAAAATGTAATATCGAACATAAGACGGCTAAGGTAACTGGGGGACCTTGGACTATTCTCTGCATCTCGGTGCTTGAGAAACAAAGAGTCGACCCGATAACAGGGACCCACTAATGGTAAACCTTGGCCTAACCATTAGGAGCAGTACCCTATTTCCAGCTCAATTACATGTGAGCCGCCACATTAGCAGCTTGACACATGATATTAGGGAGCAAAAACAAGTATTATGATAGTACTGAGGACAGACAACCTACCACAAGTTTTTGGTTTTTTTTAAATAAGAAAAGCTTTGAGTTTTTCCATGGTTAGTGCAGGTGTAATACATCATAAAGATGCACTCCTTGACCTGATGGCATCTGTGCGATGAGAATTAAGAGGAGAGTATGTGGTATGCTAATGGATGCAGTCCTTATAAATACTTAACACAAACAGAAAAAGAACATCCTCTCAATATTATGCAACTGGTTTAATGAGGAGCAAATTAGGCTTTTGATGTAGTTACCACAAATGTTATGGATTGTGGATCATTAGAGATTTGTTTCTTTACCACTTGGGTGATATAATATTGAATATTTTATTTTTCACTTTGTTTCATTCTAGAGTATATAAAATACAGACTTTCGATATTTACAAGGTGTGTTTTACTCGTATAGAAATGCCTGATTTTATGGTAAGACCATAAGACCACATAGTTGGTCGATGCAGGGGAGTGGGGTCAATGGTAGTTTCGGTCTCCCCCCAACCATTCCATAGAGCAAATTCCTTCATTACATTCCATAGAGAAACGGTTCTTCATTGGCTGGTGGAAGAGGTCTTACGGTCTTTTCAATCAGCCTGGGCCTCATGATCATTGGGAAATTTTCCTGTTGGTTGGTTGGTTGGGACTTCCAATATGATTGTAGAAAGTCAGGGGTCAGCAACATCAGCCCTCCATGGGCCACATTACAATCATCGCACTAAAACGGGGATGCTATGGATAAAGACCTGCGCCTGCAGATTTTTCTTTTGCGTCCCCAGTTTAGCGCGAAATTACAATGCAAGTACTAAAAAATCTGCCTGCACTGATATCGGGCGCTAAGCCCCAGGATGCGTGCAGCAGCATTAAACGCCTCCGCGCGCATCTTCTCCATGGAGTCGCGAGATCCAGCATGTTGAAGTAGTGATCTGCAGGGGGAAGACTGGGGGACTTTTCCCCCAGTCTCTCCCTGCTCCCGGTGGACAGAGGAGTTGGTTGCAGCCACGGTCCTCGCCGTGGGATTAGATGTGAGTATCAGAATTTATTGGGGGGTTTTCTGGCTGGTGCTGACGGATTCTGCAGAAGTGGAATCCGTTAGCACCAAGTCCAGGCTGTGGCTAACTTTCTGGTAACCGCAGCCGGATGGTAAATAGCGTTAGTATATTGTAATACTAACACTAATTAACACTTTCCGCTCCCCATGTTAAGCATAGGGAGTGAAAAGTACAGTAACCTCGCGCAGTACAGCACAAGATACCAATCGCTAACAGGTTTTTAACCCGTTAGTGTTTGGATTGTAATATGGGTGGCCCGCGTTAGGGCCACCAAGGCTAATATTACCGCTCACGCAGGTGAGCACTAACATTAGCACCGAGAATGTAATGTGGCTCTGTATGTTTTGGTATTTAATTTTTCTGCACAATTTGCACCTTCCCACGCTACTAGGGACTAGCACACTTTACAAGCGCAAGTTCTGTAGCGCCTGCACAGAATGATGGATCAGAGCTGCATACATGGGCAGAAATGATCCATCGGCTGCCTCTCTGAGACTGCTCACTACAAAAATTGGTCTCAGAGAGGGTGACGACAGCAAGCTCCCTGCGTGCTGACCTCAATAGTGACCAATCTGTTGACCAGCAGACGGGAAATTAAAAAATCCCAGCTGCTGGTGATGCTGGGTGGGGTGGAGAAAGCTGGCTCGTTTTGATCAGATCAAGTTACCAAGGCATAGCTTGTTCTCCTCTAAGGATCCGTAAATTAATAGCATCAATATAAAGTATAGAAGCCATTCATGTACAATAAGCAGCCACAACCTCTGAGCAGTAAGCCATGCGCTAGCGTCTGGAGCCGTTATGTCTAACGGCATGAATTGGTATCTTAACGATTAGGTCGGATTCGGTCCCAGGATATTCTGCAAATCTCATCAGAATGCCTTGTTTGTTCTACCCAATTTCTAGCTTTCTCAGAGAAAGTTGAGTTTTTTTGGGTATTGAGATAAATTCCGTAATGATTTCATTTTAGATTACAGCATAGCACGTGCAGATTAGTAAATTAAAATTTCACTTTTGCTTATTCATTTGCAACCAGATGGTGTCAAAATAACTACATAATGCAATCTGCTGATTGCGGTATTAGAAACAGACAATTGTCCCTTTTCTTAAAAAAATAAAGTAATTTAAATACGTGCCAATTCATTCATCACAAGATAAGGGAATTCTACATTCCTGTAGAATTACTTTTTATAAGATGCAAATACTATTTCTGTATTTTTTTCTGGATAACAGCTGTGAGCTGCCTTATGAAAGCTACTCATGCAGATTTTGGCGTGGTTTCTAAAAAAAGTTTGTATTTTAATTTTATGTTAAAGAATGAGCTAATTCTCAAACTTTCAAAGTTTGACGTTAACTACAAATGACTAAACATCTCTGTAATATTCTTTTAGTAATATAACTCAGCTATAAATAATATATTTGAATGCTATTAGATATGTTTACCAATGGGGGAATAGCCTATTAACTTCTAAATTGCTGCTCATTATAGATTTTTATTAGTAGAGGTGTGCATTAGTTTCGTAACGAATCTCAATTCGTTTGAAACTTCGTTATTCGTAATTTAGAAAGTACTGTTTTTACGTGAATTGAAACGAAAACTAAATGAAACAATATATAACGACTATGATTCATTATACTGTTTCACAAGAGAACCATTGATTGAATGATTGATATTTTTTAGTGATCCGAATTGATTTTGAATCGATTTCGAATCGATCCCAAATGAAATTATGAAAATGAAGCCGTTTCATTTTATTGTTTCACAAAGCACCCCTTCCTTTTCAATTGGCTGTGGTGCTTAATCTGTTGTATTCAGCACCACAGGTCAATAGACAACTCAATATTTAACCCTAGCTTGCTTTTTAACCCTCATGTTTAACCCTAATCTATCAGTAATTGAGCAGATTTGATTTATTGTTTTTTATAGGTTTTTTTTTAGTGATCCAAATCGATTTCGAATCGATCTCAAATTACAAATGAAATAAGAAACAAAACTAATCAGTTTTCAAACAAATTCTGTTACAGACAAAATTATTTTCAAGCGAAACTAAACAAATTTTTCAGCTGGGCACACCTCTATAATATTCAGATATTGCCCCCCCCCCCCTCCTGTTTCTATCCCTCACCCATCTAGATTGTAAATTCCCACGGAAATAGGGCCCTCACGTCCTCCTGTATCTGCTGGCAGCAATACTGACCTTCTCCTGTATGTATTGTTGACTTGTCCTGTCTTTACCCTTTGCACCTTGTACAGCGCTGCAGAGTGTGTTGGCGCTTAATAAATAATAAAAAATAATAATAATAATATTTGCTAGAATCATTTCTACCTATTTTGATTTTCATCTCATTTACCAGTTCAGTAGATAAACCATTATTTAGGAAATAGAATTGTTATTGAATTTTTGGTACCACACTTAGGCTGAGGTCAGACTAACGCATTTTTAACGTGCGTTTAGGCGCACTTAATCACGGCCGCACTAGCAGCAAATGACAGGCAATGACGGCCAATATACGAAGTACGGCCACACGAAAGTCTGGCCGCGCAACGCAAGTGGCAAATGAACGCATTTTTTCGAGAATGCAGAACCGCTAGTACTGACGTACAGATTGCGCTGCGTCCGCTAGCGGCGTGTTTGCGTGATTAGGAGATGTCAGACACTGCTAATGTCCGGCCAACATAACGTCCAGACGCAAAAAGGTTTTATTGACGATCCGTAAAAAATCACGCAGGAAAATGCGCATCGTATGACTGTTTTCACGCATTCCGTGAAAAGATACGTCAACGCGTTCGGACGCACTTTTTGACGATCGTTGCCGAATAATGCGTTCGTTTGACCCCAGCTGCATGTTCCATATTCATCCCCAAAATATAACGGTAGATTTTTTTCAAAAATTCAAAAATAAACATATTGGTTGTCTTACTGACAAAAAAAAACAGTAGTCACATGTTAAAACTAGACTGATGCTATGCATGCTAAAGACAATTTAAAGGTTCAATAGTGTCGGTTCATGGCTTATTCTGGAATGCCTGTCTTCCCGTTGTCTTTGATTGTGCTTGTTAGTGGTTTTTGCATATTTTGTGTGAATGCAATAATGGTAATTGAGTTTGGTTCGAGAGAGCGAAACAGTAATTAGATGGTAACAAACAACCACAGAGCATTTGTGTCAAAAGGATGTGGACAACCTTAACCTAAGTTGCAGGAGGTGTAACCCCAAAAATAACATAAGAGATTAACATGTACAAGGGTTTGCCCGGAAAATGGAAAACCGGTGAATAAAACTCAACTTTTATTGCCAACAAGATGCTAAAAATGGCTTAAAAACAGAGTGGGCAAGATATCAACAAAGAACTTTGGTGCCAAATAGCCAGAGAGTATTGAACGGTAGCTTATAATACAGAATGCTGACCGCAATCACTCACACATTACAGGATAGATGGAAAAGCGGAAGGCTGAGACTCCAGGTTAGTTAGTAAATCTAGTATACTTATTACGCACCTCAGAATGCATCGTGGAACCTATTGGTTCTCAAATAAGCTGAATTGTTGTCCTCGACAGGTCTGTGAGCGCTCCATCTATCCTGCACCCACAGACCCTGAAGGCCTGCTTCTGACTTTTAGAAATTACCTTTCTGTACACATAGGTTTATAGCATAGTTCATTTAGGATTCACCACAATGTCAGCTCCGACACGGTCAATATACCCTTTGTGGAGGAGTCCCAAGGAACTTTTTTGGAGTGCATGTAATATGTGTGTGATTGAGATCAGCATCCTGTATTATCAGCTACCGCTCTATACTCTCAGATTTTTGGCAACACATTTCAGTCTCTAAATGCCAAAGTGATGGTCGTGAGTACATTGTTGTTATCTTGGCCACTCTGTGATGATTTTAGGCCATTTTTAACATCTTGTTAGCAATAAAAGTTAAGTTTTCTTCACTAACTCACGTATTAGTTAATCTTTGCAAGATCTCAAGGATGGCAGGATATCATAATGGTCCAATGATTTTTGTTAGGGACTGACATTTTCCATGGGGATCGTACGATACAGCTGGCACAGACATTTGCATATATATTTGTATGTGTATATGTTGGAGGTTTTAGTTTAATTTCTTTTGCTTAGTGTTTCATTTTCTTCTCTGTCTTTAATCTTCAGGGTTTTATTTGAAATGATGGTCATGTAAGATGATGAATATGGCAAGCAGGAAACGTCACGGCCCTACAAAGAGCATGTTGGATCAGAGACCGAGATCCTGCCCTTCTTCTCCTCGTATCAACCATCACAGTAACGATGAATCTATATATGAAAAAACTGTAGTGAATGAGTATACAAATTCACAGTTAACTGATGGCAGACACACTGCAAACAACCAAGAAGAACAAGACTGTAATGACATTAGTGGCGATGGTGACTCCAGTTCTGAATATGTAAATAATACTTCTGATGAGGAATATGATGAAGGACTTCCAGATGAAGAGGAAGGGGTCACATATTATATCAGATATTGTCCAGAGGATGACAGCTACCTTGAAGGTATGGATTGCAATGGAGAAGAGTACATCCATCATGAAAAACATCGTGTTGAGACAGATGAATGCATTGAAGCCGTAGAAGATGAATGGACGGAAACCAAGATTCAACAAGGTTGTATTGATGGAGAAATGCTACAGGAAAGTGAGATGCACGTTTTGGAGGAGGACAACTCATCCTCTTTAGAGATACAAGATCAGGAGGAAACAGCACAGTATAGTGAAAACGAAGAAGTCTATCAGGAGGACTACTATCTGCCAGAGGCCAATGGAAACTCTCTTCCTCATTCTCCATTTCATAAAAGAGTGGGTGGTGGAGATGTAGAAGATCCAGAGGAGGACATTGATCAGATTGTGGCTGAAATAAAAATGAGTATGAGCATGAGCAGCATCAATAGCACCACTGACATGAGCCCTGAACATAGTGGGCCAGAGAACATCGCAAAGGATCACGCAGATGCATGTCAGAAAGCTGAACCAAGCCATTGTGTCAAAAGTCACGAAGGAAGACCAAAGTCTTTAAACATTCCTTCAGCTTCAAAACATGTTGGTGAAATACAAAAAGGTTCCAAAACAAAGGCCCGGACTCCCGAAGAAAGACAGAAATGGACACAAGAACAGGTTAGTTGGCCTTTTTTTCTAGAATCTTCTGTGTCAACCAAGCATTGCTTTGCATTAAAGTATTCTATATTCAAACTTGGAAAGTAAATATGAACCACAAATTCTAAAACATTACATTGTAAAAGAGAGGCAGAGATAGACAGAGCATTAAATATGTTTGGTGAACATTCCTATTACTTTATCAACTTGAGTAGAATAGCTTCATTCAAGCAGAAAATAAATTTTCTTGACATGTATCAGTGAATGTGATATAAATCTAGAAGCTACTGAAGAATGCAGAAAAAATAATGTTATGCTTATGATGAATTAATGTCTCTTTTGTGTGATTTGAGTCTATCTGGATGCGTTCGTTTATGACTATATTAAAACATGAATTGATAAATAAAAGAAGGGTTATTTGGGAGGTCATTTGAGTCATATGTTAATTAGAATTTATGATCATATAAATCAAATATAATGCATCATGTTCCCTTCTGGCATTGCACTGCAGAACTCACACAGCTGTTTCCTTTAATATGAAGAAACGGATACTGGAGAAAGATCATGATGAAGATATTATGAAATGAAATCCAGATTTTCTTATTTTAGAACTATTATACATATATTATATTACAGATTTTATATATTATGTGCATGCATTGTATATTAATATAATGAACTGAAACATAGATATTTTGTCTGGGATCCTGGGTTTTCTGCAGACCCTTGATCATCAATAGGGACCACATAGCAGAGGGATGACAGACTGTGGTCCCCCAGGTGTTGCTGAGCTACAACTTCCATGATTTTCTGGCCATTGTTTCCATTCAAAGACTTTTGGGAATTGTAAAACATCAACATCTGGGGGCTGGAGTTTGACATACCTGCCTTAGCACATTGAAATCTCCTTACAGATATGACTTGGAGATGTTTGCCTCCCTGTTCTCACCTTTACCACTTTATTTGGTTTGTTTCTTCATTTCTCCTTTTTCTTGTGTTTACTCCTGCCTTGTTTAAGGTTTATTTGTTCACCATCCACCCGACTCCTAGCTGATTCCAGTTTGATGGCCAGGAGCTGGGAAAGCTGGCATTAGACTGGGGTTTGGGACAAAGGGTGAGTTCTATCAATCTAGGTAAAACAGCCAAAAGTAGTGGTGGGGCTGCCAGGTAATAGTTAACTTCTCTGTTTTTTGTTGTTGTTGTATTGCCTACAGTGTGCCTTTAATTTAATATATATGTAAAAGAACTCCCTCTCCTGTAGGTCATGATACAGTAGGCAGTCTGGATGTCAGGATGTATTGGTACACTCTTACAGGGTTATCCAAAGAGATCCGAATTGCTTGAGAAAGGTAACCGAACGCTGAAAATCAGCGTTCGGTTACCTTTCCTGACCATTCGGCTATCCAGAGAGCAGGCAATTCGCCAAATCCTGGCGAATTGCCTGCACATACGGTGCCTGTTCGGTTCCTGTTCGAGGGCAGAGAAATCCCCATAGAGAAGCAATGCTTCGGCTATTCAGAGAACACAAACCAGCAGTGAAAGGTTCCCCAATGCCCTGCCATTCGGTGGTTTAATTCGGCAAATTTATTCAGGAGAATCCCATAGACTTCAATGTTAAAAATATTCCAGTTTTAATTCAATATCTAATAAACCGTTCATTATAAAATTCTGCAGCAAAAAGTCTCTTTATTTATAGATTTTTTAGGATACTTTAAGCATTTTTCAGATTTTTTTTTTTTTTAACCCCTTAAGGACCGAGGACGTACCATGTACGTCATTGCAGCGGGTCTCTCTTAGACCCGCTGACGTACATGGTACGTCCTGCCGTTTTTGAGCTGCTGGAAGCGATCGGATCGCTTCCAGCAGCTCAAACGCCATTGCAGGATGCCTGGGAGTCCAGGCATCCGTGCAATGGCCGTTAGAAGTGCCGGGGCACCATGTGATCGCTCCCCGGGAGCGATCTACATCCGGTTGCACCGGAGAGGTGCCCGGCACTTCTACAGAGCGCTGGAAGCGATCGGATCGCTTCCAGCTGCTCTGAGCATATTACAAGGATGCCTCGACATCGAGGCATCCTTGTAATATACTTACCTGCCGCCGGTCCGTCCGTGATCGCTCCCCCCGAGCGATCACTTCCGGTAGCGGCAGGAAGTACTGAGTGCCACGAGGTATCGTGGCACTCAGTACAAAAACGATCACATCAGTGATCAGGTGCTCTGCTGGGTGCCTCGAGGGATCAAGGCACCCAGCAGAGTAAAAAAAAGTGAAAAAAAGTTAAAAAAAAGTGTAAAAAAAAGTAAAATAAAAGTGTGTAAAAAAAGTGTAAAAAAAGAAAAATAAATAAAATAAACTGACAGTTAGGGGTAGGGTTAGGGTTAGGGTTAGGGTTAGGGTTAGGGTTAGGGGTAGGGTTAGGGTTAGGGTTAGGGTTAGGGTAGGGTTAGGGTTAGGGTTTAGGGTGGGGTAGGGTTAGGGTTAGGGGTAGGGTTAGGGTTAGGGTTAGGGGTAGGGTTAGGGGTAGGGTTAGGGTTAGGGGTAGGGTTAGGGGTAGGGTTAGGGTAGGGTTAGGGTTAGGGTTAGGGGTAGGGTTAGGGTTAGGGGTAGGGGTAGGGTTAGGTTAGGGGTAGGGTTAGGGTAGGGTTCTAAGGGCAGGGTCAGGGGTAGGGTTAGGGTTCTAAGGGCAGGGTCATCTTGGGGCTGAGTGGGATGTTCCTAGCCTGCCTCATCAGAGAGGCAGGCTAGCAACATCCAATCAGAAGTTAGAAAAAATCAAAATAAAATTTCTAATTTGTCAGGTCAGGCCAATATTTTGTAAATATTGGCTCTGACCTCTGTGATTCTCCCTCCCTCTCCTCACTTGTGTTTTGGTGAGCGAGAGAGAGAGATCAGATTTGACAGGTTAGAGATTTTAGTGAGATTTAGTGAGATTAGAAAAATTGAGGCAGATTTAGAGAGATTTTAGGGAGATTTAGAAGAATTGAGGCAGGTTTAGAGGGATTTAGAGAGATTTAGGTGTTTATTTGTATTTTCTTGTGAAACCCAACGGTTCTTCTAAGAACCAACAATCCGCTTATATATATATAATAATTATAAAATTTTATAATCTATTATATATAATGTCTGAGAGGGTGTACAGCGCCGAGGAGGCATATGCCATCCTGGCGTCAGAATCTGAGGCATCTGCGTCAGACTCAGACCCTCATTTCGACCCCGCTAACTGCTCAGAGGCGTCGCTAGATACATTATCTATGCTGGCTGATGTATCTAGTGATGTTTCTGATGCAGATCCTGGGTCACCACCTGCCAGCAGGAGACGCACAGCTCCAGCTGAGGAGTGGGTAGTGCCTCATCGCCAGAGGCCAGATATCCCTCCTTTCACGGCAAATCCTGGCATCAATATTGATGTTGCAGGATTTACCGCCACACAGTTTTTTGCAGGTGTTTATGGGGGATGATTTGTTGGGCCACATCGTGGCCCAATCAAATCTGTATGCCCATCAGCATTGTGCTGCGAAGCCAGACTCCTACTTGGCAAGGCAGCAATGGACCCCGCTAGATGTGCCAGAATTTCTGAAATTCTGGGCACTTACTATGCTGAGGGCATCATAAAGAAGCCCTCAATTCGCTCCTGCTGGAGCAGTAGCCCCATCTGCTCTACCCCCATTTACCTCCAATCAATGTCACGTAGAAGGTATGAAAACATTTTGCGTTTCATGCACTTCAGTGACAACAGCCTGTGCTCCCCTAGAGAGCATCCCCAGTTTGACAGGCACCAGACTTTTACATTTTATTCGTACATTTTATGTTCTACAATTGGTGCTGTATTTTGCCAAAATCTTTGCACACCTATGCATGGGGGGCATGGGTGTACTCAGGAGATCTTGCAGAAAACAACCTGGAGAGTTTTCATGCAGTAACAACAGTGTCTGCTAAGGCTAGGGTCAGACGAGCGTGATTTCTACGGACTGTACGTCCGTGCAGTACGGACATCGTCAGTACGGAAGACGCAGTAGTGGTCACACAGTCCGTTTTTTCACTGACATTTATTTTTTGACAGATGTAGGAGGGACAATAAATTCAATTGCAAAACCATTTTGTCCGTGAAAAATGCAGGACGTATAAATGCAGTCCGTCTGACCACGTTCCATCACTCACACACAAAGCTATGCAGACGTTGCGGACGCAGCGCACTTTGTGCGGCCGTTCTAGCGGTTCTACGTTCTTGCCTGCCTTGCGTCCGTGGCCGCGGCCGTTGTGCGTCCGCAGTTCAGTGCGGACGTACTTCGTGTGTCGGGCTCCATTGGACTTTATGTCATGCTATCACGGACGTACTTTTAGGCGCGATCACGGACGTGAACACTACGCTCGTCTGACCCTAGCCTAAATCACAGTCCAAAACTACTGTGGGCGTAAAAATCTGAAATTTGAAAAATTACCGCCACACACCTTGTTGCCAAATGTTTTGGGCTAAAACCGTTGCATCCATGGCATCAAAGCACTCCATATGCAATACCTTGGGGTGTCAACATAACAAATATAAACAATTTTCTGGCAATAATTCAAACTGGGGTATGCGGTAGACCCAAAACCAAAGATAGGCCTAGCTGAAGAAATAATCTCAATTTCAACTCTAATGACAAAGTCATAAAAATTGTATTTGAACCTTCCCAAAATCCTGGCAAACCTAGGCATGGGGGGCATGGGTGTACTCAGGAGATCTTGCAGAAAACAACCTGGAGAGTTTTCATGCAGTAACAAACAACAGTGTCTGCTAAATCACAGTCCAAAACTACTGTGGGCGTAAAAATCTGAAAATTGAAAAATTACCGCCACACACCTTGTTGCCAAATGTTTTGGGCTAAAACCGTTGCATCCATGGCATCAAAGCACTCCATATGCAATACCTTGGGGTGTCAACATAACAAATATAAACAATTTTCTGGCAATAATTCAAACTGGGGTATGCGGTAGACCCAAAACCAAAGATAGGCCTAGCTGAAGAAATAATCTCAATTTCAACTCTAATGACAAAGTCATAAAAATTGTATTTGAACCTTCCCAAAATCCTGGCAAACCTAGGCATGGGGGCATGGGTGTACTCAGGAGATCTTGCAGAAAACAACCTGGAGAGTTTTCATGCAGTACAAAACAACAGTGTCTGCTAAATCACAGTCCAAAACTACTGTGGGCGTAAAAATCTGAAAATTGAAAAATTACCGCCACACACCTTGTTGCCAAATGTTTTGGGCTAAAACCGTTGCATCCATGGCATCAAAGCACTCCATATGCAATACCTTGGGGTGTCAACATAACAAATATAACAATTTTCTGGCAATAATTCAAACTGGGGTATGCGGTAGAGACCCAAAACCAAGATAGGCCTAGCTGAAGAAATAATCTCAATTTCAACTCTAATGACAAAGTCATAAAAATTGTATTTGAACCTTCCCAAAATCCTGGCAAACCTAGGCATGGGGGGCATGGGTGTACTCAGGAGATCTTGCAGAAAACAACCTGGAGAGTTTTCATGCAGTAACAAACAACAGTGTCTGCTAAATCACAGTCCAAAACTACTGTGGGCGTAAAAATCTGAAAATTGAAAAATTACCGCCACACACCTTGTTGCCAAATGTTTTGGGCTAAAACCGTTGCATCCATGGCATCAAAGCACTCCATATGCAATACCTTGGGGTGTCAACATAACAAATATAAAAATTTTCTGGCAAATTCAAACTGGGGTATGCGGTAGACCCAAAACCAAAGATAGGCCTAGCTGAAGAAATAATCTCAATTTCAACTCTAATGACAAAGTCATAAAAATTGTATTTGAACCTTCCCAAAATCCTGGCAAACCTAGGCATGGGGGGCATGGGTGTACTCAGGAGACCTTGCAGAAAACAACCTGGAGAGTTTTCATGCAGTAAAAAACAACAGTGTCTCCTAAATCACAGTCCAAAACTGATGTGGGTGTGAAAATGAAAAATGACCACCAAACAGTATCTAATTTGTTTGGAGCAAACGGATGCATCCATAGCATAAAAACACTCCATTTACAATACTTTGGGGTGTTAGCTTACCAAATATATGCACGTTCATAAAACTGGGGTATGTAAAAAGGCCCCTAAAAAGAAGATAAGCAAAGAAGATACTGTATGTCAAATTAGAAAATTGACAGCATGTCAAAGATTGGCGTAGCACCCCAAAAACAACAGAACAAATCTATATATGGGTGGTATCAATTTACTCAGAAGATGTTGCTGAACATATTTTGGGGTGTTTTTTGGCAGTAACCCATAACTGGATTTGACAATTCATGCCTAAAGTACAATGTGTGTGAAAAAATAACACAAAAAGTGACTACCTGAAAGATTGACAAAGAGCTAGTGCATGGAAAGTGTTAAAATACAACTCTTTGAAGCACCCTAGGGTGTGCCCTTTCTAAAAATATATGGTTTGATGGGGGTAAATTACTTTGGCCGGCTTCAAAAATGTCCCAAATAGGACATGGGTGCATGATGACGAAATGTGAAAATTCCAAGTTGGAAAACTGAAATGCGCACCCCCCAAATAAGGCCTTTTAGCCCCCAAAGACATGACCCGACATACCTATACATGGGTGGTATCAATTTACTCAGAAGATGTTGCTGAACATATTTTGGGGTGTTTTTTGGCAGTAACCCATAACTGGATTTGACAATTCATGCCTAAAGTACAATGTGTGTGAAAAAATAACACAAAAAGTGACTACCTGAAAGATTGACAAAGAGCTAATGCATGGAAAGTGTTAAAATACAACTCTTTGAAGCACCCTAGGGTGTGCCCTTTCTAAAAATATATGGTTTGATGGGGGTAAATTACTTTGGCCGGCTTCAAAAATGTCCCAAATAGGACATGGGTGCATGATGACGAAATGTGAAAATTCCAAGTTGGAAAACTGAAATGCGCACCCCCCAAATAAGGCCTTTTAGCCCCCAAATGACCCGACATACCTATACATGGGTGGTATCAATTTACTCAGAAGATGTTGCTGAACATATTTTGGGGTGTTTTTTGGCAGTAACCCATAACTGGATTTGACAATTCATGCCTAAAGTACAATGTGTGTGAAAAAATAACACAAAAAGTGACTACCTGAAAGATTGACAAAGAGCTAGTGCATGGAAAGTGTTAAAATACAACTCTTTGAAGCACCCTAGGGTGTGCCCTTTCTAAAAATATATGGTTTGATGGGGGTAAATTACTTTGGCCGGCTTCAAAAATGTCCCAAATAGGACATGGGTGCATGATGACGAAATGTGAAAATTCCAAGTTGGAAAACTGAAATGCGCACCCCCCAAATAAGGCCTTTTAGCCCCCAAATGACCCGACATACCTATACATGGGTGGTATCAATTTACTCAGAAGATGTTGCTGAACATATTTTGGGGTGTTTTTTGGCAGTAACCCATAACTGGATTTGACAATTCATGCCTAAAGTACAATGTGTGTGAAAAAATAACACAAAAAGTGACTACCTGAAAGATTGACAAAGAGCTAGTGCATGGAAAGTGTTAAAATACAACTCTTTGAAGCACCCTAGGGTGTGCCCTTTCTAAAAATATATGGTTTGATGGGGGTAAATTACTTTGGCCGGCTTCAAAAATGTCCCAAATAGGACATGGGTGCATGATGACGAAATGTGAAAATTCCAAGTTGGAAAACTGAAATGCGCACCCCCCAAATAAGGCCTTTTAGCCCCCAAATGACCCGACATACCTATACATGGGTGGTATCAATTTACTCAGAAGATGTTGCTGAACATATTTTGGGGTGTTTTTTGGCAGTAACCCATAACTGGATTTGACAATTCATGCCTAAAGTACAATGTGTGTGAAAAAATAACACAAAAAGTGACTACCTGAAAGATTGACAAAGAGCTAGTGCATGGAAAGTGTTAAAATACAACTCTTTGAAGCACCCTAGGGTGTGCCCTTTCTAAAAATATATGGTTTGATGGGGGTAAATTACTTTGGCCGGCTTCAAAAATGTCCCAAATAGGACATGGGTGCATGATGACGAAATGTGAAAATTCCAAGTTGGAAAACTGAAATGCGCACCCCCCAAATAAGGCCTTTTAGCCCCCAAATGACCCGACATACCTATACATGGGTGGTATCAATTTACTCAGAAGATGTTGCTGAACATAGTTTGGGGTGTTTTTTGGCAGTAACCCATAACTGGATTTGACAATTCATGCCTAAAGTACAATGTGTGTGAAAAAATAACACAAAAAGTGACTACCTGAAAGATTGACAAAGAGCTAGTGCATGGAAAGTGTTAAAATACAACTCTTTGAAGCACCCTAGGGTGTGCCCTTTCTAAAAATATATGGTTTGATGGGGGTAAATTACTTTGGCCGGCTTCAAAAATGTCCCAAATAGGACATGGGTGCATGATGACGAAATGTGAAAATTCCAAGTTGGAAAACTGAAATGCGCACCCCCCAAATAAGGCCTTTTAGCCCCCAAATGACCCGACATACCTATACTTGGGTGGTATCAATTTACTCAGAAGATGTTGCTGAACATATTTTGGGGTGCTTTTTGGCAGTAAACCTTAAAGTTCACAGTACATGTATTCTTAAATTGCGTTCAAAAAAAAAAAATCACCAAATTTTTTTTTTTCTCAAACTTTGGCATAGATTTGTGGTAAAATGGTTTGCATGGAAAGAGTCAAAATACCCCAAGTTTAATACCTTGATTTGTGTACTTTAAAAAAATATGTATATGTGGAGGGTTATTCAGGAATTAGTGACAGATATCAGTGTTACAATGTCACTATCACTAGTTTTGAAAATAAACTCTTTGGAAATGGCAAAGTGCTACTTGCACTTATTGTTGCATAAAATAAGGAAAAAAGCGAGGAATATGTAAACATTGGGTATTGCTAAACTCAGTACTAAATTTAGAAACTACTAAGGAATAAATTTTTTTTGACGGTTGTTGATACATAAGAAATTTTGGGGGTCAAAGTTCGAAAAAGTGGTGTTTTTTCAATTTTTGTGTCATATTTCACAATATTTTTTATAGTAAATTATATGAAATGATGAAAAAAATGGTATCTTTATAAAGTCCATTTAGTGACGAGAAAAACAGTGTAAAATATGTGTGGGTTACATAAACGAGTAAGAGGAAAATTTGACGTAAACACTAAGAGCGCAGAAACATAAAAACAGCTGCGGTCACGAACGGACGGATTTGTGTAAAACCGCCCGGTCACTAAGGGGTTAAAAAGTCCGATTTTTTTTTTTTTTTTTTTCAGTTTGCTTATTTTTTTTGTAACAGCCCTCTTTATTATCATTCCCTGGACCTCCTGTGAAAATTTCAGACATTTTCGCTCAGTAGTTTCTTTGCAAACAGCGTTTCATTTTCCCAGATTCATACAAATGGTTTTTCTAATTTATTCACTGCTCCTCTACTCACAGCTGCTTCGGCTCTGTGTGATTCGGCTCCTTTTCGGCTCCTGTTCGGCTCCTCTTCGAAGGTTAATCCAGATGTTTTTGCTTGTTTTCAGCATGCATTCGGTTAGTTTTCAGCAGGTTTGCGGCAGCTTTTCCCTGCAATTCGGGGACCTGTGCTGTTTGCTGAATACACCGCAGGGTCACCGAATGCAATCGGCAAAAGGAACCGAATTGAAGAGAACGAAAAGTCACCGAACGTGCGGTGACTTTTCGAATCTCTTTGGATAACCCTGTTAGTATTTTCCCATGTTTCAGTGATTGTGTCCCTGGCTTTGCAAACCCCACCATACAAAAATACATATTTTCAGAGTTTACCTTAACATCTCAGTTCATCTAATAACAAATTGTCCTGCGTATTCCCAGTACTCGAAACCAGATACCATCTTATAAAATTTTGGTTTGATAGTCACCTCTGACTAGAGATGTGCACGGCTGAATAATTTGTTTAATTGCTCTTCATTTTAAAATAATTTAGTTTTCGGAATTTCGTTGCTAATTTTGTTTTGTTTCATTTTGGATAAATTCGAAATTTCATATTGATTCAAATTGATATATCAAATTATCAGTTTGATAGTTAATATATCAATTCGATAGCTGATATCAATTCGAATTTCGGATCTCTAAATAAAACCCTAATTAATCAAATTTTGCTGTTAAAAGACAAGCTAGAGTTAAATATTAAGCTGTTTCACAGATTTAGTATTTGAGTCAAATTAAACAGTGAAACAAAATTAATTTGTTTTATAAAATCGTTTACTGACTATCTTCTATTTTAAGTTAAGATCAATTCGATAGCTGATATCAATTCGATAGTTGATATCGAATTCAATTCGATAGTTGATATAAATTAGAATTTTCCACCATAGTTTTCAATGTTAAACAAAATCCCCATTATTATTACATATTTCTTAAACAAATTATAATTTTCAATTGCAGCAAACCAAAAAGCCATTTTTTTATTGCTGAACACACACACACTGTAAGAAAATAATACAGCTGCATGCGTTCAGCAAAGAAAAACAGACCTCATTACATTTAAAAGAAGTTAGGAAACCTAAACGTTCACCCAAAAAAT
This sequence comes from Leptobrachium leishanense, assembly GCA_009667805.1. Classification (NCBI taxonomy): domain Eukaryota; kingdom Metazoa; phylum Chordata; class Amphibia; order Anura; family Megophryidae; genus Leptobrachium; species Leptobrachium leishanense. The sequence continues at coordinate 75,197,207 of CM019065.1, forward strand.
CCCGACAAATGCCAAAAAAATCCTAAAAAATAATTTTAAAAAATGGCTGTTTGCTGCAATTTAAAATGATAAATGATTTAAGAAATATTTAATAAAAACTAGTGCCGGCTGGGTGGAGTAGAGGTAACATCACTGCTCTGCATGGAGAGAGCCTGCGGCATCCTGGGCTCGATCCCAGCGAGCAACCTCTCCAGTAAGTGTCCTTGGGCAAGACACCTAACGGTAAATACTCGCCACCCAGGACATACTTGAAAACGAGAGAAATCTCAATGTATCCTTCCTGGTAAAATCCTTTCACAAAAAAACCCCAAAAAATCCAGGGATTTTTTTAACATTGAAAACTATGTCGGAAAAAAGCCTAGCATCTGCATTAATAAAAAAGGGACCTGTTCCGTTTTTTTTTTTTGTTTGTTTTAGACCTTTTAGTTCGTTTTTTTTACGTTTTAGATCATTTTGTTCTTTTTTTTCATGTCAGATCATTTGGTTCAGTTTTTTTCATTTCAGCTCATTTCGTTACAAAATTTATTTCATTTTTGATCGATTTGTTCTGTTTTTCAGCATTTCGTGTCATTTGCATTTTGTTTTATTTCGTTTAAGCCCCATAACGAAATGATTCCGTTCGTGCTGAAACTTCGATTCGAGATTCCGTAATTTCGTTTCGGAAATGCTTCCAAAAGAACGAAAATGGTAAATTTCGTACGAAATTCAATTCGCAATGAAACGAATTGCACATCCCTACTGCTGACCTGTCCATAGAAAACCTGGTCGTTCCAGAAAAATGTTTTTGAGGACAGGTTGCAAGATGAAAGCTATTAGGAGTTTGCCGTAGATCCCATTAGGTATTTAAGGCGAATCCCATAGTTTCAATGTAAAAAAAATTCCCCGTTTTTATAATTTTTTTATTCAACTGTTAAATTCTTTTCATTTGCAGCAAAAATTCTCTTCATAAATTTATTTTTTAGAGATTTTTTCGTCAAAATTTGTAATTCCGATTTTTTTTTTTTAAATGCCGTTTTTTTTAAATTCTGTAACACACCTTTTTATTGATATCCAAAGGACCTTATATATTATTTCCATGCATTTTCATGCATTATTTTTGTTTAAAACGCCTTTTATAAAGTTGTTTGTTTTTTCTTTACCCCTGTTCGGCAGGTGGGTTACTTTTTCCAACGGCGTTCGGCGTATTGTCAGGTGGGTTTTCGGCTGCCTTCAGCGGTTTATCGGATCGGTTTGTTGTTTTTTCTGCACTCTTTCAATAACCCCATGCCATTTCCCTTCTATCCCAATTTCTATGAAATGTAATTGAACAAACAAAGTACAGGTCGCTGCTCAGAAATGCAGTGTCACAAGGACAAATCCCATTTATTTGCAGTATAAGCCATTGGAGGAGAGCCTATTCAGTTTCTTTTCTAAGTGTAGATAGTATTGGAATGATGGATATCCTTTGGCAGGTGCACAGGGCTCTAGCCTTCTCAGACATACAAATCATTTTTATTACCAAGCTCTTGTCTGTAGCAAATGATCTTGAAGGTCCAATAAACTAAATGCACAAAGTAGAGAGTTTTTTTTTTTACTTCATTCCTCTAAAAATAAAATACAAAAATTGCTTTATCTGCATGGAACTCCATAGCATTTCCAAAACTTTATTTATAAATTGTCGTAAAGTGGAAAGACAGATCAGATAATAAAAATAGTAATCTTTTTATTAATAAATTGCCAGTGCAAGTAGGGGTAATAAAGTTATAATATATGAGTTCCACACGTACACTTGTTTGCAGCTAGTATTTATGGCATTTGGGATTTCCATGATTTATGGTAAAAGAGAGTCTATAAAATCAGGATAGAGAACTACATAGGGAAATTGTAAACCTAAAAAAAACTAAATAAAGCTTGTCATATACTTTTTTTTCATATTTTACCAGCCATGAACATAACAAATGAGTTTCAAAGAACTGTTTCTTTTTTCATTTTTCAAAGTGTCTTTTTTTAGAACAAAACTGACATTGAACCAGTTTGTTTTACTCTTTCTCTTACAAGATCTGGCAGTGAGAGTTATGTGATTTTTATTTTTCTTCTCTCCTTTCAAAAGACAATGTTCATGATACCATGAGCTGTAAAACAATTACTGACAAAGTGTGGGAGTTGCCCTATATAAGAAAAAATAGACAGCGCCTAATATAACTGAGATAATTGGCCCTCAACAGCAGCACTTTATTTACCCTGGCAACAGGAATGCCGAGTGATATGGAAACGCTCGTTATTCCAGCGTAGAGCAGGATGATATCCTCGATTTAGCCAGGGGTCAAGTGGAACAGGAACCTGTGGGAAAACAGTTCCTCCACTTATTTAACAGAAGGAACGGCGTTCCCATTGGTCCAATACACTATAAAGCTTTTATTTAGGTGTTCAATCCTATGTATTCCAGTTAAGTCATAATAAGTAGTATCTTTTATAAGTTTTCCATTGAACTAAGCTTATATATAAACACATTATTGACAAATTAGGGTGTAATTAGCGTGTAAGTGGTGTATTACGAGAGAGATAACTTTGTTAATTGGTAGAAATCTTGGAGTCCCCACATCTATATATTTTGAGGACTTGACCCCTGGATTTAACCCATTTTAAATGAGGTCAAGTTTGAAAATCAAGCATTCTGGATTTGTTAATTGACAGCTGTTCGTCAGAGCATCGGCAGAGCAGAGCTTATAATGGATAGGTAGTGCCAGTGTCATATTTTTCGGATTAAGGATACTATTTTTGCTTGTTTTAGAGTTAGGGTTTGGGTTAATGTTATGGTTAGGATTACTAGTTGTGCTTGTTTTAGGGGTAGGGGTATTGCATTATTGTTGGTTTAAAATTGGATGGAGCAATGGAAACAAGTCAGCAAGTGATTGCATGTGTTTCATTATTGTTAAAGGATCCCTCAATGGTTAAATGGTCCTAGGTCCTCTGCTTTCTTCCATCTATACCTCATCACTGGGTAAATACATCCCCAAATACAGCTTCGAGTATCACCTATATGCTGATGACCCCCAGATCAATCTCTCCACACCCAATCTCTCTCACTCTGTTCTCTCTCTGCTCAGTGTCTGTGTGTCAGGAATCTCTTTCTGGATGGCCTCTCACTACTTGAAGATCAATATATCTAAGACCAAGCTCCTTCTAATTTCCCCTTCTAACTCTACTCCGATTTCTGACTTTTCTATAACTGTTGACGGTATCACTTTCCTTCCTTCAGCCCAAGTCCACTGCCTTGGAGTGACTCTCGACTCCAATCTTTCCTTCGGCCCCTACATCCAATCACTCTCCTCATCTTGCCACAATCACCTGCGCAATATTGCCAAAATTCTTCCATTCCTAATTAAAACCACCAAGCAACTTATCCACTCTCTTGTAATCTCCTGCCTGTACTACTGCAACAAACTCCTGGCTGGCCTTCCTCTCTCCCACCTCTCCCCCCTGCAGTCCATCCTAAACACATCAGCCCGGCTTATCCATCTCAACCGTCACTCGGTCTCTGCTGCCTCTGTCTGTGAATCCCTGCAGTGGCTCCTCATCCACAGCAGAATCAAATTCAAACTACTCACCCTGACCTACAAAGCAATCACTAATGCCGCTCCTCACTAATCACCAAATACACCCCTGCTCGCCCCCTTAAGATCCAACAATGACCTGCTCCTGGCATCCTCTTTTATCACCTCCTCACATGCCAGACTGCAGGACTTTTCTCGTGCGGCGCCGACCCTATGGAACGCTCTTCCTCACAATATCAGACTGTCCACAAATCTGGCTTCTTTTAAATGCTCACTAAAGACACTTCTGTTTTAGGGAAGCCTACCACCTAGCCCCGTAACAAAACATCCGACCTACCCAATAACCATTCTCCTCTCTCTGAATCAACATCTTATTACTGCAGTCCTCCCTCATGTTTCAGCCCCTCATCCAACTAGATTGTAAATTCCCACAGGAATAGAGCCCTCATGTTCTCCTCTATCTCTTGGTGGAATACTGCCTTGCCTCCTTGGCATATGATAGAATTGTCTTGTCTCTACCCATTGTACCTTTTGTACAATGCTACAGATGTGTTGATGCTTATTAATAATAATAATAATAGTGTAGAAGATGGAGGAATTAAATATGAACCCCCTACTTACTACTCCCCCCAACATTCCTACTCCTATTTTAAATCTAGTGTCCTTTACTCACTTTTTAATCCAGTGCCAGGCTGTCTCCTCTCTAGTCCTGATCTGGTAGCTGTTGTTACTTCCTATAATATCAACGTGCCAAATACCAAAAGGCTTATCCGCATAGGTTTATTGACAGCTTTCCAAGTGAAGGGATTCTCCTCCATACAGAAGGTTGATTCCTCCTTCATGTTATTGTCGGCACACTCGACCATTCATGACCATTTAGAATTCAATAAATGGTCATGGTGGTTAGAGTGTCACTCTAGTTTTGAATCGTTCTACAAAAAAATATTAAAGTATAGGGGCTCTTTTTATATAAAAAGCTGATTTTCCATCTTTTCAGTACTTATATAGGGCTTAGTGTTTTTTTTTTCTTCCATTAAGCACTTTATAGCTATTTACTTGTTTGGTATCCTCTGAGCACGGCATTGTTGAATTTTCCATTTAGTTGCTTTGTGTGAGTTGCTTAGATGATTAGATGTTTTTGTCAGAGCTGGTCCAGCTGATCTATGCCCATAATGGACTAGAAAGCATTCTGTCAGGAGCATTCTAATCTTTCTACGCTGGGTTTCAAATTGAGCTTGGCTCGTTTCCCAGGAAGAACTTGGAGAACAAAAATCAAAACAACTTTAAAAACCAAACTGGCTGCAACTTCAGATCATAAACCTTCTTCCTATCTCTCCACGGGTGACAGACTTTTTTCAATACATTTTAAAGTGCGCTAGTATACAATACAGAGTGCTATAAAGGAAAAATGCCAGATTTCTGTGCTAAAAAGAACAAGCGTGGCTATCACAGTAGGAGTAAGACAATACGCGGTATACCTTTCTGGTGCTCCACCAAGGGGTCCGCCATGGCGCCATCCCACAATAAACTTCAAAATCCAAATCAGGATGGGCCACACCGATGTATCCGTATCCAAATGGATACGTCGGTGTGGCCCATCGTATTTTGGATTTTGAGATTTCTGTGATATGTAGGGAAAATATTATGATGTCATACTCAGGCATATGATGGAATATTAATTCTTCAACCTGCCTGCCATGCTATAACTTCCATTACATTTTATACTGAAATGATTTATCCTTAAAGGATCCATTCACCCACCTACGTGAAAAGGCCACATTGGAAGTGCCCTATGTTTACACTGTATAAACAATCATCAAGTGGTAACTCACGTTACTACTCGATATGAACTATCAACTGAACTGTTAATGCAAGAGTGGAGCTGCAGTCCTTACTTGGAATTTTGCAACCAAAATTACCCATTTAGAATGGATTTAAATTATTTATTGCACAGCTGGCATGGGAATTGATGGGATATTCTGGATCCAATACAGTAATATGTTCCAACAGGCGCATGAAAATACACATTAAAAAAACAAAGCAAAAATTATGGTGCAGCAAGTAATGAACAGTATGTGGGTGAAATATAGTAGTAAATCGAATCAATCCCAAATCTAGTGTCTCCGTTTGGCAATATGTTGTTGCCCCGGAGTTTGAATAAGGCTAACCCAGAGAAAAAAGAGGTTTGTGAGGTTCCTGTGGACGAGCAGCTGCACTAGTGGCCTGCTCTACGGTGGGGCCGCTTAGGTCTCACAGGGTTTTTGCTCGATTGTGCCATTACAGGGACGAATGCTCCATATGCAAATCAACCTGCTCTCACCCAGAAAGGGTGGCCAGTACTGATTGCCAAGGACGTCATCCCTGCACGAGAGATGCAGCAACCCCCGGCGACCGTAGAACAGGCCGCTAGTGCTGTTACTCATCCTCAGGACCCTCACAAACCTCTTTTTTTAACCCAGAGAAAACCCTCATGTGATCCTCCAAAACTTTTCTTTTCACAGTGACGTGACACTCTAGATATCAGAGGGTGAAAAACGAAAGTTGTCACAGAGTGTAAATTTATAAACCTTTAAAACAGTTACCCTGCAGATACTGTATGTAAAAGGGCCACATTGGGCCATATTATATTCTTCACGCTAATGTTAGTGCTCAACTGTGTGAGCGTTAACGTTAGCTTTGGAGGCCCTAGCGCAGGCGCACCATATTACAATCTGAATGCTAACAGGTTAAAAAATCCATTAGCGATTCGGAGCTTGCACTTTTTAGCGTGAGCTTACTGTATTTTGCGCTCCCTATGCTTAACATGGGGAGCGCAAAGTGTTAATTAGCGTTAGGATTGCAAGGTCCTAACGCTAATTACCGTCCCGCTGCGTTTAACTGAAAAGTTAACGACAGCTAGGACCTGGCGCTAACTCATTCTGCTTCTGCGGAATCGGCCAGCCGTAGGAAATACCAAAAAACAGATACTCATCTCTCATCACACGGCGAGAACGGCAGCTCGATCCGCTTCTTCTTGCCGACGGGAGCAGAGAGAGACTGGGGGAAAAGAGTCCTCCAGTCTCCCTCAGTGAAACACTCCGCCGACCTGTCAGATCTTGCTAAAGGCGAGATCCTGCAGGTCATGTGACCGGCAGCAGAAGCTTCAATGGAGTCCTATGGACTACATGGAGGGGATGCTCATGGCGGCGCTTAGCGTTGCGTTACGTGTTGTCACACCCTCGGCACCTGTGGGGGTCTCAGGAGGGAGTCAGGCACCCGGCGGCATCGGTGGCTGGACAGGTGTCCGGTGTCCGTGCTGATCCTGGCGTTCGTGCGCCTAATGAGGGGGCAGGGCGCGGCATGATGACGTGTAGCCGCCGACCTTTATAGACAGGGCGTGCAAATTGACTCGTCACGTTGACGTGGAGTTTGTTTCCCACATCGCTGGTGTAACGTTATTCGAGTCACTGATTCATTGTTCATTTGCTACATTGCTTACTTGGACTGTATGAGGAACCTGATTGTTGCTGACTCGGACTGCCTTCTTGACTACTCTCTCTCTGACCAAGCTTGTATGTATGCTTTACCCAGAACAAACTCAGAGTGTATGCTGACTCTGCATAACGCTGTCTCTAAGAGTATACTGATCATGCATAACGCTGACCCTGATTGTATGAGGACCCTGTCTGTTGCCTACTCTGTTTGTTCCTGAATCCTTGTGTATGAATGACTTGCATAAACCTGATCCAGGTTACTCCTTAGCTGCTGTTAAGTTTAACCCTTGCTACCTGAGTGCATGTTCTGTTCTGAGACCTGCTGCTAATATACCAAGGTTGTACTCTGTGTTTCTGGTGTGTCTGGTCTCCCTGGCTGGGAGCTATAGGATTAGCGGTCCCGACCACTCAAGGATCAGAGGGTTTAGAGGTTTGTCCAAAAGGATCCACACCACGGTTGTCGAGGGTAAGCGATACAGCAAACGTAACATTACGTCAATGCCATACATGGATCCGACAGACTTATCTATGCTGATGTCTAAGCTGTGATATCATTACTAAACAGGAGGAGCAGGACCACTGCATGGACCAATTTGATCAGGCTTTGGGTTTACTGATGAATCAGTCCAGCAAAGCTTCACCACCGTCTGCTCCAGTGGTTAATGTCTCTCCTCCTCCTCCTACTATTGAAAAACCTCATGTGAATCTAAAATCTCCCATAAGTTTTGATGGTACATCTGGTACGTGCAGGGGATTTATCATGCAAATGGAAATCATGTTCGAATTAAATCCTGGTATGTGTCCCACAGAAAGAGTCAAGGTGGGATATGTTATTAATCATCTGACAGACAAAGCTTTGCTATGCGAGTTCTCATCATTTCCGTAATAAGCGCCATTTTGTTGCAGTTCATCTTTGCAATGCACGGCCATGTTGCAATGTTCCATTACATGCAAAAAAACAACAAAAATGTTTTTTTTGGGGGATTACATGGTACGCAAACACGGTACAGGGATTTGTACTGTTGACTGCAACTATGGTGAACGCTGTGTCCACAATGATGCTTAGTGAATAACTCTTCCAGTGCTAGTATTTGTTGACAAGAGGGTCCTGAACAGTTTTCCGTATGACCTGAGGCTTTTTCTTGCACAGATATTCACATGACAAGAATTCACTCAGGCCTGAGACAAAATCAGAAATATAAAGTAACATATGCAATTAGTGTTAATTTTGTCAACTAAAAATTTTGGGGCTATATTACAATCCAAGCGTTAAAACGCGGGCGCAAGGGAGGAAAAACTACTCCCGCAGTTTTCCCCCTTGCGCCCGCGTTTTAACGCTGGATTACAATACAGGCACAATTAATGCTGCCTGCATTGCTACTGCGCGTTAACCCCCAGGATGCTCGCGGGGGCGCTGAGCACAGCCAAGAGCATCCACTCGATGGAGTCCATAGGACTCCATTGAGTTTCCCCCTGCCGGTCACATGACCAGCCGGATGTCGCCTCGCGAGATCCGGCCGGTCGGCGTAGTGATAAGCAGGGAAAGACTGGGGGGACTTTTTCCCCAAGTCTTTCCCTGCTCCTGCCAGCCGGAGGAGATGGACAGAGCCGCGGATATCACCACGGGACAGGAGGTGAGTATGCGATTCATTGTTTTTTTTTTTTTTAGGCTGGTGTTAACGGATTCTGCAGAAGCGGACTCTGTTAACACCAAGTCCTGGCTGTGGTTAACTTTTTGCTAACCAGAGCCGGACGTTAGTCAGTGCTAGTAGATTGTAATACTAACGCTGATTAACACTTTACGCTCCCCATCTTAAGCATAGGGAGCACAAAGTACAGTAACCTCGCGCTGAAAAGCGCAAGATCCCAAACGCTTTACTTAACCCGTTAGCGTTTGGATTGTAATATGCGGTAAACACTGTAGCAAACGTTAACGTCATGCCGGACGCTCAGAGGGAGCGAACACGCGGCGGAGGAGGTGAGCTGGGGGGGCCGTTATCCATGAGCTGCTGGGGCCTTGCTCATATCCATGAGCTGGGGGCAAATCCATGAGTTGGGGCAAATCCATGTGCTGGGGCATATCCATGAGCTGGGGCAGCATCCATGAGCTGGGGCAGTATCCATGAGCTGGGGGGCAATATCCATGAGCTAGGGCAGTATCCATGAGCTGGGGCAGTATCCATGTGCTGGGGCAGTATCCATGAGCTGGGGCATATCCCATGAGCTGGGGCATATCCCATGAGCTGGGGCATATCCATGAGCTGGGGCAAATCCATGAGCTGGGGCAGTATCCATGTTCTGGGGCATATCCACGAGCTGGGGGCAGTATCCATGAGCTGGGGCATATTCATGAGCTGGGGGCAATAACCATGAGCTGGGGCATATTCATGAGCTGGGGCAGTATCCATGAGCTGGGGCAGTATCCATGAGCTGGGGCAGTATATCCATGAGCTGGGGTATATCCATGAGCTGGGGCAAATCCATGAGCTGGGGCACTATCCATGAGCTGGGGCAAATTCATGAGCTGGGGCAGTATCCATGTGCTGGGGCATATCCATGAGCTGGGGCATATCCATGAGCTGGGGCAAATCCATGAGCTGGGGGCAGTAACCATGAGCTGGGGCATATTCATGAGCTGGGGGCAGTATCCATGAGCTGGGGCATATTCATGTGCTGGGGCATATCCATGAGCTGGGGGCAATAACCATGAGCTGGGGCATATTCATGAGCTGGGGCAGTATCCATGAGCTGGGGCATATTCATGTGCTGGGGCATATTCATGAACTGGGGCAAATCCATGAGCTGGGGCAGTATCCATGAGCTGGGGCAGTATCCATGAGCTGGGGCAAATCCATGAGCTGGGGCAAATCCATGAGCTGGGGCAGTATCCATGTGCTGGGGCATATCCATGTGCTGGGGCATATCCATGAGCAGGGGCAAATCCATGAGCTGGGGCAGTATCCAAGAGCTGGGGCAGTATCCATGTGCTGGGGCATTATCCATGTGCTGGGCATATCCATGTGCTGGGGGCATATCTATGAGCTGGGGCAGTATCCATGAGCTGGTGCAAATCCATGAGCTGGGGCATATCCAATGAGCTGGGGGGCATTATCCATGAGCTAGGGCATATCCATGTGCTGGGGCATATCCATGAGCTGGGGCAAATCCATGAGCTGGGGCAGTATCCATGAGCTGGGGCAGTATCCATGAGCTGGGGCAAATCCATGAGCTGGGGCAGTATCCATGTGCTGGGGCATATCCATGAGCTGGGGCATATCCATGAGCTGGGGCAAATCCATGAGCTGGGGCATATCCATGTGCTGGGGCAGTATCCATGAGCTTGGGCATATCCGTGAGCTGGGGCAAATCCATGTGCTGGGGCAGTATCCATGTGCTGGGGCATATCCATGAGCTGGGGCAAATCCATGAGCTGGGGCAGTATCCATGAGCTGGGGCAGTATCCATGAGCTGGGGCAAATCCATGAGCTGGAGCATATCCATGTGCTGGGGCATATCCATGAGCTGGGGCAGTATGCATGAGCTGGGGCATATCTATGTGCTGGGGCAGTATCCATGAGCTGTGGCAAATCCATGAGCTGGGGGCATATCCATGAGCTGGGGGCATATCCATGAGCTGGGGCATATCCATGAGCTGGGGCAGTATCCATGAGCTGGGGCATATCCATGAGCTGGGGCAATATCAATGAGAGGAGCTGGGGGCATAGCCATGAGAGGAGCTGGGGCAAAATCCATGAGAGCAGCTGGGGCAGTATATCCATGAGAGGAGCTGGTGTCGTATATCCATGAGAGGAGCTGGGGCAGTATCCATAAGAGGAGCTGGGGCAAACTCCATGAGTGGAGCTGGGGCAATATCCATGAGAGGAGCCGGGGCAGTATATCCATTAGAGGAGCTGGGGCAATATCCATGAGAGGAGCTGCGGCAATATCCATGAGCTGGGGGCAAATCCATGTGCTGGGGCATATCCATGAGCTGGGGCAGTATATCCATGTGCTGGGGCATATCCCATGAGCTGGGGCAGTATCCATGAGCTGGGGGGCAATATCCATGAGCTGGGGCAGTATCCAGGAGCTGGGGCAGAATCCATGTGCTGGGGCATATCCATGAGCTGGGGCAGTATCCATGTGCTGGGGCAGTATCCATGAGCTGGGGCATATCCCATGAGCTGGGGCATATCCATGAGCTGGGGCAAATCCATGAGCTGGGCATATTCCATGAGCTGGGGCATATCCATGAGCTGGGGCAAATCCATGAGCTGGGGCAGTATCCATGAGCTGTGACAGTATCCATGTGCTGGGGCAAATCCATGATCTGGGGCAAATCCATGAGCTGGGGCAGTATCCATGTGCTGGGGCATATCCATGTGCTGGGGCATATCCATGAGCAGGGGCAAATCCATGAGCTGGGGCAGTATCCATGAGCTGGGGCAGTATCCATGTGCTGAGGCATTATCCATGTGCTGGGGCATATCCATGAGCTGGGGCAAATCCATGAGCTGGGGCAGTATCCATGAGCTGGGGCAGTATCCATGAGCTGGGGCAAATCCATGAGCTGGGGCAGTATCCATGTACTGGGGCATATCCATGAGCTGGGGCATATCCATGAGCTGGGGCAAATCCATGAGCTGGGGCACTATCCATGAGCTGGGGCATATCCATGAGCTGGGGCAGTATATCCATGAGCTGGGGCATATCCATGAGCTGGGGCAAATCCATGAGCTGGGGCACTATCCATGAGCTGGGGCATATCCATGAGCTGGGGCAAATCCATGAGCTGGGGCAGTATCCATGAGCTGTGACAGTATCCATGTGCTGGGGCAAATCCATGAGCTGGGGCAAATCCATGAGCTGGGGCAGTATCCATGTGCTGGGGCATATCCATGTGCTGGGGCATATCCATGAGCAGGGGCAAATCCATGAGCTGGGGCAGTATCCATGAGCTGGGGCAGTATCCATGTGCTGAGGCATTATCCATGTGCTGGGGCATATCCATGAGCTGGGGCAAATCCATGAGCTGGGGCAGTATCCATGAGCTGGGGCAGTATCCATGTGCTGGGGCATATCCATGAGCTGGGGCATATCCATGAGCTGGGGCAAATCCATGAGCTGGGGCATATCCATGTGCTGGGGCAGTATCCATGTGCTGGGGCATATCCATGAGCTGGGGCAAATCCATGAGCTGGGGCAGTATCCATGAGCTGGGGCAGTATCCATGAGCTGGGGCAAATCCATGAGCTGGAGCATATCCATGTGCTGAGGCATATCCATGAGCTGGGGCAGTATCCATGAGCTGGGGCATATCTATGAGCTGGGGCATATCTATGTGCTGGGGCAGTATCCATGAGCTGGGGCAAATCCTTGTGCTGGGGCAGTATCCATGAGCTGGGGGCATATCCATGAGCTGGGGGCATATCCATGAGCTGGGGGCATATCCATGAGCTGGGGGCATATCCATGAGCTGGGGCAGTATCCATGAGCTGGGGCATATCCATGAGCTGGGGCAATATCAATGAGAGGAGCTGGGGCATAGCCATGAGAGGAGCTGGGGCAAAATCCATGAGAGCAGCTGGGGCAGTATATCCATGAGAGGAGCTGGTGTCGTATATCCATGAGAGGAGCTGGGGCAGTATCCATGAGAGGAGCTGGGGCAAACTCCATGAGAGGAGCTGGGGCAATATCCCTGAGAGGAGCCGGGGCAGTATATCCATTAGAGGAGCTGGGGCAATATCCATGAGAGGAGCTGGGGCAATATCCAGGAGCTGGGGGTAAATCCATGTGCTGGGGCATATCCATGAGCTGGGGGCAAATCCATGTGCTGGGGCATATCCATGAGCTGGGGCAGTATCCATGAGCTGGGGCATATCCCATGAGCTGGGGCAGTATATCCATGTGCTGGGGGGCAATATCCATGAGCTAGGGCAGTATCCATGAGCTGGGGCAGTATCCATGTGCTGGGGCAGTATCCATGAGCTGGGGCAGTATCCATGTGCTGGGGCATATCCATGAGCTGGGGCATATCCCATGTGCTGGGGCAGTATCCATGAGCTGGGGCATATCCCATGAGCTGGGGCATATCCATGAGCTGGGGGCATATCCATGAGCTGGGGGCAGTATCCATGTGCTGGGGCATATCCATGAGCTGGGGCAAATCCATGAGCGGGCAGTATCCATGAGCTGGGGCAGTATCCATGTGCTGGGGCAAATTCATGACCTGGGCAAATCCATGAGCTGGGGCAGTATATACATGTGCTGGGGCATATCCATGTGCTGGGGCATATCCATGAGCTGGGGCAGTATCCATGAGCTGGGGCAGTATCCATGTGCTGGGGCAAATCCATGAGCTGGGGCAGTATATCCATGAGCTGGGGCATATCCATGAGCTGGGGCAGTATATCCATGTGCTGGGGCATATCCCATGAGCTGGGGCAGTATCCATGAGCTGGGGGGCAATATCCATGAGCTGGGGCAGTATCCATGAGCTGGGGCAGTGTCCATGTGCTGGGGCATATCCATGAGCTGGGGCAGTATCCATGTGCTGGGGCAGTATCCATGAGCTGGGGCATATCCCATGAGCTGGGGCATATCCATGAGCTGGGGCAAATCCATGAGCTGGGGCAGTATCCATGTGCTGGGGCATATCCATGAGCTGGGGCATATCCATGAGCTGGGGGCAAATCCATGAGCTGGGGCAGTATCCATGTGCTGGGGCATATCCATGAGCTGGGGGCAGTATCCATGAACTGGGGCATATCCATGTGCTGGGGCATATCCATGAGCTGGGGCAAATCCATGAGCGGGCAGTATTCATGAGCTGGGGCAGTATCCATGTGCTGGGGCAAATTCATGAGCTGGGGCAAATCCATGAGCTGGGGCAGTATATCCATGTGCTGGGGTATATCCATGTGCTGGGGCATATCCATGAGCTGGGGCAAATCCATGAGCTGGGGCAGTATCCATGAGCTGGGGCAGTATCCATGTGCTGGGGCAAATCCATGAGCTGGGGCAGTATATCCATTAGCTGGGGCATATCCATGAGCTGGGGCAAATCCATGAGCTGGGGCACTATCCATGAGCTGGGGCATATCCATGAGCTGGGGCATATCCCATGAGCTGGGGCATATCCATGAGCTGGGGCAAATCCATGAGCTGGGGCAGTATCCATGTGCTGGGGCATATCCATGAGCTGGGGGCAAATCCATGAGCTGGGGCAGTATCCATGTGCTGGGGCATATCCATGAGCTGGGGGCAGTATCCATGAGCTGGGGCATATTCATGTGCTGGGGCATATCCATGAGCTGGGGCAAATCCATGAGCTGGGGCAGTATCCATGAGCTGGGGCAGTATCCATGTGCTGGGGCAAATCCATGAGCTGGGTCAAATCCATGAGCTGGGGCAGTATCCATGTGCTGGGGCATATCCATGTTCTGGGGCATATCCATGAGCAGGGGCAAATCCATGAGCTGGGGCAGTATCCATGAGCTGGGGCAGTATCCATGTGCTGGGGCATTATCCATGTGCTGGGGCATATCCATGTGCTGGGGCATATCCATGAGCTGGGGCTGTATCCATGAGCTGGGGCAAATCCATGAGCTGGGGCATATCCAATGAGCTGGGGGGCATTATCCATGAGCTGGGGCATATCCATGTGCTGGGGCATATCCATGAGCTGGGGCAAATCCATGAGCTGGGGCAGTATCCATGTGCTGGGGCATATCCATGAGCTGGGGCATATCCATGAGCTGGGGCATATCCATGAGCTGGGGCAAATCCATGAGCTGGGGCATATCCATGTGCTGGGGCAGTATCCATGAGCTTGGGCATATCCATGAGCTGGGGGCAAATCCATGAGCTGGGGCAGTATCCAAGTGCTGGGGCATATCCATGAGCTGGGGGCAGTATCCATGAGCTGGGGCATATTCATGTGCTGGGGCATATCCATGAGCTGGGGCAGTATCCATGAGCTGGGGCAGCATCCATGTGCTGGGGCAAATCCATGAGCTGGGACAAATCCATGAGCTGGGGCAGTATCCATGTTTGGGGCATATCCATGTTCTGGGGCATATCCATGAGCAGGGGCAAATCCATGAGCTGGGGCAGTATCCATGAGCTGGGGCAGTATCCATGTGCTGGGGCATTATCCATGTGCTGGGGCATATCCATGAGCTGGGGCATATCCATGAGCTGGGGCAAATCCATGAGCTGGGGCAGTATCCATGTGCTGGGGCATATCCATGAGCTGGGGCATATCCATGAGCTGGGGCAAATCCATGAGCTGGGGCATATCCATGTGCTGGGGCAGTATCCATGAGATTGGGCATATACATGAGCTGGGGCATATCCATGTGCTGGGGCAGTATCCATGTGCTGGGGCATATCCATGAACTGGGGCAAATCCATGTGCTGGGGCAGTGTCCATGAGCTGGGGCAGTATCCATGAGCTGGGGCAGTATCCATGAGCTGGGGCATATCTATGTGCTGGGGCAGTATCCATGAGCTGTGGCAAATCCATGAGCTGGGGGCATATCCATGAGCTGGGGCCATATCCATGAGCTGGGGCAGTATCCATGAGCTGGGGCAGTCTCCATGAGCTGGGGCATATCCATGAGCTGGGGCAATATCAATGAGAGGAGCTGGGGGCATAGCCATGAGAGGAGCTGGGGCAAAATCCATGAGAGCAGCTGGGGCAGTATATCCATGAGAGGAGCTGGGGCAGTATATCCAAGAGAGGAGCTTGGGCAGTATATCCATGAGAGGAGCTGGGGCAGTATATCCATGAGAGGAGCTGGGGCAAAATCCATGAGAGAAGCTGGGGCAATATCCATGAGAGGAGCCGGGGCAGTATATCCATTAGAGGAGCTGGGGCAATATCCATGAGAGGAGCTGGGGCAATATCCTTGAGAGCTGCTGGGGCATATCCATGAGAGCTGCTGGGGCATATCCATGTGAGCTGGGGCAGTATCCATGTGTGCTGGGGGCAGTATCCATGTGTGCTTGGCACAGTATCCATGTGTGCTGGGGGCATATCCATGAGAGCTGGGGCTATATCCATGTGTGAGCTGGTCTGGGGCAATATATCCATGTGTGAGCTGGTCTGGGGCAACATATCCATGTGTGAGCTGAGGCGTAATATATCCATGTGTGAGCTGAGGCGCAATATATCCATATGTGAGCTGGGGCAATATATATCCATGGGAGAGCTGCTGGGGGCAATATATAATTGTGAACTGGGGCAATATATCCATATGTGAGCTGGGGGCAATATATATCCATGGGTGAGCTCCTGGGGGCAATATATCCAGAGCTGCTGGGGGCAATATATATCCATGTGCGCTTTCACTGCTTTCGAACAGGCATCGTACTTGCTGGCAGTTGGCAAAAATTTGTGTGAGCATATGAGAGAGCTGCACAGCAATAAACCTCACAGTAATGTGCGTTGTGTGTATGAGCATTCAGTGTTATATGGGAGTACTGATTTAGGAGTAAGAGTAGTTAAAAAAAATCCGTAAAACTCGGGGGGCGGTGTGACACCATAAGTTACCGCACCGGGTGACACCAACCCTAGTGACGCCACTGGTTACACCAGGAGTATAGAATGAGAAATGCTGAAATAATGCATTAATTACACTTTAACTAAACCCAGTAGATTTTAGTCGATTAAATTTACAATAGATTTTAGTCGACTTAAATCTAATGACATTTTAGTAGACTAAAACTAGACTAAAATTAAAACCGTTCAGATGACTAAAACTTGACTAAAATTAAATGCTATTTTAGTCAAAAGACTAAGACTAAAACTAAATCAAAATTTGCTGTCAAAATTAACACTGTACGCAATCTAATTGGGTGCTTTGTACCAATAATCTGTGTGTATGTAGAGAAAGCCACATTGAAATCCTGCAATGTATACACAGTGAAAATTAAACCATTTACTAGTTATGGAAAGTCTCCTGGCACATGCTGTCTATAATGGATCACAGAGAGTGCTGACACATCTGTCAGCTTAAGTACCATCAATGCAGAAGCTAACTGATATATAAGGGGATTTCTGCTGGTCTTGAGCATGAATGACAGATGGATTTTTTAAATGGAGAATAGTGTCTGTATCCGGCCAAGCGTATAATAGTAGCCCTAATAATTGGAATTATTTTCCAGATTTTAAACAATGTGATTTTGCTTTGCATCATTGCTGTCCGAATTGTCTGCTCTTTTTTAAGTGAACCTATAGATTATATACTTAGGGCCACATTACAATCTAGGTAGGTGCTAATGTTAACGCTCACCTGCATGAGCATTAACGTTAGCCGCGGTGGATACCGCATATTACAATCCAAACGCTAACGGGTTAAGTAACCCGTTTGCGTTTGGTACCTTGCGCTTTTCAGCGCGAGGTTACTGTACTTTGTGCTCCCTATATTTAACATGGGGAGCGCAAAGTGTTAATCACCGTTAGGATTAGGGATGAGCCAAACACCCCCGAGTTCGGTTCGCATTCGAACTCAAATTTTTCAAAAGTTTGAATTAGAACACGAACTCGAACTCAATACAATTCAATGGGACTCAAAGTTCGAGTTTTAGAGTGCCCTCCAAGAGGGCATATATGCTAGATATTTGCCATAAAAGGTGTATGGGTGTCCGGGTAGTGCCCTGGGGGACAGGAAACAAGGACAAAAAGTAAAAAAAAAGGTTTTTAACCCTTTCGCTGCGGAGGACACACTGAGCGCGTCCACCCGCAGGTAGCGTTCCTTTCGGAGGACGCGCTGAGCGCGACCTCCCTTTGGGGCCAGTGATCGGCCGGGTTCCGGACGATCGCTGTGCCCCCCGGTGCGGGCTGACATCCTCGATGTCAGCCCAGCACCCAGAACCGCCGCCGGCACAATTAGATGTCATTGCGGCGGCGCGATGACATCTAATTCAGGCGCCCCCCCGCATGTGCGGAGGAGGCGCCTGAAAGGGAGGGGGAGGTCCTTCGGACCTCTCTCCCTCCCGATCGCCGGCGTGCAGGGGGTTATACCAGGCACCGTTTGGAAGGGCACAGCCTGCCCTTCCTAACGGTACCTGGAATTAACCCCATGGGGGCCGGATCACGAATCGGCGCCGAAAAGCGCCGGTTCGTGATCCTTTCCCGGAGCTGGCCGACATCTTGGATGTCGGCCAAGCTTCCGGGAATGCCCCCTGAGGACTGGCATCATCGTGCATAGCACGATGACGCCAGTCCTGGAGTTAACCCCTAACTGCCACCAATGGTGGAGATAGGGGGTTCCAATGAACCCCCTATCTCCCGATCCGTGGCAGTTAGGGGTTAATGTTTGATATTGTTGGATCGGCCAGAGCATGGCCGTTCCAACGATACCAAACATGAGTATGAAAAAAGTTTTTTAAAAAAAAAATATATAAATAAAAAAATATTTTAAAAAAAAATTATAAAAAAATAATAAACAAGTTTTTTTTCTTTTTTTTGATTCGTTAATGCAGCAATATTGTTCCCATTTCAATTATAATGTGAAAAATGATGCTGCACTAACGATTCTTGTATGCGGTGCGTTTGTTAAAAATCGCGTAATTAAAAAAAATGTAACGAGACCCCATCTCTAATTTTTCTAACAAGCGCACCCCATACAAAATATAACAGCAATCGCTCGCATGTTAAAATGTGAAAAAAAAACACTTTACACATTGTAAATTATTGAAAATTCATATTTTATTGCATTTTTTGTTATAATATACAGACAGGTCATGACGTATACATATAATAATGACATATTATGAATCTGCCGAGTCTGACGGAAAGAACAATATATAATATGTCTTGGTCATTTACTAAAATAAGCCTTCAAAACACGTTTAAACATGATGAGCAAAACCGGTAAAAATTACCTCAGCACAGAGGCGGGAAATGCCTCAGCATCTACCTTCTACCCCCGCCACATGATATCCAAGGAAATTGAAACATTCGAACAGATGATCCATATGGATATCAGGAAATTTCAATTTAATATCAATAAAAGTAAATTCAAACCAAAAAATTTAACTCCATCAGAATATAAAGGATACACACAACTTAAACAGGATCATGATATAGTCATTAAATCCGCAGATAAAGGGGGGGGGGGTTGTTGTCTTGGACAAAGAACAGTACCACCAGGATGCGATGAGGTTACTGTCAGATCAATTCACTTATCAAATTTTAGACACAGATCCAACTAATTCTATTAAAGAACTATTCTCTGAATTCCTACAAAAAGGAAGGGACAAGGGCATATTAAATGATAGAGAATTTAAATATCTAAAGGTAGATCACCCACGTATCCCTGTCTTCTATCATTTACCTAAATTACATAAGAACAATATCAATCCACCAGGACGCCCTATAGTCTCCGGTATCAATTCTGTTTCGTGTAAAATCTCAGAATATATTGATCATCTCCTACAACCCCTAGTGGTAAAAACTTCTGCATATCTTAAAGACACAATAACTGTTTTACATCTCTTACAAGATCTAATCTGGGAGGAAGGATTTTTAATGGCTACCTGTGATGTTAGCTCCTTGTACACCATCATTTCTCATGAGGCTGGCTGTGAGGTAGTTGAATTCTTCTTGAGAGAGAAGACACTTCTTGGTGTTTTTGTAGACGAACAGGTTGATTTCATTATGAAAGGGATCCGTTTGATCCTGCACAACAATTATTTCTGGTACCACGATACATATTACCTACAAACACATGGCACAGCAATGGGGACGAGGTTCGCCCCCAATTATGCCAATCTGTTCATGGCGCACTGGGAAAACAGTGCGGTATGGACAGGGCATGGCTGGGGCTCGAGCCTCGTCCTCTATAAACGCTACATAGACGACATACTCATCATTTGGAGGGGTACGAAGGCACAACTTGAAGATTTTATTAACCATCTCAACCATAATCCTTTGGGTATTAAACTTGAATACAACATTTAGTTGTGAACAGGTCAATTTTTTGGATCTCAATCTCTATGTGAAGGAGGGCCATATAGAGACAAGTACTCATTTTAAAGACGTGAAAGTCAATGGCTTCATTGATGTCACGAGCCACCACTATCCCCCTTGGTTAAAAGCAGTTCCGAAGGGACAGATGACACGAATACGAAGGAACTGTACTGAGATGAACCTTTTTATGTCACAATCTCCGAGATTAATTGAGGATTTCTCAGCCAAAGGATATGAAAGGAACCAACTTTTGTCTGTGCGCAATGAAGTTTCCAAAATGGATAGAACTACACTCCTGAAATATAAACCACATCACAATAGTGACACGAGATCTTTACCTTTTGTGTTAGATTATAATCTTACCAATAAGGCCATTTCACGTTCAATAAGACGACACTGGCCAATTCTAAAACGAGATCCATTACTTAATACTCTTCTACCCAACTACCCCACTATCATCTATAGAGGGGGAAAGAATTTTGGATGCCAGCTAACTAAAAATCATTTACGAACCCAGACCATTAATAAAAATCTTTTCGGTCTAGTTATGGGCTTTTATGGTTGCGGGCAATGTATTGCCTGCAGAAAAACAGGCAGCCGCAAAAGACTGGTTCGAACTATTGATACTCCTTACAATCAATGTAATTTCACTATTCGCCATATTATCACTTGCCATAGTAAGAATGTTGTCTACTTACTCAAATGCCCTTGTGGCAAGCGATATGTGGGCCAGACCTCAAGGGCCCTATATATCAGGATTAACGAACATCTCTGTAACATCACTCGAGGCTATGACAAACATAGTGTGTCAACACATTTCAAGGATGCCCATTCCTGTAACCCCAAAGGTTTAGAGTTCCAGGGTTTGGAAATAATTACACGGGATTGGAGGGGTGATGATATGCACTCTAAAATTATCAAGTCTGAGATGAGTTGGATTTACACTTTAGATACTCTTCTTCCTATGGGTTTAAATGCGGACTTTGAAGTCTGTCATTTTTTATAGTCTTCCCCCTTTTTTTTTTTTGGGTTTTTTTCTTTCTCTCCTTGGTATTTTATTTTTTATTTTTCATCTCTCCCCTTAAGAATTTAGGCTAATTATGTACATCAAAAATATCATATTTTATTGAATTACCATATATATTTCCATGTTATACTATTTTGTATAATTTTACTGTTATTGTGATACACACAGATGTAGAGACATCTCTTTTTTATAGAGCTCAATGTATTCCATGTATGTTTTTTTTTTGTCATATATATAATTTTGGATTGTTTTGTGGCGGTCGGTGTTTTTTTTTTGCCTTTTGGATGAGTAAGACTCTTCTTTCCCTCCCCCTCCCTGTTTTGTTTGGATGGGACGATCTGGAGGCCCCTCCTTCTGCTTCCACATCGGGGAGCCTTTGAGTCTACGGACCATCCGGAGAAGTATGTTTACATCTGCCTTCGTTCCACAAACCGGAAGTTCCGATACTTGAAACGCAAACCGGAATTTACCATCTGACACGCAAGCTTACATCCGGCGTCTGAGGCGCAAACCGGAAGTTCCGGAGCCCTAGATGCATATCGCCAATAACGGTGACCCGCACGCCAACAACATGCTTTCAATTATCGAGACACTATTTAAGATCATATGTGGACACTCGGGGTTATCACCGACTGAGGAAGCCTGCAGGACGGCAGGAGAAACGCGTTTCGGTCTATCTCCCTTTTGTACATATCTTTATTGATTTTATTTGCAATAAATTTTTATTTCTTATATTTCCACCATACCATCATTTTTTACCATCACTTTGAGATTTAGGAAGTCTGCGATTCCAGCATCGACTGAGATTCAAGAAGGGTGAGACCTACCTAATACGGTCTGAGGCCTTTTCTACTGAGCCACCCCAAAAGGAGGCTCTATACCACTATTACGCTATACACTCTTTATTTGTCCGAGGTTGCTTTTGTACCATTCCATCTCTCTGGATAAGAAAAAGTGTACATAAGAAAACAAAGCGAGACAAGAACCAACGTACATTGTGGGTGAAGCCCCCCTCCAAGTGGCTTACAGGCGCTGACAGAGAGCCTCACAGGCTCCACCTTTGTTCATGCCTTTTTCCCACTGGTTTATACCTAAGATGAGTATACTCTTTGCACTCCATTTTTGTCACCTGGTGTGAGTGCTTTAAGTGTCTGCCTATTTGCGCTCCCTGATTTGCCTTTGGCAAATCTACTCTTCTATAATATACAGACAGGTAATGACGTATACATATAATAATGACATATTATGAATCTGCCGAGTCTGACGGAAAGAACGATATATAATATGTCTTGGTCGTATAATAAAATAAGCCTTCAAAACACGTTTAAACATGATGAGCAAAACCGGTAAAAATGACCTCAGTACAGAGGCGGGAAATGCCTCAGCAGCGAAAGGGTTAAAGGAACAGTGAGTTTTCCATAAAATAGGGGTTAAAAATAAAAACGAAAAATTCCTTCAAATATCGTGCCTAGGAGGTCCCCATAACCTGCCTGTGAAGTGGCGGATTTGTAGGATGTATGGAAACATCGCCATCACAGACCCACACACGACACCTAGCACTCCCAGTCTGCATACAATGTATCAAATTCATGAGACTGGACTAATTAGAAGCACATGTTATTTCCAAACACTAATTAAACACCTGTTGTTTACGCCTTTTCAGAGCACAGGTCATTTAGAGGTGAGAATCTTTGCACCTAGACTTTAGTTTTTAATTCAATATCTAATAAACCATTGCTTATAATATTCTGCAGTAAAGAGTCTCTTTATTTCTAGATTTTTTTTGTATTTTTTAAGCATTTTTTATACTTTTTTTTTTTAAAAGAAAAAAAATTCGAACTCGAACCGAACACGCCAAAAAGTTCGAAGTTCGCAAACTTTCGAACTGCCGATGTTCGAATCGAACTCCGAACTGATTGAACCGAACAGCTCATCCCTAGTTAGGATTACAATCTACTAGCGCTGATTAATGTCTGGCCGCAGTTAACAGAAAGTTTAAAACTGTCGAACTGAATAACCGAAAATCAGGGCATTTCACTGACATTTCAGTGCAGTTCGGCATTCTCGGAATAGATTAACCATTACTTCTCTATGGGACAATTTCGATGTTGCCGAAGATCATTGAATTGCAGTGAACTGCACTGTATTTCTTTGTCAATTCGCCAGTATTTGGAAAATAGACGAACTGCCGTGAAATTCACCGTTCGGTGCAAATCGGTGGCAAGTTCACCGCTTATTGAATAACCCCTTAAATGTGGTGCCACTAGTGCACCCCGACTACTGAGCGTGGCTTTCTGCTTTGTGTTTCTGTTCTTATCCACAAACTAGGAGTGTAAGCTTACATTAATACATAGTCTATATTACAAATGCATTTTTATGTTTAAATGCATAAAAATAATTGGTATATAAATGAAAGTACTTTGAAACTGGTTTGCAGGACTTCAATAATCGATGAAAACCTTCTGTTGATGATTTACATGCAAAATTTACAGCGCCTAACCCAAGAGAATGACTGAACTCAAGATGCATGTGTTTAATTAGACTTCAATTTTCGAATATGTCTTTCTTACCATTCCTTTAAGTGTCATGAGTGTATAATATATTTTTTCTCAGATGCACAAGCACTGAATATTCTAGGAAAGTGTTATACTATGTAATAATTAAATTAGATCCTACAGCAACTAGAGACTAATTATCTATCTGACCTGTAAAATTTCAAGTAATGGTATGCAGTAGAAATTTAATTAGGAGTTGAAATGTGGGACATGATTGCACATTTGCTTTAGCAAGACTCTTCAATTTGTATGTGAAAGAGACACTGTGGAAAGATTGAAGATAGGGAGAAAAAGAGTTGGGTCGAATACGGCAGAAATGCAAGGGACCACAGTTCTCCTACTATTTTTACAGGGGGCTGGAGTTCCCTTTAGTTCCACACACTCTAAAGCCTTTATTTAGGTGTTGAATCATATGTTTCATTCTTACATCACAATAAAATTATTACTAATCTTACATTTTTGCAAAAACTCAGTATATATTGCAGTGGATCCCAACTCTGCCATCAAGTCCCCCCCTAAGAGTTCACGTTTTCCAAATATCTGAAGAACAACACAGGTGATATGAGTTGCTGCTCAGTGATTCCACAAGGTAATCCTTGATATCTGACCTGTTAGAGGTACTTGTGGACAGGAATGGGAACGACTGATTACAGTCATGGCCGAAATTGTTGGCACCCCAGACATTTCTCCAGAAAATCAAGTATTTCTCACAGAAAAGTATTGCAGTAACAAATGTTTGCTATACACATGATTATTCCCTTTGTGTGTATTGGAACAAAACAAAAAAGGGGAGGAAAAAATCAAATTGGACATAATGTCACACAAAACTCCAAAAATGGACTGGACAAAATTCTTGGCACCCTTAACTTAATATTTGGTTGCACACCCTTTGGAAAAAATAACTGAGATCAGTCGCATACTATAACCATCAATAAGCTTCTTACACCTCTCACCCGGAATTTTGGACCACTCTTCCTTTGCAAACTGCTCCAGGTCTCTCTTATTGGAAGGGCGCCTTTTCCCAACAGCAATTTTAAGATCTCTCCACAGGTGTTCAATGGGATTTAGATCTGGACGCATTGCTGGCCACTTCAGAACTCTCCAGCGCTTTGTTGCCATCCATTTCTGGGTGCTTTTTGACGTGTGTTTGTGCTCATTGTCCTGCTGGAAGACCCAAGATCTCGGACGCAAACCCAGCTTTCTGACACTGGGCTCTACAGTGCGACCCAAAATCCTTTGGTAATCCTCAGATTTCATGATGCCTTGCACACATTCAAGGCACCCAGTGCCAGAGGCAGCAAGACAACCCCAAAACATCATTGAACCTCCACCATATTTCACTGTAGGTACTGTACTCTTTTCTTTGTAGGCCTCATTCCGCTTTCGGTAAACAGTAGAATGATGTGCTTTACCAAAAAGCTCTATCTTGGTCTCATCTGTCCACAAGATGTTTTCCCAGAAGGATTTTGGCTTACTCAAGTACATTTTGGCAAACTGTAGTCTTGCTTTTTTATGTCTCTGTGTCAGCAGTGGGGTCCTCCTGGGTCTCCTGCCATAGCGTTTCATTTCATTTAAATGTTGACGGATAGTTCGCACTAACACTGATGCTCCCTGAGCCTGCAGGACAGCTTAAATTTCTTTGGAACTTGTTTGGGGCTGCTTATCGACCATCTGGACTATCCTGCATTGCAACCTTTCATCAATTTTTCTCTACCGTCCACCCACAGAGAGATTAGCTACGGTGCCATGGGTTGCAAACTTCTTGATAATGTTGCGCACTGTGGACAAAGGCAAATCTAGATCTCTGGAGATGGACTTGTATCCTTGAGATTGTTGATATTTTATCACAATTTTGGTTCTCAAGTCCTCAGACAGTTCTCTTCTCCTCTTTCTGTTGTCCAATGTCCATGCTTAGTGTGGCACACATAGACACACAATGCAAAGACTAAGTGAACTTCTCTCTTTTTATCTGCTTTCAGGTGTGATTTTTATATTGCCACACCTGTTACTTGCCCCAGGTGAGTTTACAGGAGCATCACATGCTTGAAACAATCTTATTTATCCACAATTTTGAAAGGGTGCCAAGAATTTTGTCCAGCCCCTTTTTGGAGTTTTGTGTGACATTATGTACAATTTGCTTTTTTTCCTCCCTTTTTTTGTTTTGTTCCAATACACACAAAGGGAATAAACATGTGTATAGCAAAACATGTGTTACTGCAATACTTTTCTGTGAGCAATACCTGATTTTCTGGAAAAATGTCTGGGGTGCCAACAATTTCGGCCATGACTGTATATAGTTACAGTTACAAGTATGACAGAACTTAAGGCATGGTGGTGGAAGGGGTGTAATTTCCTTTTGAAAGTGCTGCATTGCTCTGCATCACAGTTTACAGGTATCACAGCAGGTAAAGAATCCAACCAAGGGATTCGGAATAACCCAGGTAGTACTTTACCTGCAAACAATAGCTGGGGTTAATAAAAGTTCCCAGTCAGGGATTCCAGGGGAGAGAAAACACCAGATTCCCCGAAGTGCAGGGAACGAGAGAGCCAGTGGTGTAGCGTGGGTTTCTCAGCGCCTGGGGCAAGGCAAGAATTGCACCCCCCAACCTGTGAAAATGTTAGCAAGCAGTGTGTGTGGAATGAGGCAGCATGTGGCAGTGTGTAACAGTGTGTGTGGAATGAGGCAGCGCGACCAGGTGTGTGGACTGAGGCAGCGTGGGACAGTGTGTGTGGAATGAAGCAATGTGAGAGTGTGTGGAATGAGGCAGCGTGACACTGTGTGAAATGAGGCAGCGTGACAGTGCGTGTGGAATGAGGCAGCATGTGACAGTGTGTGTGGATTGAGGCCGTGTGTGACAGTGTGTGGAATGAGGCAGCGTGACAGTGTGTGTGGAATGAGGCAGTGTGTGTGGAATGAGGCAGTATGTGACAGGGTGTGTAGAATGAGGCAGTGTGTGACTGTGTGTGTCAAATGAGGCCATGTGTGACAGTGTGTGTAGAAGGAGGCAGTGTGTGACAGGGTGTGTGGAATGAGGCAGTGTGTGACAGGGTGTGTGGAATGAGCAGGGCCGGTGCTAGCCCATTTTGCGCCCTAGGCAAGCCCAGCTATTTGCCCCCCCGAAAACAATTGTCAACTGTTGAAATGCGGGGGAACACACACACACTGTGGGGGATGACGATGACACACACGTTCGTTCGGTGCCCACCTTACCCCTCCACTGGTTGGGCCTAGGATAGGTCTGTGCCCCCTTTCTTTCGCCCCTTTCTTTTCTGTCTTTCCTCTGTGCCTCTTTCTTTTCTGTCTTTCCTCTGTGCCTCTTTATTCTCTGCCTCTTTCTTTTCTGTCTTTCCTCTGTGCCTCTTTCTTTTCTGTTTTTCCTCTGTGCCTCTTTATTCTGTGCATCATTCTTTTCTGTCTTTCCTCTGTGCCTCTTTATTCTGTGCCTCTTTCTTTTCTGTCTTTCCTCTGTGCCTCTTCATTCTGTGCTTCTTTCTTTTCTGTCTGTCCTCTGTGCCTCTTTCTTTACTTGCTTTCATCTGTGCCTCTTTATTCTGTGCCTCTTTCTTTTCTGTCTTTCCTCTGTGCCTCTTTATTCTGTGCCTCTTTCTTTTCTGTCTTTCCTCTGTGAGTCTTTATTTTTTGTCTTTCCTCTGTGCCTCTTTATTCTGTGCCTCTTTCTTTTCTGTCTTTCCTCTGTGCCTCTTTCTTTTTTTCTCTTTCCTCTGTGCCTCTTTCTTTTCTGTATTTCCTCTGTGCCTCTTTCTTTTCTGTCTTTCCTCTGTGCCTCTTTATTCTGTGCCTCTTTCTTTTCTGTCTTTCCTCTGTGCCTCTTTATTCTGTGCCTCTTTCTTTTCTGTCTTTCCTCTGTGCCTCTTTATTCTGTGCCTCTTTCTTTTCTGTCTTTCCTCTGTGCCTCTTTATTCTGTGCTTCTTTCTTTTCTGTCTTTCCTCTGTGCCTCTTTCTTTTCTGTCTTTCCTCTGTGCCTCTTTCTTTACTCGCTTTCATCTGTGCCTCTTCATTCTGTGCTTATTTCTTTTCTGTCTTTCCTCTGTGTGTCTTTCTTTTTTGTCTTTCCTCTGTGCCTCTTTATTCTGTGCCTCTTTCTTTTCTGTCTTTCCTCTGTGCCTCTTTCTTTTCTGTCTTTCCTCTGTGCCTCTTTCTTTTTTGTCTTTCCTCTGTGCCTCTTTCTTTTTGTCTTTCCTCTGTGCCTCTTTATTCTGTGCCTCTTTCTTTTCTGTCTTTCCTCTGTGCCTCTTTCTTTGCTCGCTTTCCTCTGTGCCTCTGTCAGGATCCATGCCTGCTAATTGCTGCCAAATCCGTGCTTGCAGCACATCCATGAAAAGTGCTGCCCAGTCTCAGCTCTCGCTGACCAGAACCTTCACAGTTAAACACAGAACACACACACACACCACACCCCTGTGTCTGCAATAAAGGTTCTCTCTGCCCCTCCCTCTGGACTTCTGCATTATCTACCTTCCCTTGACCTGAAAGGACCTATGATTGCCTATTCTCTATGTGTACCAGACCTCTGCTTTGCCTACCGACTCTGCATCCTCTCTATCAGCCCTTGAACCTCAGACCGTCTCCAGACTATGATTCTTGCCTAGCCCTTTTGTCTCCACGCTACCCCGCAAGGTACTGTCTGTCTATAACCCCTGAATTCACTGCATAATGGGCTTAATACAACCAGACTGGGACCCCACCAGCGCTGATCCTGACAGAATGCAGAAGTCACACACCATTGAGCCCGCAGTGATTCTGTCAGCCCTGAAGGGCTTCGAGTTTCAGCTACTGGGGTTATTGGAGGATATATGGCACTTTAAAGACTCTGTAAATAACATCTCTATGGAGGTGCGTGTACCACCGGGGAAAAGAGGCCCGCTAACCGCAGAGGAACGTGCCTGGAGAAAAACACAGAATCTCTATATGTACTGTGAGGGATTCCTTGCATTTCCTCTTAAACTGCCCCGTGAGACCCCAAATAAGGCCAGCGCCCGAGCCCACCGGCAACAGTTTCACGGCACGCCCCAATAAAAAAGACCGCACCTGTATCCAAGCCTGCTCCTAGAAAAGCTCATGTTCCTGTGGCTAAACCCCGGCCCAGGCCTGAAACTAGAAGAGCTCCTGCTCCTGTAGCTGAGCCCGGGCCCAGGCCTGAAACTAGAAGAGCTCCTGCGGCTAAGCCCCGGCCCAGGCCTGAAACCAGACGGGCTCCTGCGGCTGAACCCCAGTCCAGGCCTGCCACCAGAGACCCTCCAGCACCCATACGTACACCCATACCCAGAAAGAAGCTACCCTCTATGCTTGCTGACCCTAGGTGTATGGAGTTCAAGACTACCAGACCAAGTGAGAAAGAAGATCTGGTGATACCAATGGAGACTGCAAACCCTGAGACTATGGAACCTGTATATCCCATATCTATGGAGCAAGATCCCACTGTGCCTGTGGCTTCTGATCCAGCCATGAAGATAATGTGTATCCAGACTCCAGGTGTGAAGTCCATGTCCAGACAACACCTCATGGGTAGTACTGCTGGTGCCCCAGAATGTGTATATTCATCTAATGGGACTCTGGTTCGCAGGGAGGACCTGGAAAGGTTTGAGGAAGCAGTGAACCTGAGAAAAACTGCAAAGCAACCTGTGGAGAAAATACCAGTTGCACCCACTTCTGCCACGGTGTATCAAATGCCCAGACAAGACCCGCCACCACCATCACTGTGCCACTCTTTGCATGAATCAGAGTCTGCTGTTGAATGGTCCTCTATCAACTCAGACAGCAAGGTAGAGACAGCCCCAGTAAACTCATGCCATCATAGACCCCCGACGCCAGACTGCAAGACGCGCCCAAGGGCCTCCGGGTGGTCCTGCCAGAAGTATCGGCGCTGCCATTCACCAGCCAAGTGTCAGACGAAAAGCTGCAGTTCCCTGCTATGATCCAGAGTGGGAATCCAGCGACGAGGATCTGGAAAACCTACCTTCACTGCAAGACCTATTGCTGGCATTTGAGAAAAATAATGGCTATATTGGCACGACTATTGCCAACTCCAACTCCGTCTCCAGTAGTGCCCGACACCCACCTATGGCATATCCTTTATTCTGTGGCGCTGTATTTTCTACCATGGCTATCCAGCCCCCTCAGAGGGCTCCATGTTTCTGTACTGCTAACCCTGGCATCCTGGACTCAACTCCCTCCAATAACTGTTCAAGAACTCAAGCCTGGGGATCCTGCGACCCTCGTTGAGAAAGAGCCTGCAACCCCAGTACCTGCAGCGGAGCCCGCACCCCTGCACTACCAACAGAGCCTGCACCCCAGGTACCTGCAGCGGAATCTGCACCCCAAGTGACTTCAGTTGAGACCCCCAAAGTCATTACTGTAGAAGATTTTGGTGTTATTGTCTCCTCCGTGACCAGCCTTACTAACCAGGTTAGTGCCCTCACTGAATTAGTGAAGGTTATTCAGCTTCACCAGCTAAGATCTGCTGCCATCCTTGAGTCACCCCTGGAATCCACCCCTTCCATCATACCTGTGCCAGCTGTCAATCTGAATATTCCCCAGGGACATCCGAATATCCCAGAAGGGTTACAGAAATACCCATCCTGGAAAACCTTACCCGTGAGCCATCTACTGTCCACCCCTGTGAAGGTACTCTGAAGCCCTCCAAAACCAAAGCAAGGAGACGTCAGAGGAAGGCCAGTACCCTGGCTACTGAAAAAACTGAGGATCCGGTACCTTCTGGTGATGAACCTATATGAACTTTTATTTTTGATTCCTTCAGGTCATCAAGCCAGCCTGTTTGCGTCCAGAGGTCGCTCCTTAGGGGGGGGGTGATATGTCAGGATCCATGCCTGCTAATTGCTGCCAAATCCGTGCTTGCAGCACATCCATGAAAAGTGCTGCCCAGTCTCAGCTCTCGCTGACCAGAACCTTAAGAAAATTGCACCCGTGGCAACCTCCCCAGTGGTCCACTCCACGCACGCTACGCCACTGGAGAGAGCATAACCTCTGAATAACCCCTTATATAATACATGGTTCCCAAGTACCCCCTTTTCAGGTGATTTTATTCACCTTTTGTCCCTCGCTGCACGCAGCTCCTTCTCTTAAGCTCAGGGACTCCCAGACCCAGAAATCCCTGAAGCTTTTCTATGTAATTTGCACTCCTTGCACTTGCGTACCGTAGGAACGCATATTCGTACCGCTACGGGACTTGCGCTCTTTACGTACGCAAGATAAGAGCGGAGCTGTGCGCATTCACAGATTCGTTCGAGCAGCTGCCTCTCTGAGACCGCTCACTCACAGAGAGAGGGTGAGGTCAGCATGCTATCGTGAGCTGATGTCACTAGTGACCGATCTCGTAACTGGCGGCCATGAAATTCAAAAATTCCAGCTGCTGATGCTGCATAGGGTGGAAGAATCTTCTCTACTTCACCCAGCGTTTTTTTCTCCAGATCAGGGCAGCTGGGGCGGTGGCACTCCTCAGACCCTGACCACTGACTAAAAAGTGGTCAGGATAACTAGAGAGTCCCTTTGGTTAAATCGAGGTGGTGACTTTTTTTGGCCAGGCATTGTATATAAAACGTTAATATCAAACTTGAATGTGGCGTGTGTGTTAAGTGAGGGATGACAATGGTTTAATGAGGGAGCAGATATCTTGGTGAATCCTAAAAATATCAGCTTGCAAACCCACTGTATTAATTCGACAGGATCACACCTGCTCCTCAAGCCATCTATAGCCTCAGGTCCTCCTTCAGTACATTACAATCACCCACGACAACAAAGAAGCAGGTCATGCGGTGTTTCCGTTCAGAGCTCCACGGCTGTGGAATATCCTTCCAAAAAGAATAGAAATCCTCCTAAAAGAATGGTTTCCCTGTCCTTACATTCCATCCAAACCCATATCATCTGTAAACTATAATTCTTAAACATTTAGGGCCCTATTACATTCTTCACGCAACAATGCACGGTAAATGCTTGAATTTTTTCACGAAGCATTAAACGTTAACGAGCGTAAATTAACGCTGGTATTACAATCCTCGCGCATTATTTCATCCGTTAAAAAATAACGTGCGCAAAAACGCACGCGTGTTAACGTTGCGCGCAGAAATCGGTGTGCGGACTGTTTTTTTCACTTGATTCAGCCAATCAGAATTAAGAACCACAATTAAGTTTTTGCACCTGTCAAAGTCAATCTGCGTATATGTGCTGCATCAATAGTAAAAACACGCACAATTTCTCAATTTTATTGTTTGGGTATGTGTAGAATGTGTAACTATACTTTGCTGTATTTTTTTTTCGGGCTGGTGTATTTGGTTTCGGCCAGGATGTTCAGATTTGCCGTTACCACCAGCTTTTAAAAGACGTTAAAATTAAGCGCGCAAACGCTGTGCGTTAAATTTTGCGCATAGATTGTAATACCAGCGCACAAACGCATTTGCGCTCACAATAGTATAGGATGCGCGCAGTACATTACGCTCGAGCAGGGTTCACGCAGGTTCACCCGCGGTAAACGTTAACGCGCATTTTTTGCATGGACATTGTAATACGACATTTAGTGCAAAGAGTTTTTCCCTCACGTTAATGTGTTTTTGCGCACGCGTTAACGTTTGCGCAAAGAATGTAATAGGGCCCTTACTGTATCAAAATGTATGTAAAACACCAACACGTGATTCTGCTGCCAATTACAGGACATATTAAAATGAGCGAAATCTCAACATATTAATTCCTGGTAAAATATTTTGTATTACATATATTGACAAAGGAACTGGTAGGTATGTAGAGATTAGAACAGATGCTAAGTGGAACAGTGAAAGAATAAGTAATGAATACATAATCACATCCACCTCAGGAATATCCCTTGCGTATTCCGAGTAAAAGAGAAAGCATTAAAAGTGACACGTAAATGGACAAATAATTCTTCTCGCCCCACAGGTCACCCATATTCTCAACAGGATAACCATTAGAAGATCAGTAGGCTGGTGTTTCTCATACCATCTGGAATTTATCGTTGCTAGGATGTGAAGTGAATAAAAAAGAATCAGTGTATCATTTAGGTTACAATAACATCAAAGTAGTTAATTCAGGTACCTGTGCTTGATCCAAGAAGTAATCTGACGCCATTCTGGGCTCAAGAAGGATGTCCCCCCCCCCCAGTTTGTTGGGGGGAAGCATAATTGGAAAGCGTTTCAGACTGGGTTTTTTGTCTTCTTTTGGCACAGCAGCATTAGCTGACATATGAAAGGCTGAAATGGATGGATGTCCGTCTATTTTAAGCCTATATAACTATGTGGGAGACCAACAATAAAAACAATATTGTAAGACTTCCTGTACCAAATTCAAATGCTGCTGAAGATTTTCCTGACACATTTAATGCATACACTTCATTTTATTTGTGTCACTCTTTTTGTGTATGCTTTTTTTGTTTTTGTCAAAATACAATGATTTGGGGTTACATGTGCATTCTGCTGCATTACTCAACTGATGCATGTAAATACTTGTTGAAAATCACATTAATACAGTTGTGTTCAAAATTATTCAACCCCCACTGAAATTGAGTGTTTTGGCCAGTTTGACATTGATTTTGATCTTTCAGTCATCTTGCTTACAATTAAATCAAAGAGGCACGTGTAGGTCAGACAAATAGAACATAACATTTATAATGAAATAACCACAAATGTCTTTTCTGTGCTCACATCATTATTAGTTTTATTCAACCCCCAAGTGACATTCAATCTTAGTACTTAGTACAACATCCTTTTACAGTTATAACAGCTTTTAAACGTGAAGCATAGCTTGACACAAGTGTCTTGCAGCGATCTACGGGTATCTTCACCCATTCGTCATGGGCAAAAGCCTCCAGTTCAGTCACATTCTTAGGCTTGCGCACTGCAACTGCTTTCTTTAAGTCCCACCAGAGGTTCTCAATCGGATTTAAATCAGGTGACTGCGATGGCCACTCCAAAATGTTCCAGCCTTTAATCTGCAACCATGCTCTAGTGGACTTGGAGGTATGCTTGGGATCATTGTCCTGTTGAACGGTCCAACGTCTCCCAAGCCTCAGGTTTGTGATGGACTGCATCACATTGTCATCCAATATCTCCTGGTACTGAAGAGAATTCATGGCACCTTGCACACGCTGAAGCTTCCCTGTACCTGCAGAAGCAAAACAGCCCCAAAGCATGATTGACCCCCCGCCATGTTTCACAGTAGGCAAGGTGTTCTTTTCTTCATAGGCCTTGTTCTTCCTCCTCCAAACATAGCGTTGATCCATGGGCCCAAACAGTTCTAATTTTGGTTCATCAGTCCACAGAACACTATCCCAAAACTTCTGTGGTTTGTCCACATGACTTTTGGCATACTGCAGTCGACTCTTCTTATTCTTTGGAGATAGCAAGGGGGTGCGTCTGGGAGTTCTGGCATGGAGGCCTTCATTACGCAGTGTGCGCCGTATTGTCTGAGCTGAAACTTCAGTACCCACATCTAACAAATCTTTTCTCAGTTCCTCAGCAGTCACACAGGGACTTTTCTCCACTCTACGCTTCAGGTAGCGCACAGCAGTCGAAGTCAGCATCTTCTTTCTGCCACGACCAGGTAGCGTTTCAAAAGTGCCATTTGCCTTGAATTTGAATGATGCTTCCTATGGCCTCTCTTGGTATGTTTAACATCTTTGCAAACTTCTTATAGCCTTTGCCCTTCCTGTTAAGAGTAATCACCTCTTCTCTTGTCTTCCTGGACCATTCTCTTGACTTCACCATGTTTGTAACCACACCCGTAAATGTCTAGAAGGAGCTGAGGTATCACAGTCATTTTAAAGCTGCCTAATTGGTGCTTATTATGCTTTATTGCTGCTCCGTGACATCCACAGGTGTTTTCAATACCTGATTGAAAACACTTGAATGAACCTCTGTTCTTCAGAGTGGTAGTCTTTAAGGGGTTGAATAATTGTGTCAATGAAGAATTCACAAAAGAAACACTTACTACTGTATTACAAAACCAATTGATGTAATTTTAGTTGCATGTGGTTCTTTAAAAAGTCCTTGTAGGATTTCATTCTGAATACAATTACAAATGTACACTAAATTCCCTAAAACCCTTTACAGCATTGGGGGTTGAATAATTTTGAACACAACTGTATGTGTGTGACCATGTGGGATGGGAGTGAGCGTGGCTTTGGCTGTCTGGGATGGGATTGAGTTTAGCTAGCATGCATTGGGGGGGGGGTTCTGGTTATATATTATTTATTTTTTAGAAAGGATTTTACCAGGAAGGATACATTGAGATTTCTCTCATTTTCAAGTATGTCCTGGGTGGCGAGTATGTACTGTTAGGTGTCTTGCCCAAGGACACTTACTGGAGAGGTGCTCGTCAGGATCAAACTCATGACTCCACAGGCTCTCTCCATGCAGAGCAGTGATGTTACCTCTACTCCACCCAGCCGGTACTATATGGTAGAACTGCTGTATATACTTTGCTGGTGGATGCAAGAGAAAGATATCCTCTATGTTCTCTCTTTAAAGTTTCAAGAACCCAACATCTAGGCATCCCATGCAATTCACTGATTTACCTTCAGTGGGCAGCAGTGCATGTTTTAATATTTTGCCCCCACAATATGCCCTTTGAGGATGCTTATCTTGCCTCAACCAAGGGCACTATTCCCTAGTGAACACTTATGGCAGCGTTCGGGTGTTACCGCAAGGAAAAGTGACTTAACGCATGCCCCCCATATTGCCTTCCTAACGTTAACCTGTAAAAAATTGCATCGGTGATTGTGCTAGCTTCTGTGAGCTTACTGTACTTTGTGCATCCTATACTTAACATGGGAAGCGCAATCATTAATTAACATTTTGATAAGTATGGTTTTAAAAAGTGCTAGCGCTAATTAACGCAGGGATGCTCAATCCAAAATTTTAGCTTCACCTAATAGCTAGTGCTAAATGATTCCGCTTGTGCAAAATAATTTAGCACCCCCTAAACCACCCCCAATAAATCCGATACTCACCTCTCATCCAGCGGCGAGAATGGCAGCCCGATTTGCTGCTTCTTGTCACTGTGAGCTGAGTGAGACTGGGAACAAATAGTTCAGAGTCTCCCTCAGTGATCACTCTGCGGCGCTGCGCAATCTCGCCGGGAGTGAGATCACGCAGAGCTCACAGCCTGGAAACACAAACCTCTATGGACTCCAGGAAGTGACACACGTAGCAGCACAGAAATGCTACTGCGAGTATCCCAGCTGTTAGCGATGCGGTCTGGGGCCCCGGAATCTCGCACTAAAATGGGTACGGTACGGAGAAACCTGCAGGTGCAGATTTTCACCGTTAGCGTTACCCAGGGAATAGTACCCCAAGTGTCGGCCATGCTGACTTTTTTCCGCTTAACAGAATGAATGGAGCGGAACATATGACGGTAAATGGCAGCTGGAGACCTTCAGAAAGGATTAAAGTTTGCCTAACCAGACGAGAAGAAGGTCACATTGGAGGATATTTCCAGAAGCCCTCATGAGATGTTATAACTGAATGAATTAAATGTTAATATTTGTGTCTAATGTGAGAAATTGATTATATCTATAAAGTGGCCGTATCAAAATACCACACTTGAGAAAAAAAGGACATTTTAATGTATTTCTCACCAGTAAACCATTTTATAAATAAATAAAAATAATCAATGGGTGATATTCAGTCCCTTTTTTTATTCCTTTTATGCGCTCAAAACTTTGAGTCATCAAAAGGTTCCTGCTGTTGTGTGAAAGAAAGCATATAATTGTAGCTTTGAATGAAAGATAATTTGCAAGAACAACAGAATTAGCAGCATGCTTGTCTACCCCTGCATCATTCTTTTCATTCCTGTCACAGTCTACTTTCAAAAAGAAACTTCAAAGGGTTGCTCTGTGAGCCTCACAAGGGTGAGAAAATCTCATTGCGGGCCGTGCAGTGTTCACAAAATACTTCCTACAGTCATTCAAATGAAACCTGCTTTATATCATTTTGAACAATAATTAGTCCTGGTTTTGGTAATGAACTGCAGTCTGTTGTATAAAAGTGTCTCTAAAATTCTGCCATGATTACTTTAATCTTCTGCACAAAAAGAAATGCTACAATCAGACTGTTTCGACTGAAAAATCCTAGCGATTTCCTTAAAAAGAAAACATTTATCCTTTAGACGTGTGACCAGCAAAAACATTTCGTTCCTTCAAATTGTTTTTATTTTAAAATTTTTCTTTTAGTCGGGTGACTGAACGTCATCGAGTTTGGATGAGCATTTTAGCAGAGTCCTGATTTAAGACAGGGGCAGATGGGTGCAATGTTTTTTCAGGAGGAAGTAGCAGGATTTGGTTAGCAACCGAATGTGAGGAGTGATGGAGAGATCAGAGTCTAGGAGGACACCGAGGTCCCGGGCCTGTGAGGTAGACGTAATGGTGGCACCATTCACCTGAAGGGAAATGGGTGCAGGAATGTTAGTTTTAGAGGGAGGGAAGACGATAAGTTCAGTTTTTGAGAAGTTGAGCTTTAGGTAACGGGAAGTCTTCCAGCCGAAGACAGCTGACAGGCAGGCAGTAACACGGTCCAGCATGGGAGGAGAAAGATCGGGAGCAGAAAGGTAGATTTGGGTGTTGTTGGCAGTGTTGTTGAAGTCCATAAGAAGAGATGATGTTGCCAAGAGAGGCGGTATAGATCGAGAAGGGTAGGTGACCCAGAACAGAGCCTCGAGGTACCCCAACTGAGCAGGTTTGTAATGACTGGCCGTGGCCGGTATTTGCTAAATGGCCACAGCTGTAAAATAAATGAATGCAGACGGTGGTCTGATTATTGAATACTCAAGTGTAATAGAGAATACAGAATATCAGGCCATTGGGCAGGGTGGTTCATTGGCTCATGCAGTGCAACATAATAGGAGCCGAGTTCTATAAGATGTGCTTTCGAGCACACATACTATGGGCATGTTTTGCAGCCTTGTGTGCAGGTACTGTGTTTGGTCCCTCACAAAGCAGCAGGTTTCCAATAAGTGTCTAACAACCATACATGATGTCAGGGCCATCCAAGAGGACCTAATTATGTGAGGCTAAAGGACAGCTGCAGTCGTACAAAAGGGGCAAGTCAAGGAAGTTTGTGCCAGTAGCCCGGTCAGAGATTTCTCCCTCACTTGCTGTCCTGTTTGTCATTGGACTGTCGATGCAAGGATCGGCCTTGTTGGTCACATGCACTTACACGGTTTGAGTCTGCCATAGTATT
The DNA here is from genome assembly GCA_009667805.1 of Leptobrachium leishanense. Taxonomy (NCBI): domain Eukaryota; kingdom Metazoa; phylum Chordata; class Amphibia; order Anura; family Megophryidae; genus Leptobrachium; species Leptobrachium leishanense. The sequence continues at coordinate 75,234,995 of CM019065.1, forward strand.
TCCTGGATGACAAAGCGGTCCTTGTCGAATTGACAGGTAAATAAAGGACTGATAGGTCCCTCACACAGCAGCAGGACTATCATTCATACATGCTGTCAGGGCCATCTAGGAGGACCCCTGGATGGCTTGCCTCCTGTGTCACTCCTCATTCTGATCCTACCTGCTGGCCAAACTGATAGAAATCTAGTGGAATGGAAGAGGCCCCCAGAGTTTACTTTTGTCATTCAGTGGGATTGGTGTCCAGCAGGATAAAGCAAGCAGGTGGGTGGTGGCAAATTCATTATTGTAGTTAGAGATTTGTCTCCAGAACCCAGCAATTGGACAGGTAAGGGTTCCAGTTGCAGATTTTAGACTCTGGGGATCAGAAGACCTGCCAGGTCGCACAGTCTGACTGGGTGACACAGGATTTTCCATCAGACGTCTGGATCACCTGGCAGCCCTAGGCTATCACTTGTTTTTTGAGAGGCCTGAGGGGAAAATACACCATGAGCACCTGTTTAATGGTGCTTAAACCAGTGCTTTTAAAAGCCTTCCATGAGTGTTGCATGCAGTGCTCATGCATGTGTAGCGCTCACTCCCGGAGGAGCCGCTGAATTAACCTCGGGTTAGTATCACCGCACCATGGAATAACTATACACCAGCACTATTGTGGATTTTCATATTTTATATTCTTTACTGATCCCAATAAAGCAGGATATATAACGTAGATACGGTATTTAAATGACAGGATTTCGTAACGCGGGAAAAACCCGCGGCGGCAAAAGAAAAAGATTTACCCCCTCAGTTCTGGAGTGTAAGTCCCGTGAATAATAACTCAGAAATGTGTATGTGTATTGTCTCGGGTACCCAGGTACTGTATTCAACTGGCCAGTGAATGAAACAAAACAATCTTCGACTAGTCATGTTGGGGCCCTGTGGATTTAAACAATACTGCAGCGTGCGTTTCTTATTTTGGAACTGCGGCCTGAGAGGCCTCTCACCCATCCGATATGCAAGCTGTCCAGGACCCGATCAAGGATCTTCTCCTCTGTGTACTGGGACTCTGTGCCACTGGATCCGCTCCCTGCTTGTCGAATCTCTGCAACAGGAACAACGATCCACCGCCTGCACTCCCAATCGATCAGTGCTGTCTCCTAACTCGGAGTCCAGCCGGAACCAGCTTGTCATTCAGACCTCTCAGCGCTGCGTAGGTAGGTCTCAGCACGGTCACTGTCCCGATCTCCAGCACCAGTGAGGCAGCGCCTGTACTCCAGCCTGGTCACGATCCTTAACAGCTCTCACGTGCGTCTTCCACCTTTCACCGCTCAGCTCACTCTGAACATGCCTTCCACGAGGCTGCTGATCTCCTTCCTCTTCCTCCTCCACCCCCTTCCGGTCCTCTCGCAAAGCATGATGGAAACTGTAGTTCAGTGTTTGTCCAGCCTAGTCCATATTGTCTCTATCTCCCTCTGGTGGCCATAATAATTAAATGCAGCAGAACACAGTCTTTAAAGCAGCGCTACACACGAATGCATGAGCAACCTTAATTGGCAGCTCAACATGGCAGCTGGTCACCCTGCTGTACATGTGCTGAAAGGACTTGTTGCTTTTGGGGGTTTGGCCATTATGGTGGAGATGGAGAGGTCTAGCACCTATTTTTGTAATGGAGGGGAGCTCATACCTTACAGCTTATTACAGGTTTGGAAGTGATTGTTGCTGACCCTCTCATTTTTAGAAGTCACAAATCTTCTAAAAGGCTTACCTAGATCTCCACAGTCAATGAATGGTTTTATTTATTTATAAAGTATTTTTTAACAGGAAGGAAACATTGAGATTTCTCTTGTTTTAAAGTATGTCCTGGGTTCAAGAACATTGAAATTTTACAGTCGTTACATAAATTCAAAGTAGTAAATGCAAGATATTAAAAATAACACACAAATATACAGATTAACATAGGAAATAAATATGTAGGAAATATATTCACTATGTTACATGTTTACAGGTGCATTCTGTATCGAGGTATGTTTGTTAACCCCTTCCTGACTGCTGACATACCATGTATGTCCGATCGGGAAGTCTCCCTTAGATGTACATGGTACGTTAGGGTCTCCTAACCTCCCTGCTGCCCGATACTTACCTCCCTCGCCGGCTACTGGAAGCCTGCCCCACCTTTTTAGGGGGCCAGCAGGTGCGATGACGTTGTCACGCTGCGAGTCACATCTTGTCTCTCTTAAGATCCTGCTGGTTGGCAGAGTGATTGTGGAAGGAGACTGGGGAGTTTTTTCTCCAGTCTCCCTCTACTCCTGGAAGCATGAGGCCGCCATTTTCGCCGCGGGACAAGAGGTGTGTATTTGATTTTTATGGGGATGGTTTTGAGCTGCAGGTAACTGATTCTGCAGCAGCTCTGAGCTGGTGTTAACTTTTTCAGTAAGCTCCTGCTCTTAGTAACTAGCGTTAGGGCCTTGTGTTCCTAACGCTAGTTATTCTGTGCTTGTACTTTGCACTCCCTATGTTAAGTATAGGGAGTGCAAAGTACAGTAAGCTTGCGCAATGAATCGCTAATTACGATGCACTAACAGTTTTTTTTTACCTATTAGCGAATTGGAGGGGATTCGGGTGCAGCGCTAACGCTCATGCTAGCATTAGCTTGCAGGAGGTGATAGGGCCCCATGTTGGAAAGGTGAAGGGTGCGTCTGGATTCCAGCAATGGCCAGTTTAGCTCTTTTAACATGTCACAATGGTGGGTCATACAAAGCGGCAGAATGAGTTATACAATGTAGTAAGTTTCTGAAGGTGTGTTTGCGGGGCCGCTGCATACACTGCATCTCTGTATTCAATAACCGACATAAGCATTTGTTGTACAATTTGCTTTCTTACCGTGGGACTGTACAGGGCACCTAGTTTGAAGTAAATTTTAGATGAGAGTTTTTCGATGTGGGGGCCAAAGGATAGATTTGGGTCTAAACACATACCTAGATATTTGAGAGAAGTGACTGTGGTCAGCGTGCCATTTGATTTTGTCCTGACACATAGATGGGGATTTTGCAATTTATGTAGTTTTAGGTTTTGTTCTAAAGAGCATCGTAACAGTTTTGTCAGTATTTAGAAAAAGCTTGTTATCTTTGATCTGCTTTTCTACCTCTGAATTGTTCTTGCTGCACGGCCTCCAACTGCGGGAGATTTAGTTTGCTGGTATAGATTACGGTGTCATCTGCGTACATGTGTACAGTTGAGGCTTTCCAGACATTGGGCAGATCATTTATGAATATCGTGAATAGCAGGGAACCGAGTATCGAGCCTTGGGGTACAATCTGATACATATGACTGAAACCAGATTAGTGTGTGATCATCAATACCTGAGATTTTATGTATTTGAATGAATTTCCAGTTTTCAAAAAGTCAGTACAGTTTCTTGTTATAAATGGCCATCAGAAAACGATAGAAATAGTTAATTTACTTATTTTAAATTAGGCATTTTAATTTAATAGGGGTTCATTGAGTACTGTCAATTTGTTATACAAAATTATTAATTGAAAATTCACTTTTATTCCAATTTCTTGTTTTATGTTTAGAATTTTCAACTCTCTGTAATCATTTTTTTTCGAATACTTGGTTTAGTAATTAAATCTCTTTATCTTATTAGGGTTGTGTGCTCAAAAGCTGAAAATTTAACATTGTGCAATACATGGTTTGAGCTGGAAAACCTCACTTTAATTACCCAATTTACATACTTTAACTGCAGTCAGAACACAAAGCCCAGTATTGCGTTTGGGGATATGGGATTTTAATACATTTAGACTTATTATCTAATAGTGTCTGAGATTTAGCTTATATATTTCTAATTTTATTAAAGCAGTAAAACTAGTTACTTCTCTTTCAAAGCACCTAACCATGGCTGTGCATAACCATAAGCCGTGCACATTATCTATATTCAGCATGTATTTAAAAATGTACTATGTTTTGCCATGTACTCAGTTACAGTTCCAGGTATTTATAAAGCGTTAACAAGTTCTATAGCGCTGTGAAATGGGTGACACAGAATATCAAATGTACATACAAGTTAAACACAAAGAACAGTAGGAGAGAGGACCCTGCTTGAGATCTTACAATCTAAGGGGAGAGGGGTGGCACATTAGGTAAGGGTAAATAGAGAACTTGAAGAGCGGTGTGCATGTGGACTGGGTGGGAAGATGGCGCAAGAATGTACAGTGGGTGAATCATGGAGTGAGCCGATAGGCTTCTCTGAAGTATTGTGTTTTCCGAGACGTCTTGAAGGACTGGAGAGACGGGGAGAGTCTGATGTTGCGGTGGAGGGAGTGCCATAGAAAGGGGCAGCTCGGGAAAAGTTTTGAAGGCAGGAGTTGGGGTTGCGGGTACGTGGAGCCGATAGCATCAAATCATTGGCAGAGTGAAGTGGTTGGGATGGGAAGTACCTGCAAATAAGGGAGGAGATGTAGGCAGGGGCGTGGATATGGAGAGCTTTGTAAGTGAGCACCAGTTGTCACACCCTCGGCGCGTGGGGGGTCTCAGGTGGGGGTCAGGCACCCGGCGGCATTGCTGGCTGGCCGGGTGTCCGTGCTGATCCTGGCGTTCGTGCATCTATTGAGGGGGCGGAGCGCAGCATGATGACGCAGAGCCGCTGGCCTTTATAGACAGGGCGCGCAAATTGACTCGTCGTGTTGACGTGGAGTTTGTTTCCCGCATCGCTGGTGTACCGTTCATTTGAGTCACTGATTCATTGTTCATTGCTGACCTGGACTGTATGAGGAACCTGATTGTTGCTGACTCGGACTGCCTTCTTGACTACTCTCTCCCTGACCAAGCTTGTATGTATGCTGTACCCAGAACAGACTCAGAGTGTAAACTGACCTGCATAACGCTGACCCTGATTGTATGAGGACCCTGTCTGTTGCCAACTCGGATTGTTTACCTGACCACGCCATTTCTGAATCCTTGTGTTTGAACGACTTGCATAAACCTGATCCAGGTTACTCCTTAGCTGCTGTTAAGATTAACCCTTGCTGCCTGAGTACATGTTCTGTTCTGAGACCTGCTGCTAATATACCAAGGTTGTACTTGTGTTTCAGGTGTGTCTGTTCTCCCTGGCTGGGAATTATAGGATTAGCGATCCCGACCACTCAAGGATTGGAGGGTTTAGAGGTTTGTCCAAAAGGATCCACACAACGGTTGTCGAGGGTGAGCGATACAGCGAACGTGACACAATGTATTGAAATGGATTCTAAAGGAAACTGGGACTCAGAGATTGACAAATGGGCATGGTGTCGAGAGGTGCGAGTGGTGAGGTGGATGAGCCTCTCACAGGCATTTATAACAGACTGCAAAGGGAGAATCTGGGACCTCTTATGGCCAGAGAGAAGGTTACAGTAGTCAAGGTGGGAGATAATAAGAGCTTGGATGAGCCTTTTGTAGAGTCCCGATTAAGACAGGGACAGACACGTGCAATGTTTGTTAGTTGAAAGTAGCAGCATTTTGTTAGCGACTGAATGTGAGGAGTGAAGGAGAGATCAGAGTTGAAGAGGACCCCGAGGCAACGAGCCTGAGAGGTAAACGTATTGATGGCACCATTCACCTGATTTGAAATGGGTGCAGGAATGTTTGTTCTAGAGGGAGGGAAGACGAGAAGTTCAGTTTTGGAGAGGTTGAGCTTTAGGAAACGGGAGGTCATCGAGTCAGACACAGCCGATAGGCAGGCAGTAACACGTAGGAGGAGAGAGATTGGGGGAGGAAAGGTAGACTTGGGTGTTGTCAGCATAGAGATGACATTGGAGTCCATAGGAAGAAATGAGGTTGCCCAGTGAGGCAGTATAGATCGAGAACAGTAAGGGACCCAGAACAGAGCCTTGAGGTACCCCAACTGAATGAGGAACTGAGGGTGAAGAGGCATCGGCTAAGGAGACACAGAAGCAAAGGGAGATAAATAGAAAACCAGAAGAGAGCAGTGCCTCTGAAGTCAAGTTGATTTCGAATTGCTATTCGTTCTCAAATTGTTCACATAATGGATAATTTTTTTCATTGATTTCATAATTTAGTTTTGTTCATGGTACAAAAGGGGGAGCGAAAGGACAAGCAGTCAAATTTGTTTAGCAAATCGGAACCTTCGTTTGACGTGATGTGCGAGGGTCTCTCAAATGATGTGGACTGTATTCCCCGTCCAATCCTCTGTTATGCACAAACTGAATACTTACTAATTAAAGGCCGAGGTAACACATTTGGCATTGAACTATACATCTCCATATAGCATTAAAATGGCAACTGTATATTAACTGTATATCAGCATCCGTTATACTTTAGTTGTTAAGACAGCCAGGGTGTATTTAATGGTATGAGGTGGTGTGTTTAATAGATCATCTGTGAATGGAAACATATGTAATTTTTTTTTTTTTTTCCTCATCTGAGGACATGGAGTCTTGAAACCAGTTGCTCCTGGGCTTGAGGGATTCTGTAATCCCTACTCACCCAGGTACTTTGTCGAACAATACTTCTGAACAGGAAGAACATCAAACTTAGAACTACCGAAATTATTTGACGTAACTAATCCTTTATTATATCAGTGTTTCAGCTAATGCTTTAAACAGAACCGTCCAACTTAATAAAGACTATCAGGGTTATTCAAAGAGAGCCGATCTGGCCCTGAAATGTAACCTGACACTGAAATTCAGTGTACGGTTACATTTCCTAGCCATTCGGCTATTCAGAGAGCAGGCAGATCACCAAATGTTGACGAATTGCCTGCACGTAGGGTGCCTGTTCGAGGGCAGTGAACTCCCCCATAGAGAAGCAATGCTTGGTCTATTCAGAGAACACAAAACAGCAGTGAAAAGTTGCCGAAATGCCCTGCTATTCGGTGGTTTCATTGGACAAGTTTATTCAGGAGAGTCCCATAGGCTTCAATGTTAAAAATATTCCCGTTTTAATACAATGTCTAATAAACCGTTTAATGTTTCTATGTACAGCTTGGAAAAAAGACGAGACAGAGGAGATATGATAGAAACATTTAAATACGTAAAGGGAATACACAAGGTAGAGGAAGGGAGTATATTTAAAAGGAAACAAAATAGCAAAACAAGAGGACATAGTCTTAGATTAGAGGGGCAAAGGTTTAAAAGTAACATCAGAAAGCATTATTTTACTGAGAGGGTGGTGGATACATGGAACAGCCTTCCAGTTGAAGTGGTAGAGGCCAAAACAGTAATTGAATTTAAGCAGGCATGGGATAGGCATAAGGCTATCCTAAACAAAAGATAAATCCAGGTAAATTATCCATGTAATTGGGCAGACTAGATGGGCCGAAAGGTTCTTATCTGCCGACATTTTTCTATGTTTCTTCTATGTTTCTATATTATATTTTGCAGTAAAAAGTCTCTTTAATTATAGATTTTTTTTTCTTCACCTTATTCGTCTGCATGTCAGGTTTTTCCGGCGGCTGCTCTGCACTGTGATCGGCGGCTAGTCGGGTCTCTCCGGCGTGTTCGGCGGGGTTAATCCAGCTGTTTCTGTGGGTTTCGGTGAGTGTTCGGTGGGTTTTGCAGTGAGTGTTCATTGGGTTTTCCCTGCAGTACGGTGGCCCTATGGTGCTTACTGAATACACAGCAGGGTCGGCGAAATAGGATTGCCGAATCGTGCCAAATTGCAGGGAACGAAAAGTCACCAAACGTGCGGGGACTTTTCGATTCTCTTTGAATAACCCTGTATGTATACAGATCTCCATTCATCACTTCGTCCAGTGTTTTTGAAATAAGGAATGCGTGAACTCCCGCCTCTTCTTGCTGCAAGCGGAAGGACACTAGGAACAAATAGTTCTCGGTGCCCTTCCACTGATTCTGCAAGTTTGCATAAATATCGGACGGCTCTCACAGGTCTCCATGGAGTCTCATGACCTCCAGGAGACTCTGCCACTGTTGGCACATGGCGACTGCTGGCAAATGTTGGCAGGTCATAATTATTACAAGTCAAGCTGTTAATATATTGACTCACTTGTAATAGAGCCAGTAACAGGGAGCCACATTTCCATTAATAGCCTCATATTACTGGCTGAGATCAGAAAGTAAGTTAGATAGTAGCATACCAATATCTCACGAAACATTGAGGATTGAGTGACTGGTGTTATGGATAATAATAGTATTATGCTTTGTCAAAAAATTTCGACATGTTTGCTCAGAACAAAGTATTTTCATGACTGGTGTATTTACATTTCTAAGGGATAGATTTAGTCTGTAGGGGCTAAATGAATTCAATGTGTAATGTAAAATGTTATAAAAAGTTGATATTTTCAAAATATTTTCTTCTAATCCAGGTCACATTGTCTTTTTGTAGGTGTGTAATAGTGTGGAACAGCCCAGGAAACAGCAGCGCTCTGACCTCAATGGGCCAAGGGAAAATAACAATGTGCCAGAGGTAAGCTGAAAACTAGAACACAATCTGACAATGATTTAAGTAAAGAAATTTGAATAAAAACGTATTTATTTCTCATATCTATATATATAAACGCGAAAGTCCTGACTGACTGACTCATCAACGCCCAGCTGAAACCGTTTAACCTAGGAACGTGAAATTTTGAAGGTGCACTGTTTTTATGATGTAGGCACCCACTAAGGAAGGATTTTTGGAAACTCCGCCCCTAAGGGGATGAAAAAGGGGGTTAAATATTTTAAACAGGATACCTATAGCTAAAAAACAGAAGATGCTACAGATGTGAAAATCGGTATTTATATTCGTCTTGAAAAATAAAAAAAACACGTATTTTACCTTTTTCTGAAAATTCCTTGGGGGCAAAAAGGGGTTTGAATACTTTTATCATAAACGCGAAAGTCCTGACTGACTCATCCACGCCCAACTGAAACCGTTTAACCTAGGAATGTGAAATTTTGAAGGTGCACTGTTTTTATGATGTGGGCACCCACTAAGGAAGGATTTTTGGAAACTCAGCCCCTAAGGGGGTGAAAAAGGGGGTTGAATATTTTAAACACGGTACCTATAGCTCAAAAACAGAAGATGTTACAGATGTGAAAATCGGTATTTACAGTTGTGTTCAAAATTATTCAACCCCCACTGAAATTGAGTGTTTTGGCCAGTTTGACATTGATCATTCAGTCATCTTGCTTACAATTAAATCAAAGAGGCACGTGTAGGTCAGACAAATATAACATAACATTTATAATGAAATAACCACAAATGTCTTTTCTGTGCTCACATCATTATCAGTTTTATTCAACCCCCAAGTGACATTCAATCTTAGTACTTAGTTCAACATCCTTTTACAGTTATAACAGCTTTTAAACGTGAAGCACAGCTTGACACAAGTGTCTTTCAGCGATCTACGGTATCTTCGCCCATTCGTCATGGGCAAAAGCCTCCAGTTCAGTCACATTCTTAGGCTTGCGCAGTGCAACTGCTTTCTTTAAGTCCCACCAGAGGTTCTCAATCGGATTTAAGTCAGGTGACTGCGATGGCCACTCCAAAATGTTCCAGCCTTTAATCTGCAACCATGCTCTAGTGGACTTGGAGGTATGCTTGGGATCATTGTCCTGTTGAAAGGTCCAACGTCTCCCAAGCCTCAGGTTTGTGACGGACTGCATCACATTGTCATCCAATATCTCCTGGTACTGAAGAGAATTCATGGTACCTTGCACACGCTGAAGCTTCCCTGTACCTGCAGAAGCAAAACAGCCCCAAAGCATGATTGACCCCTCGCCATGCTTCACAGTAGGCAAGGTGTTCTTTTCTTCATAGGCCTTGTTCTTCCTCCTCCAAACATAGCGTTGATCCATGGGCCCAAACAGTTCTAATTTTGTTTCATCAGTCCACAGAACACTATCCCAAAACTTCTGTGGTTTGTCCACATGACTTTTGGCATACTGCAGTCGACTCTTCTTATTCTTTGGAGACAGCAAGGGGGTGCGCCTGGGAGTTCTGGCATGGAGGCCTTCATTACGCAGTGTGCGCCGTATTGTCTGAGCTGAGACTTCAGTACCCACATCTGACAAATCTTTTCTCAGTTCCTCAGCGGTCACACGGGGACTTTTCTCCACTCTACGCTTCAGGTAGCGCACAGCAGTCGAAGTCAGCATCTTCTTTCTGCCACGACCAGGTAGCGTTTCAACAGTGCCCTTTGCCTTGAATTTGTGAATGATGCTTCCTATGGTCTCTCTTGGTATGTTTAACATCTTTGCAATCTTCTTATAGCCATTGCCCTTCCTGTGAAGAGTAATCACCTCTTCTCTTGTCTTCCTGGACCATTCTCTTGACTTCACCATGTTTGTAACCACATCAGTAAATGTCTAGAAGGTGCTGAGTATCACAGTCATTTTAAAGCTGCCTAATTGGTGCTTATTATGCTTTATTGCTGCTCCGTGACATCCACAGGTGTTTTCAATACCTGATTGAAAACACTTGAATGAACTTCTGTTCTTCAGAGTGGTAGTCTTTAAGGGTTTGAATAATTGTGTCAATGAAGAATTCACAAAAGAAACATTTACTACTGTATTACAAAACCAATTGATGTCATTTTAGTTGCATATGGTTCTTTAAAAAGTCCTTGTAGGATTTCATTCTGAATACAATTACAAATGTACACTAAATTCCCTAAAACCCTTTACAGCATTGGGGGTTGAATAATCTTGAACACAACTGTAGATTCTTCTTGAAATATAAAAAAACACAATTTACCATTCTTCAAAAATTCAACTGGGGGGGCGAAAAAAGGGGGTTGAATATTTTAAACAGGATACCTATATCTTAAAAACAGAAGATGGTACAGACGTGAAAATCGGTATTTAGATTCATCTTGACAAATAAAAAAAACACGTATTTTACCATTTTCTGAAAATTCCTTGGGGGAGCAAAAAAGGGGGTTGAATACTTTTATCATAAACGCGAAAGTCCTGACTGACAGACTGACTCCCCAACGCCCAGCTGAAACCGTTTAGCCTAGCAATGTGAAATTTTGAAGGTGCACTGTTTTTATGATTTAGGCGCCCACTAAGGAAGGATTTTTGGAAAATCCACCCATAAGGGGGTGAAAAAGGGGGTTGAATATTTTAAACAGGATACCTATATCTTAAAAACAGAAGATGCTACAGATGTGAAAATCGGTATTTAGTTTCGTCCAGAAAAATAAAAAAACACGTATTTTACCGTTTTTCAAAAATCCAAGTGGGGGGCGAAAAAAGGGGGTTAAATATTTTAAATATTTTAAACAGGATACCTATATCTTAAAAACAGAAGATGGTACAGATGTGAAAATCGGTATTTAGATTCATCTTGACAAATAAAAAATCTCGTATTTTACCATTTTCGGAAAATTCCTTAGGGGGAAAAAAGGGGGGTTGAATACTTTTATCATAAACGCGAAAGTCCTGACTGATTGACTCATCAACGCCCAGCTGAAACCGTTTAACCTAGGAATGTGAAATTTTGAAGGTGCACTGTTTTTATGATGTGGGCACCCTCTAAGGAAGGATTTTTGGAAACTCCGCCCCTAAGGGGGTTGAATAATTTAAACACGATACCTATATCTCAAAAACAGAAGATGTTACAGACGTGAAAATCGGTATTTAGATTCTTCTTGAAAAATAAAAATACACATAATTTACCTTTTTTCAAAAATTCAACTGGGGGGCAAAAAAAGGGGCTTGAATATTTTAAATATTTTAAACAGGATACCTGTATCTCCAAAACAGACGATGTTACAGTCCTGAAAATTGGTCTTTAGATTCGTCTTGAAAAATAAAACAACACGTATTTTACCATGTTCTGAAAATTCCTTGGGTGGGCAAAAACGGGGGTTGAATACCTTTTATCAGTATACCTATAATTTCAAAAACCGAAGATGTTAGATGTGTGAAATTTGGTATTTACAATCTTCGTGAAAAAAACCAAACATGTTTTTTGCCATTTTACACAAATCCAATTAGGGGCTCGGGGGAAAGGGGTCTGAATATTTTTTATAATTATACCTATATTTCAAAAACCAAAGATATTACAGACGTGAAATTTGGTATTTACAATCTTCTTGAAAAATAAAAACAGGTGTTTTGCCATTTTCCAAAAATCCCAAGGGGGGTGAAAAAAAGGGGGACTGAATACTTTTAAACAGGATACCTATATCTCAAAAACAGAAGATGTTACATACGTGAAAATTGGTATTTAGATTCGTCTTGCGAAACAAAAAAACACCTATTTTACCATTTTCAAAAAATTCAGTTGGAGGGGGGGCAAAAAGGGGGGGTTGAATACTTTTATCAGTATACCTATATTTCAAAAAACAAAGATGTTACAGGTGTGAAATTTAGTATTTACAATCTTCGTGAAAAAAACAAACATGTGTTTTGTCATTTTCCACAAATCCAAATAAGGGGGGGGGGTCGACGGAAAGGGGTCTGATTACTTTTATCAGTATATCTATAGTTCAAAAACCAAGATGTTACAGGTGTGATGTTTGGTAATTACAATCTTTTGAAAATAAAGAAACACGTGTTTTACCATTTTTCAAAAATCCAAGTGGGGGTAAAAAAAGGGGGGGTGAATACTTTTAAACAGGATACCTACATCTCAAAAACAGAAGATGTTACAGATGCGAAAATTGGTATTTAGATTTGTCTTGAGACAAAACACCTATTTTACCATTTTCCAAAAATCCAGTGGGAGGGGGAAAAAGGGGGGTTGAATACTTTTATCAGTATACCTATATTTCCAAAAACCAAAGATGTTACAGGTGTGAAATCTGGCACTTACAATCTTCTTGAAAAAAAAACAAAACATATGTTTTACCATTTTCCAAGAATCCCACGTGGTGGGTGAAAAAAGGGGGGTGACTACTTTTCAACAGGATACCTACATTTGTGTTCAAAATTATTCAACCCCCACTGAAATTGAGTGTTTTCGCCAGTTTGACATTGATTTTGATCATTCAGTCATCTTGCTTACAATTAAATCAAAGAGGCACGTGTAGGTCAGACAAATATAACATAACATTTATAATGAAATAACCACAAATGTCTTTTCTGTGCTCACATCATTATCAGTTTTATTCAACCCCCAAGTGACATTCAATCTTAGTACTTAGTACAACATCCTTTTACTGTTATAACAGCTTTTAAACGTGAAGCATAGCTTGACACAAGTGTCTTGCAGCGATCTACGGGTATCTTCGCCCATTCGTCATGGGCAAAAGTCTCCAGTTCAGTCACATTCTTAGGCTTGCGCACTCCAACTGCTTTCTTTAAGTCCCACCAGAGGTTCTCAATCGGATTTAAATCAGGTGACTGCGATGGCCACTCCAAAATGTTCCAGCCTTTAATCTGCAACCATGCTCTAGTGGACTTGGAGGTATGCTTGGGATCATTGTCCTGTTGAAAGGTCCAACGTCTCCCAAGCATCAGGTTTGTGACGGACTGCATCACATTGTCATCCAATATCTCCTGGTACTGAAGAGAATTCATGGTACCTTGCACACGCTGAAGCTTCCCTGTACCTGCAGAAGCAAAACAGCCCCAAAGCATGATTGACCCCTCGCCATGCTTCACAGTAGGCAAGGTGTTCTTTTCTTCATAGGCCTTGTTCTTCCTCCTCCAAACATAGCGTTGATCCATGGGCCCAAACAGTTCTAATTTTGTTTCATCAGTCCACAGAACACTATCCCAAAACTTCTGTGGTTTGTCCACATGACTTTTGGCATACTGCAGTCGACTCTTCTTATTCTTTGGAGACAGCAAGGGGGTGCGCCTGGGAGTTCTGGCATGGAGGCCTTCATTACGCAGTGTGTGCCGTATTGTCTGAGCTGAAACTTCAGTACCCACATCTGACAAATCTTTTCTCAGTTCCTCAGCAGTCACACGGGGACTTTTCTCCACTCTACGCTTCAGGTAGCGCACAGCAGTCAAAGTCAGCATCTTCTTTCTGCCACGACCAGGTAGCGTTTCAACAGTGCCCTTTGCCTTGAATTTGCGAATGATGCTTCCTATGGTCTCTCTTGGTATGTTTAACATCTTTGCAATCTTCTTATAGCCATTGCCCTTCCTGTGAAGAGTAATCACCTCTTCTCTTGTCTTCCTGGACCATTCTCTTAACTTCACCATGTTTGTAACCACACCAGTAAATGTCTAGAAGGAGCTGAGTATCACAGTCATTTTAAAGCTGCCTAATTGGTGCTTATTATGCTTTATTGCTGCTCCGTGACATCCACAGGTGTTTTCAATACCTGATTGAAAACACTTGAATGAACCTCTGTTCTTCAGAGTGGTAGTCTTTAAGGGGTTGAATAATTGTGTCAATGAAGAATTCACAAAATAAACACTTACTACTGTATTACAAAACCAATTGATGTCATTTTAGTTGCATATGGTTCTTTAAAAAGTCCTTGTAGGATTTCATTCTGAATACAATTACAAATGTACACTAAATTCCCTAAAATCCTTTACAGCATTGGGGGTTGAATAATTTTGAACACAACTGTATATCTCAAAAACAGAAGATGTTACAGACGTGAAAATTGGTATTTAGATTCGTCTTGAAAATAAAACAACATGTATTTTACCATTTTCCAAAAATCCAGTGGGGGGCAAAAAGGGGGATAAATACCTTTTATCACTATACCTATATTTCAAAAACCAATGATATTACAGGTGTGAAATTCAATATTTACAATCTTCGTGCAAAAAAAAAAAACTTGTTTTACCATTTTCCGAAAATCCAGTTAAGGGGGGTGGGGGAAAGGGATGTGAATACTTTTATCAGTATACCTATATTTCAAAAACCAAAGATGTTACAGGTGTGAAATTTGGCACTTACATTCTTCTTGAAAAATAAAAAAAGACGTGTTTTACAATTTTCCAAAAATCCCAAGTGGGTGGGAAAGGGGGTTCTACCAAAAAACAATTTTAACAAAGCCAAAAATCCACGCGAGCGAAGCCGCGGGCAACAGCTAGTGTCTATATATACATTATGCCATTATTTCAGTTAAAATAAATATTTCTATTCAGAAGACCATAAACTGACTGGAGTTACACCTTTAATAATACCATTCTGTAGGTTCTCTGTTCCTTTGCCTTGATATATTTTACGGCATGTCCTGATCAGTGATGAGCCAAACACCCCCGTGTTCGGTTCGCATTCGAACTCGAACAATTTCAAAAGTTCGGGTTCGAACGCGAACACTATTTGAACTCAATGCAAGTCAATGGAACTCGAACGTTCGATTTTTAGAGTGCCCTCCAAGAAGGCATATATGCAAGATATTTGCCATAAAAGGTGTATGGGGGTCCGGGTAGTGCCCTGGGGGACAGGAAACAAGGACAATAAGTTTAAAAAAAAACGTTTTTAAAGGAACAGTGAGTTTTCCATGAAATTAAGGTTAAGCATAAAAACGAAAAATTCCTTTAAATATCGCGCCTAGGAGGTCCCCATAACCAGCCCGTGAAGTGGCGGATTTGTAGGATGTATAGAAACATTTAAAAACAAAAAAATTACATTTCAAATGATGGTAAATGGTTTTCCTTTAATCTGTTAATAAACAACTGCTTGGGGTGGCAGCCTGTATGAAAAGAGGAGACGTTTTAGGAAATGCAGAACAAGTTTAGTGATTTTTTGGCTAAATTATGGTGAAACTTATGCAGGCTTTGGATGAAAGTAACAATAGGTGCTTTAAAATTGGGCCTTTAGTGTCGGCAACAGTGCCGTCATACCGTAACCCCTCTTTGGTATTGTGGAAGAGTGTGTCAGGTGGCGTGTGCGGTTCGGGTATGAGCCCAGCAGGCGGCGACACAGAGGGGAGGCCAGACAGGATTGCAAGCAAATGATATTGGTTTAATGAACACAAAATAGAACTTGGCAGCAGGTACTGGAATAAACAGATGATGCCCCTTCTGGACAGCACAGGTAAAAGTCTAATAGCATAGGATGGTGAGCAATGTAGTCCCAGACTGCAGACAGGGTCCACAAAGAATGAATCTGGACGGCTGGCAATGGTACCTTAATTGAAGGTCAGGGAAGGTGGTGAAAGCAGTATGAGCCACCGGTAGCTATCCAGACACAGGATAATGGGCTACGTAGTAGAGAGAACTCACTTGTGCAGCAACCAGGACGTTTTGGCCAAGGTCTGAACGGAGATGGATGCAGGATACACTTGTGGACACAGGATACACTTGTAGGCACAGGATACCTTTGTAGGCACAGGGTACACTTGTGCAGCAACCGAAGGTCTTGAACAAGGATCTTGGATACAGAGCAGGTGGAGATTGCAGGAAGTTCCAGGCACTGAAGGAGGGTGTACGGTGATGTATCCAGGAACAGCAGGGCAGAGTAATGGCAGGAATCAGGATAAAGACTGGAACTGAGATGATGGATACTGGAGACACTTGAAACACTGGAAGGCACTGGATGGACTTGGAGACACTGTACAGCAACAGGAAACACTGGTTCAGCTTGCAGGTATGCACACGGCCAAGTGACTTCAGTCAGGAACCTTAATGCAGACCCAACCTTGCTGGGTCTCTCTGCTATTTATGGAGGCTTGATAGCAGATGGGTTTCAGCTGTAACTCCAAGGCTGAACAGGAAAACCCAGGCTGGATCTCCAGGAGCCTGGACAAGGCACAGAGCTGAAGTAAGACCCAGATGGGAACCCAATTACAAGCATTCAAGGACAAAGCTGTTGGAGCCAGGCTGTGCAATACAGGGAAATAGCAGTCTTCCAAAGGTGGGGCATGACAGAGTGCAGGGTTGGACCCTGCAGTCAAATATTAAAATTCTATGAATCTTGTACAGGCGTCAGTGGCAGTGTACCCAAATAGTGTGCCTTTTGGGCAAGTGCCTTCACACCGTAACCTCTCTGAGGTATTGTGGAAGAGTGCAGGGTTGGACCATGCGGTCAAATATTAAAATTATATGAATCTGGTATAGGCGTCAGTGGCAGTGCACCCAAATAGTTTACCTTTGGTGGCAGCAAGTGCCTTCACACCGTAAGTAACCCCTCTGTGGTATTGTGGAAGAGTGCAGTGGTGGAGGTTTTGGTAATGTAGAAGAGATCCCCGATCTATTCAGTTACATCAGCAGCTATAACAAAACCGGATCAGCAATGTTTAGGCACGTGTACTGCGCTACTGTATATGGTGAGAATCGGCGCACACCAGTAGCAACAGGAAGCAAACAGAGCAGGCAGGGAATACACAGAGAGAATAGTCAAATGGCAGGCAAAGTCGGCAACAGATCGGGTCCTCAGAACAAGCAGGGTCAGTAACAAGTATACAAACTGATTCGGTAAACTAGCGATGCGGAAATAAAGGCTGAGACACACTGAGCGTGTAGCGATGCACAGCGTAGCGAAGCGAAGCAAACATTTTGCAGGCTTGACTTCACTCTGCTCTGCCTCGCAGCATGTCTAGAAACATAGAAAAATGTCGGCAGATAAGAACCTTTCGGCCCATCTAGTCTGCCCAATTACATGGATACTTTACCTGGATTTATCTTTTGTTTAGGATAGCCTTTTGCCGATCCCATGCTTGCTTAAATTCAATTACTGTTTTGGCCTCTATCTGTTCAACTGGAAGGCTGTTCCATGTATCCACCACCCTCTCAGTAAAATAATGCTTCCTGATGTTACTTTTAAACCTTTGCCCCTCTAATCTAAGACTATGTCCTCTTGTTTTGCTACTTTGTTTCCGTTTAAATATACTCCCTTCCTCTACCTTGTGGATTCCATTTACGTATTTAAATGTTTCTATCATATCTCCTCTGTCTCGTCTTTTTTCCATGCTGTCTACACTGCATTACGTTTGCTTCTCACCGCACTGGACAGGAATCCACTAACTAAATTAAAATGTACACACAAAACCGTTTTATTTTCACAAAGCACATGTTACATAGGCAAAAAAAGTTTCTACTGAATAAAATACATCAAAAATTACTGTTAATTTAATAGGAATAGTATAAAAGTATAAAAAAAAGGTAACCCCTGATCATATATATTATAGGGACACGGAGCGCTGTGTATAGAGTAGGGATGCATTGATACCACACACAGACATATACGTATATATCAACACGCAGACCTATATATATGTATATATCAACACGCAGATATATATATACACCCACCCACAGACCTCCAACCATATATACACATACGCACATGGGGGTGGCATGTGGACAATCTCAACTAAATGCGCCCCCCCCCCATTTGGCTGATCCCTCCAGAAGAAATGTTGAACCCGACAGAGCAGAGAATATATATATTATTCTCTGCTCTATCGGGTTCAACATTTCTTCTGGAGGGATCAGCCAAATGGGGGGGGGATAAGTTGCCAAAATGTGTGTGTAATACAAGTCTGGATATATATATTTATAAGAATAAAGATGTATATCTTATCTATATATATCATACCTGCCCTTACCTTCCCCTATAAATTTGTTAAAAATATACACACAAAAAACAAACCACTGCCTGAGATCCTGCGCAGCCCACATGCCACTCCCTTCTACCTGGTTGAATGTATCTAATAATATATATAATTAAATACATTCAGCAAGGTAGAGAAAGAAAAAAAAGTTTTATTTTATGTTCCCGGGGACATTTAAAAATGTCCTCAGATTAAATTTTTTTTAGAAATGTGTCGCCTTACCTTAGCCTTGTGGTCAGTGGGGGCTCCCTGGATCCTGGTTGTGGGGGGGCTCCCACCCTGCGCCACCTGTCTCTGCCACATGCACCCGGGTGGCTAGCCTGCACAGTCGCAGCTCTGTCATCCGGCGGCCGCATGCTCCTCAAGAGGATCCTTGGGAGGCCCCGGCAAGCTGCCCTCTACAGTGCCTGATTAGAGGGCCGTGTCTGCCTGATGTTTTAATAACAAGAATGTTTTATCCCATAGGCTTCAATGTTAAAAATATTACCGTTTTAATTCAATATCTAATAAAGCGTTGCTTATAATATTCTTCAATAAAGAGTCTCTTTACTTCTAGATTTTTTAGTATTTTTTAAGCATTTTTTATATACCGTTGTGTTCAAAATTATTCAACCCCCAATGCTGTAATGGATTTTAGGGAATTTAGTGTACATTTGTAATTGTATTCAGAATGAAATCCTACAAGGACTTTTTAAAGAACCATATGCAACTAAAATTACATCAATTGGTTTTGTAATACAGTAGTAAATGTTTCTTTTGTGAATTCTTCATTGACACAATTATTCAAGCCCTTAAAGACTACCACTCTGAAGAACAGAGGTTCATTCAAGTGTTTTCAATCAGGCATTGAAAACACCTGGGGATGTCACGGAGCAGCAATAAAGCATAATAAGCACCAATTAGGCAGCTTTAAAATGACTGTGATACTCAGCTCCTTCTAGACATTTACTGGTGTGGTTACAAACATGGTGAAGTCAAGAGAATGGTCCAGGAAGACAAGAGAAGAGGTGATTACTCTTCACAGGAAGGGCAATGGCTATAAGAAGATTGCAAAGATGTTAAACATACCAAGAGAGACCATAGGAAGCATCATTCGCAAATTCAAGGCAAAGGGCACTGTTGAAACGCTACCCTGTCGTGGCAGAAAGAAGATGCTGACTTCGACTGCTGTGTGCTACCTGAAGCGTAGAGTGGAGAAAAGTCCCCGTGTGACTGCTGAGGAACTGAGGAAAGATTTGTCAGATGTGGGTACTGAAGTTTCAGCTCAGACAATACGGCGCACACTGCGTAATGAAGGCCTCCATGCCAGAACTCCCAGGCGCACCCCCTTGCTGTCTCCAAAGAATAAGAAGAGTCGACTGCAGTATGCCAAAGCCAAAAGTCATGTGGACAAACAACAGAAGTTTTGGGATAGTGTTCTGTGGACTGATGAAACAAAATTAGAACTGTTTGGGCCCATGGATCAACGCTATGTTTGGAGGAGGAAGAACAAGCCCTATGAAGAAAAGAACACCTTGCCTACTGTGAAGCATGGCGGGGGGTCAATCATGCTTTGGGGCTGTTTTGCTTCTGCAGGTACAGGGAAGCTTCAGCATGTGCAAGGTATCATGAATTCTCTTCAGTACCAGGAGATATTGGATGACAATGTGATGCAGTCCATCACAAACCTGAGGCTTGGGAGATGTTGGACCTTTCAACAGGACAATGATCCCAAGCATACCTCCAAGTCCACTAGAGCATGGTTGCAGATTAAAGGCTGGAACATTTTGGAATGGCCATCGCAGTCACCTGACTTAAATCCGATTGAGAACCTCTGGTGGGACTTAAAGAAAGCAGTTTCAGTGCGCAAGCCTAAGAATGTGACTGAACTGGAGGCTTTTGCCCATGACGAATGGGTGAAGATACCCGTAGATCGCTGCAAGACACTTGTGTCAAGCTATGCTTCACGTTTAAAAGCTGTTATAACAGTAAAAGGATGTTGTACTAAGTACTAAGATGTCACGTTCCATGCTGGCATACCTGTCTTCCTGCCCTCTGTATTTGTATATTGTGTTTTTTCCCTTGTGTTTCTGTTGCTGCCAATTCCTGGGTGGCCTCCCAGGGGTTAATTGGTGTTCTGTGTGCTGCTCACCTGTTTACCCTTGCCTTGATTCCCCTGACTATATTAGAGCAATGTACCTATAAGACATTGCTGGGTCATTTTTCCTTTGCCTGGTCTCCTTGCGTCCTGTGTCCTGAGAGCTCCTTGCTGTGTTCCTGATATTCTCCGTTTGTTCATCCTTGTTCAGTTTTTGCCTCTAATATTTCTGTTCCAGTTTATGTCAGTTCCTTCTGTGTATTTAGTTCTGTCTATTGCTGTATTTTGTTTTGCTGTTTATGTTCCATTCAGATTCCCCGGTTACTGATTTTGGCTTGGCTGACTTCCCTTCTGGTTCTGATTCCTGTATCCTATATGACGTACTTTCTCTGGTTATGACCTTTGGCTTTCCTCTATGTGACTACTCTATATTATATTCCTTGTCAGTACCGTTTCCAAGAAACCCTGTCATCTGCATACAACAAAAGACTCTGTACGGCTTCAAGGTAATACTTTCCTTTAGATTAGATCCGGCTATCCTAAAGACTGGCCTTTCAGTGCAGGGTAATCTTTGGTATTGCCGTACAGAGGTCTTTAGTTAACCCTGTGTTGCTTTCATCTGCCCTTGCAGTTTACAGTGCATCTCTGCATATAGGGGCTTCTCTCAGGAACCTTGACCTCCCCTTCCTGCGAGTTATATTCATAGGGTTATATATTTACAGACCGACCACTTCCAAGGATCGGAGGGCAAGTATAGGGTGGTGCGTGCCTGGTGGTACTGCCACCGTGACATAAGATTGAATGTCACTTGGAGGTTGAATAAAACTGATAATGATGTGAGCACAGAAAAGACATTTGTGGTTATTTCATTATAAATGTTATGTTATATTTGTCTGACCTACACGTGCCTCTTTGATTTAATTGTAAGCAAGATGACTGATCAAAATCAATGTCAAACTGGCCAAAACACTCAATTTCAGTGGGGGTTGAATAATTTTGATCACAACTGTATAAATATTTTTAGAACTTTTGGCGAACGTCCCAAAAAGTTCAAAGTTCGTGAACTTTCGAACAGCCGATGTTCTACTCCGAACAGATCCGAACCGAACGCTCATCCCTAGTCCTGATATCTTTGCAAAGCACTAGGCATTCCAATGGTTTGCTCTGCAGAGGTGTACTACTCAACTGTACATGACCATGCCGAAAAAAAAAAAGACCTAAGGTTACACTGCGTCCATAGTTTAACTGGGTATGGGTTAGAAATTAGGGCTAGGGTTTGGCTGCAGGTTGGAGATTAGGGTTAGGCTACTATTTGTGTTTGGTTAAGGGTTACGGTTACTTTTAGGGTTAAGGTTGCAAAAATGAAGCAGATTGGTAAGGTTAGGATTAACCATGACACTAAAAGTAACCCTAACCCTAAAACTAACATCAACGTCATGACAATTATAAAATATATATAAATTACAATTACATAACTTTTTATTGCTCAGGCCAAACAAATTTTTTTGTAAACTAACCCTAGTCATAAGCCTAACCCTAGATTCTTTCCAAAAAGGTTTAAACTCGGGAACAAATCGAAAATGGCTTCTGTGGAACAAAAGTTATATCGAAAAATTAAATTCCACTCTAAAATTTGTTTTGATTGCTCCTGAAAAACACAAGCAATCGACGCATCATTTCCGGATGGTTTCGTCTACCCCCCAACGTCTTTTTTTTTTGCGTGTCTTTTTATGAAGAGCCTTTTCAATAGTACCGAAGCTCAACCACTGACTGGGATGGCTGAACCTCGTGGAAAATGTAGTTCCAAAACAAATAATTTTCATGAAGACCAATCTTTCTGAACCTGTCATGCTAATTTGCTCATTTCTTTTTATGATGTGAATATATGTTCATTATGCTTATTGCATTCTTACATACATGTATACACATGTCAGCCTCACACTACTATAAGAAAACTAAAACATATTTTTATATACCTATTATTTTTTCACATTCTCTGTTTAGCTCCATAGCTTCATACTTAATGTCCTAAAATCCTGAAGCATGACCCAGATTGTAGAAATGTGATTTTAATCCCAAAACACACTTAATATATGGAGCATTCCAGAGCTGTACACTTGTCATTAAACGATTAATGGCCAGAACTGCTTAGAATGTGGCTTTGTTTTTCTCTGCTGCCACTGTTTCCTGTAATGTTATGTAGCATGTTAAGGCAGTTTTATCGCTTTTATTTTGTTCATGACGTGTACAATGTTTTGCAGCCGTAAAGACCTCAGGTAATGAGGTGAGGTGGGATGCGTCTTGCATTGGTATCAGATTGCCCCCAGAAGTCTGCTTTTAATGTTTCCAGCAAAATTATAAAGGAAATTGAACGTTTGTAATTTAATCTCAGGCGATTCCGAAAGGACTAACCTGAATTGAGCATGATCCTGATGTCATTAATCTCCTACAGTTTCATAAAAAGGCAGGATTTATCATGTTCATAGATTTGCAATGCAATCTCTGGCACCGTCATTAGACAACTGGGCTGCTATCGCTCACAGTGGTACTTAATCTTTGGCAGAAATAAGAGTCCTTACCTGAGTAAATTCACATTGTGATTTAATTCCTAGCAAGAACTGTGGGCAGATAGCAACCCATATTTTGTGGGAGAACTGGAAAACTGTTACATCGAAATAGCCAAACTAGAAGAATTCTATCATGTACTTCTGGAGTAAATGGACTTTGTATACTTATTCACCAACATGGTTTACTGATCGGGGTGGACTCCCATGAATTAGAGCACATATTAAAATCCCAGAATCCCATGAGAAAGGAGCTACCGTGGCAAGAAAAAGTATGTGAACCCTTTATATTACGTGGAGTTTTGCATGAATTGGTCATAAAATGTGCTCTGATCTTCATCTAAGTCACAAGAATTTGAAAAACACAGTGCTTAAAATAATACAACACAAACATTATATGTTTCCATGTGTTTATTGAACATAACATGTAAACATTCACATTACAGGGTGGAAAAGTATGTGAACCCCTAGCCTAATGACTTCTCCAAGAGCTAATTGGAGCCAGGAGTGAGCCAACCTTGAGTCCTATCAGTGTGATATATTTGGATGTGTTGCTGAAAGCTGTCCTGCCCTTTAAAAACACACACCAGTCTTGGGTTTACTGGTTTCAAGAAGCACTGCCTGATGTGAACCATGCCTCGCAGAAAAAAAGCTCTCAGAAGACCTACGATCAAGAATTGTTGACTTGCATGAAGCTGAAAAGAGTTACAAATTTATCTCCAAAAGCCTTGATGTCCATGTGTCCACGGTAAGACAGACTGTCTACAAATGGAGAAAGTTCAGCACTGTTGCTACTCTCCCTAGGCGTGGTAAAGATGACTGCAAGAGCACAGCGCAGAATGCTTAATGAGTTAAAGAAGAATCCTAGAGTGTCAACTAAAGACTTACAGAAATCTCTGGCACATGCTAACATTTTTGTTGACACATCTACAATAAGGAAAACATTAAACAAGAATGGAGTACATGGGAGGACACCACGGAGGAAGCCATTGCTGTCCAAAAGAATATTGCAGCACGTTTGAAGTTTGCAAAAGAGCACCTGGATGTTCCACAGCACTACTGGCAAAATATTCTGTGGATAGATGAAACCAAAATTGAGTTGTTTGGAAAAAAACACACAACACTATGTGTGGAGAAAAAAAGGCACAGCACACCAACATCAAAACCTCATCCCCACTGTAAAACATGGCGGAGGGAGCATCATGGTTTGGGGCTGCTTTGCTGCCTCAGGGCCTGGACGGATTGTTGTCATTGATGGAAAAATGAATTCCAGAGTTTATCAAGACATTTTGCAGGAAAACGTAAGACCATCTGTCCACCAACTGAAGCTCCGCAGAGGATGGGTGATGCAACAGGACAATGACCCAAAGCATACAAGTAATTCAACAAAAGAATGGCTTCAACAAAACAAAATACACCTTCTGGAGTGGCCCAGTCAGAGTCCTGACATCAACCCGATTGAAATGCTGTGGCATGACCTTAAGAGAGTGTAGCGCTGTGTTAAAATCTTGCTGTGGCAGTACCTATTTTTGGCCACAAGATGGAGACTATCGCGATCAGAGACACTGGACATTGGGACTACAATTCCCGGCATGCTTTGCAAGGAGACAGGAAGTGGGTGGGGACTGGACACTTACATCCTCCGCCTCGTGGAGAACGCGCCAGAGCGCGCCAGGGAACGAGAGAGAGCAGACGCAGTGCCATACATCGTGAGAGGGCCTAGGCCAGAGAGCAAGTGAGACCTGTCAGTTCTTTTACCGGGTTATTCAGCTAAGGAGAAGGAGCCCTCCAAGTTCCAGAGTTGCTGCAGATTGAACCAACCGAAGACCTCGAGTAAGGAGTCACCGCAAGTTGATCGGGTACAGAGAGCAGGCGGTGAGCTGGGAAAAGTCGTGACAAGCTACGGAAGTCAGACAATCGGATCCGCTAGTATCCCCAGTCAAGATCGAGCGGAGAGACGTCCTGGGTCAGCGGAGCCTAAAGCAACCGGTGGATGGGTGAGAGGGCCTCCAAGCCGTTTTTGTATACAAAGAACACGCTGCTTTTCTCTTAAAGTCCACAGGGCCAAACTTGACTAGTCGAAGACATTCCTTAGTAGTATTCACTGGCCAGTTGAACAGTACCCGGGTACCACACACACATACACACCTTTTATATTCCGGGACTTAACCTGTGCAGGACTCACTTTTGTTACGAATCGGAACGGGGGTTAAAGATACGTTCCGAAATATATTTTTCTCTTTCCGCTGCGCGTTTACCGTGATACGAAGAGATTGTATATTCTGGGGTTCCGCTACGTGTCCCTTTTCCGAATATTCGTGCAATTGCATTTCTTTTATGTTCGGTTACGAATATTTTATTTTCCGAAATACGACGCCTCGTGTTTCGGTTCTTTTCCGCTACGCGTTTTACCGAAATACGAAAGTACTGTAATAATATCTGTGAATACCGTATCTCAACATCTGCCTATATTTTAGTAAACTATTTAAATGATAAAAACCCACAACTGTGTTGGAGTATATTTATTCCCTAGTGCGGGGAGACTGACCGTGGTTCATTTTCAGCGGCTCCTCCGGGAGTGAGCGCTACACGTGGGGCTCGTTTCCGGGATTCAGTCTCTGGAAAAACCGCATCTAAAGGGTTAAATATGGATCCAGACACTGTTGCCGAATGGTGTGAGGAGCACAGTAGTCAGTTAGAATGTTGTATAGTCATGGATATTCCCGCAGACACTTGGGCCGAAGAGCAGATCCGCCAGGCCGTGGCCACGCTAGCACCAGATCATCGGGGGTTAATACTGGACATTAAGAAAAACCCAGATACTTCTCACACGTATGTTCTTCTCGAGTGGAGAAAGGGTGTTCCACCATGTTTTCAGGGCGCGAGCGTGAAACTGGCCGATGAGGTGGAAGTCCAACTAATTCAGCCAAGTGCGCCACGTGGCGAATCCGCAAGTGTTCCCGCGCCTAGTCCGTTGGCCATGATCGGGCCTGAATTTATCGTGGCTATTGGAGATCTACTGGCTAAATGTCAGAAAACAAGCCCTCCTCACACTAATTTCGGTTATCGACGGTTAAGAAATTTTACAGGAAACGTACCAACTCCGGCGGGAGAAGAAACCTTTGAAGAATGGGTGGAACAGGCGATGCAGGCTCTGGATGAGTGGGACGTCCCTGAGGCCCAGAAAAAGCAAAGGATCACCGAGAGTTTAAAGGGACCTGCGTCAGAAGCGGTGAGAAACCTGAAACTGAGCAGAAAAGATTGTACTGCTTTAGATTACTTAAACGTTCTTGAAGAAGTTTTTGGGCGAACCGAAAAGGCGGCCGAACTGGTATATCAGTACGAACACACCTATCAGAGAAGAGGTGAAAGGATGACCGAGTACATGAGGCGCCTAGATAAGATTCTACACCAGATACTCCTTAAGAAAGGGGCCGAACCGGCCGAAGTAGATAAGATCCGAATAAAACAGATCCTGAGGGGCTCTCAACCTCTAGATCCAGTAATGATGCAGCTGAGAAGCAGAGCAGGTAACCAAGAATTGAAGTACCTGGAACTGATCCGAGTTGTACGAGAAGAAGAGGCTTTACTGGAAGAGAAATCCTTCAGGCGGGGGGAAAGGGCTTATGCACAACCTGTGAGACATAGCGACGGTCTGCAGCCTGAAAGCGACTCTCTAGATACTTATGGATCGGACGAGGACGAACAAGAGCACCTAGTCGTTTTTAAATCTACAGAGAGGGCTGCCAAAGAATCGAACCTCTCTGAACGTGGTGAATTGTCCAAGACCGTCAAGAAAGTACAGGAAGCTCAAGCTGAATTGCAACAAGCGCACGCGGAACTGTGCCGAGTGTTGATGAAGGTGACCGAAATGCAGGCAGAAATGCAGAAATTCCTCACAGATATGCAGACGACGGGAGCTGCTGTGGCGTCTGGTCCAAGTCCTTTAACAAAATCCCAACAAGCAACTACGTCTCCGCTCTCTAAGAAGAGATGTTTTGGTTGTGGAGAAATGGGCCATTTCCGCGCACAGTGCAAAGGCCAAAAGCCTGAGAAGGATAGAGTCGAGGGACTGTTGAAAGCCCTAGAAGGACTGTTATCTACCTCACCGGCGGGAAACGCCAGAGGGCACAAGTGAAGGAGCAACCTAAGTGCCCGAAGGTTGAACCCCGCTCCAGAAACCAAGTCAAGACTAAGAGGGCGAGAAGGCCCAAAGCCGAGCCAACTGCTGAGCCTGCCAGGACTGAAAGAGTCACTCCCTTAGCATCCGGGTCTACGTCATGGGGAAGCAATGCACACCCAAAACCTACACGGGCCAAGAAAAAGCCAGGGTACAGCAAACTGGGTCTAAGCGTCCGGATACCGCCACCAAGTTTCCTGACCAACTGATAGGTCCTTCTCCTATTGTGCCAATCCAAGTGGAAGGAGTCTACCAAAGCCCTGTTAGATTCAGGGGCTCAAGTGACATTGATCTACAGAGACTTCTATGAGAAACACTTAAAGCACATTCCTCTGCAAGAATTGAAGGATTTGGAAATATGGGGTATCGGCACTGAGAAACTCCCTTATGACGGGTACCTGCAAGTGAAGTTGGAGATCGGATCTGAAGTCATCGGACAGTCTGGAGGTTGTGATGCATTGGCCATTGTGTGTCCTCGACCCTCGGGTGCGAACAGAAGCTCCCTCATAGTGGGGACGAATACTGACCTAGTGCGGCGTCTCCTGACACCTATTGTATTGGAAGAAGGTTCGACTCAAGGAGTACACCCAATGTTACGTCCGGTCTATCAGAGGATGGTCGAAGAACGAAAGGCACCTGCTGAGGTGGGAAGACTGTGGAGACTGGGTGGGACAGAGAAGGTTCTGCAAGCAGGAGAAGTAGCGAGCTTCCGGGTTTCAGTCAAGTTGAACGGATCGCAACCAGGTCCCTATGTGGTGCTGGGAACCGATGTCAATCATGGGAGTGAAACCGGAGTCGAAGTAATTCCTGAAATAATCTCCACCAAAGCCCTGAAGAGAACACGAGGAAGAGTCTCGGTCAGTGTGTGCAATGTGACAGATTCTCCAGTAGTCCTTAAAGCACGAATGCCTATCGGGCAAGTAGAGTCTGCTACACCCCTCTCTACCGATTTAGGAGGGGAGTGGATAAAGAGATTCCAGATGAAAGATTCTACCCCAAAGACGCTCCCATTTCACCTGAGTGGAAGAAACGTCTTCAGTCTCAAGTCCTAAAGTGGAAGGAATTGTTCTCGAAAGATGAGTTCGATGTGGGCCTAGCTAAGAGTACTGAGCACCGCATTCGGTTACAAGAAGACAAGCCGTTTCGTGAAAGATCAAGGCGAGTTCCGCTGGGAGACTTGGATGATCTGCGAGAACAACTGAATGAATTGCAAAGAACCAAGGTGATTCAAGAGTCCAGGAGTCCATATGCATCTCCCATAGTGTTGGTCCGGAAGAAAAATGGTTCTGTCCGCCTATGTATAGACTACCGCACATTGAACCGGAGAACCATCCCCGATCAATATGCCACTCCTCGGATAGAAGATGCCCTACAGTGTTTGTCTGGAGCAAAGTGGTTTAGTGTACTAGACCTGCGAAGCGGATATCACCAGATACCCATGCATCCTGAAGACAAGGAGAAAACTGCGTTCATCTGTCCACTAGGTTCTTTGAATTCAACAGAATGCCTCAAGGCCTTACGGGGGCTCCAGCTACGTTCCAACGGTTGATGGAGAAGACAGTCGGGGATATGAATTTAATCGAAGTATTAGTGTACCTGGATGACATAATTGTGTTTGGGAAGACTCTGGAAGAACATGAACAACGTCTGGAGAAGGTCTTGAAGAGGCTCCATGAAGAGGGGTTGAAACTGTCTCTGGAGAAATGCCAATTCTGTCTACCGTCTGTTACGTATCTAGACATGTGGTCTCAGCAGAAGGTGTTTCGACAGATCCTCGGAAGTTGGAGGCCGTAGCTTCTTGGCCTAGACCCCGGAACGTCACTGAATTAGATCTTTCTGGATTCTGTTCATACTATCGAAGATTTGTGGGAGGATTCGCGAAAATAGCTCAACCACTGAACAAACTCCTGGATCTGAATAGAAGATGGAGGATCGACGCAAAAAAGAACTCACCAGACACAAACTCCGCAAAACCACAGAAGAAGGCTGCAAGGTCTCTGACAAAACCCGTCAGCTCCGGGGCCAAGGAAAGCTCGAGAGTCTATACAAGGTGAATGGACCAGTCAATGTGAAGGAGCTTTCGTAAAGCTGAAAGAGAGTCTAACCCGAGCTCCTGTTTTGGCCTATGCGGACCCTCACAAGCCGTATGAACTACATGTGGATGCCAGCCGAGAAGGTCTGGGAGGAGTCCTATATCAGGAGTATGGTGGATTGCTGAGGCCTGTAGCGTACGTGAGCCGGAGCCTTACGCCTTCAGAGAAGAACTATCCTACTCACAAGCTGGAGTTCCTAGCCTTGAAGTGGGCAGTGGTAGACAAGTTAAAAGACTATCTGTATGGAGCCGAGTTTGTGATCAAGACGGATAACAATCCTCTTACCTACATCCTTACTACCGCAAAACTGGACGCAACGGGACATCGGTGGTTGGCCGCTCTGTCAGGGTTTCGGTTCAGCCTGAAGTACCGCCCTGGGGTGAATAATCGAGATGCTGATGCGTTATCGAGAAGACCCTACACTACAGAATGGACTCAGTTGACTCCAGACGGGGTGCAAGCTTTGTGTCAAGGAACAGAGCGCCGAGTCAAGGAGGGATTGAAGCGGAGGCCATAGGAGTCATGGCTGCGGCTGTTCCTGAGTTTTACTGCAACCCTACGCAGTTAAGGGATGAAAATTTACCTACCTTTTCGAGACAGGACCTGAAAGCGGATCAGGCCAGAGACCCTTTAATTGCCTTGACCATAAAGGCCCTGACTGCAAACCAGCGAGAGATTTTGTTGTTAACTAATTCCCCGAGTGGAGCCAGATTGGTCTATAAAGAGTGGGAGCGGTTAAAGATGCTGGATGGGGTGGTCTACCGAAGGGCCCCTCAACCAACTCTGAAGAGATTCAACAGTTATTCCTCCCTACTAAACATAGGGAGAGTGTGTTGCGATCACTACATGATGAGCATGGACATTTGGGTGCAGAGAACTTTTAAGCTGGTGCGAGATAGGTTTTATTGGCCTTGTATGAGGGCTGAAGTAGAAAGTTATTGTCATTCCTGTTGAGGTGTATTCAGAGGAAAGACTCTACCGACCCGAACTGCTCCAATGAGCCATCTGCAGAGTCAGGGACCCATGGATTTGGTGTGCATTGACTTCTTGTGCTTAGAGCCGGATGCTAGTGGGCAAGGAACATTCTAATAGTGACTGATCATTTCACTCGTTACGCCCAAGCATTTTCCACAAAAGATCAACGCGCTCCGACAGTGGCCAAGGTGTTGATGGAAAAGTTCTTTGTTCATTACGGACTGCCAAGGAGGATACACTCTGATCAGGGTAGAGACTTTGAAAGCAGACTGGTGGGGCAATTGTTAGAGTTGTTGGGAATCCAAAAGACCCGAACTACACCATATCACCCTCAAGGTGATGCTCAGCCTGAAAGGTTTAATCGCACACTGCTAAACATGCTGGGGACCTTGTCGAATGTGGAGAAGCAGAGTTGGAGTCGGCACATAGCTACTCTGGTGCATGCATATAACAGTACGGAGAGTGATGCAACTGGATACTCACCGTACCGTCTTATGTTCGGAAGAGAGGCTCGACTGCCGGTTGATTTGGCATTTGGGTTATCTCTAGACCAGACATCAGTAGCTTCCCATAGAAACTACGTGGATAGACTTCGAAAGAATTTGGCTTCTGCATTTGAACAGGCCCGGTTGACCTCAGGAAACAGGGAACAAAGAAACAAAAGGAACTATGACTTGAAAGTCCGAATACAAGATCTACAACCCGGTGATAGGGTTCTATTGAAGAACTTGTGCTGCTGCGAGACACAAGTTGGCGGATAGGTGGAGTTCCCAGGTTTACATTGTCTGCAAACAACTGCCGGGTCTTCAGTGTATCAGATTCGCCCGGATGGAAAGGCTGGGCCTCTCAAGAACTGGCACCGGAATCATTTGTTACCTTTGAGAGAGGCTGTGAGGATGCCAGTTGGGGACGAATTGCCTCGCCAAATCCGCCTGTTCCATGTTTGCCTCCTGTTACTCGGTCTCAACAGACCCGGGTTGCCGAAGAGAGCGAAAGAGACAGTGAAGAAGAGAGTTATTGTCTAGATTGGATGCGCTCGCCGGAGCCTGAAGAGGTTGTCGTTGTCCTGAACGGTGGAGAGTAACTTGAGGCCTGAAGCTCCTGAATTTCTGCTAGAAGTCCCTGAGACTGTTGAAATCCCTGAGCCTCTTGAATTTCAGTTGGAAGTCCCTGAGGCTGTGGGGATCCGGTAGCTCCGGAAGCTTATTCAGGTGATTATAGTTCTATGCCTTCGCTGGAGGGATCATACTCTGAAGAAACGTCTGCTCCAGTGATAGAGAGAAGGATTGAGCCAACGCCTATAGTACTTCCACCTGAAGAGGAACTGATTGAGCCAGAACCAAAACGCTCTGTTCGACCGCCCCAACGACTCACCTACGACTCACCAGGACATAGCACTGAAGAGGCCATCACCACAGTGCAGAGGTTGCCCGAAGTGTCTGCTATGCTAGCTGAGGTAGCCCAAAATATGAGTCAACTTGAGGAAGTATTCCTAACCCACTGCATGTATGCTGCTGAACCTGTGCATGTTATGTAAACTGTATTCAAATATTGTGGAAATGTAATGTAACTGTTGTACCTCCTTGGAGAGACCCAAGAGTTCTAGGAGGGAGAGTGTAGCGCTGTGTTAAAATCTTGCTGTGGCAGTACCTATTTTTGGCCACAAGATGGAGACTATCGCGATCAGAGACACTGGACATTGGGACTACAATTCCCGGCATGCTTTGCAAGGAGACAGGAAGTGGGTGGGGACTGGACACTTACATCCTCCGCCTCGTGGAGAACGCGCCAGAGCGCGCCAGGGAACGAGAGAGAGCAGACGCAGTGCCATACATCGTGAGAGGGCCTAGGCCAGAGAGCAAGTGAGACCTGTCAGTTCTTTTACCGGGTTATTCAGCCTAAGGAGAAGGAGCCCTCCAAGTTCCAGAGTTGCTGCAGATTGAACCAACCGAAGACCTCGAGTAAGGAGTCACCGCAAGTTGATCGGGTACAGAGAGCAGGCGGTGAGCTGGGAAAAGTCGTGGACAAGCTACGGGAAGTCAGACAACGGATCCGGCCGCTAGTATCCCCAGTCAACATCGAGCGGAGAGACGTCCTGGGTCAGCGGAGCCTAAAGCAACCGGTGGATGGGTGAGGGGCCTCCAAGGCCGTTTGTAATACAAAGAACACGCTGCTGTTTTCTCTTTAAAGTCCACAGGGCCCCAACTTGACTAGTCGAAGACATTCCTTAAGTAAATTCACTGGCCAGTTGAACAGTACCCGGGTACCACACACACACATACACACCTTTTATATTCCGGGACTTAACCTGTGCAGGACTCACTTTTGTTACGAATCGGAACGGGGGTTAAAGATACGTTCCGAAATATATTTTTCTCTTTCCGCTGCGTGTTTACCGTGATACGAAGAGATTGTATATTCTGGGGTTCCGCTACGTGTCCCTTTTCCGAATATTCGTAAAATTGCATTTCTTTTATGTTCGGTTACGAATATTTTATTTTCCGAAATACGACGCCTCGTGTTTCGGTTCTTTTCCGCTACGCGTTTTACCGAAATACGAAAGTACTGTAATAATATCTGTGAATACCGTATCTCAACATCTGCCTATTATTTTAGTAAACTATTTAAATGATAAAAACCCACAACTGTGTTGGAGTATATTTATTCCCTAGTGCGGGGAGACTGACCCGTGGTTCATTTTCAGCGGCTCCTCCGGGAGTGAGCGCTACAAGAGCAATTCACACAGACATCCCAAGAATATTGCTACACTGAAACAGTTTTGTGAAGAGAGAGTGTTCAAAATTACTCCAGACGTTGTGCAGTCTGTTCTGCAACTACAGAAACGTTTGGTTGAGGTTATTGCGCCAAAGAGGTCAACCAGTTATTAAGTCCCAAGGTTCACATACTTTTCCACCCTGCACTGTGAATGTTTACATGTTCTGTTCAATAAAATCATGAAAACATATAATGTTTGTTTTGTATTATTTTAAGCAGACTGTGTTTTTCAAATGGTTGTGACTTAGATGAAGATCAGAGCACATTTTATGACCAATTCATGCAAGACTCCACGTAATCCCAAAGGGTTCACATACTTTTTCTTGCCACTGTATGTGGTAAACTGCAAAAATCAATTCTATATGTCCATAAACCAAAAAGTATTATTACCCCACTTTATTACCCTTATCAAAGTATCATGTTATAGATCTGAAACACGTGGATGAGAACCATCTACCTCCTTGTATGTGAGTGTGCCAGCTCCGTGAGTCAGAATGTGGAATGGTGTTAATAACCATCAGAGAAAATTAACGTTTATTGAGCTAATTGTACACGAAGGATAAAGAAGGCAAAATGGGGATGCAACAACACATAAACATCAGACTGTGATACAGTGACATCATGTTACAGCTAAACTCAGAAGAGTTCGAAGGAAGGCAGGATAGTTGTGTATTTCTACATAAGGTGGATCTTGTACAGAAAATACAATAAGTGAAGATACCTTAAGGCTAGAGCAAATAAGGGCAATATTATCATGTAAAGCTAAGTTATTGGTGTGGAGGCTCGGGTGAGGGAGGATGGCCCAACGCTATATTCCAGAAGGGGTGTCCAGTGCAGAGGCTGACTTAAGGGGCACTGCTACAAATCAGTGCTCCATTGAGTGGAAAGAGAGGTCCCAAAACTCCCATCGGTCTTTCCTAGGAAAGGTAATGTCCAGTAGTTTAGGTGCCGAAAAGTCGTATATGTACAAAATTGTTCCTCGGTTAGTCACAGTTGGGATTTGGATGCTCCTCTATGCTCTCAATAGAAGGACAACAGAGGTGGAAATTATGTGAAAGAACAACATGTGGCTTTGGTTGGTCAGTAGGGGGATGGGAGTCCCAAGTAATATTACACCAGGTTCTGTAAGAACTTGATCTCCCCAAAGACTGTCAGTAATATAACTATTAATTGCCAAAGCTCCTCTAGTTTGGAGCATGTCCACCACATGTGTATGTAGGTTCTTGCAGTGTTGTACCCTCACCAGCAATTGGGTGACTGATAGGGTACATTTCAGATTTCAAGCATGGACCCATAGAATTGATTTATTCTGTGCGTCATGTTGTTCCTTTATCATGGAACATCTTGGAATTTATAGGTTACACTTTATGTGTAAACTTAACCAATGCTCTTTGATGTAATCACCGAAACTATTAAATTCTATGGATTTGGTAAATTTAGCATAAATACATCGTAACTTAGCCTTTTGGTTTTTGTTGCATCAGATTTTCTGTTTTTGAATGAAAACCCATGCACAGCTACTATAAAATATATATTAAAAATATTTAAAAAATACATTTAAAATAATCAATTTCATCTTCTTATTATTTTTATTATTATGTATTTTTATTTCTGGTCACACCATCCAGACTGTTTCTTTTGCTCTTTCATTGTGACTTATTTTATGGTGACTTTAGCAAATAAAGCTACAACATATTTGTAATATGCAAAAGTTAAGTGTTATTTAAACCTC